>OX467285.1:59932968-61210685 GCA_950108345.1 Malthinus flaveolus | reverse complement strand
CCGCTTGCCCCATCCATCTGGTACTTTATAATAATAATAATAATAATAATAATAATATATATTTTATTGAATGCAACACAACACTATACAGACAAATTACAAAACGAAACAGTAAAAGCACATCAATTGCATCCAATAGGCAAGAGATCGGCAGTGCCGTTTTTCACTCATGCCATTACAACGTAAAAAAAAAACACAGTTAGAACTAAGTCTTACAATAATGTACCCTGCATCTCGAGCAACTTAGCTGTTAGAGTCCTGCGAAAGCCATCAACAGTAGGCTCAGCGAAGACATCAGCAAAACGATTAAAAGTTTTAGGCGCCAAATATTCAAAACAGCATTCAAATTTAGTGGTCTTATGTAAGGGGATCGTATACAGATTTTCGTACCTCAAGCTTACACTACCTAGGTTTGTGTCTGATCGACTTACAAGAAAATTATACAGATACAAAGGTTCACGCGCTTTTAAGATGTTGTACAGCAGAGTAGCAAATAAAAGTGTAACTCTATTTTCTAGTTACAAATTTTTAAATATTTAGGGTTAATTAGTTAGATAGATCTAATACGTTGTAAATGAACCCCAACATACACACATAAGTGAAAAAACTTTAAATGAGAAAATTTGTTTTCCACCGAGTGCCCCGGGAATCGAACCCAAGACTTTGCTATTTCCGGTAGCACGCCTATACCCAATACACTACGGTTCGATTCCCGAGGCACTCGGTGGAAAGCAAATTTTCTCATTTAAAGTTTTTTCACTTATGTGTGTATGTTGGGGTTCATTTACAACGTATTAGATCTATCTATTTTCTAGTTTCAGTATACCCAGTTCATTATAGTGCGGCGTCACATGATCCCTATAGGGTATACAGTAAGCGAATCTTAAGCAGCAATTCTGCAACACCTGAAGTTTATTTTTTAAGCACTTTGTCAAAAAACCGTAGTAGACCGGACATCCGTATTCAATAAGACTCAAAACGAGAGCATTTGCAAGTCTCCACTTTACACCTTGAGGCAGCAAAGACCTGCCCTATCGGCACTTATCGTGTTTTTACTGAATTGCTAAAACAAGATATGTGGCACTTATCGTCTTTTTACTGAATTGTTAAAACAAGATATGTGGCACTTATCGTCTTTTTACTGAATTGTTAAAACAAGATATGTGGCACTTATCGTCTTTTTACTGAATTGTTAAAACAAGATATGTGGCACTTATCGTCTTTTTACTGAATTGTTAAAACAAGATATGTGGCACTTATCGTCTTTTTACTGAATTGTTAAAACAAGATATGTGGCACTTATCGTCTTTTTACTGAATTGTTAAAACAAGATATGTGGCACTTATCGTCTTTTTACTGAATTGTTAAAACAAGATATGTGGCACTTATCGTCTTTTTACTGAATTGTTAAAACAAGATATGTGGCACTTATCGTCTTTTTACTGAATTGTTAAAACAAGATATGTGGCACTTATCGTCTTTTTACTGAATTGTTAAAACAAGATATGTGGCACTTATCGTCTTTTTACTGAATTGTTAAAACAAGATATGTGGCACTTATCGTCTTTTTACTGAATTGTTAAAACAAGATATGTGGCACTTATCGTCTTTTTACTGAATTGTTAAAACAAGATATGTGGCACTTATCGTCTTTTTACTGAATTGTTAAAACAAGATATGTGGCACTTATCGTCTTTTTACTGAATTGTTAAAACAAGATATGTGGCACTTATCGTCTTTTTACTGAATTGTTAAAACAAGATATGTGGCACTTATCGTCTTTTTACTGAATTGTTAAAACAAGATATGTGGCACTTATCGTCTTTTTACTGAATTGTTAAAACAAGATATGTGGCACTTATCGTCTTTTTACTGAATTGTTAAAACAAGATATGTGGCACTTATCGTCTTTTTACTGAATTGTTAAAACAAGATATGTGGCACTTATCGTCTTTTTACTGAATTGTTAAAACAAGATATGTGGCACTTATCGTCTTTTTACTGAATTGTTAAAACAAGATATGTGGCACTTATCGTCTTTTTACTGAATTGTTAAAACAAGATATGTGGCACTTATCGTCTTTTTACTGAATTGTTAAAACAAGATATGTGGCACTTATCGTCTTTTTACTGAATTGTTAAAACAAGATATGTGGCACTTATCGTCTTTTTACTGAATTGTTAAAACAAGATATGTGGCACTTATCGTCTTTTTACTGAATTGTTAAAACAAGATATGTGGCACTTATCGTCTTTTTACTGAATTGTTAAAACAAGATATGTGGCACTTATCGTCTTTTTACTGAATTGTTAAAACAAGATATGTGGCACTTATCGTCTTTTTACTGAATTGTTAAAACAAGATATGTGGCACTTATCGTCTTTTTACTGAATTGTTAAAACAAGATATGTGGCACTTATCGTCTTTTTACTGAATTGTTAAAACAAGATATGTGGCACTTATCGTCTTTTTACTGAATTGTTAAAACAAGATATGTGGCACTTATCGTCTTTTTACTGAATTGTTAAAACAAGATATGTGGCACTTATCGTCTTTTTACTGAATTGTTAAAACAAGATATGTGGCACTTATCGTCTTTTTACTGAATTGTTAAAACAAGATATGTGGCACTTATCGTCTTTTTACTGAATTGTTAAAACAAGATATGTGGCACTTATCGTCTTTTTACTGAATTGTTAAAACAAGATATGTGGCACTTATCGTCTTTTTACTGAATTGTTAAAACAAGATATGTGGCACTTATCGTCTTTTTACTGAATTGTTAAAACAAGATATGTGGCACTTATCGTCTTTTTACTGAATTGTTAAAACAAGATATGTGGCACTTATCGTCTTTTTACTGAATTGTTAAAACAAGATATGTGGCACTTATCGTCTTTTTACTGAATTGTTAAAACAAGATATGTGGCACTTATCGTCTTTTTACTGAATTGTTAAAACAAGATATGTGGCACTTATCGTCTTTTTACTGAATTGTTAAAACAAGATATGTGGCACTTATCGTCTTTTTACTGAATTGTTAAAACAAGATATGTGGCACTTATCGTCTTTTTACTGAATTGTTAAAACAAGATATGTGGCACTTATCGTCTTTTTACTGAATTGTTAAAACAAGATATGTGGCACTTATCGTCTTTTTACTGAATTGTTAAAACAAGATATGTGGCACTTATCGTCTTTTTACTGAATTGTTAAAACAAGATATGTGGCACTTATCGTCTTTTTACTGAATTGTTAAAACAAGATATGTGGCACTTATCGTCTTTTTACTGAATTGTTAAAACAAGATATGTGGCACTTATCGTCTTTTTACTGAATTGTTAAAACAAGATATGTGGCACTTATCGTCTTTTTACTGAATTGTTAAAACAAGATATGTGGCACTTATCGTCTTTTTACTGAATTGTTAAAACAAGATATGTGGCACTTATCGTCTTTTTACTGAATTGTTAAAACAAGATATGTGGCACTTATCGTCTTTTTACTGAATTGTTAAAACAAGATATGTGGCACTTATCGTCTTTTTACTGAATTGTTAAAACAAGATATGTGGCACTTATCGTCTTTTTACTGAATTGTTAAAACAAGATATGTGGCACTTATCGTCTTTTTACTGAATTGTTAAAACAAGATATGTGGCACTTATCGTCTTTTTACTGAATTGTTAAAACAAGATATGTGGCACTTATCGTCTTTTTACTGAATTGTTAAAACAAGATATGTGGCACTTATCGTCTTTTTACTGAATTGTTAAAACAAGATATGTGGCACTTATCGTCTTTTTACTGAATTGTTAAAACAAGATATGTGGCACTTATCGTCTTTTTACTGAATTGTTAAAACAAGATATGTGGCACTTATCGTCTTTTTACTGAATTGTTAAAACAAGATATGTGGCACTTATCGTCTTTTTACTGAATTGTTAAAACAAGATATGTGGCACTTATCGTCTTTTTACTGAATTGTTAAAACAAGATATGTGGCACTTATCGTCTTTTTACTGAATTGTTAAAACAAGATATGTGGCACTTATCGTCTTTTTACTGAATTGTTAAAACAAGATATGTGGCACTTATCGTCTTTTTACTGAATTGTTAAAACAAGATATGTGGCACTTATCGTCTTTTTACTGAATTGTTAAAACAAGATATGTGGCACTTATCGTCTTTTTACTGAATTGTTAAAACAAGATATGTGGCACTTATCGTCTTTTTACTGAATTGTTAAAACAAGATATGTGGCACTTATCGTCTTTTTACTGAATTGTTAAAACAAGATATGTGGCACTTATCGTCTTTTTACTGAATTGTTAAAACAAGATATGTGGCACTTATCGTCTTTTTACTGAATTGTTAAAACAAGATATGTGGCACTTATCGTCTTTTTACTGAATTGTTAAAACAAGATATGTGGCACTTATCGTCTTTTTACTGAATTGTTAAAACAAGATATGTGGCACTTATCGTCTTTTTACTGAATTGTTAAAACAAGATATGTGGCACTTATCGTCTTTTTACTGAATTGTTAAAACAAGATATGTGGCACTTATCGTCTTTTTACTGAATTGTTAAAACAAGATATGTGGCACTTATCGTCTTTTTACTGAATTGTTAAAACAAGATATGTGGCACTTATCGTCTTTTTACTGAATTGTTAAAACAAGATATGTGGCACTTATCGTCTTTTTACTGAATTGTTAAAACAAGATATGTGGCACTTATCGTCTTTTCACTGAATTGTTAAAACAAGATATGTGGCACTTATCGTCTTTTTACTGAATTGTTAAAACAAGATATGTGGCACTTATCGTCTTTTTACTGAATTGTTAAAACAAGATATGTGGCACTTATCGTCTTTTTACTGAATTGTTAAAACAAGATATGTGGCACTTATCGTCTTTTTACTGAATTGTTAAAACAAGATATGTGGCACTTATCGTCTTTTTACTGAATTGTTAAAACAAGATATGTGGCACTTATCGTCTTTTTACTGAATTGTTAAAACAAGATATGTGGCACTTATCGTCTTTTTACTGAATTGTTAAAACAAGATATGTGGCACTTATCGTCTTTTTACTGAATTGTTAAAACAAGATATGTGGCACTTATCGTCTTTTTACTGAATTGTTAAAACAAGATATGTGGCACTTATCGTCTTTTTACTGAATTGTTAAAACAAGATATGTGGCACTTATCGTCTTTTTACTGAATTGTTAAAACAAGATATGTGGCACTTATCGTCTTTTTACTGAATTGTTAAAACAAGATATGTGGCACTTATCGTCTTTTTACTGAATTGTTAAAACAAGATATGTGGCACTTATCGTCTTTTTACTGAATTGTTAAAACAAGATATGTGGCACTTATCGTCTTTTTACTGAATTGTTAAAACAAGATATGTGGCACTTATCGTCTTTTTACTGAATTGTTAAAACAAGATATGTGGCACTTATCGTCTTTTTACTGAATTGTTAAAACAAGATATGTGGCACTTATCGTCTTTTTACTGAATTGTTAAAACAAGATATGTGGCACTTATCGTCTTTTTACTGAATTGTTAAAACAAGATATGTGGCACTTATCGTCTTTTTACTGAATTGTTAAAACAAGATATGTGGCACTTATCGTCTTTTTACTGAATTGTTAAAACAAGATATGTGGCACTTATCGTCTTTTTACTGAATTGTTAAAACAAGATATGTGGCACTTATCGTCTTTTTACTGAATTGTTAAAACAAGATATGTGGCACTTATCGTCTTTTTACTGAATTGTTAAAACAAGATATGTGGCACTTATCGTCTTTTTACTGAATTGTTAAAACAAGATATGTGGCACTTATCGTCTTTTTACTGAATTGTTAAAACAAGATATGTGGCACTTATCGTCTTTTTACTGAATTGTTAAAACAAGATATGTGGCACTTATCGTCTTTTTACTGAATTGTTAAAACAAGATATGTGGCACTTATCGTCTTTTTACTGAATTGTTAAAACAAGATATGTGGCACTTATCGTCTTTTTACTGAATTGTTAAAACAAGATATGTGGCACTTATCGTCTTTTTACTGAATTGTTAAAACAAGATATGTGGCACTTATCGTCTTTTTACTGAATTGTTAAAACAAGATATGTGGCACTTATCGTCTTTTTACTGAATTGTTAAAACAAGATATGTGGCACTTATCGTCTTTTTACTGAATTGTTAAAACAAGATATGTGGCACTTATCGTCTTTTTACTGAATTGTTAAAACAAGATATGTGGCACTTATCGTCTTTTTACTGAATTGTTAAAACAAGATATGTGGCACTTATCGTCTTTTTACTGAATTGTTAAAACAAGATATGTGGCACTTATCGTCTTTTTACTGAATTGTTAAAACAAGATATGTGGCACTTATCGTCTTTTTACTGAATTGTTAAAACAAGATATGTGGCACTTATCGTCTTTTTACTGAATTGTTAAAACAAGATATGTGGCACTTATCGTCTTTTTACTGAATTGTTAAAACAAGATATGTGGCACTTATCGTCTTTTTACTGAATTGTTAAAACAAGATATGTGGCACTTATCGTCTTTTTACTGAATTGTTAAAACAAGATATGTGGCACTTATCGTCTTTTTACTGAATTGTTAAAACAAGATATGTGGCACTTATCGTCTTTTTACTGAATTGTTAAAACAAGATATGTGGCACTTATCGTCTTTTTACTGAATTGTTAAAACAAGATATGTGGCACTTATCGTCTTTTTACTGAATTGTTAAAACAAGATATGTGGCACTTATCGTCTTTTTACTGAATTGTTAAAACAAGATATGTGGCACTTATCGTCTTTTTACTGAATTGTTAAAACAAGATATGTGGCACTTATCGTCTTTTTACTGAATTGTTAAAACAAGATATGTGGCACTTATCGTCTTTTTACTGAATTGTTAAAACAAGATATGTGGCACTTATCGTCTTTTTACTGAATTGTTAAAACAAGATATGTGGCACTTATCGTCTTTTTACTGAATTGTTAAAACAAGATATGTGGCACTTATCGTCTTTTTACTGAATTGTTAAAACAAGATATGTGGCACTTATCGTCTTTTTACTGAATTGTTAAAACAAGATATGTGGCACTTATCGTCTTTTTACTGAATTGTTAAAACAAGATATGTGGCACTTATCGTCTTTTTACTGAATTGTTAAAACAAGATATGTGGCACTTATCGTCTTTTTACTGAATTGTTAAAACAAGATATGTGGCACTTATCGTCTTTTTACTGAATTGTTAAAACAAGATATGTGGCACTTATCGTCTTTTTACTGAATTGTTAAAACAAGATATGTGGCACTTATCGTCTTTTTACTGAATTGTTAAAACAAGATATGTGGCACTTCTCGTCTTTTTACTGAATTGTTAAAACAAGATATGTGGCACTTCTCGTCTTTTTACTGAATTGTTAAAACAAGATATGTGGCACTTATCGTCTTTTTACTGAATTGTTAAAACAAGATATGTGGCACTTATCGTCTTTTTACTGAATTGTTAAAACAAGATATGTGGCACTTATCGTCTTTTTACTGAATTGTTAAAACAAGATATGTGGCACTTATCGTCTTTTTACTGAATTGTTAAAACAAGATATGTGGCACTTATCGTCTTTTTACTGAATTGTTAAAACAAGATATGTGGCACTTATCGTCTTTTTACTGAATTGTTAAAACAAGATATGTGGCACTTATCGTCTTTTTACTGAATTGTTAAAACAAGATATGTGGCACTTATCGTCTTTTTACTGAATTGTTAAAACAAGATATGTGGCACTTATCGTCTTTTTACTGAATTGTTAAAACAAGATATGTGGCACTTATCGTCTTTTTACTGAATTGTTAAAACAAGATATGTGGCACTTATCGTCTTTTTACTGAATTGTTAAAACAAGATATGTGGCACTTATCGTCTTTTTACTGAATTGTTAAAACAAGATATGTGGCACTTATCGTCTTTTTACTGAATTGTTAAAACAAGATATGTGGCACTTATCGTCTTTTTACTGAATTGTTAAAACAAGATATGTGGCACTTATCGTCTTTTTACTGAATTGTTAAAACAAGATATGTGGCACTTATCGTCTTTTTACTGAATTGTTAAAACAAGATATGTGGCACTTATCGTCTTTTTACTGAATTGTTAAAACAAGATATGTGGCACTTATCGTCTTTTTACTGAATTGTTAAAACAAGATATGTGGCACTTATCGTCTTTTTACTGAATTGTTAAAACAAGATATGTGGCACTTATCGTCTTTTTACTGAATTGTTAAAACAAGATATGTGGCACTTATCGTCTTTTTACTGAATTGTTAAAACAAGATATGTGGCACTTATCGTCTTTTTACTGAATTGTTAAAACAAGATATGTGGCACTTATCGTCTTTTTACTGAATTGTTAAAACAAGATATGTGGCACTTATCGTCTTTTTACTGAATTGTTAAAACAAGATATGTGGCACTTATCGTCTTTTTACTGAATTGTTAAAACAAGATATGTGGCACTTATCGTCTTTTTACTGAATTGTTAAAACAAGATATGTGGCACTTATCGTCTTTTTACTGAATTGTTAAAACAAGATATGTGGCACTTATCGTCTTTTTACTGAATTGTTAAAACAAGATATGTGGCACTTATCGTCTTTTTACTGAATTGTTAAAACAAGATATGTGGCACTTATCGTCTTTTTACTGAATTGTTAAAACAAGATATGTGGCACTTATCGTCTTTTTACTGAATTGTTAAAACAAGATATGTGGCACTTATCGTCTTTTTACTGAATTGTTAAAACAAGATATGTGGCACTTATCGTCTTTTTACTGAATTGTTAAAACAAGATATGTGGCACTTATCGTCTTTTTACTGAATTGTTAAAACAAGATATGTGGCACTTATCGTCTTTTTACTGAATTGTTAAAACAAGATATGTGGCACTTATCGTCTTTTTACTGAATTGTTAAAACAAGATATGTGGCACTTATCGTGTTTTTACTGAATTGTTAAAACAAGATATGTGGCACTTATCGTGTTTTTACTGAATTGTTAAAACAAGATATGTGGCACTTATCGTGTTTTTACTGAATTGTTAAAACAAGATATGTGGCACTTATCGTCTTTTTACTGAATTGTTAAAACAAGATAATAATAATAATAATAATAATAAGTTTATTTCATGTTAATGCGCAAAGCGCTTACATATGTCAGAAAAATACATTACTACATCACAACATTAATTTCGTCCTTCAAAAACTCTTCCACTGAATAATATGACTCGCGCATTAACATTTTTTTTATATGACATTTAAAAGACTTTACAGTTAAACCCCTCATATGGTCCGGCAACTTGTTGTAAAATCTGGGAGCATAATAGTTTACAGTACTTCTTGCTCTAAAAATTCGTCCATAGCACAGGGTCAGATCGCCATTTGTACGAGTACTGTAGCTATGCATTGAACCCTTTATCTTGTATGTCCTCAGATTGCTTTTTACATGTAGTAAACATTCGTATATAAACAGACATGGTACGGTTAGTATTTTCTTCTTCCTATACGCAGCTCTACAATCCTCACGATACCCCAAACCACAGACAACGCGTAGAGCTCTCCTCTGCAGACCAAAAACTCTCGATAAGTGCTTCGTTAAGCCCCAGGTCAGTATTGCGTACGAAATCGGAGCCTGAATCATTGCGTGAAACGCCATTAACGACGTATCCGACGAAACTTTGCTCGCAATGACACGAAGGGCAAAAATGTTGCCCGACAGACGAGACGATAGCTTATCTACCTGCGGCTGAAATGTTAGTTTAGAGTCTAATACTACGCCCAAAAAATTAGCACTGCTACACTCTGTCTTCATTGCAAACAACATATGGACAGTTTTCGAAGAATTTAAGCACAGCTCATTTGATACGAACCACTGCTCGGCCACAGCAAGAGCTCGAGTTCTCCCATTTTCCACCACTTGTACGCTCTCTCCACTTGTTATTATAGTTGTATCATCAGCGTAAAGAACTGCATCAGCCATAGGAATACTGTCGGGTAAATCGTTTATAAATATTATAAATAAAATAGGGCCCATGACCGATCCTTGCGGTACTCCCCTTTCCAAGCAAAAGTGTCTCGATGTCGTATTTCTATAAAAAAACTTTTTGTCGACGATTTGTCAGGTAGGAAGACATCAATCTCAAACCGGTGGCATCAAATCCATAATGTCGCAGCTTCTGCAGTAGTATGTCATGTGAGACCAGGTCGAAAGCTTTGCTTAAATCACAAAAGGTGACTCCAGTGATAGTGCCTTTATCAAAACCATCGTATATATATTCACATAGGGCATTTATAGCACCCACCGTTGAGAGTCCTCCTCGGAAGCCAAATTGTCTTTTGTTAAATAGTTTATTTTCCTCAAAGTACTCGGTGATCTGCTTTGTTAAAATTTTTTCGAATATTTTTGCCACTATGGGGATTAGCGATATTGGCCGATAATTCTCCACTGCATCTACCGATCCCTTTTTAAATATTGGTAGTATTTTTGCTACCTTCAAGCAGTCGGGGAACACGCCCTTTCTAATACAGAAATTAAAAAGCTTTGTCAATGGAGAAGCCAGAACATATTTCACCCTTTTTATGAGGTTCGAATGCAAACCGTAAATATCACGACTACAGCCGCTCTTCAAACTCGAAATGGCATCTTGCACTTCAACGACTGATATTTCCTTAAATTTAAAGACCAAATTTTTTTCGAGACACCTCGCTGGGAAAGCTCCACCAGTCCAATCACCGCAGAGACCACTCGCAACACCACGGATCACATCCAAAAAAAAACAGAAAAATCTTCAGCTAACAATGTGTCCGAAACCTTATTTTTCTTCTTACGAATTTGATTTATCACCTGCCAAGCAGATTTGGCAATGTTATTCGACTTTCTAATAAACTTATCGTTAATTTCACGTTTTCTGTCAATAATTGCTTTTTTATACTGGTTTTTGTAACCTTTAAAAACGTTCGAACTGCACATTCTTCTACTTGTAAAGTCTCTCAAGAAGTTGAGAAACTCTCTCATGTTCTTTAGGTCATTATTAAACCAACCATTACCACTATCAACATCAAAAGTTTCAACCCTTTTTTGTACTACTCGAGTAGGAAACGCGACTTTAAACAAAGAACACAAATGATCATTGAACATATCAAAAACACAATTTACATCACAAATCTCATCAACCTCTAAAAACAATTTCCACTCCATATCATTCAACATATTAAAAAACGCAATGTGGCCCTTTTCGGTTATAGGTCGATACAATATCCTTTCTTTGGTTATTGACTTCTGATGTATTGAAGGAAAGTATCTAGTTGTCTGTTTGTGCCGTTACAGCAGACTCTTATGTCATCGACGTATCTGTAACAGTAGCTATAGTAAGACGTATGTTTGGAGTTGTGTATTTGTTTTTCTAAGCGGTTTATAATGATTTTGGCCAGGAGAGGGGACAGCGGTGAGCTCATGGTTAGTTCGTGGGTTGGAACGCTTAGGACGAGGTTTTTTACGTCAAAGGAGATGAGACGGCTATTGTTGTGAAGTTTGAGGTTTTTTATTTTGTTCATTAATTCCAGAAAGTTTTTTACTGCGTATTTAGGAGTGAAATTCGTGAGCTTTTCAAGGATAGTTGTTTTTTAGCTATTTATTGCATGGTGCGTTGATGTAGGTATGTAGGACCATACTGGTCTGATCGGTTGTTCTGTTTTGTGAAGTTTTACTAAGCCATACAGTGGTGGCGCTTTGGGGTTCATGCAAGTGAGGAATCGCTTATCTAAGTCTGTGAATAGTAAATTAACTTTGTTAAGGGTGGTTTTCATGTCGTTTTGGAATTTGTTTGTGAAATCGGTTTTTAGTTGGAGGAACGTGTTAGGGTCTAGGAAGTTTTTAACCTTTTTCAATGTAGGTATTTTTTGGAAGAGCTACTGTGGTGTTGCCTTTATCTGCTTTGGTGAAGATGATGTTATTGTCGATTGCTTTCTTGTTAATACTTTTAGCTGTTTGGAGTTATGGAGTTCGTAGGTTGATATTACTTGAATTTTTCTTACTTGTCCTAGTTTCTGTATTTGTTTTTATTTCTATCTAACTTATTGAATTGCTAGATTGAGGCTCTTAATTAATGTTGCGAGGTCCGTGGCAGCCCCCCCCCCCCCCGATAGCCCCGCACATCATACAATTAATTAGCAATTTTCTTATTTTATATCAGCTTTTTTGTTGTGTCTTTTTCTACATCCAGCTATAAATTGTTATCAGTCTAGGCCGTCTAGGGTCTAGGCCATCCAAGCTTTGATAGTTTTATTTGAAAAAAAACAACTTTATTATTAACTCCCAATTTTAGTGTATTAACCAGGATATTCAACTTGGTATATCGTAACGCATTAATCCTTAACAGTTTGATATAAAACTCCTATAACGCAGATAACGTCAAATTAAGTGAAAATATTGCGCTAATATCTCTAAGGTAAACAAGATTCACCGCCCAATAATAAACTTATTTTAAATATTTGTGCATTCAATTATAAGTCTGTTAATTGAAATAAGTTAATTTGTTTATAAAGAGACGCTCAATTTAGTAAATAAAAGAGTTCGGTACCGTTAGGCTCGTACAACGCGCGAGCGCGGCAAGCTTTGAATAATACTCCGCTCTGCGATCGGAGCTTTTCTTAACGACAGTGTTCCGCGTTTTACTCGAAGTTAGCGGTTCATGAGTTAAATTTTTTTTGGATAAAGTTGCGCAAACTTATTACGCGTAAATTTGCGATAAATTAATTTTGTATTTTTAAACGCCATTAAATAAAATTACGATAATTACTAAAATAATCGCCCGAAAAGTAATTTTCAACTTAAGAAAAAGTTATTGAAAAGTTTTAAAGTTCTGTTTTCTTATTACAGTTTGTAAGGGTTCCCTTTTTTTCTCTAATTAAATGTAACTTTTTTAAATTGATTGAAGTGAAGAGGTCTTCTAAATTTAAAAGGGTAATGAATGTGCATCATTAAAGGCGTTGGTAATATAGTTATAGTACAAATTGCTAATTGTACTTTTTTTAATTCTTCTCATTAATTTATTTTTTATTTTAATACCAGCAAGTTCTAACATTCTTATTCTTATTCAAAACGTTAATTAGTCATTTGTTTTTCTATAAAACCTAGTTGAAATAAATGTTGGAAAAAGTTATTAAGTAGGTCAAGAGCATGGATTTGACTTGATTTAATGTTTTTTTATTGAAAAGTAAAAAAAATTGAGGTTGGCTATGCTTTTTATACAAACAAGTTATTTCTTATCCACGATATTCTTGGTGCATGGTGCGTCAAGCATTAGATAGTTTAGAAAATTTTACGAGTTGCTACACGAGTGCTTGTTGCCAGTAAAAACAACCCGCGTCTTCGGGGCGGTTTTTTTACGGGCAACAGACGCGAGTGTTAGACGCCAAGTAAATTTTCCGTTGAAAATACGCCAGCCACGGAAAATTCTCTACTAGCGAATAGAGAGTCTCTAACAAACAAACCAAAACAATTAATTATAGTAACTGTACTTTAAGTTGCCTCATGAATAATAATTAACTTAGTTTGTCTTGAAAGTCGCGAGTCTACTTAAAACTGAATCAACCGAACTTCGTATTTTTGTAAGGATAGTTATTCGTCGGATAACTCTGATTTCTAAAATTCGCTATGCTTATCATTCATCACAAAAAAAGTTAAATGGATAAATTAATTAATAAAATGATATCAATCACTTTCTGAATGAAAAATAAAATTAGAATATACACGCGGTGTCACAATTAAAAAACCAAAGTAGATGTAATTTCCTTCGGCACACCATAAATTCACAATTGATCGTTTTAACCTTCTGAAATTCCAAATTTATATCTGTAATAGTTATAGGGAGGCGATTCAAATTATGCCAATAATTTTTTGCGCAATGACAAACAGTGCATGTTTCATAATAATTTAAATAACCCTAGCGCGGACCGTGAAGATTATTCTGTCAATCTGACACGGCTTGTTATTGAGCAGAAAGTTGGACTTGTTTAACCCGCAAATTTTTGAAAAATTTCGTTTCAATTTAATGAACAAAACAGATACCTAATTTATTTATGTTGTTGTTAAATAATCAATTTTGCATAATTGAAATTATACAAGAAGCGACTTCGGTAATTCGGCCAAATTTCTTAGGGAAAACGAAGAAATTAAACAGTTGAAGTACGGTAAAGAAAGAGCGTTTTGAGCTTTTGAGTGGATTACTATACTAAAATTTGGTATTTATGAATTAACTTCGGGTGGGCCATTTGTTGGTTGCTTTTTGTAGTGCAAGTGAATGATATTTTGGCATTTCGCAACACTGATGCGCTTGAAATTGGAAGATAATACGTGCCTAACCTCCGCTGTAAAAAATTGATCGTTTTACGCTGGAGAAACGTTAGGAAATATTAAAAAATTATTTCTAAAGCGAGTGTGCGAAACATAAAAATAAATTTTTAGTCAAACTGCGATATGGGAAAAAGTATTGGACGCACTTAACCCATTAACGCCCAGTACCAAAAATTTTATAAAAACGTATTTTTTTGGATAATATTTTGTTAGAGAAATAGCCTGTCCTATTTATAGGACACTGGGCAAATACGATCATGTTTAATACAGTAACCACGAGAGGGGTCCTATGATTAATGATTCATCGCTAAAATGACTTAAAAATGACGTCTTACAATATTCTGTTGCATTCCCACAAAGTAAGAACAAACTTATAAAAAAGGATAGCGTGCTTCAAGTTACGTAATTATTTGAAATGAGTCATAAGGTCATAAGACACCTCTTCTGGTTTTGACTATTAGCGCCTCTTTTATTGAGAGACAAATACGGAATTACATTGGCACGACGAAATTTTAATAAATTGAAAGCTTGTTTACCATCTAAACTTCAATACATAATCCAGGCATTTGTTACAGCCATATCTACAATTCTTGTAAAAATAGGCCAGTACCATTTTTTACCACGTACTTACTTGAATTCCATACTTGCCTATCAACCAGTCGCGATAATCGATTTCTACCTATATAAAATTATAATTTTTAAGAACTTGTGGCTGAGGTACATCAACTCGTATTTTGGCTTGACTGCTCCACCGCGACGCTTTGCACAAAGGGCGAAGTTATCATAATTAGTTCCTATGATTACACATTTATTGCCGTGCCAACGTATCAATAAAACTTCACCTCTGCTATCAAATGTATTATTATTGGCATGAAGAACCTCGAATTTTTTTGATAGTTCTTTACTTGATATGAGTGGGGCATTTTCAATTCGCATATCCCGCATTGTATCAGTAGCTCAAAATTTTTTTGAAAGCCAAAATTGAAAGCCAAATCTAATAGGCTTTCCCGGTATAAATTGTTTTAATTCATTGTTTAATCCGTAATATTTGACAATCATTTCATCAATGGATAAATTAGTTGTAAAAATTCCTCAAACGTTCAGTTTTCTCATATAAAATTACAAAAATTGTTATACTCGTAACAGGGGGCTGCGTCGCTATCGAAGTAACAAGTAGCGTCAAGAAGTACCACATTTGCCCACAGTGTCATATAAATAGGACAGCAAATTTAATATCATTTTTATCAAACTTATAAACAAATAATGAGGTACATTATTCTTTATATCGGTAACATAGTGTATCAACTGTAATACGAAACCAGAAAATGTTAAAAATTATCAATTGTTTACACTTTATTTAAACAATATATCTTGCAAGCCGCAAGTTACAACTTTGACTAACTTCAAAATTTTGTAGTGACTTTATAAATTCAAAATTTTATTTGTTCTATTTTATTATATGAAATCAATGTTTCTTAATTGCCTTTTCAGCAAAAAAAAACATTAAAAACATTTGAATCCAATTAAAAAAAAAATTATTTCACTGTCCTATAAATAGGACACTGGGCGTTAATGGGTTAAGTAAAACATCCTTAGAGCTATATTCTTGAGATGGAGTCACAAACAATCAACAAAGTACTGTAAAATTGGGCTAACGGGAAGGGGTACTTTCAAGCCAGGAGAGGCAGCAGTTTAAGTGAAATTGTTTCTTTAAAACAATCGGAAGGTGTACTTTCTTCATTAGACCAACAATCATCGTAAAATATTGAACGGTGCAGCTTAATGGCTATTTCAAAAAGAAACCAACAAATGGCCCACCCTATACGTATTTGAGTGAGTCGATATTTTGTTCTAGTGAAACACCTAAGTACCTACTTTGTAGACACTATTAATTGCTACTAAAATGTCCGAACACCAAAGTAAGCCGTTTGACCTTGAACAATACAAACTTTTCACCGGCGACGCTATTTCCTTTAAACTTTTCAGTCGAGGGTCCCCTCAAAGGTAAATCCGGGTCTAGTGGGGAAGCGATTTTTTTGATCTACACGCAGGCGACCGATCATAGTCCTTGAAACGGCCCTAGAACCCTATTATAAAGTTGAAAAAACTTTCGTATTTCTTAAACTAATACATTTCTTTGTTGTTACCTCATTCGAACTTGGCAAAAAGGAGCTTTAAAACTAGGAAATTGTACTTTCCAAACTATTTTCGTTAAGCGTTTCCGTTAAAAAATTAATAACTGGTCTATTCAACAGTGAACAAATATTACACGCTATTATAGCAAATATAGATGGTTTTGTAGAGCCTTTAGATGCACTACATTCTACGTCGACGTTTCTATAGTGACTATTATCGTCAAATGGTCTGAATAGGCACTATCCACTCGGGAAAATATGTTTTTCGTACTATTTCTTAATGTATCGAGAACTATTATTCTATTATAGGACAGTAAGCTGTGAAATTGTAAGTATTTGAAAGCGTTCTAAAGTAAACACTTTTCACCGACGTATTTTATAATCGAAAGATCTAAAAGCGGCTTCTTTTTAAAAGAACTCATTTTGCTCTTTTAACTATTCTGTTTCTTTGAACAATAAATCTGGCTATACGGTTAAGAATATGGTTTCAAAGGAAAATGTAGTTTATTTGTATTTAATCCATTATTATAAAAACGTTTTACCGTGATTACAAGAGAGTGAGTGCAGTTTGGGCATTAGAGTAATTACTTTTCCTAGTACTACATATTTTACAAAATTTTGCATAGGTAGCATTTGCGCATCCAGTTTTTGCATATTTTAATAATGCAACTTGTTTCAGAAATAGTATCAATAAGGAAACCTTGTCAAGTTTTTAGCTGTTTTTTGCTAAATTTCTAAACATTTTAGCAAAATAGTGCATATTTATTATTTTATAAAAACTGCTTATTTACACACAAAATAGTATGTGACCTATTTTTTTTAAATATTTATGAGTGTCACTGTTCTTGAAAGTGGTGGCCCGTCCGATGGCCGATAGGCACTGTAGAAATTTTCGAACTAAAATAAGACGGTGCGAGCACGTTATATGAATAGTTCGTGCACTGTGTTGCCCACAAAAAAACTCAAGCTCAAGCATTAACTAAATCGTAACAAGGGGGCATGAGATGTCAAACTTAAAAGTTGGGACTTTTACCCAATATTTTGCCCTGTTTCATGCCACAAATTTACAAATAATAATCTGTATTTTGTTCACGTATTCGGTAAAATAGGACTGTCAAGCTTTTTTAACAACCACCAACCCTTTTCAGTAGTTACAAGATTACAAGACCTGTAGAATTCGCATACGGGAGGGTCGAAGAATTTTCTTTAAATAAGCCTTGTCTTCAAAATCTGCGGTTCTTTGACCTGAAAGTTTTAAGAATTCCAGTACTAACTAAAATTGAAAGAAATTAGTTCTGAAAGGTTTTGATACCGTGGCCGTCCTGGGGGGGGGGGGGAGGGGGCAAACCTGATTGAATACCTAATATACAATAAAATATTTTATTTCAATGTAAAAACAAAACCCTAGTTCCTAGTTAATTTCTTTTTTCACTAACAGTCGTTGAATTAAACCACGACCCTTTTTTAAAAATCGCCTGCGGCTCAGATTCCTATAGTAATAGGCCTCGCAATTATTTTTCCCCTAGGCCTTACAAATCCTAAGGACGACCCTTTATGCCACCCGTCACTGTTCCAATGCTTCTTGTAAAGCAACTAATACCATTAATACAACTTGCAGTTGTTTCTCTAAAATAAAATAACTTTACCGTATTATATTACGCACTGTAGAAAATTTATAAAGGGTGGTTACAAAAAACAATTAGTATTTCAATGGAAGTACCGTAACATTACACTCTAACGACCCCTGTGTGATTTCTTGGAGTGAATGCCTAAAGGGAGTCAGCTTTATTAAGAATGCTTGGGGTAAACTTACTAATAATAAAATAAAAACAAACTTGAACTGTAATTTTCAAGTTAAGGTTGTTTGTAGAGTGGAGAGGCGAAGTACAAAGCATTATCTACCAGCTCCAAGTTTGCAATTTCAATAGTTGCAAGCCAATTAACGTAATACGGTCATTTAGCACAATATGAGCAGAGTGAACATACTGACGTGCTTTTGTATTGATGTCTAATTTATCTTTTTTGTTTATAACTTCAATATGCATATTTTATTATTTTTATTATTTATTTACGCGGTCACTAGAAACTTGATGCAATAGATGCAACTATTGGGGAATTGCAGATTTCAAAGTTTTGAATTTTCGTTATCATCTTCAGAAAGCAAGAACGACAAACTATTTCAAAGAGCTAACTTATTGACAAATAACTTTTCGAAGTAACTATTCTAGTACGTTTGTTCACCACCATCTTATCGTAAGTCATAAGGACATCTTGCGGTGTTCAATATTCAGTTCCATGGTCAGATGCATCACCACAACATCTAATAAACTCGACTTTGCTGCATCGTATAAAGTGTAGCTTGCTGAAGTGGTGATAAACTATGCACACGACACTCGGGAATTTATAATGACGCGCTTCTGACATACATTTTACGTCTGTGACATCGAGCATCGAGCGAACGAATTTTCTTATCATATTCCCTTCAATCAACATCTCTCTTTTCCTGGATTGTCTTCCGTTTTATTCCTCGTTTAGTATCAAAATATCCGCAGTTAACTTTTACTGTTTCTAATTTTTGAAATTGCCAGTTTTTTGTTCATCATTTCCTCATGGGAATTTTCAGAAAAGTTTCAGTGCTTTGTTGGATGCGAGGTATGTCATGATCGCGTGCTTTTAGCTTTCAATTTTAAGCGTCTCGTGACTCGTAAAGTTGACGATATTACATACATACGGTAAATCCAACGAAGCTATGGATTACCTCTAGTTTTCTGTTTACCTAAGTTGAAACTTGTACGACTTTAGATTGTGAGGTTGTGTCGACAAAATATTGGCGATTTCGTCCGAAATATGAAAGAAATCTGAGAGATGGTCGCTTCTGGCATTTTCAATTTTGTTTTAGATTATTTAATTTATTTTTACAGAAAATCATTTTAAAACCAATCGCTTGACAAATACTTTTGTGATGGTTTTCTCAGTTTGTATCTTTATAGCGATATAGTAGTCGACAGTAAATAAATACATTGCAATTTTATTTTTAGTTCAGCGTTCAGCTTCACGTTTCATAGTCAAATAAATATACAAACTCTCGTCAAGTCTAATATATTTCCAAACTTCTTCCTATTTAACTAAATATTATTGTTTGTAATTTACAATGTGAATCTCGTCGTATGGCCGAACTTCAAGACGCGTACTTAACCTACAAGTGGTGTAAGAAGTGTTTAAACTAAATTAGTATATGAAGATTTATAAGCTTTTTCGAAGTAGGGTACTTTAAGAAACTTATCAATTAAAATAGCATTAAAAGGATATAAGAGACACTTTTATTTTATATTTATATGTATAGGCAAATAATTCTCGCAGAGTAGCAAAACAAAATATTCTGTAAAGTCTTCTGCTTTTTTAATTTACAATCTCTTCTAGTACCCACTACTCTCTCTAACTTTTACAAGGAAATTTAAAAGAATTATTTTAAAATTTTAAGAAAATTTAAAAGAAAACGTTTTATTTAAAACCTCTATAAATACTCTATACTGTTTCCGACTTTTTCTAGCCACTTAAAGGCATTTCCATCCATTAAACCGACTTGTGGCATGCGGTACGTAAGAATAGTACAGTGGGTGAGCTTTTCCCATTGCAAAATTACAAATAACTTTCCAAACAATATTTTTGTGAACTGTAAGAAAGTTTTTTTTTAATTAAAAAAATTTTCGAATGTTCATGTGCACAAATTAAACTTCTTAAACGGTTTTTGTATTAGTAGGTAATTACAACTTCTTATTCCGACTTCTCAGTCGACTAACTGAAAAACGTTTAAATGTTAAACGCTGTTTATTTATGTAATTTTAAAATAAATTCAAACTTTATAATCTTATGCAAATTAACGCTTTAATATTTTAATTCGGTAATTAAATTTAATCTAATTTCTAGATTCCTTAATTTTCTTATTTTGTCTCTGTGTTATACTTCGTATGTTTCTCCACATATCGCCGACATTTCTTAGATACGACGAACAATGATAGCTAAAATATAAACAGAAAAAGTACGTGAATAAATAATAGTATATTAAAGAACGAATTTCATAAGTCACGTATTATAGCACGACTCCAAGTTTAAAATGCGACTGGCCTAGCCAGGAGCGTTTTAATGGAGGAGTGCTATAATCGCTATAATGACTTATGAAATGAGTGCTTTATACAATTTTTTCTATTTTGCGCCTTTTAATAGTATATTAAAGTACAAGTTTCATAAGGCACCGTGTTAACGTACGAGTCCAAGTTTTAAAAAGGACGAGTACTTAACAAGGCTTATGAAACGTGTAATTTATACTATTTTTTCTATTTCACATTTTAATAAAATAATTTGTTAAAATATTCAAATAATTAAGATCGTGGAGATTTTCTTTTTATAATAATTGTGGTGGCACTGACTGAGATGTCACATCATTTAGTTCAATGATTCATAGATGTCGCAAGTTTATTTTTTTAAATTTAAATAATGCACCTACTTCTGTCTGTATAATTTAAATTTTAAGAAATAAAAATGAATGAAATATGTAAAACCATTATTCTTTATTACATTTCAATTCTAATAAGCTCTAAAAATAAACATTTTAATAAATTATATTTGACATTGTTAAACGTCAGTTCAACTTGGCGCAAACTTAACAGAAGAAAATCCCCCAGAAACAGTACGTTAAGAGAGCTTCTTAACGCACTGTTTTGAGACCAAAACAGTACGTTAAGGAGTGGATTAAAGTACCGAAATAGAAAAAGTCCATTGTCAAAGAAAAAAATCAAAATATAAAAAATTAGGGATTTTTGTGATGGTTGGCTGGTTGGCAGTACTAATTGGAAAGTGACATTTCGTAATTTAAAATTCAAATAAATTGTTTCGTATTTTGAATTGGTCGTTAATTAATTAATTTTAATTATTATGTTAAAAAATAGAACATGATAATTACAAAAATTGTCGTTTTGTCTTTCCTCGATTTGACAAAATATGTCAAATTAAATATTACTACCAACTTCGAACATCAAATTTTACCAAAATTATTACAGCACGCTAAATCTCATTACGACACGCAAATGGATGCTATAATAGCGATCTTACAGACGCAAAATATAAAAAAGTGCTTTTTAGGATATTTCAGGAGCGACACCAGTTCTTCTGGAATATTTTTCAAATATTTATAGATAATAAAAATGTGTAACATATTGGTAGTCTGACCAACTCTGTATCTCTCCGAGAAACAGTAAGCACCCTGTATAATATAACAAACTGCAGTATGTTCACGGATGGGGTTACAAGGGGAGGATTCTTATTTTTGATTTTTCACAAAATCCACTATTGATGAAAACTCCTTCTTGCTTTGAAAATGTCATATACCATCGTGTTATTTTTTAAAACGTACAACAGTCTGCAACCTAGAATCTCTTCTTTCTCTGAACTCCTTTGAGAGAAATAATCTTCAAAACTACAATTTCGTCTCGAATTTCCTATCTGTATAGGACGGCTAATATTCGTGCTTATGTAAATCTAGCAAAGCTGCATAATTTGACGCTCGTTAATAATCCGCAAATGTGTTTAGAAACACAATTCGGGAAATCAAGTAGTTCGGTATCTATACTAGTGCTTCGTTATGTCGCCATAGCAACTAATGAACAAATCCTAGGTTGAAATTAAGTATTTTAATAAATAACATGTTAAATTACGTAGATTTCAAACAACTGCGTTTGAGTATAAATTTTTAGGGGATTTCCTACTAAACGAAAGAGGAAATCTATTTATTCTAACAAGGCGATGCACCAACTCTAATGGTCAACGATTAATTTTGAAGATAAGCACTAGATAGGCACTAACTAGTTTCGAGTTAGTTTTGGGTAGATTCGACGCCATCCAATTTTTTGGGGACATCTAGCTAATAATAACAGTACACTCAAAGAAAATGTTATAAACTTTGTCAATTACGTAACCAATCTTCATACTCGTAACGCAGTTCGGGGTGTATCACGAAACGTTAATGTAGTTTTCTATGTCCCCGAGTTACTTTACAACACGTACTTATTTTAACACAATTGATTCGTAATAAGGCCACTTGTTGCTTTGGTTACATTGTATATTCTACTAAAAATAAAAGTCCTAATCGAGAGATATTTCGTGACTAGCGCTCGTTTGCGCTTGGTGGTTGATAAAGCACCCGGGAGTGTTACGAAAAAACCTCAAAAAATAGGTACTACCTATTTACATAAATACGCCTTCTTCATACTTATAAAAATACATGTTGTACGAATATTTGAGACATGAAACGAGCAATGTACAGGGTGGTCAGAATTCGATGGTTGTTATGGAGAAATCGAGAACTAGAAGAGATATGATAAAATGGGTGGCGCATCCTAGTTCTCTTTTTTTGAGAATATAATCTAATGGCTAAAATCGGAATTTGCGACCTTCTTTTGTTTTGGATCTACGACCCAAAGTGTGATTTTTCAATTTTTTGCTCTATGTCGAAATCTCGGAAACTAACGAAGATAGGAAAAATTCCTTCTGCTCAGAGAGTGCCCGAAGACGTGCTAATATTTTTTTCTGTAACTTCACAACAACCGAGATATCGTTAGTGCGTTGTTACACGGTCCGTTTCTGCAGCATCCTGCAAAAGGGGATGCCGCAAAAACGGATGGCGTCACGATTTTACACGTCCCTGCATAAACGGACTGCGGGAAACTCGCGCAGCATGTACAGACATTTAAATTTTGGATGTTGTGACTGCAAGGCATATCGTAGGTATGTCCCGTTCAAAGTTAAAAAGTTGTTTGTGCACTTGAAGCTAGCAATTTGTTGGTTGAGCCGACAGTACGCACTATTTGGGTTCATCCTTTCAATTCTCTCTTTGCATGTGAATCTTGCCCACTCTGGATACATACACTCCCCCACATTTACCCATGCCCTTTGTCGACTATATTTATTGAAGTATTCGGGCGCTGCTTTGTCCCACAGGGCTGGCTCCTCATGGACACTTTTAATAAATTTATCCGTATCAAACATAATAATAATTTAAACGGTGCCGCACAACCGTGCCGTGTAGCAGTCTGCATTCAACTAAATGTGTCGCCGCTTGCTTCCCGCATCTTTCAGTCCTGCACTGCGGCAGCATGCTGCCGCACATCCCGCCAAAACGAACACGTGTAACACCTGCCATTTAAGCTCTTGCGTTGTTGCCATCCTGCAAAGCGGGACCCGCATTGCAGGACCCGCAAAAACGGACCGTGTAACAACGCACTTAAATGCAAAAAATTGAAAAATCGAACTTTGGCTTATAAGTCCAAAACAAAAGAAGATCGCAAATTCCTGTTTTTGCCATTGGGTTACTGTCAAAAAAAAGAGAATGAAGATCCGGCGTCCATTTCTCCATATCTTTTCTAGCTCTCAATTTCTCCATAAGAACCATCGAATTCTGCCCACCCTGTGCCTATGTAAATTACTAATTTTCAACGACCACAAAATTATTTTGCAATTTACGTATGAACGACTTTAATTGTTAGCGAAATTGAAGGAAAATAATTTAACAACTGGCCTTTTCTTAGTATGTAGTTACGTTTGATCTTTTTAATTATTTAGAATTCAGCACTAATTATTCTGTGATATAATTTTCATAATGATTTTAAAAGGGTGCGTGCGACACGCAACGAATGTTTAATAAGGATAGTTTGCTTTTCTTTTTTTAGTATTACGACTGAAATTGGAAAGAAATTATTATAACAACTATAATTATTTACACTTTTCATTATTTTTATTTATTTATTTCAAGAACCTACTGTACAGGGGTTTCCCCCCCAAATAACACACAATATAGTAAGTGCCGCCATACCAATTACAACAAAATCGCTCTTTTGCCCATTATTCTGAATATTATCCAATTCACTGTGTCCAGAACTAGCGGATTCTGCACCAGGCACATAAATCAGGTGCTTGGGGTTTCAGAATCTTTGGGTGCATGGGACAAGAAGGAGCGGGTTCTCCCCCCCCCCCTCCCAGAAAAATACCAAAAGTTACTGTTACTGTCGCGAATTAAATTAGTTCAGTTTTACTCTTTGTTAGATGTTCAGTGCTGAGTAATTTAGGGTCGAGACGGAGTACAGGCGCCACACTCGGACTGGCCAGGAATCCTCGAGCGTCCCGAGCCCTAGAGTTAAGGAAAGCCCGAGCTTCTCTACAAATTGGCAAATTTGGGCCTTAGATTAAAAGGGGTCCCGTAATTCTCCAACCATATTTTTTGTTTATCTGAAGTAATATAACAAGGTAATTCTTAATTTTTCTTTGCTTTTGTGAAACATCTTTTTTGGAGACGCTATCAAGCGCTACAAATTTCATGAACTTCATTTAAAGCCGTTTGATCTTGGACAATCAAAAATTTTCGCCTGCAGCACTATTTGCTTAAGGTCGCCTAAAATAATATAACAAAGAATCAATGAGGGGCTTCCAGATCAGGTTGCGCATAGGGTCTCGAAGATCCACTACTGATCGCACCGTATATGCCGCACCACTGTGACCTTTTTTTAATCGACAATTGAAGTGTCAACCTAGTAGGGAGGATTTTGTGTCTCTCCCATGCACACAAAAATATATGGAAATGCATACAGTATGCCCATTGGCCACGGATTTTACAAAGACGGAAAGTAATTTTATTTCAAACTCCCATAACAAAAATATTAGTTTTTATCTGTCTGGTACAGGCAATGAAATATTTTCAATTTTGTGTTTGTTTTAAAATTAAACATTTTCGTTTTTTGATTTCTCCAAAAATGGACTCTATTTATAAAACCCCTGCTTGTCTTGAAACTCTCGTGCCACATATTATTTTTATCAATCTTTTACAGGAAATTAAATATTAAAATTTTGTGTTTCAGTAACATGTACTTTCAGTTTTGAAACGGGGCTTCCTTAATTATTTAGCTGCATTAACATTATTAAATACGAATGAAAAGTATGAAATAAGGAGTTTCCCATCTGGATTACGATAGACAAATTGCTAAGTTTAAAAGGGTTATATTAAGTTTAATTTAATATCGCGTTGCTTATGAATGTTATCAAAACTTACGTGTCTCATCGGATTTAGCTGAGGGCATGTATACGCGATACGTTTGTAGAGTAAGGGCAATTTTGATTTTGCATTTTGGTAAATACGAAGAGCACAACACTAACGAATAGGCTTTACTCAAATATTTGTCTCACTCCGCATTCATTATCTGCAGTAAATTAATTCGTAGTTTATATGTGATTTAAAACAGACAAGCTCGCTATCTAATAATAACATCTAAGGGAGGCTTCATATTAAATTTTGAGTATAGAAAACTGTACCTACTACTCGAATAAAAAAGTAAAATGTATTCATTCGGTGGTCATTAATGTTCAGCCACTTGATGACATTTTCATACACAACTTTTTTATTGCGTTTACGTTTAGGTATACTTGGCAGTTTGCTTAAAACTTTATTTACACGGGCATTCACGGGTAAGGTAATCGTAAAAGGATGTTTAATTAACAATTATGTACATTGTACACTTTCTTTTCATTATTACATTATTTTCCAAATAACGTATACCCTAGCGCTATAAACTTTATTTCAGTATACCAAAATAAATTATAGCTTTACTTAAGGGCATTTCATAAATCTACTGCCCATAAGCTACGTATTTAATAACCACAAGAATTAGTAATCTCATTGATTTTAGACGGATTCCAATTTATTATAACTATTCTATAACTTACAGTTGGAGTTAAGCTAAGCCTAAGCATGCTAAAATACCTACCACATTCATCTGCACAAAAACTTTGCTAAATTAAGGGTAGGCGTAATACAGTTTGATTAAGTACAATTTCTAAATATTATATTAATTTTTTAATCAATAAAAACTTAATTTTGATTTCGGCTTGTGTAGAGACATAAAAGTCTAAAAAGGTGCTGTAGAAATTGGGATGTCTTCCTGATTTTTTTACTACGGACACTCATCACCTCATCGGCATTTTATTCTTACTTTCTATGCAGTTTCATTCTTCTAAATAAAGATATTTTAGAATTGTCTAATGGATCATTTCGAAAAAAGCGAATTGTAACAGGTACGACTCGCATCGTTTATTCGGATTCAAGCCTTCGAGTTTCTATATAGAGCTGTAACAACGTTATTGAGAAAATATTTTTAAAAATGTCCCGAGGGATGTTTGGTAATTCTGTTAGGAATAGTTTAAAATTTAAACCACATTACTTCGCTCCTTGCAATAAAAGTCTTGAATATTTTTCAAGGGACCTTTAGCTCAGAAAGCAAAAGATAAATTTCTGCGGGATTTAGTATTTTACATTTTGCGAAACCCCTACACCTACACCTCAAGTCCTAAAGGCTAAAATTAATAATTTAGTTGAATAAGTGACTATATTCGTTACATAATTGAGTAAAATCAAACCTTTAAGTTATTATAACCTTGCAAAGGTATTTTTAGACCGAATTAATCCTTCGAGGCTTCGTTAAATGTACATTTTGAGCTTGCATCTTTAAAGAGTTATGGGCTCTTGGCACTAAAACGTTAGGTCGTTTAAAATGAGATTTAAAATTGTAAGTGGCATTAAAGAACCCTTGTAAGTTTTTTTTATATAAATTACAGACACACTTTTACTCTTACGGAGATTAATTCGCTTCACTTATTTATAACGAATTTTGTCGCAAATTTATAAAAAACGTCACTTGAACTTCAAAGTGATAATTTTAAAACGTTAAAATGTTCACATTGCCGTAGGTACATTTATTAAGTTTAGTGTCTCGTGTTCAAAATTGTACGGCGGGTGCTTCGATGAGTGGCATTAGATCATCAGATCTGCAATTTGAAAGAGAGTTGCTTCCTTATTCAAAATCCTTATTAAAGTATCCTTATTAATATATGTATAAGCGGTACCTACCTAACTTGTCTTTGTTAACATTTGCACATCTATATCTCTCTTACTATTTTTTTTATTTTGCAATAAAGGAGACATCGGCCAAAAGCTCTAACGTTGGCTTTCGTAAAACAACTTAAGTGCTTTAACGCGAGTTTAAGGCAAAGTGCTCGGTGAGGTTCTTTAAAATACTACTTTAGTACTTTTTAACCTCAAATTTTGACTGCAGTTTAACTTTACAGATACATTTAAACATTGAAAGAATCATAGGGTCCAGTCCAAATAAGGTGGCGTACGAATCATATTGATTACCATAACAACACTCTATCGAGATAATAGTTGCCTACTTTGATTCTTTGATATTACTGTTAAACACTACCAACTGAACTTTAAAATAATTAAAACTTTCCACTTGAGTTAAAGTAGACGAAAAATTTGATTATGAGAATGACCATTGAACAGCTTGAAAATTTAAGTAATGTGATGTAGTTGATTATGAAAATGGACGTTAGCGCCTCACCTTTGTAGTCTTTTTGTTAATTGCATAGTATTATTCTCTTTAAATTACTTTTTGCCTATCCTGTAAATTAATAGCTGAACGCTTCTTTCAGGTGACGCTTGTAAAACTCACGTCCACGTTTAAGTAGACGCCGATTAAACTAACGACCATACACTCGCTCTTATTTAAATTATTAGTGTTTGGGTAAAAAGACCCATTTGGAGCCGATTGTGTTGAATTGTATCCTGCGAATAAGGGTTAGATATGTTTTAATGTTTTGATACCAATGGCCTTGCGTGGGCATTACAATCCCTTTTAATCTTGTCATGAATGTTTCATGTTCCGCATAAAAATTTTGGGCTAAGCCTAAGCGTGGAAATCCAAGAAATATGTTTGTAATTTTTAAATGCCCAAAAGAGTAATTTATAAAATTTTTTTTCATTACTAATTTTCCAAGTGAATATTAATCAATTTTTTCTTTCAGAAAACTTTCCGTTTTGAAAGGAAAGTAGGTACGTAAACGATACTTCTGAAGTTTAGAAACAATTAAAAAAGCATTATATTTATTTATTTGTGTATCTTTCTTACTTAAGGCTTCCATTTTTCTGTGGTTCCTTTTAAGGGGTCTTCTACCCTTTACTAATGAATTTTTTCGATTGTACATATTTATATTTCTGTCAGTTGATTAATAACTAACACCCCATATCGCACTGAAATATAGAAAAAAAATTTAGCAAAAGTGCTCCAAAAACTTATTATTTACAAAAAGCGTTAACTAAGCTGGGAGTCGGCTCACGTCTAAAAACATTTGTAATCTTCTCGAGTTCAAAATTAAACAATAAATTTTAAAGTAATCAAAAAGTTGCGTTAAATTTTCCCTAAAATGCGTTTTTTACGTATCGGAAACTCGCAAGTTTTAGTTTAAAGTTTATTAAACGACAGAATGAGACATCAAACTACGATTTTTTAAACTGAACACCCTATATAGTTTTATAGCAATTACCTATAATTATTATTATAGTTGTTACGTGATGTTTACGATTTGTCCTTTTCCGGGATCAGATAATCCGACTTAATACGGGCGCCAATTAGTTTTCTTGTGAATTAACTCTAAAATTAAACAAAATAAACTTTTCGTATACGAGGGCTGACTGATAAGTTTCAGGAATTGAAAAAGATGGCAGCAAAAACGAAATACTAATATGACAGTTGACAAGTATAATCCTTAAGTCGACTGCTCTCAAAATTTCAAATCATTCTTTCTATTAATTTGCCCGCTACAGTCATTTGAATGAAAGTATTTTACATTTCTTATTGAAATGGAAAAAATTGAGTATCGTGTAGTGATTAAATATTTGTTTTTGAAAGGCTTAGCATAACAAGAAATTCTTTCTGAGCTCACTAATGTTTTTGGCGACTCTGCTCTATCGAAATCTATGATTTATTTTTGGTTTGCTGAGTTTTAGACGTGGTCGTACAAGCACAAATGATGTTGAACGTCCGGGTCGACCAAAAGAGGCGACTACCGCAGAAATAATTGCAAAAATCCATGATATTGAATTAAAAGATTGCCGAGTAAAGTTGAGCGAGATTGCTAACATTGTGAGGATCTCATATGAACGCGTTTTCAACATCATACACGAACATTTGAAAATGAAAAAGCTATCAGCAAGATGGGTGCCGCGTGTGCTTAAAGTCGATCAAAAACTCACTCGTTTGACAACTTTGTTTGGATTTGTTTCGGCGTAATCTTAATGAATTTTTGTGCAAATTCATAACTGTTGACGAAACATGGATTCATCACTATTATACACCTGAAACTAAAGAATGGATAGAAGATGGTGGAAGAGCCCCTAAGAAAGCGAAGACGATTAAATCAGCATGAAAGGTTATGGCAACTGTTTTTTGGGATGCACGTGACATAATATTGATTGTCTATCTTGAAACAGAAAAAACAATAACATGACAATACTATGCATAGTTATTGGATCACTAGAGTGACGAAATAAAGAAGGATCGACCACATTTCAGAAAGAAAACAGTCCTGTTTAATCATGCAAATGTACCCCCACATTCATCGAGAATTGCGATGGCAAAATTGGTTGAACGACGATTCGAATTTCTGGCAGATCCACCATATTCTTCAGATTTGAAGAATCTACTATTACTTTCTGTTTCCAAATTTTAAAAAATAGTTTGGTGGGCGGAAATTTGCTTCGAATGCTGAAGTAATCGATGCATGAAGTGCCTATTTTAAAAGGTTTGACCAGATTTATTATTCGGATGGCATCAAAAAGTTGGAACATCGCTGGAATAAATGTATTGAGCTAGAAGGAGACTATGTTGAAAAATAAAAAATAAAATTGGCAAAAAAGTTGCGCCTTCTTTGTTTTTCCGGAAATATATCAATCCGTCCTCGTATTTGCTAAAATTTTTAGCTACAAATTTAAATGAAAATGATCCAATTTAGGCAAACAAAATCCAGCTTATTACCTACAGAAAAATCCTGACATCGTTACGTAGTAGGGGAGAGTTCTCTTGAAAGGAACAATTTTTTTGTTTGATTGTAACTCATCACAGATAAATGTAAAAAACTGTCCACTTCATGTGCAGACTTGCCTTTAAATGGAGAGGTGTACAACGATATAAAAAGTATTTTAAAAACATGTTTTACAAAAAAAATTGATATTGTCTCCAAAGAAGGTGTTTCACAAAAACAAAATATCTACTCTCTTATCTTATACATATTACTCAGCTTTTAAGCCAGGGCCCTAGGTCTACGGCCTTGTTGGCTTAATGGTTAATTCAAGCCTGATTATTGGAGCAGTGGCGCATTATACTTTTGTGGGTCACATTAGAATTTTGGTGCTCAATAGAGAAGAAAACAATTATATTTCACGGAATGAAAATCCTTGCTCAGGATAAGCGAGAGCTCATCAAGGCTACTCGTTGAATCTTATAAATTATAAACAAAGCCGAATATTGATTAATCGAAAATATCTACATAAATATGAGTATAAAGAAAAAAACTGGAAGAAACAATTATGTAAAATAATATCAAAAGTAAATGAGTTGGTGAAAATTTATTAAGCCTCGCAAATTAACGATCGCTTAAGGAAATGTATTTTCTTGTTTTTAAAAAATGTTTGATCATTTCTAACAATCCTTAATTTTATAAGAATAAGTAAGTAGGTATAATTTGGGGTTGTCAAATATTTAAAAATATTATTCCTTTTTTATTAAATTACGAGTGCTTACTTTTTTAGCTTTTCTTTTTATCCCTCAAAGAGGAGAAAATTGTCAAATATTTTAACGCTCGACATAGTTAGTAAATATTTCCGTGAGCAAACACTAAATAAAACTTTTATTTTTTCCGAATAATGGTTTGGAAACAGTAAAAATACATACCATAGCATAAATAGTTTATGTATGGGAAACGGATAATTCGGCCATTAGACTTCAAACTTTCTAGTCAAAATTTAAGAAAATTATTTGAAATTAGATAGGTTAGTTTTATAGCTTTTAACATTGCGATTTTCTTCAAAATTATTACCTAAATAATATGAGGCGTTTTCTTAGGTGTAACTTAACTTGCAATGTATTATTTTGCAACATTAAAGGCATCGCCATTGTCTGCGTTTCTGTAGGGTTGGCACAAACGGTATATTTGAATGTAAATTAAACTTAATAAACTATAAGTTGGAGGTTTCTATTAACTTGTATTTGATGTACTGCAAGAACAAATGAAATATATTTATTTAGACCTCAATAAACGTTGGCTTAAAGTAGGGGGTGGATTGTATAAGTAAATTGACTTATTTACTTAACATGTATGCGGAAGTCGCTTTTATGTGATAAAATCAACACAATTATCGCCTTGCCAAATTAATCGTGAAAGTGTCAAATTATGACCTATTTAGTTTACTTGTGGATTGACACGCGCTGTCTAAAAATGTCACGTAAAAAATAAGTTGTAGATTTTAAATTTTGACAACCCTAATAAATGTTTCATTTAGTGCCCCGTGTCGGGACACAATTAAAATTAATGATTTTCTCAGGTTTATGCCTCCTTGTTCATTCTACTTTTACGTTTATTGAGGAGTTTAAATTCTGGTTATCTTTATCTCGATAATAAATAACCAGAAGCTTATTTTCTCTAGATAGCAGATATAAAGTGTATAAGTACTCAGGAACCAATGCGCCTTCTTTTAATTAAAAAATAAAAGTGTTAAAAGGTAAATCTGAAAAACACAACAGTAGGTAACCACTAAAAAAGCACCTCAAATTTATATCAGTAATCTATATCAATCTATGAGTTAGTTGCAGTCGTGGGTACAGAATCAAATGTTATAAATAAATATTTCAATCGGGTGCATTGAAAAATTCGAGTGTCTGATTCATATAGGCCGTTCACTTCAAGGAAACTCTCCCCTAGTAAGGAAATTCGATTATTATTGTTTAAATTAGTCAAAAGTGTGCTATAACGCGATTTTATCAATATTTTTTGTCAATTTCATGGCCATTTTTAACAGACAAAACTTAAAAGTTGCGTAATTGTTCCATATTCGTTATTTCTAAAAGTTTTTAAAAGTTTCAAAACTAGCAAGAATTAGAACTAAACTATTTTCAAGTTTCTACTTCTAGATGCACTTTTCCTATTAGTCACTTTGCGAACTGTTATTTGAATCCTACAACTCGCAAACTTTTGAAACTTTTATTTGGGTTAAAAGTGTCGTATTAAATTTTTTGTTAAATGATCGTTCGTGGTAATAATTTTCAGTTTAAATTTTAAAATTCTGTTTATTTGTTAAACTAAATTTTTTAGGCACGGTCCTATTTTTGATCGTTTCTTTGAATCCTTAATTTTTAATCATACCCGCGAGGTCACCAGCCAGGAATATTGTCTCAACGAACCTTTTGGCGGTACAAGTCCGACAAAGGATTCTGTAATTATTCTTCATTTTCCTCGAGCCTGGGGAATCCTTACCTCTTGACGCTCTCGTTCTCATTTTTTCATTTTTTAAAGAATGTGTGTACATTATACTACAATCTAATTAACATCTAGTCAGTGGCGTCTTACAGTATGATTTCTCTGGATGTGCGTAGTTTAGCTCTTCCTGCTCAAACCCTTGTGTTGGTGAGAAACGACTTAGGTCGTCCTCAACATCTAAAGGACAAATTTTCTTTTGAAGTCTGATTTTCTAGATATATTTATGTTAAAGTACTTTCCTACCTGTAATTAGCCAGAAAAATATTAATTTAGCCGCATTGTAGTTTGTCCCTCATTTCCCCTCTTTGTATTGCTATTTTCACCCTGTTACAGGTTAAAAGTGTCTTATTCAATTTTTTGGTAGTAATTTCCAGTTTAAATTAAAAATTCAAAAATTTTGTTTATTTATAATCTCATAAGATGGCGAGGCTTTTAGTTTGTCTCATTAATTTTTCTTTATCTTCAATTGTGTTGGTATCACGCACAACAGGTGCAAGCTTGTTCACATTTGTGATTCGACTTTCATTTTAAAAGTTTGCTTTCAAGAGTTAAAGTTTTGATTTAATTTTAAAAGGTCAACCTTAAATAAGGGATTTGAAGATTTTTTAAATCTAAATAGTGCCAGAGTAGTGGGTAGTAATTTTAATTTCCATTTACACAACCGTGTTACGGGATTTCAATTTTTAAATGGAAAACCCACGTTAGCCGATTTAACATCCTAAGGTAATTATTCGATTTTTTATATTTTTAATTGGTAATTAGTTTCTCTTCATTTTAACGCTTTCTCCGTTTTTCGATAATTTTTATATCGATCTATCGTGAACGTTTCGTTTGTAAATTTATACTTCTGGCCAGCATATGGTCTGATTTTGTCAGTGTCGTGGACAAGTTTGTTCTTTATCGTAGTTTCGTCACTAATTGTATAATCGAATTTACCATCTGTAACCAAACCAATTTTAAACCAAATTATTTATTTATTTATTTAACACGGATACAATTCCTTTAAAATTAACTAATTTATTTACTTAGTACCTATTCGGTTTAAAGGTATACGATTGAGCTCAATTATCCTGTGGACGTGTGGACAATTATTGACGCATATTTTGTTTTACACTATTGGACTTACTCGACAATATATTTCATTATGAACGGTTCAATCGGTTAACATTTTTCTTCTATCTTTTGATCAGTTCGGCACCGTATGCTATTAAATTATGAACATAAATTTTGAAATTTTTGACATTTTGGTCTAACAATCTTTTTAAATCTCCCTATTTTACATAAGTTTTGAAAATTGTATTAGGCAAAGTTATACAATTTATACTTTGCTGTACTGCCTCTATTTAAGGGTTATTTATCAATTGCCTGTGAAAAATATGAGAAAGTAGAAAAAGAAAACGCAAAGAATGTAATCGAAAATTTACTGTAACGGCGCAGATTAGAAGTCCCTCGGGTTTGATAAAATGGTGAATATTAATGTCTCAAAGTTATGTCGTTTACATAATATAACAATTATTGTTGTGCCATTTAGTTGCATGTTTACATTGTAACTACATCAACTTTCTTGAACCCGTGGGAGATTTATACCTCTATCGAGGTCGTATAATAACCTTTATATTAAGATATATATCCTTTAAAACTTTATAATATGATTGTTCCAAAGGGTTAAACAATATCAAAATTTTTTGACAACTATTTACAATTTGTTGAATGTCATTGAAAGAAGACTTTATCGTATTCAATTAATAAGTTATCAACACCGACTCTCTGTGATCCAACTCGGTGAAAATTGTTCACAAGACGCCATTTCAATTTAAACTAACTTCTTTCAGTCAAAGTTCATGCTTTTAAGGTAGTTTGTCCACATTTTATACAAGTTTTTCAAATGAAACCGTAACGAGGCAACTCAATGTGTAGGAGAGGCATTCAAAGGACTAAAAATAACGATAACTTTTATATTTTTAAATTTAAAAAATAATTTTGTTCACGAACAATTATTACTTTAATTGAAACTTTAACGTTTAATTTTTCATAGTAATGAAAACGCTAGTTTGCGCTTATATTTTACCAGCTCTATTATTTTAAAGTCACGATAACTATTTTTATAAAAGCCGCAATACAAATAACTTTTATTGCGTGAACTTTTGTAAATGTTTACTTGATGGTTCTTTGATCCAACTAAAGAGGCAATAACGACTAGAAACAAAAAGTTGTTGTCTTTTCGTGTGGGTAATTAAATTTATAATTTCCAGTTCCTGCGCATATTAAACATGTAATTTCTAGTTGGAAAACTCGTGTAAAATTAAAAACCAAACAAAGCGATAGCATTTCTGGTGCTTGTGCATTTTACGATTGTTTGTTTAAGCAATAAAAAAGCAAGCCAGGAAACAAAGTGTTATTTAAGATTTTTTATATTTATTTCGGTATATTTCCTGGATACAAACAAGTACAGGAAGAAACACTTTTACAGCTGTACGCCTTTACGAATAATAAAGAAAGTGTTTTCAGTTTAACGAGAAAGGTCGTTTATTCAACTTTTGACAGAAAGTTGGTCGTTCATCATTTTTATATACTTTTAGTTTTTACCCTTGACCACGTAGACTCATGATCTGCTCGAAATATGCATTGGAATTAGCATTTACCCTTCTGAAGGGTTCCTTAGTCATTGCAAATGAACAATAAGAATTACTGTTAAATAAACAATTCAAAAACATTTTCAAAGCTAAGTTTTAATAATATAATGATTTACTTTTCCTTCCCAAGTCAGTATGGGAAGCATCGATGAGAACTTTTCAGCGGTTTTTATTTTCTACATAAATTCGGTTTATATTATAACAGTTGAAACGTTTCGTGAAGACAACTAAAATATAAGTATCATGTTATATCACATTGAAACAAAATTATAATTCTACGTCCTCGGCTTTTATGGCATTACTAAGACACATTCTTTTGTGAAATTCCTTAAGCTCCAGAAATGTATACTCAATGTTAAGTTTAAAATATTTGGCATCCCTAGAATATTGCAGTTTATGGTCGTTTTTCGTATTTAAAAAATTTATGTAAATAATTTAGAGAAAGATGGTAGCAAGTAACAATATTGGTATACGCCATTAAAAACATTACATTCCAGTGCTTTTAGCAACCGTAAAACTGTTTTGGGAAAGTGCTGAAATTATTGGAAAAATAATTTTTGGCACTACTATTTTCTGAAAATGTAAGAAAACTAAACAAGTTCCACGATAAATCATCTCAAAAGCTCTGTAATTACGGCTTTTACAATAACATAATTTTCAAATAAATGACATGAAGTTTAAAGAAAAGTTTTGTTCCACTAAAGTTTGTCACCTGTGTCAGAGTAATAAAAAAGTAGTGAAAATTCAAATTAAGTACTCGAATAATTGCTCTATAGTTGCAGTCAATTATTCGTTCAAAACAATATTGCGCTTGAAGTTTTAATTTAAAATTAAATTTTAACTAAACTAACAAGTAGGCAAACTACTTTTTTAATTAGAACGTATTGTTCAATCTCTTTTAAGCGTTTCGAAAAGAAAATGCTTTATCTGAAACTATTCGCATATATCTGAAATATAAGCAAATAAGTGGCAGACTCTTAAATTAACGCTTGTTTATTATTTTAACTACATATTTATAATACAAATTCTTTTGCTAACCAGCACTCAACAACCAAACTTTTATTAGTATTTATTATTTAAAAAAATATCTGAGTATTGTCATGTTTAAATAAAAATATTTATCGGTTTTGGTATTGGATTTTACGTGTTACGTTTTTACAAAAATTGTTTAAATGGTTTTTTATTCAACTCGAAGTTTACTATCTGAAACTGTCGAGGCATATTTTTTGTACTCCACCGGAAGTGTAAATGAATTTTTTTTCAAGTGGCAACATATATTTTCTTTTGAATTTTTACAATATGTAGTTCTTTTTCTATAAATTCGCAATTTCCAAGGATAATTCCAAAGAAGGTTTCCTGCTGTCTGGAACCATGTAATTGTTACCCCTTACCTAAAGCAACTGTGCAGATGCTTCGCACAATAAGTATATTTCCAGATTTGTTCAAGATTCTTAAAAAGGCTATTGCCTTTCAGGTTCGAAAATATTTGAATGTGCATAACACACTTCCAGTAATATACACAGTCGGGTTTTTGAGCGGGCTTTAGTGACACCACTTTGGCCTATGTTCTAGATGGTATAGTTACGACTACCGATGACTCCAAGTTGACTCTATTGGCACTTACTGACTTTTCTAAAAGCAATAAATTAAATAAATCACTCTTGTTACGTAACGTCTTGTGTCGACTACTTCGTTACCACCCGGCAGATGTTCTTTGGGGGGCCTAGGCCAGACCCAGCGGATGGTGGTCGTGGGTCCCAAAAATGGTCGGTATACGATGTCTGCAGTTGGGCGCCAAGCAACCCGTGGGCACCCCCAGCTGGTTGCTGAGCACCGGGCGGTAACGGTAGCGTGGTAGGTAGGTTACAGGCACAGGCAAGTTCAATAAAAAAACAAAATACACTAGGCGATAATCGAGTTTATAAATTCGTACCGGAACACCAAAAAAAAAGAACGATTACACACAAACCAGGGCTTCTTTGGGGCGAGTTGGTGCCTCACGAATAACGCCGCCGGAATGAAGGGGCCGGACTGGACCCAAAAAAAAATAACGTGGCCACGAATGGAAACCAGACTCCAACACGACAAGAGCCTCCACGAATAAACCGCCTGCGGACCACAAGAAAAGGTGGCGATAATAGTGAGCAAACAAAAAAAAACAACCACTGAATGATTTCGTCAATCCCCAAACGGGCTTCCGGGACACCGGTAAAAAGGTAACGTCACAAATAGAGATAGAGGTAACCGGGTCCCGTAACTGACGGGGTGGAGTATAAATTCAAAAAAAGAAACACGAAAAACTAGACTTACAGCTTAACTAGCAGTTACACTCCACACCACGTCGACGCAAATCATCCGACACACAACGACGAGCTCACTACCATCACCACCACAGTCCTGCGGTCGTGGCGGGGACAATCACAAACATACGTTATTTTCCCGATTTTCGGGAAAATACGGGAAAACGTAACACTCTTTAATGCTAGGCTATTATAGAGCACGTCGGCATGGACTCGATGGTCTGTTCGTTTTTTCGTGAGCACCTTCAGGGTAGAGTACACAGTGTCAAGATTTGAGAGGTTATATCTGTCCCTACATCTCTGTTGGCTGGTGGTGGTGGGCTTCATTCTGGAGCCTTTTTTATATTATACACTATGGGTTTTCATTCCAATAGTGTTATTTTCATTAGATGATAAGTATCTTTGAAGGAGGGCTAATCTCATGCAACTACTCAGCGATTTAACTTGGATCTGATGCATTCCTTTTTTGACTATTCAAATAACCCATTAAAAACGGTACAGTTGTTGTTTGGTCTAAAAAAACCCAGGCAATGTCTACCCATACTAGTAGTACCTATATTCATAACGGGAAAACTTTTGACGTTTAACGGGAAGACCAGAAACCTATTAAGAATAATATCATTATGGATGATGGACTTTAGTTTAGTTCTTATGTGAGTGGTTGCTTTCAGAAAGCTTATAGCTCCTTAAGGAATATTTATTTCAGTAAAAAATGTTTGAATCACAATGCCAAGGTTCTTCTTTGTGACACTTTGGTGCTGTCGCATTTCAATTATTGTGACATTTTAGGGCGTGTATATAATCAGTGTAAGAAACAGAAGATTTAGAAGCTATGCTTGAGGCTGTTTTAATAGTCGCAATTATTAGACCCTCCTAATTAGTTTTAGAGAGAAACTGTACAGACGTGATTTATTCATCATTAAAAGCATTTTTCATGTCTTCAATTTTCCAAATTTTAGAAAAGTAGCTTCAATAATACACGAGTTAAAGGACTGGAGTCAGGACTTTGACAACTAAAACAATTCAAATAATTATCCCGTAAATACAGGGTCCGGCAATCAATACTGGTGGTTTTAAACCACCTCGTATACGGTTATTATTGAAATTTGATAAATAACAACGGCTTTTTTTTGAACTTCGGTATTTCCAATTTATTAATTTAAACTATTTTTTGAAAATAACATCTCTTAAGTGAGCGCCATTGCAGTTTAAACATTCTTGACATCTTTCTAGAAAGTTTTCCATTACTCATCGTAATAAATCAGGTTCAATATTTCTAATTTCATCTCGAATTGCGTCTTTCAGCTCTTGAAGTGTTCGTGGATGGTGCTGGTAAACTTTTCCTTTGAGGTAACCCCACAGAAAAAAGTCTGGAGCAGTTAGATCTGGCAATCGGGCCGGCCAGGCAATATCACCAAAACGTGAAATTATTCGACCAGGAAACATTGCTCTCAGAATATTCATTGTTTGGCGTGCTGTGTGCGCTGTTGCACCATCTTGTTGGAATAATGGATTATTTAGCCCAAGTCCGGGAGGGCCATCGCCACAAAATTTTGCAGCATATTAACATAGCGGTCTGAATTAACAGTTACAGTTCGGTTAATATTATCAAAAAAGTAAGGTCCAATTATTTCAAATGCAGATATTCCACACCAAACAGTCACTTTACAGCATTTCAAAGGTTTTACATGCAACTGCATTGGATTTCTTGCAGCCCAATACCTATAGTTCTGTTTATTGACATAGCCATCTAAGTGAAAATGAGCCTCATCGCTCATTATCAACTCATTCAGCACGTTTGGATTATGATTAAACATTTCCAGAAATTGTTGGCAAAGCTGACTTCGCGTTGCTTTATCTCGTTCTTTGAGTTGTTGGACGATTTGAATTTTGTATGGGTAAAAATGCATGTCACTTTTAAGGATGCGTCTAAAACTTCTATCCGAAATTTTCAGAGCAGCTGCAAGTCTTGAAGCGGAGCGCGTCGGACTCGCTTCAACTGCTTGCCGGACTCTTTCAATGTTCTCCGGCGTCCTTACTATACGAAATGATCCAACGAATCTTGAAAGGACGCTACCATGCACTCGGAACTGACCCACCCAATTCAAAATTGTGTCCCTTTTTGGTATTCTTTCGTGTCTGGCAATTTCAAATTCACGCCTAAAATTCCTTTGAGTCTGCACAATGCTCTGTGTTCGAAGAAAATTTTCAACAACGAAAACACGCTGATTTACTGGAAAATTAGCCATAACTAGACAAATTGCATGAAAAAAGTTTAACAATTAAGGGCAACTGACAGTCGTTCGTCAATTATTTTTCATTTCGTAGAAAAATGCCAAGAATGTTTAAACTGTAATGGCGCTCACTTAAGAGATGTTATTTTCAAAAAATAGTTTAAATTAATAAATTGCAAATACCGAAGTTTTAAAAAAAGCCGTTGTTATTTATCAAATTTCAATAATAACCGTATACGAGGTGGTTTAAAACCACCAGTATTGATTGCCGGACCCTGTATTAATCAGTAAATCTATGATTATCATGTCAACAAATGCGAGAAGAGAGTTTTAGGGTGGTTATAAGTTAGTTTGAGGGTTGAGGTTACTCAGTACGCGTGCGCGGCTGAGTACGCCAGGGTACTCTCAATTTTCCCTACTACGAAAGTCTCGGAACTTCTTTATGTCACTGACAGATTGTTCTTACTGCGTTCAGCCCTTGTACTAATTTTCTAGTTTTATAGTTTTAGGTATAACCCATTAGGGCATACTGTTTAGCTACTAACAGTGATTTGCCCGAGTTTACTAATACATGGCTTATAATTGAAATTTTACAATAAAACTTTTGTCGAATTGATTGAAACATAAAATTTTTAAATAGACAAATATATTTTTCAAAGAAGTCATGTCACTGCTTCACTGCAGCCAACTGTAAGCGCCACTTTCCTATTTAGGTTTTTTAAACGGTCCCTTTCTATTATCAAATTAAAAACTGGCTTTTGATTGCGTTGCTGCTTTGCTATTCACAAACATTATTATTTATAGTGCACGAGCTATTTCAAATTCTCGTCTACGTATGGGTAATGGGTATCTAGACCGTAAGGGATGCGAAGATGATTAAATTAGGCCAAAGTTGTCTACTTTGAAATATAGCATTAAGAAGATACAGGTAACTTAGTTTTGAAGGTTTATGAAACATTGAATTTTGAAATGATTACTTTATTTTTTACTGACGGATAGTTTCTGATGCTTTTATTTAAATTAAATATACTAAAAACTAATCCTGTAACTAGCACATCAGTTTAACAACTTTATACTTAAGTACGTGATAATAGTACGAAGGATAAGAATTTCAGAATGGGATGTATTTGTTGTATGTTGTATGTATTTGTAATGCTGTACGGCACTATACCACACATTCCTGAGACCAAAATAGAACGATTAAACCCAACTTACTTCTATCCAAAAGTGCTTCGTTAGGGCTCTAATATCGGACGCCAAAGATCGTTGGGTTATACTTTATCTAAAGCACATTTTAAATTTATGTATTGTCCAAGGCGTTTTTCCTTCCCAATGGAAGAGAGCAGTTGTGCCAATTTTCCAAAAACTAATTCGCAATCCATTAGCGATTTAAGACCTATTAGTGTACTTTCTGTCCTGCTTAAGGTATTAGAAAAAATCCTACTCGGACAACTTACAGTCGAGATCTAGAAAGGTATGTGATGATATTTTTCGAGAAAAGGACGAAGGGAAATTCTACTGTGTTGGTTTTGTTGGGTTACTCTCGTTTCTTTGATGCCATTAATCATTCTTTACTTCTTTCTATTCTACATTACATCGGACTCAGCTCAATATCTATCGCCTTTTTACAGAACGATCTTTCGGACATATTTTAAAGTGTCAGGACTGACGGTCTACTTTCGGACCTCCTACCCTGTGTTTTAGGTGTCTTAGTGATCTATTTTAGGTCCTACTTTATTCTCTATCTGTACTTCCAACTTGTATTATACGTGTCTTAACCATTGTAACTTTTATGCTGGCGATGCGCAGATCTACCGTTCCTTTCCTCCTGATAACATTTTGCAAGCCTGATGCTTAGCTTCTCTAATGAACATAATTTTGTCTTAAACCCCTCTAAATCGTATGTTCTGCTTTTTGGTGGTCGTTGTGCAAGACTGGTAGTTCTTCCTAAAATTTTTGTACATCTCGGAGAATCTAACCTACCCTTATCGGGCAAGGCTCGGAATCTTGGTGTTGTGTTAGATACGAAGCTGATATTCAAATCCCACATCACTTATCTGCTTAAGAATTCATATTTTATTCTTACGACGCTTTATGCTAATTATTCCATACTAAATACGAGACTCAAGTCTGTTCTGTGTGATTTCATGGTTCTCTCCGGATTTAATTACTGTGATGTTTCGTATCATTCTCGTCTTGGCTCAGTTGACGTAACTCGTGTCTTCGACTTATCTTCGGTCTAAGAAAGTACGATCGAACTTTTCACACCCTGGTAGGATGGATTAACATAGGGCAAAAGGTATAAAGTTATTATTAATGTAAAAGGAAATTTTAACTTTTGACACTTTTTATACCCGTAAATATTATCCATATCGCCTGCCCCTCGTTTCAAACGACGCTAGCACAAAACCGCAACCGACCACTAAAAACCTAAGTATAGAGAAAAGGGTTATAAAACTTATTTTTCACATAGTTAATCTTTTTTGACTTAAATTTCACTTAAAAGAAAACTGAGAGCGGTCTGAAGCAGTTTGTCCTCTTATATTATAATCGCCGGCGAAACTCAAACGAAAATTATTAACATAGACAAGCAGTTGATGTGCAGGAAAGTGCAAAGAGAGAGCCGTAGCTTTTAAGAAATCAAAAGTGATGAAATTAACCTCGAAGTTAAAAGATCAAAGTGTGATTAAGCAAGACTAATATAATTACCGGGAATTTACTAAAATATTTCGTTCGTTGGGCGAAAGTACCTACTCCAAGTCAATTTTTAATTAATTTATTAAATTTGCTATTAAAACGTCTCGACTTTTTTCTCTAAAATGTTGGTTTTACTCTAAAATATGTTACGCTATACGATGCCATCGCAACTTTAAGAAGTATTTTAATATTTTTTATGAGATTTTCCCATTTTTATAATTAATTTATGCACAAAATACAGGTGTGTTGACATCGAACGTTGCAAGTTGGTATTAACTTAGCCGAAAAGTTGTTTTTTTATAATTTCGAGATACAAAGTTACTGCGGAAATTTTAAGATTTTAAGCTTCAACAAAAGCTTTAAAACACGTTTTGCGAATTAATCTTCTTATTAAAAAAAGAGTGGGTTCATAATTGAATGTAATATGTAATTAATCTATAAGTTAAGAACATGAGTTTTAGATAAGGTACTTTGTTGCATCCAATGTTAAGACTTTTGACATTAAGGATTAAGGTACAGGGTTTTTCATTAGAGCGACACGCTTTTAACCCTTAAACGGTAAGCGGGTAAACGGTTTACCCATGTGCAACGTCTTGTTTGATCTCTCAGACTACGTGAATTACGTACAATCATAAAACTTTTTTGGCGGCACTGCCCCCCCCCCCTTACCTATTATACTTCAGCCTTGCCTCTAACTAACTCCTGTAATAAATGGCTATCTCTTCTTGGAGACTTTTAGAACCGCTATTTGAATCAGTAGTAAAATTCTTATAGTCCTGCAATGAGAGCTCCATAAAGGGGCCTCTATCTCAAAACCCTGCATACTATTAGGCGTCATTTACATCCTGTATATTATGTAAAGGCTTCGGAAAGTAGAATGAATCTTCTCAATAAATTTTTAGGAAACGGCACTGAGACAGTCTACCCAGAGTACATCCACAGGAATAGAAAAAAAAATGTCTATAAATTCAATAAAATAGTATATTAAATAACGAATTTCATAAGTCACGTATTATAGCACGACTCCAAGTTTAAAATGCGACTGGCGTAGCCAGGAGTGCTATAATCGCTATAATGACTTATGAAATGAGTTCTTTATACAATTTTTTCTATTTTGCGCCTTTTAAAGTCCATTTTCAAAGAAAAAAATCAAAATATAAAAATTTAGGGATTTTTGTGATGGTTGGCTGGTTGGCAGTACTAATTGTAAAGTGACGTTTCGTAATTTAAAATTCAAATAAATTGTTTTGTAGTTTGAATTGGTCGTTAATAAATTAATTTTAATTATTATGTTAAAAAATAGAACATGTTAATTACAAAAATTGTCGTTTTCTCTTTCCTCGATTTGACAAAATAAATCAAATTAAATATTACTACCAACTTCGAACATCAAATCTTACCAAAATTATTACAGCACGCTAAATCTCATTACGACACGCAACTGGATGCTATAATAGCGATCTTACAGACGCAAAATATAAAAAGAATATTTTTCGTTTTAATTTTAATTTCAACTTGCCCCCCTTCCTTGCTCAAACTTTTTTATCGCTACGGCCTATGCAACAACGAGAATAGAAAACGAGAAACTCATAAAGCGTGTATGTAGCATTTGTATGAGTATCGTAACGTTTAACATAAGAATCAAAGGGTAAAACGCCTTCAATGTTGAGATAAATAATTATTATTCATGATTTTCGATTATTTTTAACATTTATGATATAAAAATAACAATTTAACAAAATATTACAAACAATATCTATTGTTTTGGAGCTGAAACGATATGGTGGTTTGGTGGTACCCGGGTACCACCCCCAGAATGTGTTGGCACTTCTTTAAGGTCAAAAAACTGCTACCCATCGTACCTGAAACTCTCAAAAATAACGTAAAACAGTCTACTTGAAGATGTCCTGAAAGCTCAATTCGATACGGTTTTCTAAAAATTTAATATTCCATATTTTATGCGTAAAAAGCTCCCCGGTACCACTGTCAGTCTCATAACGGTTAAATCTGAATAAAACAAAGACTAAGATAGCTGTTAGGCTGATTTATATTTTGATTGGAAGTATATAACAGGGCATTATTTGAGGAACACGACATCGTTCAAATGTCCTCCGCGAAAGCGTCTGTATGAATTTATCCGTTAAACCCAATTTTCCATGACTTTTAGACACAAATCGGCCCGAATATCGGCAATTGCGCGTTAAATGTTCATTCTCGAGGCAACTAATGTTGCTGATTTGTTACTGTAAAGAGCGACTTAATGTAACTCCACAATAAAGAGTCTAGGGGTGTTAAGTCGCATGACCGACGTGGTCAAGAGACTGATCCGTTTCTTGAAATAATCGGCTCACCGACTTTTCTCTCAATAAAACTATAAAATAAAATAAAAGTGTGGCAAGTGGCATAAGTTACTGTGCCAGAGCAATCTTTTAAAGACCAAGATCTTTTAGCAAAATTCGCCACAAAGTCGATTTCGAGAAACCCAATCCTTGAGAACGACGAGGAATCGATACATTTTTGTCTGCCCTAACGTCCTCTCGTAGAACAGGAATATTTTCTTCGCTCCGTGCATTTCTTTGTCTAATTTGCATAGGAACATTACTAAAACTTGAAGTTGACTCGAATTGTTGCACCAATCGTTCGATAGTTTCTCGAGTTGGCCGAATACAGAGACCGAAAATTGCTATTAGCTCACGTAAAGTTGAAAGAAAATGAAAGAAAAATTGCTGAATGCCTTCGCATTTAATATTTACTAACCGCGTCTTTTGTAAATTGCAGTGATGCACATTACTAAACTAAACTATGTTTTAAAAAACGCACTAACGTGAAAATCTAGAAACTTTTAACGTAAAAATAATTGAAAAACCTTTTAATGTGGCATTTAACAAATTGGTAAAACCATCTATTTGAACTAATTTCTATAATATTTTAAAACGGAGTGAAAGTACCTCAAAATATATTGCAGTTTATGAACGATCGTTTGCAATTTGGGGATTTGTTGTTTTTGTCAAAATAAAATTTATTTGCATTTGTTTTATTTTTTACTACCGAATTCGGTGTTCATTTTAATTACAGAATGAGGTAGTGGATCAATTTAATCACTTTCCAACACTTTTTAATTCATTTCTACATGATTGTGCTATTATACATTAGGGTTTAGTGTATTGGGTAAATTTAATAGGCAACTGCTTACTATTTACACTATAAAAAGTTTTTTGAAAATTTTGTTAGCCTACACTCTAAAAGTTTGCACTTTATAGCTTAACAGATACCAAAACCGCGACAGTTTCAAAAGTATCGAACTTTAATGTCTGTTTTATTCAATATTTCTCGTTGCATATTTTATTTTTCTTCTTTTTTTTACTCTTGTTTGCCAGTTTCCTCCCTATTACGGATCAACGTGTTAGTCCAACCATCCGCTTTATGCCGTCGTATCATCTTTGTTAAAACCAACTTTTTCATTTCTTTTTGTGACATAAGCCGTTCGATGCCGTGGCCTTGGCTATTTTGGATATTATTTCGTTTCACTCGCAATTTTCACCTGCTTCTACTGCAAGAATGTTGTTCAAAGCTTAAATAAAATCAGTTAAAGCAACATGAACAAATGAACATACCTAAATTTATAAATCACTATAAGAATAGGTTTCGCGCGCTCTATGAAGTTTTTGCATCAGTTTTTACCGACAAGTACAAGTATAGTTGTGCGTTGTGCAAACTTGTCTTGTATTTTCTTGTAAAACAATTTTGAATTTAAGGCTAAACCTTAAAAGGGCATCGACATATAAATACGGATTGTTGTATAAAGAGATTGCACCTAATGATGATGATGGCGGTTTAGTTTAAATCTCTTTTGTTGTCGTTAGCGATGGCACTAAACCGAGAAATAAGTTGAAAATTCCGAACTTTGCGATTACTTTATTTAATTATGTACTCTCTTAAAAGTTCATTAACTAGAAACAAATCTCATTTTTTCAAAAAATATATAAACTTCTTACCCAGTTTTGTTAAATGATTTTGCTAAACTTCTTTAAAACTAATTTCGTGCTGGTACTAATTCGGACTCTTTTCCAACGAGCAGTTTCCGACTAAAGAGTGTGTGTAAGTTGTAAACTGGACTACGTAAGACAAAATTAAGTTTTGGTTAGTTTATACCTTTATTATAGTTGTTAATGTTTAAATAATGCACACTGCACATGTTGGTTAATTTATTAAACATTCGAACCTTCGTAAAATAATAACAAAAACGAACTATTTTGCTCTTCTATGGCAGCTGTAGAACAAACAATACGCCAGTTTAGTTCGAGTATTAAGTTTTTCTTCTTCGTTTTGATGAAATATCCGAATTTCGATAGTAATAAACTGTCACGACGCGCTGGTGTTTGGTACACCTGGAAACAGAATTTGCGATGTGGTGTTATTGATGGAAATAAAGACAAAGACCAGGATTCACTTTCTAGATTATTGAATTATACATTAACTTTTTGCATCTGTCGGTGCTAACAATTGTAATTTATATTGAATTTATTTTTGATTTCATGGAAATCTGCTTGTGTGTTCTAAAAAGAGCTCAAGTTTCAATTTCATATACAGGGTGATTTTTAATCAACCGTAGAAAATTGCAGGGATGATAGAATAAGTCAATAAAATCATTTTTGTTAGTTATGGGGATCGCCGCCGCTTCGTAACCTCGTTTGGGATGGGAGTACAACATTTTTTATCGACATATTTGAGTCTATAGAGCGATTTGATTCAAAAATGTATCTTGTTAATTTCTTGTCAGATTAACAGTTGTCGATGTATAGCCAATGAAAATAAAACATCTCTCTAAACTTAAAAATATACGTACCTACTATACGTATTGGCTCATTGGCTATTAAATGGAAAACTGTTAATCTGGCAAGAATTTAACAAGATACATTTTTGAATCCAATTGATTTGAAAACTTGAATACGACTATTAAAAGTAAAAAATGTTTACTCCTAAAAATTTTATTTAAAAAATAAGCCACCCGCACTTCAAACGAGTCACCCATGAGCAAGGCATCAAATTGATCTTCCAGTATTTCATCAGGGCGAATTCTTGTGAAATTGTCATTCAAGTGGATATCTCGGTGTTTTAAATACTTACTAAAAACCTCATCATCTCTAAATTTTCAGAGAGAATTATGGGGTTACAAGTGTCGGTGACTCCCATAACATATGTATAACAAAAAATGATTGTGCTGACTTATTCTATCTCTGCAATTTTTTTGAAGTTCATTTAAAACTACCCTGTATAGTATCAATTAGTAAATAAACTGTCGTCCATCAAAATACCAAATCAGGGTCATCTCGATAATTTTTGTAGGGTTTTAAATAATTTCGTAATTAATAAAGTCTATCTAGTGCAGCAAAGTTGGCCCAAAAATGATCGCATCTATCGAATTGTGCTTTAAAAGTTCGTTTGGAAATTATAAAAGAAAATATGTGCATTGTGCATGGCAAATTGTACGTTATGAAATGTCATAAGAGGTGCCCATTGAAGTCTAATTGAATAACACTAGCAATAACAAGAGTATTCCATTAAATTATAACCACGTAACATGATTTATCTTGCTGATATACCTATAAATATACGACGCTTCAATAATTTCATAAATTATTGTTAGAATTCAATTAGACATGCCTATTTCGATATATTTCTGAATAAATTTAAAAAAATTACAATTTTTTTACGTGCAAACGGCTCTATTATAATCTTCATCTATTAGCTTTTCCTATTATTAAATTATTACTTCATTTTAAATTAAATCAAATGCTACTATTAGATTAAATCAAAATTGTAAAGCCAAATTGAACTTGACCTAACTCTCAACTTATTTCCTTCTATTTCATTACAACAGTATCTTATGAAGTACATAAACGGACGTTCTTTTCCTCGACAGTTTGTTCGTTTGTTGGTCGAGGATGAATGACACAATAATTTCGTAACAAAAAAAAAATTATTGTTAAACTAACTTACGCTGTTGAGTCTCTTTTACAAAAAACGTGTTAGTGAAGGTTTAGGATTATTACAATTCTACGTGAATTTAACAAGGGTGCGATTTGCTTAATTCTCCCAAACCTTCCAATTTCGTCAGCTCTAAAAGACTAGATTAAAAAACGTTCTTTTTAAACATTTTTAGTCGAGAGTTTCCTTTCTGGAGAACAAACAGTTTGACACAAAATTAAATGGAAAACCTAATATTCTCTTTCGTTTATTTTGAGGATATAAAAGGTAGAAAGAATGTGCTTAAAATTGAGTATTAAAATTAAACGTTAAGTGTAAAATTGTGTTTATTTGTAAAAATAAAATAAAAAGTTCGCGAAATGGAAGTTGCATCGAGCACTCGTGCGACAAATGCAAGTTTGCCAGAAATTAACATTTTATCAAATTATAGTGAAGATTCGTTATACGAACCGTTTTTAACTAGAAGATACGACATAATATTGCTGTATATTCCTGTATTTCTATTGGCTTTGGCAGCGAATGCTTTGGTGATTGCAGTTGTAATTAAATATCACTACATGAGAAGGTAAGTTTATTTAGTTTTTATACCGTTTTTACTTTTTACTCTATACAACTTGATCAAATCAAATAACTTTATATTACTGCCCTTTACATTGTGAGCACTTTATGTTATCTGAAAGGCTAATGTTAACTGAATGTACAATTTCTGCGTATCACAGAATTTTTAATTTTAGATGCTCCATATTTTTTTAGTATTAGCAGTATTCCTATTAACGTATCGTGCCTCCATTATGTATTGTTAGGTCGGTACCTACTAAATAATGTATAACGAGAACCAATAAAAGTAGCATTTAATAAACCTTCGCCCGAAGGAAATCCAAATAGTCCGGGAGGCAGCGAGCACTTTTACTAAACGATAAAGTACAAAATTTTTATCGATGCAGGCTGAAAGAGTATTAAAAACCGCCCGTCTACCACTCGACTTGGGGTGACTCGAGAAGGATGGAGTTTTGTACTTTTTTCGGCTTTTTACTTATAACTTGAAAACTACGCTTCTATATGAAAACAAACTACATCAAGTTTTCTACAAATTATGAGGTTTGACAATTAAGTAATGAGACTGATTCCATAAAAACCGTATAGTTAAAAATTATTCTACAACTCTGCCATCCCCTTCAAAGTAGTCCCCTTGGGCAGCTATACAACGATTCCAGCGCGTTTTCCATGCTTCGTAACATTTCTGGAACGCTTCGACTGGGATGTCCGCGAGTACCCTCGTCACGACCGCCTGGATGTCCGTAATCGACTTAAAAATGGTTCCTTTGACCACCGATTTTGTTCTAGGGAACAAAAACAAGTTACAGGGTGACATATCGGGCGAATAAGGCGGCTGTTGCAACACGGCGATTCCTTTAGAGGCCAAATACTGGGACACACTGAGGGCGGCGTGGCACGGCGCGTTGTCGTGATGAAGGATCCAGTTACTGTTGACTCGTTTTCGCAATCTTTCGAGTACTTGCGATAGTAGACTTGATTTACGGTTTGCCCCAATGGAACAAATTTGTGAACGATTCCACGGCTATCAAAAAAGGCAATAATCATCGTTTTCACCTTCGACTTGCTCTTGCGAGCTTTTTTCGGGCGGGGGGCGTGCCGAGACAATCATTGTGAGCTTTGGCGCTTGGTTTCTGGGTCGTATTGGAAAAACCAGCTCTCATCGCCTGTAATAACTCGATCAAGCAGCGTGGGATCGTTTTCCACTTGTTCCAAACATTTCGTTTCTTCATTTTCGTGACGAGCACCACCAACACACGTCTACTCAACACGACACAGCCGGCGAGCTAAACAAGCTAGAGCGATGGTAAATATATCAGTGGAGAGGGGAAAGATGCCGGGGAAGGGGAAGGAAATTTCAAGGTCGCAGGTTTACCACAAGCGCGGCAATAAAACCAGTCTCATAACTTAATTGTCACACCTCGTATATCTGTTAGGTTTCTTCCCTAGACGTACGGTTTAGGCGCTAGAGCGCGTTAAAGTTTGATAAAAATTCCGAAATCGGACAAAAACAAACTCGAAAACTACGCACTTTTAGAGAAAAGTGTTTCTATACATATAAAAATAAAAAACGTTTAATTTCCTACAAGCTATGTTTTATAATTTTTTTCAGACGAATAGTTTAGGTGCTAGAGCGTATTAAAGTATAAGAAAAATCCCAAAATCTATCATTGTTTATCGCTTATAAGTCGAAAACTACGCATTTTTAGAGAAATATATTCTTTTAGAAAAATAAAGTACATTCAATTTCCTACAAATTGTGTCTCTTATATTTTTTCGACAAACAAACAGTTTAGGTGTTAGAGCGCGTCAAGAAGCGCCTCGAGAAGAGTGCGCTTTTGGGGGTCAAGGGTATCTACACGAAAAATTTATTTACCAAAAAATTGCATTTTTTGTGTCGATTTTAAATTAATATATTGTGGCAGGCCGTTTTAAGTGCACCCTTTGTGGTGGCATATATCTTTGAAGTTGAAGCAAATATCTGCGTCATTAGCAAGTGTGCCAATTAAATGCCTCGAAACCATGAGAATTCAAATGAGAAACTTAACTGTCGTGACGAAATGTATGTTCCCCTAAACTTTGTTTTAGAAAATTTAATCTTTAGGTACTAATAACTTTCCTATCTTGTTCAGTTTTCGCAGCGTTAAGCGAACAAAGATCGGCGCGCACCAATTTTCGTAAACAATGACGGTTTTTAATTTTTTGTTTAAATTGTTTAGGGCGTGAGAAACCCAAAATATTATTTTTGTTTCTATCACCTATCGGGATTTCAATCAAAAATTGTCTCATTTTAATGGTACGGCCTCCTAATACGAATTTACAAGCAATAGAAATTAAATTAATGACACTTTTATATTAAATCTTATTCAGAAGAAATAATAATGTAAACGAAAATTATTCGGGCGATATTAATTATTATATTATCAAGATGCTGACAATATTTACACTCGGCAAAACTCGACGTAAATGATTTTTACAAAGCGTTTTTTTTATTACAAAACTCTAAGAGTTACGTAAAAATAATTGAATCGAGATTGATATAAAAAAAAAGTTTCAAATACTCGATTTCTTTTGATTAGTCATTAAAACTTTTTTGAAATTAACACTAAAGGGTGATTCAAAATGAGTGCAAGTGCTCAAGATCAGACATTTTTTTAGAGAAGCTGCAGATTCCATTTTCGCATTTATTATTAATTTGACTTTCAATTCCGCCAAGTACGCGTCGAATTTCTTCCGTCAGCTGGCTTGCATTGGTCGGTATGGATCTAGACGAAATATATCTTCCATCTATGCTAACCAAACCAACCACAATTTCTCAGCCGAAAGGAGAGACTTGATATATACTTGGCCAAATTGAAAGACAAATAATGCGAAAATGTAATCTGCAACTTCTCCAAAAAAGAGCAAGTCTGCCAGCGGAATCGCAACGGCCATTTGTGGGTGTTCTATTCCACACATAATCGCCATTACGTATACTTCGTATCAAAATTAAAATATTTGCAATTTTCGAATGATGTGTTTGATTAAAAAATTAAATCTTGCGATCTTTTTGAATCGCCCTTTTTCAACTCCCCACTTAAGAAGCATTTCACATTTTAGTATTTATCCGGAACGTTCCTAAATAATAAAAGTAAAGCATCCTACATCGTTTTATGTTGGGTTGTATGTTCAAAAGTTTTGATAAACCTACTAATATTTACGATACATGTTTAGACATTATATTTTAGTAAATGCGATGATGAAAACTAATAAAACCCCAGAGCAAAAATGTTCAACCTGAAAGCTTTGAAAAGTTCACCATTATATCAGATATAACAAAATATACACTTTAAAACCAAGAACTTGTCTCATATTTTAGAAAAGAAAACTACAAACTATGGACGAGTATTAATTTTGTAAATAGTAAAGTTTTTTGTTACGAGTATAATTTGATTTTCTTGCTCTTTTTTTTATTATTGTAGGTACTCTATAATAATTCGATAAATGTTTTAGAACTTTAAGCGAGCGAATTGCTTCCGCCACTAAATCAAAACTTTTCAGGAGAATCCGGAATGTAATCGAATTATACGCGTCTTAATTTTCTCTTGTTCTCTCGATTACTTGGTTGTAAGATTATTTACAAGACGTAACCAAATATTTATGGTCTATGCAAAATGCTTAGTTGCTTATAAGCTATGGCGATCGATGATCGATCGCCTGGGTGTCTAGGTGGAAATCAATATTGCAATGTAATTTTAGTTAAGTTTTAGAGATTTTGCAACAGAAACGTAAAACATTTAATGAAAATTTGAGTAAAAAAAGTTACAGGGAAAATTTTTTCAATAGCGCGTATTCCTCTTTGAACTCTTATGACTGCAGTTAAAGCAGCTCTTGCTTCTTCTGTGCTTTTTACCGAAGGTATTCTCGAACTAAGTCGTCTGCCTAACATGTCCCAGACATGTTCTGTTAGATTCGTGTCTGGAGAGCATGCTGGCTAATTCATTTTTGTTATAGCCACTCCCCAAGCTCTTATAATGCAGTAGTCCGTCTTCCCATACTTCTGATGACGTTGTCGGATCATTTCTTGAGGCAAACTGTGCCATTCTTCTATTAAAGCATCTTTTACTTTTTCTGTGCTTTAACTGCAGGTATTCTCGACCTAAGTCGTCTGTCTAACATGTTCCAGACATGTTCTATTTGATTCATGTCTGGAGAGCATGCTGGCCAATTCATGTTTGTTATACTTGGTTTAAAAAGTCAATTACACAGCGAGCGACGTGTGGGCGCGCATTGTCTTGCATTAGGACACATTTTCCCCGATATATGAGACAAAAGGTACCACAGGGTTTTGCAGAATGTCCTTAATATACCTATCTGAATTTAAAGTGCCTCCATCGATCACGACCAACTCTGTGCGTCTTCCTAAACGTATTCCTCCCTACACCATAATTGAGCCAGCGCCAAAAAAGACAGTGGAAGTAAAATGGAATTCGGCATTTTGTTCTCTTTGACGTCGATACAGTCTTCCCTACCATCAATAGCATTTACACAGAAACGACTTTCATTTGTGAACAAAGCTCGACTCCATTAATCGTTCCAATTCTGATGTTCTCGAGCAAAGTGTAATCGCGCTACTCAATAACGTCTTTGCAGTTTTGGGGCTCTTATAAGAGCATACGACTCCAAACCAACTTTTCTGAGTCTTCTTCTTACTGAACGCTCACTTATCCGGGTTCTACGAACTTTCTCAAGTACGTTTCTTGTTATAGTTGCCGTTTGATGCCGTGGAAGTGTTTGCAAACGCTATAAATCGATCATTTACTACTGTGGTTGAGTGTTTTCTGCCTTGACCTCGTCTTCTCACGTGCAGTCCAGTTTATCTCCAATGACTAACATTTTACGATGGATCGCCGATTTCGACTTACAGAATATTTTGGCAACCTCAGTATAAGTTTGACCGTTTTCTATCACTGCTACAGCCCTAGCGATATCAGTTGGTGCTATAAAGCAACCATTATGTATGGTTTTGCAATAAAAATAACAAAAACACAAATAGCAAATAACAAATTAAAACGCCTTTTTGTAATTTAAATTAGTAGGTATCTATTTTAAATTCAAAATAATTTCTACTACACCGGTGCTCTAAATAAAACACTCTAAACAATAATATTATATAAAACTTATCCGTAGTTGAATAATTATTTATTAACGTTACAACAAATGATTAATGAATGCGTTTCAACTACGCTGAAATTGAACTCTCTCGAGTTCACCTGAAGACCCTAAAATCCTTAACAGATACCAACGAGCATAATGATACATAAAATGCAATTTGTCCAAAACAATTTATACCTTAGATTATCGTTGGCACGATGCTGCTTTAAAAATCCTGATGTTTGATACTTTAATTTGATGAAATCCTTTAGCCTGCGTTCGTGGCGTGAAAGCCGAACTTCACTTTTCACGCTCGCACTTTCTTTTCACCTAGTTAGAGGAAATTCACTATTTTTTGTTTATTACAAAATGTTTCTTTCGATCCACGCACTTATTTCGATATCTTCTCAACCGTTTGCGCGTCCCAAACTTTATTCCCGGTTTTCACGTAGTACTTACGGCCGTTTTCTCTTAATGTTCCACGACGTGAAATCCTTCTCACTGGAATCTCTGGATTCAACTAACCTTCTCATATTGTTCCCAAAATCGAAAGACAACTTTCTTCTCCCGCAAACGCCGTGAGTTCCTTTCCTGGAACGTATGAAACAACTTTTCTCTTCACGCTCAAGTTTCTTGCCGCTCAAACGCCTTGAGTTCCGTCCCGCTCAAACGTCGAGAAGCCACTTTTTACGAGTTCCTTCCTTTTGAAAGCTCTGAAAGCAACTTACTTCTTCTCAGCTAAAACGTCGGGAAGCAACTCCTCCTTCTCTGTCTCTGTCTCTTCCGTTTTCTCCTGTTTAAACGCCTTGATGCAACTATCCACAAGTTCCTTCCCGTTTAAATCCTCTGCGACCACTCCTCACGAGTTCCTTCTCATTCAAACAAAAAATTTCAAATTTTCCGGTGTGTGTAGAATACCAACCGAACGTTCCCAAATTCTTTTTTGTTAAAAACAGACCTCTTTGCTTTACCAACTAAATCCCATAAGAAAGCAATCAGTGCGGGACGAAAAATCGTTTGAAAAATTACAACTTATGGTGGAATTTTAACGTCATTTCTTAAGAGAAAAAACGGCTTCTTTACAAAACATTTTTGAGTATAGGACCTACTTTTTATACTAATAATTTGGGGAATAACAAAATACTCGAAGCACTGCACCGTTACAAACGGTACATTAGAACTTGTGGCCAACTGTCAAGTGCTTTTAAGTAAGTTAAGATTTTCTATGTTACAATTAAAGAGAGCGAGTAGAAAGTATGCCTTGCGGTTTCGTTCTCGTGTCGTCGTGAATCACCCTATACACTCTCAGCACACAAACGTGTCGACGTTAAACACGTTAATGTACCATTAACACTTTCGCAAAACGATGCCATAAAATAATTACTAACAACGAACTGCTTGACATAATAGGCAGTTAATTATTAATTAACTTAATTAATAAAACTAGTAAATTAGTAGTTTCAATTTCATTGTTGATTATGCAATCAGACTTAATTATCTATTAATTAATATTGATAAACAATAAATAATAATGCATAATGGGTAGGACTTATTTTATGTGCAGGATGGTAACGTAACTAACACTTTTACATAGAAATTTCACGTATAGCTAAGTGGTTAACAAGCGTTTTTTGTATGACAATAAGTTTAACACTTTTATCGGATTTATTCACTTTAATGCGAGTTGACACACTACATAAGGATATACATATTATATTATTTATAAGACATGCTAATACTCCAAGGCAGAAGAGACAAACATATCGACTAAGTGAAATGATGTACACTTACATCATACAACAGTGGAAGTTCTGTCATTTCGTGTTTCAAAAGTACGCGTCCCTTTAAATTATTTATTAATATTTACCGCACATATAACAGGTAGTTATTAAGAAATTGTATCTTATCTCTTACTGGATTATTGGATCATTTTTGTTTTGCACGTAAAAGTGCGATTAAAAAAGTGATCTACGTATATAAACGAAAGCTTATTTTGGGAAAAACAAATATCAAATAATTCGGTCGTAATCTTTAATTAAAATTTCAGAAATTAAAATAAAATGGCTTCCTTTGATTGTCTGAATTCCCGTGTACGAGTATTAAAGAACCAATTTAACGAGGCACCTACCCCAAAATTTTATTAATAATTTCATTTTGTACTCAAATATTTGGTTTGATTCGAGTTCAAATAAGGATGGGCAGTGTTAACCCTGTCCAAAATATTTTTTAGTGCCTATAAATAAAAATGTATTTCTGTTCAACTCTAAAGGTTATATTAAAAAAGTTAGTATAGTAGTTTTGAAGTTTGGGCATGCTCCACGAGGTCGTGGTTCATTATTTTTACTTTTGTACCCAACAAAAGCGGTTTACATTTTCCTTTTGTCGAATTTTCAAAACAATTGCGGTTTGTAACTAATCTTTTATAGTGAGACCAATAAATAATTTAATTTCCAAACATTATTTCACTGAGATCTAATTTTCACTAGCGTCTCAAAGTGTAAACTTACATTGTCCGGTAATGAGTATGTTAAGTTCATTATAAGGCACAATTCAAGACTTACTTTGGTTAGACAAACTGAGGAAAAAAATCCAAGAGTTTTGAAAATTCGTATGGTTGTTCGTTGGAGCCTGCATTACTGCATACTAAAAGTCCCGAAGGGTGTAGGCGAACGAGCGCCCCCCGTCGTAGGCCTCTACCGACTGGACATGCATTTACACATTTCATTTCATCATTTCAGTTCATTTTTGTTACTTTTATCGCTTTTATTTGTTTTCTCGTTAACTAAACTTCTAGAAAAAATTCATATAACCAATCTTGTAGCTAATAATGTTGTCTATAACTTTCATAAGAAGCTTCATGAACGCATTTCTATAGGAGGCGAGTTATTTGCAAAAAAACGATAAGAAATCATCTTTAAATAGCTCCCATCTGCTTGCCCTTGGGACTTTTAGTATGTTGTACATACTGCAGGTTCCAACGAACAACCATATTACTAATTTTCAAAACGTTTGGATTTTTGCCCTCAAATACCACACATTTGTCTAATTTGACTGGGCTATAACTCGAAAATAATTAAACTGGATAATAGTTACAAACCATTGATCAAACTATTTCTGAACGAATTTCAATTGAAATTGGACGTTTGCGGGCGGAGTATAAACAGTAAGCATTCACATTAAACAATGTTAGGTTAGGAAAAGCTACATTTATATAGCAGAAATTTCTGGGTTTGTTATTATGTTACTGAATTAACCGATTATGTTTAGATCGAGTCTATTGTGAAAATAGGTTGGCAAAATGACTACTTAAAAGATTGCGAATTTAATTTTAGATAGCCGAATATAAGTAGACATAGCTTCTCATAAATCAACTGGGAAAAATGTTAAGCTAAGCCATTGCTTGTAGCTAGTTGATAAGCTTAAATTGAAAAACGTCAAGCCGTAAATTAAAAACAAAACGGCCGGAAATATTCAAATTAAAGTTTGTTTAATTACTTTAAATATATTTTAGTTTTAATACCCCATTTCTTTTTAAGATTTTTATCTCAATATTTTGTGCTTGCACAATTGCGAGTTTTCGAATTGTAACTATTATTTGTGGTTAATTACTTTCTTTGGAAATATTAAGAAACCTTAGTTCTGGTAGAAATTCAGGAAAGCATCATATTATGTAGATACAGAACTTTGTAGATGGTAGATAAGTTGTCTAATACAGCTCAGAACCCAAGAATTAGTTTTCAAATTAAAGTAATTCAGTAGTAATACGCATCTTGTCGAAATTTATTATTAATGGAACAATTCGTTGTCTCGACTGAACTTGAAACTAAAATTATTTTGAACTTCTTAATAGAACGGAAGCATAATATTGGACATGTCAAAGAATACGCGTTTCTTGATAACGTCCATGCACTAAACAACGAAAAGCAGGTTGCCGATATTATGGGAAATATCGTACTTTTTATATTAATTTTTCTATTTCGGTACTTTAATCCACTCCTTAACGTACTGTTTTGGTCTCAAATATAATTTATTAAAATGTTTATTTTTAGAGCTTATTAGAATTGAAATGCAATAAAGAATAATGGTTTTACATATTTCATTCATTTTTATTTGTCATTGTCATTTTTATTTCAGTCAGTGCCACCACAATTATTATAAAAAGAAAATCTCCATGATGTTAATTACCTAATTAAATATTTTAACAAATTAATTTTATTAAAATGTGAAATAGAAAAAATAGTAAAAAGTACACGTTTCATAAGCCTTGTTAAGTACTCGTCCTTTTTAAAACTCGCCGCAAGCGGCTCGTTTTCAAAACTTGGACTCGTACGTTAACACGGTGCCTTATGAAACTTGTACTTTAATATACTATTACAGCACATAGGTAAATTTATTGCGCGTAACCATCAATGCTCGTTGGAAAACGAAATAAACAAAGAAAATTTTTAGGAGGGGAAAAGTAATTTAACGTACAGCAGAACTAAAATGAAGATGACATGAACAGTGAATATAAAAGTGCACTGTGACGAATGTAGAAGACTACAACCAATGAGGAGATCTGTAACGTCGTACATTTTTTAGGTACGGCCCTGTTTTTGAACGTTTATTTAAATCCTTAATTACTATTTATAAAGCTCCAGAACTGATTTCGAACGATAATTAAGCAAGAGTTGATCAAAAAAACGCTTTTTCGGTTTGGGGCGAAGGGGGGCGAATTTTGGGAAAATTTTGGGCTCGGAAATTCGGGGACCGGCGGCCGAGTGCGGGATAATTTTTTGGGGCGGATCGGAGGTCGGGGGGCCCGAGGAGAGCGAAATGACTGAAAAAGATCCTACGAGCGACAAGAAAAATTATTGTGGATCGGGGAAAGTTTTTCGCGCGTCGGAATTGCGGCCGGGGGCCTCGTTCGAGCTGGTGCGTGAGGGAAAACTATAGAAAAACTTCGGAGACGTCTGCGAGTATGCGAACCCGCAAAATATTGCAAATTTTGACGTAAATTTCGAAAACAATCAAATTTTATTTGTGGAGCATTCGCTTTATCGAGACTCGAAGGTTCGTTCACATTTCGCGTTTGCACGTTTTTGGAATAAAAACCACTTTTTAAATTTAATACGGCCCTATTGACTACGGAAAGTGTTTCGTGAACGCACGTTTGTTCTTTTTTTTTAGTTTCCCGCGCGCGAGGGGACATTTTTTTCGCATTAATTTTATAACGTGGAAATCTGCAATACCGACATGACAATAAGGTTATAATATATTATGACAGCTTATTAAATGTAAATTATTGTGCGTAAAATTTAGCCGTTTTAATCGCGATAAATATGATATTAAGTCGAAATTATTATTCAAAACGTCGTGCTGAATCGGTGGGAAGTGCATTTGGAGACATACATAAAATTTTTTTGTGCATCTGGAAACTGTACGATTCATGGGTCCGAGACATTTACTGTGTTTGTTGCGTGGTATGTGTTTTTTCGACTGAAGATAAATTTCTTATGGGCTGCTTCGACTCGAAAAGAAGGTTATCGAAGAGTGTTTTAAAATTATTTGTGTTAAATTAAAAGTGTGACATTTCGGTCGAGATGTTGATTCGACATCTTGACTGTCTGATGGAAGATAAATTTGGCAAAATTAATAAGTTCTTAATAGATTCGGCGTTTACTGTGTGCAAATCGAGTTTAATTTTTGTACCGACTAAATTGAAAAAGCCATTTGCATTAAAATTTTCAGTTTTATGGTTGGCAGCCGCTACGATCCACTGTATCGTCTTCGGAATAGTTAAAAACCCTTTCGGAAGATGATACAGTGTATCGTAACAGCTATTGGCAACCGTACCGACAACATTAGTACAAGTGGCTATTTCGATTTAGTTTGTCGAAAGGAAAGTTAGTGGGTAAAATTGAAATTTTTATATTCTGGTGTTTTAAAGGGAGTTTAGAGTAAAGACTTACTCTTTTTCGAGCTATCGACATCATCAAGTTGTGATGTTTGTGTCTAGGTAAACGAATTTAAAAGCTTTGGATCTTTTTCAAATAATATTAACGTTAGAATTAAATGGTGTTTTAAGTAAAGTGTTAGTACAGTGTATCGAAACACAACTGTAGCAAGGAAATTAACAAAATTAATGCTAATGGCTGTTTCAATTTAGGTAGTGCAAAAAACCAAATTATAAATTTGTTTGTGCGGTCTTAAGAATCTTACGGCTTCGATTCAATCGGGTAACTATCTTTAACCTCTCGGGTAGCTTGGAAGTGATATATTGGTATATTAAGTAAGGTGATACAGTGTATGGAAACAACTGCAGCAAGGAAAGTAACAAAATTAATGCAAATAGCTGTTTCAATTTAGGTAGTGCAAAAAACCAAATTATAAACTTCTGTTTGTGCGGTCTTAAGAATCTTACGGCTTCGATTCAATCGGGTAACTATCTTTAACCTATCGGGTAGCTTGGAAGTGATATATTGGTATATTAAGTAAGGTGATACAGTGTATGGAAACAACTGCAGCAATAAAAGTAACAAAATTAATAAAAATGGCTGTTTCAATTTAGGTAGTGCAAAAAACCAAATTATAAATTTCTGTTAATGCGATGTTAACAATCTTACGGCTTCGATCTTCAATTCAATCGGGTAACTATCTTTAACCCATCGGATAGCTTCAAAGTGGTATATTACTCCATATTTGTACTTATTCGATCGCTTTTTATTCTATTTGATCTATTTAATCTGTTTGATGTAGTAAAATTGTAATTTAAATCGAGTTTTTTGCTTCTCGGTCTTTTATGAGGTTGATCGGTAAGGTGCACAGATTACTTTAGGATGTAATGTTGGGGTATTTTCGGGATATAAATTACCGAGTGATTTATATTGGGTTACATAACACTTTCATTTATAGTTGGGTGTTTCAAAATTAAAACAAAAAAATATTTATCAGTTTTCAGTAAGGGAATCAAACAGTTTTGTATATATTTATTTAAACGTGCCTTGCAATACTGATTAGATTAGGAAGGTGCCTATAAAATACACACTGAAGAAGCGCAAATTTAATATTTTTTAATTTAATTTAACCCAATAATTGAATACCTTTGATTTTTGTATGATTTCATGCAAGTTTAGGTTGTTAAACAATAAGAAAAACGTAAAATAACTTTTATCACTGACAATTAATAGTTTACATTATCATTATGAATGAAAGTGCTATCTACGTTACGTAGCACCTTCATTCACACCGAGAATTGTATTCTTTTTATGGCATTCATATTGTAAAAAAGGACTTATGTGTGCCCATAACACCTTCTTCCATTAAGAATGTTATTTTAGATGTACATAGCTCCTTCATCCGCTGCAGTTTTCAATCTTACAGTAATATTTACACATTACACGGGTACACGTATGGTCAACCGGAGACCCTAAAAGCTGATCTATACAGAGTGATTTATTAGCTTACCGACTTTACTGTATGAAAGTTTGTGTAATTTTAAGACAAAAAAATTATTTGGACATACTATGCCCGATTGCACTTATTTAAGAAATTGGATCGCTTCAAAGTTTACTACAGCCAATTTACCAAATATCAAAAAAAGTAGGCTTAGAACAAAAAAACAACCAATAATACACAATTTAGCACTCTAAAATATGCCGATGTACTTTTTGTCTATTGTTGTTGCTATTGTTGCAATGGAAGGGCTGCTGTTTTAATCAACAACACTATAACAGCAAACTGACATGCGTATTTTTGTTTGTTATAAGTTATAAGCCACCTATTTTTGTTGATATTTATTACATTCGTCTGTTTTGCAGTAAGTTTTGAAGTCGTGAAATCGGACAAATGTACAATGATATTTTTCTTTAACATTACACGAGCTTTCATAAGACAAAGTTTGTCTGTGAACTAATAAATCACCCTGTGTAAAGGTATTTTGCAGACTCACGACGTAAAAATACCGACTACATCGAATATTAATTTCTAGGTAATAATTGGCAAGCTTGACGTACAGAACAAGTATAGAATACGGTATTCTGTGCCTCGAGGGCCGAAGGCCCGACAAACGAGGGCCGTAGGCCCGAGGCGAGGCCCGCAGGGCCGAGCCCTTTGTTAAGGGCCGTAGGCCCGCGCGAGGCCCGTAGGGCCGAGCCGGAGGCCCGGAGGGGCTGAGCGAAGGCCCGGAGGGCCTGAGTGAAGGCCCGTAGGGCCGACCTAGAGCTATCGGCCCGCAGGGCCGATCTAGCTCTAGTTTTTAATCATAGCCGCGAGGTCGCCGACAAGGAATAATGCTTCAACGAACCTTTTGGCGGTACAAGTCCGACAAAGGATTCTGTAATTATTCTTCATTTTACCCGAGCCTGAGGAATCCTTACCTCTTGACGCTCTCGTTCTAATTTTTTTCATTTTTCATAAAGAATGTATAATGTATACATTATACTACAATCTAATTAACATCTAGTCAGTGGTGTCTTACAGCATGGTTTCTCTGGGTGTGCGTAGTTTAGCTGTTGCTCAAACCCTTGTGTCGATGAGAAACGACTTAGGTCGTCCTCAAGATCTAGAGACAATTTTCTTTTGAAGTCTAATTTTCTAGATATATCCTATATTTTGTCTTGCATGACGTGATAGGTATATTTTATAATTATGTTAAAGTACTTTCCTACCTATAATGAGCCAGAAAAATATTAATTTAGCCGCATTATAGTTTTCCCGCATTTTTCCCTTTTTGTATTGCTATTTTGACCCTGTTACAGGTTAAGCGTCTTATTCAATTTTTTGGTAGTAATTTTAGGTTTAAATTTAAAATTGAAAAATTTTGTTTATTTATAATCTCATGAGATGGCGAAGCTTTTAGTTTGTCTCATTTATTTTTCTTTATTTTCAATTTTATTGGTATCACACACATCAGGTGCAAGCTTGTTCGCATTTGTGATTCGACTTTCATTTTAAAAGTTTGCTTTCAAGAGTTAAAGTTTTGATTTAATTTTAAAAGGTCAACCTTAAATAAGGGATTTGAAGATTTTTTAAATCAAACAGTGCCAGAGTCGTGGGTAGTAATTTTAATTTCCATTTACACAACCGTGTTACGGAATTTCAGTTTTTAAATGGAAAACACACGTTAGCCGATTAACATTCTAAGGTAATTATTCGATTTTTTATATTTTTAATTGGTAATTTGTTTCTATTAATTTTTAACGCTTTTCCCGTTTTTCAATAATTTTTATATCGATCTATCGTGAACGTTTCGTTTGTAAATTTATAACTTTTCGCCAGCATTTATGGTCTGATTTTGTCAGTGTCGTGGACAAGTTTGTTCTTTATCGCCGTTTCGTCACTAATTGTATAATCAAATTTACCATCTGTAACCAAACCAATCTTAAACCAAATTATTTATTTATTTAACACGGATACATTTCCTTTAAAATTAACTAAATTATTTACTTAGTACCTATTCGGTGTAAAGGTACACGATTGAGCAATTGGTAATTTGTTTCTATTCATTTCTTAACGCCTTTTCCGTTTATCGATAATTTTTATATTGATCTATCGTGAACGTTTGTAAATTTATACTTCGGCCCAGCATATGGTTTGATTTTGTCAGTGTCGTGGACAAGTTTGTTCTTTATCGTCATTTCGTCACTAGCTGTATAATCGAATTTACCATCTGTAACCAAACCAATCGTAAAAATAGGAAGAAAATTGGATAACTTCATATTACGAACAACGCAGATTAGAATTTTAAGATATAATTATTTGAATTTATTTAGCAATTTTAAATTTACACAAAAACTTAATTGTCTTGAATATTAACTGAATTAATTACTTATATCTATTCGGTGTAAAGTTACGATTGAGCTCAACTATCTCTTAAATATCGTAAATTTCTTTTGTTCCACTTTTTAAAATAATCATAATTTTTCTTTGACTTTATCTACTTAGAAAACGTATTATTCTCAAAAAAAAAGTATTTCTTATTTAATTTCTCGACGTTTCGGGTTCTCTTGAATCCAAAACGCAAAAAAATCCCTGTGTGTGTATTGTTACGCCGTCAAATAAAAATTACTAAAGTGGTTTTGTAGGACGAAAATTTTAAATGAAATAAGTAGATACAGGCGGCCTCGGCCTTGTTAATTACCAAAAGTTGATTGTTACGCCAAGTTTCAATATTAATATCTTCAACGGTTTGAGAGATATTAACTAAAAACTCTCTTTAGGGACTTGCTCTATATCCACTAAAAGGCTGAGTACACATTTTAGAATCACCTTGTATTTTTAAATATTTTCAATGAGTACGAAATAATCCTGTTATGGCTGTACGTTGGGCACGCAGCTAAAAACGCCCAAACGCTGCATTTTTTGATTGGGATGTGCCACTTTCTGTGGTCATAGTTGATGCCAAAGGGTAACTTTTCAGATAGGCAGCCACCTGAAAATCCGTGTAGAACACCATCATAACAGCCCCCATTAGCCGAATAAATGTCTCAGCTTCTAATAGTCCGATTTCGATTTTTTTTGTTTTAAAGCTCTTGTGAAGAGGAAACTTTTTTGTACCTATCCATTTACCTTAAAAGTTCTGCACAATTTTCAAAACTTTGAAAATTTCACTTTTCTTACGAATTTAATTAATAAGTCCCTTTTTAATTGTGCTCAATATTCTTTTTTATAGGGTTCCCTATAATGTCAAGAAACACGTTTTTCATAATAATTAACTAATTTTTTAATTCGTTTTAAAATATTTATTAAGTAGTACATCATAATAGTCCAGTAAATGTCAACATTTTACCTTGCATGAAATGGAGTGGTTCTGATTTTTTGATATTTTTATGATGGAGGCTTTATGTAAATCCAAGTTTTCGACCTTAGCTGATCTCTGTCAAAAATCTAAGAAACCGCGAAATATTTTACCTTTTTTCAGTTTCTGACAGTTTGGATCTTGTAGGATTAATTTTTCGGCAAGGACAGGTTCATACTTTTGATCTCAAATTGTAGAAACTTTAGTAAACTTTTGAAAAGTATAAAACTGTTTTTTCTGGGTCCAAACTGAGAAACTGAAAACTGTTTTTTCTGGGTCCAAACTGAGAAACTGAAAAAAGGAGAACATCTCGCGGGGTCTTAGATTTTTGACAACGATCCTGAGGTCTGTCGGCGTCGTAAACTTGAAATTATCGTTAGGCCTCCGCCATCGATAACATACCAAAAAATCAGAACTAGTCTATTTCATGTAAAGTAGAATGTTTCAATTTACTAGAATATTATAATGTAATACATATTTTCAAAATAATTGAAATTGCTGTCGTTTATGATAAAAAGTATTTCTTCTTCTTCTATATACAAAACCCTATAGTCATAAACCTTGTGTTGTGGGGTAAAAAGGAATATTTAGCACTCTTAAGGACTTAAAGGTTCGACGTCCAGCGGTCGCGGCCGGACGCGACGTCCAGCAGTCGAGCACACGGTCGAGCACTTTTTCTCTCTTCACTTACATTAAAGTGCATTGTAGCAGTGCTCCACCGTGTACTCGACCGCTGGACGTCGCGTCCGGCCGCGACCGCTGGACGTCGCAACGAAATCACACCTTAAGGTGTAGAGATAAATGGATAGGTACAAAAAAGTTTTCTCTTCACCAGACCTCTCAAACAAAAAAAAATCGAAATCGAACCATTAGGAGCTGAGTACGGTATTTTGTGTTTTTAGTATACAGTGTCGGTTTACTTATATTTCGCTATTTTGTTGAAGGGTGGTCACAAATAGCGTGGAGCCCATATTATAAAGAGTGTTTACTTAGATATATCTTTTAATTTGACCCGCCCCACTCCATCGAACAGCCGGGGAGCTTTGTAGGTACGTAAGTTGATGCTACCGATTGTCCGTAGGTAATAAATTTATGTATAGCAACCCGTGGAATCGCGTGTTGCATTTAGTCTGGTTTATCGAAACGTCCTGTACACAACATGTTTACAATATAAATTGTATTATAATCTTTAATAGAATCCTAAAATTTTATATATCTATATTCTAAAGGACGTAAAAAGGAAAGATTAATGATGACTTGAGAGTGGTTTTTAAGATCAATACTTACTAATTATTTATTTAAAAAAAGTTGAAGTCTTTTTTTAATACCCTACTAAATTAGCATTTTATATTTTTTATGAAACTAAAATTGTGCTATATTCGATGCAGTGTGGAAAAAATAAAAGTTGATTGCATTTATAATGAATATGGTCGAATTTAAATAAAGTTCATGTTAAAAAATAGTAAACCAAGGTTTAAACCCTTGGTGTCTAATAGTGCAATAATGCGAAATTTTGATATTTTTCTTTTCGGTCTAATTTCTGCTAAATGGTTCTTTGTAGAAAGCTTTTACGTGTAATAGATTTTTAAATAGTAACCTAAAAACGCGCTAATATTTCAATTTAACATTTCACTTTAGTTCGCATGTGTGTTTTTTATTTATTATTATTCCCTATTACTATTTATTTACAAAATATTGCGCCGATTTCGGTGTTATTAAATTTTTCCAACAAAGCTAAATGGGAAATACGAGAAAATTCATAACGCCGAGTCCGAGTCATTTTTTTAAACAAGCAAGTGCTCTTTCAGATACTTTCATGTGAATAATTGTGTACGATTCAATCTAGAATCGCTGTAAAAACACCTAAAGATTATTTACTGCCGCGATAGTTAAAAAACGATTCTTTTTTCTACGGCTTCTTTTGCTTTACGACCCATCCATGTTCGTCTAAAATCAACTATTGCCGTGTGCTTGGTAGAAACAAATTATACGTAGGAAGGTATACGATTGTAATAGATCAGATTGAAATATAGTTGGATACGCCCCTGTTTATTACGTATTAGCAGCCTATTGTTGTTGTTATTAATACACCTTTCTAGCTTACAAGAGCGCGCTGCTATTGAAAATTAAACATCCCCATGTAGGTACCTAAATGTAATGTAAACAATCGGGGAAATTGATATTCTTCTATTCACGTCTAGAGCATAATTATTCAAATGATTCAAGTAATAATACTGTCCGCCTTTACGTCAACTTAATTTTAGTTTAAGTCAGAAGAACGTCCTTTTAAAGTTTAATTTGTTCGTTCTAGAGAAACGAATGACAGTGGCTGGTGCAGAATTACAAAAAATTCACTTTGTTTTAATTCGAATACTTGCGGTACTTGGTTATAGTCTGCTAAATTAATAATTTACAACAATTTTCAGAAAAACAATAAAAACCCGAGGCTATTTCATATTCAATTTTGGTAGAAAAACATAAAATCGAGAAATGGTAAGGAAAAATTTTCCTTTTTTTAAAGCAACAAAAAACAAACAATAAAGGCATTAGATTTACATGCACTAAGATTTGTAACGTTTTGTATTACGAGACGAGGTGGAAAATTGTTTGCTAACCCAGAACGTGAAGTTGAAACACAAGTTTTGTGCAACGTTCTATCTGATTTCATGAATTAGTCAAAGAAAACAAAACTTTAAATTTTGAACTTTTTTCTTTTATAAGGGGAAGGTTTACGTCGTCTATCTTATATTTTACAGAAGAAAATGTACTCTTCTTGAGCGGTGCACACTCGACTGTTCAACCCTTTCCGTATTAAACATTTCTGGCTACGCCACTGAGTACGTACAGTGAGTGCCATTTGGGTAATTTACAGTTAAAATGTCTCAAAAAATTTAAAATTAAAATTTTTCAAGAAATATGGAAATTTTTTTCCGTTAAGTTGTAATTAAATTTTTCCAACTTCGTCTTTAATCCTCTTCTTATTTCTAAGCGTTCTTTACTTTAATAAATGTTATAATAAAAAAATGAGATAAAAAGATGAATATAAAAAAATTAGCACAATCCCATCCGCAATTCGGCAATTCTATTATCATTCCTAAGTAGTTACAAGGAAAGAGCTAAAATTCGACGGATTAATAATTAACCAAGAAAACGTTTACTTTACTATATAGTCAAGTAATTTTTTCACCTAAAAAGGGAATTGCCGTGCATTAAATGGGGTAGTTATGATTATCTCCGCCTTAGTATTAAATATTTAAATTCTACGAGACTCGTCAATATTATTACATTATTACCGATGGGAACACTTTAATCGAATGTTTGCGTTCTCCCTAGATCAATCCCAAAAGTGAGGGACGCTTAACTCCTTAAATCTAAAATAGGAAAGAGGGGATCGAGTAGCCCCTTCTTTGGGGGTTGATCTAGGGAGAATACAACTTCTTCATACAAGTGTCCATCTCGGTATAAAATTGACTGATCTCACGGAATTTCAATATAAATAAATAGTCACCCTGTATAATGGACGCCTAATAATAAACCCAGATTTTTGACCTCGATAGACCTCCAGATTTTTATCAAAAATGCAGAAAATTTTCTGTTTTTTCAGTTTTTGTCAATTTTGGCTATTAAGGGCGAATTTTGCGGCAATAGCACTTGACACTTTTTTAAAGTAGACTACATTTTCTACAATTTGAAGCCAGGAAGGTCTCTGTAGAAGTAATTGTATCCGAAATACAAGTATCCGAGATACAAGTATCCAAATTTTGTAAATTTATCGCCATATTATCATGAGATATCTGAAGAGAGTGGCTCGATATCTTTAGGTAGTGCATGAATGCTGTTCAAATTACAATTGGAGCGAATTGGAGTAGAATTATTTTTTGCAATTCACATTCGATTCAATTTTTTTTAGTTTTTGACAAAACTTGAAATATGTCAAGGCACGTATGACTCGTTTAATTCATTTTTAAACCTTCGCGATTCTAGGAGTTAGAGGGATTTTTAGAAAACCTCATGTTTTAACGGCCAAAATTCTCAACCTTTGAATAAGTCGTCCATGACACATTTACTCAATTCACAATATAAATCTAAAAATTACAAAAATGAACCAAGTTATTTTTCAGAAACTACCTCTACCTATAGTAATTTTCCGTTTCTTTTGTTAAGGAATTTAATATAAAAGTTTTCAATTATTTTTTGGATATCTGAACAGGTGAAATTAGGAAAATATGTATCAAAAAAGTTTTTGTCAAATTAAAAAGAATTTTGAAACTATTCATACTTATTTATAACTTTCACCCTCCATTTCTATCAGATCCAAGTCACTTGAGATTAAGGCTTACGTCCATTTTCATAATTTACTTTAGCATATCCATGATTTCCTAGAGCAAATTTAGTACCTACATTACCTAGTACTTTCTTTAAAGAACCTCTCCGAGCACTTTACCTTAAAGTAGCCTTAAAAGTACTAAAGTTGCTCTCGGAAACCATGGGTATGTTGAAGTAAATGACGACTTTAAGTAAAAGTTGATAATGAAAATGGACGTTAAATCAAAAATTTCAGATTCGCACGACTTATACTTTTTTGGTAGCTGGACCCCTTTACATGATGCTGGAATATTTTTCCAAAAGCTTTTATATTTTTTTTCTTCAATCTCTTTTACTGCAGTTTATTGTGATATTGATACGCGTATTTGTGTAAAACTTACTGCAAATTTAGCGTTTTTCTAAGTATTATTTTTAGAGAAAAAAACACCATTGCTTAATGGCCAATTTTAAATTTAATTAGTTAAGCCAAATTGGTACAATTACCAGATTTTTTGCCCTACTGCTTTTTCAGGCTTCTTCATGTGGTCTATTACCATTTATTTTAAAAAATTTAAACAATCTTATTTAAAACGTAGCTTAAACCCCCTACAGACGACCTGATTTGGTCAGGCGGTCGGGCCGATTTGGTCAGATCAGGTAGAATATCAGGTCGTGTGTAGGCTTGTCGTCTGACATTTATTGTGTCGGGTCGTCGGGTGTTGTCAGATCAGATGGCCCGTCCACCTGACTACCCAACCGCCTGACCAAATCAGGTCGTGTGGAACGTTGTCAGACGATTTTAGCATGGTTTTAGCCGTGTCAGTCGAGCTTCATTCGACCGCGTCAGGTCGTCTGTAGGGGGTTGTTGGATCACAAGTTGGGTCATGTGTAGGCAACACCTGATTTGGCCGGACTGACTGTCAGGCCGACCGCGTCAGGTCGTCTGTGGGGGCTTTTAGACCATTTACTCGTCATGTGTGAAGTTTAAAATTGACAACTATTTTGTTTTCAAATCAAAACTATTGCAATTCAGACTGAAATATGTAGGTGTGCGAACGCACCAGAAAAACATAACTTGCCTGCGTTATTTGGTTATTTTGGAGATAAATCCTTCGTTATGTATAAAATATTAGTCTTTAATTTGTTTTTTTTTTATTTCTTTGTAAGTATTTTTGGTATTTCCATTCATTAAACATTCAAAGTGAACAACTAAAAATTTTTAATGGCCTTTATAAAGATTTGCAGTGTTTGTTTAATTTTTAATTGATATGCAAAGTAATCGTTTGAGAATTATAGACAACCAAAATGAGAAAATTCCTATTTGATTAATTTTTTTTGATTAGGCTGTGGTATGTTGAGTTCAAATTATCAATGTCTGACACAATGTCAATGGCTGCTATACTTTATTTTACTTCTTGGGTCGTGAAACATTGACACATTTTCGATAAAACTTTTTGAAATTCTTTTTTCTGAACTTTAGCTTTGAAAGTTTGTATTCTGAAAGTTTGTCATTGGGTCATTATAGGAGTGTGTCAATTGGGCAGTTACCCCTTTTCTATAGTACTTGGTTAACCCCAGACTAAGCAGGCTGTTGAGAATTTATTTTTTTGACTGCATTGATTGAGTCGTCTAATTTTGTGTGAAATAGTATTGCGGATAAAAACTAACGAATTGAAAGCATCGTTTATTGCTAATTATTTGTAAATACGATATAATACCCGGCTGTGTAAAGTTTTTGATAAAATCAGTAGAAGTCATTAGAATTTCATTGGTTGATTAACAAGAGAGTGAATGGTCGATACTAACTATTTGCTGATGGCGTGTTGCGTGTTGGTTCGTTTATGACTATGACAGTTGACGTACCTATGAATTGAATTCTTAAATGTTTTTTTTAACTGCTTTCATTGGTTTGTAAAGAAAAGAAGAAAAATAATGAAAATATTTTTGAGTAGTACATTTACACTAATACAAAAAACACAAAAGAAATATTTATTTCGTGTTTGCCCACAATCCTTAATTAGATACATTTAACTTTTAACAATACTTTACATTTTTTTCTCTTTTTTTAAGCTTCATATTTTTAGGCAATATACAAAAGTTGGAGATGTATAAAAGTTTTATAACATTTTGTATAAAATTACATTTTATGTAATCTCTATTTATCTATATTTTAACTTAACAAAGTACTCGAAATTAGTAACAATGAAATTCCGTATAAACAGTAATAATCAAAGGAAACATTTAAATAAATTTAAAAGCGCTTGTTTAAATAAAAGAAAATAAATCAACCAAATTTACGGAGTAAGTCCTAAATTTGAACAAATCTTAAATGTCCACACTAATATAATTCTCGATTCCCTTTAATTTAACACAAATATTTAACTGTATTTATTTCTTTTGAAAACCCATTATTTGGAATTCTAATACCTAAGCAACTTAAGACTTTAGGAAAAATATCATTACATCGAGAAGTTTTCGAAATGTTCATAGTGCGACTCGAAACAAAAATACCGAGCATACCCGTACAACACACACGCGTACGTTTATAAACCGCATCTTATTATCCTTTATATTAACTGAAAAATTAATAGTTCAATCAAAATAGACATTCAATTTCGGAAAAACTCGCATAGAGCTAAAAATTCGTACAGACCTTAAAGACCTCATTATAAATGAAATGTGAAAAGTCCCCATCGATCCCACTTCTGCTAAAAATTTTATTCAAAGTCAAAGGTCGAAAAGTAGGTTTTTCGCAAATATCTTTCAATATTAGTCCAATCAAATTAGATAAATGATTGGTTTTTGAGGAAAAACCATCCAGGAGTTTTGAAACTTGGTATGGTTATTTATTATTACCTGCAGTATAACATACTAAAAGTCCCGGAGGGTAGGGTGCAAAAGGGAGGAGAGAGAGGTGTTTAAATGCGACCTTTTCTATTTCGTGCAAATAACTCGCCTTCTACAGATCCTAAGTTGATGAAACTTCTTGTAAAAGTTATAGAAAACATTATTAGCTACAAGATTAGTCATATGCATTTTTGCCATACGTTTGACCCTTTTTGAGATATAGCGTGGAGAAGGGGTTACAGTTTGTTTACGAGATGACGCTGTATAAACTGCGGAGTAAGACGCGTAAGTTTTACGAAAGGAGTTAGCAACCGAAGTTAACCACTTCTGGATAATTCGGCACTAGATGAGGTTGAATAAAGATGTAATTAAAGAATTCTGAAAGCAAAAATCGTATTGAGTTTTGTCTTCCCCTTTTGTGAAGATGTTAAAGAAAACTTGTAAGATTTGTGAGAGTGCTATTAAACTTCAAAAGCTTCTTATTCACAACTTGGAAATGTGATAAAGATTTGCTTTAAAAATTCTTTAACTAAATCTTTATTCTACGCGATTTCATAAGTAAATCTTTATCGTACATCCAAATTGTGTATAAGGAGCTTTTGAAGTTCAATAGCACTCTCACAAATGTTACGATTTCGAAATAGTTATTTAATTTCTTTACAATAGGTGAAGACAAAACCCAATACGACTTTTGTTTTCTTACTTATTTAATTACATCATTATGTTACCTCATCTAGTACCGGATTATCAAGGAGTTGTTAACGTAGGATCTGTAGAAGGCGAGTTATTTGCGCGAAATAGAAAAAGTCGCTTTTAAATACCTCCCCCTCCCGCCTCTTGCACCCACCCTCCGGGACTTTTAGTATGTTGTACTGCAGGTTATAACGAATAACCATACCAATTTTCAAAACTCCTGGATGGTTTTTCCTCAAACGCCATCCATTTATCTAATTTGGTTGGACTAATAAATATTCAGATATTTTTCGCCCTTTGTCTTTAAATAAAATTTTTAGCACAAGTGGGATTGATGGGGACTTTTGACATTTCATTTGTAATAGTCTATTTAAGGTCTACACCAATTTCCAGCTCTATGCGAATTTTCCCGAACTTTCCGCGATTTTTTGTCTAATTTGACTGGACTATAAACAAATTATTGAAAGCGTAAGCCACTCACCCATCCTCCACATTTAAAAAATTAGCAGGTAGTATATGAATAACCTTTTAAATTACTCAACCGAAAAAAAAATTAATTACTTTGTTATGTTCCTCAAAATTCGAAACTGAACTCTCTATTGAACTTTATTGCAGTACTTTTGCGTACGAAGCGTAGCTAAGCTTCTAAAAAGTATTTTGGTGTAGGTATATTTGGATGAAACGAAAATGAGATTTGGTAAGAGTTGTAATGCGGAAAAGAAGGCATTTATTTTCTGTAGTAATTCAAGAAGTGGTTTGAAATTGTCGGCAATTTTAAGAAAGCGCCTTTTAGTAATGACTATCAATTTATTTGATAGTTAAAAAATTATGCAAAACGCGAGCGATTCTATCGAATCGACACGACTTGTTCTCTACATGCTTAAATTGAATTTCCCAATTTCAAACAACGAATTGTACTTGGTAGAAAACCAAGGTAAATTATCGAAGTCGTTCTGGATTGGTTTCGTTAAAGTGCGTTGGTCTAATAGCGTGTGTGGTTTTGCTTAATCATAAATTAATAGCTTATGTCTTATTTAGTCTTTTCAGTAAAGAAAGAATTTTACACGTCATGTATTACAGCATGGCTCCATGTTTAAAATGCGACTCGCGTAGCGAGGAGCGTTTTTGTTCTACTTTTTCTATTTGGCGCCTTTTCCTTTTAAGCTAATTTTCAAAGAAAACGTCGAAATATAAAAATTTAGGGAATGCAACTTTTAAATATCAAATTTCTACCTAATGTCCTTGATACAGCTTCAAAATTTTCAAAATAATTATGTGTGATAAGTTTAAAATTCAAGTGCTCGAGCGTTGTGATAACATTTACACATGAGAGATACAGAAAATCACACGCATGTTAGGGAATAGAATACCAGTGTGTGTTCAATTGCCGGAAGGTTTAAATGTTAATTTGGTGGCTCCGTATTGGCTCTATCTAATAATGATTATAATAAACGTACGTGTTAATTAAATTTTATAATAAATCATTTAATTTGTGCTGGAACGCATTTTTTAATGCTACAAATCAAATAAATTAAAACGTAACGTAATTCAGGTATAGTTTTGCTAATGATAAAATATGTGTACATAGGCTGGTCTATCCGTCCTGTGCCAACACCCTTAGTTAATTTTTGAAGATGAAACTTGGAAAAAATCTCGGCTATGTTTGTGATAAGAAAAACAAAAGTTGATACTAGTTTTCGACTGCTCCTTTTATTTTGGCTTGGGTCGTGGGTTCGTTTAAAATTTGTTATTTTTATTCTTGGGCGCCAATTACTCTTTAAATTTATCTTGCCCAATTGAGTAATAAATTAGTATTATAGCAAGATGTTTTTTTTTATTAAAAAACTGTTATTGTGATGAATTCACAATTCGAAATTACAATATCCAAATTAAAAAATCAGTATTTACAATCCATAATTAAAAAAGCCCTAAAAATACATTTCATCATAAAAGCAATTATTTTAACAAAACAAAATTATACTTACGGCTACTAACTTCACCGACTTTATTCTCAAAATTTCCTTTCTATTTAAATCTTTGAACTTAAAATTCAACAAATCAATCTTTCTTCGACTTTCACAAATCCGAGTCTCTTTTCTAAAAATCCCACTCCGAATTATTACCCAGTGAATTTCCACCACCACTCCATCAACTCAAAACTACAAAATTTAAACAAAACATCATCAAAGGAAAACCTCCCTTAAGCAACAACAAAATTAAAACGCCACCGAATCAACATTTTTTAATTTAAAAAAAATCATCGTTACACTGAAAAACGATTTGAGATGATTTTTTAAATTTTCCAGACAATAGGACATTATTTTTGCCAGTGACTGTATACATGTACTACCTATAGCAGTTTTGTTCATGAAACTGTCTATTTTGTGTTGTTTGTTTTTGTTATAACGCATCTATTAGCAAATTTAACCGAAAATATCTGAAATTAAAATACTGTAACGTTGTGGATATATTGCACAGCTCAGAGTTGTTATGTATCCTCAGATTCTGGCTCTGAGCTGGTTGAACTTGCATCGTTTTTTATTTCAGAAAACCGCGTTATTTAAAGAGCCGTAACCTCATTTAATAATTTTTTACTACTTAAATTTCACCCCAATTGTGAAAACCCTTGAAATTGGAGTTTCTTTAAAATTCAAATTTAACTCGTTCTGTTCATTAACTATTAAATCGTAATTAAGAATTCTCCCTGTTGGGTTGATTAATCCACCTTAATTTTAATTCATAAAAATGTACCATTAAAATATTCGTGAGATAGACCGCAGCTGAGGCCTTTTAGTCCGGGAGGCAGCGAGCACTTTTACTAAACGAGAAAGTACAAAATTGTTAATGATGCAGGCTAAAATAACATAGCAAAGGAGTAATAAAATTGGCCGCCTGCCATTCCTAACTTGGGGGGGGGCGACTTGAGAAGGGTGGATTTATGCTCTTTGATCAGTTTTTAGCTTATAACTTCAAAATTACACACTTTTAGAAAAAATTGTTTATTATATAAAAGTAAACTATATAAAATTTCCTACAAATTATATCTCAAAGATTTTTCTCCTCGGAGAAACCGTTTAGGCGCTAGAGCGTGTTCAAGTTTGACAAAAATACTAAAATCTGTTCAAAAACGCTTTTTTTTGTTTGCCGCTTGTAACTCGAATAATACTCATTCCAGAAAAAAATGTTTATTTACAAAAATAAAGTACATTCAATTTTCTACAAACTATGTTTTTAGACTTGTTTCGCCAAACAAACAGTTTCGGTGCTAGAGCGCGTTGAAGTATAACATCTCGAGAAGGGTGTGGATTTTTGGAGTAAGGTACACGAAAAATTTATATACCTACCAAAACAATTGCATTTTTTGTGTAAATTTTAAATATATTATGGCAGACGGTGGTGGCAGACCGAATTTTCTTTCTATTATCTTTCGCATACTTTGGAAAATCTACCCTTTTGGAATCCTAAATAATAGTTAAAGCTAAGTACCTATTAAAATTTTACAAATACATTTATCCCGAGGTTTCCTTGCGGTTTAGGGTGGTCCTAGGATTGTGGATTTTACTGAAAATTGAAATCGTTGGATATATTTGTTTTTCTCGCGTATCACCTGTTACCGGTGATAGTTATTCGTGGTGGCTCGATTAAAGCGTCTAGAATTCTCTAGTTACACTGCCTTGTTCCGCGTATTTTCTGGAATTAATTATTATTACTTTTTAGTTTGACTTTATTTACCCATTGCTTTTATAAATTTGGAATTATGGGATGTTAGAGAACAATTATTTATTTTCATTAGTGGTAAATGACATAGTTGAGTAGTATAAACAATTGAGCCCAAGAACTAGAGTGTCAACACTTGAGTTGTAATTAAGTTTTGAAATTTAGTGCGTAATTAATTAGCTCTGCGGGTATTTTATATTAAATTATGTTAAATGTTTTTAAAAGATCTACCCTTAACAACACTTAAATAGCACCTTTAGAATAATATAAGATCTTAAGTAAATTCGACAAGCAAATGCTTTTACACATTTTCAATGTGGAAAATCTAGCTTCTACGTTTTACAACAATATTATTATAATTCGAATACGAATTAGTACAATCTTGAATGTCAGATTTCTAATTAACTCTTGAAATTTAATTAAAGTTGTTTTAAGGGAATATTTTAGTTTTTTGTGCAAATAAGAAACAATGAGGGTGTTGAAGCAATAAACTCTTTGGATACTAACAACATATTTTAATAAAACTTCAGTTAATTACTTAAAATTAATTTATACGAAATATTTTATTTAAATTAATTTTAATTATTCACCTTTTAATCAAAACTTAATATTTTTCTAATTGTGCTTTTAAAGATTGTGACGTTAAGACCAAGTCAAGTACCCCTAGTGGTTAAAGAGTGTTAAATTTGTTGTCGCCGTTTATTGTTATTAATACAATATATTCCTTTATACGACCAAAGCACAAAACATACAATTAGTTCAAAATGGTAAATACACGAAAATTAAACTTTTAATTAATCTTTATTGACTTCGGTTCGTTTACAGTTTGTCAATTTGTTTTTGTCCCAACAAATAACCTAAATACACATTGCTTCAGTCGATTTTTTGTACGTAACTGTTTTTTTAATTCTTTCGGCAATTTTTTTAATTGCGCATCATTGAGGGTTCTAAATATCTCGTGCAGTGGAGGTCTAATGCGCTAACGCCAATGATACACGGTGTCCTACCGACTCGATTGTTTATTTATCTTCTATCATAATTTGATGATTGATGACACAAAATATATTAGTTGTATCGAACTCAAACTTATAAAATGAGGCTTTGGAGATAAATTCACTATTTACGTTTATTTCGTTACTTATAGATAGCGCTCACTCAGCCGCACAGTGATGAACAAATGAGCATTTACCCGGTATAAATCAAAACTAGGTAAATAAGTAAATACCTTCGGTATATACCAGGTATTTAGCGAAATAAGGGTATAAAATGTCCAAGTGTAATTTTTATCGTTATTTTTTCTAGTATACATTATGCTAAAAAACAATTATTACATCCGACATCTGTACTAACTTGTTATACTAATAATCTTTATTGCTAAAGAAAAGTCCTTTTAATTGTGTTAAAAGCAGGTAAAACTAGGGAAACTTCTCGAGAAAAATATTAACGAACAATGAAACACGAGAATAGAAAGTTTAACCAATTGTTTCCATTTTTCTATGCTTCTAGAGTAATCAACTACGTGCGACATAAGAAGAAAACTCAAGTCATAATTTAATAAAGTTATTCGAAATTAATTTATTCGGTTAGGTACAAAATTAACGGGTCAGTTCAGTTACTAACTTAAAAAAAAGACGAGAATACGTAAAAGCCGCCGTAAATAAAAAAAAATTTCAATCTCGCCCGAGGTCGAAATTAAGAAAAAATTTAATCAGAAGATGAATTTTGCGTTTGTTTAGTTATTATTTTTTACTTTTTAATATTGTCTTTAAAATTTGCCTGGAGCGGTATACATTTCGGTTTTGATTAAATTTTATTCTGCTACTCAAAAGTAATTTATAGTGTACAGTAGTATGTCGAGTTGTTATACAAAAGTGAGATAACTATTGAAAAAGCAAAATTGGAGTTTCGAATTAGTTCTTCGTGTGATAACATTCTAATTACTACGCACGAAAACAAGCGATTGTTATAAGCCTTAATGGAGTTTAGATTTAGTTCATGTGAAAACCACTACAATTAGTTGGGGAAATTTACCATTGCCAAAAATATACCAGCACATATGGCCTGTACTCGACTTCCAAACATATAATAAAGGGGGTCCTAAATTTCATGTAGAAGAAAAGTATAGGGTTATGTATATAGTGGCATATCGGGTAAAAGACCTCCACGGCTTTGCAGGCACATATGCGCTCTTTTGTTGAAATGCGGCTGAAGTTCGTTGTTACAGGGCTCAATATCTTTCTTCAAGGCGTGGGTGGACGTGGGATTGCTGGCATAAACCTTAGACTTCAAAAAACCCAAAGAAAAAATTCTAATGCCCAGCAAATTATTCATGCAGTAATTGAATTGTTTTTAGGCTGTATGGCATGTGGCACCGTCTTGTGCGTAGGTGCTGATTTTTTGAACAAAACGAACTTCAGCGATAAGGCTCATTTCATCTCGATGGCTTGGTTAATCGACAAAATTGTCGCATTTTGGGTTCAGAAAATCCACGCGCATTTGTTGAAACACAAATTCATTCACAACGTGTCACAACGTTGGTGCGAATTTTGGGTTGGAGACATCATCAGATGTTTTCGTTGTGGAAAACGCGACTGGTTAGGCAATAACAGTTATAGTAAACTTGATCTTAGGACACCCTGTTTAACGTAGACCCTTTAAAATTCCATTTTATTGGTTAATTAATTTAAATGCTAAAATTGCCGAAGTTTTTTAATTAATTTCGAAATTTTTGTCAATAGAACGTTATTTTAACAAATTTATTAATGCTAAAACCTTTTTGCTATAAATTTCCACGGAAGAACTTTTCAAAGCGCAGCTTTTTTGTAAAACCCAAGGAAAATTTTTTGTACGATGCCAATTTTCGTAAAATAAATATCTAGATCTACACAAACTAGCAGTTAAAGTTAACTTTCAAAGTTGTCGTAAAGAAAATTACTTTCGGCTGTTTATAATCGACTATGTTTGTTGTGAATTTATCTTGACTAACGTTACGAGATTTATAAATTGACTACTTAAGTTTATGTGCATTTACATTTGTCACATAAATGGTAAATTCGGATTAGGGGTATTAAGGTTAAATTGTTAGACACGGGACAACCTATATTAGGATAGAGAGATTACAATAAGAACAAATTTATTTTTAAAGGAATAATATCGATCACTTTTTTAATTATATTCAAATAAGTTTCGCTTTCGTATTAAAATCTCCCGAGAGACTGAATTTTGAACAAAAAAATTTTTAGTAATTATGTTATCTTCCCGTTTTCTTTTTAATTATATTTAAATTATATACCTAATACTGTATGAATTTATAATAATAAACACATTAATTTAATTTACAAATAATAATTTAATCAAACGAATAACGTAATAAAGCGGCACACATATATAGACTCGACACATCCGTCACCTATCTTGACTCTTGTTCTCTGGATCTAGATTATTTAAGGAGGGGGAGCAAATTCCTTGGACTTAGGCCACTTAATCGGGCTCCAAGCGGCCACCCCGTGCCCATCAGATCTCGATCCATCCTACTTTTAGGATGAACTCTACGATTTTGGCTTGAGCGGCGGTGGTTATTCTGACCATGCCGAGCCAGAAGTCCCTCAACACGCATCTTCTTATCGACAGTTGGGTTGGACAGTAACAAAAAACATGTTTAACCGTTTCGTCTTCTAGTTCGCATCCACGACATGATATGGGATTATCTACCATTCTATCAATCGCAGTGTGTGGCGCTGTTTTTATAGTCGACAGTGTCCCGAGAGTGTCCTAGCAATTATTCGGAGATTAGTTCGGGATAACTGTAGACAACATTTTCCCAGCTTTTTAGAAGGAACCGGTAAAAAGCTCTTTTCTTTGGCGGCAACTTACGTTTCTTGTCTATCTTTCAGTAAGTATGTAATTGATGGGTATTATTTTTAAGAATGGTATATATTAACAGTAGTTACGACAGATTTGATGATTAGCTCAGGGCCACAGGGGAGACTGTTTAAACCTTTTTTGGTCAACTCATCTGTTATGTTCTTTCATGTTCTTTGACCTAATAAATTTGGATATCTGATTCAGCAGATCTATGCACTTCAGTAGAAGACTATCTTGCAGTTGTTTTAAGACTTGCAAAACAGCTTTACTGCCCGTCGATATCAGTATTTTCTTGTTTCGGATCTTCTTGTTTAAGATTTCGTTAATACTGTGTAGTATCCCCATCAACTGAGGTATATTTCCCAAGCGGTAGACTGCTGTCAAGAGCAAGCTCAGGTGAGTGCACATGTGCTCCAGATTACTTGTGATTTTTTGATCCATCGGCAAAGACAGTTATGTTCGATGTTCTCAGTTGAACCCGTTACAGTTTGAAAGTGTATGTTAAACATATATTTTTGAGAGATACAGTCTGCATCCATCTCCCGGAAAGGTAGTTTCTTGGAGTATTTCTCGAGAATTTTTCTGTATCCGTAAATTGCATATCTGACGGACCATAGTCACCATTCCCGCTGTCATATAGGGCTCCTCCACAGGACTCGGCTAGACGCAGCTTGATCACCCAAATATGATTAGACGATTAGACGATCACGTGATTCACATAAAGAACTACCATCCCTTATTTTAAACTTTATGATTAAAGTCATAAGAGTCTAGAGTTCAAGAAATCTAGTTCTTGAACTTAAAAATGCGATTCCTTACAATACCTATTTACTACTCATATAAATATGTACATATTCATATAAATAATACAGGTTGGCTACTTTTCCAGAGTAAACGAGTTTGTTAAAGGTATATATTTGAGAGTTCTACTACCGTTACTAATTTTACAAAATATTCGTGCGCTCATATTGCGCAGGAAATTTTACAAAATAATTTTTAGTTGTTAAAAAGTTTTAATTTTTCATGTCACCATTGAAAGTGTTGTAGGTTGTAGTGAAAGGCAGTTATTTAACCAAAAGGTATTCCTATTGCGCTCAAAATAGGCGGAAATAAGCGTCCAAAATAATTATTCTTTTATAAGTTTCAAATTTTCACACTTCATCTTTTCAATACCGCCAGTTCTATATATTTAGAGCACTATTTCATCATATAAACTAAGTTTAGTTATAGTCAAAACCAGGAGAGGTGTCCTATGACTCATTCCCAAAAACTACGTAACTTGAATCACGCTATTCTTGTTTATAAGTCTGTTTTTACTTTGTGGGAATGCAACAGAATATTTTAATGCGTCATTTTTAAGTAATTTTAGCGATGAGTCATAGGACACCTCTCCTGGTTTTTACTATACAGGATTTGATAATGGCTCATTAGAGAGCATACTTTGCTTAAATTTACAAAAGACATTTGCGCTCTATAGAGCACAAGAATACTTAATAGTTTTGTATTTCTGAAATATTTTAATTTTTACAATTTTCAATATTGAAAGTGCAGAACTAATTTAAGTTAGTGGTTTTAAGTTTTAATAATGAGCATTTATTTGAGAGTACAATGGCTAAAGAATTTATTTATTTATTTATAGTATTCGAAAATTTGAGAATTTTACACTTTGCGATATTTAAGGCGCTGTGTAGTAAGAAATAATTTTACTAATAGATTTTTGACCCCAAATTAAAAATTGGAATGCTGACGTATTCGAGAATATTTATTTGATGTAAATAAAACTTAATAACTGTCTTTATCGTAGGTACCATACGTTTTACTTCGATAAGAATTTTTGCACGTGCATATTTTTGCAAAATACTACCTAATAATTATCGAATGTTTACTCGAATTTTTAATATTTCAGTGTATCATTGAACAGGGTTTGGTTATGTGCTGTGCTCGCGTTTGAAATTTTCATTTGCCGTTTGTGACATTCTGCAAGAAGTTTGAAGTTTAATTTCCGCTACTTAAAGAAGGTTAGATTTTTTACACTACAAAATTTTAAAAACTGCATTTTTACTACCAGATATACGCAATAAGACTGCGAAAAAAATATGTGAAACAGACCAATAATTCTGCTACGAGCAAATTTAGAGCGTTGTTGTCTCTTTTGCACTAATTTTGTCTATTTTCCCTACTATTTCTCCTCTAGTGACGTCACACTTACCATGATCGGAGCAGACAAATAAGGCATAATCGTTTTTCTATATTGAAAGTCATACTTGATTATGACTTCAATAAATAGGTGCTTCTTGTGTTTTTCAGATATACGGGGGTTATTCACTAACGTCTTCTACTGATAAAAACAATTGGGGTGTGTTTTCGACGCTTCATTAGAAAATTACAGGGCGTTAATAACTATTGAAGCATTTTTTTTATTTTAAAGAATCACGAAATTTAAACTGAAGTTGGTCAAATGCTGAAAAACACATTTTTAACTAAAAAAACTTTTAGTAAAACTTTCAAAGCAAAGTGGAGTGTTTTGAAATATTTAGAGTTAACCTAGGGAATTTTTCAATTGAAGACATAATAATGGTTTGTAGTATTGTAGAAGCGGAAATAAGTGTAATACAAATTTGATTGCTCTAAAAATTTTTTCTTATAACTGAAGTTCTATTAACTATCAACTAAACGTATTAACAGTGTTGTTATTCTTAAAATACCAAAAATCATTAGTCCTTACGTAAGAAAGCCAATAACTTCTATTTTAATAATTATTTTTTCAAAAAATTCTTCAGTTAAATTGGTCGATACGTAACATATCTCATTAGCAGTAACATTATCAAAATACTCCAACTTTCATAAACATCAATTTTGGTAGTTTCACAATGGAATTGTTAGCCGATAGTAAGGTAATTGTTAATGATAAACTATTAATTACGAACGGTTCAGTATGTAATGATCAACTGATAAAGTCATAAAGGGCGTCCCTTAATACTACATTAATGTTAAATGAAGCTCGCTTTGGAAATGTTTGAACAGAGCTTTCTGTTCTTAATTACATCGCTAAAGAGAAAAAGTTTTCGAGTTCTGATGATTAAAATGTTAGCATAAACAATAATTAATTATTTAGCAATTAAGCTCTTCACTAGGGAAAATTAACTTTACAATTTATTATTATTGTATGAATGTTTTAAAAGGATGTCTTTACTTTGCTTTCACAATTTAAAGAAATTAAAACTAAATTTGGAATTTATTGTATCTACTTGAAGATAATAAAGGGTAAAACTTGTTAGCTTAAAATCAGTCGTATGGAGAATTTTCATTCTCATATCCATCAGTGATACCAACCATGTTAAATTTTAACTTCCAGTTTAACCGGAAGTGGTGTTAGCTTTTCTATTTTAAATACGCCACTTTTTATATTTTTAGTAGTTTGAAAGCTTGTAAAATTAGCTATCTATAATAATAACAAACATTTATTGTTTGTACTTCCGGTCCAACTGGAAATGAGTGTGGCTCCCTATTTCAAATAGAAACGCCCCGTACAAGTTTAGTTTTTTAAAATCCGAAAGGGCTTCTGACTTCTGAGCCCTTGTTAGGATTTCTGATATTTTTTTCAATATTTTCAACGCTTACGAAAAAGTCCTACCACTTAACTATTTGCATGCATCAAGAGAGACTAATTATTATAATTAATTCTATTTTCGTTTTCAGAGTACACTGAGGTTTTAGTAGCTCGCAGTTTAATAATTATACGTTTTCTTTTAAAATGGGTTGAGCGGTTGAGGATTTCTACCAACTGAAACTTGTTGAAAATTGCAAAACTTTATTTAATTTGCCAACTAGATTATTATGGTCTTCGCAATATACGGCTGTGATATATCATAAATATGAAAGGTGTCTCATATACCATAAATTGAAATTTTTTTGTTAACCATCTCTGAGGTCTCTTAATTGAAAACTTAACTAATGGCCTATTAAACTGTCTATTTTAGAAAGAAAGTGATATTGAGACGTCGAAAAGCAATACTCGTATAGTACAGATAACTTACAAAGATGGGTTTTTACTAAATTTGCTAAATCACGATACAGCACGTTTATCTACGAATACGAAATTAATTCTGTGGCTGTGTAATAATTAAATAAATTAGTGACCTTTACAAGCTCTTCGCAACATTACCCGAAATGACTTTCCAACTTTTCGTGAAAACTTTAAAATAATGTCAAACGAACTTTACGAAGAATTCCTATGCGGATTCGTTACATCGTCGACAATACGTCCTTAATTAGTTAACAATTGGGTAACAATTTAAGTTGCGTATACGATTTAATCTAATCTTTCAAAAACTAATGCAGCGTGCGCAAATTTTTTGACAGTGTTGGATATTTCATTCAGTTTCTATTGTGTTTTAAAAACAATACCGCCAGCATAATTTAGGCATGAATGGAAGTGATTTAAAAACTTCAATTGATATGGTAATTTCATGTAACGCTGTATATCGAGGTCTGCTTTTTAGCGATAGGTTGGGTCAACTTGCTGTAAAGATAAAGGTATGGGTAATGGGTAATCTCCACGGCGAACGCCTAATATTCGCTCGAGAGGAAAAACTGACGAAAAACGGACGAGTTATTAAAAGCAGTAGCTATATCGTTGCGGTAAAAATTAATGTTTTGAGTCCAAAGATAAGCTCACTTTAAGACGGAATGCTGGTTTCTATACTTTTCCGTGAGCTTTCTCTTCTTTTGTTTATCATTCGATTTAAAGAAATCCGTTTTAAAAAAAAGCTTGTTTTTCATTTGTATTCGTTTAGAAATTGGAAAAGTTATTTTCCAATTGCCATTGAAAATGGAACACTTCGTCTATATTTAAAATTTCTACTTCGCGAATTTCATTCAATAAGAAAGCAATTGATCTTGATTCATTTTATCAAATTATTGTCTCATTAGGTAATTTCATTCCAAACGTATATCATTCAAGATTCAATTTAACATTGAAATGACTTCGATGTAATACTAAGGTTCTATAATGACTTTATTACCGGAAAAAAGAATTTTCTTCGTAAAAGACGCGTAAATTTAAATTTATATACTTAGCTGAAAAATTTTCTATGGGAAGTAGTATATTATCGATAAAAGTAGGTAGTTGACTATTGAAATTCTTTTAATAACCATAATTAAACTTTTTCTTTTGATCTTTGCAAAAAAGTTGCAATTTTTTTAAATTGTATCAACTTCGCGATTAATTAAATTAAATTTTATATTTTTATACAAAAAACGGGCAGCAGTTGTAAGATTAATATGTCGTAGGTACATTATCTTCTAATTTGTTTTTCATTCGAAGCAAAGCGTAAATATTTCCCCATTTTTATTCGCTTGCGTAAGTAAGATTTTCCCCCCAAACTTTTCTCCTTGCTGGATATTTCGCTTTCTCTGGGGTTTACTGTTGCATATAAAAATACTTGGACAATACAATTAAAAGCTGCTTTACAATGTTTCATTTTGGTAGCTATGCTATATTTTTTTATATTAAATTTCATTTAAATTTTTTTCAAAAATGCTTTCATCAGTTGGTTCTGTAATAAAACTTGACATCACCATCTTTTCTTTAACTTTTCTTCCATCGGCCTTATTTTTTTAAATGAAATTTTTGTTTAAATACTCCGTTCTACATTTCCAATTATTATTAAATTCTTTTTTGGTGTAACAGTAAACTACTGAGGAAGCCTGAAATATTTGAAGTATAATAAAAAATTGACTTACCGAGCCAATAAAAATGGTCTAATATTAAAGTTTTTCTATCATACCTTGAGTCGGACGAAAAACAATTTGGCGGATTAATCCATTTACGAGATTCTAATGCGCAATTATTTCCTTCCATGATTAGGAACTTCGAAACATTTTAATACTAAATGAAAGCTGAAATCTGTACCTGTAAACTCGTTTGGATTTTGAAATTTGGTCATGGTTCATCTATGTGAGTGAAGGGAGTGGACTTCCTATAACGCGTTAGACGTGTGCGACTGACGCTTATATGGTGATTCCACTTAGCGTCAATTGGTCTGCGGTCCTACATAATGAGCTAATGAAATAGTGCGATTTGTTGATCCTACCCTACGGGGGGCCAGGGGTGGCCTGGGCCCCCAGAAAATTCATCATTCATTCATGATTTATTACGATTGTAATTTAAGATATCTACAATCAACTTGTAACTCCTCGCGGCGATATGACGCAAGGCCGTAGCTCCTAGCACTTAGTCTAGGCAGGACTTAGTTGTTAGTTGAAGATTCATCCTTATCTCCACATAGTCTGCAGTCTCTACATGCAGGGTTATTTTGAACACCTATAGTTCCTATAGTATGAAGGATTTTGAGACGAGCTTCTCTCTATAGATCCCTCATTGCGGCAAAATCTGCGGGAGGCATCTCTGTCTGTGTGTCGCCTCATAGTTCAGCGAACACTAATCCGGCAAATTTGTAAGCGAAGCAGTAACTATTTTTTAATAGTTTATCAGTGCCGTTCTCCTGGCATCTGAAAATTTTTGAAAAGGGTTCAGATCTCATTGATTTCGCCTCCTTCAACTACGCCCTTGATATGACGTACTAAGGTTAAACCGTGCTTCTATAAAAATTCGATACAATGTTAAAATCTACTGACATCGGTATATTTTTGTGACCCACCGAGTTTTCGGCAAGCCATCCCGGTGACCCCTCTCCCCCTCCTAAACAATTATCTAGTTATGTGCCTTCAACTATATCAGATAAATGCTAAAATGCCGTGTTCAGTGCGGGAACACATTTCCCAAACAATGAATTAATAAAATTTACTTGCAGCACTCATGATTGGGCGCTGAAAGAAATGATTTAAATTTCAGTCTGCATTTAGCGCAGTTTAAATATGTCAAGGAAATTTGGAAATAATTTTCAGTAATTTCTCTTCCTTTTCCATTGAAAAAGTACTTTCTTTTGGATATATTTCTATAGTATCTTCCCTACGGCTTCACTGCAAACTTTTGGCAATGAATATCCAAATTTGTGCCTGCTGAAACAGTTTTACTGTGAATCTTAGTACTTAAATTACAGTTCTTTCTTCAAAAATAGCTTAACTGTTCCTTATTTTTCTTTTTTATCTTGTTATGCTTATTAAAAATAATTATTGTTTTGAAGGACTTAGTAAAACGATTCCAAATTTTTTTAAGGGTTTGGGAGACTTATTAGAATAATTGAGAATGAATGAATGAATGCTGACTATTGTACTAAAGGGTGTCCCAACAAGAGCGCCGGATTTAAATTTGTCGCCATTTTGTTAATACGAGTTGTACGGTGATTTTTTTTCGCCAGTTGTCACGTACAGATCACGCGATTTAAAAATATGGAGAAGTATTCGAACCAACAACGTTAAATTATTGTAAAAACACATTACAAAAATGGTGGAAATTTTTCGAAAACAGTTCGCCAATTACATAAAGTTTTTGGTCGCACTAATGCGCCAAATGAATCGACAGTGAGGCGTTTAATTACAAAATTTGAGACCAAATTTACGCTGATGGATCAGAAGATCATTTTTCGTCGTTGTCCTTGTCGGTCACTCAAAAATATAGCCACAGTAAGTCAGTAAAGGAATCTGTAGCCGAGAATCCAGGAACTTCCATTCGGCATCGTGGTCAAGAATGAAACATTTCCAGAAGCACTATGCAACGAATTTTGGTAAAAGATGGTGTTACTGCAGATTAAATTTCCAGGTCGTGTCATTTCTCGATTTGGCGATCAGCATTGGCCACCAAGATCGTGCGATATAACACCGATGGACTTTTTTCTTTGGGGCTATGTGAAGGAAAAGGTGTATACGAATAAGCCTGAAACAGTTGAACATCTTAAAGAGGAAATACGACGCGTTATTGGTGAAATACAGCCACATTTATGCGAAAAAGTTATTCAAAATTTCAACAAAAGAATAACCCTGTGCCAGAGGTTTCGTGGTGACCATTTGCCTGTTGTTGTATTTCACGTTTAATCGGAACTATTTTGCTTGATGCTGAAATAAAAATGTTTGCTTAATTCCAAAAATAAATGTGTTTTTCTTTAAAATTAAATCCGGCGCTCTTGTTGGGACACCCGATATATATCTTCAAACATCCTTAGCTTTAAACTCGCCTTTGCCTGTTGACCAGAAACTTTTTTTTTAATTTGAAATAATTTTTAAGTTTTTGCTAGCTGCTTGCTTGCTACGGGAGACTTGGAAGCATTGTGAGAAATTACAAGACCAATTTAATGACGTTTTATTTTTTGGCAGGATGCAAGATTTTGAAATTATTTTACAAAAACTGAAAATGCGCCCTGATTTATTCATAATGATTGCAAACGAGATATTTTTATTTAAAAGTTTAGCCAAATCAAACCAAAACTCTCGGTATATTAAGGCGTATTTTCTCATTTTTAATTTTTAGTGTTAATATTTGTATTAAAGCAATTGAGTTGGGTAAAAGTGCAATTTCTTTATAGTAGTTGCTTAAAATTGAGCCCTCAACGCCTGTAACTTTTTTTTATAACGAAAGTTACGGTTTACTTTTTGCTCGGTGGGACTGATTTAGCACAGTTTTATTTTCCTCTTGCTTTGAGTGGCACGGAGGGATCCGTTACTCGCAAAAATTTAAATTGCATTTACCGTTTTCAAGATACTCATGAAAGGAGCATTCTGGCGCAAACCATAAGTTGTAAAATCTTGTCATGTCTCAAAATTTAAAGTGCGGTGACGTTAAGAGTCGATTTTAAATTACAATTTTCTTCAAGAATTGCAACGTGCGTTTAAAAAATTGGCGAGAGCAGAATTTTATCCTAAAGCACTGTTTTTTATACTAAACTCCGCTCCGCACTGATGAAGTGATAAGCTCTATGTCGGCCCTACGAGCTCTCGCTCGGATTGACTAAAATTTTAAAACAGATTTTCTCGAAATTGGCTTCGGCCACTTTGTCGATATGACAAAATGAAATCAGGTGATACCAAACATGCTAAATTTTAACTTCGATTTCAACCGGAAATGAGACTAGTTTCCTATTTATTTCAAATAGAATAGTTTTTGAAATCAATGAGAGTATCTGAGCATACTATTGCTTGTTACTATTCCTAATATATATTTAAATATTCTTAACGCGTACGAAAAAGCCCTGAAGAGGATCAAAAGTACAGTAACTAATAGTTCTCAAAAAAGGACACAACAAGCTGTCACTATTAAAAATGACTTCAGCGTCGCATTTAATTGGAAAGAGACGCCACCACATATTATTATAATACCCTTCGGGTTTACATTAATTTTTTGTCTTATTTTGTGGTAGCGAGACGACAGTATTAATCACAACGTACCCTAAAAGTTGCTGAATTTTAGTTTCGAACAAAACTAAATTAGTAAACTACCAAACTTTTCAAATCTAAACAAAAATCCTGACGTCGTAGGTGATTATGTAAATTACATATTAATAAAGTAGCAAATTATACACATTATACACTTTAATATTTTATCTCAAAAGTAGAGTATAATGTTATATGCTAAAATACTGTGGGGATGCTTAAGATTTTAAATATGCATAACGCGTATTATATGTCAACATTATATTTACGTCATTTTTCTTTATTTAGTTGCTTTATAGAGCATTTCGGCTACATTGGCTATTAATGCTCTTAACAGTGAGTTTATTCCGCGTAATTTTCTTAAGATATGCCATTGAACTGTACAATTTTTCTTTAAAAATTTCAGTGAATTTATTGGATGTCACAGGTGGGAGGTGGATCATCTTAGCCTTACAGGTATTTCTGAGTCAATAACACGGTCGTAGTTAAGCTAACTATGTAGTTAGGGATTACGGTATGGCATATGAAGGGAGTTGTCATTGTTGTCCGCTTTCACACGAATTGGCGCTACCTTGGCACCCACACACCCCACACCCACAAGTTAGCAAGTTTCAGCGCCCACTGAGCACCCCGATAGCGCTACGTCGGCTGAAAGCGAACATTTACTCTCCAACCAAAAGCTGGTTTGTGAAGTTGGTTACGCGGTTTACAGTCATTTAAAAAAACAGGAAGGGATCACATTAAATTTACAGCCACGTGGTTTATGATCGTTTGCGAAAACAGGAAGACGCTGTAGTAAATTCGCAGCCACATCCGTACCCACGATGTACGATCTCTTCTAGTTATAGCTCAACGTTTTACGAACACACCAAGAATCTGTTATTTTATTCAAATTGTTTAATTAAAAAAGAAAATTGCGCACTGATATTGTTAGGCGTAAATTAATTACGCGATTAGTTAAAAATTTTGCAAATGAGCACAAGTATTGAAAACTTTCTTCGTTACATTTTGCCTTAAAACTTTTTCAATTTAACGCATTAATTAGTGTATAATATACGATACACGAAATTGATGAAAATTTATTTTCCTCTAATGCTTTTAAATTATGTATAAAATGTGCCTTTCACGTCTTCACCTGAAAATGCATAACTTAACGACCGTGAACTCAAATTAGTGAGTACCTATATACGTACATTGAAAATCAGTTTTAGTTAGCTGTATATTCATCAAAATAATTTGATTATTTCATTCAACTTGTCGACTTTAAGAAACTTTTATTACGTTAGTGTTAGTCTAATACAATTTGATAAAATGAAGGGACGGAATTTTTTGATTTTCATCACATCAAAATACACATTTCAGTGGAGTAATGTATAAATTAAAATAAGACAGAAAACGGGGAAATATATTATCTTCCTCTACATACTAAAATTTTTATTCTCGACCTTCTATATGAAGCCCGTGAATCATGCCGGAGAAATCGTCTAAATTCAATTTTTTTTTTGAATCCCCCTCTTAAACTCGACCAATCGTGCAGCGAAAATTGATGCAATTTGTCATTTCTTTAAAATTTTTATTAATCAGCAATATAGTCCATTTGAGGATTTAAACTGATAGGGATTGATGTTTTCCAAAGTCCACCAAAGCTTCACGTTAAAAAAGATCGGTTGGAACGTTAACTTATTCTAAGCACACGACCACTGTCGGCGATTATTTGTGTGTTTGTGTTTACAAAGGCTTTATGTTTATAAATGTCTCATACATTATGTATTCACCAAAATAAACATTTAATGTTCAAGCACGCCGATTTTCACGATTATCATACGAGGACGAGGAATAATTTTTACATTTTATTTGATATTAGGCTCAAATTGATCCCCGACTTTTATTTCATTAGGGCATTTCGTGTATAACATTTTTCTCCATCGCTCGTAATATAAAGATTGGCTCTGCGGAATAACAATATAAACATGAGGGTGGTATTCAAAAATAGTATTGAAGTCTATTAATTGATGACTTGAACTGTGACAAAGATGCTCCACTTAGTGAGTACAAGCGGAAACAAGCGGAAATTTTGACAAAAAATAATTCCCTTTACGGGTCTCGACGTTTTCAAAATTTTACTGAATTCGTACATTTATCCTCGACCTTATTGGATAAAAAGATTTGAATTAGTGTTTTTTTTATGAAATAGTTTGTAATAATCCGTTCGTGATTATTTATTTACAGCTCTTTGTACCCAAGCTCCTTTTTCTTTCCTATTTTATATAGAAGGCTTAAGAGATCAAAATATGACACTGTATTACATCGTCACTCACGCCTCGTGTATCTTTTACAAACATTTTTAGAAGTGGATTACTTTTCCTTCGTCTATCAGTCTTTCTTTACATGAAAATCACAATAAAACGATACAAATTTGATTTTTATTTTTAATTTTTTTTCACTATTAGCTACACCTTATGGCCAATTTTGGGATGATTAAAAATTTATTTAGAAGGGTTAGATAAACGGTAAAATATTAATTTAAATTTTTCGAGATAGTACGTCATCTTTAATCTTGCACTATTCCGGCTACTTTGGCCCGCGTAGTCGTAGTTATGAAATGGAGAAAAAAGTCTTCGATTAAACATTTTTTAAGATACCACGAACACGTTATTAAAGTCTAGAAGGTATTGGCGCACGAGGATGATATTGTATAAGTAACAGTAACATATCGCAGATACAAAACTTGCAAAAGATAAAGAAAAAAGAAATATAAACAAGGGAATTCAGATTCTGCTCCAGTATTTTCAGGTGAACACCTCCCGCTTCTAACAAAATTAACCTCAAAATGTTTATTTCCGCAACTACGCCTCACAACATTTCCTGTTTTTTATTGAAATCGAAACAAGCCCAGAGTAAACGAGCACAAGCATAAACACGTTACACCGTAGAAACAAGAGGAAACTTATACGTTGTAACTTCGTTACGCCCGTATATCATCAACGTGTAACAAAGTTATAATGTTCATATACCTACCTATACTCCTATACTATACCTGTTGCTTGACTACGTTGGAGTTGGTGATAAGAAACGTTTATTATGAAGCTCTTTCAACTATGTGTATTCAAAACAAAATCAATCTATGTTCTGTCACGATTATTTCCATAAAAGTGAAATATTTTATGCGCTCGCGAAGAAACATTCTCAAAAAATCCCCGCAGCATGTTCAAAATTACACATTTCATTCTCGCATCCAAGGGGTCTTTAGACGTCGTTAATCAGTCTTGTAGGTTAAAGCAGCTACTACCCAACTACTGTAGCCTGGCCCCTGAGAATTGTATACGCAGTTAACGAAATCGCTAAGAAATGTTTTGAGAGTTTTTAAAAAATGCGTCATCTCTGCGGCTTAAAAAACTGACTCTCTTATCAAACATAACAATCCATTAATAATTTAGATATACAAAACGAAGTGTGAAAATGTTTAACAAATTTTGAGCAACTTTTCTAATTTCAAAGTCAATACTTTCGACTTCTGTCAGTGTCTCTGGCTGTCCATGTGTCTATACTTCGGACTCCGATACCCACTAACCCTACAAGAGCTTGGTTTGGTATTCCATTCTCTACTGATGCGTGATCGATGAAGAGTCGTAAATTTTCCAAAGTTTCCCGATTTAGACGTAAGACACTGCACGTGTCGTTCACCGCGACGTTGGTCGACGGCGCTATACCTCTCATGGTATCGCAAACACAAGCAGACGCTATTAGCGATGGCGGCGTCTGAATTAAAGCCGGTTCTGTAATAAAATAAAACGAACTATACTCCTTGGTCGAAAATGTATACAGTGACTCATTTTAAGAACTAGACAGCCACGGGAGGTGAAACGTGCAAGACGGGTCAATCCATAGGCCTGTGTATTGGGATTGACCCGTCTTGCACGCTTCACCTCCCGTGGCTGTCTAAGTTTTTAAAATGAGTCACTGTATACATTTTTGACCAAGGAGTATATTCACTAGTCACCAAAGCAGATAGGGGTAGTTTTTATAGTGGGAAAAATTGGGAAGTGGGGAAAAGACGCACTTTTTAAAAACAATGGGTCTACCGTAGCTTTTGATAGACATTTTCAAAAATAGTCGTTTTATCAAAAAGTATCATGGGACCTTTTTTTTAGCTTACCAAATTTCCTTTAATTTGGTGTACTTTTCACTTTTATAAGTTCAAAATTGAGCGAGGTGGGAGTTTTTTAAGATGTGGCGATTCTGAACTTTCTTTCGAAAGGCGTATTTTTGATGTATTTGTACGCGATGTTTTCCCGAGTTCCATTTCGGTTATCGATATAACGAAATGTTATTGAGAAAATTTGTTCAGAATATGAAATTATGACTCAATGCAAAAGTTCAAAAATGTTGACTGATAATACTAATTTCGCTGTTCATTCGGATTTACAAAAAGTTTAATTATTATTTGAGATGAAAGCAATCTCCATTATTTATTTGTAATCGATTGTATTTAAATAATTTGCAAATTACTTGTTAGTTAGTTGACGATGGTCAACGATTGCTGTTTTGTTTATAGACTAGAAAAAATTCGTAACAAGCTCGAGTAAAAAAGGAGTTTAATACAAAAGGAGTCAATATTTTTGAAATTTTGCATAAACTTCTTATTTTGAACAACTTTTCTGCATAACATGTTGCCGTGTTGTTGACCGAAATAGCATTTTATCTAAACAAAACTAAGTTTTTCGGCAACCGTATTAAATGTAGTGACTTTTAATACCCAAAACTGCAATTGAAGTTGACGTTTTTGTTACTAATAAAAAAATGTGTGTTGCTTAGGTAACACTTTTAGTTCCTAGGATTAAAACCACTTTTTATTTTTAACATTATTTTTACTTTCCAACTACGAAGTAGAATAAGTTTATTTTTTTATTTAATAAAACACTACAAAGATATTAAACAAAGAGTCATACAGATTGCGAATTAAATAACAAAATAACACAAATTCATTACACCAATTCAAAAATCTGTTATAGGCGTATTCGTATATTTCTCTAGATTTATTGGGCAGAAGATTTGAAGCAATTTCCTTTGCACAATTTACAATTTCTGGGGGTGTTTCATTATCATTATCTTTATATTCAAACATTTTTTATTCAAACACTTTGAAATTACTGTAAACTACGCTAAGATTATGATTCAATTCGTTTAATTGTCAGTTTGACAGAATAAATAAAATTAAAAACAAAAATCAAGGCTAGTCGATTTTAGTAGGTAGTTCTCTGGTTCTTCTCATCTTATTTTTTTAAATTTTCAATCCGGTTCTTTCGGTTGCAGAAAAAATAGTATGTGTCATTCGGATTAAAAGTGTCTTTGTTTGCCCAGCAAAGTCATACTTTTAATCCTAATGACACAATCTACTATTTTTGTAAATTGTCATAGCCACCTTGATTTTTTAAAATCAAAAATCTGCTTGAAATGCTTTTCAGGCCACGCAGGGGCAGTACTCCAAAATATCAACACAAGATTCCAATAATTTTGATCAATTATACTTATACCTATTATTAACAGTGAAGTCAATCCGGGGACACACTGTATATATATATTATGTATGGAATGTTGAAACTAATATTTCTTTCAAAAGACGTGTTCAACAAATATCGAATATTTCAAGTTAAAATAAGAATTCTTTACAATTTAAATGCAACTCAACTGATGTACTTGGAATAAATCTACAAATTTCATTTCAAATTATTTGCTGATTTGATTTAACTTAAGTGGCCAACTTTCTTGTAGCTTGTATAACACAATGAGACGCGAGTACAATAATTTAATCTTGCTTTTGGATAATAGCCACTTTCCGACTCGCTGGCTTTCCTTCCAACTTTGGTTTTTCAAATTAATTATCATGTAGTTTCCTATATGTGTTCTAGTTTTATTCGGTTGTTACATACAACAAACAGCATACAATATTAAAATATCTTTTATCATTCAAACAATCACTATAATTTTCTAAATGTACAAAATAATTTTACCATTGATTAATTAATTATGAATTATTATGAACTTTTAGGTTAGTAGCTAACAATCGTAGTAAGTAACTTTTCAGTGGGGTGCGTTTGCTTTGTTAAATACCAAAAGTTTATCAAAGTCATTTCTTGTTCTTTTGACGATGGCTTTTGAATAATTTGTCTTTTATATTATTGCATTTGAACTATTTTGATTTAGCATAATTTTCACAAACTCCAAAATAATGGAAAAGTCACTCAAATGATTTTGTATAAAGTTCGCGAAAAGGGATTCGAAACAGAGGATCTTCAAATCGTGCTCTCGCGCTTTGCGATATTAGGGGCCTCGACTTGTTAGACAAAAATAAAGGGGAAGATAAAGAAATAAATGAGGACGAGTGAAAAAAATTCAATAGTTAAATTCAGAGGCTCCGTAATTCTCCAACAATATTTTTTGTTTATCTGAAATAATATAGCACTAAATTTTCTTAATTTTTCTTTGTTTTCGTGAAACATCCTTTTTGAAGACCCTATGACTAGCACTAAAATTGCTGAACTTCATTTAAGTCGTTCGACCATCCTGCGACGCTCTTTCGTCTTATATCTGACACATATGACATGAGCCATCTCACTTCGAGCCTGTTTGCCCACAATTTTATTAAAAATTTTGAAGAGCCTCTAAAATATTAGTTGCCCAGGACCTCGCATTTTCTCTAAAAGACCCTGGAAATGAGCAATAGGTACCTACCTATTTTCCATACCTAAAATTTGACGAAAGCGTCAACCTTTCAAAAAATACTGGAAAAACAGAAACGCCCACCTCCACTAATAATGGCTTTCCCTAATACCTCAACAAACTACCAGTCAAATTTTTTGCCAATATTAGCCTTTGTAAGACTCAGAATAGTATCTTGACTACCTATTGACCAATTTTGACTATAAAAGGGCCAGGATGAGTTTAGTTTAGTTGTTGTCTAAATATTTAACATTTAGGTAAAAGTTTAGATACGCAAACATTTTTATTTAAATTACTCGTATAATTACGTTACAGTATTGATTGAAAAACCTTTAGTATTACGTTCCTTACGTGAACTACTAAAGAAATAGCTATCAAAGGCGGTTTAATTAATCGCGGGTCAGTTGTGTATATGACAAATTTGTCCATTCGTGTCGCCACTGGTGGTATATCTTTTACCCTGCAGTATTATTGCTAATGTCTTTAATTGTTTGTTCTTCTGTATTCGTCTGGAGTTTTAATGTCAGCCACATCACGACATCACTTAAGTAATTTACGGCCAACTTTTTCAAATGCTCATTTCGTTAGTTTTAACGATTTAGCTACTTCTCTGTTAATATAACTAAATAAATGCCCTTTTCGATTTGCGTTTGCTTATTTGAGATTAGCAAAGCCATTTTACTGTACATCGACTTAAATAAATTGAAAACGGATTGTGGGAAACGAATACAACGGGCATCCTCTTTTTGCTCATTGAGTCCGATTTTCTTGATGACATTCACACGAATTGATTGGACGTCGATGATTGTTTCTTCAAAATCTTTTCGCCACTTCCAAATTATTCTAACGTATAAAAAACACGCCAATTTCAGCACAGAACTTTTTAATGGGCAACACCCTCAAATACTACTTCTGGTGGGTAGTCTTAAACCGTAAAAATATTGATAAAAATCGAAATTTTCTGAGTGGTGGGATTTCAAATTGTCCTAGAACCTAGAGCTGAAACTTTATCAAATTAATCTCGAGAGTCTAGAAAAATATCTTTAAAGGATTTTCAAATAAATGCATTTTTGTTAAAATGAAGTGTCATTTATTTTAAGCTTCCATGCCACATTGAAAAATTCGTGTAGTTATTGAAACTAATATTTTCTCCAAAGTCTTTCACACGAGGTACCACTCGAGAAGGTTAGCTATTTAACAATTTTGGTCATACCGTCTTCGCTCTGTTTATTTATCCTTAACAAATTTAACATTTTTTACGATTTTATAATTGAAATGCTTAGGTATATAAAACCTGAGATAACTGTGAACATTTTTTCCCTCTCGGAAGGCAGTGGCAAACAACCAATAAAGTTTCTCAAATTAAACTGTTTGGCTTCGTACCTTAATGTTCTAATATTTTAAGAGGTGGGGAAGTCGCAAAGCCTGCCATGCAGATGAACGAATTATTGGTTATGGTCTAATGTCCAATAGATGCAGTTCCGTATTATTATTGTATTTCATTCGTTCGTAAGTCACATTTTGAGGTTTACTTCATAGTCCGGTCAAGTTAGCCCCAAAAATTCGTCTGATTCATAATCATCTAATACTTGTGCTTCCTCTTCTTTTTCTTCTTGTTGTTGTTGTTCTTCTTGTCCTTGCCCTTCTTCCTGCTGGGTGCAACTAAATTGTCCTAACAGCGAATCATCAAATGTCTCCTCGCTGATATCGTTCGAACTCTCTTCTGATGGCCCGACTTCGACTGGCGAATGAATATATTTCCGACTGATGTTGAGCTTTCCCACGTTTTAAAAAATAAATAATTTTGTCGGTTGGAGTTCGAGCAATAAGTAATACCAGTAAATCAACGTCTTCACCAACAACAATAGTTGTGACGGACACAACTTTTTCAACCTTTTGAATCGTTATAGCTCAGAAACTGTGACTCTTATTGGAGAAAAAGTGTAGAGATAATTTTTATAGATAATTGCGTGATCTACAATTTTTGTCTGAACTACTTTTTTCTATTTCGGTACTTTAATCCACTCCTTAACGTACTGTTTTGGTCTCAAAACAGTGCGTTAAGAAGCTCTCTTAACGTACTGTTTCTGGGGGACTTTCTTCTGCTAAGTTTGCGTCAAGTTGCACTGACGTTTACAAATGTCAAATATCATTTATTAAAATGTTTATTTTTAGAGCTTATTAGAATTGAAATGTAATATGGTTTTACATATTTCATTCATTTTTATTTGTTAAAATTTAAATTATACAGACAGGAGTAGGTGCATTATTTAAATTTAAAAAAATAAACTTGCGACATCTATGAATCATTGAACTAAATGATGTGACATCTCAGTCAGTGCCACCACAATTATTATAAAAAGAAAATCTCCATGATGTTAATTATTTAAATATTTTAACAAATTCATTTTATTAAAATGTGAAATAGAAAAAATAGTATAAATTACACGTTTCATAAGCCTTGTTAAGTACTCGTCCTTTTTAAAACTCGCCGCAAGCGGCTCGTTTTCAAAACTTGGACTCGTACGTTAACACGGTGCCTTATGAAACTTGTACTTTAATATACTATTATGATACAACTTACAGTTTGGCTGAAAAACGCAAGAACTTTGACCTTAAATAAACCTGCACACTTGGGATCGATAGGAACTTTTCACATTTCATTCCGTTCCGAACATTTGTACCAATTTTTAGCTCTATGCGAATTTGAATGTTGACTTTGACCGGACTAATCTCTCGTATTTTCGTGACTTCGAGTAAAACTAAAAATGTACGGTAAAACAAGAAATTATCGTAATATTTATATTCAGTCTACTTACCAATAAAAAGCTCTAATGGTTGATTTATAAAAACAGTTTCACATAATATATATTATCGTCTTTTAATTAGTCGGACTAATGGGTATTAACCATTATATCGTAGTAATAGTTATTATAGAGCGGCATTTTTAGAAATCAATATGTATTGAAATGTCTGGAAATTTTTGGAATTGAACCATAGATTTAGATTTGTATAGTAAAGCAAGTAAATAAAAATAATTGCCGTGATGTGGTTTCTGTAAAGAAATTTTAATTTTCATGGTGGACAGTCGAGTTGCACATTTTCCACCATTATTAATATACTAAAGCACTTTAAATTATAATTTATTTTGAAAATAGCTTCAAGGTTAAATTTTAATAATAAAATTTCCATATTTTGAACTTATAATTATAAATTATGCAATTGTGCATGCATTTGCACTATTAATACTAATGTGTTGTATAAATATGAGATTAACCGATAGCTAGGTAAAAATGGGACCAAACGTAACTTGAGTAAAATTTTGATTTTGATTTTAAAAATTCCAATTATTATAAATGCCTCGAAGAGGAAACTTTATTGGAAAAATCGATTCACTTTTTAATATGAAATTCTAACTTGCTTTGTTTGTTTATTCGATTACTGAGGTGCTCTCCTGTTAAAAGTTAAAAATATGGTTGTGAAACTGGAAAGTGGAAAATTCGTTCAAGTCTTTTTATTGCAAAAGGCAATTGTTTTAAGGCTAAAGACAATTCGAAAAGTTTGCAACGAAACTAACTTTGGTTTGCTTTAACTTTTATGTTATTTTAACTCGTGTAATTGCCTTTTAAGTGTCGTCTTTTATTTTCAACAAACGCCGTTTAAAATAATCATTTTAGATGATTTACAGCCGATTTTATAGCAGATAAATTCGATAAAATCGTCGTCGAGCATTTTTCTAAATGACAACGTATATTTTTGAGTAATTGGTTGTAGAGTGCTTTTCTTTTTTGTGCGACGTGTAAAAATCGTATTAGATTAGAAAAGAAAACTTTTGAGGAGTTAAAAATGAACTTGTGCTACAATACACACGTCTTATGGTGACTATCGGTAAAGTCAGTGACAATATTAACTCGAACAAAATTTTTGTTATTAATTTGAACCACATTTCAACTGAATTCTGATTTAACTACGCCCTTATTATAAGCGATGTGATATAGGAAATCCTTATCGTGCCTCCAAGTTGTGAATAAGAAGCTTCTGAAGTGAGCAATCACAATTTTGAACAATTTTTTTAAAATTTATTCCCAATAGGTGGATGCGTAACCTACGCGACTTTTGTTTTCTAAAATCATTGGTTCTTCTTTATTCTACCTGATTCTGGCTGATTCCTTTCATGAAACTTACGCGTCTTATTCATTTATCCGCAGTTTTTGTATAGCGTCATCCCGTAAGGGAATTTACTGTAAACGCTTCTCCGCGCTGCATCTCAAAAGGGGTAAAACTTTTGGAAAAAATGCATATAACCAATCTTGTAGCTAATTGTATTTTCTATAACTTTTATAATATCGTTCATCAACGCACGGACTACAAGACGAAACGATGAAAGTCACCTAAAGGTGCTGTTTAAAAACAGCTAATCTCTCCCATCGCTTGCCACAACTCTCTCCGAGAGTTCAAGTATGTTGTACTGCATCAGGTTTCAACGAACAATCTTACAAATTTTCAAAACTCCTGGATTTTTTTCCTCAAATGCCTTAACTGGACTACTTAGAATAATATCGAACATTAGAGAAGCTGCAGAGATAGAACTGACCGAGCAAGAAACCATAACATCTTTACAAGATGAAACTTACTAAGAAAACAAAGTCGCCATAAATAAAGTGGCTCCGAAAAACAATATTTAACAAAATGTAACTATTTGGAATTCAATATTGTATTATATCCTTCAACTATCAAAACTAATAGCGAAAGCTGATATGCGTGCATGATTTTACTTAAAATAGCTTATGAGAAAAAAATTGTTTGGCAGCAAAAATAACTAGAAAACTAATGCACTTTACGTGCTATCAATTCGGCATTGTGATTTATTTTTGTTATTTTGAATTGAATTGCCAATATTTTTCCACTCTTTTCGTTGGTGTAAAAATTTGCATAGGGCGATATTTAAAACTACAGTTCGATGCAATGGGCTTGTTTATTTGTCTGCTCGGAGGGAAACGAGGAAGTCTAAAGAGTTTGTTTGTCCGCTCTTTATGCTAAAATGACGCCACACTTACCATGATCGGGACAGACAAACATATTGTAATATCATTTTTAATGAAATACTTAGAACAGTTCTCATTTTTAGTTTTTCGGCCATATTTAAACAACTGAACATCGCATCAAAAGTTTAAAAGCAGCAATAAATTACTCTTTCAAAACTGCACCACTTTCCCCATCGAACCGATTCTATAACTCTAAGAATAAGCGAATATTTTCATAGAGAAAATGAAAAATAATTCACCCTGTATATTTTAATATCATTTGCTTCTAACGGCGAAGTATTTCTAAAAAATCGAATAATTTCATATTATTCAAATTTAATGAAAAATGAAAAGGAATTTTTATAATTGCTCTTGAAGACTTTATCGAGCTATTTCGAAATATCTCTCAAAATCGAGTTCCGCCACTTTACCGCAAAATATAGGAAGCCGATATGTATAATTTATTAATCAAGGGTGGCATTTAGTATTTATTTTATATAAATATCATATTTTTAGCTTGGTCCTAACCTCGAAATTAATTTCTGTACGCCAAACATACCTTTCTCGAGACTCGTTTTCTAGTGGGGAGTGTTGTATATGAAGAATTCGTAAAACGTGGTTTACAATCAAGTAGCTTGCTAACAATTATATCTATTATTAGTGTGAGAGGTTTCTGGAGCTAATGGGCCACGGTCGAGAAGTGGTTGGTGATAGACCTGACGTTTCGTCCTACTACTGTGGTAGACATCTTCAGAGAACTATTTCCTGTGCAATAGTGGTCGGGATTATTAGTCGATGTGTGGTTAGTTCCCTGCTCGTTCCTGATTGACGATCATCTAAGTGTTGCCCTGTGTCCCGGAACTTTCGAATTGACACTCTGTATATTTCTCGTTCAATCGCTTGTTTCCTTCCAAGCTTATCAAAACTTCACTTTTATAACTATTTCCAAACAGCAAGAAAACTTTCTGAATATAAATTGAAATAGAATTCAATTATTTTATCTAATTCTTATTGTTCCATTGTACTCCGTAAAATTGAAAAAAAAATCTTATCGAAATAATTGGATCTACAAAAAAAGACGCAGTATCCTTAAATTAAAGAACACAAACGAGATATTTATTAAAATTGTAGGTAGGTAGTCGAAAACAACGTTTAAAAAAGAGCAAACTAAAACAACGATCATTAATTTGGTTTGTTGCCTTTCATTTATATAAATCTTCTACAAAACAGTACGAGTTCGGGGATAAAATTAAATTAGCAACTATTGAGTTTGAGTTTAATTGAAAAAAAAACTGCTGTAAAAATTGTCAACAAAGTTTTTCCGTACATAACTTCTCCATGTTAGAATTAACTCGAATAAAAGCAAATTAAGTTTAAATTAACAGGGCCGTATTTTAAATAACTAATTAAAAGAACAACCAAAGAGTCGTACAGTTTTCTGAAAAATTCTGATGAAAGTCTAGAATGCAATTTTATATTTACTTTGCTTTAAGTAAGCTCCTGTGTGTGCCTACTATTCATAACAAGCTTCCTCTATCCTAAACTTCGATGCATAGAAAAACATTTAAAAACTACTCCGTATAGTATTGACATTAAAACTTTGAAACAAAAATACGTAGTTTGAAACTGTAAGCTAATTTCGACAAATTTACAAGCTTTGCTTTTCTGCTTCTTTTAAAATCTTTATAAAAAATGAAATAGTGAACTACTTTCTTATTATATCATTTTTAGGCCACAAGTAGTGAAATATATTGCCTTTTTACGTATTAGTGAATAAGATAAATGTAACGGTACAAAGAAAGTCGATGAAATATCGTTTAGAAAAGATACAATTTGTCATTCACCTAATGTCACGTCATAAAACAATACTAAAAGCTTTAAAAATTGAATTTACTTTGCGAAGTTATTTCATGTTATATGCATATCTTTATTCTTTTATGTTATAAAAAGATGCTTAAAAATAAAGTCATCATAGTGAACGAGAATTAATGGAAATATCCAGTATAATTTGGGATTAATGGTTTTATTTACTGACATACTGATGTTTTTCAGTGGGAACTTTCCGCAAAAACGTAGTGCAACAAACAAAACCCACGCTGTTTTGCAACAGCCATCATTTATTAATCTTTCAGCACGAAGTTTAAAGAAATTTAAATTTTAATCGACTTTTCTACAAAAAATGCCAAAGTCAGTCGTATGTTTGTCGATAATAAGTCTCTCTGCACGTTAAAAATCTTAAATTCAATTTAGTCGAACAGTATTAGTTACCCATAGCTTCATAGTGTATAGTAATACCATTTTGTAACGTTCTTTTTAACTTACGCCACCCATAGAGAGGTTACAATAGTGACTAGAGACTTCCATTAGAGAAGTCAAATAGGTAGGTAATTGTTGAAATCTGCGTATACCTGCATTGAAGTTCGAGTTTCAACCAAATTAGATTTTTTTCAACAAAACTTGTATTTAAATATAAAATGTGGTTGTGTTTGAAAAGACAACATCTAAGGTGTCAGCCAGGTAAATATTTTCTGTAGGTGATTTCTTTATGTTTTCTTTTATAAATGACTACTAGCGGCCCCATAGTAGTTTTAGTTTTCGTAAATAATCGGCAAAAATCCTTAAAAGGTTTAACCAGATTTCAACAATTACCTACCTACTTAAATTCTCAAAGGGGGGCATCTATTCACTATTGTAACCTCTAAAATTAGATGTTTCTATGAAGTAGTACAGTAGAACTGCTGTATGGCATATGGCATGTGGCACCGTCTTGTCTTGCAATTTAGGCAGAAAAACTGGATTCTCATATCGCAATAACGAGCACTGTTATTGCCTGTCCAGCTGCATTATATTCGAAGATGTCTTCAGCCCAAAATCTGCACCAAACAGGTGATATATTTTCTAAACCCCAAAATGCGACAATTTTGTCGATTAACCAATCCGTTAAGAAGAAAATCAGCCTCAATGCTCAAGATGATTTTGTTTGAAAAATCAGCAATCACTTGTTGTTATTCCATAATCCATTTAACGAACTGTATTCGCTCTTTGTGGTCAGTAAGCTTAGTCCTTCAGTCAATTGAATTTCGTAAACATGAAGATGCAAATCTTTCGTGAGAACACGTTGTAGATAGCTTTTTTTAAATGTTTAATTCTTGACCACTGTGTCAAATTGACGTTCCTGTACTCTCAGCAACACCCTCCCGAACGACTTGTTGAAAGGCGGTCAGAGTTCTTAAGATCACTAATTGGTCCAGTGTCGATGCAGTTTTTAATTAATCTGTTCACAGTTAGTTGATGAAGTTAAATCATTATCTCGGATCATATTTTGTACGAAAATTGCGAACTGTAGCTACCAAGCTTTCATTATTTTCAAAATATTGCTCAACAATGAAAACGCGTCGTTGTTCTTTCGTAGTTCGTAGTTCACGTTGTCTTTTTCTTTCGTTGGCAAGACTTTACCCCACAAATGGTGCTAAATGCAAATGTTGAGCGAATTTTGGTACACCCTTTACAAGCAAATGAACAAAGAAAGTAATTTATAAACAAACAACAAAGGCAAAAAGTCAGATGAGATGTTTAAAGTGTCCTCCTCTCAATTTCAAGGAACTACGACATTGCTACACCAAAGACTTTCGAACTTTTTCGATAATCCTAACACTGGCTCAGATTCGGTGGCATCTTTGATCTGCTGCAGCTCCTCGAGGTCACACTATACGTAGTTTTCAAATATCCCCAAAGAAAAAAATCTAAGGTGTTCAAATCTGGCGATATTGCAGGCCATGCGACAGGTCCGCCCCTTCCTACCCATTTTTGTCCGAAAGTTCTGTGTAAATACTCTCTGACGGCAATCGAAGAATGGCCCGGAGCACCATCGTGCTTGAACCACAAATTCTACAAAAAGCAGACCATTTGCGAATCCATGTTCTTTAAGATTTTTCTGCATATTTTGAACTATACTATCCCCCCTTTTAAGTTTATAATCCCAACACTAGCTCGGATTCGGTGGCACCCTTGATCTACTCGTTGCTGCAGCTCCTCGAGATTACACTAGACGTAGTTTTTAAATATTCCCAAAGAAAAAAAATCTAAGGTGTTCAAATCTGCTGATCTTGCAGGCCATGTTACAGGTCCGCCTCTTCCTACCCATCTTTGTGAACCACAAATGCTACAAAAAGCAGATCATTTGCATGTTTTTTAAGATTTTTGTGAATATTTTGGACCATACTATCACCCCTTTTAAGTTTGCGTCACATTTTTTAACACCCTTTATAGGTATACTTCCTGCTATTTGTTACCGTCTTGCGCAGAAATCCAAATTTTGTACAACATCGTAACCAACGTTGCACACCAACCTGAAAACGCGTATTGAGCGTCTTTTTTGACCGCTTTATCCTCCCTCCCCACCTCGGCACATTAAGGTCCGTAACGTTTGGAAAGAACCATGCTTCTATTATTGCAGCATGTGAAACTGTGTCTGAAATTTTGCTGAAAACCTGATTTTGCGTTTTTTCTTAAATTTTAGCTCTTCGCCATTCCCTTACAGAGTAATTCTTCTATTTTTTTAAATCTAGAGCGGTCTTATTGCGTGAGACAAAAAAATCAGGTAGCAGGGTAAATTTTGGCTACGTTCTCAACAGCACAGATTTATCGATTCATTTTGCAATAAAACATTAAAGCAAGTAACCCTTAATCCACACATTAGACTCTAGAGCTCTAGAGTGTGTTTAACTCTCTTTAGGATCTATAAATTTAAGTTTTAATAAACCTTATCCAAACTGATCTATTTATTTCACTAACAGGTGCTTTCGAAGATTCTATAGTGGCCACAAGTCATCATAAAAAATATATAATTTGCGGAGGTCGTTCTAGAGGTTTTTTAGTGTTAGCAAAAAATTTTATTCCATTTTTAATTTTTACGAACTTTGAGCATTTGAGAACATTTAAAGGAATACGCAAAACTAATAAGTTTCTAAAATGAAGACACGAAATTAATTTATATTCATATTGTTGATTTAACTAAGTAAAGTCAATTAACTTCACATTAAAAATAATTTATAATCCACTGCCTTAACTTTATTAACTCCACTTTCTACAAATTCACAATATAATTTATTCGTGACACGTTACTTTTGTTTGTTTTCCCATCAAATACCTAATATTAAGAATTTTGATGTAAGAGATAATCCTAAATTGCAAAATGTATTTCTAAACAGGATCGTTCCTGGTGGGGGCGAAACGGGGTCATTTTAAACAGTGTGTTGACGTGTTGACGTATAGTATAGTATGTAGATAAGTACCTATTTATGTATAGTACTCACTCAAGAACGACTCTGTTTATGAACATTAGCATTTGAAAACAAGAAAATGTTTTTTTGCAGTAGGTACGTACAATGAGCTTATTCGCGATAATGTAACGATGTTTTTAGGAAACTTTGAAGAGAATCCATTTTCATTGCAAAAGTTAAACCTCTACAAACTACAGCGTATAATATAGTATAATGCCAACTTTCAAGATTAGGCTTTTTGTTTCAGTAGAGATAAAGAAAGCTACTACCCGAATCACGAAATGGGATTTCAAGTTTTAAACAATGATGGGGGATCTATGTTATTTACAGATGAAATGGTGTGTTATCACAGGATTCTTATTTTGATCCTCAAGAATTTAAATATTTAAATTTGCTAACTTTTCAGTATCCTCTTTCACAATTCTTCCTAAAATATCTTACTTTTAAAGGCTAACTAAAACTTAATAAGCGCGCACTTAATTCAAAATTGTAACTTAATTAAACTAGCAATGTTGTTTCGAACAATTACATTTCTCTTCTTCAGATTACTTACTATTTCTAGTTTTTAATTTGATGGACTCTTAAAGCTGTACACGAGACTATCTATCTCATACCGGGTTACCGGGATTTATTTCAACCAGACTTGTAGTCAACTTGTTAAAGCTACTTTGAAAGAAGAGTATTTACCTTAACTGCACGTAAAAGTCGGGTTAAGGTGAAACAAAAGTTCCTTAATCAGTTGTTAACTGAAAGTTGTTTTGGGTCTAAAAGAGGCATTAGGTGCGTAAGCGTATGTTATGCACAGGGTTGAAAGTTGGTTCCAGCTTTATCCATTGCTAAGGTATGTTATTTATTTACGGACGGGTGACACGGGCGCATTGTTTAAGGGCGTTTAATGGATTGACTGACAATGAGAGTATTTCAAAGTAAACTATTTTTACGTTTACGTTTAAATTAGTAATTTTCATTTTAAAAGTTTTAAGTGTTTCTATCATAAACTCTCGCTGCTACCAGTTCTAATGAAACTTTAAAAATTCACCTTTGCAATTTACGAACAATTTTAATTATTCTCTAGCCGTTCGGCTCTTATAAATATTTTTAAATTATAATTTAAGAGAAGTATAACGCTGAAAAGTGTCCAAAGTAAAAAGTTGGGTTTATTCTTATCTTTTTGGAGAAGATTATGTTATTTATAAGTTGGAAACTTCGAGCTATTCTTAAAAGAAACCAATTTTTGTTTTACAAACATAGTCAGGTCTTATTTTCAGTTGGCTCCGGCTATTAGCACTCAGTAAAGACTCCTACCTTCCGTTTCCGCAGTAGGGGAAGGTCTAGTCTTTCAAGTAGGGATTTGGAACAATGAACCAACTCCTCATTCATTAGGGAAAGTCTAAAATGGCAAAAACCCCAAGCAAAAGAATTCTCGAAGAAAAGATAGTAATGTATAGAGGACAAAGAAGAAAGCAGAGAAAATGATGCTTTTTGGTTGACGGGCCTGTATTAATTAAAAAGAGGGGAGAAGTATTCGAACAATTAAATATTTATGAAATTGATCCAATTACACTAACAGAAAAAATCATAAAGTAATTAAAATACAGACGGTTTTACAGTGGAGTTCCAAACTAAAAATACGTCCTTTTGTGACCGCGTGCAGAAGTACTTTGGTACAGAGATACATGTCCTGCAAGAAAGAATAATGACGAATGGAATGCTTCTTGCCAAAGATCCAGCTCTACAAGCATGTCATTGTAATAGTAGCAGATAAGCTTCAACGGAAGACTCAAATGCTGATGCGAAAGACTTGACTTAAATTCAAACATCGAAAACAATAAGCAAATCTTATTCATGGAGATCTCAACGCCAGAACAGCCAGGAAGCGTGGAAAAATATTGAAAATGATAACTGAAACGAAAACCGATAGTTACATTCCTATACTATACAATCTTATAAACAGAAAATAAAGTTGCAAGTTAAAAATGAGTAAGTAGTTAGAAATGCTGAATGTGAGACAGGCCACGTGATACTACAGATACTACAATGTATATAGGATGATGAAAATTTGTTGTGCTACAAACATGGGGATCTCCCTTATTTTAAGAGGAAGGATCATAGGTATAATTTTGGCAAAATTCTTAAATTCGGTGCTGATAAATAATCTAAAAAAAACATTCGAATAAAATTGCACTTTTTCGCAAAAACTGAAAATTCTCATTTTCTTTTATTATTCATAACTTTTTTATTTGTTAATCTGTTCCAACTCTGTAAAAACATTTTAGTCGCAACTTTTTATCCTGTGCTTTCGAATCCGCACTTACCACTTCGATTAGTTGATTTGTTTTTGGTCTTTTAATGTCAATTTTTTTTATGGGCACCATATTGGATTTGTTTACTTAATGTAAATTTTTTACTATACTTTTTACTATATCCTACAATATCGGATTATTGAAAATTATATTTTTATGAATAGAGGGCATTTTCCAATGCTTTCTTTCCACGTTTTTCGTAAAAACACTTGTACCATTCACACCGAAATTCCTGAAAAAAAATTGTAAGAATACTAGAGTAGTTAAAATTTAATAAGCTTCTTTAAAATCTCACAACGAAGCCATTAAGTTAAAAAATATATAAATATAAAACTCGACATAAATTTCCCCAATTTTGTTCAAATTCCCATTGTTACGAGTTGCCTCAAGTACATCCTTAACTTAATTTTTAAAAAGTTTAAATATTTTTTTAATGTTAGAGTTTTTAAAATCTTATTATATTTAAAGCGAGGCGTAAAAATGGATAAAGTCCAATTAATATTTAAATTGGATTTGAATATTTTATAACTTTTTCGAAGTCGATTATTTTTTTGACAACAGAAAAGTGCGAAAACTACTTAGTAGTTATTAAGTATTAAATGCCTCTTTATTGGAAAATAGAAAATAGTAAGAGACTCAGATGCGATCAATGCCGGAAACTTTTATAAAATGTTTTTTGTGTATTAATACATATCTACAGTAAAAGGGAGAAATAAATTAATATTTAATTTATTTTTGAACCCAAACAAGAAGGTCCAAAATTTATTATTAATCTTATTTACTAAGTGATCTCTTAGGAAATTGACGAAATTTATTATTTATCTTTAAAAAACAAAGTTTCGTATTTGTGTGGCGCCCTTCGGAGAGGTTCGACCTATACAGTCATATTTATACCTATACCTACGTCAGATGCCTTGGCTACTATAATGTTTTTGACTCATTTTACTTCCTGTGATTACACATCATCAGTGTGAGGGGCGAGTGTGTGGATCAGAAAGTGTATAAAGTTTTCTCTAGTCCGCGGCCGTAAAACTAATTTAAATTTTGCGCATCTTTTCCAAACGAAAAATGACAAAGGAACTTTTTATTAATTTTACTTTGTCGTTTACTTCGTCTTTAACAAAATTAACTTTTACAAAATTTCATGGTCAAAATTAGCTTTTAAACGAAGTTGATACAGGGTGGCCCAAAATAAGGGAGCTATTTTGGTCGCATTCAGAAAAATCTTGACCCACAGTATTTATATTCGGCTATAAGTTAGTACATATCGGCCCTAATCAAAAAAACACTTTCAAATTTTTGAATTCGAAATGGCGGCCAGCGTAACGATCGGCCCATTTCATTTTCTAGTTTTTTAATTATAACTGGAGATTAGTATTATAAAACTTTAAAAACGGGCTCATATGTATAGGCAAAATATAGGGCTTTAGTTTTAATGTACTATTCGATTTTTAAAAGAATTTCAAAATTGACTACCAAAGTTGACGGCTGCGGCCGTTTTGTCGTGTTTTGATATGTTACAGATATTGAAGTTATTACGGTTGGTAATTTAAAAAAACACAAAATAACAACAAACGCAAAATTTAGAGCATAAATTTAATATCACTGGCTCATTAATAAATCGACAAAATAAAGTTTGTAAAATTATGTACGAATGTAATACGAATAGACAACTGGAGAGATTCCTCCCTTGGAACCTAATCCAACCTACAGTAAGTTAGAAAGCCCAGTCACACACAAAGGTCCCTCCTTAAATGTACACTAAAAGAGCTCTCTTAAAATACATGGAAACCTTAAAATTAAACGTTAGTGGCTGAAGTTTCTTACCACACGATGACCAGAACTCAGCTCCTCAGAATTCCTCTAACCAGTTGTCTTCTCGTTGTGTGTCCGTTACGAGTTGATCTCCAAAACGTTGACAATAATCCAAAATCCAAACGAAGTAAGTAAAATTCAAAATCCAAGCGAAGTAAGTAAACTTCGTATTTGAAAGTAAATAAGTAAATGAGTAAATGCGTAAATGAGTAAATCCCTAAATAAAATTTCCAAATTACCACGAGGTTTTAATAAAATTTGATAACATACCTCAGATGTCGGACGGGCTATTTGTTCAATTTAAATTCAATGAATAATTTCTATTATATCCGCCTTAGCGATATTTTTAATTGCAATAATTAGCAATAAATATTTGTGTCGACCCACGGCCAAATCCAATTAAAAATTGTCAAAATTACTAAATTATTTCGATAGCACGTGTATACTCGACGAAAAATTATATTGAAAAAATTAAATTATCACCGCCACACATGGGCGCCGCCAGAAAATTTTGCAAGGGGGTGCAAATTTTTTTTAAGAGTCGGGCAAGGGGCGTGGCCTATTTAGAAGCGTGTTTATAGGTTTTAAAGGCCTCGGCGCTGTCAAATTTTGGGGCTTCTCGTTTGAAGAAAAGAGTAAAATTAAATAAATTAAATTTTTGATTGTTCAAGGTCAAACGGCTTAAAATAAGGTTTAGAAATTTTAGGAGCGATTGATAGTGTCTCCAAAAAAAATGTTTCACGAAAACAAAGTAGGAAAATTATTTCAGGTAAACAAAAAATATTATTGGAGAATTCCGAGACTCCTTTTGACCTATGATAAATGGGGCCTGGGCTCTATTTTCTTATTAGGTATCAATTTTAATTTATAGTTTACATCTAAATGACAAACTCTGGTGAAAAAGCTCTTACGCATTTTCCAATAATTAAAACAATTAAAATGGGTAGAAAGAAATTTTAATGGACAATTCTTATAAAATGAGCTGTTTGGGACCCTTAAAAACACGGGGCCTATTTTATTAGGTATGTGACCCAGCGCCGAATTTAACGATGTTGTCGCTGTACGACATATTTATTATGTTATAGGTTATATTTATTAATAAATAAAAATGAAAGTCTGATTTAAAAGAGTTTTTCAAAAGCCAGGGGGTGCAAGTGCACCTCTTTGCACCCTGCTGCCGGCGCCCATGCCGCCACAATTATCGCTATTAAATTTATTGAAAGTGTCTCCACTAACAACTAATATTTTACTGTAAAATTAAAATTACTGAATTTGATTGTTTGTTAAAATCAACTCGTAACAAAGTTCTTAATTATAAAACTTAGTTTCATTTTCCACTATGCGCTAGTTTCGGAGCTATGATTTTTTGAAGGTATCACTTAATTTTTTAATGCACCAGTGTCGACATCTACGTAACAGAGAAAGAAACATCGCCGATGTGTATACTCTTGCCGATCACTTCCAGTTTTAATCCTTATTACTTATTACATTGGCCATTATAATGTTAAATCCATTAAAACTTTTTTGAAGCTAACGGACCATCATTCAAATGAATTGCGGTATTGCAGATTATGCAAATCCTTCAGGGGAATAATTTTAATTACAGAACAGTCTTCAAAGTAGAGCCTACATTTTTTTAATTCAACCATTACCGACCGGCGCTTGAGGTACTAATACAAAGCTTTGGTTTTCCATTTTACGTACGTAAAATGGAAAATTAAAATTTCAAAATGAAACAACTAGATCGGGATTATAAATAAATATAATAGTTAAGCACGTATATTAAGTAAAATATAAAAATTAATTCTGCGCGCAATAAATTAAATTTAAGGCTTCATCCAGATTTTGTAAATAGCAATTTTTTGGAGCAATAAATTTTGAAATGTTTGTTTAATTAGTATTCCACTAACGTTGAGAAAATGTCGACCCCTTTATTCTTTATGACTATCTCGTTACTGCCTAAAATACAGGCTTTACATTTATATAACACTTTTTATAACAATTTTGGAATTTCAAATTGGCGTACTGCAGCTTGCTTTTGACACGTTTCAAACACAAATTAGAATGGTAGTATCATCAAATTAATGTTTACACAACTAACTGAATCAGTAATTTTATAACATAACTGTCACGCGAATATTCATGCTTATTTTAAAACGTCGGGTAATATGGAAAAATGGCAAGCAGGATGCAGTAAATGTCAATACATACATGCAGGTATCTTGGTAAACTACGGAATGTACATTTTTTTTAAATTTTTGAGTGGTGCTTATATTTTGGAGGTTGGAACCAACCAACAACATCGAATTGCAGGCGTCACGCGATGATCACTGTTGACATTTACTGCAGCTTGAATTTGAATGGACTATAGATAAAACGCGATGGGAAAATTGTCAAAGGAGGCGCTAACCGAGAGCCTACGAAGGTACGAAATGAGTTTCTCTGTTTTATCACTGAATAAACGATTTTATACACTGTTGAACACGTTAAGAAGTTTTAACTCTTATAAAGATGTAATTGACTCCCCAAATGGGTCGGTCGTATTTAGACAAAGCACTATCGTATAGGGTTGAGGTGGTTTTAAATTAAAGACAAAATTTAAATAGGGGTTTTAAATAATTTTGAACAACTAACTATGTAGGTATATCTGGCTCAGAAAATTTCACATCGTTTCAATTCTACGTCAACAACTAGCATTCATCAACCGCTTTACTGCTAGACAATAACGTCTTTGGTAATTTAAAAGGTATAAAAGTTTGAAAACTGCTAAAATTCTGTCTAGTCGTGTATGTGGGTTAGTGGATTTGTGCTAGCTCATGGCGTAGTTTAAAAAGTGTAAGTCGTATCGATTGTAACGTCTTAATCTCGCTGCTTGCTTCGTTCTAAATATGAAACAATAATAATAATACGTTATTGATGTTAGTGTGCAATACAAGTATTACGTTCGAGTTTCGTGTTATTTTCAGTGTACAGAAGACACACAAGAATAATAAAACACACCCAAACCATATCAAGTTTCAAATATTGAAACTCGTACTTAGACAAGCACGCTTTTCCGAGCAAAAGGCTTTTTACATGTTTTTTAAAACCTTTCAAATTTAAACGCTTTACGTGGTCTGGTAGCCTGTTGTATAGCTGTGGACCATAATGGTTTACACTGCTTCGACTTTTATTGACTCACCATATTGAAGCAACAGATCCTTCCCAGATCTCGTGTAATGATCATGTACGTTATACTGTGAGGAGTATTGGTCGATATTTTTTCTCACATAAAGAACACACTCCAAGATATAGATACTAGAGACAGCCAACACTTCATAACTCGAAAAACCCCGACGGCAATCCTCACGACAGCCCAACACACACACTATCCTAATAGCTCGTCTTTGGAGTCGAAAAATTCTTCTTTGGTGAGCCGACAGTCTCCACAAGAGTACCGCATACTCATTGGAAAGGAGACCTGTCCGAGTTGACACCTGAGGTATTAGGCCTCTTAAAGCAAACATATTTTTTGTTAAGTTTTGTGCTAGTTTGTCGATGTGAGCTTCCCACGTGAGGACCCTAGTCCTACACTACACCAAAAAACTTCGCTTCACCAACGTGCATTTTGGTGCTAAATGTAATGTTAACGGCTTTATAACTGTTTAGGCATGAGTTGTTGTATCTAAACTAGTTATCTGCAGTATTCTCCGATTCCTGCATATTCCTCTGCACTATCACTTCGTTGGAAGATGAAGATACAATCGAAGTATCATCCGCATACAGGATCGTTTCGGCATCTCTGGTATTAAAGGGAAGGTTATTAACGTAGATGAGCAACAAGAATAGTCCCAGCACCGAACCCTGCGGTACACCTCTAGTGTTTTGTCTCATTTTTGATCAAACGCCACTATACCATACACATTGTTCTCCACCATCGGGGTACGCTTTCACAAGCTCTAGACTCCGCCCGTCAAATTCATAGGTCTTTAACTTTGCAGTCAAAACGTCATACACGACGCAGTCGAATGCTCACTCCTGTGAAGTTCCTAGTATAGGAGCCCTCGTATATATGTGGTTGCAGTACAAGATCGAACAAGGTCTAACAAGATCGTCCTAAAATGTGAGAGCGAGCTATCATTGTTACTTTTTCATTGACCTCGTCTACTTTAAAAAGAAATGAATAATCGAAAAAAAAAATTTTTAATTTCTCGACGTTTCGGCGTCTCTGAATCCAAACATTTTTTTTTTACCTCCTGTTTTTATTACAATCTGTTATAGTTAATTATTCAAATAACATTCAGTAATACTCCCGACATAGAAATAACCAGCATGTGAGGAATGCGTCCAGTGACACAACCTCATATTAAATAATTCCATAACAATAAAGAATTTTATAGTAAAATAATTGTTTTTATACTGTTCTATTCTAATATATCTGTTGGCACTTTTCTTTTTAATCTACGCACTCTTCTCGGTTCTTTTAGCAAACTTTTAGCGAAACTATTGGGGTGCGCTTTTAAACGATCGCGATAACTAGCACAACACTTATTTATAACGTCTTTGACAGTTAGCACTTGTAGGTCGTGGTGGATAATTTCATTCGTGACAAACCATGGGGCATTGATGATCATTCGAAGGACCTTTGATTGAAATCGTTGCAGGATTTCGATGTTAGATGTTGAAGCAGTTCCCCAGAGCTGAATCCCGTACGTCCAGACTGGTTTTAATATTGTTTTGTATAGAAGGAGCTTATTTTCGAGGGATAGCTCTGATCTCGGCCCAATCAACCAGTACATTTTCCTTAATTTGATACCCAGTTGCTTTCTTTTGGTAAAAATATGCTTCTTCCAGTTTAGTCGACGGTCTAGACGCATTCCCAGGTAGACTGCTTCTTCTGCTTGGGGAATTATATTACCGTTTAATTTCACCGGGGGACACGTTTTTGTGCGTGTGGTAAATGTCACATGAACGGATTTGGTTTCGTTTGTTAGAATTCTCCATTTTTTCATCCACTTTTGTATGCTGTTCAGACTATCCTGCAGTAGGTGCGATGCTATCATCGGATCTTTATGTGCTGCTAATACTGCTGTATCGTCAGCAAAGGTGGCGGTGGTCGTTCCTGGTATTGTAGGTAAATCGGCGGTGAATAGGAGGTACAGTACGGGACCAAGGACGCTTCCCTGAGGGACTCCCGATGCTATGTTGTGCAATTCCGTCGTTGCATCCCGATAACTAACTAGGAAGGTTCTGTCTTCGAGGTACGATTTAAGCAGCATGTAAAAGTTTACAGGTAACGTTTTTCTTAGCTTGTACAGTAGTCCTATATGCCAAACTCTGTCGAACGCTTGCGTTACATCCAAAAAGGCCGCTGAGCAATACCTGTGGTTTTCGAAATGGTTGTATATAGTATTGGCGATCCTGTGTACCTGCTCGATTGTCGCGTGTTGTCGTCGGAAGCCAAATTGATGGTTTGGTATAAGATTTCTTTGCTCTAGCACTGGTTTTAACTTTTTAAGTAAGAGTTTCTCAAACACTTTAGAAGTAATTGGTAGAAGACTTATAGGGCGATACGATTGTACTTGCTCTGGATTTTTTCCTGGCTTTGGTATAGGAATTATTTGGGCTACTTTCCATTGGAGGGGGAAGAAGCTTGTTCTTAGAATGGCGTTAAACAGTTGTGTTATGAATTCCCAGCCCTTTTCCGGCAGCTCTCGGAGAACTCTTCCTGTAATGAGGTCATACCCGGGGGCCTTTTTTGGATTAATTTTGTGGAAAATGGTATTTATTACTTCATTCTTGTTGAATTTTTTGATGGGTAATTCCAGTTGGTACGTTTCATTTAGGAGGTCTCTTATTTCATTTTCGTCTTCGGTATTTATTACACCCGCGTTAGGAGTGAACACAGTTGCCAGGTGCTTAGCAAACGCTTCCGCTTTTTCCGAGTCGCTTTTTGCCCATCCATTTTCAGTGCGGATTGGTGGAAAGGAAATTTGAGGCTGTTTCAGCTTCTTCGTGGCTTTCCATAGTGAGTAATCCGTAGCATCGGTAGGGCCTAGTTTATTTAAGTATTGTTGTATTTCTTCGTTTTTTTCTGTAGCTAGCATAGCTTTTAAACTTTTAATTGATTTGTTTAGCTTAGCTTTTAATTCTGGCGATCTGTGTTTTTGCCATTGTTTTCTAATTTTCCTTTTCTCAGCTAGCTTTTCCCTAACAGCTGCCGAACAGTACTTCTTCTTTTCTTTTACTGTGATCGTTGGTGTTGAGTTCCACGCAGCTTGTTGCACGCATTTATTAAAATGTTCCACTGCTATCCAAACATTAAAAAAATATAATTCTTTGGAAAAGTCTGTGTGGGTGCAGATGGATGTGTGTGTGTGGCGTGTATGTAACGCCGTCAAACAAAAAATACTAAGCCAATTTTGTTAAATTTAGCTATATAGTGATACCAAAAATATTACATTCTGACTTCCGGTTTAACCGAAAATGAGATTAGCCTCTTATTTAAAGAACTTCTGAGCATACTATTGTTAGGTACTATTTCTAATGTCACGAAAGAGTCTCGTTATTAGTCATTTTTGTATTTGGTCGGTACACAACACAAATTTTAAATAATTTTTTTTTCTTTTCAGCGTCACGAACTACTTCCTAGTAAATCTTTCAGTCGCCGATCTTCTAGTAACTTTAGTTTGTATGCCTATAGCCGCTTGGGATGCATACACAATGTTGTGGAGTTTCGGAAAAATTAGTTGCAAAGTTGCCAAATTTTTACAAGGTGAGTTTTCAAATTTTATTCATTACAATTTTACTTCAAAGGTTTAACCAAATTTCAACCTTACCTTGACTTCTCTAAGGGATGTTTATACTCATTCTTATAACCTCTCCTCAGGCAGTAGTCAAGTAAAAACGAATTCACTAGGTGAATTTTCGACTAGTCTACTGAGCACTGTTAATGTAAATTTTAGAAAAAATGTAATAAGAAATTTTGATATTATTAATTTGTGCTGCGTTTATTTCTTGGAGCAGCGTATTTCGTCTATAATGTTATTTATAATACTCGTTCTCGTCAAAAGCAATAAATTACTCACTACTATACGCCTTCATTAGCAGGTTGACGTATACCTTTCTTATAATTAGCGACCCTTTCAAATGATCAAAAGAATTAAGTGAAGGCTCTATTACTTTTCTTCCTACATGGGTGGTATGTATGCTAATAAAGAATTTTCCGTTTGAACTACAATAGTGGCAAATTTAAACTTTAAACAACACAAAGTTTTATTTTTTCCTTAGTAGTTTAAGAACTAAATTTAATTTTTAATTCGCCTTTCTGTTAACTTAAACTCAAACTCTTTAGTTAATTAGAAAATACTCGAGTTTTCCTTTACTGCAACTGCAAGTATATTATAGTTGCGACTCGACATTAAACTGCTAGGAAGTTTCTCGAGCAAGCATTGTCACGAGTAGTTTAAGAAGCTAAAACTTGATAAGGCCATTAAAGCCGAACTTTCGAACTTATTCCGTAAAACGATAATTCGAAGTTGAAATAATTTGTGTAATTTGCACGAACATCTTATTTTCGCGATGAAATTGTTGAACAATTATTTGGATTTCTCTTAGCACATTCACTTTTGTTGCCATTGCCAGCAACAGGTTCCTTCTAGCAGTGGGAATTTTACTAACTCATTAATTACAAAACTTGCTATTTATAAATTAACAAAAAAAGTATGTTACGCTTTGTTTGAATAAATATTTATTCTTTCTGGTTAAATTTAACACGACTTCGTTAGTTTTTCAAGAGCCAAGGTTGAGCAATCATAAGAACGTATTAAAATTTAAAGTTCGCCATCTCTCTCAATACTGCTTACAACACATTCTAACTCTTGCCTTTTAATTTGAAAACAATAAACTAAATTAAGGACTTTTTCAAAGTTTAATAAACGATCGGAAAACTAAACCGCTTTCATTTCCTTTTGGAACGTTGTACTTACGAACCAGGAGAACTAGAACAGTCTTCTTATACTTATTCTTTTGTTACCCGTTTTTTGAGAGCAGATAACCAATCGTTGTAAAAAAGATTCATTGAAACATAATGTGCCTGATGAAGTTATACATACAGTGTGTTCGTTTGAAAATTTCCCACTTGGAATAACTCGAAATCTAATTTATTGATACACGCTTTTAAGAAAAAACACGTCGATTTAGATGCGGATCGGGAATTAATGTTTGTGTTGCGCCCTTTCACCCCCAGCAACCCCTACTTGTAAATCTTTTACGGCAACCCCTAATGTATGATACATCATTTTAAAGGGCATCAAAAATCTAATCTTTTCGCTAAAATAAAATCATAATCGGATCATAATTTCTTGAGATACAGAACAATCTAATATATTTGAAAAATATTACACTGAAACTGAAAGTTATTATATTAAATGCTCAAAATGTCCTCCGTTGTTTGCTAAACAATAATGCAATCTGTTTTGGAATTAAATTTTGGCGTTAAATCCAGAGATCCTGCCTACTATTCTAGTGCACCTCTTCTATCAATCTCTTGCCCAAGAAAGTTTTCATCGAGCCACTCTCTGGCACAACAGCATAATGTGGAAGAGCTCCATCTTGTTGAAAATGTAAATTATGTTCTTTAAGTGGCATGTTTCTCTCTTCATTTTAAGATTTAAGGGGTTAAGTCTACACCCTCTTGGGTGGTGGTCTAGGAAGATCGCAACTACTCGTTAAAAGTTGGTACAAAAATTGGCGGGTCTCGCTAAATTTCAATATTTTATACTAACGCAAAGATATTGGAGTTGGAAAGTTTTCACACACAAAGTATCTAATAAGAAACTGATTACCAAGTACTTAAAAAAAGTTAAACGACTTTAATATTTCTCAATATCCCCAATAACCCTATTCTATAAACGTAATAAAGGTATACCGTCGAGCTTAAAGGAAATGTAATATGGAAGCAATTTTTTAACAACTCGGTCAACTATAGTAAAATAATGTGTAATTAATTCCTTAATTAAACAAAAATATTAAATTTAAAATGAAGTACTTATAAGTCATTTTATAGGTAGGTACAGCGTGGTTTAACTTACGGAGACAAGCAGTAACGAAGCTTTTAAAACCTCCTTTCTTGTCGATTATTAATTTAAACTTCATTTTGTAACTCCAAAGTTTCGTATCCCATTAGTATTTCCCAGGTTTATTTGCTTAAAAAGTAAGTTTAATTAAAAGTTTTTTTTAAATACTTTTACCTGCTTGTTAATAACACGGATTTTTTAAAAATATGTACATAAAATAAAGTAAACAGTGGGAGAAATTAAAATTCTAAAGCGAATTTTATAAAATTTTATTTTTTACTGTATAAACAAAAGTTTGCGAAAGATGGAGCAACTTGTTAAACTAACATTAGATTTTTTGATACAACTAAAAGTTTTTGTTTACATTTTAATTAAAAATGAAGTTTCAATTAAAGTGGCTTTTTGTAACTTAAAAAAATTACTTAGAACTCGCATTAGCTCGATAGGATTGGCATACGCACTAACTTTTTTGTTTTCAAAATACCTACCTATACCCTACTTGTGCCCTATCCACTTATTAAATTTTTGTGTATTTTACGTCCGCATCAACTACTGTGGTTATTATCAGACGGGACCTACAGCTTTAGATGGGTTCCGAACCACCAGGACCGGGTATTTGACACATGGAAACACTCCAGTGGTGTCCGCCGGCTTTGACCCTACGACCTTTACATCCTCATGCGACGATGCTAGCCTCTAGACCACCCCGGTCCTCCTATCCACTTATACCGTATGATCTGTTTCAAAAGGGAGCATAGAGACGTTACATGCAAAATCTTAAATTTCGGTTTTCATCTCTGCTATGGGCTGTAATTAAAAAATAATTTAAAGAATGCGCTCCCTTTTTGTGGCTATTTAGGATTTTATCTCGTTTTCTGGGCTTTAACCCCACTTTTTATGCCCTCTTAATTTTAGTTTGTTCTCAAGTTATCGTTATCACTCACCTATCCTTGAAAATGTTTCTTAACAAAAAACGTGAAGACTTCCCAAAAATAGATAATAATAGCTTCCCTACTATAGCTCGCGATCTGACCGCTAATAATTGAAAGATTAATTCCAGACTAACGACTGTAATTGTAAAGGTTTTTTCAATAGTGACGATACAATTTTTAAAAGTAGAAATGTAAATACTAAATACCAATTATTTGTTTTTAGTATATTACTCTTGACAATTCATTATGACAAAATACACGCTTCTACAATGTTTAGGAATTATCCCACAATGCTCGGCGTACACTTCGTGAAAATTATTGTCCACATTGTCGTTATTAAATTCGAGAAGGAATGTACTCTTTACGATACTAATGCAGTTCTTATTACTCAATGACGATTACTAAATCCCAACAAAACATCCCAATGTAAGAAGTGAAGGGAATATTGATGTTGTGAGTGGTGGTGTTGCAGAAGATGCAAATTTATAAAATTAGGCTAGTTTCACACATGCCGGTTGGAACGGCTCGATATCGACCCGACCGACCGGACGATTACTTTCACACGTACACTTTTTTGGCGCGTAGGCGTGGACAGGTCATAGAAAAGGTCGCATCTAGAGCTTGTACAATTTAGAAATGGGATTGTGACGTATTTTAGTTCGAGTGGTTGTCGATGCAAGCCGCATTCTATTTTACGACCTGCTCGACTATGAAAGTACAGAATAATTTTGTGCCGCTCCGATTTTGAGTAGTTTGTAATTTCTAGAGGTAGGCCTGCCGCTGGACCAGTTGAGTAATGTTTATAAAAATGATACAGTTCTTTGACAAAAATTGCTTGGTCCACTATTATTGTGACAGCTAGTAACCATAAAGTTGCTTTTGTGAACTGTCAATCAGTACCACGGAACATCCCAATATATATTATCAGTACCGATTGGACGCTTGCAAAGTAAGTAGTTGGCGGTAGCATTTGTCTCAACCCCATTTCTAAATTGTACAAGCTCTAGTTGCTTTGTTATAACTGAGGTGCAGAATGAAGCTCAGAATGAAGGTCTAATTTTCTTGTGGCTTTTACGTAGTTGTCGCCAACTAGCCAAATAACGATTTTACAAAATTGGCCTTTTCTCCACGGCACTTATTGAATCCTCCACAACACCTTCAAAATTTGGTGCATTTCATCCAAGTCCACTGCGCTCCAATTACAGTGCAAATGAAGAGTGCTGGATTGTTTCGTGTACTGCCGGTTGGCCATCGGTTGCTACACGTGGTTAAACTATCATTGGAAATTGGAATCAGTACACTTGGCGCCGGTTGACCGATACCCGATATCGGGCTGAGTCAGCGTTTTCTCAAATTTTGTGCCGTCTATCCGTTACCGACACCGGACAGACGTGTGAAAGGTCCCATTGAATTTCTAACACTACGCCAACGGCTAACCCATATCGGGCCGTTTCAATCGGCACGTGTAAAATTAGTCTTAGGTCTTTCAGCAACGACAACTTGACGTATTTTTCCAAAAGACTTGGATTGTGTCGACGTGTCGACCCTAGAACTGAAGCAATTAGACCATGGTAACTGTTGTGAGTTTACCGATTGGGCTCTAGAGCAACTCTAAGTTTTGATCCTAATTTTGGTAAAAAAATTTTCTTTTTGGATAAATCTTATTTTTTACATTAATGGCTTGGTCAATAAGCAAAATTGTCGCTTTTGGTGTGAAAGTAATCCAAGGGAGATTCAATAGGCGCTACTGACGATTAAAACTTTAATATCGCACCCTTCATTCATGAAGTTGGACCGGGTTTATTAAAAAGTCTTCAAAAATTAAATTCATCAAATTCACTCGTGTAAACAAACCCGGGTGGCCATTTACTAACTGTATAATGCAGAAAATATCAAATGCTTCAAACTAATAATAAAATTGTGATTGTCCTTAAACGAACTACACTACTTATTTTTTAAATAATTATTGATGGAAAGATTTAACAGTAGGTAGCTTGAGTTAACCAGAAATTTTGTTTCGAATTCAATATCACTCAAATGACTGGCACATTTTTGCATTTAATTGCGAATATTGTCTTTAAGATGTTCAACAGTGTGAGGGTTGTTGATGTAGACCTTTCTCTTCAAGTACCCCCATAAGAAGAAGTCGGATGAGGTCAAATCTGGAGAGTGAGGGGGTCAATCAACATCACCACCTTTTGACATTATTTGATCAGGAAATATATGCTTCATCTATCATCAAATAAATCTTCATCGTATAGCGCGTGCAGTATGGAATGGAGCATCGTCTTGCTGAAACCAAATGTCTTCCCCTTCCAGACCCATTTTACTTACAGCACTTTAATAATTACCGTTTGTCAGTCGCCGTAACAGCATTTCCAGCAATATTCTCAAAAAAATATGGTCCGATGACACCTCCGGACAGACAAATCGCGCACCAAACAACTAAACCAAATTTTTGTATCCCCCAATACACCTATTTTGTTTATTTGCAAAGCCGTTCAAGTCGAAATTTGCTTCATCACTCATTATTAATTTTCGACAAGAATTGGGGTCGTGCTTATGGCGGTTTATAACATTTTCACCCCATTGTCGACGACGTAAATAATTTCTGGGTTGAAGTTCTTGTGTCACCGGAATTTTATACAGGTGCAGATACAGTATATTCCTCAAACCACGACGAGACATGTTTAATTCTTGTGCATGATGCCTTATGAAGACTCTTTCAGCAACACTATCGCCCACTGCAGCGATGCTCGCGATCAATAGAGCAGTTCTTGAACGACTAGTTGATGGTCTATTTAGCAGTGAACCATACGTTTCCAAATTACCAACGGTACGGCAAAAAGTCGTTTTAAGACACCCTGTATTTTAAATTGATTTTGTTTTATCAAAATCGTATCGTTCTTTGTTCTTGTTGAAACACCCCTTACACGATTTCTACGTAACGGTTTCTCTTTTTTCGATTGCTGATGTTAGTTTTTACGTCAAATAAAGAGAATAAAAATTATGACAAAACTTTCAACCTCCCTTTCTGCAGTAACCTATACTTAATTATTAAATAAGGAATATATTTATTGCAAAAGATTTTATACGATTTTATGAACCGTCTATTTGTTCTGAAACGGAAATCTAATTAATTGAGCTCCACTAGCAAAATTTGTGTAGGGTCCTTTCTAAAATACAAATTTTGATTCTCCGTTCTACTTATTAATAACGTGTTTAATCATAATAAATAATAATTAAAAGAAAGCGTGTTATACAATATCATAATGTGTATTTCCATATTAAATTTTCTACCCTGCTAGATCGTATCTAATAAATTTAATATGCTGTCCGTCTGCTGTAAATCAATTCGTGTAGGTTAACGTAAATTTCCTTAGGTAAACAGATATAAAGAAAAATTCAATATAGGCCGGAGGTAGGTGCCTATTTATTTACGTTCTTTCTAAAAATAAGTTAATAGGAGATGCAATAATTGCTTACTTCTTAACAACGTAATAGTAAATTTTATTACACTTTTATGCTAGTTCGTAATTTTTATTGAAAAGCTTAAGTGCGTGCCTTCCTTTTACGATATTTAAGTTTCGTACGTTTTCGTTATTAAATTTGGAAGGCTTTAGGGAGGTTTTATCAATATTTATTGAAGTGACTACAAGAACACGACGATCTCGTTGTGATAGCAAAATTAACAAGGGTCGTAGAAAAACTTTCACTGCCTAGATAACTCGAATTGCTCACAAAATTTGCTATTTTATTAAAAATCGAATTGAAAATGTAATCCAAACAGGTTAACTCGGCCTAATTTTATTTCGCAAGCTTTAAGCTTAAAAATTCGAGGGTTTCATAAATTTACTTTACAGTCAAGTTGTAAAACGTCGGAAAATGAACAAAAGAGTAAATAAGTAATTGAGCTATAAGAATAGCTAATAGATTTGCGGTGAAGAAAATCGCATATAATACGGAGTGATCAAAGTGGGCTTCGTTGTATTAAGGGCTCTGTGTTTGATAGTGAAATATGCGACGATAGTTTGATACAGGGCATTTAGAAATTTGCGGATACGGACAGTAGCACGTTAATCTTTCAAAAAAACTGAATAAAAATTCTGATTTGAAGTTACAAAAAACTATAGTCAGGGAGGCAGCGATCGCTTTTACTAAACGATAAAGTACCTACAAAATTTCTAATGATGCAGGCTAAAAGAGCATTGGAAATGAGTATTAAGACCTACCGTCTGCAACTCCAAAAGACAACAATAACTTGCTGGCGGCTCGAGAAGGGTGGGCTCTTTTTCAGTTTTTCGCTTATAACTTTAAAACTACACACCTTTTGAGAAAATTTCTTTTATATAAAAGTAAACTACATCAAATTTCCTACAAATTATATCTCAAAGATTTTTTTTTAACATAAATTCAGAAATCTGCCAAAAAACTGTTTTTTGTGGTTTATCGCTTATAACTCGAAAACTACGCACTTTTAAAGGAAAGTGTTTCAATACAAAGATAAAGTACATTCAGTTTCCCACAAATTTTTCTTTAGATCTTTTTGTCAAACTAAAACAGCTTAGCAGCTAAGAGCGCCTTGAAGTATAGCGCCGCTAGAAGGGTGGGTTTTTGGGGATCAAACTAAACCAAACGTACTACACCAACAACTTATATGCAAAAAATTTTCATTTTTGTGCAGATTTTAAATATATCGTGGTTGTGGCAGGCGGTTTTAAGTAGTACAGCTTTCGTGGTAGCAGACGCCGTTGAAGTTAATTCGCTTTTCGGACTCTTAGTTGTCACGAAGCTGCTGCGTGGTAGATTCTACAACTTCTTATTGATACCAGAAGAATCTTGTTGTTACCATGTCCTACGAAATCAAAATTGAAGAAAATGCATGTAGAGGGGTTTAAATTCTTCAAAGCTAATAGTGCCGATCTCAAGCTTCCGCAGGAAAGTAATGCTAATCGTATTAGTTTCTGTTCGGATGCTGCAATAATTTTTTTCAGTGGCACTGGTGTCTTAATGTATGAGTTCATTTGCACTTCTTTTAATGGAATAAAATTGGAGTTTCCCATACAAGTAATTAATGTTGGCAGAAATAATGTGTTGAAGTGACAAATTGAAATTTGTATTCTCATTCGATCTTATTGTATGGCGTTTAAAAAAAAGCTGAACTTAGTTCCTCTGACGTGTTACTCTGAAATTAAATTTGGTTCTTTGGTGTTAATATCATGTTATCTGTATCAATAGCCGACTTCTACTTGTCACTTTCAATTGTAGCAAAAATTACGTTTACTTTAAACGATTTCAAAAGCACCATTTGAGCAAATTAAAGTCTTGCGCCATAGCTTTAACAAAGCCTCCAGAGACCCACTTCTCTATGACCCGGCTCTTAAATTTTTGCATTTTTAAATTGGGCAGGGACAGTGTTAGTTTCCTGCCGACTTATTAATGATGCAGCAAAGTAAGAGGCTTATTGTTGTAACTTTGTAGGTTTTTCTTTAAAAAATTTAACACACTTTAGGTACTTTTTCTTTTATTCACGAAAAGCATCCTCGACTCGACGACAAGCGTTATTAGGCTCTGACTATAGGAATTAAAGACCTTAATAAGCAAGATGAAGTGTGAAGTTGAATAGAAAGTGACTTTTTAAGACTTGAATGAAGCTTGAAGACGTGGTCTCTGCATCATATACAAATCAGATTAAGATTAATAATTACTAGTAGAATTAGTTACAACTACTGAAATCGTAGTTGAGAGAAACAATTTTATGCAAAACGAAGCAAGCTTCGGCTTCGGTTTGAAAATGTCTAGCGCCACTCTGATTAGTAATCTAATAAATGTTTGTGTTTTGCGCTCTTACAAACGTTTAACCAGTCGTTTAACCAACTCCTAATCAAGTTCTAACATTTTTGAAAATTTATGAAACTATGAATGTCAAGATTAAAGAAAAGAAAAGAACGCCGAACAACAAATTCAAATTTAGAATATACCCACAACAGCATCAGTTGATACGTCTACTAAAAGTCAGTAACATCCAAACCAGCTTCGTATGGCCCAGCATAAAGCCTTGTTCACTGCCCGCATTAGTAAAAATGTAGACAGGGTCGCCCTTAGGAGGGACGATCAGGGCTCAGGCCCCGGGCCTCGCGCTTTTTTGCTTAATTTAAGGCCTCGCGCTACCGATAGTTAGGGCGTGTTTAATTCGACAAGAACTCCAAAATCGGTCAGAAGAACTGATTTTTTTTAGTTTATTGCTTTTTGTTACACTTAATTTTTCGTGTACCGTATGGTTTAGTTTGACCCCAAAAATCCACTTTTTTCAAAAAAAAACAAGACACGTCTTTTTATATCGTTGTCCACTTCATAAGCACACCTGTCCATTTCAAGACAAGTCTACTCATAAGTGGACACTTCAAAAATAATAAATGAATAATTTACTGGAGGTCTTATTTGCAGTTATATAAAATTTTAATTGTTAACAAATAATGTATTATAAAAAATTTACATTTTTGCCTGGAATGTGAGTTATAATCAAAGCAAAACAATTGTCCCATTCAAGAGAACTCTCCCTTACGTTTGTGTTGAATATAAAATGCGTTGTCAAGATTTTCGCCGCAATTACGTGCGTTGAATTGCGGTCCACACGTCCACACTGGCATAAATTAATTTGTAATAGTTGAAGTTTTATATCTAAACCCCTGCGTAATTGTCATTAGTTACAGAATTGAATAACGAAGCGCGCAGTTATTATTTATTGGTGGTTTAGCCGTTTTAGCGTGGATATGACCGAGCGCAGAAAGTTTAAAATGTGTGCCTATTAATAAAGCTTCTTGTAAGTCACGTTACTAAATTTTGTAACTAAGGGCGCAGAAGTCCAGATATAAAACTTCAACTATATCACGCACATAAATTTGTGGCGAATACAAGGCACCACATAAATTCTTACTAATGTGGACGAGGCTTCAGGGGGAAACATTTGCTCTAAAAGTAAACCCGAAAAATGTACAATATGTCATGTTGCGTGGACAGTATTGTTTCTGCAAATTTATGGAGTCGGTTTCCATTAGGATTTTCAACTGATTTCTGTCGCGAACATTTTTTTCCTTAATTAATATTACTATAGTTTAAACATAACTGACGTTAAGAAAATTGCTCCAAAAAATAAATAATGTAAAAAAAACAAATTAAATTATTTTGCAAAGTCTAAACGCTATTGTTATATAAACTGCTTTTAATTAAATCCGGGCTACAAGAAAAGTTGTTAATTTTCGTTAGCTGGTAGGTATACATACCTACTATAAAATATAAATTAATTTTTTTTGTACATTTAATTTGTTACTGTGTAAGTAAAATAAAAGTTAATACGCAACATTCATCATGTTAAACAAACTTATTGACTTTTGCGATCACGAGGTTTAAGTGGACCGTGAATTTTTTGTAAACAAACGAATAACTCACTAAATTGTTTATTCGTCTTTATCTACATATTATTAAAATGGATAATGTAAAAAGGAAAATTGTGTTTTTGTAATGTTATGCCCTAACCCTAAGTTATCCAAATGTATGAATCTAATGTGACAGCTTTATTGTTGCAGGAATATCAGTGGCATCGAGTGTTTTTACCATAACAGCGATGGCAATCGATAGATATTTGGCAATAACACAACCATTCGGCTTCTGTCGATGGTTTAACAAAAAAACTACTATTATAGTAATTATAGTTTTATGGTTGACATCGATGGTTGTCTTCACGCCTCTCTTATTTGTTACGCATTTAAACGAAGCCGATGTTGACGACAACATTACGCTTTTATTTTGTCAAGAAAATTGGCATAATTTTTATCTAAAACGTGAAATATTTGGAATAACGTGTTACATATTGCTGTTTGCAGTACCGGGTAAGTTAACAATACAAAAAAGTTACTTTTCTAAATTTACTGTTTTTAGGCGTTATCATGTTGTGCGCTTACGCACTGATGGGAAAGAAGTTATGCTCAGTTAAACCACCTTTCGATAATGAAGGAAGCTGTAGCACGCAACAGGTAAACTCATTTTTCCTTATTTAAAAAATTTACAAAATTAAAAGATTTAATTGCACTCCGCGCTGAGCGCCCTTAAAAGTTTTAAAATTTAACTGTGCGTATGATTTTGAAACTTTTATTGGGAGAGTAACACAAAAATCCTCTTAACTGGAAAATTTTAGCAATCTGGTAGTCGCGTGTCGCGATCGCTTTTTTCTTGGGCGATGATGAAAAACTTTGCTCATTTATAACGTATAATAATTTAAAGATAAATTTTCGGTGGAGTTAGACGTCCGCATGACGCAGACGAGAAACCGCAAATTTGTTGCACAACAACTTGATAGCCAAGAAACCCCAATAAATTCATTAAGTCTTCATTTTCCTGCCTAAAAGTTCTTATTAGGCACTGGACCATAAATAGTTATTTGCTTCTATCGTACTTTGATTACACGCAGTAACCTAGTTCGGGACGTTACGAGGGTTAAAATTTTTTAATATAGAAAAATTATTATTTAATTTATTAACATATTATACAGGATGTCCGCGGCGAAAATATTTTTATTCTTGATTTTTCAAATATGTGCCACGATAGTTTTAAGGAAAACAGAAGCTTTTATGAAGAGTGGATTTTTTTTATAACAATTTTTGATACTTTGATTAAAATTTTTCAGTCAGCGTTACCGGTATTACCGACTCGGTAATGGCACGATTATTAATGTCTTTTATTTCCTGGAAGAGATAGAGAAAAAATAATACTAGTTACGCGCAAAAATAAATATCAAAGCGAATTCTTAAGCGCGTTCAATTTGCTTAAATTCAAAATGCCATAAAATTTCAGCAATCTTCGTTCATCAGCAGTGTGTTTCCCTTGATACTTACCTATATTGCTTTTAGTAAGTGTCTTTAGAAGATAAGTATGGTTTTGAATCCAATATATACTGCCAGAGCCATTTTTTTAATTGGTAAGGGCGATCTAAGTACTACGCAGCTCGAGTCCGTGGTGTTACCAGATACAGCCTTTAAAGAGACGTAGAAAGGTATCAAGAAGCTGGATGCTACATCAGGAGAGCTGGATCAGTCAAAGAAAGCGTACAACTGCTTCAGGACGACCATTTTCTTACTTAGAGTATTGAGAAACAAAGCCACTACTGCAGTTAGTGACTGTAATGAGTCCCAAGAGTACGTGGAACGAGCACGTTGAACACGAATTGAGTGAAAAAAACATGTGTTCTGAAGTTGACCAGGGAACATCGAATAGAGTGAATGCGTGTTCCTCTGAAATATTAAGGAATTGGTGCAAATCCTTTCTGCCACGAGTCCCAAGTCTACAGAGGATTGTCAAAACGTGCCCCTATTCTTAAATATTTCAGTCTTGGTGTTCACGAGCGAAACGCATTCGCTCCATTCGATGTTTCTTGGTCAACTACATAACACTTTCAGGTATTTTTTCACTTAATTCATGTTCTTGCAAGCTTCTTCTTCCGGTTCTTTTACTGACTGCTACTGTTACGTACTTCCTGTGACTCATTAAAGGCACTAACTGCAGTAGTGGCTCTGTTTCTTAATACACTAAGGGTAGGTAAGGAAATGGTGCTCTAGAGCAGTTGTACGTTTTCCTCTGACTGCATTCCTCTGGTGTAGACACCAGTTCCTCATTAGTTTTCAAAAAATATCTTCTCGAACTCTTTTGCTTTGAGTTTCTTTAGAACATAAGTTTTCGTAAGCAACTTCAAATGCTTCTGTCGTTAAATGTAGCCTACCAATCGCGATCAAATTTTATTACGATATTTACCATCTATTTATTAATGCCCTCTCCAAATTTCTGGTCAATCGGTTCATTAGTTTTAAAGAAATATTTTCTCGACCTTTGTTTCGAGTTTCTTTTGAACTTAAGTTTTCAAATTTTTTTGTCGTCAAATCTACCTACCATCGTGATCAAATTTGATGACGCTCTTTTCTTTACATCACTTTCTTGATACATCCTCCAAATTTCTAGCCAATCGCTTCATTAGTTTTCAAGAAATATCTTCTCGAACTCTCTTGCTTTGAAGAACGTAAGTTTTCGTAAGGAACTTCAAATCTTTCTATCGTTAAATGTAGCCTACTAATCACGGTCAAATTTTATGAAGATATTTACCATCTATTTGTTAATGCCCCCTCCAAATTTCAAGTCAATCGGTTCATTAGTTTTTAAGAAATATTTGATGACGCTCTTTACCATCATTTTCTTGATACACTCTCCAAACCTTGAAACCCCATCTGTAGACATACTGTATAGAAGAAAGCTTAAGAATATTCAGATTTTGAGATTATGAATACTCCCAAAGCTTTCTCGATAACATTTTATTTTAAACCTATAAAAGAGTATCGTATTGAACATTTGAACTACTTTTAAGAAAACCCAATCTTTTTCAACATTGCGTTATCTTGGGAGAAGTAAAAGCTGTCATAAGTGAAAAGGATTGTTTTCCCAATATCCCCTTTGTACCTCTTTTCTTTGTGTCTCACATTATGTTAAAATTGATTATGGCGCACACACTTTGAAACTTTGTTATATTTAGGTTCATGACGGAATTTTTAACCCTTGTCATCTGCTAACTTTTATTATTCGACTTTAAATGGCCTTTGTAGGTCGCTGTTAATAAAAAATTTTAAAAGCAGGTAACAGATGACGTTTAATTAATTAAACTTCGTCATGAAATGACTCGCAGAGTTAAGCTTATAATAATACTTTTGCGTTATTATCAACATAATGCATAACTTTATAAACTTTTCCACTTTTAAGGTTTTATAACGTCTCTTAAAAGTTATAACTGTCGACAAAGCTTGTAATATAAGGAAATCTCAAACTAGTCTAAAGCCCGTACACACACCCACACACCCAAGTAAATCGGCCGTCTTGGCTTGTCAAGCCGACTTGGTCGGCTCGGTAGGTATCGCACAGCAATGTCGTACGATAATTGCCTATTGCCTTCCGTACTTCCGTTACTATTTATAATAGCCTTTTGTTTGATTTGCGATAAGCATGAATTTTCTTTACATTATATATCTCTATAAATTCGGTTCAAAATTTTCTAGACTCTACGAATAAAACTTTACGCAACAGTTTTGTCTGATTTCCTACAAGCCCAACTTCCTACCCAAAAGCCAACTTTCGCCACACACTCACAATCAAATATGTCAATCTAGTCTGCTCTAGCCAAGTTGCACGAGTTGCATAATGTAATGTATGTAGCGGGCTTAACGACAACAAAACTGTTCTAGCTACGAAAATTTTACTAAACGATATATTATGCCGCACAAATTTTTGCGTTTTTGCTTTCGCCTTCAACTTAAAGTGAAACGTAAAATTTTTACATAAGGTAAACACAAAGAAATTATATTTTTTGGGATTTGTTTTTTTACAAGCTGCCGTTAATAGCACAATTTTGTAGGAGGAAATATTCAACATTAGTTTTTTTCGAAATGCAAATTTTGTCGGAGGAACGGCTCAGTGCATTTGATAGGTATGCAAATTTTAATCAAAATCGTTAAAGCTATTTGCGATTTTCGTTCGTGAGAGTGAATCGCTCTTATAGTTTGGGGGGCGGGAGCGACGAATCGTTTAAATCCGTCAAAAGTTTCCGGACAATAAATTATAACGCTCCTAGGGAAGTCAAAATAGTGATTTTGCTTTGCTGTCGATCATTCTATGTAGTTTCCACTCGGAGAATAATCATTAAGAGACAATCCTCGTATAACAGCAGTTTTTAATGAACACCGAGGATAAATTTATTACTCAGTTTAGCATTTCGCATTCTTCTTAGCCTTGCAGCAGAGCAATTACGCCGATATTACTATTTTTCGTTTTTGACTGCTTGGCCACTGGATTTACACCTTTTTAACAAGTTTTATGTTAACTTTTTTGTGTATATTTAAAACGGAAGTTATTACGCTTAAGATCACTCATCTGGCATTAATGTTCTCTTAATTACAAATCAATACTCTGATGTTTGTAACTTGCAAATTACATTTTTGGTTTTGCTATTACCTCGTTGAATTCACTTATTAGTAATGTAATGGTAGTGTTTAGTGTTTGCAAACAAAGAAGTCACATTCATCGGTTCATCGCACTCCAACAACTTTCACTTCTTTATGTTTATGTATACAGGGTGAAGAGTGGTAAGTTTTATCGGCGCTAGAGGGAGGGAAAGACATGAAAATTTAAATTTATAGGATAAGCTCGTTACCGTCGCAGTTAAACAACTTTTGTTCTACAGATTTTGCCAAACTTGTTCCAAACGTATAATGGATACGTATTTATAGGCCGTAACCATGGCCTGGTCTCTTTGAAAATCCGTCTGGCCCCGGACTGGGCACCTCACTACAAAACCGTAATGATTACAATATTCGATGACTAAGAATTATCAGATTCATTTCGATGTAAGTTAAGATATCTACAATTCGTAACTCCTTGCTGTCATATGACCCAATGCTCCTTGCACTTAGTATGTTTTTTTAAAGACAGTAAGAGAAGCGGCACTCAGTGTAGAGTGTAGACTCGCTCAATACCGGAAAACTGGGCATCTACTTGAGAAAATTAATCGTTTCTCCTCATTGTCCGCAGTCTCTACATGCAGGGTTCTCTCGGACACCTGTAGTGCCTATAGTATGAAGGACTTTGAGTCGAGGTTCTCTCTATGGATCCTCCATTGCAGATCGGGAGGCATCTCTGTCTGGGTGTCGCTTCATAGTGCAGCGAACACTAATCCGGCAAATTGGTAGAGAAGCAGTAACTATTTTGGAATGGTTTGTCAAAGGTTCAAACCCCGTTGATCTCTACCTTGATATCACGTGATAAGGTTAAACCGCGCTTCTATGAAAACTTGATACGATGTTAAATCTTACCGGCATAAGTATATTTTTGTGGCTCACCCAGTTTTCGAAGGGCCCTCCCGATGCTCTCCCCCCTAAAAAATGATCTAGTTACGTGCCTTGTTTAATTTAAGCTTTTATTCCAATGTATTTCCCTGTGGTGAAGATACAAACTCACCAGCCTGTATTATATCTATGTTGATTGTTGACTCGGGTCTTGATGAATGTAAAACAGCATTGAAAATTGCTAAGAAACGAAAACTTGAGTTATAAAATAATAATGTAGTAGTAATTGATGATTCTGCATTCTGCATTCTGCATTCTGCAACTGCAATTGCAACTAAACTTTAATTAAAAGCAAATAAATCAAAAGTACATTTCAATAAACGAGCGTAAAAACAGCGTACTACACGAAACGATTCCGAATTAATTTTCAATTGCTGTTTTTACTTGCAGAATCTTTCGTTATCCACAGTTAGTAGTTACGTTAACTTAATTTTTTTGCCTTTTTTGCTCTGTAAAAAATAAGTATTAGTTATTTGTGTATGATAAGTACTTATTACGAATAGTAACCTAGCAGAGTCAAATAACTATATGAGTGACTAATGAAAATTTAAACGCCCCGCTCATTTTAACTCTTCTTCAAAATATAACTTAATTATAATTTGAATTTTGAATTTTTGGGTCGGAAACTAAGCACATGAAACTCTATTTTTACAGACTTAAGGTACATCAGACTCAAATTAAATTAAAATACAAATAAAGTTCATTAACGTTGCAAAAGGTGAGACTTTGACGATCTGTCTGTTCATACACGTCTCTTCATAAACGCTGAAGTGCAACCCCATTCCACGTAAATGGTCATGTAAACAGGCATTCTTATTCTTATTAGGTTAATGATAGTACTGTTACTGCAACTTCGAACTTCTTAGATATGATAAAAAAATTTATAAAACCTCAGGTTCTCGAGTAGACATGATACTTATCTGGTGTGTGGTCTGCGTTAGGTCCCTTTTTAAGAAACCCTCACATGACAAAAAATATCTTGTATGTATTCTAATTCCGCTCCGTAAAGTTCTTTTTGACTTACGCCACCAGCAGAGAGGTTCAATACAATCAATAGAAGAATAGAATTGAATAAGATTATTCGTTATTGTACCTCTCTGCTGGTGGTAAAGTTACCGATAACTTTACGGAGCGGGACTACCTTACATACTTTCATCTTGAAATTGCAAACTCGGCATTTTTTGTTAAAAAAGTACTATAATATTTTAAAACTTATAGAAACAGTAAATAATGCTTTTTGTATCTGTATAATTCTGAAATAATATAGTTGAATTTAGGAAGTTGAGACCGAATCAGACGTGTCTTAAAAAATTGAGATATGTTTTAGAAATTACTAATTTACGTACATTTAATTTTTATTTTCAAACGCATTAATTGATGAACTGAAATTAATTAATTTTCTTTAGAGTTACAGATTGGTACGAGAACGTAAACGAGTAGCTTGGATTCTCCTTCTATTGGCTTTAGTATTTGCGCTGTGCTGGCTTCCTTACAACACCATTAATTTATTGATAGATACCGAAAATGTAACATCTACAGAAACAATAAATTCGTTAGCCAATTTGAAACAATACATGTTGCTGCTAGGACACGCAAATTCAGCTCTAAATCCAATCATCTATTGCGTCATGTCAAGAAATTTCCGCAGATCGGTTAAAGAGCTCATTTTTATTACGAAAAATAGTTTTTTCACGAAAAGAGGCCAACAGTTACAGGTAAGTAACTTTTTATTCGTTGATTTAAAAAACCCAAACGTATGTACAGGATGGGCAAAATTCGATGATTCTTATGGAGAAGTCGAAAATACCGATATAGAGAACGGTGAACGCCATCGAGTCCCTCTCAAAAAAGAGAGCGAGGATGCGCCATCCATGTTTCCATATATCTTACTTATCGATTTCTTCATGAGAACTATCGCATTTTGCTCACCCTGTACAGGTGTACAGCAACTACACAATTAAACACTTCTAAATTCATCAAACAGGTGTATCATTTTTAATATCTCGATCAAATGAAGAACAAGAGTGTACTATTACTATGTACCCAAAAAAAATTCAGCTCTACAACATATACACAATAACACGTAGGACGCGACCTAGAGCGCCGTTTTCTGGAGGACCCCAAAACAGCTCATTTTATAAGAGTTATCTTTAAAAAGAATAGTAATTTAATTCTTAATTTTCTGTGAAACATCGTTTTTGGAGACACTGTCAATTGGTTCTAAAGTACCTGTACCTACTTAATTTTAAGCCGCTTGGCCTTGAACAATCAAAAATTTTTGCATGCGGCGCTATTTTCTTCTCAAAGACGGGGTCAGAAAGTTTGTCAGCGCCTAAGGCCTCAAAAACTATAAGCGCGTCTCTGGATTAAACGTCGTGCCCAAAAATAGGAACAATCGGTTTTCTATACATTATCTATAATCTATACCTTAGACTCGATTGTAACTGAAAATAGTTTTAAGATGTTAAAACTAACGTGTTTCTAGATGTGACTGGAAAAATGTTTCGTCGCCACACAAATATTTTAAATAGAATTGCTTATTTTACCGGATTAGTTGATTTTCTGTGTTTACTTCAGTGCACTGATGTGTACAAAACATTCAAATTTCAAATCGTTTCATTCATTGTTGTGAAGTCGAGCCAGATTTCAGATGCCTACTTTAAAACTAAATAATCCACCGGGGCCGGCTCTAGACGCGTGCGAGAGCGTTGCACGCTACCCTGCATTTGACAGGACTCGCGTTCGGACGAGTTGTCAGCTGAACTACTAGAAGACTACAAACGTGCATCCACACGTCAATAGTGTGTGATTGACAGCCAAAGTAAGCTGAACACAGGAGAATTCAATTATCAAAAAATAAGAATGTATTTCGCACAATAAAATTATCAATACAGAAAACATTTGTAGTGCCCGGCCCTGCGGAAACTTGTAGCTCCCGGACCCGCGAAAGCTTGAGTCGGCCAATCTACGATCAGAAACTTCCAACTCCGATTGCCGAGATTTCTAACATGGTTATACAGGGTATCGATTTGAAAACTTTTCACCTCCACTATCTTCGCTTTTGCATAAAATATCAAAATTTCGTGAGACCCGTCAATTTTATTACTGAAGGGGACCCGACACTTTGATCTTCCTAGATCAACCCCATAAGTGGAGTAGACGCAACGATATTGGAGGTGGGAAGTTTTCAAATTGGCTGTATATCCAAACGTTTACATCGTTTTTTTTTTTTGCTCTGAAATGTTACTCTCTCTGTTCAATATTATAGTTGGATTAATTATTATTTGGCGGGTTTACAAATCAAAGCGCGGTATGAAACAAGTTGAAGAACTAGAACTTAACAACTGATTGTATCAGCGTTACGAAACCTATTTTGAACGTATTTGTTTCAAAAAAAGTAAGGTTCTATATTTATACTTCGTTTTTTTTGTAAAAAATGCGTTTAAAACAGTTTTGGTAACACTGATACAATCAGTTGCCAAGTCCTAATGCTGTCAGTTGTTTCATACTGCGCTTTGATTTATAAACCCGCCAAATAATAGTTAATCCTACTGTATAATACGTCTTTCCAAACCTCACCGACCTGCGCAAACAACCAAATTTCGTACAGCTACGTAACCAAGGTTACACACCAACCTAAACACACGGATTGGGCATCTCTTTTAAGCGCTTTCTCACTCTCCCTTCTGAGCATCTAGGGTCGGTGAGGTTTTGAAAGATGTATACCTACTAATTGCTAAAACGTCGAATGTTTCTTGTGGGGATAGCATCTAAAGACTTGTTTTTATAATTTTATTACTTATCCAGCGGTCGTAGAAAACGGTCTTCTATTTTTCTTCTCTTTATTTTGAGAGTGGTTGAAAAACAAAAACGCTGGGCAGCATTACTTAATTTACGCAGTTTTCACGTTTAGGCTTGGTTGATAGTCGCCTCGGGTGCATTCGCTCTTTCACACATGGGGTTTGGATAATAACATGGTCTTACTCATCTCTAGCATTGATACTGCGGGAAAATGGTATCTATCATCTTGGAGATGGTACCATAAGGGAGAAGGGTGCATTCTCCATCACCCTACTCCACGTATTATACACCCCAATACCTCTCGATAGTGGTAGAGGATAGTGTTAAAGCTAACTTTGGGTTGTAAGGTACAAACAGCGAGGCGAAGAAAAACTCGAAGGGCGATCTGTTTCAAAGTTCTGTATTTATACCTATTTCGTGCATGCTATATTTTACACTTAATTTAAATGCTTAACATACGTTAGAATGACAAATAGCAATTAGTCTGACTTGAATGTAATTAGTTTCTGTCTACAAATATCGAATTTCGTTCATCCGCAAATTTCTCTTGCGAAATTATCGACTTCCTTTAAATATCTTATGTCGTGTTTATTAACCTTAATTGATACAATCAATCTATATTACACTCAATTTTATGGGCAAATTTGTTTGTCATTTGCTTGTTTGTGAGCAAAAACAAATTATCAAGGATCTACGCGAATCAAAATTCTAACCGGTGCACACTTCTGCAACACACATACCTACCCGAAATAACCCACAAGACTTTATAGCTTTATGTTCTGTTCAATTTTCTTCAATTATTCGACGTTTTAGTTTTGAGATTTTTTCCAAAAAATGAGAAAATGAGTTTTGCAGAATTTGTTGAAATTTTTAAAGATTGTATTTCAAAAACCAATTTAAAATTGTATGACATAAACACGATACATTTATACCAAATACATTATGATCTGCTGCAACTGACATTATTTAAATGAAACTGTTACAAAGCTTTTAATTACGATCAACTAAAAGTTTATTTGTTTTTGGGGCTGATTTAAGTTTATTGTACGTAGCTTCAATTAAAATTAATTTTGAAGATAAATTAAACTGTGTAGAAGTAATAATAATTTATTTTACAATATGCTAGTTAAAATACATACTAGAAATGAACGTAAACAGGATAGTTACAGTGTGTCGACTGATAGTTGAGACGTACCTAGTACTTTTTCTTATGCGAAATCAAAAACTTTTTTTTGATTTTTTATTTTGAAGTGGCAAAGTTGAAATTCGGATTCAGCATCCCAAAATATATAAATAACTATAGATTTAAAAAACTTTTATATGTTTTTCCCGCCAAACTACTATTTGCCTAAACTATTAATATAAAATAGAAATGAAAATAATAGCCCTACGCGAACCTGCGTGAAGTAAAAGGTTATAAAAGGAATGAACTGTGTAAACCGCAACAATCAGGGGCGTAGCTTAATTCCCCGAACTACGTGGATAAGTTACTACCATAAACAACCTCTCGAATCTCAATGCACTCCCCAGAAAATGCATGGTTAGGAAGAAGCCCGACCTTTAGCTTGGAAAAGAAATATAAAGAAATGTCATAACAGTAGATAGTCTATACGGGTTCTACCTCAATTTGCATATTCCGCCGAATCAAATTAAGTGGCTATTTTCCGCAAATGATTTGCGGTTTTAACGGCGAGAGTAAGTTATTTGATTTGCTTCCGCGATCAAAAAAATTTATGTTAGTTTATTCCCCGGAATAGGTACTCAAATTGAGACATAGACTATCTACTAATGAATATACATCGATAATTATGATATACGGTTTATTTCGAACTTGTGCTATTTGTAACACGTAGTACACGTCATACACCTACACTCGTGAATTTGTGGCGTTGACATCAAAATTGTCGAAATGTTTGTAGCTAACTTTGAAAAAATAGAACCTACAGTTTCCAAATATTTAATGTTTTGTTCAACGCATGCAGTAAAGAGAAATTATAGAGAGCGTTTTAACAATGCTTTTGTTTTCAGACTAACGAACATGTCTTACTAGATATGGGTTAAAATGAAAATTTCGTTGAAAACTAAATAATTCTGTTAGAAGCGACAAAGTTGTAAGTAAACTTTTATTTGAGTTATTTGAGTGATTCTAGGGGACGGTTCGTAAATAAAGGAGGCGATTACTCGATTTATTTTGGGGAAAAGCTTTTATTATGAACTTTTCCTAAAACCTAAAACTACATAATGTACTTTACAAGATTATCCGTTGCGTAGTAAATAAATCGCCAAATTCTTTGTAAAATTCCCTTGAGTAATAAAAAATCTAATAAGCAGATTTAACAAGCGGTTGCATTTTTTAGGGATGGCACACTCAAATCTGCGATACCTCGAACCAGTAGGGTCAGTTTCGAGTTCCGAGCATTCGAAACTTTGGGCTAAATTTGCAATTCCAACCTTTCGAAACTTTTATTTTGTTTTTTAATATCTAATTAAAAAATTTTTTATCTTATTATTTATATATAGGTTCAAAAGGTTTAAAATGGGCCATGAAAGCAACTAACTATTCTCGCACTGCTAGTTTTTCAGTTTTGTTCATCAGCAGTTGTCGTTGTCGATTTGTAGATGTGTTTGCGACTAGGTAGATTATATTTCACTTTAGTCCAATAAATTTCTTTTTTTTTATTCGGTATACGGGGTTGGTCCAAGACCATAACCCCGATTTAGCGTATTCGTGAAATTAATCCGTTTGCCGTCATCTTGAAAATGCCTTTTTCCGCGTTGTGGCCCATACCTAGCATTCCCTACATCGCAACTCTATGGTTTTGGGGTTGTTTGGCTCGTTGGCGTTTTTCCTTTAAACGGATCTACTTATGTCAGAAATGAAGATGAAAATTGGTTGAATCCAAGCCCAAAGTTGCGCTGTCCATGTCGCACTCGGCTTTGAATACTTCTTACCTAACCGAGCCCTTTTAGGTCGATCCGTAAATGCACTAGACCTTCTCTAAGTTATCGTAATACAAAACGCACCGCTCACCATCTTTAACGTTTCATAGTTTATCGGCTTGCAGGTCTACTTGGCTTTGGTTCTACTTTTATAGTTTTGAAGGCTTCGAGTTGCGAGAGGTTTCACAACCAATGCTCGCTAGCATCGAAAACCTGGGGATTTCCCCCAGAATTCGACTTATCGAAGGTGTGGCTCATTTGAGCGCATTATTTTGTTCGAGTTATCAAAAATTCGAGTTATCGAAGTTCGACTGTATATCATAAATCATAAAAGAAAATTCAATAGAAAAAAACTTGAAAGAAAACCTATGTGGTCTGGACAAGAGCGTGTCAGTGAGGAAAAACTAATAAGGGACGATTTGTTTTCCACAGAAATTGTTAAAGAAAATCAAATTAAGCAATATAAGAATATTTTTGATTTGATTTTATAAATAAAACTTTGCGATTCATTGCGTATTTTTTATTCATTGTTATTATAATTGTAGAGATTTATAATTTTTTTAATTTTAAGTTTAAGTTGTTTAGTAGAATCACACTATTATTAGTTATTACTATTCTATATTGAGACAAAGTTTTATTTCACTCAAGGCATTTTATCGCCTGCAGACTTGCAGATACATTTCTATTTATAAGCCTCTCCCCTATGGAATTTATTATTTCTGTTTTAACAAAATTACTCCGAATATAACAAACTGGCGTAGCTGGTCCCTGGGTGATGACGCTCCAATAAGGGTAGAAATAGCCATACCGGGGATGCTACCGTTTGAATATAGGTAAATCAAAAACTTTTTCTTTTTAGTTTTATTAATATTTGAAGTAGGTAACTTAACTTTAGATGTAAAACTTCTATGTTAAAGTCGCGACATTGAATATAAATTTAAAACTCTTCAATGGCGCTTATATCTGATATTAGTACACAAACTACCTTTTTCGCTATTAACCCTATAAAGTCGGTTGGATTAAAGTTTGTTATTTGCTTTATAAAGAGAAAATGTGAAAGCTTTGGTATAACAAAAGAAGGTTTACTATAATGCCTTTTTTTATTTCGGCTGCTTCACTTTTTTATTTTTTGTTTAGCCCATTATCCGCTCCATTTTGAGAAATCCTATAACCACAGAGAACCACTTAATTACCCAATCACAAGTTATTTGGAGAAAAACGAATGAATTTCCACGCAATATTTAAATTTTCTATCATACAGAGTGTACGTGTAAAGAGGTTAAATTGGAAAAAAATTCTTACAATTTATTGTTGGAACGCGTTAATTTTGTTATTTTAAATGTATTGTGTGGATCCATAATTTTAGTAAATAAGGGAATCAATTAATAATTTTTCTAATACGTTGCAAATGAACCCCAACATACACACATAAGTAAAAAAACTTTAAATGAGAAAATTTGTATTAGATATAGGCGTGTTACCGGAAATAGCAAGGTCTTGAGTTCGATTCCCGAGGCGCTTGGTGGAAAACAAATTTTCTCATTTAAAGTTTTTTCACTTATGTGTGTATGTTGGGGTTCATTTGCAACGCATTAGAATTATCTAAATAATTAACCCTAAAAATTTAAAAATTTGTAATTAATAATTATTGTCAATTTATTATCGATTAAAAGTTCTCCTTATTGCACAACCCTGGCGGACTTGCTATATATTTTAATTATAATCTTTGGTTACCAGTTAGTAAAAAATCTTCTTGTAATATACCGTAAATTGGTCTTAGAAGTCTGACTATTTCAGGATCTAGAAACACAACGTTTATCATTTTACGTATTTATTGTAGATACCTAAGTGGTGGTAGGTATTAAATAAATATAATTTTGAGTAACGATATTTTCAAAGTTTACACTTCTTAACAATAACAAATATATTTCTTTATTTAATGAAAAAAAAATTTTAGCAAAAATACTATAGGAAAAACGAATAAAAAAAGTAATATAAAACGCTTATCAGTTCTTAAAGTCGGATTTTTATTAAACCCTCTGTGAAAAATATTTTGTAAAGAAAAATGGTAACGTTCAGTTTACTATATCAAAAAGTTTGTATGCGGAAAATGCTTTCTCTTACAAACAAACACAAATATGAGATTTGTATCTATCTTATAAACGGAAAAAGAAATTGACTAGAAAATTTTCATTTTATTTTGCAATTTGTCTTGGAAATACTATAATGCAACGAGCAATGTGGTGCAGTAGGAACATTCCGGACTTAAATTTTTTGGTTAGTAGTTATTAGGAATTCGCTTTTGCTTAATACTTATTATTGGCTAATGAAAATATATGTAGAAGTTACGAAAAATTATTTCCGCGATTAGTCTAAATTGTTCTCTTGAACAAGCGTTGTTGATCCACATCAAATAGCCCAGGTCATGACATCCTCGTCACGAACGCAAATTTTATGGAATTTTATATACCTTCTACTCACACTACTCAAAATTTTCTTCTCATATATCTAAAGTCAAATTACAAGAAAGAAATCTCTGGAGGTTAAAGGGTGTACCTAACATAAAATGTAATCGATTTTATTTTCTTGTTTTTTATGTAAAAATCAGTGTAGCAAGTTTAAAATTAAGCTCATTGTACAGGGTGGGCAAAATTTGATGGTTCTTTTGGAGAAATCGATAACTATAAGATATATGGAAAACTGACGACGCGCCCTTCTCTTTTTTTGAGAGTAACTCAATGGCAAAAACCGAAACTCGCGATCATCTTTTGTTTTAAAGCTATAATCAAAAGTTCTGTTTTTAATTTTTTCGCTAAATAAAGTTTCCTACACACGACCTGATTTGGTCAGATCAGGTAGAATATTAGGTCGTGTGTAGGCTTGTCGTCTGACATTTATTGTGTCGGGTCGTCGGGTGTTGTCAGATGGCCCGGCCACCTGACTACCCAACCGCCTGACCAAATCAGGTCGTGTGGAGCGTTGTCAGACGATTTAGCGTGTAGACAACACCTGATTTGGTCGGACCGACTGTCAGGCCACTGCGTCAGGTCGTCTGTAGGAGGCTGGTTGGATCACAAGTTGGGTTATTTGTAGGCAACACCTGATTTGGTCGGACCGACTGTCAGGCCGACCGCGTCAGGTCGTGTGTAGAGGACTTAAATGTTAACATCTTGGTTGTAGTAGTTTTTACATATCTTCGTTAGTTTTCGCTTAGCAACCATAATTAGATGTGACTCCTCCGTTAAAGCTACGCGGGTCGCATTTTAAACTTGGAGTCGAGCTATAATACACGACTTGTGAAATTCGTTCTTTAATAGAATATTGAGTAACTTCCATACCATTTTGAAGGCATAGAAACAGAATAGATCGATTGCAAACCTAAAGTAGGTATGCAGTTTTATGCTTTATGCAAAAATATTGTACCTCCTTGACAAAATTAACGCACCGTTACTTTTTTAACTCAAAAGTGGCGGTAATTTTTAGGCTACTAATCATCTTGCTACTTAGTCTTTGCATCTCTTCAGACATTTCAAGCAAATATTGTCACAAAATTTTTTGTTTTAAAATCAAAGTTTTCAATTTAAGTAACTTTCTCCCAAAATATCCCTTATATCCCTTATATCCCTTATTATCATTCTAAAAATTGTTTATTGAAACAATAAATTATCGTTAGCTGCTAGTTCTTTTTTCGTATCCATTGTGTCAGTTACGGGTATTTTTGACTCAAAAAATGAATCGAACGAGAAATTTTTCAGTGGAAAAAGCGACAAGAGCAACAATGTTCCTCATTACTCAATGTTGTATGTTGCTAATGCGATAGGAAGGTATCATTGTAGCCTGAGCCGCATGCGCCTTTTGTTAGGCAATCCGCTCTGAGAAACTGAAGAGTCACTATTAATTACTGCTCTAAAAAGCAAGCTGCAGCTGCTCAAAACCTTGTAATAGTGTCTCGAACAATCAGACGACGCGTAAAGTCGTAAAAGAAAGGAGATTAAACAGCAAAAAAACCATTGCTCACCACACAAAATTCAAAGATTGCGTTCGACAGGCATATTTTATGTTGATGATTGGTAGAAGATTTCATTGTCAGATCGAACGTGAGTAAGTTTTAAATCTCCTGCTGGACAGGATCATGTGTGGCCAAAGGTAGGAGATAGATTTGCAACTTGCTACATCCTTCCGAGAATCCCTTTTGGAGGTGACTTTCTTATGTTTTCGGTTGGAATCTGCTTCGACAACCGCACAGAGTTGGTTCCAATACGGTCTAAGAATGAGGATTATTATCTCGAGAACATCGTAGTTGAACATATAATGCCGTTTGCTCTTTTTGCGGGACCCTATTTTTTATTTCTGCAAGATAACCCTTGCCCCATGTAGTTGGACAGGTTATCAATTACTTGAATGCTGTAAATATTCCGTTAATGGAGTGACCACCTAATAGTCCCGATTTAAATCCTATTGAGCATCTATGAAAACGTACGAGAACAAAGGTAAAGGACTACTACTTCTTGTCATGGAATTTGAAAGATATTGGAGTGGCCAGTTGAAAGTTATGTTCTTAAAAAGAGGATCGAAGTCATATACCCCCCCACCTGTCAACCACAATCAACTCGTAGTTGTTGTAATTGCAGAATGGGAGAAGATGGCCCAGAGAGTTATTGAAAATCTCGTTTCTAGCATGCCAAGACGCCAATGCGGTAATTAGAAGTACAGGAAGGCATATGCGATATTAATATTGCACTGAATCTATTAATTTCATTGTTTTCAATTTTTGTTTGATTATAACTTTTGAGCCCCGAAATTATGGATTTCCGAGGATTTCTTTCAAAAACCATTCCACATGTATTTATAATTATAATTTTAATTTAAAAATAGCAATTATGTAATTTGATAAATTGGTGTGTTAATTTGGTCTAGAAGTGTATATTTGGTTTTCTCTAAAACAATTAGTGGGGCCAATATTAGCAACTATTCAATTTTACGTAAAATCCTATGTCTCATATCTCAATTAGCACGCTGTAGGCGGTAGGTACCCACATATTGCATATTTGGTCAAGCCAAACAACTATTTTTATATATTTTTTAATACCGTTTTGTTAGTGGGCATAGTGTAATGTCAACCTATTTGTAATTTTGTTTATTGCGAGTCGTGAGCTTATTTTAGTTGCGAGCGTTAGTTTGCTCGTTTGTAGCGTCGGCATTCGGCGTCATGTCAGTTGGAAGTTTATTGAGAACGATATTTCTGAGCAGGAAATTAAAAGATTGTACAAGGTTGGGTGATATTTTTAAAAAGGTTGACGTGTTTTAACATATCTGCCACCGAGACAATTAATTTGTTATTTTCCAAACACTATTATTGATCTTAAGGCTACTTTATCAACAGGAAAAAGCAATTGGAGTTTAGTAGTTGAGTTTAGATTCTACGCTCCTCAAAAAGCCATTAAATAAAAAAATACCCCAACAAGAGCACAAACTTAAACTTTTACATTTTCAATAAGAGTTACAAATTTGAAAAAGATCTTGCATTTGAGATCTAAGTACTACGTAAATTTGGATATGGATACTTTTATTTTCACTCGAAGAATTTGCATCAGAAAGAAACCAGAAAATTTGATCTGTATAAATTTATTTGAAGCGCTCATATTTTAACGTAAAATTGAACAGATTTTGTCTTTTCAAAAGTTTAAAAATTTTTTACCAAAGAATCGTTTTAAATTTCAACCACTCGCGCCTAATTTGATATTGGCGATGAAAAGGGCGCACTTTTGCGGAAAATTTTTTAAAGCTTCTAATGGATACTCGAGATAATTTTTCACGTGCATTTCTCATCACTATTCATCAGATATTTTAAGCACTTATTTCTTCTAGTAATATGACTATCGATTTTACAACATATGAAATGAAATATTTCTAGCAAATAGTAGACGTAAAATACACCGAGCAATACTCTCCACGTATATTTTTACCCGAGTCACATCTCTCACTTTTGAGTGGCACTTATGCGAGAAACCCCAATTTTGCTCTTCATTTTGCTAAAACATTCTAATTTGAGTCTTTTTTCAGTGGGTGGACAGCACTGGAAGCACATTGAGATCTAACCAACACAAATTGAAGATTATGCCGTCTGTACCAAATAAGCGCCAATTAAGTCGTTTGCAATCAAGTCAAAAGACGACAAAAACCTGTGCGGTCTAAGTTTTATGTACCTAATATTTCTACGTATTGAGCAGGGTCAAAGAATCTACAAAAAAGATAATTGTAAAATTATATCGTAATTTAATGTTTATACAAAATATGAATGTACAGAGTGTTTCCCAAGTATGTTGCAGAAGTTTGTTTAAAAAAATGTGTACATAAACATACCGAGCGTACAAGAGTTCTGTGGATGTCATATTTGCGTTCAAATAGGTCAAATAGTAATTACATAAATATGTCCAGTTCAAGATGACTAGAGTTTTAGAGTATCGCTGTTAGAATGAGTATCACGGATCGAAACTGTGCTGGATCAGATCGAAACAAGCAGGAGCGGGAGTTTTGAAAATATTTTAGTAAAAAGAGATGAGGGACGACGATTAGACAAGTTGCCATGTCATTTTTTTTATTTGACTTGTTTCCAGGTTGTGGTATACCTTTCCGGCGTGTTTTCGGTCAGCCAAGGATTGTGTGGAGGATAGCCAAGGGTTATTCGATAACCCTGTTATCTTGTAGAAAATAAATTGTTCCCATTGTGTCAGAATTTTATTTCGAAGGTGCGCAAAGCGTGTTTACCGCACTTACCTATTACAAAATACACAAAATATCAAAATATGTTCACAGGAACCCCTCTCAATATTTAAGTGATTGAGCTACTAGTCCAGACCTTGGTAGCCAACTTACTGGCCCATTGCGACCTATCCATCTTTCTGGAAACTCTTTATCCAACCAGGCTCTCACTGGATCAGCAAAATATGCAGCAGTACCGTCTAAATACATCCATATACCTTGAATAACCACAAAAGGGACATTTGAAGAAGCTCTAAGAAATTTGCTCCATTCAGACGATGGGGCAATATTATCGGCTCTAACAAATTATTTCCCACAATCCCAGCCCAAACATTCACGCTAAACCGTTGTTGGTGATGGTGGTCAAAAGATACGTGAGGGTTCTCCAATTCATAGTAATGACTATTGTGCTGATTAAAACAACCATCTCTCGTAAAATTCGCCTCATCGGTCCATAGTACACGGGAAGTAAAAAAGGTTATCGTCTGCTACACGTTGCAATAACCAGTTGCAGTAATTTACCCGCAGTTACCCGCAAGTTACCCGCAGAAATCGTTTGGTACCGAGGCTTAAACTTTAGTATAGTGGTATGGATGCTAACCCTCACTTACGATAAATCTAGAACAGCAACTCTGTGAAATTCCAATTTCTTGAGCAATGCTTCTTGTACTTTGAGTTGGTTGCTGTTCTATAGAACTTCAAAAACTTCATTTTCAATTTCCGGTATTAACACGTTTCGTAGACGTCCACGATCTAGACCCGAATTTGGTATTACACTTCCATTTTCCCGAATTCTTTGATCTAATCTTCTAATCACGTTCACATTTGGATGTATTCTATTAGGGTATCGTTGAGCGTAAAGTCTTGCAGCTTCGTTTACATTGTTGTGGCATTCGCCTAAAATTAACATCATGTCGGCATACTCATTATTGGCATACATGATGCTGATGTTAATAATCGATGACAGATAAAAGTATAGTGACATAAGAAAAGTGTCGGTAGTGGGTTAACTAGCCCAACAGACGGGCACACAGACAGACGGGCAGGCGGATGGGTGGGCATAGGGCGGACCTTTATCTATAATTAAGTTTTAAAACATCGTTGCCACATACTTTTTTAAACAGTTTGATACAGAAATTTCGATTTTCAAAATTAATATTACTGGCTAATGAGGTATTCTTTCTGAGCGTTTTTTAAATTACCCAATCATTTAAATATACATCAACTATTAGAGGAAATGATGAAAAGTTTCAAAATTCATCTGATTTCGGAGTTGAGTTCCCAACTTAACTACTTCATTCCTCAATAAATTAGTATTTTTTCTTTACTGCAATCAGTATGCCCTACAACGTACTGGAGAGCTTATCCGCCATTTTGGACTCACTCTGTATACCAGGTTTTTGTTTTTACTTTGACGGATTGATGCTTTCTAAAAATTTTCGTAAAGCCCTCAAAATAACGCACCAAAAGCCCCACAAATACCGTGTGCGCGTCTGCAGCTACAGAAATTCCAATGCGTAACATTTGAAAACTTCTTTTTGGGCGTAAATAAATCAGTTTTGATCGGGTTAATTAAAAGCTCCGACGTAATTTTTTTTATTAAACCAAACTTTTGATATAGTGCTCGGAGAGCTCAGGGAGAGAATAAAATTTTTAACCTTCCATTAAAGTGTAAAGACCTAATGTAAAACCCCGGACAAACAACTTATCATAAAAGGTGATTTGTTACAAATAAGAATAGTTAAATAATTAGGTAACGATTAATCGAAAAATCGTTGATGAATCACAGGCAACTATAGATAACCGAAGTGTTAATCATTTAATTCAGTGGTGATCAAATTGTTAAAACGAGTAGACGGCAGTTGCGTTTGTTAACGGGTAAAATTATTTTGAAATGATTATTAGGTTTAACTAATTAATAATCTATTATTTCGGCCTGCCAGTTTCAAGATTTTTATTTGCTGGCTGGCTTAAGGTCGCCTTTCTTTAAAAAAACGTAGCTGCGTACCTGCACGACGTACGTAATGTTTAGTACAACAACATGCTTTGTAAACCCTCTCAATGTATATAATTAATTTATATACTATTTATGTGTAGCTGTTCCTAATTGTTTTATTTGTAATAATTTCAATTAGGTAAATAAATTATTTTGTTGTATGTGCGAGTACTTCCAATTATTTATCGATAGATACAACAAAAGAATCGGTATCCACGTAACAATAAGTTGAACCTTAAAATAAAAAATAATAATTTTGTGGCTTATAAACGAAGTGGAAGTTTTTCAAGTTTGTAATTGATAAATTGAATTTTCTCCCGTCGTTTTGCCAGTCCCTTCCTTTAACGAAAAATGTTGTTTTAGCTAACATCCATTCTTCATCAATCTTAAGGTAAGCTTTCGTTGGTAAGTAGAAAGTATATACGTTTTCTTTTAAAATAAATCCATATCGACATGTGAGTTTTAATAAATTTCTCGTGTAGGTACTTTTCAATTTACAAAGTATAAATAATATAAACTATAATATTTATGTTACATGTATTGAGAATTTTTTTGCATAATTAAGATATTATTAGGTACATTGATTGATGTGGTAAAAATCAAAATATTAGGATTATCGTCAAAACTTTGTGGCACATGTTTAGAAAGAAACACCTTTTAAAAAGTATTAATCACATACTCTGTATGACTGTATGCTACTGGATTATCCGGATGATCCAGTATTTGTATCAATTCCAAAATCTCAAACTCTTAGGTCTACTAATTTATTAGAAGAAAAAACTAAAGTAGGTACAAGTAGAAGTTTTCATGCTCCACGTAACTTCCGATAGTGGTCTTATATTTACGATATTACAACATCAAATTAATGTAACAAAAAAATCTCTAAGCTAAAAGCATTTTCTAAAATCAAGTCACGGTATACTATACTTTTGAACTTGCATTATAGCGCAACTTTATTAATTTATTACAAACAAAAACATAATGCAATTATAAATGCAAATTAATGCAGTTTATAAATATTCAGGGCTTTTAGGTATTTATTTGAATATATAAAACGTGTCTTGGAGAACAAATAACTTACATTTACATTGATTATATGATTATTAACATAACAAAGTTTACAATTCTAGAGCTTTTATAGAATATTCTCTAACAAATAGATTTCCACGTCCTATTGTGAAAAAACCTGCAACCGATACGAACGCGACGTGCTTTAAATGAACTGGAAAATAGTGATGAAGTAAACATGGTCTTCGAATCGATATTTGGAAGATATAAAATGTAAAACTATATAAATATCTTTATAACACAAAACGAACGTACACGTAAGCAAACATATTCCGGGTGCCCCAAAACGCCGAGCCGATGAGCAAACATCTCAATTTCTACAACTGTTATTGTGCCGTTTAGTCTATATAGGTAATAGATACTTGCACTCAGGTCTGTTTTTGTGTTTCAAACTGATTTGTTTGTTTATTCTGCGGTTGATTAACGTAGCAATAAATAAGGGGTGGGCTTGAAAAGTGCAATTATATTTTCGTTACGTTAACGTTACGATTAATTAATGTTTTTGAAGTGCCCGATATGTTTCCCGCTGTTTCAAAACAAATTTCCGGGTTTTACTTTTGCTTAGCGTTTCTAAAAAGAAAACACCGTTAATTTCACTTCTTTCAATTTTTAATGGACGTGGTCACGTTTTCAAGTAAATTCGTATAAAGGGTGTTCAAAAACATGTGTTACAAGCTTTGAGGTGCGAGGGGGAATAGTATGTCCCCAAAGTCTGTAGAAAAGTCTTAATGAATAAGTAATTTTTTAAAATGAGCCAGAATGAACCCATTCAACATGAAACGAGAGGGTCTTGCCAGGTTAGAAGAGCAAGTAGGATAGTCGTGAACATCTGATTCCTGGGCCAGAGAAGCTCCCCTTGTATGAATCTCCAAAAGAAAATGAAACATATAAAGGGACGGCAAAGGCAGTATACCGAAAGCCTTGAAAAAAGGCTGTGACAGTGCTCTCTAAATTTAACCGCCCTCTTTTGCAACCTGAAAGCCTTCAAAGCATGGGTTGAGTCTCCCCAAAGAGTAACAGCATAGCTGATCCTTGATGGAAACAATGAAAGATACGTCACTCTCAAAACATCAAAGCTTACGCAACCACGCAGCCGACGTAAAATATATATATCGTGCAGGCGAGTTGCGAGCAGAGTTCCACAACATGAGTCAACCAAAGTCAAGCCGTTATCCACCACGACACCCAATAACTTGACAGAATTTTCCTCAATATGTTTATGATTGCTAGAAATAGTTAGAACTTGTGTTTTTAAGTTGTTCAGATCCAAATTGTTGACACTGAACTACAGGGAAGCCCATTCAATGCTCTTATTCGACAAAGAAGTAAGATTACAATATTCTTTGTCAGAATTAATAAATGTGGTGTCGTCTGCGAATAGAACAGAATCACACTGAGGAGCTACATAAATTATTGGTATACAACACGAACAAGAGAGGCCCGAGAACGGGACCCTAGAGGACCTCGTGCTCTACAAACTCAACAGTAGATGATCTTCCTCAAAAACTCACACACTGGCGTCTCCCCAACAAATACGAGCGGAATAGGTTAAGAGGCACTCTAAATGCATAAGAACATTTTTGTTCTTGTGAGAGACGCAGTCGAACGCTTTCTAAATTCGAGAGATCGCAAAGAGTTATGATGGAGTGTTTGCCCTCCTCTAAATTGTGCACCAAATCTTCCACAGTTTTTAATATAGCTTTGGTAGTTGAAAGCTTCCTCCGAAAGCCAAATTGCGCCTCGTCTAAGATAGAAGACTTATCGAAATACTCAACAAGACGATCTCGGAGAACACTCTCCACAACCTTGCCGAAAAAGACTTTGATCGAGATCGGCCGATAGTTTTCTAGTAGTCCCGCCACCCCGCGTTTCCCTTTTTGAACAGAGGCAGCTCCTTCGATATTTTAAAGTGAGTGGGAAATACCCTTTCACTAAAACATTGATTAATGAAAATCGTTAAAGAGCAAACCAGTAAATTCGCTGTCGACTTCAGCAACCTACTGTTCAAATCAAAGTAGTCAGTGGCATTTGAGTCGCTTAGAGATATTATGGCATTGAAGATTTCGGTCTCCAAGACCGGGAAAAGGAAAAAACTGTCGGCTGTTCCGAGACCGACATCAAATAGAGAGAGAGGGCATTGTGTGCATTCGCTACGAAGCAAAAATAGTCATTCGAGTCATTCCCGTTCAGCCTTGGGTTTCGTTGGTGCCTTGGGTCGCGCTTTTGTTTCTCTCATAGTTTATAATTTTTATGCAGATTTCTTAACATCTAGAATCTTAACCTTGTAATCCTTTTTCAAAGAATTATAAACCGACCAAAAATGTATTACAAATAGTTTTCAGTGAAAGAAGACAGTCTTGCACTATCCCCTCTTTCAGTTTGTGACACATGTTTTTAGCATCCTGTATATCTGGAACAGTTTCGGAACCATTTTCAATAAAAGTGAACTTTTAAATGCATTTGGTTACTTTTTAAAATAATTATTAATTATTAAAAATAAAAGGAGTTCTAAAATTCAGAAGTAAAATGAACTGCTAGAAATTGAGCAACAGGTACACGGGGGATTGGAAAAGGTCGGTTGACCCGCTTTCTAAGTTCAAGACGTAAACAACGGTGTGGAGGGATAAAAATCGTGACTCTCAACCACTTCTCAACTTTTTCAACTGTTAAATTCAGAACTTTACGTCTTTATTCTTATAATAAAAATATAGCGTCTATTTTTAAATAAATGTCTTTCATTATTGACTTGGAGCGGTAATTTAAAGAGAGGAATAATTATTCAAGAAGAAACTGACCAGTACGATGGTTAATTGCTTGTAGAAACAGGAAAATCAAGAGCTTACATGAATTATTTAAACAATTGGTTATTACGCAAATTACAAAAGCTTCAATTTTTCAATATTGAATAATTTCTAGAAACAATCTACGTGATCCACAAGCACTTTAATTTTTTGTAAACTAATTATGGGCTCAAAAGGCATACATTCATCGAAGTTATTTCTTCTAATTTTTCGAGTGAAATTATGAATATTTCTGAACAACTGGAGCTGAATCAATCTGAAGAGCAATGCTTGGCAATTTATTATAAAAACCCAACATAAAGAATTAGGTTGTCAAATGTTTATTTTTTTTATGTTGTAGCTTGATATTTACTAATCAGCAGGATTCGTCCTAATTGCATTTTAGCCCTAACCCTAACTGTCCTCGGAAGCACGGTCAGCTGCATCGTGGTAAGTAACTCATATGATAACATCATCCTAGTGCTAATGCTAGCCTGGTAAACTTATCCTGCACCCAACACTCGGAAAAACTAACTTTTTGTGTCCTTTCCAGAAGGATCGATGTTGTAACTATCAATAGCTAACGATTCGCAATAGAGGCATTTATTCACTAATTAGTTCCATTTTTCTAATACGCCCGACGACCTAGAAATTGAAAAGCCATAGTTTGGTTTTGTCATTCCATTAGAAGTCGATAACTTACATAAATGTGAGGATTTCATTTCAAAAATCTAAAATTTGATTTGCAAAATATGTTTATTTGTTCAGGATATTCAGAAAAATTGGTTATCTGCGAAGTTATTTGTGAAGCTGTATAGTGAAAGGAAAAATAATAATGTGGTTTTGTTCTGAATCACAAGTTTGAGATCGAAAATTTAAGCAAGAAAGGAATATTAACGTCGAAGTTACAAGTAATTACCATTAATGTCCTAAACTTAATTCAATCGACGAATCAGCTAGACTACAAGGTACAAGCTAAACTACTTAGGTAATTAATCAGTCATCGTTAGGTAGGTAGTACATTATTTTGTAAACTTTCTATTGATATCAAACAAAGCCTAACTTTAAACTACAAAAAAGCCTTAAAAGCTCCTAAAAGGCAAAATTTAAGCAAATTTTAGAAAAATTTCCCGTAACGCACCCTTCTTTTCTGATGTTTCTTCTTAAATTATAAATTAATATTGTTGGGTCCGGCTTTGGTGTTTGTTTGTTTTTATATTAAATTTATTTTGTATCCTGAGGTAATTAGGTACCTAATTGTTTTACATATTTCTTGGCCAAAAACGAAGCTGTATGGGTAAAATTTGCTGCAGCTTTTTTTATAAATCGATTAGTATCAAGTTTCAATCACGTCCGTTTCCTTCAAAACAAATTACTTCGTATTCCAGCTTTAATTGTTTTTACCATTAACCTACTACTGCAATCAATAAAGACCTAAAAATTTGTTAAAAGAAAGTTATTTATATTGAAAAAAATTTCTTAGAATTCCAAAAAAAACTTAATCCACTACGTGCTATTTTTTATTCAAACTGTTAATTTTTAACATAAACTTTTCCTCGTTTTCGCGGAACAGAAAATGCACTTTAATAGCCATCATTAATAATTTAAATTTTGTTTGTGATCGATAAAACATGATACGTTTTATCGAAGCTTCCAATATTCAATTTGGGTGTTAAACGACTTCAAAAACTTCAAAACGTAGAATTTTAAATTCAAAGTATATTTAGTTTTAAAAAAATATATACCTAGGTACTTTCAGTTGTGATTGACGCATGATATGCAAGAAATAGAAAATCTTCTATTCCAGTCAAAATAGATAAAAAAAGTTTGCATAGAACAAACTGAAACTGGTACAGTATTCAAAGTCAAAAATAAAAAAACGGTTTTTTGCAAATATCTCTCAATCCTTTATCGTATATCTAAGACTAAGAGACTTTTCCGAAGCTTCTTATTCACAACTTAGACTCTAAATTCTGAAGTTCCATAACGCGCTCTCTAATATTAATTTACAATTTTGGCACAAATTTTTTTAAATTTCTTCACAATAGGCGAAGACAAAACTCAACGCGACTTTTGTTTTCAGAATTCTTTAACTACATCTTTATTCTACCTCATCTAGTGCCGGATTATTCATGACTGGATAAGTTTAGTGACTGATTCCTTTCATGAAACTTACCCCTCTTACTTCGCAGTTCTTCTCCTTCATCCTTCTCCGCGCTATATCTCGAATAGGGTCAAACTTAACGAAAAAATGCAAATAACCAATCTTGTAGCTAACAATGATTTCTATAACTTTTATAATAACCTTCATTAACGTCCGATCTATAGGAGGCGAGTTATTTTCAAAAAACGAGAAAAAATCACCTTTAAACAACGTTCACTCCCCACCCCCCACTCTCTGGGATTTTTAGTATGTTCTACTGCAGTTTCTAACTAACAACCATACCAATTTTCAAAACTCCTGGATGTTTTTCCCTCAAACGCCGTCTATTTGTCTAATTTGACTGAACTAATATTAGGAGATATTTGAGAAAAACGGTTTTTTGACCTTTGCCTTGTAACGATGTGGATTTTTTATACTGCTCAGAGGGATATGAATCCCAAGATTCTAGCTCTGAGCTGGTCCAAATCCGCATCCGTTTTGGTTGTCAACTCACTACCCCTAAGCCACGACCCAATATTTCCCCCTTGTTCATTTTCCCTGTTGTTAATTATTAACAAAAATTAACAATTATTAAATTAAACCGACACCTGACTGTGATCTAGTGTGCATTCGTTGAAGGCGCGCGAGGACAATCATTTTCACGTTTGATCTTCCTATACTGATTCTATAAATTCTCAACTTCGCCCCCCATATCTTTTGCTCCCCTAATCTTCAATTGACATCCCCTGATGATTCGTAATTACGATCACGACGGGACTTATCCCAATCGAAAGCCCGTTGAACAGCGCATTTTCCTGCGTTATCAGTTTTACCCAAATACCATTAATTGACTTTTTATAATTGTAATTAACTAGTGGATGATAACCCGACCGCCAATATTATTGCCACCATGTCGATCTCAGCTGACGCTGTAATTGGTTGTTCCCTCAGGAAGGGGAAAAATTAATAAATAGCCGTGCGACCGAAAAGTCGGGAGAGTTTTCGTAGTCCTATGGTCGTCCTGTGTATAGACTGTGTAAAGTCTCGTCTTGTCTGTGGTCTTGAAGTGTGAGAACTAAATACACCCCAGCTTCCGAGTGGTTATAATTTCGTAATGGTTCGCAAGAGCTCCCGTGTGGCTACTGTTTTGTGGTGGTCCGCAAGGGACGTCGTGGAACCTTTCTAGCCGCCAGTGTCCCTCCCGTGGCTACTGTTTTGTGGTGGCCTGCAAGGACCGTCATAGAACCCTATAGCCGACAACTTCGTCCCCTTTCTCTGTTCTCTGTCCGTGCTTTTATATTATATCATATCGTTTACTTGTAATTGCATTTTTAATTATGTTTTGTTACTTATGGTAGTAACTTCTTAATAAAATGATTTTTCATTTGATGGTAATTGTGTGTATTTTATTTCGACGTCGAACCTTACCCCTTCAACAGACTGATGAGCGACGCTAAAGGGAGATTTGGTAAGCTACCGGTTTTCGGTCTTACAGACTTTGAATAAAATTTTTAGCAAAAGTAAAATCAATAAGGACTTTTGACATTTCATTTATAATAATGTATTTAAGGGCTGTGCCAATTTTCAGTTCTACGCGAGTTTTCCCGAAGTTGAATGTCTAATTTTTTTAAGTTTAAATGAAATTAGGTAACTAAACCTGAATTCCTTACCGAAATAGGAAATTTCTTTCATGGCCAAATAAACTCCGATAAATCTTTAACAAATAGGATGTATCCTGTATCTGTGTAAGTAATTAAGAGTGATTCTCTACGTGATACGTAACTACATGTCCGGAGATAAATTCAAAAACACGCATTTCCACTAATCGTTGGCCCTGATACCTGAGATTTAATTTGCAAAAAATAAAACACTCCTATAAAAAAATAAATATCGAGTTTTTAATAAGTTTTCCAAAAAAAGTTATTAAATATTGAATTAATCAAACGATTTCACCAGCGTCAGATTAATTTCAAATATAGGTATACCGGGTGTATGGTGTATCAAATTCCGTGTTAAGTACTGGGATCTAGCTTATTAACATAGATAGAGAGTTGGTTAAATGATCCCCGACTTATACCTACACCGAGGGGCTTTCCACTCAGGAAATGGGTGCACAAATTTAACGGAAATGTTAGGAAATGTCGGAAATGTTTGAGAAATGTTGGAAATGTTTGAGAAATGTGGGAAATGTTTAGGAAATGTCGGAAATGTTTGAGAAACGTTGGAAATGTTTAAGAAATGTCGGAAATGTTTGGGAAATGTCGGAAATGTTTGGGAAATGTTGAGAAATATTTAAGAAATGCGAGACAATGCAGAGAAATGTACGGTAATCGTCGGTTCTTCTACGGTTTTTTTTACTACCTAGAGAAATATTTAGTGGTTCATTTCTTTCGCATGCGCTAAATAAAGCTTAAATCTAATAGTAATGCCGGGAATTTCAAAAAAGCAGGTGCAGTATGATTTCATCGTTTGAAAGACATACGATACAACAGAGTGTTTTCAGTTAATTTCAATCAATTTTTTTTAAATAATTATTTTATAAAATACAACCGAAAATTCTACTTTTGCAATAAAGCGAGTTATCCACAATTTTGTAAACAAAAATTCGGGTCAGTTACAAGTTGAAAATCGAACGAGAAATATAATTTGGTCAAGCAAAATTTGTCCTCCGTGCGATTATTAAAATTGATTATTAAAGTTAAGAAATGGGTAAAAGTTTGACCGACAAATTCAAGTTTACCAGCTTACTTGACAAAATTGTAAGTAGCAGGTACCTACTACCTACTATCCTTGTAGTATCCTTATCATAAGGCCCGTCCAGACGCTAGGACTTGTGCGTAGCTTTGTTGACCGTTTTGTTCGCACAATGTTCGTACAATGTTCGCACAATGTTAGCGCTAACATTGCACGGTTTTGTTGAGTGGTTTATGGGTAGCCTAGGGGCAAATAAGACAAAACTTATTAGATTTTATTACTTTTGCTTCTTGCTACCCTCTAAAAGAAAATGTTAAAAGTAATAAAATCGAATAGGTTTTGTCTTATTTGCCTCTAGGCTACCCATAAACCACTCAACAAAACCGTTCAATGTTAGCGCTAACATTGTGCGAACATTGTACGAACATTGTGCGAACAAAACGGTCAACAAAGCTACGCACAAGTCTTAGCGTCTGGACGGGCCTTTACAGTAACATCTTAAAGTATGTTACGAGGCTATATTGAAATTCTTAAATTCTTAGCCTACTATAGAACCAAACAAAATTTCAATGTTATTACTCAACAGTAATATACATTACATTGGATACATTTATTACAGCGAACCTGCAACGTCGCTAGACCTTTCAAAAAAAATGTTTCTTCTTGCTCTGCAAACCAGACGTCCACAGCTTTTATTACCTCCTCGTTGGAAGAAAATTTACGACCTTTTAAACTTTTTTCAGTTGAGGAAAGAGATGATAGTCGGACGGAGCCAAATCTGGAGAATAAGGGGGTTGTTCTAGTAATTCAAACCCTAAATCACGAATTTTTTGCATGGCAACATGAGATTTGTGTGCAGGGGCGTTGTCCTGCAAAAACGAAACAACTTTGGATAGCTTTCCGCGTCTTTTCTCTTTAATTTTTTCCCGTTAGAGTGGTCAGTAATGTCGAATAGTAATCTCCAGTTATTGTTCTACCCTTATCCAAAAAATCAATCATGATTACTCCATGGCAATCCCAAAAAACTGAAGCAAGAACTTTTCGATCGGTCATCATCTTCAATTGAAAATTTACCTCTTTTGAAGCTTGCAGTCCAATTTTTCACGGTCGCATACGAAGGACATTGATCACCAAGGGTATTAACCATATCTTCGTAAATCTGCTTACCTCTTAACCCTTTTAAATACAGGTACTTGATGATGGCTCGATACTCCAATTTTTCGATTTTCTCAATTTCGGTGGACATCTTTTTTCTTTTAATTTATTGCTTAACTCTGGTTTACTTTTTTGACGTCAAACTTTACACTGACACTTCTAATAAGTTATTGTTCGTTGCTATGGTAACGCAATATTTTTTTTGCATGGAACTGGTCTAGGCTAACTAGTTATCAATACATCCTCGTACTTTACTAAATAATTGACCCAAAAAATAATAGTAGTGGACTGTAATTTATAGATAAAACAACGAAAAATGAAAGAAAAACTTACCAAAATGATGAACCCATGTGCGCCTAAAAACTTCTAAATAGAAAGGAGGGGAACGAAAGGATTCTAAATAACAATTAATTAAATCACACATAAACAACAATATTGGCAGTTACTTAACGAAAAACAAATTTATAATTTTTTATTATTGACTGAACTTTTTAATTATAACGAACGAACCAACAATCTCAATTCTTAAACATTGCTTGATTTCGACTTGCGCTCTTTTAAAAATAAAAATGCGAACATGCGCCAAATCAAAATAATTAAAAACTAAATAATCTTTGGTGCCAACACTAATCCTTTGACAATTATGAAGAATTCCTTATTGTCCCTGCGTAGGTCAGTAATGACTTTTCACGAAGATCTATTCTTTACAATACCGCTTTTACTGTATTATTGTAGTATTATTAAATTTAAAAATTTGCCTTTCAAAAATTTACTATTCCTATATTTACCACATCTTAACCTTTTTAATCCTTTGACAATTACCAAAAATTCTTTATTGTCCCTGCGTTGGTCAATAATGACTTGTCACGAAGGTCTATTCTTTACAATACTGCTTTTACTGTATTATTGTAGTATTATTAAATTTAAAAATTTGCGTTTAAAAATTTTACGCCCGTTTAGGCGTTTTATTAAAATTTGATTAAGTTAACCTTTACGAATATTTTACATGAATTAACATTTTCTTTTAGAGGGTAGCAAGAAGCAAAAGTAGTAAAATCTAATAAGTTTTGTCTTATTTGCCCCTAGGCTACCCATAAACCACTCAACAAAACCGTGCAATGTTAGCGCTAACATTGTGCGAACATTGTACGAACATTGTGCGAACAAAACGGCCAACCAGTGGCGGTTCTTCAGGGGAGACTTTGAGACTGCGTCTCCCCTAGAAAATCAGTACATACGTACGAAAATTTACAAAAATATATCATATACAAATACAATAATGATTAATTAATAATTCCTTAATTTTTACGTAAATAAAACCGAACACATCTAAGTAGTAAATAGAAACATGAGAAGTTCTGATAAAGAACCAAACTGTAAAGTCGCTCAGATGCTGAGCCTGCCGCGCGACAGTCTCATTTTGCATACATGCTGCAGTTAGCGCATGCGAATAGCGAGGCTCCGTGAAGTTAGCCCCCCAACTTGATTTTTTTGATGTGCCCTTTTGCCACAAATTAGTAACTAATTAGTAACTATTTGTAAGCATAAAATCAAAATTTGTAACTCAGCCGTTACGCCTCTAAAAAAATAAAACGTTTTGGGGGCCAGCTTCTCGGGGGCCCCCAAACTATCGCTTTTCCAAAAAATGTTGGGGCCAAAAATTAGTAACTAATTTGTAACTATTTGTAACCTAAAAATTAAAATTTGTAAGTCACGTATAAAGGACATACGAATAACCAAAGTTTTGGGGGCTAACTTCCGGGAGCCCCCAAACTATCGCTTTTCCAAAAAATGTTGGGGCCAAAAATTAGTAACTAGTTTGTAACTATTTGTAACCTAAAAATTAAAATTTGTAAGTCACGCATAAAGGACATACGAATAACCAAAATTTTGGGGGCTAACTTCCGGGAGCCCCCAAACTTTGAGTTTTCGAAATTTTTCTTTTGCCAAAAATTAGTAAGTAATTTTTAACTATTTGTAACCCAAAAATTACAATTTGTAAGTCTCGTCTCGCGGAGTTACCTCGTTCAAATTTTGGGGTTTGGGAAGTTAGCTCCCAAATTTTAGTTTTTTGATGTTTTACAAATTAGTAACTAATTAGTAACTATTTGTAAGCATAAAATAAAAATTTTTAAATCAACCGTTAGTCTTTAAAAAATTAATTAAGATTTAAGATGTTTAGTGTTGCTAAGCCTGCGTATAGAAAAGTTGAAGTAATGAATGGTGTACAGTGCACTTAGGTATCAGTATCACTTCCTCCATGGCATCACTCAAAAAAGGTTTGTGTTATGGAAGCATATGAGATATTGCGATGAAGGAAACAACATTAAAATTGTTTTGCGGGACTCGTCTAATTCAACTTAAGCTTTGGTATTTTGAAAATTTATAAATAATATAAATACGTTTTCTATTAATTCTAGCTAAAAGTCCATGAATAGGATTTTCATCTCTACAAGGGTGTTGAATCTGCTCAGTGATTTTTTTGAAATGGAACATTCTGTATATTTTATATATTTTGACTTGGCATTAAGTTGCCTGCATGCCCATATTAAGTAATTTGTTTAAATTTTACCGGGGCGTTGCCAATTATTAATTTTTATTCTAAAAAATACCTATTACATTAGGCGCCACTTTATAAAATCGTACTAAAGCCGTTGTTCTAGCAATAAAACGATTTTTTTTAAATTAAATTAAACGCGCTATATATTTTTCCATTTGGATTTCTGGCAAAATTTAGATTCTAAATATTCAAAAATTCAGGGTGTTCCAATGTACTGCTTTAAGATTTTTAAAATTAAACCCACTGTATATTTTTCATATTCACAATCTAAATTTTACCAGGAATACAAATCTGTAAAAATATATAGAGTGGTCCGTTTAAAAATAGTGAGTTACAATAGTCATTTCAAAATGAGTAACTTTGAGTCGATTAAATGAACAATTTAATAAAATTGTTTTAATGTTAAAGCATACACTCATAGAGGATAGTCATTGCTACATAGGAAAAAAATGTTGTTATTATTGCTTGAACAACGGCTTTAGTACGATTTTAAAAAGCAACGCCTGTTGCGGGCATTTTGTTTAGAAAAAAAATTAATAACTTGGCAACGCCGCGGTAAAATTTGAAAAAACTTAATATGGGCATGTAGGCGACTTAGGTCCAGTTGTATAAACGAGATAATCTCGGAGTCAGAGTTAACTCCACGATTTGAATATAAGGTTAGATCTTAGCGTAAATTTGATTAGGTTAGTAGTTCATACTATGAACTAGCGTAAATTTCATAGGCACTTGGTCCACGGTTAACCTATCAATTTTCTAGAGTAAAATATATTTCAATTTAACTCAGAATTATTTGAGTTAGCTTGATCGTGGAGTTAACTCTCCGAGAATAGCTCGTTTATACAACTGGGCTTTAGATACTAGGATTTTGGAATTAAAAATTTTTGCTACAACTAGCTGATTTTATTACTTTTATTATTTATTATTTATATTATTAATGATCAATTTTTTTTCTATTTTGCAAGCCTCTTTTCGATGCATATGTCCAAAATTTTAAACTAGGAAATCACTAGTACAATAATTTTGGTGCCCGGTCAGAAGATCCCAGAAGAAAATATCCCAGTTAGGGTTCCCCCAGCTAAAATGTCCCGCTACAAAAATATCCCAATAACAAATATCCCGTGCCGAAAAATCCCTACAAAAAAGTCACAATACAAGTGATTTTTGTTCACATCGAGATTCTGGCGTATTCGATTATTCACGCGGTTAGGTTACGAGGAAGGAACCGATTTTTTTTAGAACAACGGAAAAAGTGATTTTTGTTCACATGGAGATTAGGATAATAGTGTTGTGGGAAATTATTGCAATGGGATTTTTTTGTATGGGATATTTTGGCATGGGATAATAATGATCGGGATGTATTGACTGGGATTTTATGACCGGGATTCAATAATTTTACCTTTAACCTATTTTTTTTTGTTTTGACAATACAAAATGATTCTTTACGAGGTATATACCTACTATAACATTGGGATCTCAGAAATGGTGAGAATTTGTTATGAAAATTCAAAATTTCAAAGTGATTCCTTTGATATTAGACTAAAAACAGTATGGACTGCGAAAAACCCAGTCCTTGAATGAATTTTGATGAAAGGCCTCTGGGACTTGCACTTTTTAGCTTATTTTAAGGCCTCGCGCTAACGATGGTTTATCATATTCTTTAGGGGAAATTTTCTTAATAGTTTGGAAGCCTTATAGTACCTATATGGAAAATTATTAAAAGTTTTACAACTCAAATCTCATCCTTGAACCTTGAATTATGCCTACGCCAAATCAAAAAACAAAATCCACCTTCTCCGTAATCTTTCAGAAATATGACGGAAAATAACAATATTGACATTTCTAATTTTGGCTCTACAACAATTTTGGTTCTTTCAGATGTTGCTACTAAATTTTCGTTATCATTATTCGTTATCAACAAAAAGTTGATCTAAGCTCTGTTGACCTATAAAATCAAAAAAAAAATTTTTTGTCCGCCCCCCCCCCATGATTTTGAAAATGTCAATCTGCTTAATATCTCAAAAAGTTTGGTGACTCCTGGCCGTAGAATATTAAAATCTATTAAATTTATGCTTCAGTATTCCTATAGGCACTATAAAATAAAATATTTTATTTCAATGTAAAAACAAAACCCTAATTCACTTCTGTTTTCACTAAAAGCCATCAAATTAAGCCACTCCTCTTTTTGAAAAACCCGCCTGCGTCTCAGATTCATATAGGCCTCGCAATTATTTGAGCCCTGGGCCTCGCAAATCCTAAGAACGGTCCTGGTTATGAGAATCACAATGTCTCATAAATATGACTTAATAACACAAACCTTTTTTTAGTGATACTGATACCTAAGTACACCCTTCATAACCTCAACTTTTCTATACGCAGGCTTAGCAACACTAAACATCTTAAATCTTAATTAATTTTTTAAAGACTAACGGTTGATTTAAAAATTTTTATTTTATGCTTACAAATAGTTACTAATTAGTTACTAATTTGTGGCAAAAGGGCACATCAAAAAACTAAAATTTGGGAGCTAACTTCCCAAACCCCAAAATTTGAACGAGGTAACTCCGCGAGACGAGACTTACAAATTGTAATTTTTGGGTTACAAACAGTTAAAAATTACTTACTAATTTTTGGCAAAAGAAAAATTTCGAAAACTCAAAGTTTGGGGGCTCCCGGAAGTTAGCCCCCAAAATTTTGGTTATTCGTATGTCCTTTATGCGTGACTTACAAATTTTAATTTTTAGGTTACAAATAGTTACAAATTAGTTACTAATTTTTGGCCCCAACATTTTTTGGAAAAGCGATAGTTTGGGGGCTCCCGGAAGTTAGCCCCCAAAACTTTGGTTATTCGTATGTCCTTTATACGTGACTTACAAATTTTAATTTTTAGGTTACAAATAGTTACAAATTAGTTACTAATTTTTGGCCCCAACATTTTTTGGAAAAGCGATAGTTTGGGGGCCCCCGAGAAGCTGGCCCCCAAAACGTTTTATTTTTTTAGAGGCGTAACGGCTGAGTTACAAATTTTGATTTTATGCTTACAAATAGTTACTAATTAGTTACTAATTTGTGGCAAAAGGGCACATCAAAAAAATCAAGTTGGGGGGCTTACTTCACGGACCCGAATAGCGAGGGAGTTTAGTCCAATTCGTATATGGCAAATGAGACTAGTCTCTTGCAAGTTTTTCACGTCGTATTCACGTGTAATTGGTGATTTGTTTTTATAATTTAGAATGGATAAGATTGACAATATTTTGGATATATTATCATCAAATATTTTAGGCTTTTTATTAGAAAATAATTAATAAAGAAAATTAAAAATTAATTAGTAGAGATTTTGTTTTTATGAAACACCTTCTTTGGAGACACTACTAATCGCTACTAAAATTTCTAAACTTCATTTTAAGCCCTTTGACCTTGAGCTAGATAAAATTTCGCCTGCGGCGCTATGTCTATAATTTTTTTATCTAATAGGCTCCTGAGCTCCTGAGTCTCCCCATTTAAAAATTCACCAGCCGCCACTGCGGCCAACAAAGCTACGCACAAGTCCTAGCGTCTGGACGGGCCTATAAATCAAAAATAGTTGAATTGTGGGACTTGTTTATTTATTCTATTACCCCTAGAGCTCGTAACTGACGACAAAGATAGCAAAAATGAAATAGACGACGTACGATTCGAGTAAATCAGCACAAAATAAAAATTTCTTGATAAGTGGTATTAAGCTGACAAAATAAGATTTAAATATTATTTTCATTTTACGAAACTTTTTTATTTTAAATCTAAAAACTTTTCGAAAATTTTACGCAGACGCAAAAGATGCACTTAGCCGAGATGTACTATCACATATACTTTTTTCATTTTAATCAATCCAGTAATAACGACACAGTTCATTGGTTAAAATGGTCAAATTACAATGGGTTTTGAAGCTAGAAAGAATCCTCTTAAGAAATAAGTTAGGAAATGTTTGAGAAATGCCGGAAATGTTTAGGAAATGTCGGAAATGTTTAGGAAATGTTTAGAAAATGTGGGAAATGTTTGAGAAATGTCAGAAATGTTTAGGAAATTTCGGAAATGTTTAGGAAATGTTGAAAATGTTTGAGAAATGTCGGAAATGTTTAGGAAATTCGGCAATGGGTGTACAAATTTTTTAGAGTGGAAAGCCCCTCGACCTACACCAAATCAGAAAACAAAATTTACCCTCTTCATAACGTTTCTGAAATATGGCGGAAAATAACAGAATTGGCGTTTTTAATTTTTGGCTCTAAATCGTTACTTGGAAAGGAAAAAAAAAGCTTTTTTTAGGGAACTTTTTCTGGTCTTTCTGATACCAATAAATTTTCTTCACTTTATCTCATATCGATACCAATTTTTGGTTTTGATATGAGATCAATTTTTTAAGTTTGATGCCATTGGATAGATAATAAAATCCTGATTTCAAAAATGTATAAGATGTCAATAAAATAAAGAGAAAAAAAAATGTATAACAGTGTAGACATAACTCGAGGATCATTTTTGTTCAATTAACATTTAGCGAATAAGCTTATAAGCTAATAAGCGGGATCCCTGTACTTAACACGAAATTTGGTACATCCTGTATAGTAGAATAGGTATACGTCTATAGTATCAAAAGTTTTGGCCATTAAAACAAATTTGAAATTGAATTAAAAATTAATTTCAATTAAACTGTATCTTTAATGTGGATTCGCTCAACTCCAAAACCGAATTAACAAATTTTACGCATTGTATTTATCTATTTATTTAGGTAGGTAATCCACGTAAATACCTACAATAAGTAGGTAGTATATCTACATTGGTGGGTATTGAATGTAATTGCTTTTTTAATGAAAAATTATAAACTGCCAATTACGCGGTACATAATGAATTTATTAATACATACGTGTAAAAAATACGTAATTCGACAATTCACAAAATTACCAGAATAGGTTTCAGTCAATGAAGGTTTTTTACTAGAACTAATTAGGGGAAAGCTGATTTTTTGCTGAATACTACAGGAAGTATTTCCATAAAAGTCCCTATTTTTTTATTCCCCTCGTGCCCCTTCAAACAATAAAATTGCAGTGTTTCACCTAAAAGGCTAAAAGATATTGACTTGAGATTACCAAATCAGTTTTCCTTAAATCCTTAAAATATTTCCTGTCAATATTATGTTACGAGCATTTTCTTGTTATCTGTAATAGTTTGTCCAATGTTAATGAAACTGTTGCTCAAAAACAATAACATAAATGTCTAGTCAACAGCTGATAAGACATGGGCAATACTCTACTCCCAGCTTTTTAATGGATCTCCACTTAGAAGTGCCTCCTAGATGAACTTATTAAGAGTTCTATTACGGAAAACTTACCATTTCCGTCTTTTCTAATAATATATTATACGACCCAGAAATAGACGAATCACTGAAATTACGTTGAATGTATTTACATATTTTTCAACTGTTTTCAAGTCGAATCTCATTTTAAGAAGTATTGCCAAAAATTCTTAATTAGATCCTCATGCAGTGCCGGAGTATCCATTTCATCCTATTTTTTTGCTTATATTGCTGGACTAAGTTGGATACCTACATTATTTAATTTCTTTATGTTTATCTTTACAACTATAACAAAACAAGAAGTTTTCCTAGATTTAAGTGAATCAGTACATAGAATTGAAAAATCAATGTAAAATTGTAAAACTTGAAGCGAACTAAAGAAGTGTTTTCTAAATGTCACGAATATAATTAATTATAAGAGAAATAATAATTCAAAATAGCGTTCAAATAAACATCTAAATTTTGTTAAACATTTATTCAATAACACTCGATCCAAGAAACTACTTTAAATATAAACTTAAAATGTAGTAATTACAGATATTACTTTATATAGTTAAAAAGAAGTGCCTAATATAGCCCTTTATGTTTCTTTATCTTTCTTAATTTTTCGCCCTAATAAATCTAAGGGCGTTCTACTGTGAACCGGACTATCTTGATCAGAATCAGAACTGCACTCATCTGAACTCGACTCTTGATAATGACCCAAACCTGGTAAAATTCCTATACATACTAATCCCGTATTTCCTAAACTATTCGCCTGAGCAACAACCTTGTTCTTATCATTTGCATCGCCACTAGAATTATTAATCAATTCACCGACATCATTTGCATTTTTGGCGTCAGTCTTTTTTTTTTTCGAGCAAATAGATTCATCTACTTTCTCGTCGGTCTCGCTAATCTGTCTTTTCTTCGCATCATTTTTGGTGACAATAATTCCTTTAAGAAGTTTAGTTTGTGAAGCTCTGCTTCCCGGTACTGCTTTAGGTTTATTTACATTTACTTCGGCTTGTAACTTTTGGCTGAACGATTTCTCTTGCAAAGTTGCCACGCGATTACGATAGTCGTCCAATTCTTTCTCTTCTTCTAAGTGTTTCTTTCTGTCCGCAGCTAACTTTGATCTATCGACCAGATCTAAAAAGTCTATTTCATCGTCATCGAGACCTTTTACCATATTTTCTACATAAAAAATATATTTAAAGATAAATCATTCGAAGAATTGAATTACTCACTGAGCTTGTGTGCTTCTTCATATTCTAAATCTTTCTTTTGTTTTTGTTCTTGCAATCTATCGTAAAGACTTCTTCCATCAATTTGTGGTTCGGGTGCCTCTAAGATTTTGAACAATAAGTAACTTTATTGATTTGTTTTTATTGTGTGGTAGCTTAATCATAGTAAATTTAAAAACTAACCTAAAGGATCCTCTGGTTTACGAACTTTTTCCCATTCTTCTTGTCTTCGCGTTTTTGCTTCTTCGATTTCGGCTTCGGTAAAAAACCCCGAACTCATTTTTCAAGTTTCACTTTGATTGTGTTACAATAAGTTATCAATTATCGATATTTTAATGCGTTTTCAGCTTTCAGGTTTTTACAATTTTCAATTCATTTTCGTGGTGTGTTGACAGTGGACACCCCGGACACCCCACTCTTGTGTACAAAGTGTAGAGTTCTTGTTTAGTTATAATAGAATGATTACAAAGGCAATAGATGGCACTGCCAAGTTTAAATTTCGCGGCAATATAAATAATATATTACACCTTCTTTCTTCCTTATTAATTTTAGTAACTTCAAAGCTGTAATTGTTATTGTTTATGAAAATTGATTTGCTTTCTAAGATATAAGAGAATTCTTCGTGTTTCTAATTAACCTAGCCGCCAATTGATTTTGTTATATCGTAAAACTGTGTTTCATGAAAATAAAATCGACGTCTCCGAAGACTTTTTCCAAAAAGTATTCTCTTCAATTTTAATCAATTTATTCCGTACTTTAGCCGTCCACTGTATACCACCCTTACTATTACTTACAGACTTACAGTTAATACTACAATAGAAAAAAAATTAAAAAGGTTATTCTTAATATTTTAACTACTCCTATACGTTTGTCGTTATATTTTATATTATCGTTGTTGCGGCCCTGTGTACGGCTTATGCTTTTTCGAATATTTATTGCTAAATTAAATTTTTTTTTACTTATGTTTGGGTAAATTATTTCTTTATTAATTTTATATGGGAAGGAAAAAAATAAATTTTTGCTAAATTAATTTTTTCAAATACAAAACTGGAAAACTGTGCATGCGCCATTTTGCCATTCTACATCTAACGCCTTAGGTATAAACTAACATATTGATCTGCTGTTCTGTACACTCACTGATGAAAACTGCCAAAAAATATGATAAGAAATACAGAGAAGGGTTCAGATTTTCGAAGTTTTGAAAAATTTCCGTTTTCAAATTTTTGACTCTTTTCTCTTAATTTTATCCAGCCTTATCAGTTTGGCATCGCATTTCTTTTAGCATAATTGGGTAGGTACGTTGGTGCAATTATCTCGTCTAGATGGTTTAGAAAACTGCTTTGATTCAGTGAAACGTTTTACCCCAAAATTTTCTCTCTAGAAAATTATAAATTATGGAACCTTTTAGCTATTGTAATTTGGCCATTCTATATGTTTGAAATAAGAAATTAATTAAATGAGTAAAAAATGCCGTTTCTCGTACAAATAAAACGTAAAAATTGGGTTACCTATAAACTTGAACTTTATTACTCCTAAGAGAATTGTGTTACAGCCCTTTAAAATAACTTTTGTATCGATCAGCAATTTTTGAAATAACTAGCCAAGTTTAATTTTGCCGAAGAATTTTATATAAATGAAAATAAATGTTTACCCAATTTTTACTGCTGCGGTGAATTTAGTGTTTAACAAAATGCAAAAGTCCAACCCTGGTTTTATCTTCGAATGTACGGGGATGCTGTGATGTACCAATTTTCCGAAGGTCTGCAGCCGCCGAGATGGAAAACCTGATTATTTTATTTCCAGTTATTGGTAATTAAAGTGATAGTGAAATGAACTTTTATTAATGCCCAAATAAATAATAGTAAAAGTTTTGTGTGTAAAAAGAAGTGAAGCTTTGGGTTTGCCGAATAATACTACATTTTTTAGTTAATACGCTCTGATATTGATCTTTACGATTAGTTTCAAAAAAGAGTTACCTACTTATACCAAAATGAAATTTAAAAAAGCGAATAATAAATTAGTAAAAATTTAATTAAATCCATCTCGGCGGTTCGTTAGATAATTTTATACGACAATAAACGTTTTAGAAATCGAACGTCTTCCAAAATTAATATTTTATAAAATTCTAAATTATACATTTTGTAATCGGTGTTAAATCCGTAGTCTTCCAACCAAAACGGTTCTCACCTAACTTAACCAATTAGTAGGTTTCATTAAAATTAATTTTAAGTAGATATCGATAATTATAATCCGAATATGTCGCGTTTCGCCAATATTCACATTCCACCAATTGGAGCAGCAATGAACGTAGCGTGGCAAACTTTGCGCCAACAGATGCCCGAAAAGGGCACTCCATCGAGCCAACCTAGCGAAAGAGTACGTTTTGCTCAAGTAAACCATAATGGACCTTCGGAACATCACGAGCTCAGTAATATGACCACCAATCAATGGTCTCCAACTGCCGAAAAATTACAAGCCGAAGACGCTTTCAACACGGGATATCAAAACGAAAATAAGTCGGGAAAGCAATCTATATCGTCTTTAGACATGTCCGAAGATGATTTTGTGGAAGGGAAGAGTGAAATTAAAATCAACGAATATCAAGCTGCGTGGAATGTCACTAACGCTATTCAGGTAACACATTTTAAATTTGCCCAACTTTTATACGTGACAAATTTACTTTTTAGGGAATGTTCATAGTATCTTTGCCATTTGCTGTACTTAGAGGTGGATATTGGGCTATCGTGGCAATGATAGGTGTCGCTTACATCTGTTGTTACACTGGAAAAATTTTAGTCGAATGCCTTTACGAATTTGACGTGCAAACTGGACAGCAGGTGAGGGTGAGAGACTCGTACGTTTCTATAGCGAAAGAATGTTTTGGTAAGAAATACGGGGCTAAGATAGTCAACATTGCTCAGATCATTGAATTGCTTATGACGTGTATCCTTTACGTGGTCGTTTGTGGAGATCTTATGATCGGGAGCTTTCCAAATGGAGCTATCGATACGAGATCGTGGATGATGGTAGTAGGAATTATTCTCATACCTTTAGGTGAGTTTGCAGTTTTTTGTTACCGAACAAAATTTTCACTTTTGTCTTGTAGGTTTTTTGAAGTCTCTAAAGAGCGTCAGTGTCTTATCCTTCTGGTGCACAATGTCACATATCCTTATCAACGCAATAATATTAGGTTACTGTATCTTGGAAATTAGCGATTGGGGTTGGGGTATGGTAAAATGGACTATCGATATGGAAAATTTTCCAATATGTTTAGGAGTGATAGTATTTTCGTATACATCTCAAATATTTTTGCCTACTTTAGAAGGTAACATGGAAGATCCATCAAAATTTCAATGGATGCTGGATTGGTCTCACATTTGGGCCGCGATATTTAAATCGTTATTTGGATACATTTGCTTTCTTACATTTCAAAACGATACTCAACAGGTGATAACTAACAATTTGCATTCGGCGGGATTTAAAGGATTTGTTAATTTATGCTTGGTTATAAAAGCTCTGTTAAGTTACCCATTACCGTATTATGCGGCTTGCGAGCTTTTAGAGCGTGTTTTATTCAAAGGTCGTCCAAAAACACCATTTCCTACAGTTTGGGCTCTCGATGGCGAATTAAAAGTATGGGGATTAGCTTGGAGAATTGGAATTATAGTGTTTACTACTTTAATGGCTTGTTTTATACCACATTTTTCAATTTTGATGGGTTTTATAGGTAGTTTCACCGGTACGATGTTAAGCTTTATTTGGCCTTCTTATTTTTATATCAAATTAAAGAGAAACGGAATGGATTCTCGAACATTATTTTTTAATTATTTCATTATAGGCTTAGGTATACTTTTTGGGGTGATTGGCATGTACGATTCTGGAAGCGCACTTATAAAAGCATTTGAGATTGGCTTACCATTTTAAATAGTTGTTGGTTATTTATTGTATTTTAAGATCTTCTTGTGCGACAATAATATTAGCATTATTAGAAACAAAAAAATTATATATATGGGTGTGTAATAATATAAGTAGGTAAGAAGTCGTTATGATTCACTTGATAAACTAAATTTTACATTTGTACCAAAGTACAGATTGAAGACTGTCAAATGTTCCTTTTATTGTGCTAAAATAGATTTGTTTCCAATACTCCAATATCAGAAATAATACTAGATAATCGATGGAGTGTCCAATTAAACTTTTCTTTCGCTTTAGCTTGACTAATTCTATCTAGTCGAAGAAAAATTTTATTAAACACTTCCCATATACGAAAACCATCGATGTATCTACCAGCTCCAACAATAGGTATACTTTAGACTGACAAAATTAGATATAAAGGCATTTTATCAAACTTACTAACTTCAAAAAAAAATGTTTCTTTGCCTCGATAAAGTCTATACGGTTACTGAAATTGAAAAGCAATAAGTCTATAGGTATTTAAATAATTTGTCATTTCAAAACTGTGCTCAGTGACGGTTGTTGCTAATTAAAACTAAGAGTAAGATCATATTATTATAATGGTTAGGTACTTACTTAGTAACGAGCGATGAACTTAAAAATTCAAGTCCTCCGGTGTTGTGATACGACAGTTCGACAGTCATATATTCTGGCCGATAGACTATCAATATATTGCCCAAATATAATAATGCCCAAAGGCTCAAATTTTAATTTGATGGGCCCTTGCGTCAAAGTTTCACACAAGTCTATTATATCTATTATATCGCTCCAGCTCAATATATCAAAATCTTATCTTAGACTCTGGATTGATGTAAGTCACTGACTTAATAATCCTCACTTTTTAGAGGGATTGATTTATTTAATAAACAATCCAACATTTTTTCGCAATTTTTCTTCAAACAGTTTTCTCAGAGAGTGGCGATATAGTTTCCGAAGCCTGATGAATGTATTATCCACAAGTTGGGTAATTTATATATAATTTAAGTAACACGTTATACGTTTTTTCGTATAATAGATTCTCATTCTCAAAACTCAAGATTCTCAAAGATGTCTAAATATCTCAAAATAGAGCAGAGGCAAATAAACAGTTTGAATATAATTTTTAAAGAAAGGAAAGTTCTAAATAGAAACTTGAAAAATACGGTTCTATAGAATCTAACCTTGCTAGGAAAGTGTAGAGCTGAAAATTCATGGCCTGGCTTTCCATAATTATAGAAAGTGGTGCTATTTGCTTACTCGGGCAGCTCATCTTAAACAGTACCAGATTCTCCTTTTCTCGAGTTCTATTTTCTTCTACACATTTCATAGTGTTAAAACGGTGGCTTAGGAAAATAACAATTGCAAATAGATATTTTAGATGGATAACAAACATTTGAAACAAAATAAAAAAGTGATTTGTAGATATACAAATATGGAACTCTTCTACATCTCTTTGAAACACATGATCTGATTCTTAGGAGTAGAAAGCAAGTACGCGGGGTGTTAATTATAATTCTGGTCAAACTTAAATGGTATATTATACTGTCAAAAATAGTAAACAGTTCATTTGAACCTGGAGTTTAGCGAGAGTTATAATTAACACCCTGTATGTTACATTAATTGAACACACAGTGTAGCAAGATAACAGAGTGTGAACGTGTGAACTGATTTAAAAACAAAATCAATTATCTTCAAACTTTACAATTGAGAGGGTAAAACGATACCAGGGGGTTAATTGTGCCAAAGTTCGTAGATAACAATGCCTTCTCAATTACGATATTGAACTCTGTTATACGCTGTATATTTACAAAAATACCTACAGAGTGAAAAATGGCTAAAGCATTAAACTGCTAAACTATAAATTAAATAAATATGTATATTAATTTAAATATTTACATAAGTACCTATTAAAATGCGCTATTTTGTTAAAATATAATTATGAAAAAAATTTGAATAGTCAACGAAGTCTTCCATTAAAGAAAAGTATTAATATTGCCTTTGATATAAGGAAAAAGGGACAAGTAATTTCTAAAAATATATGTCAATAATGGTGTCTTCTTTTGGAAATAGGTAAACATTGTTAACTCTCTATAAATAAGCATTTATTAGGTACATAGTTCGGCTAACTTGTGGCAATTTAGTGGCTATCCGAAAGAAACCCAATAGTATTGTTGGGTACCAATATTATATTTAAAAAGAAGTCAATAAGTTGTGAATTTGAAAAAAAATCTTTACAGTGCAAAATATGTCTTCCAATAATTGATGGAAGCAGTATGTGTAGTTATAGTTAAATGAAACCTCGTCTTCCAGATTAGAAATGTGTACTACTTAAATGTATTAAACAAAATAATTGTTCATATAAGTGTAAAATTATATTCATATCCTAAACATTTTAAAGTTACATTCGAGTGATTGTAAGATGTTTACATTGTCTTCCAAATTTAAAAGTAGTAACAGAATCGTTACTCTAAATTTGTATGAAATTTACAATTACAACATAAGCAATTGTTAGTTTGTTGTTAAAAAAAGTTGTTACAAAAATAATTGTAATAGTGTTAATAATCATTACAAAAACAAGAAGCATGTTAACATTAAAATATAGACTTAAGTTGATTTTATTTTTATTTTTTAAGTTGAACATAACATATTTGATGATGGCTCGTCTATTGTGATTTATGTACAATTATAGTTTCAAGTAAAAATAGTAGCCCAAAATAATTAACACTTGGAAAACAAGTAGTGAATAATAAAAAGTTTTCCACTTGTTTGCTTTTCTTATAAGTAATGAAAATGTTACATTATAATTATATACTTCATCGAGGGCGGATTAGCTAATTTAGGCAGGTCTCTTTGTGTTGCAATATCTAAAACTATTTTAATATTGCAAAAACCTGTATGAAGCCCAAAAAGGCGTGTTGGTTATTCAAAGAAAAACTAAACGAAATGAGATGGGAAAATTTGTAAAAATGCGCATCTCTTGTATTGAAACAAACAACTTGTTAGGTTTTGATACTGTGCATTATTGGCAGGCAATAGAAATTACTGAAATAAAAAATTTTTTAATCCGCTGCTCGTGTAAAATATGTACAATTGTGGGTACCTAAGAAGTATTGTACATATATGTAGTTCGTTTTGTATTTTGTAGCTATTATAGATATTCATTGATTAATTTTTACAAATTATCACTTTTCAATTTTACACATATCATACTACTAATAATAAGAATAGTAAAATAAATAATATGTGTAGTGAGTTACGAATATGTATTACATATTACTCGTTTATTTATTGCCAATGTATAGTAAATTAAAATAAAGAGATAAATAGAAATATTACTCTAACCATCTCTAACACAGTGCCTAAAAAATTGGAACGGTTGTAAGTGTAGTGACTCGGAACTAACGTGAGAATGCGTGAAATACAAGAACCGAGGTAACTTAATCTTAAAGCATCTGGCGCGACACCGTGGAGACTCGGGTTCAAATTTTTCCCTTGGATAAATGGTGCAGCACTGACATCCATCATCATCGATAAGGTAACCCGTGCCAAATAAATTCAACTCATTCGAGAGACTACTAGATCGAGATTTTGGTACTAGTATAGACAATTTGAATGAGAAATTTACACTTTAAAGTTTATGGATTACCAAACACCCATTTATTGAGAGATCCTACAGTGAAACTAACTCTAAATTCGTAAAACAAAGATGATACTTGAAAAGTGGATGATCAAGATCAAAAGTCGACCTAAGCGAATGGGCAAAATAATAAAATTTCCATACAAGTAGTCATTTTATTGTGTTAAAAATTACATTATCAACTAGATATTATATATCGGTAAAGAATTATTAAATAAATACTTGTTCGATGGCCAATTTATCGGCAAAAGGGCCGACAATTTCTTTGGTAGCAAAATAAAATATCAAACCGAATGTTATCGAAATAGGTAGTGCTGGCAAAGCCTTCTTAAAAATTGCCAATAACAGCAATGTAAGACATAAACCCTAAAAAGTAAATATGATTAATTAAAAAAATGTTATAACTAAAAACTCACAATTAAAATTGCCACAAAACATGCCAAAGTGGTGTTCCAATCTCCATAAGAAGAAGCTTTTCCAACTAGTACGCTATAAAATATAAAATCGCCTAGACCAAGTTTGACTCCACCTACATAAAATTTAAATTAATTCGTATCGACAAAATAGTGAAATAATTACGTTCTTCTTCCTCGTGAACACCTTGTGATTGTGGTTGTTGAACACTATGATTTAGTTCACCAGCGTCTACTGGACGAGGTGGACGAAGCGAGTGATCTCGAATCCAATTAGAAGTAAAACCTTCTTCACGATCTATAAAATATACTCGTGACTGGAATTTAAAACAATGACGTCAAACTTACCCGCACTTGGTGGATCTGCATCTGGCGTTGCCATGTAGGTGTACATATAAGTAGCTAAATAAAGAAAATATTAAATACTAAACTTTTATTTTAAAAACAAGTTCATTCTTACACGAGTAGATGAGAGCTGGAAAAATTTGTTCGTTCCTTTCTTGAGCTGTTTCTACAAGAATTCGTAATGGACCACGAGGCATTAAAACGGCGACGAGATCTAAAAGTTAATCGGGTTACAAGGGATTTCAAATAAATGTGGAACTTACCCCAGATTGAAATAACGGCAAGTACAGCCCAAGTTGTCCATTCTGGTAAATATTTAATAAACACTAAAGCCATTAGTGCCGCTACAAATATTAAATATGCCTGTTGAAGAATGAGAGGACCCTGCCAATGTATGCATACCATGCCCACGACGCCAAAATTCCACATAAGTAACAACAACGTGGGATAATCCATAGGAACATTGTATGCACGAAGAACTTCCCTATAAAACATTGTGTTAAATACTTCATATTAGGAACGCAAGAATTCGCTTACTCCAAATACAAATATGAAAACAATGATAAAAGCATAAGAGAGGAAACTATCAGCCATCCATGAATTATCTAAAATTTAAAGCGAAAAAGAATTATTTGTTGATCACTAACTAAAATCTCACCTTATAACATCGATACTTGTACAAAACAATTAACAAAACCGTCATTACAACTATGACAGCCATAAGAATTAAGGAATTTGCTACAGCTTGCCACACTTTTGTTCCAACATCATTACTTTTTTCGTGAAAAGGCGTATATACCCTACGAACACCAAAGTTGAATAATAGTGACGCTATTTACATTTAGAACTTACAAATAAACGTCTTTAACTGTATAAAAATTTACACAACTAATAGTCGTTACAACTACCAACATACATAACGAAACGGGAGCAAATAGTTTAATAACGTGCTTAGCTCCATACTTTAATTCTTCTTCTTCCTCCGCAAACTCGGGATTAAATCTAGGATTATCTCCTTGTCCTATATTCGAACGAACTTGTACTTCGGGTAACGTAACATGGTCTTCCTAAAAGGAACGTTTTTGAAAACTATTAATATATTATATTTTTCTAACTTACGCTATTTGAGTATCTGGTTGATGTCTCCGTTAGATTTTTGGATCTCCTTTTACGTGGATTTTCAGCAGGACCACTTCGTACTTCGCCACTCCCACCGCTTGTTGCTACATGCCCATCCATTAATCTGGTACTCTCGGTGGGTAAATCAAATTCGGTATCACTTTCCGACATTCACTTTAAATAAATAAATACAATTTTTAAAATACAATTAAAATGGTCCTTAACTCACGATTATTCATAAAAAAACTCAGGAGAAAATGAAATGTTATTTCAAATAGAAAAAATAAATCCAATCACTACGTAAACCAAAGAAACATTTACAATAGAATAATCATTTAGTTAACAGAAAAAATTTCTTAATTACTTGATTTGGAACGTATGATGATAAATGTTGATTAGCGTTGATTCGTTGATAAAACAAAACCACGGTATTGATGACAGCTTTTTTATCTTACTTGTCACTTCTGAGCAGATACAGTAGCGGATCAACAGTTAGGTTTAGAGCAATTTTAGTTTAGTGCTTTGTAGTTCTTATTACAAAACTTGAAATTCGAGTTTATTATTTCATCGTTAAAGATGCTAGATTAAACTCAGGTTGAATACGTAATTCTCTTAGAAATGATCAAAAATTCCTATTAAACCACCCACGCCGCTACTGTTGATGTCATCCACAACAAAGAATTTAGATTTAGATATTTATAATTTATAACCTCACTCTGTTTAAATGGTAATGTTATTTGAGAATAAAGTATGTTGTAATTTGTTTCTTCACATTCCATAATCTAATCTAAATCTAAATTTAACTTCGAGCTATGGAATTCATTTGGGCCGAAGAACATCCTGATCTACAGAGTGTGTGCAAGCGCTTTAGCTTATTTGAGCTTCATAATCCGCTACAAGTGCAATATAAATCTTTCAAAGGAATAACGCAAGTTGGACCCCAATGTGGTTTAGTAGCACTAGCAATCTGCATGGAACTGCCCTCAAAAGATACTGTCGATAGACTTTTTCAGGAAGCTCTTACTGCGGGATATACCTACAATGGTGAAATGTTTAGCTGTAGACAAATGTATGAATTAACAATTAACAACGTACCAAATAAAGTTACTTTATTTGAAGGTTTTCTAGATTGCGAAGAAATTAAAGATTTTTTGTTAAAAGGTGGTGTAATGCTCGTGCCGTATCCTTGATTTAATGGAAATTTTAGCATATTTTCAGTTTGGTTTCCTTAACTTAAAATAGTTATGACTGTGATGGAAATCATGCTCCAAGTTGTTGGAGTGGTCATAAAGCTCATTGGGCTTTAATTACTGGGATTATAGTCACAAAACAAGTTGTGTATGTGGTAGCAAAACATGGCAAAACCAATAGTATTGCAATATGGGATCTATCCAAGTTGTCTGAAAGTAATGCTCAATTAAAAGAGTTTTCACCCGATAGAAACTTACAAAAAGTAAAATATAAATTGCCAGACGGAGGTTTGAGTGGTGTCAACGGCCTATTGTGTCAAGCAGTGTGTATTTGGAAAAATCTGTAATTTGTCTTCCATTTTATGTGTTTCAATTTAATCTGTTTGTACTAATTAAGAATTTAACTGTGATTTATTACAAAAATAGAATTTACCTAATCATTTTAGTGTGTAGTTTTCGTTAGTATAGTGAGCCTTGCCGGCTTGTATCCCTGATAGAAACGCGGTTTTTAAATATTTCGAAATTAGTGGAATTTTATTTTCTTTCGTTGTGCGATTGGTGACCATGGATTTCTTATCGTTGGCTGTCAAAATGTCAAATTAAACATAACCTATAAAGTTGAACCTACATCGTTTAAAATTGATATTAGTTTGTTATAATAGCATATTTTAGTTACTTTCTTAATTATGGCGATTAATGTGCGCAACTTTGATGAATTGAAAAAAGAAAAATTCAATGACGAAGATTTAATAACGATTACGTCTGAAGAACAGGTAAGACTTACCTATTTATGAATTTTAAGTGTAACTTCATTGTAATTTTTAGCAATATGTGGAAAGTATTGTTGAAGAAGTTTATTATAATTTTAACTTACGATGTGAAGTGGATCACAACCTACCAAGATTATTTCGAATCGAGCACGTACAAGCATTGAAACGGTGGTTAATGTACCTCCCGCCTGGATATACAGTAATAAATCTAGATTTTGTTTTTACTTAAATAAACATTTATATTTTTAGTGCTTAGATGCAAGTCGTACTTGGATTTGTTATTGGATTTTACATAGTCTGTCTTTGTTAGAAGCTAAACTTACAGATGCAACTAAATCTGTCCTGGTTGATTTTTTGGGAAGGTAAGCATTGTTGTGGACAGTAGTATTATGTTACTTACATTTATTAAGATGTCAAAACCCCGACGGTGGATTTGGAGGTGGTCCGGGACAAATATCCCATCTGGCTACAACTTATGCAGCTGTAAATTCTCTATGTACAATTGGAACCCCCAAAGCGTTAGAGCTTATTAATAGGTGAATACTACAAATTTTTAATTTCGTATAATCTATCAGTTTATTGTAGGGACACATTGCAAAAGTTCTTATGTAGCGTTAAATCGCCCGACGGTGCTTTTTATATGCACCGTGGTGGAGAAATTGACATAAGAGGCGTATATTGTGCCTTATCGGTAGCTACAATCACAAATATAGGTACTGAAAAACTATTTGAAGGTACTGCTGAGTGGGTCATAAGGTTAGTTTCCATTTTCTATTTTAAGAATTGCAAAAGTGTTTGATTTTAGTTGTCAAACTTATGAAGGTGGATTTTCTGGGTGCCCAGGATTAGAAGCTCATGGTGGATATACATTTTGTGGTTTAGCTGCCCTATTACTGCTACAAAAAGAACATCTGTGCGATTCAAATGCATTATTAGTAGGTGAAATGTTACTAGTGAAATGTTTTTTTTTTTCATTATTAATTTTTAGCGTTGGATAGTTAATAGACAAATGAGGTTTGAGGGAGGTTTTCAAGGTAGAACAAATAAATTAGTAGATGGTTGTTATTCTTTTTGGCAAGGAGGTGCATTTCCTTTGATACACTCTCTATGTTTAAGAGGTTACTCAATTTGTAAAATGTGAGTTTGGTCTAAAAAGTTTATTTTAGAAAATCCTGCACTCGATAGATTTTTATTCGATCAAGATGCTCTCCAAGAGTATATACTTATATGTTGTCAAAATGCGTCTGGGGGTCTTTTGGATAAACCTGGGAAACCAAGAGATATTTATCATACCTGTTATACTCTGAGTGGCTTATCGGTGGCTCAGCAAACTGTTGAAGGCAGTAAAAATATATTAGGCTCTAAAGGAAATGTCTTGGTAAACTAATTTTGATTAATTCTAAATATAATAAACATATCTATGTGAATTGCAGGCTAAAACACATCCAATTTATAATATTTGTCCAGAGCTGCTTTTAAAAGCAAGAATATATTATTCCAACTTGGAAATTCCCAAGAACGTACCAGTTGTGTCATGACAAGAGAAATTCTGTAAAAATAGATTGATTACTAAATTACTACCCATTGTGATTACATTTTATAAAAACACCCTTTTACGGGGTTTGTTTTTTTTAATACTTGTAGTGATTGTCAGTGTCGAAATAAATTTTTAAGTTAGCAATGGTACTCTCGATTTCTTAGGTTTCATGTATGGTAGTTATTAGAAAATTAGAGTCCTTATCTTCCAGAATAGATTATGTAGAAAACGTTAATTCAATGCTTTGCTATATTTTGCTAGTGAATGAATGGTATCCAGTACAAGCTTGTCGTTAGTTTTGCCTCAAACTCCAAGAAAACCTAAGTGATTAAATTTGGGCTACCTAATATTATTGTAACAATAAGAAGAATTATAAGAAAATAATATTCGGCGATGGCGGTTGGTTTATTTTCACAATTAAATTGGGTTTATTATTTATCCTTTTGTTCTTAATATTTATTTAATCTTTGTATTAGCTTAAGTATTAAATAATATTGAATTGAACACAATTAATATTAATTTAATAAAAATTAGCCACCACTTTTACGTTACGCCACTGATGCTGACATAAGCGGTATCTTCGTTCATAGTCGGAAATACGAATTTAGGCGCAAAATGTTGATTCGTATAAAAATAACACAAAATAGTTAAACGGAATTTGTTATCGGTTTGGTGAAGTTGTGTGATGGAATGTATAAAAGCGGACTTAATTCTTTGACTTTTAACGCGCTTTTTTTTTATTAATTAAGAACCGAGTGAAGTGCCTTGAGTGTTAACAAGTGCTGTGGTTTAAGAAACTTTTTAATTGCTAATAATTTTTAAAATGTGCAATTTGTGTTTGTCGTTCGTATAGCGTGAATTTGAAATAAAAAAAAGATCAAAATGTTGTCAAACGGACAAATAATTGGAGATGGTTCCTGGAATTTGAGAGTGTACGTTACAGATTTGCAAACTGAGCGTATACTTCGAGTCAAGGGTGACCTACACATTGGAGGTGTTATGCTGAGGCTTGTAGAAGAACTAGGTAATGTAGCTATCTAAAGTCATTTGCAGAATTTTATGCTACTGGAACTGCTAGTTGCTGAAGTTACAGTTATTATTAATTGCGTTTTAGGAATTTCTGTTTTTGTTAGCAAATTCTCGAGTTTGGAAAAGCGGGCAAGTAGGTCATTTACACTTGGGCAAAACAAATTTTAATTTATGAATAACTTGTAATTGACACCCACTCGAACTTTTTAAGATGTTTATTGTATTATTTGATGTTTTTAAAGTACAAATTTAAAAAAAATAAAAAACAGAAGTTATTTTAGTTATAACCTCAAATGGCAATGTAAATTGATCCATAGGTGGGAGGAGGTGTTTAGGCGGCTTTGCTTATTATAATTGGTTCGCTTTTATGACGCAAACCAGCCATGAGGTTAAACAAAAAACTGTCTGGGTGGTAAAATTATTAATGTTGAAATTTTTCAATGATTCTAACATTGTAACTTTCACATGCTTTTTAGTCGTAAGATGCACCATTCGAAGTTTTTCATGTTTGTTTTTACGCCTCGTTACTCGTTTTATTATCCATATACTAATTATAGCTTTTTGGTTACTAAAAATATCGTATTTAATGTTTACAAATATATATTTTCTATTTTGCATCATCGCATTACACGGTTTATCTTTAAAAAAATAATTGTTTCGCACAATAAACTTGGGTTTTTGATAAAAATAATTGTATACTGTATGAGTCACTGCCGGGAATTTCAGATTTCAGCAGTCGCTGGCTCTTCATCTTTTAGGTAGGCAATGCGATAATCCACACTTTTCGTAGACAATACACAATACCCATAATGCCCATATCCAGGAACCCAGGACCCAGGATAGGCGATAGGATAACCAAGATAAAACAATTTCTCAATGTAACCATAGCAACATCAATAACATAATAACAATGTCATTAATTTGTAAATCTCTGAAAGTGGGAAATAGATAATTTGTCATCTACCTGTACCAAGTACCAAAAGATTATGGTTCAGAATTATTGTTTTTTGGTAACCTGTATAATAGTACTTACAATACTTTACGCTTACGAAAAATAATGTTAAAATCTTCGTGCAAGTATTGTTTTAAAAGTTTCTAAAAAGATTGATTCGCCTTCTCAATACACAAAAATCGATCCGTCAATATTAGATAATCCAGAAGCCAGCACTAAAAAGGTGAAACGCGCTGTAGTAAATCTGCTGGCCAAATATAGAAATTCAACATTGTATTCCAATATATTACATGAAACTTTAGCTTGTAGTACAAACAGTATGTCATCAAAAATATAGTTTGTAATAAATATCACGAAATTTAAAGACCCGTTATTATTTGATACTTTTTATAGTATTATATTCTTCATATTCATAGTCAAATAAAAAATAAAATGACTATTTAATTTTGATACTATTGTTGTGTTAACAATTCAATAGCTTAATACTATTCAACAAAAATAATCTTCTCCAAATTTAGTCATAAAATAACATTAAGACACGATTTATTTATGTACTTGGTAGTATAAAGAAGAAATTTAAATGCGGCAAGCTTTTACTGTTTGAATTTTGAGGAAAAAATTTAAGAAGCGTCTGATAAAGAAAATTCCTACTCTGTCGGTCTGTCTGTATGTGAACACGATAGATTTGTTGATTTCAAATTTGTAACACGTATATATGTAGGTAAAACGAGGATGAGTGATTAGAAATTTGAAAAATCTGGCTATAAAGTAAAAGAATCATTTTTCAGTTCAATTTTTTGAACTCGAACTGAAAGTTGGCGATGTTATATTAATCGATGTATTCATAATAGACACCCTGTATCACAGATGTATAAAATTACGTGTACAGGATCTCGCTTATTAGCAGAGATAAAAGGTTAGTTAAATGGGCATAAATGGTTTTCGATTTTCTCTATCTATGCTAATGAGCAAGATCCCTGTACATCGAATATATGATGTAAACCAACCCTAATTAATCACATAGTAGTGCGAAAAACGTTTTTAGGAGGAAAATATCGAACACCCTAACGCCTCGGGAATCGAACCCAAGCATGCAATATTCGGTCGCATGTTCGACCCAACGTACGCCAAGGCGGACGGCTATTTATCTCCCAAATTATGAACGTCTCGATCTAACTTTAGAGCGAGAACGCGAAATATTTAATTACAAATTAAATTAGATGTTAAACAGCTACTATTTATATAATTACATTTTATGCATGTACGCAGCGTAATTGGATTGGGTTGGTTTACATCATATATTCAATTAATTATTTATACCTTAGTGTATATATTTGAAAAAATATTAAATTCACGTATAAATCCCTGTACTTAACTTAAATTTCATACACCCGGTATATTTATAGTAATTATGTCAGCGTGCACTTTAAAATTTTTCGCTAAAAGTAATTTAAGTTTTAATTTATGAACCATTTTTATATCGTGCCACGTAATTTTATCATACGTGTAATAATTAATAATACTAAATTCGAGTCAAGGGCAAAATTGTTTAAACTTGCAAATTGTTTGTAAATAAATAATTTTGGAAACTAATTAATTTTGACGCTTATTTTTGCCACTTTACGTTTATTTAAAAGCTATTTTATAGGTTTTTCATAAAAGTTGTTAGGAGGGATTTTTTTATTGATTTTACATAAATTACACATGGGAGATTTTTATCGGTCTATACCAGTAAGTTTGGGGTTACGTATATGGGCATCGAAATGTTTAAAATGATGCCGAAGATTTACATGTCGAATTCTAAAAATTACTATCGCAACTCATTTTTAATTAATGTAATTTTACAAAATTTAAGCCAATTTAGTATGACCAATACAATTTTATGAAGAGAGTTCAATAATCTCAGTTTATAGCGAATTTGAGGAACCGTTTTTGTAGTTATAGCAGCCAAATTACTACAATATTATTTGAGTCTCATTTGAATATTTTTGCGAATAAAGCAACTTCTTGATAACCTTGCATTTTCCTTATATGTACATTAGTTAACCTTTGATAAAAAATATAATTTCGTAAATCTAAAATTAAAAATGATATAGTATAGCAGGTGAATTAAACCTTGAGTAGTGTTAATTAGTAAATTTACAGCTCATTAATGGGTTGGTACTATTTAAACTATTATTAATTACCAAGCTAGAAAAACATACTACTACGTATTACATTTATTCTATTTTTTTCGAAATTAATCATTTTTGAGGTGCACCACGTACTCGTGAAGACCACAATGATCTAATAGGACGTTAGGTGACTCATTAAGTAATTAGAAGTTTATCGTCCTAAAATAGTGTTTTTTATATAATTTAAAACGTATTTTTTTATCTATCGGTTTAAATTTGAACTTCCTACTGAAATTTTTTAACAATAATGGCGATATCTCACAAGAACCCCTAAATAGTACTGTTAAGAATATAATCATATCTCGAATTATGTTTATTTTCGTATTTTGCAAATAAAAACGTCCAGTTAACTACTATACAGCTGTGTGCCCCCTATACATATTGTATATTTATCTAAAGTTACTTTCAAATTAAAATTGGTACGATGACAACCGTTTCGGCAGATGTTTGGTCATAGACTATTTGAGTCTATTGTTTGAATTTATATGACCTGGCAAATAATCAAAAGTTGACTGTTAACTCTAATTAGCCAATTAAAATTTACGTGACCCTCCTTTCGATTGTTTTTCTACCCTTATAATCGTACAATACTATAAAACAATTATACGCGTCTCTACATCACTTTGACAACGACTTTTATATACAGAACGGTTGAAATTCGAAGTCGCATGTTGAAAAAATAATTTAGCCATCTTGTATGAGGTAGATAGTTCGTATTATCAGTAGTATGTATGTAATTAATGGCCATATTTTGGTCTTATTTGCTATAAATACATCGTTGAGAGGTAAAAAAGCCTGATCAATTCGTATTCTAATATTAATAATTATTGTCAATGACCTTTTAGTAGTTTTATTACCCATTCATAAGTTTCCTTATATTATTAGAATAACCTTTTGGCGTTCAAAGAGAAAATTCTCGACTTGCAATCTAATACGAACTTTATTATAATTTCGTATTACGGTATTACATACTAATTTATATTTTTAAAATAGAAATGATACATTGATACGGATACCAGACCACTTTGCTAAATTTCTGTGCTTTGATAGTAGACCAAGTACCTACTCTTATGTCGCTCAGTTCCATTTTTAGATCGTGTAAAAATTTAATTTACCTTTAAAGTACTAACTTCTGCTCACAAACCTGGAGAAAATCCTAATTTGCAGTAACTAAATGTAAATTTGCTTTATTTAAATATAACCTTTACGTATTTTACGTAAAGTATAACTTTTCGTCATTTAAAAGAAATATCTTTGGTATTATCTCGTTTAATTAGTTACATAATACGCAATTGACTAAACGAGATCCTTCATTTAAATTAATAAAGGACATTTCAGTTAATAGCCTAATCATTAATGTAGTAAACATAACGATCTAAATATTAGTGTAACGAAAACAAACTAATTGAACTACCAAAATATCTTATGTACTTATAGATTACAAAATTTAATTCCTGATACTGTTATTGATTTAATTCGTTATTGATTTTTTTAAATTGGCCATTATGTTGTGTTTTCATGTTGTACGTTGTGAAACTAAACTGGCCGTGTTCGTAATCTTAATTAATATAAATTGACGAAAGAATTACATGGTGTGCTGGGAATTGTATACGAATTATCTGCGAAGTAGGATTTAAAGAGCGCACAATAAATACAGGGTGGGGACTCGACGGGCACACTAAAATCATTTAGGAGTACTCCAAGAAGCTACCTCTCCTAATACATTCAAGAGAGACTTTCATACTGTAATGGATTCAACTGAGAACATCGAAGCCGACATAACTGTCTTTACCGATGGATCTAAAAATGAAAAGGGATCTGGAGCAGGTTTGCACTCACCTGAGCTTGCCCTCAGCAGCAGCCTACCGCTGGGAAAACATCCCTTACTTTTTCAAAGTGCTTTGCCACTGTCCAGCCCTAACCTCGACAAGAAGATCCGTGTTGAGGGACTTCTGGCTCGGCATGGCCAGAATAAGCAGCACCCCTCCCGTCAAAATCCTGGAGTTCATGTGGGATGGCTCGAGATCTGATGGGTACGGGGAGACCGCTTGGACGAAGTAGAATGGGTTTGATTGAGTGGCCCACGTGCAGGGAGCTTGCTTCTTCTCCCTAAATGATCCAGATCCAATACAGGGTGTAACGAAAGGTCCTTGGAATGACTTTTTCCTGTTTAGGAGTAAACCCTATGTTTTGGAAAATATTAAAATTTACACCAGGCCGCTGTGAAATGGGGGAGGGGGCTCAGCAACAAAAACTCTAGATGATTTTGCAAAGATTTGTAAAAACTAAAAAGGCTTTTTGAGATTATGAACGTTCATTTAGTACCAGGTTGGATAAAATTAGCTAAGCTCAGATGGAGTTTGAGGTGTAGTCTTGTCTTGTCTATCCAAATTCTATATAAAAAATATGTGGGGTAGGTTCAACGTGAGTTTGGAATACGTTGTAAAAAACTTTAGAAATGAGAGAACAACAGGTGAGATGGAAATGACTAAATGAAAAAATTGCTAGATAACGAATGGCGAGTGTTTTTCTTGGTAGATGAATAGTGTTGAAACTTGGATACTAAGGGTATCCTATATATAATATATAATATATAATAAGGGTAATGATCAACTAATTAGATGCATTTCATACTACGTAGAAGTGGCTAATATTTTAGCAGTCGTCGAGAAATTCTGTTTTAATGAATTACACACAAACCGAGAACTGTTGAGCACCATAAAACAGCGCGAAGTGACATATTTTGGCCCTACAATGAAAGGTGAACGATATCGTGTGCTGCGACTCGTAACCGTAGCTATGATGAGTCGTCGCTACGAGCACATTTTTAATGGAAAATAGACAAGTCTGAAATTCTACCGGGGTGTATAAATATAATGTGCAACATACAAAATGAGAAGTGTGACGAACCAACAACGAATTTAGCAATTAGCATAACTTACAGTCTTGCAGAAGAAGACGAATATCGACTCCAAATCGATTAAAAATTTTTAAAAAGAAACTTTACCTGTCAACCAAAATTAATCTTGGAGCTCACCCAAATGGAAAATATTTTTTGTGCGTACAAAAAGCGAACTGAGCTTCGATCAATACGTAGAAACTATTTTTTAATTAAATATTTTACATTAATTAAAAATATAAGTAATTGAACTCTCTAACCTAGTTCATTTTAATTAATAAACAAATAATTTCTATTTCTACTACAAATTAAAAAAATATATATATTTACTTAATCTAGTTTGATACTGCTTCAACTATCAAATATTACTTCCGTCGAGGAAATAACTATGTATAACTTACATTATTTTATAGCAATAAATAGTAGTAATAGTAGATAACTTTTGTAAACGAACAAGTATGGCATACACGTAAGTATTGTTTATGAAAAAAAAATTAAGGTCGTTGGTACATAACTTACATAAATAATCAATTATAAAAAATTTAGGAGGTCACTTTTACAAAGTTAATGAATCTTTTACTCGTGTCGTTTTATTACAATTAAACCATCTAAACCAATTAGTTCTCGCAAATCTGTATCTCGTGATCTCATTGTTAAAATGTGAAGGGGGCTCATCAATTAAGATTTCGATAGTAGATTAAAGCGATCTTGGAAGTTTAGGTAGGTTAAGGCCTCATAGTCTTCTGACTAATCAATTGATGTGTAACAAATCAAAAAGCAAGTTTTTGCGTGCTTCTGACTTCAATGGGCTGGGCGCGAGTTTTCAGGTACTCTGAAAACACAATCGACGATCCTAATTGGGAAAATGAAATACAAAGCTTGCCCTGGGTAATTTAATTTTTTGGCGTTTCGGGTCCCCCTAAATCAAAAAGACAAATAAAAGTCAAACTTAAAAAAAGTCTGTCTGGATGTGTGTGTGTGTGTGTGTGTGTGTGTATATGTATAACGCCGTCAAACAAAAACTACTACAGCGATTTTGTTAAAACTTCGTTTCAGTTTCAGCCACTTACACAAGAATTTGGGGACAAAATGGGCTTTTAAACGAAATCGATACAGGGTGGCCCATAATAAGGGTACTTTGACAAGTGGAAAAGCCCACTCTATTTTCAATTGTTTCTATTAAGGGCGTGGGGCGTGGTATTTTCTCACCCATAAACAAAATGAAAAAGCTTAGCAATTTTTTTAATTTAATAAATTGTAAGAAAATTTCTTGACCCAAATTTTCTAATTTAAAAACTTCAATAAAACCGTACAACATACAATTTACCACAATAATATTTCGCAACATTTAACCACGCACCAACCTAAATATTTTTACTTTTTTTATGAAAAAAATTAGCTGGATTGTGTTCTACGATAATAAATTTGTACTATTTTGAAAGAGCTCGAAGTAGTACCATAATCAGTGTCTGGGAAACTGAAAATTTAGTGTTTGTTAATAATTGATAATAAAAGTAGCTAAATTATAGTGCGTGTAATTCGAAAATAAGTGCGCGCATTAGTGCACGAGCACCTACAAACAGTCCTACAGATATTAATATAATGATTTTTTTTGCAATTTGTAGAAGGATGAAAAGGAATCGGAATTTACCCGATACCGATGCTAATAAATTGCCGCAAAAAACATCCAGAGAGCTAAAGCTCGGTAGCGCTTTGAGAATGAAGTAAACCCTCGGTATACGTTATACGTACGATATATGTTAACAATTCCAATTAATGCGTTAGGACGCAAGTAACAGTACAAATGTTTATTTACGTTATATTATCCGGAAGTTGATAAATTTCGTTCAACCCCGAGGGCACACGTGTAATAACAGAAGCTTTCCCAAAAATTTGTCAAACACGTGTTTTACGTTATCAGTTCAAAATTTATAGTCTTCGATACTCTTCAAAGGCAGCCGACGTTGATTATAAGGGATGTTAACCATACGTGAGTTTTCGACTTGAAACCAATTTCTTGTCGAGATAAGACGTACTTGATTTCTTAATCTATAGGAGGAGGTATAAAAGATTTTTATACCTTCTCCACTTGAATGGATTTTGGATAATTAAATACTAATGGTACCTTCTACACTTGAATGGATTGTAAATAATTAAATACTATCGATAGATTTTGATGACATAATATTTAACTGTTGTTACGGCAATTACTTAAGGTAAATGTCGGAATGATGCGAGTAACTTATTTGTTTGATATAAATGTTATGATGGAAGCTCAATTGTATTTGCTCGATTGTCGTATAAAAATTCTATAGGTGATCTAATATACCATAATAGTAGAAAATAATTTAGTCATTGATAATTGATAATGCAACAATATGCCTTTGATATTTACATATCGTACTTCGATAATATATTATTGTGTTCCTTCCCACTTCTCTTTGAAGTGCATCCTGTCATTTTCAGACAACTTGAATGTCTTTAATTCTTAATTTGCATTTTTTATTATGTTATAAGCCTATTCATCATTTCTGTTGTAAAAAGATCGTTGTATTGTGTATTAGCGAGGAGTGGGGGCGGTTCACAGAAACATAATGCACTTCATGTTAATGTAACTCGGCAGACTTGCTCAGGGGGCCAATTTTATCCGAGGTGCTGAAATTTGTTTCTCTACTACCTTTTTGGAGATCGTGTAGAAAAATCATTTAATGTGGGGTTGCTTGTGAGGAATGAAATCTATATTTGCTGTCATCTGGGCATCATGGAATAAAGCACTGCCCAGTTTTGCAGCCACACTTGACAAGCTCCTTGCATGCTGTAGGCTGTAGACAGTAATGATGCTGAAGATGATGGAGCCCTCTAACCGTTTCTCATCTACAGAGTACGTATCTCGACCGTCCACCTCAGTTGGGTGGGTGAGGAAATGTCCACAAAAGCATCTTATTCAGGACAGTCGCCCTACTGTCGAATTGTTTCAATATCATACTTTGATTGTTTCATAGCACTTTTCTATTAGCTACACGACCCGTGAATAATGGAAATGACAACTTCCTATATTGGTCACCATCAGACATTATTCACGGGTGTGATACATTAATAAAAATATAGATAATGAGTATATTACTTATCAGAATGGGATTAATTTTCATTACACGTAATAGTTATCTAATAGCTCTCGATGCTGTTCTCGTACGTTTTGGTGAGCAATTCTGCGTGTATGAATCTTCTGATACCACGCACCATCAAGTTCCTTTCACATTTGTTTTAATTACTATGTTTAGTAGTACGTTTTTTGACAAAATTCTTATGCAGAGCAAAAATAGTTAGTTAATACGTATCAACTTAACTAACCACGAAAACTCCTGAAATTGTCGACATGTCGACACTACGACCTCTACCTCTAGAGATCATTTTCGCGGGCACCTCGGCCCAAATCGTTCAAATAGGTCTCCTAACAACTATACCGAGTTTCGTCGCGTCATAACATGAAGAAGTGCAGGGTCTAGCCACTTTTTGTTGCGTATCCGGGTCATAAGGCGTATCGTAGCAAATGAAAGCCATTTCTTTTATAGATTACCTACTCCCCGATTACGCCAATTTTTGTACGTAATATAGCAATACCAATATAAGTAAAGGGGGTATTAATAAATGTAGGTTACTTGTCACACAAAAATATAGTTGCAAGTTGCGAAGCTTTAAATAAAAATTAGGAATAGAAAAACTCAAGGTGCGGTTTGAGTACTTGGTAATTTATTAATTATTTGACCTCAAATTGCAAGTGCAATAAATAAAGTGCAAAATGAGATTTTAGGAAAAATTTAGAACTAATAGTTGTTAAGAAAATTTGTAACTGTACAAAATCATAATTTTTTGTTTGAAATTTCTTTTAAATTATTCCCGTCTTCGCATCCTACAGCTATATGAAAACTTATTATATAAAACAGTCACTATATTGGTAAACAAAACTTTATGTTAATAACATTGGAAGATACAATGTAAGAATATTAAATAAAATGATAAATAATTATTTGTGTGGGTAATAGGCAACAGACCGCGTTCCGTTTGGTAGAAAATTTCACATTCTATTCTACACCTTTGCAATTATTGTAAATTACTTTGAACGCCTACCGCATCCTATTCCTATACCATTTCTAATATTGCCATTAATGGTTATACTCGTTCTTTATTTGAAGTTAAATTAATTAACATAATGTATACATAGCACTTGTACAATTTTATTTCCATGGTGCGATCAAAATTCTAATACATAACAACAGTATGTTGTAAAGGCTTCCGAAAACCTTGTGTTGTATTATTAGAATTATTCTGAAAAATTATTGCGTTGGAATGATTTGGATTTTTTTGTTGAATCGTGCTTATTGATCGATATCAATTATGTGTGAAAGATAATATCGGCCAAATGTTCTCCACGGCTTCGGCGGCGGACATCAATCCGTTTGTTAAAATTCAGGATGACATCCTGGATAATTTCTCTTCTATTCCACCAATGTGCTTTATTATTTCGTCCTTTAGGTCTTAAATTGTTGCTGGTTTATTGGCATAGACCTTACATTTGAGATAACCCCAAAGAGAGAAATCCAAGGGTGTTAAATCGCACGATCTCGGTGACCAATTGACATCGCTGTTTCGCGAGATAAGGCGTCCCGGGAACTTCTGGTGCAAGAAACCAATTGTTGCATTGATGTGTGGCATATAGTACCGTCTTTTTGAAACCACATATTGTTCACATCCATATCGTCCAGTTTGGGACCTAAAAAGTCCTTTGCCATTGTGATGTTTTAGTGTAGCGTGTATGCGCATGCATTCATCCTCAGTCAAGAATAGCTGGTTCTCAATAAACGTTGTGTTCGTGTTTATTTGTTCGTCATTTATTTAAATCCACAAATTAATACATAACAATTGGCGACGAGGATAATGGCGACGGGAACGGCAGGAAATTCAGTAGCTAGTGGGAGTGTTACGTATGGAGTCTTACGGGAGTTTAATGCAGATGAAATCTCGTGGGAGATATACCAAAGGAAAATGGAACAATATTTCGCGGCAAATAAAATTGGAGAAGAAGATACAAAAAAAGCGCTTTTTTTGAACGCATTAAGCGAGCCGGCGTTCTTACTGTTGGCAGATTTGTTAGTTCCTGATAAGCCGGAAGATAAGTCGTATACGCAGTTGAAGAGCGCATTAGATGCGCATTTTAAGCTCCAACTGCCTATCTTCATTGAACGAAGTAAATTCTACGGCGCAGGAAAGGACGCAGGTGAAACGTGCGCAGATTGGGCGGTAAGGGTAAAGAAGTTGGCGACACATTGTAGATTCGAAACGGTGTTACCTATAATGCTTCGAGATAAATTTGTTATGGGGTTAAACGACGGTAAAATCAAAAACAAATTATTCATGGAAGACGCAACGAAATTGACATTTGAGGACGCAGTATTGATGGGGAAGACGTTGGAAGTAGCAGAGGCTTCTACTTCGCTCATTTCAAACAACAATAATTATGGCATCTCATCGGTGAAGCAAGAGCCTGCAGCACCGCTACACAGGGTAGCGATACAACAGACGCGTAAGGTCATGTGTAATGTGTGTGGGTATAATAACCACCTTTCGAAAAATTGTAAGTACAAAAACTACAATTGTAATTTGTGTGGAGAGAAAGGTCATTTACAAAATCTTTGTAATAAACGTAACGTTAAGAATTTTGTATTTAAAAATAATAATTATTTAGATACGATGTTTAATTTAGGTACGTTGAATTCGATTTGTGACGACCCTCGTAAAGACCCACCGTTGAGGGCCGATATTTGTGTTCACGGCGTATGGATGCAGTGGGAAATAGATTCGGGATCTGCTGTATCCGCTTTATCTAAAGATTTGTATTCAATTGTTTTTAAAAGTTTTCCACTGCAGCCTAGTAATTTAAAATTGAAATGTTATAATGGAAATGTTGTATATCCAATTGGTAAAATGTTAGTCGATGTGACTTACCAAAAGGTTACTCATAAAATTTGTATCCATGTTATCGATAATGGTGGTCCACCCATCCTAGGGAGAGATTGGTTATGTAAATTTAAGTTGGGTTTTAAACCAATTAACCATTTAAACCGCGTGTGTGTCGATAAAGACAATGTCCATAAACAGATTAATTTGTGGTATAATAAGTTTGGAGAAGTTTTTTCAGACACTCTTGGAACGTTTACTAAAGGCACTATTACATTGGAAGTGAAACAAGGTGCTCGACCAAAGTTTTTTAAACCACGTCCGATACCATTTGCACTTCGTGATAAAGTCGAAAGGGAGATAAATCGATTGGTGGAAGAAGGTGTATTGGAACATGTCGAATTTAGCGATTGGGGTACCCCTATTGTTCCCGTGTTGAAATCGGATGGCCACAGCGTTCGATTATGTGGAGATTACAAAATTACCGTTAATCCCGAATTGGTTAAGTTTCAGTATCCTTTGCCTCGTATCGAGGAATTATTCAATAAATTACGAGGAGGTGTTTATTTCACCAAAATCGATTTGACTAGCGCGTATCAGCAAGTCGTATTAGATGCAAATTCGAAGCTGCTCACTACCATTAGCACGCACCTGGGCCTCTTTGCGTATACCAGGTTACCTTTTGGGATATCGTCAGCACCGGCTATTTTTCAATCGATCATGGAACGAATTTTAGCAGGTATAAATGGTGTAGCTTGTTTTTTAGACGATATTTTGATAACGGGAGCCAGTGAAGAAGAGCATTTCGAACGCGTAGAAAAAGTTTTGAATTGTTTGAGGTCGAGCGGACTTACCGTAAGAAAAGATAAATGTAGTTTTTTTCAAAAATCGGTTACTTATCTGGGTTTTGTAATCGACAGTAATGGTTTACACACGAGTTCTGAAAAATTGGGAACAATTAAAAATACTCCTAAACCTACAGATAAAACAACGTTAAAGTCTGTTTTAGGATCGTTGAATTATTATAGAAGTTTTGTACCCAGTTTTGCAACAATTTGTCATCCATTGTACGAATTATTGAAATCGGAAGAATGGAATTGGAATAACGATTGTGATACGGCTTTTGGAAAAATAAAAGAGTTGTTGATGTCGTCACAATTCTTAGCACATTATGATCCCGAAGTTTCGATTAAGTTAACGGTAGATGCTTCAAATTATGGATTGGGAGCTGTTTTATCCCATGTTTATGAAAACGGTAGTGAAAGACCCATAGCTTATGCTTCGCGAATTTTAAGTAAAAGTGAGAAGAATTATTCACAAATTGATAAGGAAGCATTGGCTATTATATTTGGGGTAAAAAAGTTTCATCAATATGTATATGGTCGTAAATTTACCTTGATGTCGGATCATAAACCGTTAATAAATATTTTTGGCCCTAAAAAGGGAATTCCGATTATGGCAGCCAATAGGCTCCAACGTTATGCAGTTTATTTATCAGCGTACGAGTACGATATTAAATATATATCGTCTGAGGCAAATAGTGCGGATTTTTTATCGCGATTGCCGTGGCAAGTGGAGGAGTTGGAAGAAGATTTGAAAGATGGTTATTTAAATTATTTTAAGGAAATTACTTCTGAAGAATTTAATAGTGAAATCATAATGAGAGAGACAATGGAAGATGAGGTTTTAAAAGTAATTGTGACGTATGTTAAAGAAGGATGGCCACTCGTATGCGAAGATAAGCAAATATTGCCGTATTTTTATAGAAAAGATGAATTAACGCTGGAAGAAGGCATTCTAATGTGGGGCCATCGCGTGGTCATTCCAAATACATGCATTAAAATGGCCGAGAAGTTTCTACACGCGACTCATTCCGGCATCGTCAAGATGAAAAGTTTAGCAAGATCGTACGTATGGTGGCCGACGTGTGACCAAGACGTAGAGGCGTTATGTAAGAATTGCGTAATTTGTCTTAAATATAGAAAAAATCCAAATAAAACATCGTTATCGCCTTGGACATTCCCAAAGAAACCGTGGAGCCGGATTCATCTAGATTTTTGCGGTCCAATAGTGGGAAGGATGTTGTTGGTCATAGTAGATGCATATTCGAAGTGGATAGAAGTTTTTCCGATGAAGACAATTACTTCGGAGCTAACTATCGAAAAATTAAGAGAGGTTTTTGCCCGTTTTGGCTTGCCCGAAACAGTAGTCTCGGACAATGCTCCACAGCTGACTTCGAAGAAGATGTCAGATTTTTTTGTTTTAAATGGTATTCGACATGTTACATCGTCACCGTATTTTCCGCAATCAAATGGGGCGGCTGAAAACGCTGTTAAAACGACGAAAAATTGTTTAAATAAGTGTATCGAAGAGGAAGGAGGAAGAGGTGTCGATTTAAATCGAATTGTTAGTCGATTTTTGTTAATGTACCGTAATACGATACATAGTACGACGGGTGAAACACCGGCTAAACTTTTAATGGGGCGCTCTTTAAAGATGAAGATAGATTTAATTAAACCAACTACAGCGAAAGAAGAGAAAGTAAAATCGAAAAAAAATGTTTTAAAAAGAGTTAGTGAACAACAAAATAAGCAAATTATAAGTCATGGTGGGAAAAGGATTGTTAATTTTAAAGTGAACGAGAATGTCATGGTGCGCGATTACAGGCGTGGTAAAATAAGGTGGACTCCGGGTAGAATTGTAAAGAAATTAGGCAAAAAGAATGTTTTAGTTAAAACTGATAATGACCATCTATGGAAACGTCACGTTGATCAAGTAATTTTAAAGTCGAGCGTTTTAGATACCGAAGTTGTCAATATTTGTGGAGATCAACTTGAAGTTTGCAAAGATGATTCAAATGAACAATTAGATTTGAATATTGGAAGTAATGTTAATAATGATGTTAATGATGTTGTAGTGATTAATGACACTATTGATGAGAGTAATTTAGTTATTGATAGTAATAGCGATGGAGAGAACTCAGTCACTGAAATTGGTTCTGTGGCTGAGTCTTCGCCTTCTTCATATGATGATTTCTTGTATTTTTTGTGTTAATTGGTAAGGGAGGTATGTGATGTTTTAGTGTAGCGTGTATGCGCATGCATTCATCCTCAGTCAAGAATAGCTGGTTCTCAATAAACGTTGTGTTCGTGTTTATTTGTTCGTCATTTATTTAAATCCACAAATTAATACATAACAGCCATGGTACTATGATGGCCTTACCATTCACAGTAAACAGTAACAGCATTGCCGGTATTATTTCTGAATAAAATGGCCCAAAAATCACACCAATCAGTGACTCTTTGAGGATACATCGGCTTCTCGACGATCTCTTTTGGGTTTCCATTAGCCCAAATTCGACAATTTTGCCCATTAACGTATCCAAAAAAGTCACGTAATGCGCGATGTGCATTTTTGTTTGAACGCCCATTTTCATAATAGGCTTCGATAATTTTAACGCATTGTTTAGATTTTATTCACCACTTTCATGGTGAAACTCTTATTGACCCACCCTAAGTATTAATTTTATTTACATCTCTGTGGTTCTGTGGTACATAATGACGAGTTTTGGAGAATATGTTGTAGGACCGCGGGTCTTCAATTGAAAATTCAAATGCAGAAACTCAAAGAAAATTAGTTTTTTTTTTTAAATTTAATGGCTTCAAGAACGAGCTTTTGGATCCATAGTTTATCACATTACATTTAACTTTAACAACCCTTGTGGTATTTTACGCATATTGTGTAGCGTGTCAGCGTGTCACTGCCTCAATTTAAGTTGTAATACCCTTCAAGAACTTCGAGATGAGATTAACTTTTAACAAGTCATCTTGCACTTGCTTATGCCAAAGAACATAGAATTATCAGAAAAAGCAACCAATGTAAAATTTTAAAACCTTTTAAAGTGTAGTAACACAATTGAGCTCCAGATGTCTCTGCTCAGTTTACAGTACTTTCGAGAGTGTGAGAAGATGAAACATTTAATTTTAGTATGTCCAAACTTGAGTTTAAATGGTTTAAAAAAGGTCTATTCGAATGGTATTTTAATCCTTTTGTAATAGGCGAAGAAAATAATATTTTTACGACCCAGTAAATTTAAGCAGGTAGTTTAACTGTGTAAATGCAAGTTTCTTTTCTTATGTACAGTAAAAATTTTATTGTAATTAAAGCATTATTCATTGGGTTCTGATTATTTAAATAACCGATTAGGTAATTAAATGAAAAATCAAAAGATTCAAAGCTTAAAAAACCAAATACATTTTCTTATTGTTAAATTGGGTAAATTTCAAATACCTACCTACACAAAGACAATAGGTGTGTGTATAGATACTTAGATTTTTTTTAACAACATTACTAACAAAAATCAAGTTTTCCAAAATTGATAAGTAATTCTTTGCCTTTAAAATATTTTTTTTGTTTTTATCTATATTAAATTATGATTAAATTAATATTGTTATATTTTTTTTCTAATAATACCAAAGACCAAAGATTTTGAACTTCCTATCAACAAAAACTTTCGTGACAATAATATAACCATCATAAAATAACAATAGAAAAGCAACTTTGTCCCTTAGTCGTAAATAGTATTGTAAAAATCCTCTTGCTAGCTACCTAATTGTTAGAATTGAGAATAGACAAACATTTTATGTATTTTTGTACCTCTCTTTGTTACTCTTACGTAGGTATACGAAAAATTGTGCTAAAATGAGGAGCGACATCTGAATCTCACCGGTGTACTACGTTTAAAAGAAGGCGCAGAGATCCCATAAGCTTAGGGTTTCTGATAATTCTATGTTCTTTGCTTATGCTTAGTAATGTAATAAGTTGGAAGTCATATGGTAACAATTTGTTACCTTTCGAATAATAATGTTCCTCATAAATATTTCATGAAAACAATTCAATTTGAGACGTCCTGAAGTTATTTTTAAATAACACCCTGTGGTGACATTTGTATAATCACCAACACCCACCTAACAGGTACTTTTTTTAATTTTCTAAGAAAAGAACTTGCTCTTTACCCGTTTCCAGATTATTCTTTAAAATTCGATGGCGATAGGCGTTCGATAGATTTTCAAATATCTTGTGCATTTTCGGTACAACTATTTATGCTGGATGATGCTGATGGCGAGTTGAAGTGTGTGTAGGATAGGTAAACTAATTAACGTTGTCGACTGACTTTGTTGATAAATATAGTGTAGATGTCTCATTACAGCGCCATTTAAAAACCAAGTTATGTAATTATAACGAAGCGTGTAATCTAATTTTAGAACCACATGGTCTATAAAGTTATTTGAATTCCTCAACTGCTTCGTAAACTAATAGAATTTATATTTTTATTACTATTTGTTATTTTATATGTCAGTTATGTCATTGAAATACATATTTTATACCCTACTTTCGATGCTTTTTTGAGCAAGTTCGCATACCACTTGTTTCATTTCCAGTTCGCCCACATTAATGCCAAAAAATCGAGTATTGATTTGCATCGTTTTTACATTCGTTGGTCACCTTTAATATGTTTTGGTTGCATTCCAAGGATCAATATTAATAAAGATGTAAATATAGACGTGGTAAAATAAACAAGTAGATTTGATTGTCATTTTTTTATTGATCTAAGGTGTAACCGTATTAAAACGTGGGGGTATCAGAAGGTACCTATAGATTATATTCATTGATACTTATCAGTTGTATCTCGAAGGTAAATTATCAAGTATAATATACTTTATATTGAGTCAAAATGTATCGTATTTATTATTTTTATACGTAGAGGTAGTATTTTTCTTGCCCACTCCTATAATTTTTACTTCAGTACTTCGGGTAAGAAAATGGGTATACCAGGCCAAATTAAAACTTACCACTTTTTTTGGGCAAGTTTTCATGTTTTGTGTAGTCTGTCTGGCCACCGTCTGCCCGTGAGAAGATAAAAGACTAAACTAGAACTTTTCTTCAGTTTTTAGATTGAAGAGCTATGGTCTGCATTATTATGTTAACTTGTTGTGTCCAGCAAGCCCAGCATAACATAAATCGGTTTGAGAAAATTGAGGCAAGCTGGGCTCCGGATATTGCGATATTCAACTGCAGTGAAAATATATTTAAAATTTAGGGACTCTGTATTATATAGTAGAGTAAAAGTATAAAGTATACCCATGGGCATTTCGTTCATAAAGAGAACATGCCTTTGCTTAAAAATATCCATTGAAGTAAATTGAGGTTACCCTTTTATTAGCTTATAATAATAGTCATTTCTCGAACGCCATAAAAAGCCATTTGAGGTGTTTAATTTTTATTCGTATTATAATAATAGTTATACAAATGTAGCTAATAATCCGGATATCCTGTTTGGTGCAATTTTGTTAGATATTTAACCCAACTTTGATTGTAAAGCCAACCTCAAACATCCTTTATTTTTCATAGAAAACACATTAAACTTGTGTAAATGTTATTATACGTACTATGTACATAACTATGATTGTGTGAAATTTACCTCTCCATTTTGTTTAGTTTATCCCGAAATGTGTGTACGTTCAGTTGAAAGGGAATTTTAATTCGTATAAATTGGATTAAAAGGTTTCAGAAATTCTCAAAAAATTTAAACAAATTACTACCAGTCTTCGGGACAAAATAGATTAAAATTTAAAAATAATTCAGTTTAGAGTAAGTGAAGCGAAAAATTTCCTGACTCCAATGTTTTTTTAGTCAATATTTTTAGCGTTTGCTTGGCACAGTTGAGCAAATTTAATTTTAGACCTTTTCAGTATCTCGTATTTATTTATTAACGTTATTAAAAATAACGTCTATTATTATTATTATTTATAAATTGGCCTACAATTTTCTAATAAATACGTTCAGGAAATGGCCTCAATATAATAATATGTGAATTATTGAGCACAGAGGTGGAACTTTTACTAAATGAGCCCCAAAATAAGAATTTGAGTACGAAAATGTGATATTACTTCGTCCATGCGGTTATGACATGGAAAGTAGTTTCTGAAAGTGACCTCAGTTGGTGATGAGCAAATTCGGTTCCAATGTACCGAGTCGCAACCATCTGAGCTGGCCATAGAGAATTACATTCTTTTGAACGTTTTGAAAATTACTAGCCATCACTAAGTTAATTTATACGACTATCAATACAAAGATAAAAGGAAACTCGCATTCGAATGAATACTTTGAGTTCAAATATTTTTGTCAATTTTACTCTTCCTGAGGTGACCCACAGAAAGAAGTCAAAAGGTGCTAAATCTGGCGACGTGGCTGGCCAAATGATATTAAATGTTCTGATTCATTAAACAAAATTATTAAAAACGTTTAAAATGAGTGCTAAGTATTGGTATTCATTCACGCGCGAGTTCTCCTTAAACTCAATATTTTAAAGTTAAAAAGGAAGTTTGCATTTTCATTAGTTTTTGATGGGCATACTTTTATTTTTGTATAAGTACCATATTATTTGTATAGATTAACCTTAGTGCCATGTTCTAGCAGGTGTCTTCCCATCTTACATACATAAGTGAGTGGGAGGAGGCAAGTACTCTTCAACAGTTCTTTCTATCCAAATATCAATTGAATTGTTAAAACTTGCATGGCACTTGACTTGCCCATATCACGAAAAAAATGTCATTTACGCCCAATAAGTAGGTAACTTGTCACTTGTATCAATTGACCTGTTTACTTCTTACCTCCCTGGCCTCATGTAAGCGCTCCTTAGCCTCTAAGTACACCCTTGTTTCTATCACAGGAATCGTTCCATACGACCCCTAAAAACTGAGATTCAAAACACTTTTTCTACGATTCGTAAAATAGTATGCTTGTGTCGCTGAATCCCATCCTAAATAATTATTCTGCCCTTGATTGAACGTGTTCATATTAGAGTTTTTATAGTTGTAATTACTAAAGCCCCTGTCAGACGATTAACAAATGATAACTCAATTAATAACAAGAAAGTTAAAGCGACGCAATGATCGTGTGACACCGTCACTTGTATGAAAAATATAACGAAATTGGCGATGAAACGTGATAATCGCGCTAATAATAATAACGATAACCAAATAGAACACCGTCCTATTTTTCATTATTAAAAAATAAAAGATGGCTAACTTGATCGTCAGCTGTCGACAACTAAGATTTTATTTACTTAAAAAAACGTGTTTGTTTCAATAATTGTTTTAAAAATTGTGTAATTTTGGAAATATAATGGATCTTCGAGGTGCAATTCGTTAAAGATAAGGCTGTGGGCACCTTTGTATTGTTGATCTCGGCGTTGAATTCATGGTCTCGTCCAGTACCGGTGTTTATATCTTTTCTTTATTTGTTTGGCCGTAAAAATACTACAAACTACTGCAGAAATTGATAAGTGATTTACTTCCGATATTACTTCCGACACAGACACTGAGACACTTCGCCTCAAGTTCCAAGTTTCTATAGTTTATATCATTCAAACGAAGACCTCATTAAGAGGTCGAAAAAATATTGTAAGTCTTTTAAGTAATAAATTTTTTTAACAAAAAAAGAAGTGTTTAACTCTGTTTTATTCAAATTTTAAGAATGTTTCAACAAGTAGTTGAAGAATCCATCAAAAATACTTTAAGCTCTATCTTGAACTTACAAAGGCGCGAATGCGCAGTGGACATTTACACATATTGGCAATGAGAAAGTTAATAGAAACGATAACAGTCTGACAACGATTGATAATAGAAAAAATAATGCTTTTGTATTAACATTTAAGTTATTAATTTGGTCATTTTTTCATAATGAAAATGATCATCGTCTGACAGGGGCTTAAAGAGCATGATTGAGTTGTTAAAATGAGTTTCGTACGTTATTTATTACAATAGACAAACCAAACTGGCAGTTTTAATTGAAAATTATGTTTTCTTTTTATAGAACAATTGAATGATTACAGTTTTTAAAGAGTACTTGATAATAAAAGTAAAGATGCCGACTCTCTCCATTTATCATACTGTATTGATACTGGTATATTATGCATTATATTATATTATCTACTGCTGCTTGTTTTGGATGGATATGCAGATTTCGAAGCTCTTAACTAATACGGTTCATCGAACTATAAATTATGGTTTTTGGGGGTATATTTTATCCTTGACATAATGAAGAAGCAAATCGATCCAAACTGATTCAAATTTGTTTTTAACACGTCATTGATACATGTTCATCTAATGGTTTATTGAAACTTTATTGTAATTACGGAGCTTAAATTACGAACTTGTAAAATGAACAACATAGCGTTAAGCGATGAACAACAGCCCAACAGGGTTTCGTTCGGTCGTTTTTGCTAGTAAAAATTTTAACATTATCATTTCCACCAATAATAGCACAGGTTATGTAAATATAGTATTTAGGCGTGTAACTCGAGATTGGAAGATTGGAATTTGGAAGTTGAACCAAAGCTAGAGAAGGACAAGTAAGCAGTAAGAATAACTGTACAAAATATTAAGATTATGGTTCTAAGCAAAATATTTTTTGGTAAAACCAAAATAAACATATAGGTAGAAATGAAAATGGAATGACTAAAGAGAGCAAACGGAATGGAAAACTGCAGAATTGTAAAAATAGTTCGAAATCACAAACCAGGTGAGGTTGCAGAAGTGTAGACCCTAAGCAGAGAATGGACGGACCTTATTCGGTGTTATAATTGTAATGTATAGGAACCATCGAATTCTCGACACCTTATTTAACTTTCTTTTCCCCTACAGACCTTTTTAACCTTATACTGATTTATTTCTCTTTATGGAATTGATGCCCGTCACCCCAGGGCCAAGAATCTTCTCAAGTCGATAGCATTTTAATCGTTAATTCATAACAAAGAAACATTAATAAATCGTGCAGCAGTAACATTAATATTTTTTACAAAAATAATAGTTTGAGGAAGATCTCGGAACTCTGAACTATTCGTCTGCTTTATTTTTGTAAAATTTAAAAAAATAGTGGGAAGTTATATTGGAAAGTCTGCTAGATGTATTTACGTAAAAATATTTTTGTCCGTCGGTGTGCGCTCTGGTTGTGTAGTAAAATTAATTGGATTACTAAAATTAACTTAATGAAATAACGGAAGCAGGGTTCTGACTTTTAAGTTTACATTAGACTCACTAATTATTGAGTTTAGATATAGCACGTTAAGTATAATTAAGACGGAACTAATGTACACGACAAAAATAAACTGCTTTACCTTTGAATATTATCACAAAATTTTCAGATGCGGTTATTTGCGAAGGTGGCTTTTTAGTTTCAAAGTACCGATCGAGTTAGTAATTCTAAAATAATAAACCGGAAGTCGAATACATGAATAATAATTGAAAACGAAAACTTTGAATTGGTTTGTGATATTTATTCATTTTGAATCTTAATACAACATCGTATTTCTGCAATATTCGAGTAGACATATTTTTGATAATAGAACCACGCAAGCATTGTTTCTCTCGGAAGGTAATGGCAAACCACCGAAAGTAAGAGTGCTTATAGTAGTTCGGATTTCTCATTAAACTATAGGTATCATCTTTTAACAAGACTGGCAATGGCCAGTATAGTTATTTGATCAACTTGAGAAGAAAAAGCATAGCTTTTTTAAACTTAAAAATTTTCAAAGTGTTTAAGTATACTTTGGAAAATTTTAAAAACTGGTAGAAACAACAATATGGGTCGTTTTATTATTTTAATACAAATTTTAATTTTATTAGTAGGTCAAGTACAATTTTATTAATATCCCACAAGGCCCATGTATTCATTTTAAAAGAAAATTGTGTAATATTTTCAGATATTCTTAAAATACTCGTAACATGTTTGTTTAATGCATTTGCATGCCAAGAGAATTGATCACAATTCAAAATAAGTGGGCCTAAAAGTCCACACAGTTTTTCAAACTTATTTCTTGCTTTAATAACGTCTGTAGATGCTAATACTAATATAATTGAACAAGGACATGAACTAATACAATAATACGTATTATTGAAATCGGTTAGTACATGAACAATAGTTCATATAACATATAAGTCCGATACAATTTATTCAATTAAATTTTTATTCCTTCAATTGCTATTATATTGATTATTTGATTTCAGTTAATTAAATGTTGGGTTTAATAAAGTAGCCGATTCCCATTCTTTGTACGCTTATCAAAGGGCGAGGAGTACGATTAATAATTAATATGAATGATTGATGGTATATAATTAAAGAGTAATAAATACGGAAATACTTATATTATAGAAACAGGATATTGGGCGTTTTTAACATAAAATTACGATAGTGTGTTATAACGCTTATCTTTATGTTTTTATCCAAACATTTAAATTGAAATGCACGAGGTGTGGAAGGTGTAAACCTGAGTGTAAACAGAAGCTAAACGCTTAAACAAAAGAATAAAGTCTTATCTGATGAATTTGTAATGAATATTACGTTTTCGGAATTCCGAAACGCACTTTAATAAATATTTATAATAACCGTCTATACATAATTTTGTCTTGTTACGAAACTAATAAATTTAATTGTTACAGAAATATCGATGGATTGGTCTGACCACGCGTTATGGTGGCCATATCGAAATGTATGGTTGACGAGAACTCGATCGACTTTAGACCAATGCGGTGTACAAGCAGATGCGTTACTTCATTTCACTCCCATGCACAAGAGCTTAAGGGTACAATTACCAGATCTTAGATACCTCGAAATGAACGTCGATTTTTCTGTAAAAACATTTTCTGCTGCGATCGGTGTATGTAAAGATTTAGGTATAAGACATCCCGAAGAACTTTCGTTTTGTAAACCCTTAGAAGCAAGTCATTTAAAACATAATTATAAAGAAATGGCGAAAAAGAAAGTCGAACAAAATGGATCGCATAAAAATGGCACCACTCCGGCCGATACAAATACTTTTATTTCGAATAGTAGCCCTATCGGTAGTACGGGAAGTTTAGATAAAACGCCTTTTATGTGTGCTCCAGTTACTCCGTATAAAGCACCACCATCTTCCACGCCTATTAGTAGTCCTATGGGAAATGTAAGTTGAACACATCATTTTCAAACAACTATTTGAGCCCTTACAATTTTGCAGAATACGTGGAAAAGAAATGGATACGACACCAACGATAGCTATAATTCAAATACAACTTTTGAACACACTAATGGTAGTCACGATAATACCTTGGCCCAGAGTCCATCCCATCCAAGTCCCGAAGCAAAAAGTCATTTAATAAGGCCGAAAACGTTAGTGGAAAAGGCAAGAATGAACGTAGCGTAAGTATGTCGATCACACTCATTTTACAAAAATTAACTATGTTTTGCAGGTGGTTGGATTCGTCTCTATCGATAATGGAGCAAGGTGTAAGAGAACACGACACGTTGTGCCTTAAATTTAAATTTTATACCTTTTACGATCTTAATCCAAAATATGACGCCATACGCATAAACCAAATTTACGAGCAAGCAAAGTGGCAGTTACTCAACGAAGAAATCGATTGCACAGAAGAAGAAATGCTTATGTTTGCCGCTTTACAAGTAACTACTGTTTAAATTGACTACATTCTCTTCAATTATAAACTTTTTAGTTGCAAGTTGTTTTGCAAGCTGGACAACCACAGCCAAGTTACGATAATGGAAGTATTATATCGCCAAATGACGATGACATAGACGCTGCCCTTATGGATTTACAAACGACTTTAGAAGGTTCTGCTCTTAATATTCATGCCAACGATATTACTCAAGTGCCTGAACTATACGACGAACTTAGATTTTTAAAGTGAGTTTTTTGTGAAATACTTTACTGTCTTGAAAATGACTCCTTCGTAAGTCTAAAATATATATTTTGTAGTTAATAATAATAAATATCCCCTAGTCGACTACTCCAAAACGGTAGCGGTTTTAGGCGTCTGCGTGGATCCAATTTTGTCATTTTTGACGGTTGGGTTGACGGTGACCTAAAAGGTTTAATTTTGATTGAAATTATTTATTGTTATAATTGCTATTTAAAATAATAACGGCTAATCGAAAAAAATGATATTTATAGAGAAATGAGTTTTATTACATGCTCGGGCTTGGGCTTATAAAGCTTTTTCTCAATCTCAACCTTTGGATATTAAAAGCTGGCTCGACTCTGGAGTGGCAGATTAGAGGATATTTGTTAACTACGTTAATGTAGTTAACGTATATTCCTTTTATAATATTTAAATTTTTAACTCTTACGAGGGAGTCATTTTAATGCCCACTCTCCTTCTATTTCTCAGTAATTAATTTTGTTTCTTTTAGACCAAAAAGGTTTACTTTAAAAGCATTCAAACGGTACTGGTTTACATGCAAAGACCTCCATTTGTATTTATATAAAAGTCGTGAAGAAATGATACACCATCAATCTGCACCAATGCATTCTATCAACTTGAAAGGATGCGAAGTTACTCCGGATGTTAACATCAGCCAAAATAAGTACGGAATCAAATTAGAAGTGCCGAGTTCGGATGGCATGTCTGAAATGTACATCAGATGCGACGACGTAATAATTGAATTAAATTTCTCGTATTTTTTATATTTCGATTTTATTGCAGGAAAAGCAATATGCAAAATGGATGGCCGCTTGTAGGTTAGCGGCAAAAGGACGTTCCCTAGCCGATAGTTCGTACGATTCTGAAGTGAGAACGATTTTAGATTTTATTCAAATGCAACGTCCTAGCGAAAGAGGACCAGCAATAAATCCTAACTCTCTCGATATACAACCCGAAGATTATATAGCTCCTAGATTTGCAAGAAAACTTAAAGGAAGGGTGGGTTAAATGTTTAAACGTTGAATGAAGGTTACTAAGTTATTTATTACTTTTAGTTAGTGCAACGAATTTTAGAAGCACACGCAAACGTTAAAGAGCTTGCTCTAATAGATGCTAAATTAAATTACATAAAAGCGTGGCAATCGTTACCCGAATATGGAATTTCATTGTTTGTTGTTAAATTTATGGGCCAGAAGAAAGACGAGCTGATAGGAGTTGCTCATAATAAGCTTATGAAGATGGATATAAATACTGGCGACTATTTAAAAACGTGGAGGTTTAATACGATGAAGGTAAAATGGGCAATCTTGTCAAAATTTGCATTCCAAAAATTTTATTTTTTAGGCGTGGAATGTTAATTGGGAAGTAAAGCATATGATGGTTCAATTTGAAGAGGGAAATATCATATTTAATTGTTTATCGGCAGATTGTAAAGTTATACACGAGTTTATAGGAGGTTATATATTTCTTTCGATGAGATCGAAAGAAGCGAATCAAAGTTTAAACGAAGAACTTTTTCACAAACTGACCGGTGGTTGGTCATAATTTGAAACCAGAAATAACAGTATAACAAATTAATTCGTATTTATTTTTTAAATTTAATTATTGACATAGTTTAACAACATCTTAATTCTACTGTAGTAGAATTTTTTAACAATAAATACAATGAAATTAATTGAGTTAAAAGTTTGATGTTTGTGAGTAATTGTTGAATTTTTTCTGTAAATATGTTGTCATAAATTATGCAGGTAAATTAAATTAATGTTACTACTTTGTTAATAACGTATTGACGATGAATTGTTTGTAAAAACATGTAGCTTCCAGTTGTTAGCTTTCTTTATTTAGTGTCTCAAATATACTGTTACGAGTACAATAATGATTTGGGCATGTTAACGTACTTATTAATAAATTCAAATATTTTTTAAATGGTTATTGATGCGTAATATTAAATCATTATTTTATATAGAATGTATTTTATTGTAAAAAATAAATAAACTATTAACAATTATTAAGATGGGCTACAAATTTCACATGATATATGTTAAATCTGAAGTTCATCGATGATAATTTCTTTCCGAGTTTTCCATAAATTCGGTTTACAATAGGTGGGTACAAATGACATTTACAAAAACTTGTTGCTTTTTTTAAATCTTATTTTTGTGGTAATAAAATTATAATAATGAAGCGTATCTTAAGGTAGAAGAAAACTTCAAATGTTTCCAGGTAAAGTACATTTTTCTAAATATTAAAAAATATCACTAAGAAAGTTGTAGAAAATCAAAAGTAATGGGTCAAGTACTATTTCTATTTAGCAATACTATGTTAAAGGCAACGCAAATTTTTTGAAAAGAAATTTTCTTCAATTACCTTTAAACTTCATTATACATGTAAGAATGATAAAGTACCTATTATTTACAGTCTATAGGTCTGTTCGTTTGGACTGTCTGAGTTTACTTCAGGTTACTCAAAATCATGTTGGAGTTGATTCGTGTGACGTCACAAACCTGGTCTACTAAGAAAACATTTTACAAACGAACACTCGACTTCATGATCTCACGCAAAAAAGCAGCGAAAACATTGCAAACGAACAGACCTTAAATCTCTTTGCTACTATAAAAGTGATAGCTGAGATATTTCTTTAGTAATTTTGGATTTTACTCAATTTTATAAGTTTGAACCCCAATTTTTACGCCTTTTAGGTAGGACGATTTTTCTCAAAAGTACAGTCTGTTGTGATATCATGTCCACAGACAAGATTTTCGAAACTGCGGAGTAGTAAAAGACTAATATAAAACTTTACTTTCGTGACATTTTTGTCACAAACGGCATTTTTGAAATAATTTCAATTATTGCTGTCAGAGTGCTGTTATGCTGTGTATTTTTGGTTACGAATTCTATACACTTTGTTGGTTGTTCTCAGTAAATAAGATTTTAAAATCAGAAATCGAATCAAAAAGAATTTTAACCGCTTTTCCGCATACGCTATCACATTTCATCACCTTTTCAATTTTTGAAATTTACCGACTCATTTTGGACGTGCAACCCTGTACATTACGTCAGAATTTGTGAACGTACAATACTGTCAGATCAAAAAATGACATACCGAATACTGAACTCACCTTTTCTGCTCAGTTGTGACGTTGGTGCGTTCGGTTCGTGACAGTTCGTGGAGTAGTAAAATGTTGATATTTATGCACAAAAATGTCGGCACTTTAAGTGATCTTAAGAATTAATTCCAATCTTTAAAGAATTATCAGGTAAAAATTCACAATTTTGTTTTTAGTATTTGCGCTGTAGAAATTTTTTATATCACAGAAGTCAGAGCTAATAACCGATTCGACTCATAACTAATGCGCGGGAAAGTTAATGGTGTACGCTAATTTTTTTTCCTTTGCGTTAGTTTAGTCGAGTAAACGTTGTAATAGATTAAAATACTGTATTTCTTCAGCCAGCTTTATTTTTCTCAGTTGTGATGAACACGAAAGAATAATTAGAATGTAAGTACCTACATGTAATTAATTTTTGTTCCAGTTTTAGTATTACCAATTTCTTTACTACAAAGCCATGAAAAAGAAACGAGAAATTTTTGACACGGTTTTTAACGATATATTAAATCTACAAAACACCATCGATGGTTTTGAAGAACTACGAACTTCATTGTCTGAACTGAACTTTGATGATGTTAAAGAAACAGAACAACTAATCACAAGAACAAAAGACAAAATAACTAAATTACAAAATCAAATTAATAAAGTTGATATATTCTTTAAGGAGAACTGTGCGAACTTAACTGCCAATTGTGAAACTGAAAATAGAAGCATTGTAACTAGTGACAACGATGCAAATTCTACAGAAGAGGGAGACTACATTAACTCGAGCCAAGAACTCGATAAAAGTGGATGTACAATACAGAGGAACGAATCTAATCATTTGAGTGCAAGTGTGGAAGAAGAAACAAATAGTAAGAGAGTAGACAAAAATGACTGTATAAGTGATGATTCTGAAAATAAAAATACCATAAAACCATTCTTAAAATGCGTCGATATAAAAAGGTTGATGCAACCAAATTTATCTGTTGCCGAAGCGATAGTAATCACCTCAGAATCAGAAGATGGAAATGATAATAGTGAAATTAGCGAAAGGAGGTCATCATTAAGAAATAACAAAAAACGAACAATAAAACAAAATAGAAGAGAAAGAGAAATCAAAAGAGAGAAATTGGGAAATTGTGAAAAAGAAAATAATCAAATTGATAATAACATTAGTCGTACTTCGAAACGAATCGCAACTAATGCGGACAATAGAAAAATTAAATTTAGAGTACTGTTTAAAAAGAAACCGCCAGCTTCTTCAAGTTCGGACTCTAGCAGTTCCGATGAAGTAAGAAAAGAATCGTCGACGCCAATTAAAAATAAATTGTGTACCCCAATTAAAAAGAATCAGTCATCAAGTTCAAGCTCTAGCAGTTCCGATGAAGTAACAAAGAAATCGACTCCACCAAAAAAAAAATCTGTTAGGTTTTGTAGAAATTTGCAAGATTTTGATGACAGATATTTCAAATCTTACATACCATTAGCAAGAATACCATGTGAAAAATTGAAAGAAGTTTGTTTTAAAGATAACCAGTTAAATGAAATAACAAGGTCTGTATGTGGTAGTTTTAATGTTTTAGTAAACCTGTAGGTTCCTTGGGTTTATTTTTATTGTGTCAAAGCTAAATTTGTAGAGATGTAGTTTTCATAATTATTGTAACTTTTGAAACCTTTTTGTACAAATGAAAAATGTCGTCCAGTTTTGTAGAAATCTATAAAGGTGGAATTTCTAATAAACTTCTAATTTAATGTATGGGAATGCATTTAAACACAGGAGAATATGTTTTTCTAGTCTCGAATACACATGCACATTGGAATGGCATCATTTTTTATCAAAAATAAGATTAGTTTTGTTATAATATAAGAGAATGAGGATGTATTAGTGTGACTTTTATTAGCAAAAAGAAACTGAAAACGAATTACCAAAGAAGGCGCTAGAGGAATATTCAATATATTGTTAAGAAATCATTTAACCAAGAATTAAAAGACATTTCTGCACTGTTAGTAGTAATAAAATTAGCATCCAGATAATGAGCTAATACGGCCCTATGCAGTACCAGTGAATCTGTGTCTGACGTTTATAAGAAATTCAACCTTTTGGTCTAATAAAATTAAAAAATAATTATTAAGTGCAGCAATTATGAAATCAAGTTTATGTCACTACTTCTGCGTATATTTTGTGCACATTTCGTTTATTATTGTAGTTAATTTCTATCTAATTGAGTATCGCGTTTACTTGATATCTAATTTAATGAATGAGGCAAAGGAAACGTGTGATTTGCTTTATACGTTTATAGTGTTTCCAAATACAGGCAAACTTCTTTAACTCGCAGTTTTTTCTGAAATTTCTATATAATTTGAAATATAGAAGTTTGGCCCATATTAAGTGAATACAAAAACTCAAAATTACTGAACTAATATAATATGTAGGCAAGGGATAACGTGGTTGACCCATTTATAGGCTGGCATGTTGGTGAATTTAGAAAATTATTCGTAAAGTGTCATATTTCCCTTCTTGAGTTAAGTTTAGGCAAATTAAAATTTTCAAATCAAGAAATGAGTAATAATGGAATGGCTTTAATCTACTTAATTTTCTGGCATACTCTGGCTTAATGCTACGTACTGAGTACGTGCGTATTCATTTTTATTACTTACTACCCCATTTGAACTATTTCCAAAACTACCCTTTTTTAAATACATTATTGTATGTTGGGTGTATTTTGTATTTCCAAGTTATCAAGTGTATTTGTATATAAGTAAAATTAAAAGAAACCCATACGAAACAGTATTTTTCAATTATTTTTTCTTAAAAATAAAAACTGGATTACTTCAAATTTAAGGAGAGAAGAGAGTACCATAATAGCTAAATTCTAAAAAATATGCCATCAAATTTTGAAAGCGTCATCACATCATTAAGTTGAAAAATAGCATATCCACGTGAAACCAGATCACTTTCAAGAGTGAGAAGCTCGATATCTTAAGATTCTATCAAATTTTTAGAGGTCTGTCACGTTAATGAATTTTCTTCTCATCATTAAGTTATTCTATTAATAGTATTATATAGTAAATCTGGCTGACACTACTAGACTTTTCTATGTGTCAAATACCTTGGTTCGGAGCTCACGTAAAGCTGTAGTTCTCTTTTAATAACCATAGCAGTTGATGTGGACGTAAACTATCACGTTTAAATTAAAAAATAGTATTATAGATCTAGATTTATATTTGTGACACGCATATCTCTTAGACCAATCGCTAAAATAAGTTCGCCTCAACAGAGTAGCTTTGCTTTTTTTTTGTTACCTTTTATGCACTTGCACTTCGTAAGATCCTTTTTCTTTTTCGTCGTTATAAAACATTTTTTGCTTTAGTTGTTAAAAAGAAAGACAGAAACCTGAAACATGTAATAGTGGAGCGGATAGTCGCTGAAAAGTCGATTGTTTAAAGTAGGTAGTTCAATTTTTTGTAGTAGAAAGATATTGGGTGCATTTAGCGGACAAAGCTGCTTTAAGTAAGCGGTCAATTTTGATGAGTATATTGACATTCAGCGGCTTCCAATTCGCTAAATTGTATTCTGAAAGTCAACATACGATGAATTTAGTTACACAGTGCAGCTGTTGTGCTGACTCTCAGCATACAGGTTAGCGGATTGGAAGCCGCTGAATGTCAATATACTCATCAAAATTGACCGCTTACTTAAAGTAACTTTGTTTGTTAAACGCATCCATTGTTTTTACTACCTTATTAAGAACTTTAAAAGCGCTAAATCTCGTTTTACGACTTTTTGCCGTTTTATCGAAAAAAGTTTTGTGTAATTTACTTTTTCGCTGGCTTCGTTTACTTTAAAAAGTAATATGATCAGAATAGACACACAACTCATGATTTTTCATCGGTCATCGTGACAAGCCGTCGTTATTGAATGTTGTGCTTATCACGATGTCTGTGGGCTTATCAGGCGTGAAAACCAATCACGGCAGCTTGTCTCGATTACCGATGACCAATGAAAAATCACGAGGTTTGTGAGCCTCTTTAGATAGATAAATTCTTGGCAGTAGGTATTAAAAATTTATCAAATTATAATGATAATTACATCTATTCAGAACCACCTTTCAAATAAACAGCATATCAAAGAACTTAAAAACTAAGTGTTTGTTTAAAATTCCGAGATCGACATTAGATTTGGAATACTATTCGGCATGTATTCATGTATTGCAATCAATTGAGTAGTAAATCGTTTGAGAGGAATTCATCAAACTCTTTTATCGATTTGAATTTAACGTAAATACTACTTATCATTATAATTAGATAGATTTTGAACGCCCTGACTACAAGAAGACAACCACCAAGGATGTATCTATCTAATGCTGCTTTTAGAATTTTTCAAATTATGATAATATGCAATTAGTATTTAGAAAACACTGTTAAGAAATACCATAAGAAGTGGCTAAAATAAATTACACTCGTAAGCCGGGTCCAGATTATAGAACCAAACTTCGACCCGAGCCTTGTTGCGAACGTAAACTAATTAATTAAGATAACTAGGTTTGGCTCGAAGTTTGGTTCTATAATCTGGACCGGACTTTTAAAGGATGCACCTGGAATTCTCCGATTACTATTGCAACGAATAAACAATTGTCATTAGTTTCTTTTACAAATAATAATTTTGAATAACTGTCAAATTTTCATTTATTTTGAAAAATATCTGATCTAATAAAAATTAACAGAAAGCATTATTGATAGTTCAAATCAAATCATTTATTTCGTTTTACTCTGAGCCTTCTGGATGAAGGTAGGTTATAATATTATTTTGTGTACCTATTGTGTTATTTCAGTATTGTATTTAAATCCTATTAAGTATGTAGTTAATTTAAATTATGTATTTATTTTCAGACGTTCTATAACAAGTTTTAAAGAACTAAATAATAGCTTGCCAAAGAAAAGTAGTTTAAAACCAAAAAGCAAACAACGAAAAATTGCTGAACCAGAAGAATTAGATAGTAGCAGCTCAGAAAAAGGAAAGAATTTGCTATCACAAGACAAATCAAGCTCGCAAGCAAAAACTGACCAGGTAAATTACAGCTTCAATTTATTTCTTTTATAAATTGTTGCAAGTGAGTAATTATGTAGTAGGTAATATTGGTTTTCATTAAAATTAAAGTAATTTTTTTAAATTTTCGTAGGCTGATAAGTCTGATTCTGTTCCAAGTGCAAGTAAAGATAATCTGAGCAAGGAACCATCAATTGAATCTAGTGAAAATTTGGAAGAGAAAATTGAATCGGACAAGGAACCATTAGTTGAATCTAGGGAAAATTTGAAAGAGAAAATTGAGTCGAACAAAGAACCGACAATTGAATCTAGTGAAAATTTAGACGAGAAAACTGAGTCGAGCGTTTTAGACGAGAAAACTGAGTCCAGCGTTTTAGACGAGAAAACTGAGTCTAGCGTTTTAGACGATAAAAGCAGTGTAAGTTTGTTAATTTCGCAAAGCTTGGTCAAAATTGAAATGCAAAAGCTATAGTTGTCGATGGGCAACTTAATTATCCTAATTTTTCTTAAAAGTTTCAAGCTTTTTCAATTGCATTTTTTATTACAGAAATCAAGCGACCAAGAAATGGAGAAGACTAATAGTTCTAAAAGAGATAGTGCATCTGACTCTGACTCCGATTCAGGTAGCGATTTTGAAACTTTTAGCAAAAAAAAGGCAGAAAAAGAAAAAGTCGACAAATTAAGGTTAGCATGCTTGTAAATTAGTTTCAGAATAGATTAATATTACGCCCGAATGAACTTCTTCCTTAAGTTTCACACCTTCCAGTTATTTCCCTTAAACTTTTCCTGTTTAATTGGTCTATAATTGTATCTCTGTACTATCGAGAAATGTAAACTAATTATAATTTGTATGTGACCGTGTTACGTTCCAGTAACCATTTTAATGCTCTAATTATTTGAATTGAGTTTACTTTATAATTTTGTTTGTAATCTAAATTTTAGAACGTCAAAAAAGAAAAACAGGATAATTATAGATTCTGATAGTGAAGGAGAAAGTGGCGTTAAAGAAAAAGACGAAGATTTTAAACAAACAAGCGAAAAGGAATCTAGTAGTTCTAGCGAAGAATCTGAAAAAGAAGGTAGTGACAAAGAAGAAGATGTTTCAGAGGCCAAAAGGTTAGTTTGTAAATATAGGAACTTTTAAGGGAAGTAATCTTAAACAATTGTAATAATAGTAATAAACGGAAAAGAATCAAAACAATGTCAGATAGCAGCGACGAAGATGTAACAACAAGGAAAAGTTTAAGAAGGGTAACTAATTTGCTTTTAATTTTTTGTCATTAAAATAATTTTAATTTAGATGATTGGTCATGATTCTTTAACTGAAACAACTAAAAAAGCCGAAAAGGAGGAGCAAGAAAGAAAAGCCCGTATTGCCGAACGTCAGAAAAAGGTAAATATTGTTATATTAAAAAACCACTCATTTATAAAGGAAATTTTCTTTAGTACAATGCGATTTTTGAAGAAGATCAACCGATCGATGCAGTGATCGACAAACTAGTGCTAGATTTTGATGAAAAGACTAAGAAGGAAATAATATCTGTAGATAAAAAACTCGCTCAAAAATTGAAACCTCATCAGGCAAAAGGTGTTCAGTTCATGTGGGATGCTTGCTTTGAATCTGTGGAGAGGTCAAAAAGTACTAACGGCTCTGGTTGTATTTTAGCCCATTGTATGGGTCTTGGAAAAACTTTACAGGTACAGTTTCTTATTATATTTCCCTACCTGACAAAATTAATTGAAAAAATTAGGTCATTAACCTGTAAAGCAAATTAGCAAGTATCATAAATTGAAAATATCAAAACTAACACTAATGAGGTCATTCAAATTTCCATTTTTATTTTTAGGTGATAGCTTTAATTCACACTTTGATGGCTAATGAGGAAAAAACTGGAATACAAAAAGTACTGGTGGTGGCTCCACTGAATACAGTTTTAAATTGGGTAGCAGAATTTAATAAATGGTTGAATGACATCGAGCCAGAAATTGAAGTATATGAATTAGTTACATCTAAGCAGAACGTTGCGAGACAGTATCAAGTTGAACATTGGACCAAACACGGTGGTGTCTTAATTATTGGCTACGATATGTTTAGAAATCTAACTAATACGGCAAGTAAGAGGCTAAGGAAGTCAATGCGAGTTGCATTTGAAAAAGGATTTGTGGATCCTGGTACGTAACTTATTATGATTTTTGCCGAAACTAGATTTTTTATTTAAGGTCCGGATTTAATTATTTGCGACGAAGGTCATTTACTTAAAAATGAGAAGTCTAACTTGAGCATTGCTATGAATAAAATTCGTAGTACAAGAAGAATTGTATTAACTGGCACCCCTATGCAAAACAATTTGAAAGAATATTACTGCATGGTGCAGTTTGTGAAACCTAATTTGTTAGGAACGTATAAAGAGTACTTAAACAGATTTGTAAATCCAATTACTAATGGACAGTACACGGACTCGACGGAGCATGACATTGTTGTAATGAGACGGCGATCTCATGTATTACATAAAATGCTCGATGGGATAATTCAAGTGAGTAATTTTTAGAGATCGTTTTAATAAAATAACGCGTTTCCATTGTAGCGTAAAGATTATTCAGTTTTAATGCCGTATTTACCTCCTAAATATGAATACGTATTATTTTTAACGTTGACTGAAGTTCAAATTAAACTATATCAACACTATTTATCCGAATATGCTAGAAGACCAATAGACTCGAAAACTATGCGTACTACGTTTTTGTTTACCGATTTTCAAGAATTTCAAAGAATATGTACTCATCCTAGAGTCTTATTAAACAAAAGTATAGAACTCGATAGGAAGGTAGTTATTAAGGTTTTGTAATAGTGTAGTGCACAGCCACATCAAAGTCGTTTAGAAGGGATTTCTGTTTTCACTTCGAGATTAAAAGTTATAGCGTTTTTCAAATGATTCTTTACCTTCTGGGGTACCAAAATCCGATGGTTGTTAAAATGCCGTCCTGTAGTAGCTCAAAAATCCGAACTTCGGAATTTGCCAACTTTTGTACACTTGTATCTCGGACACCAGAGGTCTACAGAAAACATTCTTGTCTCAAATTGTAGAAAATTTAATCTCCTTTTAAAAAGTATTAAACTATATTTGCCGAAAAATTACACCTTCTAGGTCAAAATTGACAAAAACTGACTATCGAATGTAAAGAATCATTTGAGAAAGGTTGCAGCTTTTAATCTCAAAGTGACAACAGAGATCCAAATTTAATACCCCATGAACTCCACTATAAGAAGTAGTTAAGATAACAAAAATTTCTATTTAATAGGCGACACTAGAAGAATCAGAATCTGAATCTGAGGGTTCGTTGAAAGATTTTATAGATGACGATTCGGACGAAGCCGAAAAAACTAATAGCGAGAGTAGCACTAATAGCGAAAGTGACTCGTCAAACAAAGATAAATCTAAAAATGTTCCTCAAAAACGTCTCACAAGAAATGCCGCTAACGAAGCCGGAATCGATATAGAAGAAGAAGTAATACAAGTACAGAGAGAACAGTTTGTCCAAGATAAATGGTGGAGTCAATATTGTAGTGGAGAAGAACTAGATAACATTGCCCTCGGTTCTAAATTACATTTATTATTTGAAATATTAGAACAGTGCGAACTTATTGGAGATAAACTGTAAGTTTCAAACGAACATTCTTATTTTAATGCTTAAAAATTGTTTTTAGATTAGTTTTTTCGCAGTCGTTATATTCCTTAAATATAATCGAATACTTCTTAGCACGTATCGATGAAGCTACTCAAAATGGCGAGCCAGAGAAAGTTAACAATTTTAAAGGGTCCTGGTCTCTTGGCCTAGATTACTTCCGATTAGATGGATCATCGTCTTGTGATAATAGATCTATATGGTGCAAACATTTTAATAGTTTAAACAATACTCGAGCGAGGTGAGCTAATTATTCTTTACTTTTGCATCATTTTTGTTAACCGTAGCGTAACGATATAAATTATTAATGAAATTATTTGTGGACTAGATTATTTTTAATATCGACACGAGCTGGTGGGATTGGTATTAATCTTACTGGAGCAAACAGGGTAATAATTTTTGACGTTTCATGGAATCCTTCTCACGATATACAAAGTATTTACCGTGTGTATCGATTTGGACAATCCAAACCATGTTATATCTATCGCTTTGTTACAAATGTAAGTACTGACGGAGTTTGTAGAACTTGCCCAATTTGTTATTTTTAGGGCACTATGGAAATGAAGGTATACGAGCGACAAGTAACTAAGCAAGCTATTTCCAAACGTGTTATTGACGAACAGCAAATAGATAGACATTATAATCAAAATGATTTGGCAGAGTTATACAAGTAAGAATTGCTGTTTTCTCATCGTAGTTTAACAAAAGATTTGCAGTTTAATTTTTTGAGTTGCCAAAATTACTGCATTGATTACTCTTTACGAACCATGAAATTTTTTTGTATTTCTAGTTTTGATCCAAAACCCGAAGACCAACCTATACCGTTAGTTCCTAAAGATGTTCTGTTAGCCGAACTGATACAAAAAGAAAAAGATCGCATTTACAAGTATCACGAACATCAAACGTTGCTCGAAAATAAAGAGGACGAAGAATTAAATGAAGCGGAAAGAAAGGCAGCTTGGGAGGAATTTGAAAACGAAAAAACTGCCCGTGTCAACATGAATACTGGAATGGGTAAGCAAAATAATTTTTGTAGCTACTCAGTTAGCAATAATTGATCCCATTATTTATTATACAGAAAACTTGCAAAGTGCAATTTATCAACTTTGAATTTTTTAATTTGACACCATTCGTTGATTATTCGAAGTTTTGTTCTCATTAACATCGTTGTTATTTCGTACCTATTATTTAAAATGATTTGTAAAATTCCATTTGGGATTTATATTAATTATTATTTATTGTTTAGGCTGGATTAGAAACGTTCCAATTCCCGCAATTACTGCAGCTTTGTACAGCATACTGTCCAAAGATAATCCAACTTGGACTAATGAACAAATTCAGGCCGTAGTACCTATGCTCATTAAACAGCTTCAAGATCAAGTTGCAACAGGAGATATACTGGTATAATAAAGATATATTTTAACTTTTTTGTTTGTGAGAGCTTGTAAGAATGTTTTAGTTTATCTGGCTCTTTTCGCATGGAAAATTATAAATGTTTTAAAATTATTTTCGTTTTCATAGTATTTTTTAATTGTTGTCAGTGACGGTTTTGTTTCAGTTTAGTTCGTTTATGTTAAATATAAACCGCCATTGCAGTTTGTAGCTGTTTTATTTATCTAAACGTGTTGCTAGAGAATTTGTTTGCAAAACTAAGTTATGAAATAGGCTTGCTTAAGCATGTTGTGTGTTACAAGTTGCAATTTAAGCTTCAACAATTTTTATCTGTGAATTTGAAGCAGTTAGTATAATTTTCGTCTTTGTTTTTAAAACGACTTGATTCTATATTGGCAGGAAGTGTAATTTTGGACGATTGATATCCGAACCATAGAATTATTCAAATTTTAGGCCTCGAGCTCTTACAGTTTCCTCTGTTGAATTTGTTTACTGATGGATGACAGATAGATAGACGGACAGAACCAGATCAATAGCTTCCTATTTTTTAATATTCTTCAGATATCGACGTGTTGAAACTAAAAGATTCCCATACAATTTTTTTACTGATCTTTAGTTTCGATAGGTAACTCAATTTTATTAATAACGAGTACCGACAATTTATTAATAATTTGTTAAGAAATGTTATTGATAGATTGAGTCCATTGTCTTATGGATTATGAAAACCATGTTCCCCCAAAAATTTTGTCCTTTCAGAAAGTACCAAAAAAATATTCTCTTTATATTTGGGAAAAGATACATCCTCCTCATATAGATTCGGAGAAGCTTATACAGTTTGTGATGTATACAAAAGTTGTACATAATAATAGTATAATATTATGCATGTCTACTAATCAACATTATAAATAAGAGTGTAATACTCTTTCAACAAATGTTCGAGTTTCAAACACTTCTTTTTTATTTTCCTTTACATTTTCTAGTTATTACCAATGATTTGTCCTAGACGATTTATGTCTAGGAATGAGCCTTAAGGGTGTTCAGGTTTCGGCGCAAGTTACCGCAAATGCATTTAAATAAATAGGATAGCATAAATAGTAAATAAGTAGTCAAGCATTCAAACTTTAGTAGTGAGAGTACTTAGTCAAAGCAAAAAGAAATGGAGACTGAGATAGAACAGTGCAGGTGTTTTCGCCAATTTTCCACGTTTTGGAAAATTGTTTTTTTATTTTACTTTTTTGTTTTAAATAAGTAGATATCTATCCATCTATGTCTATGTGAATAAAATTTAATAATTGGTTAAACACTTTGAATTACAAAAATTATAATAAAAATTTTTTTTTATATTCCCGAACACCCTTAATCGTTATTAACTTTATTACTTGTCTTCGTTTAGCTTGCTTCGTGTGTCTGTTGGGGATCTATTTTCGCAATTTTGAACACTTTCCCGTGATCCAATCGTTCTGAAATTTTGCATGCATATTCAATTTACGTGACAGAATTTTTCAGAAATTGTGAATTTTTTCCACGGCTAGATTTAATTAAATTAAATATTTTCGATTTATATTGAGTAATACATATTTGTGTCTAAAAGAAGACAAGTTTTTAAAAAGTGTTTTTTAACTGTTAGCTTATTTTTTAAATGAAATTGAAAGAATTTGCTTTAAAATAAAGAATTCTATAGAAAACTGTTTTAAACATGTTTATATCTGTTTAACCGTGCGTTTCCACTGCGTAAATTGTTTCAGCAATTTGAAACTTATTTCGAAACAACACAATGAACATGGTTCACCAGAGTTTAAAAAAACTATTTTAATTTAAACACGCTTAAAGTTAAACATGTATTCCGAAACGCACGGTTGAAACAAAAATAAAAGCACGTTTGTTTTAAAAAAAGAGTTTAAAACAATAAAAGCATGTTATACCGTTTTTTAACAATTTTTTTTTCAACTGATTTAGAAAATATTTTACATCAAAGGGGTGATATTTGATAATTTTTTTCTCGGTTGTAGTTTCGAAACTAACAAGATCTCACAAATTGATTTATTACTTTTACTTTTTACTAAATTTTGTCTCGATTCAATAATAATGAAGTTAGAAGAGTATTTCACTCGTGTGTTCCTGGTGTTGGTTATAAGCTTACACAAATTAACAATTTAACGCCGAATTTATATTATAAAATTAATTTCAGTTATTCAATCGAGTTGTAAATGAAATCAAACTAATGCAAACTCAAATACAAAATCAACAAAGATTGCAAAATATGCTATATCAACAACAAGTGCAAGCCCTACAACAACGCTTTACACAATCGTTAAATTCCGTATCAAATACAAGAGGGCCAATTCCTTTTCCGTCATCAAGCGAAATTGTTGAGTTGAATGATTGATGAGATGATGAGTCAAGAACGGTTGTCTGAATTTATAAAAGTTAATGTTAGTAGTTCGTATTGATCTAGTTTAGTAATAATCCTAATGTTTTTATATTAAATCGATGTAATAATAAGTACACATTACAAGTGGCACACTGTAAAGTTTAATTGAACTCAAATTCATATTTATTTTAGTATTATGTATTTAATTTTCAAAAAACTCGTGTTAATAAATTCTCATAGTAGCCATTTCTCGTCTGTTGTGTTCGTCTAGCATAGTCGTGGTTTCCATTCTTTCGGCAGCAATTCGTTGTATATTATCTAACAAGTCCGGATACGGAAGAATTGCTCTCACGAATTCCTGTCGATCTAATCTATAAAGTTCGCAAACTTCTACCGCCACAACCGACGCTACACGTAACTCGTCTCTCATAACCAGCGCTATTTCTCCAAAATGAGCTCCGTCTTCCAGATGACAAATCTATATTATAAGAAAAACTAATTAAACTGTAAAAAACAAAATTGGTTTTAAGATTTTTAACTCAAAGAGTGGCTCTATTAAATATTTTTGGAGTTGGAATCTCCGTTGCACTTAGTTAAAAAACTTTCTACAAGGTAATTTAACTTGCCTCTTTACCAGAAGTAGTATAAATGGCGACAGTTCCGCTAGCAATAAAGAACATAGAATTTCCTGAAGTATTCGCGCGGACAATAACGTCATTTACTAGAAACACTTCTGAGCGTAAGCTCGACACGATACGAATTAATAATGTAAGAGGTAGATTTTTAAAAAATGCTACATTTTCTACCAATTTGCGACAACTGTGCATAACAATTTCCTGTAATATAAGATTTTATTAAATAAAACTTGAAAAGATGTAACGAACTAGAACCTGTCTTAGCTGACCCGATATCGTCGATAAGATCTCGGTTTCTCTAAAATAACTTTTTTGAAAACGAAATTCGTAATATGTCAAGAGCCTGCGCTGCATAAATAATGGTAAATGTCTATGACGCATATATTTTCGTAACTGGTGTACCATTTCGATGTATTTTTGAGTAGCAGAAGTTGTGACTTTTGTAACTTGCATGAAAGTACCTAAAGTTAAGCAATTACTATTTTTACAAAAATAGATGGAGTCCATACCATACCGAGAGTGTAAATAAAAAGTATTTTTGATATACACCACACTAGCATAACAAATACTAAGTACCACGTATTATCAGAACGTATTAATCCACCGCTATTGCAAACTAGTGTTGTAATTACATACAATATATTAGTGTAAGAAGTTCTCGCGTTTGGGGGTTGTCTGTGAAAGAATATAATATTATGTAATTATATAATATATGCTGGCCAAAGTTCGTGTTCCAAAATCCACTTGAGACTTGAGGATCTTCTAGTCTAGTGAAATTAAACAAATTTTAGCCCAGACAAACTGTTTTTTGTGGACGATTCGAGTCGACGAAGTACTCTAAAACCACTCCCTAAGTTCTTGTGTTAAAAACTACAAGTTATTTTTTACAGACTTCAATCGAGTAATAAATATATTATTCAAAATATGTATAAATATGTAGTTTGTCCAAAATTTATCTTGCGTCAAACCTTATTTTACTGGCCCATGAGTTAATGTAATAGATGCAGCATAATATTATAACGTTGACAAATTTTTTTAACTGATTATTAATGAATTTAACGATCAAGAGTGTATGCATCTTTGTCAATTGAAATATGTGCTCCATCTGTTACGATAGCGAAGACCCCCTTGCTGGAACTTGAACTTGGGTTACTCTGTATTTGTTAAATAAACTGTATAATTCAATGTTAAAACTATTTTGTACTCTTACAACTTACGGGCTTGTCTTGTCTTTAAAGAGGCCAGCATAGACAACATTTCCCAACACTAAAGAACAAGTAATCCAGTGAAAGAACAACACGCTTATTATGCTCAAAAGAATTAGTTTGGAAAGCTCGTATGGCCACTCAAAATACTGAAACAAAATTTATCTAATCGGAATTCTCTAGTAATTATTTAGAACTGCTTACATTAATCAGATAATCACAATACTTCATAAACGTATATAATCGTATTAATTTGAACAAAGAAGTTATCTGTAATGCTACATGAATGTGAGGATGCCATTCTAAATCTATAAAGAGATCTACGTGGGTCGGGAACGATGACACAAAATCTGGTATAAAGAAAGTTTTCAAGTAATGTCTAAAAAATTTAAATTCGTCAACTAGTTAAAAACAATTAGCGGTAAATTCTTGAATTTGCTATATTTCACATATTTCTTTAACTAATTCAAATTAATATATCTAACAATATCGATGAACACTCGATAGTTTTTCAGACTGGCATTTAGCGGTTCGATTAGAATTTGTTGTAAGGTGACTGAAAGTTGTCCCTTGTACGCCAATAGCTATGAATTAGCGTGTTGAGAAAATTTAAATTTTTTTAGGGCGTTTTAAATTGTTCTAAATGTTTATTGATATTGAAAGTTCATATAGGCACTATAAAAAGGTACTTACATAGCTACTTTTTTAGGATCTAAAATAGCATTTTTAGTCTCGAAATTGTAATAACCAGTGACAAAATTAATCAGCATATCAACAAAACACAGACTATCGCCAGTCATTCTAAGCCATTTCCATATTGTGTGACTAAAAATAAAATTGGCATCAGGAAGGCGAAAATAGGCTACATCTAAAGGAATCGTTATAAACTGAACTAGAAGAACGAAGGTCATGAAATTTGTCCAGTATTGCCTAAAAATATTCATTAACTCGAAGAAGATTGAGAATTTATATCTAAAGTGGTTACCGAGCGTCACTAAATGGATGCACCATGTAAAAATAGTTGCTTAAATGCCTCGAGTTTTCATTTGCTATTGCTCCTTGACTTCGAAAGTAACGATAACTACTTACGTTAATTTCAGAGACCATACGTAATCTAATGATATATCTTTTGAATCGACTCCACATACCTCTCCCAGGTACAAGCTGAGGTAGTTCATCCAGTTCATTAGCCATTTCACATTCGTGTCCATATTTGGCAAACTAAATTTATATAAATAATAGTAAATTACTATTAATAACAGCTTCTTATATTTTTACCAAACGGTTTTTTCTATAATGTGTTTCCGTTACCATTTTTTGCTGTTCATGTCAAAATTTAATTTGCGATTTTTTTATTGCCTACTATTTGAGAGTTTCTCAAGTTTAGGAGAATTTACTAATTGATTCAAATTGAAGAGCCAGCATTTGGATCTTGGTCATTATACGAATGTGCATAAAAAACGCAACTATTACTAATCATACTATTGTTTGATCCTGTTTTCTTGTATATTTTTAAATATTTTGAGTAGGTACCAACTTGTAGAATAGCCTGCTACTAGTCCTGTTATAGCCACGATATATCTATACTTTCGGTTCGATTACAGTCAAAAAATTTGACTACTACTTACATTGTACGGTCAGCTACAAGTACAATGTTGGGCAACGATTTTTATAGTATGTGCAATGTTTATGCGCTTTTCAACGTGATTTGGCAATAATAGCTTATATTTCAGATGATGAAATCCCTTTTAAGAAAACAGCGTTGGAACCTTTGGGTGCATTCAATACTAAGAAATCAAAAAATAGAAGAATAATCTGCTAAAATATGCAGTTCTTCGTGAACTCGCGCAAATTCTATTAGTTTTTACGGATCACAAAACAGAATTTGATCGAATGTTACTGTTCACACTGTTAATGAATACCGCTATCTTGGTTAGATCAAAAGCTCGTTTGGAACAAAGACCACGGTTATTTGACTGTAGTGTTATTAGATCGTGTCCCACAATGTGAATATATAATAGATTAATACAAAAAGCATGTACGAACGGTCCGAAAGTGTAGATCGGCCTTTAGAATTTTTAAACTTCCCGCTAGTGGGTAGGTTTTCTGCTACAAGTAGTTCAAGGTCGCCCGAACTAACCTGTCTGTAGTTCATTTGTTCGCTCGATGAGTGAGGCGCTGGTGTGGCGTCACACTTGTACTTCCCTCACTCTCATTCATGTACGCGTTGTATGCATTTATTGCATTTAGTAACCTGCGGTAACCTGTTTGTGTTGTGATCTGATTATCATTAATGTTTAATGTAAATAAAAACATTGGTAATTGACGCGATAAAACATGAGTGAACGTGCATTAGTTATAAATATTGTGGGGGATAACAAATCTCAACTTGTTTCGTATTCGGACGCGACAACGGCGGAAGATGTGTGTATTGCATTATGCAAACAGTTTGGTATTGCACCTGTTGCTCGACATTTATTTGCTCTTCGAGATTCATCAAAACAGACTTTCCTTATGCCAGCTTCCACGTTTCCACAAAAAAACCCCTCGTATGACTTTCGAGTTAGATTTAAAGCAGCTAGTATACATCGCTTAAGGGATATCGATAGAAAGGCTTACGATTACTACTTTCATCAAGCGCGTTGTGATGTTCTAGAAAATAAAATACCCGATTTAATTTATGAGAAATATAAAAATGAATTGATAGGTTTGGGAGTTACGGATATGTACAGAGTAATGTTAGAAAAAGATATACCTCGAGAGAGTGTCGAAAATGAGTACAAAAAATATATACCTAAAGAAGCACTGAAAAGGCATTCGATTTTTATTAAAAAACCAATACACGAAACTTTAGGTAAAATCAAAAAAGCTGGACATAATGCTTGGTAAGATTAATATTATTATTGTATAAAAGTTTAATTTTTCATTTGTAGTTACGTTAAAATGGAGTACCTGAAACAGTTGGAATTAATGGCTCCCGAATATCTCACCGAAGAGTACAAAGCAATGACAGATCAAGATGGCACTACTTGTAGTATTTTTGTGAAAGTATCACCTTATCATCCAACCGAGCCTGGGATTAGAATCGCATTCGACTCTAAAAAAGAAGTGAGTTGTAGATAATGGAAGTATTGCTTTTAAATCGAAACTTTCAGACGTGGCAGCAAATTTGTACAATTGAAGAATTATGTTATATCTCGCTTCGAAAAGATGGCACTGTAGAAATTAGTCGTAAAAATGGAATTCCTTTTTATTTAAAGTTTTATTCTATTGCATCGATGTTATCATTCGTTAGTTTGTTAGATGGTTATTATAGATTAAAATGTAAATGGATATTTAATATTTGCAAAGATGTTCCTACACCTTCGCTACAAAAGTTGTATGCAATGAAATGTCATGGCCCTGTTGGGTAAGTTGTAGTGTTAGTTTTGTACAAATTGTAATTATAATGTTATAGAGGAGAATTTTCTTACGCAAAACTTGAAGAAAAACGTGGGAATCGACCAGGCTGCTTCGTATTACGTGAAAGTGAAGCAAAATATAATACGTTTTACATCGATGTTTGTATGAAAGAAAGGTAATTTTTAAGAACGTTCAAGTTAGCCTTAATTAATGTAATATTTTTTAGTATGAAACCAAAGACTTTTAAATTAGAAAAGGTGACTGGTGACGATTTTATATTTAATGACGACTTGACGAGGTATAAAAGTATTCATCAATTAATGGTAGCTTATAACAATCCCCAAGGAGAAATTTGTTTACAAGAGTGTCTTCCACCTTCAGAATATGGTAAAAGGAAAATGTTTTTGAAATCATTATTTTTTCAATTTCTGTGTTATTAGATAATTCGCCTCTATTATTATGTCGAAATCACTGCATTTCCGGAGATTCTCTCACAGATAGTTCTGCAATTCAAAATATTATTCCTTCACAACCTTTATGCATCAGCAATAAGGATATTCAGGTTTATAAAGGTAAGTCTTAATTTGTAATTACCTTATGTTTATTCTGCTTTTTACTATGATGTGTGATATAAATGAGCGTCGTCTTTATTGTTGCTATGCATGCACTTTTAATTACTACATACGTGATGCCTATGTGACACTAGACTTTTTTGTTTATATTATTTTAATGTCTAAATACTGCTCTTCGTGTTAATAACAATATTAAAGGGGGTTACTATGCTCAAAAACCAAAATTATAATTTTAAAACAACTCTTGGAAGAAAAATAAATAGAGAAGACTTGGTAAGAGTGCTATTTACATTCTACTTTTATAAAAACGAAGAATCTTCACACACTTGTGTTGAAACATTTTGAGAATAATAATGAATGCAAAATGAATTGGGAGGGTTTAGAAAAAAATTTTAAAAAAAAGGGACTAGACGATCTTGAAAAAATTCTGTCTTACTCTAGTTGAAGAGCGGTCCATCAGTTTAGATATTGGAGTAGACGACAAACACACAAACAGTTCTTCCCGGCTGTTTCTCGATATCTCGGTAGGCCAGTGTGTCTGTTAGTAAAAATAATTGCGTCTTGTTGAAAACAATTACTGTTGCCAAGCAATATTTTAATTCCATTATGTAATCTCATCTGAGAGTATTTATTAATGCCCAAATGACTTTATTTGAGGCCACTTGTTTATGTATTTTGATTTCTGTAGTTGCCGCCAATTCCGTGTTAGGTAATTTTAGTTCATTTGGTGATTTAACAGACCTGTCGATATGTAAATTGAGTCACTTGGGAATTGAATATCAAGGTGATATTGCAAAATCCGAATCTGGGGTTCGTTGCCAAAAATGGGAGACAGATACGCCCGTTCATCAAGTTGATGAAAGCTTAGTTGATCAGAAATTTCCAGAATATTCGAAAAAGCTTGCAAAAAGTTATTGTAGAAATCCTAATCGGGATCCAAAAGGGCCATGGTGTTATACTATGGACCCCAATCTTATAGATGACACATGTGGGATACCATTGTGCATTTTTACCGAATGTAGACTTACAGGTTCTGGTATTGAATATGGGGGAGTTCATAATTCTGGATCATCTGGTTAGTTACTAAAAAAAGTAAATTTTTTTATAAAAGAATTATACTTAGGCAGAAAATGTGTGAAATGGAATAAATCACGAAATAGAGTAAAATATAAAGATGGTGTAATTAAAGTAGATAAATTTGAAGAAAATAAGTTTCCCGATGAAAGTATCGGAAGTGCCAAAAAGTACTGTCGTAATCCCGATGGAAACCTAGGTGGACCTTGGTGTTTCGTCGAGATAGAAGACACAGATATTGTCGAGCCCGAATTTTGTGACATACCTTTCTGCGACAATGAAGATTGTACATTTCTTTCTAAAAACCATTCCGTATATTCCCATTACATCGACTTAAATCACACTCTTACTAATTTAACGTTTGGTTTAAAAGTTTGTGATACCGATTCGTATCATACCGCTAGTGCTCGTTTAGTTTTATCCGTCTTGTCTTTACCTTTTACTAGTAAACAAATTATGGACTCTGGAATTGGAATAGAAGTTTTAATAACTAGCGAAGTTAGTGCATTAACTTTTGGCAACAAAGACAAACCGGAGTATGAAAGTTCAATCGGAGCGTTAAAAGGAACGGAGTTCACATTTTTTTCTTTATCTTGGTCGAAAGGATTTATCACACTTACTAGACAAGGACAGAATAAACCAATCTTTTTAGCCGAATATAGGACTAAAAAGAATTTATTAGGACATTTTAAAGATCAATTTCGTTATTATTCTGCTCAAGGAACTAACGTCTTCTGGAGCTTTCCTTTTTGCGACAACGATGGTGATTGTGATGTACACTCTACGACTTCTTACAGTTTTCAAAAGTTTTGGCCTTTGAGAGAAACTAAAGTTGGTCGAGATTTACAATTTCACGTAAGATCGGTTCATTCGGCTTTCATTAGATTAGTTGCGACTCCCTCTCTTGGATTTCCGTATGTAGAAATAATGTTGGATCGAATCGACAATTTTACACGAATTGTGAGTGTCGATTATGAAAGTGCACCTAAAGTTGTGCTTCAAGAAATTACAATTCATCCGATGTTAAATTATTGGAAGTGGAGCGAATTTTCGGTTTCTTTCTTTGCCGATACTCTCCAAATATATTTGACTAAAGACGTAGGAACTCACATGATCGTGGAAGTTAAGCATAATCTTATTAGAAAAATGCGTTGGTTTTCTCCTAGCTCGTTTAATACGGTGGCTCATTGGACGTTTTATTGTGTGCCTCCAAAATTTGCTAATGCTCCAGGCGCTTGGCCACCCGAATGTGTCATTAGTAAAAATGAACCCGAATATAAAGGTACTCAGTGGATTACAGATAAAGGACTTCCGTGCGTTCCTTGGTCGAGTTATAAATTATTGCCCGATTCGGCTCATTCTTTGTTTAGTGAAAAGAGTGCCTTGAAAGAGGTGAATTATTGCAGAGATCCTAATACAGATTTGAAAGGTAAACTCCACATTTATTTAAGTGTGCGAGGGATTAAGTTTTAATTTACACGTTCATTGATTAATAATATTGTTAAATATAGGCACGTATTGTTACGCAGTTTCTCAAGAACCTGCAGTGAAAATTGAAAAAACGAATTGCCATATTAGAAAGTGTAAGTCTGCAGATTGCAGAATGGCAGGAACTGGCAATGACTATATTGGAAAATTAAACACCACACGATCTAATAGAACGTGCCACAATTGGGTGCAGCATATTGTGGGAAATAATTTAAGTCAAGAATATTTAAATGAAACTTTATACCCCGATATGTCCGCAGAAAGTGCCGGAAACTTTTGTAGAAATCCTTCAAGAAATATCGCAGGTTAATTTTTATTAATAAAATAATAATTCGATTTCCTTAGATGTCTTATACAATTCACAACCCATTTAGACTCCAGTAGTAGGCCATGATAGTTTTTTTATTTAAGTCCTACCAGTGCATTGAATTTGAAAACAAGTCAAATGTATTTTATTAGCAAACTGGCAGCACCACATTAAAAAAAACTGGAATCACACAGCCAATACTGTTAGATGATCCCAGCTTACTGTAGTCTAAGTTCTAAATGGATTGTGTAAATTGGGTATACTTTATAGGTAGTTGGTGTTACACTACAGATTTAAACTTAAAAGACATGTGTAATGTTCGAGATTGCGATAAACCGGAAGAGTGTATTGTTTTAGTAAAAGGAGACGGAGAAGGTTTAAAATAACTTACAATAAATAAAATGCGCTGTAAATTGATTTTCAGGTCGAAACATTTACATTCTTCCTCAGTGGAAAGAGGTCGGAATTCACGGTGGTTTGCATTTTTCCTTGAAAGTTTGGAATCCCGATTTATTAGATGGCATAGTATTTCAAATAAAATCTCTTAAAAAAGATTATGAAATAAAATTAGTAATTGGTGCCGACGATAATGAAAAAATTATCTTATACTATCAATCGAAAGTAATAAAACAAAAAACTTTTCCTCGATTAATACCGGCGGGTAAATGGATTTCGTTTTGGCTGCAAATAAGAAAAGGGGAAGTTCTTTTGGGGTACGAAGGTATACCTCATTCTTTATTTGAATGGAAACACGAAAATTCATCTTCTGCGTTTGAGCCTGTGTTTTTGACTTATTATTCGATACACGGACATCCGATGGGAATATTTTTCAAATGTGATGATTGTCATTCCGAAGTTACAACAGTAAATCAATTTAGTCGAATTATGCCTATCGGTTTATGGTCTCAATCTGAAAGTTCGGCGTATAACAATTTAACAATCAACATGCGCGGAAATGGAATTGCAATTTTAAACCTCTTTTCTTTACCAGATATTGGAGAATATTTTGCTTTGGCATTTAAAAAATCAAATAAAATCGAGTTCGTGCGCCACTCGATTATCAACCAGAGCAAATCTGAAGAAGTTTTGTTTTCGCAAAAATTAAACGATCCTGTTATAACTAATACAACTTGGACGAAATTAGTAATTTCGTTTAGCGAGTCAGAGTTGGTGATTACCAACAACGATACATTAATCGCGAATTATTTGAGCAATTTCCCTATGCTGTTTTATTGGTTTGCATTAGGCGCTCAAGACGATTCAATTACGTGGACTGCAAACTGCGATCCTCCCGATATTGATGGGAAGCCATTGAATGGTGGCTGGTCTCATTGGTCGTCTTGGCAGTGTACCGTTAGTTGCGGCGGAGGTGAAGGTTACAGAACTAGAACGTGTTCTAACCCTAGACCGAATATTTTTGGCAAACTTTGTGAAGGCTCACCAACTTCAACCGGTGTATGTAACGATTTTCAATGCGGCGATATAGGCAGTGAGACATTGGAAAAAATTAGAGAGCACTTACAAACTGAGCAATCTAGTTTAGTTGTAAACGAAGGCGACCGTGTTATAATCGAAAATGATCATAAAATATTAAAAATAATATCTGAACAGTCGCCCGAATCTTACTACGAGTGGACGTTAAATGGTAAATTTGTGCCGGCTAGACCTAATCGAGTCGAATTTAAAGACGATAATATAATCATTCGTAATGCTTCGATAACTGATATGGGAGTCTACGTTTGTATGCTTCATCGGATAAATAATCAACGGATCGTTTTTCATGTAGTTTCTTTGGCAATTGCGACAAAATACTATAGGATAACTACAAGAGCCACTTTAAGTTTACTTTTGGAATCAAACTCCGTCGTTTTGGGATACATATTTTCTGATTTACGTCAAAAATGGGTTATTAATGATACCGTTTTTGTAGATTACGGTATAACAACTTTAGCAGCAGTGAGCACCCATCAGTTGAAAAATTTGAATATGTCACAAACGGGGTTGTGGAAATGTGTAGTGGAACAAGCAGATTTGCACCTCTCTTGGGTTACCAATTTAATTAAGATTAAAGTTAAGAAAGCTCCAAATTTTTATACTCATCTCAGGGAAGATCGTTTGACTGCCCCACTATTTTCTTGGTTAAAGACAGATACGAATGTTCGTATCGCAATTGTATCAATTATTGTTTTTACGTTTATCTCTGTTGTTGTTGGTGTTTTTGTCTATTTTAAATGGTGTACTTTAAATGTTAAAGTACCATCTCCACCAAAAAGAAAGTACGTAAGAAATAGAAGAAATGAATAGCCGAATTTAGTATTGCATATTTTTGTCACAAATGCTATTTGCAAATAAAACTTATAAAGTCTAAACTTAAAAATTCATTTGTTTAGATTTATTATCAGAGATATCAGTAAAAACCGTAGAATTTTCGATCCATTTAAAAAAAGGATGCTTATTTGGTATCTCGTAAATACGAAAAATAATTAAGTTCTCACTGCTAAAGTGGCGGAGCGGCTAAAAGCACTCTGACTCCTGTGGGTTTTTGGTTCGAATCTGGCTGGTACCTTAAGATTTTTTCCATGTGCCCCATTCCTTGTTTGGGGCGATTTAGAATTCACCTAAAACTGCAGGTCTCGTCTTAGCAGTTGAAAGGATGTAAAGCAATAAAAATAAATAAAGTTCTCGCTGAAAGTTTTGCCCAATTTTATTTGTTGAAAAATGATCAGCACTGGTCAAAGATAGAAACGGTAACGACATTAAATTTGTCTTGCAATTCTGCTCAATTTTGTTAAATCGCTTATACTAACAAAGTTACCCATAGTAGAATGGTAGGTTAGTGTCACCCTATATATTAAATTCTAACGAGCGATCAATTTAAGATTTAAGCCTTCAAGCAGTTATTTTATTAGGGTAGAAACATCGTGCAGAGACGAGACTAGAGGTAATCGGCGCGACTTAAATTACAACATATATTCGTATGTACTTGAACATAATGAAGAGGTTTTTGCTGCTCCGAATATACTTTGTAATTTAAGTCGCGCAGCTTTATATCGAGCCTCGTCTCTGCACTATGTTTGTATCCTTAAACATGCGAGATAGCTAAGATATGATGTACGCCATCTAGTATTTTATTCAACCACCTTAGGGCAGTGTGTCTTGGTTAATAACAAAATTTTAAACTCATTTTTTTTATAGGACAAAAGAAAGAAGGATCTGGAGGAATCACAATAACGTATCGAAGTATGTGGCGTTTAACTAAAGGGAAGAAGATGGAAGTTGCCATGAAAGTACTCAAGCACGACAGTTCCGATAAATATTTGAAAGTATGGCTATTTTAAAGAAATTTTGTGTTGCTTTCATTGCTAAAAATCATAATTTTTTAGGATTTCTTAGAATTAACCGGTCATTGGGCATTTTTGCAATCGAGCGCCATTGTCCGATTGTATGGTATTACAATGACCAATCCTATTTCGATGGTTTTGGAGTATATGCGTTTGGGACCATTAGACGAGTTTCTTAGGAGTAATAAAAATATTTTGAAACAAGTAGATTTAGTCGAAGCTTCTTCAAATTTAGCATCAGCTTTATGGCATTTGGTAAAAACTGATTTTTCATTTTATTTCACTTTTTATTTTAATTTTATTAGGAAGAAAATGCAATTGTACATGGTAATATAAGATGCAAAAAATTATTGGTCAGCTGCCACGAAGAAAATACTTTCACTGTAAAATTAGGAGATCCTGGTATTCACCATTCTTACGCTTCGAGCGAGTAAGTCCACAACCTTTCTAAAATATTTAAATTAACTTAAAATTTAGGGTTCACTGGATTCCTGTCGAATGCTATTCAAACTTGGAGTTTGCAAAAAAATCTACAGCTGCTGATGTATGGGCTTTTGCAACGACCGTTTGGGAAATTTTTATGTACGGAGAGATCATAAAACCTGTCGATCATTTAGATGCTATGAAAGTATGTGTCGAGATTCCTTAATACGTGTTTATTTGCTTATTTAAAAATTGTTTTAGTTTTATGCAAATGGTAAAAGATTGCCCCAACCACCCGATTGCCCAAACGATGTTTATAAAATATTAAAAGAATGCTGGGACTCCGACCCCCATCAAAGAAAGCAGCCACAGGCGCTTATGAGAGATATAAATCAGATTTTATACCAAGGTAAATAATTGTTCTTTATAAGCGTTTAGTTTATTAGTCATTTTTTAGTGTACAATTCACGAAGAGTGCATTCCTATTCTAAAGTGTTGGCCAAATCAAATTACGGATCTCAGAGTTTAGCAACTGCATCATCAGATTCTAGCATTGCCTCCAATACTACAGGTACTGTTGTTACAAATTATAGGGTTACAATTCTAATTTGTTTTTGTTTCTTGTATTTTCAGCAAGTACGGCAATTGTTGGATATAAGGATGAATTGATATCGATATCAGATATGAGCGAAACTGATAATGATTTATCAAACGGTAAAAGTTTAAATACTGAACAAACGTGGCTTTTGAACTTACAAGTAAGTAAGACTACGTTGAAGCTGTAAAAATAAAAATAAAAGAACTACAGACGGGTCTGCTTATAACAAGTACGTTTGTGCCACAAAAATGTGCTCACTATTATATCCAACCGTTCGCTATAACAGTTTTGGTAATGACCGATTTATTAATTAACATCTACTGTGTTAGTATGTATTAAGTTGACTGGTGGATTTTTTTGTGCCATGAGAATTTCTCTCTAAAACCAAAAGCTTACTATAAGCAGAGCTCGTTATAACCAGACTCGGCTATAGTGGAGTTACAATATCTCAAAAAATGCATAATAAGGAACTGTCTCATAAATAGTTTAACCCGTAAGTGCAGACATAAACTTTAGTTACGTTAGAACAGACACGTAGTGAGATTGACTACGTCGCAATTTAATGTGTTTCTTACACTTATAACCAAAAATATTTTACTTTTTATGGTTTGTCGATAAAGGCTGAACCAGGAGAGAGATTATTTATTTTAAAAAATTTCATCAAAACAAAACCATAAACATGAAAATTGAATACAAAGATAAAGACGTTCTAAAAGTAAGTAAAAATTTAGAGATGACATTTTTAATTTTTTAAAATTTTTTTCTTTATTATGGCCCTAAAACTTGGGGCTATGACAAATTTCGAGTACAAAAATCGTTGAACAAGCAGAAAAATGCAACTAGTTATTTTATAAATATACAATAACATCTAAAAACGTGACTCTAAAACGCGGCGGAAACAGTTTGAAATTTAATATCTTCTCGACAAACGCAAAAACAACGTTAAAAATACTTTGATAATATAGATAAAGGTTCAACTTAAAGGTACCCAAAGGCTAATACAGATAGGGCAAAAAAAACCTGTTTTAAATACTACCAAAGTGAAAAACGTAGTCAATTTGCTCCGTTTCTGCACTTACGGGTTAATAATCGTAGTTTTTTAGACTATTGAGCTGGGCCCAGACGTAGCATTTTGTTTCACGATTTGTTTGTACAAACAAGTTACACAAATATATCAGTATGTGTAGTGCCGTATTATGTTTGTACAAACATATTTCAAGAAGTAAATTCATTTGACTTGTTGTAACGTTTAGGGACTATCAACTTTTTATATTCGTTTTGTTTGTACAAACAAGTCGTTGAAACAAAATGCTACGTCTGGGTCCAGCTTGACCTGGATTTTGCATTTTGTTTTGTTTCAACGATTTGTTTGTACAAACAAGTTACACAAACATATCAGTATGTGTAGTGCCGTGTTATGTTTGTACAAACATATTTCAGGAAGTAAATTCATTTGACTTGTTGTAACGTTTAGGGACTATCAACTTTTTATATTCGTTTTGTTTGTACAAACAAATCGTGAAACAAAATGCTACGTCTGGGTCCTGCTTTAGTAAAAAAAATTACTCAAAAATGCCTTATAAATACACAGATCTGTTGAATTGCGCTTTGAAAACTCCTTTTTTTACAGGAAGGCAATAACGAAGACTTTTCATCTTGTGATTTTTCAACTGTGTTCTCAAATTTCACCTTTTCGATGGCCACATCTATTACTTCATTAGACAGCATTAGTTCGATGCAAAGTATTTTTGAATTAGACGCCGATTGCAATGTTATATTACAAGGCAGAATAGGACAAGGATTTTATGGTGAAGTTTATAAAGGAACTTTGGAGTATTTAGGCGATAATGATTGCGAACCTCGAAAAGTAGCCGTGAAGAAGCTCAAAACAACTGCCGCTACCACTTGTTTGCAAGATTTTGAACGCGAAATATCGATCATGAAGGTTAGTTAAAAGTTTGTTTTAGTATATACCTAGTTTGAAGTCGTCGTTTTTTTTTAGACTTTAAAGCACCCCAATATAGTGGAAATATTAGGAGTACTTCAAGAACCTGAAGTATCGTTAGTAATGGAATTTGTACAGCATGGATCTTTACAGAGTTATTTAAAAATTTACCGCGAATCGTTATCTATTAAGCAGTTATTAAAATACGCTTTAGATATATCTAGGGTAAGTGTAAAGGTGTAATTATATCGGAACCATTTTTATTTTAATAAATTGAAAAAATAGGGTATGGATTACTTGGATACAAAACATATTGTTCATCGAGATTTAGCTGCAAGAAATATTCTAGTTGTCGATGAAAATCACGTAAAAATATCGGATTTTGGTTTGGCTCAAGTAATGGGAACTAATGAATATTACATACTGAAAACCAATCGAGAATTACCCATCAAATGGTAAGTTAATTTTTAGATTATTACATTGATTGCGATATTGGTCTTCGAACAGCGATGCGAGACATTGTAGCCATGCTGAGTATATTCTACCCAAACTACAGTACATACAGAGTTTGTAACTTTGCACTATAACATAGTGCGAACTAAAAGTTAGTTAGGACAGTAATCAAATTCTTACATATCGGTCTCCAGGGACTGAAAATTTAATATCAGTTTTTGGGAATCGATAAAACACCACAATAGAGATAACAATTTTAATCCTCGCAGTCAATGTGTTAAAGTCTACAAGAGTAATGTAAATTTATTTTAAATTAGGTATGCACCTGAAAGTTTAAGAGATGGAAAATTCTCTTCTCCTTCTGACGTTTGGTCTTACGGAGTCACGATGTGCGAGATGTTCGGTCATGGGGAAGAACCAAAGTTAGTAATTGCTAACGTGGATAAGAACGAGGGACAAGAGCAGCAAATCTTATTGGATGCTATAGAAAGTGGAGCTAGGTTAGTGGATATTTTCTTATTTTTATCATTGTATTTATAATTCAATTACTAGGGAGTAAATTAAAAAAAATAGTACTTTTAACTTTTGGATCTTTGACAATTTTATTTTTTGTTGTAGATTCCCTTGCCCAGTGATGTGTCCTCAAGTTGTTTATGTTCGTTTAATATATCCTTGTTGGCACGCTAATCCCCACCAGAGACCTCGATTTTATCAGCTGTGTAAGGAAACTGAAGATCTTTTACTGCAGTACTGAATAATTTTATACAAATATTCCTGAGAAAAACATGTCAAAAGGATGCTGCTCAAGTTTAAGCTCGACTAAATGTATTCATAAGAGATACATTTTTTAAAAATGACAATTAAGGTTTTATAGCAGGCTTTTTCTTGCGATATCAACCACTACCTCTTGCTGTCTTTAAACACAATTGAGATATCCTGCACATAAGAGTAATATTTACCATGCTCCAATACTCAAATATAATGGTAAAAAAGTTTTTAGAGAGTTAATAAAAAAGTTGTGGTATACAGGGTCGACAATCCATCACGCTACTATGGGTAAAAGCTAAGGTTGGTTAAATTAGAAAAAATGGGCAAAATTACAAAACAAATTTAGGGTGCTCGTTATAAGTGGACCCAACTGAATCTCTCACCGTTGTATATAGAACAAAAGTGTAAGAGAGATAAAATTAATAGATATTTTTATGTATTTTAAGATTGAGGAGCTTTCAGAATTATTTTCAGTTTTGTTTAGGGAATTTAACAAACTTACATTTTTAAAATGTATATGTACACATGTACAGGGGCCTGTAACACAAACCGTACAAGTCCTACAATTGTATAAAAAGTCCAGTAAAAACAAACTAATTTTTGCGTACTTACCACGTTTTTTTGTTTATTTTGACTTGACAATTTATACAATTGTACTTGTTCTTTTGTGTTCGGTTTGTGTTACGAGCCCCAGGTCGCTCAGATTCAACTGAGATATACGACAGGGTGCGCAGTAGTAATGGTAAATAGGTTTATCTCTCTCCAACCAGTACTGTGTCTGTTTCTCATCTGCGCATCGTATATCTCAGTTGAATCTAGTTCATCTCGGAGTAAACCTAAATTTTAGCGCTATTAAATAATTTCAACACACTTTGCTCTATTTATTTTGGTAGATTATTGTCACCCTGTGTGTATACTGGTATCAGTATGGTAAAAATATTGAGATTATTTAGTCAAATATCTTGATTTCTTTATTTATGCAAAAAACATACAATAAGTTGAAATTTTTTAATAATTAAGTTGAACTTAAAAGCAGCATTGAAGTACAAATTTAAGTTAAGCATTTAAAAGAATTTTTATATTGTGCCATAAGTCTTGTGTGCAATGTTTGTTTATTAAGCTGGTTGACGAGATCGTGGAATAGGAATGTGCATCGCGCCACAAGAAATTTCAAAAATCGCTGGCATTTACGACGCACTTTTGTATTTCAGTCTCGTGTCAACTCGGTTTTATGTTTTTATATACTTAAGATTTAATAGATACTGTTGTAAATAAATATTTGAAATGCGTTATTAAAAAAGTTATTACTCAATTTGAATGAGATTATTACAAAAGGTGGGTAAAAATTTTATAATGCTAATTAATCATTTATAATACAATCTAATATTCTGACCTTTCTAAAAATAAAAAAAAGTTTAGTTTCAGTCTATATCACTACTAACACTTAATTTATTAATGTAACTAAGCAATCCTTGTAATCTCTTTTTAACGCACTTTTGATCATCGATAGTACATCCTAAAAGAGCAGACTCAAAATTTTTATCGGTAATACCTTGAACCACTTGTGACGAACAAGCATTCACATATGCCAGGCACTTGTTATGAGTTGTTTCAGAGTCGTACTTCATTCCTACAATTAATGCATCTATCAAATGATTAATCTGATGTAAAGCATCCTCTTGAGCCTTATCACGTTGGGTGTGAACCTTTAATTCTACAGTATGACATCGGTTAGTAATGCGATCGACATAAAATAGCACATCCTCACGCTCCACTAAAAACTCGTGTTATACATAATTAGCAAATAACTAAATAACATTAGAATACCTTCAGATAATTCAGCCACTAATTCTGCATTTCTAACAGAGTCGAGTGATGATAAGAGAGAATCTCGTTCTTCTTCTAATTTAATTGCTTCCTTTCGTAAATTTTCCACATGCCCTTCTAATTTATCTAATACTTCTAACACTCTTTGTTTAGGTGGCATAGAATCGAAAGTAGTATTTTCGTCAATTTTGGGTAGTCCGCTCCCAGAACTACTCGGGTTTGAAAAGCCTATTAATATAGACAATTATATATTGTATTATTATATTATATTTATTTCATGTGCTTAGGTACGAAGATTTTAAATTATAACTTAATATTAATCTAACCACACTTCTAAACTTCTTACCTAAATTAGAATTCGTTACTGGATCTACATCCATGAGTTCTAGCTTTAGTCGAATCAAACGTTATGGGGTGTATTAAATTAATTTTCTAAAAACACTTTTAAAAAATTTGAACCTTTGTGTTGGGTTGAAACGAGTTGTCAAATATTTCATGTGACAATTTCGCATGGAGCTGCAGAGCAGAGACCGAGCGACAGCTGGTTAGTTAGGAGGGGTGGATCACATATTCATAATCATAGGCGTCGTTTATCACATAACACTTACTCTATAAGTGCATCTCCCATGTTAGCAATCGAGGAATTGTTTGCAGCGCCACCGTGGGTGTGCAATTTACTAAAGCGAAAGTCCGCGAAATTTAAATATATCCATTTTGTAAATTTCGAAATTAATAATAATTTTCATCATTTTAAATAATAAAACACAAAGTACTAAACCTCTACAATAAAGAGATTTAGCACTTTGTATTTTATTATTTAATATGATAAATTATTTCAAACAAGTAAAGGTCAGGTTTTCGTATTGAGACAGTTCGTTAATTTCCAGGTAATTTAATGACCAAAAAGTTTTCTAGTTTTAGACAGCAAATAAAATTTCACGAGAAATGAAAAACCAGCTAGCTCTGTAAGAAAAACAATATATGAATGTTTAACAATTCATGTATTAAATAAATTAATGATCATGAATATGACCAGAAAAAACGCATTAGACTAAAATACTATGTAAAAAATTAAAATAATAATAATATTTCTTTTCGTTCATAAAATATAAATATGTTTTAACAATACTACCAACAAAGACATAAAACAGAGATGCAATTAGTAAAAAAATACTTTATGCTGCACGTGCTACACATACTTAAAAACTTATTATTTAAGGATAAGTTATTGCAATTTATATTTAGGTACTTTAGTAGATATTTGTAGAACAATAACTATATCATTTACAGTCCACACGAATTCAAAATCAAATAACAGCTGTCGAAATAACAAGAACAAGTTTAAAATTGTGTTCCACCAGTAAACTAGCCTAGTCGAGCCAGATACGTGACAGAAAAATTTTCAATTACTAACGAGTAATTAATAAACTTAGCAACTAAAATGACAGGATTTACCAGTTTAACAAAAGATTTGAAAAGTTTAGTAGCACATTGTATTCGACGTCAGTAAGTTGCACAGTTTCTCGCCATAGCGTCACTCCTCTTTTTACATTTATTTGTTAACCAATTTGTGCAATGTTTTGCAGTTCGGTGTCATAATGACTTCGACAAGTGACGTTGGGTAAAATCCACCTGTAGGGTCTAGTGTGGGACGGAGAAGCAGCATCACTTTCTGGTTGATCCTCACGAGTATCTAAACACAAGCAATTGTTAGCAACAAACACCAATTAGTAACAACTAGTACCCTAATTGTTACGCTTTTATTATTTACTTACCATTAGGATTAGATGCATCGGGCAAAATGTGGCTGTAGGGTGATTCCGATGCTTCAGCTGTAGGCATGTAATTTTCATTGACATCAAACAGTTTTCAATCTGTTCAATGTTTTCTGGCGTCTTTCAAACACTACTTATCCGTTTAGAAACTGTTTGCCCACTTAGAATTAATCCGTTCAAAATTTATTGTCAGGACTAATCAATTATCCAAAATGTTTTAAATATTTTCTCAAATTATAACAAAATGCCAACTATAAGAATCTATTTAAAAATTTTGAAAAACTGCTTCAATTTTAATCTACCAAAGACCGTTAAATTGTTAAATTAAATTTATACGAATAAAATATAGTAAATTCGTACTCGATTGTGCACTAAAATAAAAAACAAAACTAAAAAAATTCAATTTAACATTAAAATTACGATAAAAACGACCTAAAATTTTGTAATTTACTGCCAATTTGGTCAACTTTTCACTCACTTTTAGTAACAAAACTTTATAATGAAAACTGTTAGGTTAGAATTACAACGGTTAGCAGTTAAAAACGATAAAGAAAAAGCGATTTAAAACGGCATAGAAGACGTATGCTAGCGCCAGCGTGGGTGTGCAAATAACTAGAGATTACAAAACATATCTCCAGTTCCTTCCATTTGACTTTCATACCCCTGTCGTTTATTAAAGAGAAAGGGAGATTTGACACACATAACACTTACTCATTTGACATTATTGACTCTTGCGCTGCACGAGCTCTTGGCTGCCAAGGTCAAATATATTGAAGTTCAAAAAAAACGTTGTGAGGTTAGAGTTTTGATTGATTGTGACATGTGATTATTTTCCTTATGTACCGTACATTTAACTTATTAAAAAATGGAACCTCAAATATTTGAACTGTTGGCTCATTCAGAAGATCAGTTTCTGGTGCTTGGTAAATCTAGACATCGTATACTTGTTAGTGCCACTAGCACTAGTGTGGATATGGTTTGTCAAGAACTTATGTTTGCTGAAGAACTACACCGTGTATTTGTTACTTCAAAACAGAAGTTTGGACTATTCCAGGATATTCCAAAAGGTATTTGGAGTTTTATGTTTTGTTAAATAAGTAATGTTTTTTTAATCTGATAGGAAGAAGAACTACCCAAAGCTTCACCTGGCATCTTAGAAGAACATAGAATGGACGGCATCAAGAATGGACGGCATCAAGGATGTGATGACTGACGACAGAAAAGTCTTCCTACAAGAAAATTGGTTGTTTTAAGATACTGGTCTCATTTTAATATTTTTGGAGCTCTATCCTGGTCAGTTTAGTATAAGATGTTGGAGTTGTTTATTTAAAATTATAATCGAATTATTTACAACTGACCATTTGGACATGTTGTACTTGTTGGGTACTCTCGTAATGACCCAACTAAATCAAAGCTCGCTCGATACGCGCCAGGTCTTGACACAGAAACTTCCAAGAACAAAAGCACTAAAGAACTTACGTTTGCTGAAAAAGTGCACACACACATCAATCAACGTAATAGTCTAAAATATACTTTGAAGGGATGGATATCTATTTCCTATAAATGAAGTAAATGGTAAATGAAATGAAATGGGCGCCTTTCAATAATATTTGGTGAATAACCTCTTCCCTGTATCTTTTGTGACGCTGGTGCCATTAGCAAGTAGTGGTGTGGCGTTGAGTGTGGATATAGTGAACTTATTATGCTGACTGAAAAACTACACAGTATAGTTATTAGTTACTACTACTCGTGACAGAAGTTCTACTCTACTAAGATATTCCAGAAGGTACTTTTTAGCTTTATATTATGTCAAATAAGAAAACTTGCTTTGAAATCCGCTAGTTAAAATTAGCTGTAGAGAATGCAGCGGCGTTCAAGCTACAACCTCCAACACTTGATTACTAATTTATCTAATGAGTTGTTAATTGTTACAGGAAAATTCTCAAGAGCAAGAAGAACAAAAATGAGAGAATGGAACATGATATGCTTTAATACGAACACGCCAAAAACCATTTCTACCTTTTAGAAGCTTACAGATTGTAGATTAATTAATTAATTATAAGATAAGTTATTACTTTAGACTGTTTTCTATTTAAATTTAATTAATTTTTGTTGTTAATAGGGGTTTTCTTGTTTTACTATAAATCGGTAATTGCAGCATTAAAATTTATAATTATAACATTAGTTTAATTAATTAGTTATAATTATTATGTATTTTTCGTTCAATATTAACTATTTTCTTTGTAAGTTTAAATGTGCAAGTCAAAAATTTGTTAAAATTTGCTACTTTGTACGCCTAAGAGTACATAGGCAACACTTTGTACTCTCCCACTACATTATACATTTTGTCTAAACGATAGAAATTTGTAGAGTGGGGTGGTCATATGATCACCAAAAGTTAATATAAGGCCGAGTTTCGTCAATCGAAAATTTTGTTATCAACGCTTAAAATCAGCTTCGAAGAGAGAAATTTCAGGTTACTCGTGTGAAAAATCAACTTCGACTTTTTGAATTTTTTTTTCTTGGAAGTTGTTAGTGGCATTGTTCTGAATATCTCTAGCGACTTTGCGAATCATTTTGTCGAATAATAAACGCAGGAAATCAAATTTTTAAGAAACAATTATTTATTCGTACTACAACAATAATATAAAATATAACCCAGTATTTTCTTTTTTTCATAACGCTGTCAGTTATTTCTTCGCTCATCTGTTAGTAAATCGTATGCCAGTTTAAATTGTACTTTAATTATTAATGCAGTGTATTTGTATAATATTAGGTAGTTAAGTTTGTAAACTGTTAACACAGTAATTTAATTTATTTTAGTTTTATAATTATTATTGTATGTATATTACGTTAAAAAAATAAACGCTAGAAAATAATAAATTTTTTTATTTAAAATCTATCCACTGGCCAATGTATTACAAGCAAAGTCCTAATTTTCTGTTTAATTTGAACACCTCTCGATTCTTAGCATAAAATTTGAAGAATTATACTCTACATAAAAGTTTCAAAGTCGAATATCTTCTAAACTAGAGGACCACAAGCGCCCACTACAAGAATATTTGCCGCTAATAGAGCTAAAGAATCGCACCCTCAAAACTGCAAAATTTGAACTTATAAAAACCATTTTCTCAAAAATTACTTTCAATTTTTACGATTTTCAGACTTGGTAGTAAGAGAGCAGAAAGGCGATAAGGTCATCGAAACAAATTTTAATATCAAAAATATTTACCTCAATAAATGGCATTTTATGTAACGTTATCGCTTAAATATACGAGTTTAAATTTTATTACCTTTATATTTTTCTATTAATTTAAATTTTATTTCGATGATCTTATCGTCCTTCTGCTCTCCTAATGTATCAAATGGTTCGCACACCGCAATTTTTAAACTTTTAGCAGTTTGTTTACGTTTTTTATGGCAAAATTTGATGATTTTGGCACTATACTTTTGAACGAGAGCAGATAGAAAGTTGAAATTTACCATGAGGGTAGTTCAAGGGTTGAGAACAAATACCCGCTTATTAAAATTTCTAAAAACACCCCTAAATTAGCGTTATCTCTTCTGAAAGTACAAAACCTTAAATTCTTATTTGTTTTTTTTTATTTAGGGGTGATTTTGGAAATTTTAATAAGCGGGTATTATTTCTCAACCCTTGAACTACCCTCATGGTAAATTTCAACTTTCTATCTGCTCTCGTTCAAAAGTATATTGCCAAAATCATCAAATTTTGCCATAAAAAACGTAAACAAACTGCTAAAAATTCTAAAATTGCGGTGTGCGAGCCATTTGATACATTAGGAGAGCAGAAGGACGATAAGATCGTCGAAATAAATTTAACGTAACGTTATTGCATATACGATAAGCGGATTCAATTTTAAATTTATTTACATATTTTTCTTTAAATTATATTTATTTCGACGATCTTATAAACCTTCTGCTCTCCTAATGTATCAAATGGTTCGCTCACCGCAATTTTTGAACTTTTAGCAGTTTGTTTACGTTTTTTATGGCAAAATTTGATGATTTTGGCATTATACTTTTGAACTAGAGGAGATAGGAAGCTGAAATTTTACATGAGGGTAGTTCAAGGATTGAGAAATAATACCCGATTATTAAAATTTCTCTAATACGTTGTAAATGAACCCCAACATACACACATAAGTGAAAAAACTTTAAATGAGAAAATTTGTTTTCCACCGAGTGCCTCGGGAATCGAACCCAAGACTTTGCTATTTCCGGTAGCACGTCTATACCCAATACACAACGGAGGCCAACATACTTTCAACAAGCCATCCGGCATTGTTTAAATGCGTCGAGACAGCGAAATATATATAAATCAAATTAGTATGGATACAACAATCATACGTGAATAAATTACACATTTTTAAATATTTAGGGTTAATTAGTTAGATAGATCTAATACGTTGTAAATGAACGTGTAAATAAAGTATGTTGGCCTCCGTTGTGTATTGGGTATAGGCGTGCTACCGGAAATAGCAAAGTCTTGAGTTCGATTCCCGAGGCACTCGGTGGAAAACAAATTTTCTCATTTAAAGTTTTTTCACTTATGTGTGTATGTTGGGGTTCATTTACAACGTATTAGATCTATCTAACTAATTAACCCTAAATATTTAAAAATGTGTAATTTATTCACGTATGATTGTTGTATCCATACTAATTTGATTTATATATATTTCGCTGTCTCGACGCATTTAAACAATGCCGGATGGCTTGTTGAAAGTATGTTGGCCTCCGTTGTGTATTGGGTATAGGCGTGCTACCGGAAATAGCAAAGTCTTGGGTTCGATTCCCGAGGCACTCGGTGGAAAACAAATTTTCTCATTTAAAGTTTTTTCACTTATGTGTGTATGTTGGGGTTCATTTACAACGTATTAGATCTATCTAACTAATTAACCCTAAATATTTAAAAATGTGTAAATTAAAATTTCTAAAAACACCCCTAAATAATAAATAAAAGCAAATAAGAAATCATATTTAAGGTGTTGTACTTTCAGAAGAGATAACGTCAATTTAGGGGTGTTTTTAGAAATTTTAATAATCGGGTATTATTTCTCAATTCTTGAACTACCCTCATGTAAAATTTCAACTTTCTATCTGCTCTCGTTCAAAAGTATAGTGCCAAAATCATCAAATTTTGCCATAAAAAACGTAAACAAACTGCTAAAAGTTCTAAAATTGCGGTTAGCGAACCATTTGATACATTAGGAGAGCAGAAGGACGATAAGATCGTCGAAATAAAATTTAAATTAATAGAAAAATATAAAGGTAATAAAATTTAAACTCGTATATTTAAGCGACAACGTTACATAAATTCCCATTTATTGAGGTAAATATTTTTGATATTAAAATTTGTTTCGACGATCTTATCGTCCTTCTGCTCTCCTACTACTAAGTCCGAAAATTGTAAAATTTAAAAGTAATTTAAAAAAAATGGTTTTTCTAAGTTCAAATTTTGCAGTTTTAAGGGTGCGATTCTTTAGCTCTATTAGCGACAAATATTCTTGTAGAATTTGGGCGCTTGTGGTCCTCTAGTTTAGAAGATATTCGGCTTTGAAACTTTTATGTAGAGTTATAATTCTTCAAGTTTTATGCTAAGAATTGAGAGGCGCAAAATTGAACATAAAATTAGGACCTTGCTTGGAATACATTGCACAGTGGACAGATTTTAAATAAAAAATTAATTATTTTCTAGCGTTTATTTTTTTTTCAATATAATATACATACAATAATATTTATAAAACTAAAATAAATAAGATTACTGTGTTAACAAAGTCTTTTGTTAACTTATTATAAACTTAAACTACCTAATATACAAATGCATTGCATTAATAATTAAAGTACAATTTAAACTGGCATAAGATTTACTAACAGAGGAGCGAAGAAATAACCGACAGCGTTATAAACATCTTCCAAAAGAAAATACTGGGTTATATTGTTGGGGTACGAATAAATAATTGCTTCTTAAAAATATTTGATTTCCTGCATTTAATATTCGACAAAATGATTCGAAAATCGCTAGAGATACTCAGAACAATGCCACTAACAACTTCCAAGAAAAAAAAATTCAAAAAGTCGAAGTTGATTTTTCACACGAGTAACCTGATATTTCTCTCTTCGAAGCTGATTTTAAGCGTTGATAACAAAATTTTCGATTGACGAAACTCGGCCTTATATTTACTTTTGGTGATCATGTGACCACCTCACTCTACAAATTTCTATAGTTTATACAAAATTTATAATGTAGTGGGAGAGTACAGAGTGTTGCCTATGTACTCTTAGGCGTAAAAAGTAGCAAATTTTAACAAATTTTTGACTTGCACATTTAAACTTAGAAAGAAAATAGTTAATATTGAACGAAAAATACATAATAATTATAACTAATTAATTAAACTAATGCTATAATTATAAATTTTAATGCTGCAACTACCGATTTATAGTAAAACAAGAAAACCCCTATTAACAACAAAAATTAAATAAATTTAAATAGAAAACAGTCTAAAGTAATAACTTATCTTATAATTAATTAATTATTAACAACAATTATCTTAAAGCATCCTATTTTGTTGTAGGAAGACTTTCTGTCGTAAGATTCTTGATGTCGTCCATTCTGATGTTCTTCTAAAATGCCAGGTGAAATTTTGAGTAGTACTTCTTCCTATCGGATTTTTAAAAAAATTACTTATTTAACAAAACATACAACTCCAAATATCTTCTCTGGAATATCCTGAAGTAGTCCAAACTTCTGTCCTGAAGGAACAACTCCACTGTCTAGTTTTTTAGCAAACATAAGTTCTTGACAAACCATAACCATATCCACATTTATTAGTACTTGCTAGTTTCTAGTGGCACTCTCAGTGGAAAGTTAAATGTAGGGTACATCATAAACATGAAAATTAATCAAAATCAAAACTCTAACCTCATAACGTTCTCTTTTCGAACTTCAACAAAATCACAGAATATACCTAAAAGATATAACACAATGTACGAAAACTCAACGAACTAAACTTCTCGTTGATGAAACGTATTTTCTCCGAATTTAACAAACCTTTGCATAATATTGTAAAACTGGCGCCAATATTATTTGTCCCCGACAGCCAACACCCCATGTGGCGCGAGAAAAATAAATTCGACATAACATCGAGTATCGAGTACTCCATAATACCCATCTCTATCTCTACCACAGACTTATTTTATAACCTGTTATAACCTACAATTATTTTAAAATGGTTTTATTAAAAACAACAACTCCATTATTATTATTTGAAAGAACTATTAAGAAGAGAATGTATAAGTGGTTCAACGAGGGTATTCAATATCCAGGTTTTAAATATTATCCGAAAAATCCAGATTTCAAAGACCCACCTTACGAAGCCACAAAGTTATTTAGAATACAGCGTATTAAACCTTTTAAAGGATGTCCTTATTGGGAAAAGAACATCCTTACAGAATTTCGTTTAGACGGCAAACTCAACGAATTTGCCATAGTTAAAAATATACCCGAAGTTAATGCTCGTCTTTGGAGAATTAAACATTTAATTAAAATCGTTCCCATAACATTTCCCAATGGATTTCCAGAAGATTCTAATGGTACGTACTTAAAAGAGAACGGCGAATTAGTCGTTAGCCAGAAGCTCAAACCTGTAGAAAGTAAAATGACTGCTTTAACAAAGTTCGAGGATGATCCTAAAAGATTAGATAATGGTACATTAAGAAGAGAATCACGTAAGAGGTGGAACATAGGTTTAAATACGATGTAAAATAAACTGCATTTATTGGCGAGTTATCGTGTTAATTAAATAGTTAAAAATATTGTTTATCCATTAAATTCGTTATTGTAAGAAATTTATGTAATGAATTTTCGTCGATTATAGTTTCAGTTTGAAATTGAACGACTTTTTTTGGAGTTACTTGTAAAAATCCATTATCAGAGAAACGTCCATCTATACCTCTTGCTTCCAGCCAAACAAACAAAGCAATTCCGGTACTTTCAATTTCTACGTTAAAAATTGAATGTAACTCTGTTTTCTTAATGTTAGCAATCTAAAATTATTTTTTATTAACTTTACTTACTACTTAAACTGCTATAAATCAAGCATTTAGAGTCAAACCTTTATTGTTGGTATTGGCAAAGCTGCCATTTTCAAAGAAGTTGGAAAAATAAAATTGTCAGGTGCGACAGTATTATTGTCCTTATCGTGTACTGTTAAATATAAAAAACACTCCTGTAGTTTATTGCAATAATCCTGCATAAAATCATTAGAACGTTCCATTAAACTTGTAGGCAATTTTCGTGCCATACCAGGTACCTAAAATAAAAGATGTGTAATGCAGAAATTAGCTCAAAGATCGCGTTTGGCGTCTGTTCAACTGTTAAGGTTGTTACAGACAGGATCTAGAGCTTTAGGTGGGTTCTGAACCGCTCAACTAAAGCATTTGGAACAAAGAAAAAGAGAGGTGCCAGTAGGATTCGAACCAAGAACACACGAACCCGAGTCCAAACGCTCTTAGTCGTTCGACCACCCTGGCCGCTCAGTTATTACTATTTTGATCAGAATTACTTACAATTATAGTTAAAATACTTTGGTTGTGGACAGGTACAAAAGAATTCCACTTAAAGATCTGTATGTTAATCACAGCATTATGAATTGGAAATAATTTATCGGACACCAAATAAATGTTTAATTTTTTATCGATCGTAATATTGCCCGTTATTATAATAGAAGCAAAAAAATTTTTGGCATAATAGTGCAGCATCTTCCACCTATTACAAACATCTAGTAAAAAATTAAGAACGTTTATTAGTGACTAAATATTCAACAATTTGGTTACCTATCCCAGACCATGTTGGAGCTACCCAAACATCATTTAACTGCCAATATAAAGCACCCATAGTTAAACCTTCCCCGGCATCATTGAGATTACTGCGCCATCGTCTGTAATATTCCGTTTCTATTTTAATAGCCATAGCTTGATAAATCTAAAACATCGGTAGGTACTATATTAATTTCAATTATAAGAATTTTAAGACAATTATTACTTGGCTATAGAAGATAATTGCTTCACTATAATTAGCCACGGTACTATTTGGTAAATTTAATTGATAGCTCATTAGTAATACCATTTCTGAATACCCCATCGAGTGATGTTGTCTAGAAAGTAAAAAGTCGCTATCTAATTTTATATCGTTGCTATCATTTGTTGCAGTTAATATTGTAGATACAGATGGTAAAGATTGGTATCCAAATTCGGAAGCAAACCTACTAACTGGATAAATGCTCGTCTCCCATCCATCGACAATATAGTTATAAAAATGTACTAAAAATATCACTGTTACTAAAACGAAGAAATGGCGTATAAAGAATATTACCGTCACCATAAAAATGGCTCTGTGGATTATTAGAAATGTAACCGTCTTCTTCAGTTTTTTTTCCATTTGTTGGACTCGATGTGAGATAAGGCCTGGTCTTTTCGATTAATAATAGTTCATTTTGGATTGTATTAACATATAACTTCACATAGTCATCTTTATATAGAGAAAAGTTATTTCTAGTGTTATACCTAAAATAATAAAAATTTGATTGCACGATCTAGTAATTGTAAGTACTCGCCAAACCAATTTTCTTGTAACGCCGCTTCATTTTCATTATTTCCAGACCATATTACAATGCTCGGATGATAATGTAATCTTTTAATTTGGTATCGAACTTCTCGAGTTACTGTTCTAAAATTTAAGTCAGTAAAAAATTAAAGAATTATACGGGTCTCACTTTAAAAAATCATCATTAGCCGGGTACATTGAGCAAGCAAACATGAAATCTTGCCAAATGGTCAAACCTAATTCATCCGCAATTTCATAATATTTATCACTTTCATAGACACCACCCCCCCACACTCTCAACATATTCATGTTAGCATCTTTAGCGGATTGCAGTAAAAATCTAATTTTGGTTTCATTTTGACCCAGTTCTGGTAAAATACTAATTGGAATACTATTAGACCCTTTCGCAAATATTGGAACGTTATTAATTTTAAAATAAAATGTTCTGCCTCGGACTGAAAAACTTTTATTTAAATTTTAGCCAAATTGAAAATACTGTCTTAGTTACCTAACGAATTTTGCATTAATTCGACTTTTCGAAAGCCAATTTTTAACGACTTGGTAGTTTCTTCTGTTTTCTGTAAATTCATAAAAGATACTTCGAGAGGATACAATTTTGCTTCTCCATAACCATTAGGCCACCAAAGCTTCACATTGGACTGAAAGAGTAACTCTGCTTTAAATTAATTTAAAGTTAAACTAAGAAACAATATGATTTGCATAAGTTGGGAATAATCAGACTAGCTAAAAATGTAAGAATAAAATAGCAGATACATAGAGGTGAGTTAATAAAACTGTTGAAAATCTTGTCATCAAAACTTTCCCATACTGCCCTTGACAGATTTTTTAATAACAATTTTGTAAATTCAGTCAAACCATTAAGTTTCCACCTCCTTCCTTATAGGCTTATCCCCCTTTCATAATTCCATAATTGGTAGTTACTTACAGCCGGAATGTTAACTAAGCACACTTTTTTCAATTTTTAACCCACTCCCTAGTTCCTCCCTTGAAAATTCGTTACTTTTTGCAGTAAAAATGTACAAAATGCACACATCGCTTATTTTTTCGTTCTAGTACATTCAAGAATATGTATAGTACTAAATTTGAAGTGTTTTGTTTAAACCACAAACGTACAAAATTTGAGTCGGACAAACAAGGATTTTCATTTGTATATACCTACGTTTCTTTAGCATAAAAAGACTCATAATAAATATTTACGCAAAAAGTTTAAATTACCTATGAGACTTGAAAAACAAAATTTTATTAATCTCGTACCTGATATATCGATATATTTTTAACAATAAGCATTTCTCCATGGTCGTTTTTCTTCAAATGCAGTTTTTCAAAAATAAATTTATAGGCGACAAATTCTGTCACTAACTTTACGGTGAGAGTTCCATAAGTACCATTTTGAACATTTCCAGCAAAATAAGTGCTCAATTCAACTTTCCATACATCTCGATCAAGGAATGTATTAACAATAACATTTCTTATTACTGTAGAGTTGTAGGCTTCCAAATATACGTTTTTCCTACAAATTAGTCATTAAACCGTCAACTCTCTTTTGCTGTTTGAAATTACCATATTCCTACAGAAGGTAACGCTGGGCCCCAATCCCAACTGAAAGAAGATTGCATTTTTCTTATGTGATTTACGTGGCACACTCCATTATAACTTTTTGGTACACATACTGGTGGAACTTGATAATTCTTAGCTTGTTTGTCAAATAAAGACTTTGCAACTTTTATTGGAGACTCGAATTTTACATCGATGGTATTCACTTCATCAAACTAAAAGTTTTATTAAATAATTAGTACGCTCTTTTTTTGTTAGAGCAATACAATTACTTTAAGATGAGGCATTACATCAAACACGTACTGTACAAACATACTATCGGTGGATCCCACAGTTACATTGTTTACTAATACCGTTGCAAAGGTATCTATTCCATCGAACACTAAGTTTATATTTTCTCGGTTAAATAAAGTAGCATCAACTGCAAAATATATGTAAAGTTAAAATTTCATTATCTCAAAGTACATTTTGGTAATGTATTAGCAAGAGTAGGTAAGGTTGAAGTCGAATTGAGCTATTAATTTAGCCACCACCAAATTGTAGCTAATGAGCCCCCCACATCAACCAATACACATTAACATCAATTACGACCTACCCCTTCAAAGTAAAGAGGCGTTATTTGAAATTTGAAGGGCTATGATAATAGTGCTCGACTTCATTTGAATAAAAAGGCAATATTAAAGAGCTCAGAAGTACGGTTTAAAATAATAAAGAAGTGAAGTGGCAGGTCAAAAGTGATAATGGTTTCATTTGAAGACATACTCAAATATTCATACTGTACTCAATACACTGAGCACTATTAAAAGAGCTTGGCACAATGGCAGACAAACTAAATGAGTTGTTGAAGTTGCCTATATCTTAGGCGTGCATTGTAGCAGCAAATACATTGCTATCTTGATTAATGAAAATTTTCACAAATTTTTAACACTGTTTTTACTTATTATCTAAAATAAAGATAAAATGTAATACCTTAATCATTTCTAATTTTGAATTCTACTTAGTTTTTGTCTCTTTCAATTTTGCTGTGAAGCAATTTAGGGAAGCGATAATTTACTTGTCTCAACGGGTTATTTCCCTATGTAGGGGTAAGCCATTCAACGCCCAGTATATTTATTGTAGTTTATCAAATAAAAAAACTGCTTCACTTTCTTTTCAAAATAAGAACCACTCAACAGTTTACTAACCATGAAACGTGTAATTATAATGCCAATCGGCTTCTGAAACCCAAAGCGAGGTTCTATAATTATCTTTATAAAAAACATCACCGATCATTTTATGCCTCATCAAATCACTATAAATTCCTCCTGGTACAACTGCTAGAAGATAATCTAAAATAATCAACATTAACTAAAAAATATCACAACTAGTGCCTATAATAACATTACCATATTTCTCATTTTTTACTGACCAAAGACCAGTTAAATCTTGATTCAATGTTGTTGAAACTTCACAATCGATGTATGGTAAAAATACGTTTAATAAAATATAGATACTTATTAGAAATGCCATTTTAACATGTTAATTAGGTATTCAATAAAGTTGTTCCAACAATATTTATTTCATTTTGTTTATATTCACGCTGTTTAGTCACAATTAACGAATTAACTAATAAAAACAAAGAACAGTGTTGTTTGTAACCAATTGTAACCTAAAAGTTCAAAGCACGGTTCAAAGTTTCTTAATAATTAATAACATTTATTCTACTCCATTCACAATCCATTTAGACCCAAATTTTATATAGTTTTAATCCTCTCCCCATCGGTACCCTCTAACATTTTTTAGTAGTAAGAATATTAACTTACATTGTTTTTATGTTTATTATTAACTCCCAGTTTTGTAGTTTTTCGATTTCACGCCTGAATAAATAAAGTGGTTTGGTTTTGAAGAACAGCGTCGTTGCTAAATGAGATGTCTCGGATATTGTTGGATAGAGAGCGGAAAAACGAAAATCTGATGAAACCGGAGAATAGGCTCGATGTGGAATAACCTTCCAACCGAGCTCTCGAATGGTCGCTTTTGTAATATTAAATATTAGCAGTATGTGGACAAGCATTATCATTGTTGTAAAATGTATGGCACCCAAACACTTAACTTTTGAACTTTTCACGAATTCAAGCGTTTAATCTGCCTTCATCAAAGTCGGAGGCGTTCTCCTTGAACGTGGGAAATCATCATATCAAAATTGTTCTTTTAGAACCAGAAAACCATTTTCGTGCAGTTCCAATGCCCAATACCAACAATTACCCCTAACTTTCTATAAATTAAAAAATTTAACAAAACAATATTATGTGCTGGTCAGGGGCTTTATTTGAAGAGATAAGTTAAATTGGATAATAGCAATATTTATAGATAATAGCTACTATTGATGTGGGGACATACTGTACTTGATTTGAGTATGGTGGTAAGAGCTTCTTAAATAGTTGGAGCGTTTAATCGCAAATTTACCTCAGCTCCCACAAATAAAATTTCACCTGTGCAGCCATTAAGGTGTACAGGTACAGTGTACAACATTAAAACGCGCACTACACAAACATCTAAATAAGTAAAGGAGAAGATTCCATTAAGAAAATCACTATTTTGATAATTAATTCTTTTAATTATAACTCATTAATCCGTGTAAATAAGTCTTAGGTAACTGTTGCAACTTCTTCAAAAAAGTTGTTATTGGAAATCCATAACGTTAAAAACAGTAAGTTTTGCTTGCAAATCTTCTACAGATGTAGGTTGTTCGGCAGTAAATTGAACTGTTTTCGTAGGTTTAACTAATAAAAATCCATTATCTGAAAAACGTCCCCTAATACCGTTAGTTTCAAACCATACAAATAAGGATATAGCGTCAGTTTCTACTTCAATATTAAACTTATCGACCTCGTTACTTTTTACAATTTTGGAGATCTAAAAAGAATCTTCAATTACAACATTATAACATTAATTTGAAAATAAAAACCTTTAAATTCGGTTTCTCTAAAGAAGTCGACTTTAATGCTTTAGGAAAAACGTAATTGTCAGGAGCAATCGTCTGGTTATGGGAATCCATCAAAGAAAAATGTACAAAATGTCGAGTCAAAGAATTCGCAGAGGACACATTTTCAAGATTTGATAAATATTCTTCCAACTGATAAGAAACAATTTTCGTCGAAGCTGCAGAAGGCTAAAATTAACGCTTTTAAAATATGTTCAATTTTTACAAAACGGATAACTCACAATATCGAGTTGAATGGTATCAACACTGACTGGCGTGAATGAGTTCCAGTTGTAAAAAGTAATGTAAGCAAATTGACTAGATACATTCTTTAATAAATCGGATACTACGTATACATCGAGTATGCCTTTCGACGTAAAATCGCCAGTTATTATAATTGGAGCAAAAAAGTTTTTCGCATAATAGTGGAGCATTTTCCAGTTATTTTCAAAATCTGAAATTTTCCGTTGGTGACACTGTTTTAAGTTGTTTAACTTTCTTACCTATACCCGACCATGTAGGAGCTACCCATACATCATTTAACTGCCAATACAATGCACCCATCGTATAGCCTTCTCCCTTTTTGTTGATAAAACTACGCCATTGCCTGTAGTACTCCGTCTGAATTTTTTGAGCGACTGCTTGGATAATCTTAAATTATAAGAGATAGTACCCCTTAACTAAAACACTATGCGTAATTACCTGACTATAGTACACAAAGGCATCGGTAAAATGTTCATCTTCCTGCTGCGGTAACTTGAATTGAAATTTAATTAATTTTTTGATATAAAAATAACCAAAAGGATGATGTTGTCTATGAGTTAAAAATCTACTCGGATAAACTAGGTCGTTACTTTCGTTAGTAGCAGTGCGTAAGGTATTTATACTGGGTAAAGCCTGATATCCGTATTCGGACGAAAATCTGTTTATTGGATATTTTCTTGTTTTCCAACTATCTGTTATATAGTTATAAAAATGCACTAAAACCACTATGTAAGATTTTTATAATTATTATTTATATCGACTATTACCATCGCCGTAAAAATTGCTTTGTGGATTTACAGCGATGTGTCCGCTTTCTTCTGACTTTATGCCATTAGTTGGACTCGATACCAAGTAGGGATTCATTTTGTCATGTAAATGAACTTCAGTTTTAATAGTATCGACATAGAGCTTAACATAATCACTTTTGTACAATGAAAAGTTTGACCAAGTACCATACCTGAAATAATAAATTCGTGTACAGAGTAAATCATTTTAAAAAATAAAATAAAAGATTACTTTGGGTTGTCCTAATTTATTTACTCACCAATTTTGCCTCAATGCAGCTTCATTTTCATTATTACCAGCCCAGAGTACTAAACTTGGATGATGTTGGAGTCTTCTAACTTGATGTTTCACCTCTTCTTTAACACTTCTATAAATAAAAGTTTATTTTAAATTAGAATAATAAAAAGATGCTCTTTCATTGGTTAACTTCAACAAGATGAATGATTCACGAAATTCGAAGCTATTCATTCGACTCTGTCTGTCCAACATTGACCGACTATGAGATCTAAAGTGCAGAAATTTAAAAAGATTCTATAGCTCAGATAGATGAGCAACCACATCAAAATTTGAATTCATAAGTCTGCTCGTAAACAACGTTCACAGTGCAAACAGTAAGACCTAAAACTTGAAACGATTGAATAGCTCAAATAGTAGAGCCAGCACATTAAAATTCGGGTTTATAGGTTGTCCGTCACGTCATATTTTGTTCTTAATGCGTATACTAACTATAACATTGTCTTTTGTATATAAAATACACAAACCTTAAAAATTCTTCATTTGTAGGATACATGGAGCATGCAAACATAAAATCTTGCCAAATAAGAATACCCATTTCATCTGCTAATTCATAAAAGATATCAGCTTCGTAACTACCACCTCCCCATACACGTAACATGTTCATGTGAACATCTTTAGCAGATTGCAATAAAAATCTAATCGTACTCTCATTTTGTGCCAATTCCGGTAATATATTAATTGGTATACTATTTGAACCTTTAGCGTATATTGGAACGTCGTTAACTTTGAAGTAAAACATTCTACCACTAACTGCAAATTTTAAATTATTAAGAATTTACTACACTCGGCAGTTACTCAAAAACCTACTTATGCGATCTTGAACTAATTCCACCGTTCGAAAGCCTACATTTATAATTTTGGTCACAACTTCGTCCTTGTTTGGACTCTGATACTCTACTCTTAAAGGATATAAAGTTTGTCCACCATAACCATTAGGCCACCACAACTTAACATCTGACTAAAATCAAAAGCTAGTACAAAGTTCAAATTAATTCCTTCAACTTACGGTGGAGATGCTAAACTTTGCAGTGTATACGAAATCATCCAACTTGTTTTTGTGAATATTTAAGCTTTGAACAGTAACTGCGGCGGACTTGCTTTCTAAAAAAATGTTTAAACTTCCTCGAATGTTTTGAATGGCATTTGCAGCAAAATATACGTCTACTTCGATATCCCAGTTATTTGTTGTCGAGTTGAGCTTGGTACTGTACATTATGTAACGTATAGCGGTAGAATTGTAATATTCTAAATAAACAGGCTTCCTGAAACACGGATAGTGTTAAAGTGATAAATAAATAAATAATTGTCTATTACTTACCATATTCCAACGGATGGAAAAGCCGGACCCCAATCCCAAGAGAAAGAAGCTTGCATTTTACGAACATGATTTGCATGACATTCTCCGTTGTAATTTGAAGGTACACACAAAGGTACAACTTTGTATTTTTGTGCCTGTATATCAAATAATCTTTTCGCTTCGTTAACTGCAGATTTTAATTGTACTTCAATTTGATTTTCTCCGACCTACGATCATTAACAAACTTTAAAAACACCAAGTACATTTTGTTGACAACACTAACCTTAAGGTAGCTTTTGATATCGAAAATGTACCTAACAAACATATTATCAGTAACTCCTACTTCCATATTGTTTATTAATATTTTTGAAAAGGTATCAACTCCGTCAAATACTATGTTCACGTTATCACTATTCAATAATTCAGAATCAACTGAAAGAATTTTGTTATTAAAGTAAGTGTTTTTATTAAACTCTTTTTGAATTCGTAGTATCCAACTTTTTCAAAAACTGTTTTTGGTATTAGTTGGTGTATTAATGAACAAAAAACCCATATTTTGAAACTTCAAAATGGCCTAAATGGGCGAGCAATAGAACTCTACATAACTGAAGGTAAGTAGTTCATTAGGTACTAGTATTATAACCAGCTTTTCTAGGATGTAACAAAAATACCTGTGAAAGTACGAATAAAATTCCAATTTCTTTTTGAAACCCATCGAGATTCGACATCATTAAATCTGTAAAAGATATCATCCAATACGCCATTTCTCATTAAGTCACTATAGATTCCACCGGGTACTACAGCTGGTAATTCAAATTCTAAAAAAGATAGTGATACTAATAATTAATGAAAAGCACACAAATCTTGCCATTTTCCGAGTCTTTTACTGTCCATGCACCACGCAAATTTTGAATTTCTAAACAAAAGGAAAAAACGAATAAAGAGTTAAATAAAAAGAGTAATCCGACACGGCGACACATTGTAGAAAATAACTAATAATAATCACGAAATATTATAACCATCATCATTGTACTACCTACTTAAAAACCGACAAATAAAATTGATCAAGATAAAAAGCATGAACACTTATCAATTAGTTACTATGGTGTAACAGTATTAAATACCGTTTCATTTTAATAAATTTTATTTAGTCAAGTGATTCCTAGAAACCACAATTACAAAGAACTAAAATCTTGTCACTAAAGTAGGTTCTGCGCGATTTTTGAGATCAAATAATTGCTTCACTATAAAACTATACCTAATTTCTACTATTTCTACTTTTAATTACTACTACTATTAATAGACAACCAATTACCCAAAACAATCTAAAAATTACTTTAATGTGTTAATGTCTCAAGTGTAACTATTTGCAAAACTAAAATTATTTTGCTTTAAGATGCTTTGAAATTGAATATTTTCCCTCATAAACACGTGTTTATATGAATTCTCAGAAAAGTAAATCGTAGGTCATGGAACCGTGAAATTTCACAGTCAAGCGACTATTCAGCAATGATAATTATAAAATTATAAGAAGTTTCATCATGCTAGTACTATATGAAAATGGAATTCTGAGCTAAACTCTAAGGGCGTTCGAAGCTTAAGCTTAAGTTCACTTAAACCATAGAGTAAGGTAATCTGAATTTAAACTCAACCTGCCTCATTGTACATTGACAATGGTCCTTGATATTGACATGACCAATGACCATTGTCACTGAGGCAGGTCAACTTAAGTTTAAATGAACTTAGCTTAAGCTTCGAACGTACAATCGACCATTCGAGCTTGGAGTAATTATCAATATTTTTCACTTGAAATTTACATTAATTACTTCTCCAGTAACTTCAAAGGCATTATTAGATATACACAGAAACAGCATTTGTTTATTAACCATAACCATTGCCTAATAGCTAAGAGAATAAATTAGAATAAAATTGTTAATAAATTTATTTGAAATATAGTAATATATACTTTAATAACATTTTAATACTGTGCTTTAAAAATAACTTCTCTTAAATTGTGGCAATACTGGTTTTTAAAAAGTAAGAAATGAAAAAATGAAGTAAACTAATAGTAGTAGTTACCAGTATTAAAGAACTCAATATGTTTGATTACATTATTGGTTTCTATTGAAGGCACAAGTTTATATTAGTTTTTTATAGAGTATATTTATAAATTGCCACAACTTCAGACTCCTTAATCAAACACTATTAAATTTTTATAGTGTAACATTCCATTTTTTATTATTCGACACACAATTTTTTCCTTTTTTAAATAGTACCTAAATGTATGTGATATATTTTAAAATTTACAAAATTTCATACAAAACAAAAAGTACGAGATCATCATGCCCCTGTAATATACAAGATTCAAAATAATAATCGTATATACTAAGTTCTACTTTACCCCTAAAATTACATTAGACATAATGGGAAATAAACTGTTTAATTCAAAATCGAAACCATTAGGCAGTTGATTGCATTGATAAAGAATCAATAATGAATCAACAAAATCAAAAACATTATTATTGCCTTACTGCCTCAATTTTAAAGGTTTATTCCTTGTTCTTTTTTACATTACAGTCAAAACCGTTTATAGCGACACTGCTTTACACAACATATCGGTTATGAAGACGAAATATAGGTCCTGGCTGAATCCCATATACACACCTTGTAAAAAAACCGTTTAGTACAACACCGCTTAATACAACATATCGCTTAAAGCGACGTCTTTTTATCACATTTTTCCCAGAATTGTATCGGAAGTAACGACGAAGTCGGATTATTTTTGTTTATTTTCTAGAATATTAATTATAGTAAACTCTTTGTTCATTTTCTTGAATTACTTTTTCTTAAATAGTAAAGTTGTTTAAACTGAAGTTTTGCGCCTCCGCTCACTTTGACCTTTACGTTTATTTACAACACAATTCGGATTTCGAATTAGTGCTCTTCTCCTCTTCTATACATCAGTCAGGAAAAACATCGGTTCTTATTTTATGCTTTTATCATACACGATGGCACAAAAGAAAATAAAAGTGTTTAATATCGAAGAAAAATCGTACATAATATGGAGATTAGAAAATAGAGAAACGAATATTAGTATCGCGAAGAAATGTGATGTATCTCACTCGACTATTTCAACAATTTAGAAGAACAGAGGAAAAAATAAGGTCTCTTTTTTCGAACAAAAATCCTTAAAAATGAAACGGGCCAGGTCAGCTAAGCATCAAGATATCGAAGAAGCTCCACTTAAATGATTTAAGTATCAAAGAGCTAATAATGTGCCGATTAGCGAGCCCGTTTTGCAAGAAAAAGCTAACGACTTTGCACGGCACTTGGGCAAGAATAATTTCAACTGTTTGCCTTCTTGGATTCAACGTTTTCGAGCTCGCCATGGTATCGTCGGTGGAAAAGTTTGTGGGGAAGCCAACGGTGTACCTGCTGGCGTAGCAGAAGATTGGCTCTCAAAAGTGGCCAACTTTACGTGAAAATTACAAGCCCGATGATATATTTAATGCAGACGAAACCGGACTTTTTTTCAATATGACCCCAGATAACACCCTCAAATTTAAAGGTGAACAATGTTTGGGTGGAAAAATAGCTAAAGCAAGAATTACCGTTATAGTGGCTGCAAACATGATAGGATCCTGCAAAGAAAAGCTTTTAGTGATTGGCAAATCGAAAAAACCACGTTGTTTTAAAAACATTCGCTCCCTTCCTGTTAGTTACGAAAATAACAAGAGGTCTTGGATGACATCGGAGGTTTTTGAAAAATGGCTACGTATTTGGTATGTTCAGCTGAAATTACAGAAACGAAAAATTCTTCTATTGGTGGATAACTGTCTTTCTCATCCAGTAGTTGCCAATTTGCAATGCATAAAGGTTGTATTTTTGCCACCAAACGTCACTTCAGTTTTACAACCAATAGATCAGGGAGTGATAAAATCTCTCAAAACGCAGTACAGAAAGCTACAAGTAGTGCTACATATGCTACAAAACATTGAAAAAGGTGAACACAATGGTTTTAACGTCCTGGAAGCCATTTTAATGATATCGGAAGCTTGGTCACACAAAGAACCATTGCGAATTATTTTAAACTCGCAGGTTTCAAAGAACTTTCCTCATCAACCCACGATGATAATGAGGGTGGAACTGCACTATTAATGTCGTCTACAACATCTGATGATGACGAAGATGAAATTCCTCTGGCTCAATTAGCGAGGTCGTCTATAACAGCTCTTGATGATAATGGAGGTTCGATTAGTTCAAGGGCTTGGTTCATCTTTTTCAAGAAGTGAAGTAGAGGCATTTATCGAGGTAGATGTGCCTCACCGTAGTATGTGCGTCAGCAACTGAAGAAATTGTAGCTGAAATCCAAGAATAACCTGCTACTGACGAAATTGAAGATGAACAAGAAGAGCTTATTGCACCATCACTTAACGAAGCTCTTGGTGCAGTAACAATTTTACAAAATTTTTTAATAATATGTAATGGACTGTTTAATAATAATGATCAAGAGGCGTTGAAGCAAATGCATCGTCAAATGCTTAATGAGTACGCACTCTGAAATGCAAAAAGCAAACAAAAATAACTGATTACGTATAGTTACTCATAATAATTCCTTATTTTTATTTAATTATTATTGTTTCCGTTTTTCAATAAATACTTTTTTACTTTTGATAAAAAATTTTAATTTGGTAAAAAGTAGTAATTTATGTCGAATAAAAAATTTAATTTTCTCTTAAAATACAAACATAATTATTGCTTAGTATGACTAAGGTTTTGACTGTATATGGTAGTGCTTAGGTCAAACAACCGTAACTATTCCCGATTTGCTGTACAACTGTGCACATGCTCTTCATATTCCATATCCAGTTGAAATACTTCATCGCAGATATTACAAGTAATTACTTTAGTTACGAAGTTATCTGTTTTTTGTAACAAATCATTTTCTGTATGACGATCGAGGCAACCTGGTGTATGATCCTGCAAACACGATTTATTTAAATAAGGTATATTTTGCCTAATTTCAAAAAACTTCTTGTACAAAAATAGGTAAACCTTAAATTATTTTTGAACCTGGTTTTAAAAAAATATCCACAGTTACAAAACTTGAACCATGGAAGTTAAATAGTTCAACTCGTTAATCCAATTGTGATCGAAGGTTTGGTTAAACCGTGTTTATTTAAAAAAAATTTAGTACAACCATAGGTACAACGCATCCGTAGGGATTAGTCCTGCTTATTTCTATGCACTTCTATGATAATAAAATTTGGTTAATGCTGAAGGTACTTGAAGTAGAGGAAAGTGTAAAATACATTGGTCAAAAATGTAGAGTTTTACTCATTTTCAATGTAATTATCCAGATGAAAAGCAAGACAGATTAGAGCCTAGAAATGTTATGGACGCAGTTTTGCAGATGAAAGACGACATATTTATACACAGTGGGTAGCTCAAACGAAATTTTGGCAAAACTACATAAAAGAAACGAATTCCAAAAGAGTAATGAAACCTTTGTTTCAGAAAGATATAAATCATAACAAAGTATTGCCCCTTCTTATGGCCACAAACAAAACCAGCGATTTGTTAAGTTCAAAGCACTAGCAGTTGGAAATAACATTGTTTCTCCTATAGCTAAATGGTAAATTCGTTGAATTGGGACAGCAATTACTATACATATTACCCAAAAGGATTAAAATAATATAACAGTTTATAATTACCACTAATTCGTATTGAAAAAACTCTTCGCTACAAACAGGACATTTGTCTTTAAGTAGTTTAGTACTCCTAGTAGTTGTCGAAGACGCCGCATTCGATAAAGAATCGTATTTTTTATTTTTGTCTTTAAGGCTCAATTTATTTGTATCTTTTTTAGTTTTACCTCGACCGACAGATTTGTCTGTAACAAATGAAATAATTAGAGTTTTACAATAAAACAAGGTTTTCAAGTTTAAGAGAAACTTACTCGCAATATTATTTTTTTTTGGTCCAGGTGGGGGGACGATTCTTCTTCTCATAAAGCCATCATCGTCGTGAATGAGGTTTACAACATCTACAGATGGCGTTGATGTAGGTTCTTCTTCGTCGCTACTTGAATTCTTTATAGACTCTATAAACTTATTCTTTCTTGTTTCTTTCTCGGTCTTTTCACGTGACTGTTCACGTAGATTATCGAACATATTCTCGGCTCGTGTTTTAGGTTTATCGGCAAATAATTTGGACCTCTTTATAATTTCGTCGTTTCCCATTTTTGATAAAACCTGACGTTTTTTAGGTTCTAATTTAGGTGTATCGTTAGTAACTTTATTTGCTTTAGATTTTTTACGCCACGCATCATTGCTATTATCACTATCTTCTGTATATAGCTTCCGCTTTGTTTGTCGTCCAGAAAGTGAGACATATACCTCAAACTCGTTGTTAAAATCGTAATCCTTATTTTCATCATCTTCCGTGTAATTGTTATCGATTTTACGCTTCAAATTTCCATTAAAACGGCAAGTAGTTTGTATCGGATTACCCCATGGTGCTGAATGTACCGAAGTGCGTTGATAATTGTTATACTTAAGAGCTAATAGTAAGTGATATCTGAATAATAACTTAGCTTTTTGTTCGCAACTTTTAGGGGGAATTTTGGGATTGCAATAAATTGGTGGATCGTACTTTGGATTAGAATATATTCGTGCCAAAGGTGTGTGAGTAGTTGGAACACATTTAAATACATCTATTTCCTCATCATCTTCGTTAATAACGTCAGTTTCATCCTCATCTTCCTCGGATTTAGTAACGGTTACGGTAGAAGAAATTTCTTCCTCCTCCTCTTGTAATGAAATTCTCGAGGACTTTTTGGGAAGAAATGGCGTAACCAATTCCAGTGACGATTCGAGAAACACAGAATCTTCGCTAGTTGTCGATATGGCAGTACATTTAGTTAATTCGTCTCTATTTTGAGAACTATTGCCATTTGAGTATACAGGTACACTGTTAATTCTCAAATCGTTGTAATCTTCTGAGTCCAAATCAGCTTCTGATTGTCGTAATCGTCTTTCATCCTCTTCTGTCGCAGTATTTTGTGAATCCTTTAATACATTATACATTTCTAATATTTCCTTTTTAGTCATATTTTGGTAATTATTACATCCAGCATCTGCCAAATAATAAAAAGAATGTCAATTTAATTTACTTAGCGTTAAGAAATTATTAAAAGTCCTTTACCCTAACCAAATTGTTAAGCTGCTTGCTAACTTAATCGATAATTTAGAAAGACATGGTATTGCATTCAGATAGTCTTCGACTTTCGTACAATTTTCAATTTCATATATATTTTGTGCTTGTAGCGACTAAATCCAATTTTGTTACACTATCTACTTTTAGGAACCTAATAGTTACAAAAGTCGAGGAATGCCTGTACTTATTGTGTGGCAATAGAATCAAATAACGCCAAGTTTCATCGACTGTTAATAATCACAAATTTGAAAATACAATTTTAGCAACTTGCGCCAATAAAGTATTCTCATTTATTGTTACGTTTATTATCATATTTTTTCATACTTGCACTTATAATTAGATCTAAACAATCTGATTCATTTAAACCATAAAGTTGTATGTACAAAAAAAGAAACCGAGTACGGACATTTACGCGTATACAAAATAAAACAATTACCACATACCCTTCAGATATTGTTTTATATCTTCAAAATCCTGACCGAGTGAAGTCTCTTCAAAACTATCATCCATTTTAGCCAAAAGTTGAAATATTTACAAAACTACAGTTAATTAACAAATTTGAGGTTAAATTACTACTACAGATCAGCTCCTTCCAAGCGTTACTGCACACACTATAATATTACTATAAAGTTTTTAATTGAAATAATTCAAATACGCCAATTTAGAAACGAAGCCACATGTTAAGAATAAACATAATTTTTCCCGAATATTTGAACCACAAATTCAGACTGTTGATTTGATAAAACATAACCACGGAACATAGCACATCAAAAAAATTTTAAAACTGTCACTATCGTGTTGCCAACTTTGTCATCCCTAAAGAACTAGTAACAGTTGGCTAACCTAATGAAATGTCAGCAGTCAGCAGTAGCTTTCAGTTTTGGCAAGTAATTGACATTTCTAAAATCGAAAAATAGTAAACGAGGTTATGGGTTGTGACGCATATTTCGTCAATTTTGCTTTTTAATTTAATTAATTTTATCTACTACTAACTATATTGTATTTTAATCCAAAGGTAATTTATTTTAAAATCGAACAAATTGCATTCTATTCAGTAATTTACAGATGAGTTTGACAAGTTTTAACATGGAGAATCACTCTCGTACAATTATTCATATTGATTTTGATTGCTTTTATGCCCAAGTTGAAATGATAAAAAATCCATCTTTATCTAATGTGCCATTAGGAGTACAACAAAAACAACTTGTAGTGACGAGCAACCATATTGCGCGAAGTTTTGGTGTAAAAAAATGCATGTCGGTTGTTGAAGCTAAAGAAGTATGCCCCAATTTAGTATTAGTTAATGGAGAAGATTTGTACGATTATAGAAAAATCTCATATAAAATCACCAACCATTTGCACCGCTATTCGCAACTTGTCGAACGACTAGGATTGGACGAAAATTATGTCGACGTTACGGATCTGGTTGCCACGAGGTCGAACAATTGCTACAAAAATTGTGACTTAGTTGGTTATATTTTTGGTCAACAACAAGAAAATTGTGATTGTGGTTGTTATAATAGACTAAAAATAGGAAGTTTTATTGCTCAAGAAATAAGAGACGGTATTAAAAATGAATTTAAGTTGACAAGTTGCGCCGGGATTGCTCATAATAAACTACTAGCCAAATTAGTTGGTTCGGTTAATAAGCCGAACAAACAAACGACAGTTTTACCAAATTCGGCGTTGGAATTAATATTGTCTTTAGACGGTTTATCTAAAATTCCTGGCATCGGTGCGGCAACGATTGAAATTTTAAATGGTCTTAATATACGTACAATCGAAGATTTACATAACTGTAAGTTTGAAATGCTACAAATTCCTTTTGGTAAAGAAAAGGCAGAGTGGATCGTGAATTTAAGTTACGGTTGTGACTTGTCACCAGTGAAACCCACCGGGAAACCACAGAGTATCGGACTAGAAGACAGTTGCAAATTAGCAAATGTTGAAACAGAAATTAGAGCTAAGTTTCAACAACTTTTGTCTCGGTTGATGATTTTAGTCAGAGAAGATGGACGTATTCCTACGACATTAAAAGTTACCGTTCGTAAAGTTACAGATATTTCCAAAGTTAGTCATCGTGAAATGAGACAGTGTAATATTTCTCCCGGTCTTTTTAAAGTAGAAAATAATTCTGTGTATTTAAGTGATCAATCGGAAAGCAACTTATTGACTACAATAATGCGATTGTTTAGTAAACTGGTAAACTCGGCAACGTCGTATAATATTAGACTTTTAGGTTTATCATTTACCAAATTTAAAGATCCGATTAGTGGCAGAAATTCTATTGCTTCTTACTTTGTTAAAGATGTTTCTGTACAATCGGTTACCAACATCGAAAATACAAATTACATTAGTGACGCACCAAATCTTTATTTGTCAAGTTGTAGTTCCAGCTGTGAAGAGATCGAAACTGATAAAGAGCCTTTACCCAAAAAGTCTAAAATTGTTTCCTTTAAAATGCAACACAAGCATATGAACGAACCCGAGTATTCTTCACCTTCCAAATTAAAAATTGGCAGCTTAAGATTAAACTCGATAGACAATGATGTTTCTTGTTCTACAAATGAGAATAACGATGTGGATACGAATCAAAATGTATTTTGCCCACCAAATGCTAATAAAGAAGTGTTTAAACAGTTACCCGTCGATATTCAACAAGAACTGTGGAATGAATGGAAATGGAAAAGGGATAATGAAAATGTTTCAAATAATCCTGTTAAAAGAGTTAAAACTAATACTTTGTACAACTATTTTGTTCAAGAATAATATATTTAATCTGCCTTTTTATATTTTTGTACTTGTACTATGCCGAATAAATTTTTTATATATTTTGGGTTTTAAACTAGACTTTCTGCCATATAGAAACATGAATGTCAATCAAGACTTAACATGTTCCGATACGCTCATGAACTGTATGCCGATCTAAAATAGGACACTGGCCAGATAACTGTTCTGTTTTAATATGGAACGACCCTAGGAAGTTTCAAATTTATAGCTCTTAAAACCAACATCTGCGATTGGCTAGAACTGATCCAGTTTTCCAAAGGGCGTATATGTCATAACCCGTACCTACACCACTGCACTGCCAAATAGAAAAGTTTGGTTATGTTATAAGTGAGTGAGTTGTTATCTATATCTTGGTTTCTGTTGATTTTATCTATAAAAAGTATCATAACTGTGAGTTTACTTGGGAAGTTGTTATTTTTTTTTTCAATTAGAAAAATGGACACATTTGAAACCGCTCATTATTTTCCCCTATCCTCCCAAGGAAATATTTACACAATGAGTATTTTGAATTTAGCCAATAACACGAACACCTTATTGGTTGCTTCCTTAAGAAGAGAAGTCATATATTTCGAATATAACGAAAACTGCTCTGGAATATTAATTCCAACAGCTAAAGAAATATCTTTCACTTATTTACCAAGTAAGTATTTAAGTTTTGAGAGAAACGGCAACTAATCGATTCTTACAGGTGGTGCTGAAATCATTTCAATGACTGCATTTAACAAATCTGAAAAGAGTAACGATTTTGTAATTGGAATTACTATTATTAAAGTAGGTTCTATTTTTGTTGTAAATATAAATAGGTGTACGATTTCATTTTAGAATAGCAACGATTTAAATGCTTTTGAAACGTATTTAAACATATATTCTGGTTGGGAGGAAAGTGCCGAATTTAATATGGAGAGCATATCGCAAAACTGTTTAAATAATATTGAATTAAAATTTATTCCCTATCATCTAAGTCATACTTATCTAATAACATGGGCAGATGATAAATTTGTTAGCAAAGAAGTATATCCATAAATTGTATACAAGTGGTGTTTTTAAAAAAAAAGTTTTAAGGTAGTATTTCTGTTATCTGGAAGTGATCACAAGGTCCACATTTTTCAAGAAAATAAATCCAAACATGCATATAGGGAAGCAGAGTGTAAAGATTACTTTCCCGAATTCTTAAAACCTCCTAGTATTGTTATGTGGGCAGATGTTCTTTATTATAACAACTTTGAAGAGTAAGATTTGATGGTACGCAATTTTACATTATAATAAAAAGTATTTTTATAGGCGAATAACTACGTTTGGGTGTGAATGTGGATATATGCGTATCTGTAGAGTAAACACAAAAACAAATAAAATCACGTTTAACTATTCCACCCGTTTTAGTAATAGTATTTCGATGGTGAAACTTTATAAAGAGAAGTGTCTGATTGAGAAACCAGATATTATTAAAGAAGAATTTTGTAACAGCTCCACTGAAAAAACAAGTGATTTGGTGATTAATTTAGTTGTGGTAAATACTAACCTTCCGTCGGTATTCTTTAGTGACGTTGTAAAGTATGGCTTAAGGAAGTATGGGACTTTGTCTCGATTAGAATGTAGTGGAGTTTCATCGTGTGTCGAGATTGCAGATATTAATTTTGATGGTAATAAAGAAATTCTTATTGGAAACAGCAGGCAGGTAAATTGAATAATGGCGACACCTAATATACCAAGATATTGCCGTATCTTACAGCTTTATTTGTATTTTTCAGGAAGTCGCAGCGTACGAATTTGATAACAAACGAGGCTGGTGTATAAAAGCAGTTAAAGATTTTGCGACGCCCGTCTTAAGTGTTAAATATGTTGACATTACTGGGGATGGAGTTAAGGAATTGGTTGTTCTTACAATGAAAGGAGTTCATATATTACAAGTAAGAATAACGCTGTCGCGATTTTTTAAATATAAATAACATCTCTATTCTAGCATAACCACCAGCATATTCAAAAAACATTAGAAGAAAAATGTAAATCAGCGGATATTCCAAATATTAAAGAACTTAGTTTAGATAATTAAAGTGTATATACTTATTTTTTTCATTTGTTTAAATTTTAAAAGCGTATTTTATATAATTAATTATTTTCACTAAATATTTTAAAGCGAGTGGTAGATTTTTAAGTAAATTGCTACACACGCTAGTACAATAATAAAATAATTTTCTATTAAGAGTTAAAATGAATACAGTGAGAGTATTTTTTCATTCTACCTATTGAATGTTTGTTACTTTAATACGTTGCATTTGCAAGTACCTCTTTGGAATCTATGGACAACTCACAGTTCAAGTTCACAATGACAACAAAAATCGTAATTCTGAAACAGTCGAGTCCACTTATAACAAGTACACTGGAGCTAACATAATGTGTTGGATGTTTAATTATTATCTACTGTGTTTAGGCTTGAGTAGAGTAAGAGTAGCACTGCTAACACTAAGCGACAAGAAATAATGACGACTATGTGAAATTGCTCGTTATAAGCGAAATTATTCTGCAGTTTGGCAAGAAAAATACGTGCTCGTTAAATGGGTGATTTTTCGTACTTTACAAAATTACTCTGTAAAACTAAGCGCTTGCTATAACGGGGACTCATTATAAGCGGACCAGACTGTATTTCTGATCAACCACTAACTTGTACTTTATACAAAATTTCAGATCAGTTTCAATCAACACACTTTGTAGCTACCATATTTAAAATTACGATTTTTATCAGTAGTGGATAAGCCGTTACATGAGCTGTTTTAGGACTCCAAATTTTTATATAATAGTACTTTAAAATTATACCGAAAAAAAGGAAAACATTGGGTGATATAGGTTTTTTGAGATGCAGCCTTTTTTTATTTTCTTTCAAAAGATATATTTTCACACTCTGCTTTCGTGATTTATTTGAAAATGAATGACCTTACGTAAAAAATGGTCATAACTTTTTCTACTAAACCAAAGTAGGCGTTGTTAAATATAACTTTTATTTGAAAGTTTTATAATGCTCACAATTTTTCAAACAATTTCCAGTCGACAATAATAACAATTGATATCATAGGACAATATAATATTATGTACTTTATACATGGATCGATCATATTATAGTCCAGTCAAATTAGCTTGAAAAAGGTTGATCTCCAAAAACAAAGAATAGTTTTGAAATTTGTGATTTCATATTCCTTAGGGCATCTCAAATAATAATAAAAAAGTTTTCCACTGAATCATGGATGAAACTACCTTTAAATCGAACAAAGAACCCCCTAAAATTGTTTTTGACTATTATTTTGGAAAGGGTGCATCGAAAGCCAAAAATACCTCAGTATAAAAAATCTTCAATAAGAATATGAAATTTTTCTCTGCAAATCATAGATTCTGAGTTATATCTACACCATCAAAGTGATAGTCTAGTCAAATTATAGCTCGTAAAAGGTTGATTTCCAGAAAAAAAAGAATAAAGTTTTGAAATTTGTGAATTCATATTCCTCAGGGCATCAGAAATGATAATCAAAGAAGTTTTTCTTCGAGTCGTGGATGAAACTACCTTTAAATAATCTAGTTTGACTGGATTAATTTACTAAAAAATAATACACTTCTCGTGAACATCCGATAGCATTATTATATAATATTAACTAATTACTAACAGTCTTTCAATTCACACATTTGCACTTAAATTTTTAATACCTAACATAAAAAATTGCTAATTTTACAGAATATAAAATTTAAAATTAATTATTTTTAGGTTTATTTCTTCGAAGCGAATTCATTATGGTGCAAAATAAGATACTTAAAAGCGGTGTAAAAATCGTGATCGGAATAAAAGTATTAATTGTTAAATCGATAAGCAGTTGTCGGCTATATTTGTGTGATCTTTTCGATTCTCCTTTAATTTACGTACTCGGAAATAGCAAAAACATACAAATACAAATTTCTCGATACAAATATGCCACAACGTTCTGATAAGATTTATATGTACAAATATAGTTACAATTACTTACAGTATATTTAAATATAGGCTAAAACTTAACATTACGGCGCTTCAAGTTAAATAATAATTAAATATGTCTCATAAAAAATTATTCTACATAGTTAATTATAAATAAAGCTTTGGTAAATAAATTTACATCATACTGTATCGTTCACGGCAACACACAAATACAAAACGTTCATATTTAACAATAAAGTGCAATTCCCTCAGTCGACGTTATCTTGGAAAATGAGTCGAACGTAGCCGGGTGAGCCCGACAATGGCGTCGCACAAAATGGACATACTGCGTGAAAGCCATTCGTACCATGTGGTATAGCTACATTAGCCCAATACCTTGAAAAATTAATTTTGTCGGCACATCTCTCTAAATTTAAGCATTAACTTACTTGACCGTTTTCTCCGTAGCCATATGACCACAAGGATTAAAAGCAAATGTAGGAGGACCGACATCAACATAAAAGGCAGGTTCCAAACCCATACACACTTTAACGACAGGCCCCAACTGTAAAATAACATCGGTTACCTACAATATAGTCGGTCGCAATTAATCGATCTACCATTAAACAAATAGGACACTTTCTATCGCCCGAATCTTTATCCTGCCCCCACTCGTGTAGTCCTTGCACGTGGCCACAATTCAGATAGACGTACGGTTGTTGCTGATTTTCATTTCCAGTCACTTTACGAGGTATGACTAGTGTATTGAGACCTACCGGACATTGAGGTCTTCCAGCATTTAACTCGTCCACCTCGCGCTCTAAATCTCTCTTACTCTAAAACATTTATTGATGATCAAATTCACAAACACATATCGAAACTTACCGGCGATTGTGTAAGTCCTTCTTCGGAACGCCAAAGTAACGTCGCTCCACATAAGTCTATAAGAGTACCATCTTGTAAGCTATTCGTTTCTCCGTCGATCTGAAAATTCCGAAATCGTAAGAGCTACCAAAACTTAACCTAATTCAATTAGCGTACCACTTGCCCCTTCTGTTGAGCTGATCTCGATTCTCTCAAAGAAAATACTCCACCACCTACAGATGTTTCCAACCAATACCCGCATTTGGCTTCACCGCCACAAAAAGTGCCTCTCGGATGCATAATTAATACACCATTTGTAGTTAAACCGTCTATATCACCACCGTGTTCTTGCCATTTAGGCGCTTTTTCCTAATCAGACAAAAAAGTACTTTTAAAAAAATCGATCTCAATTAATTTATTAAAAATCTCATTTCTTGCAAACTCTAAAAAAGTGAAACGTGATTAGTTTAATAATTTTGAAATAAAAAAAAACAACGTTAAGTAAATAGAAATTTTTTAACAGAAAGTACTAAAGCGTTAAAGAAATAATTTCTATTAAAGCTTATGAAGCATAACAAATTACAAAATCGTACCTTGAAAGTGCATTAGTAGATTTAAAGTTAATTTTTTCGAAATTAGAACGCGCGACGAATTTAATATTTTTTTACCAAACAAAAATCTTACCCCTAAAAATATATTCCTAGAAGTATCAAAACCGGCAGCACAAACTCGACAAACTTCCGAATTTCTATCGGCTAAAATTCTACAAGCAAATCTCGATATTGTACTTTGCACTACTCTATTTTCTCCAATTTTATCACCGGGAATTGTGTCCATGACTACGAAATCTATGGGTCCTTCGGAAGATCTTCCGATCTAAAATTGTGTTTGTAATAAAAATGTAAAAATTTTTGAATGTTATAAGTGTTCTCACCTGAAACATATCTGTATCTTCGTCGGATACATATTCTACAATAACTGCATGATTTCTAGTTAATGTGTACGATATCGAATGTTGTTTTGCATCGAGAATTGCTTGGGAAGAATGTGGCGTTCTAACTACATAATGTTTCGATCTTTTAACTCCATTTGCCGTATGTCTTTTGTATAATATAAATTTACTTCTTTTTCGACCACGATCTCCTTGCGGTAAATAACCATTATATCTAAAGATGATAATACAATATAATAAACGACTTAAAATTAAACTTCTTTCAAAATAATTCAAGTTTAAGAATTTACACTAACATGTTGTGCCAAATTTTCATTATTTTATCGAAAGAAACGTTTTCGTTGTGGGGGAATCGGAAAATTGAGCAATGTGTAATTTCGAAGCAACTTTCAGTCATTTGTTCTGATTCAATAAATACAAAGAAATCCAATCACAAACCTACATGTACATGAAATTAATACAAATCACTTCCTCAACGATGTACCTACTCGCAGCTTAAATCACACCTGCATTTTTTAGAAAGTTCAAGATTTTATTACAATAGTTAATAAAGAAGAATCGCTTAAAAACGAAAGGCATCTCATTCATATAATTTTTTATTAGATAATAACCATTTAAATAATTACAACATTTTTTAATTGTTGGATTGTTGCTATAATAAGCGGGTACCGTATAATATTGAACTGTTTGGTTTAGAATAACTTTTTTAACCAGTTTGCGTTTAGCACTCGGTATATACAGGGTGTCTGCAAAAACACCTTACAACGCTTTAGGGTAAATTTACGAGAGGATATTAGGCCGATATAATCCAATTTACCTCTATGCAAAAGTGCACTATTCCAGAGTTACAGCTCTTCAAAGTTTGCGTTTTACAAAAATATTTCTTTTATATCGGAAGAACCGTTTTAGATAGGAGTTTAACTCGTGGAACATGTTTTTCTCTTATGGAAAGCTATCAACCTACAAAGTTTAGGGGAAATAGACCAATCACTGCATCGTTAATACTAAAAGTTGAATATATTTGTAATCCATCGATGAATTGTAAAAATTGACTGCACAAGATGAAGTGAAATTTCAATATTTAGAACTTTGGCCTCTTCAACTTTTTTCATACGGCTTTTGGTTTTGTACATAAAACTATGGAAAAATAAACTTCATCGACGGATTACAAAGATATTCAACTGTTAATAGTAACGATGCAGTGATTGGTCTATTTCCACTGTGTCTTTTTCCCCTAAACTTTGTAGGTTGATAGCTTTCCATAAGAGAAAAACATGTTCCACGAGTTAAACTCCTATCTAAAACGGTTCTTCCGATATAAAAGAAATATTTTTGTAAAACGCAAACTTTGAAGAGCTGTAACTCTGGAATAGTGCACTTTTGCATAGAGGTAAATTGGATTATATCGGCCTAATATCCTCTCGTAAGTTTACCCTAAAGCGTTGTAAGGTGTTTTTGCAAAACCCGCACTATCTAATGCAGCTATTGTTTAGTAGCCCAAAACTAAATTGCCCTAGGTGCCTCTTCCCATTAGTTTCCAACGAACCACCCTGTATAGCTCTTACCCTAATATGACTAGTTCTCCAAATTTTATAAGCGGTAGTGGCTTATCCGAATTTGCACTTTCTTGTTCCTCTAGGATTGGCGACTCTGTTCCATCCGTTCTGTAATAAAAAATTAACAGTTAGCAATTATAAGAACCAGAAAAAATAGAAAGACGTGTAATTTGAGTTTCGAAAAAATGAATTAAAGCTCCACTGAACTCTAGACTCGTTTGTATTTAAAACAAAGTCATTTGATATTCGCCTTCTTACGTGTAACTTGGTATCCTTAAAAAACAAGTCTTCGAGTTACAACCATGGTACTATTCGGTTATCCTATTATTCGACAAAACCTGTCGATATATTGAAGTATGTAAATTAACAAATCTTAGGTAATCGAGAAAAAACTGACGGTGATTAAAACATTTGTTATTGAAAAGATAGAAACTCGACACACCCAAAAAATTAACTTGAGAATAATGTAGAACAGTTCTTGACATTTTATAAAACAATGTTTGGGGGGTCGAACCATTCCCAAAAATTAGCAGAGCAGACTACTCTACGCAATTTTTCCATAAATTTCTTCTGCGACCTCGTATTTCGCCTAAATCGTCATTGTGGGTCTCTAATTCGACTATTGGGGCCAAAAATTCAAGAATTACACTCAACTCACGTTCGACTGAAGTTTTGGCTAACTCTGTCCACTAGACTAGAATATTCGTGCAATACATAGTACCAAATTTGTCAAGTTGGTGGAGTTTAATTCTCGAATTTGGCGACCCTTCGACGGACTATACTAATACGCCCTGTTAATTTATAATATTCAATCCTGGTCACCTGGTCTATTTGGCGTGAGTATTATTGTAAATTATAATAGTGCAACACAGAGAGCGAGCATTAAATAGAAAAAATTACCATGAACAAAACTTAATAATTTTTTTCAAAGAACCAAATATTAAACCACGCAACTAAATTACAGTAATTTTCGACCAAATAGCAGCCGGTGAAAAAAGATATAATAATTAGTAGGTAAGAAATGTAATTCACGATTTCTAGTCCTCCAAAGTCGAACCTACCATCAAGGCCAAACCGGTAATGTAAAGATAAAAAGTTCCCAACATCTTTTGGACTCCAATTCCATCGACATTATAAGAAGTGGTAGCTTCATAAAAACAAAAGTTTCTTGAGTGTTTCGGGAAATAAAAAAAATAATCAGGAAGAAAGATTCACTCCGACATTAAACTTTAATTAAACAATTCGCTTTGATCGCTTCGTGCAATTTAAATTTTTCTGGGTTTTCAAAGTAATTTGTAGCACAAGGTTCGTTAAATCATTGAGAAGACCCTGAATACATTATGTAATAAAACTAAATTTGAGTCCAATATTTTATTTAAAATTAAAGTCCACGTTTAGTTGAAACGTCTCGAACTGCTTTATTGAAAACTGTTTTAAGGTCGTAACTCACCTATCAGCACAGCACCCGACAAGCATCGTCACAGCACCGCCGAGTGGTCAACTCGACGGTCGTACGTGCGTTCATCTAACGCCTCAGCACGGGATCAGCACCACCACAGTACCGGCACACTCACATCTTTATTGCAGTTGCATTTTGTTTGTAGAAGTAGGTATAGATTCGTGAGCATAGAATATGTTCCGGTTTTCAAATTTACAACTAGCTATGATTGCTCTATCATTAGACGAAGAAGGGAATGATAAACGCCAAAAAAGAAGATATTGGATAATTAAGAATTACAATGCTATAATATTAGTATAAATAAAAAAATAAAGTTATTCTCGACCTATTCTACTCAAAAAGTAGTAAAGAGAAATTATAATTTTCCGTACTTTATTTATCGCTAGGAGTAACGTTTTATATTCTAAAATTTTTATAGCAAATTTAAATTTTTTCTAATCAAAATTTATATATATGTTGATGATGCTTTCAAGTTACAGTATAAACAAATAAACGTGCATTCATTGAAAAACTTGGCCCCTGGAAAGCTTTTAATAAAAACAATCGTTTCCGACAATCTAATAAGTTTATAATTCAACAGAAATGATAGGCAGCATTATAATGATAAGTTAATGTACTATACGCAATTTCAATTAAAAATTTCAATAATTCAACGAATTATGAGAAAAACAAGATTTAAAAACTAGCTTTTCTTTAATAAACTTTACAATTAACTTCTTTTGTTTTAATAATTATGATCGGAAGTTAGAGGACAGTGATACGAATCGAATGATGTATCACACGTTATTTTTTGCTTAAAAATAAAGTTTTAAAGAGAAAAAAACGATTTGATGTGCCTATCGACACCCCTTAAATTTTAAATGTGTATTTGCAATTACCAAAATTTGCGCATTATTAAAATTTGCGCCACAAGCCCGGCTCCTGCATATACTCCACTGATTGTAAGTTGCAACTAAGCGAAATGTGCTGATAAGTGAGTGTACGACATCAGCACGGTATCAGCACATCACAAGCACCCCACCCGCAAAATATTCTTTGGGAGAAATGTCCGGTGGTTGAGGCGTTGAGGTGCCTTGTCGGTGCTGTGTCGATGCTGTTAGGTGGGCGCGCTTACATTAAAATACAGGTAAAGAAATAAAATTTGCCGGTGACGATCAGTCGGCGTTCCTATGCTGTGCTGATAGGTGAGTTACGACCTTTATGCTCACCTATACCGCTCTTTTGAAGAAAACGAAGTTGAGAAAAGATAATGGAGGTTAAAGGTCGTAACTCACCTATCAGCACAGCATAGGAACGCCGACTGATCGTCACCGGCAAATTTTATTTCTTTACCTGTATTTAAATGTAAGCGCGCCTACCTAACAGCATCGACACAGCACCGACAAGGCACCTCAACGCCTCAACCACCGGACATTTCTCCGAAAGTATATTTTGCGGGTGACGTGCTTGTGATGTGCTGATACCGTGCTGATGTCGTACACTCACTTAACAGCACATTTCGCTTAGTTGCAACTTACAATCAGTGGAGTATATGCAGGAGCCGGGCTTGAGGCGCAAATTTTAATAATGCGCAAATTTTGGGAATTGCAAATACACATTTAAAATTTAAGGGGTGTCGATAGGCACATCAAATCGTTTTTTTCTCTTTAAAACTTTATTTTTAAGCAAAAAATAACGTGTGATACATCATTCGATTCGTATCACTGTCCTCTAACTTCCGATCATAATTATTAAAAGAAAAGAAGTTAATTGTAAAGTTTATTAAAGAAAAGCTAGTTTTTAAATCTTGTTTTTCTCATAATTCGTTGAATTATTGAAATTTTTAATTGAAATTGCGTATAGTACATTAACTTATCATTATAATGCTGCCTATCATTTCTGTTTAATTATAAACTTATTAGATTGTCGAAAACGATTGTTTTTATTAAAAGCTTTCCAGGGGCCAAGTTTTTCAATGAATGCACGTTTATTGGTTTATACTGTAACTTGAAAGCATCAACATATATATAAATTTTGATTAGAAAAAATTTAAATTTGCTATAAAAATTTTAGAATATTAAACGTTACTCCTAGCGATAAATAAAGTACGGAAAATTATAATTTCTCTTTACTACTTTTTGAGTAGAATAGGCAGAGAATAACTTTATTTTTTTATTTATACTAATATTATAGCATTGTAATTCTTAATTATCCAATATCTTCTTTTTTGGCGTTTATCATTCCCTTCTTCGTCTAATGATAGAGCAATCATAGCTAGTTCTAAATTTGAAAACCGGAACATATTCTGTCACACGAATCTACCTACTTCTACAAACAAAATGCAACTGCAATAAAGATGTGAGTGTGCCGGTACTGCGGTGGTGCTGATCCCGTGCTGAGGCGTTAGATGAACGCACGCACGACCGTCGAGTTGACCACTCGGCGGTGCTGTGACGATGCTTGTCGGGTGCTGTGCTGATAGGTGAGTTACGACCTTTAGTGTTTAACGCTCCGGGCTAAGAACGGTACTTTCATTATGTAGTATGTTGTACTCGCACTTTTTCTGGTACATTAATAATCAACAAGCCAAGTTAAAATTGAAGTCTTCGAAATTTCACTTGAGTGAAATACAGGGTGTTTACGGTCTTCGGTTTACCTTTTTAGAGGTGACAGTACAGGTCAAAAGAAGTGTATAAACGTCCAAACACCTTACTAAAAGCTGTATAATAAATTTGAATAGTAATCTTTAGTTTGTAAAGGGTGTCCCAAAATTCACTCAAGAAGAAAGTTTGCTAGAAAACACAGATTTATAATTAAAAATTGTAAATTTTTTATTACTTCATAAAGTGTGGTATTAGGGTTATGTATGGAATAGCATATCGGGTAGATGGCCTCCACGGCTTTGCTGGCACATATGTGCTCTTTTGTTGAAATTTGCCGTGACCGTTTTGCATAAATGTGGCTAAATTTCGTTGATAACGGCGCTCAATTTTCCCCTACAAGTCGCGGGTGATCGTGGGCATGTTAGGATAAGTTTTATACTTCAAAAATTTCCAAAGAAATAAGTCTAATGGTGTTAAATCGCATGATATAAGCGGCCAATAATAATTCTGATCACCAAAACGCAAACTTACACGAGCAGGAAATGATTTATGTAGTAGTTTCTCGAGCTGTATGGCATGTGGCACAATCTTGTGTGTGGATGTGTAGATGCTGATTTTTCGAACAAAACCATCTTCAGCAATTAAGGCTCATTTTCATCTTGATGGCTTGGTTAATCGACAAAATTGTCGCATTTAGGGTTCAGAAAATCCACGAGTGATTGTTGAGAAACAAATGAATCCACAGCGTGTCCCTGTTTAGTGCAAATTTTGGGCTGGAGACATTATCAGACCATTCTTCTCCGAAAATGTGACTGGTCAGACAATAACAGTTAATGGTGCTCTGCTATCGCGATATGATAATTCAGTTTTTTGTGCCAAAATTACAAGATATCGACGTGGACGACATGTTGTTTCAACAAGACGGCGACGCATGCCATACAGCCCAAGAAACAATTCAATTACTACATGTATCATTGCCCGGCCGTGTAATTTCGCGTTTCGATGATCAGAATTGGCCGCCCAGATCATGCGATTTAACCCCGTGGGACTTTTTTCTTGGGAGTTTTTTGAAGTTCAAGGTTTATGCCAACAAGCCCACTAGTACCCACGTCTTGAAGAAGGAAATTGGGAGCTGTTATCAACTACATATTTATGCAAAACGGTCACGACAAATTTCAACAAAATAGTGCGTATGTGCCAGCAAAACCGTGGAGGGCATTTACCCGATATGGTAAAGGTTAACCATTATGCTTAGAGGTTGTGATCTCTTACGTTTGGGGAAATGGTCATTAGTGTGGACGTTAAAAAATACACACCTTATATATTTTCAATAAATCAATTTATTTTGGCTACAATAAGGCGCATGGGTGTATCAAGCATTTTCTTCCACGCCCCCACTGCAGTCTTAAAGAGGACAGACTATAATCTCTTAAATAACATTTGTGCTTCCCCCTATAATTTCTTTTAAATTTGAACACGTTTCGTTTCTATGGTATACCGATTTCCACAGGTAATTAACGATGACTTAATTCAAAACAACTTGTAACAAAAATTTCTTTAAATTAAAGGTTATTTAGCGATTATACGCCCTAGTTAAATACAAAACTAATTAGATATTACACCAATACAACATGTGTTTGATTTTCTCGAGTCTCAGCCATCCTAGAGACTCGAAAAGATACGGTCGCAGTAACAAAGAATAATAAATCAAGAATACAAATCATTACTACAGACTAGATTTTATTTAATTATTAAATTCATTTTCACCTATAAATTTAATTAAAATAAAATCGAAAAGAAGTAATTGAGCATGAAGGTTAATGTATTTTTAGATACCCAACACTTCAATGTACTACACGAGTATTAGGCCTGTGTTTCAAACGCGCGACAGTGTGAACAGTTTAAAAAATTCTTCTGGGCTAATTTTAAACAAATAGCGGACAAATTAATTTACAAAAGGATAAAACCTACCTAATATAGAAAGACAATCAATCATTACGGATATGTTAAATATTTTAATAATGCTAGTAACTTGCTAACACGGACAAGCAATCTTCCAAATATCAAGCTATCAAGAGAAGTATGACAGATCTTGTAGAAGTTGTATTAAACAACCATAAATCCTTTTTAAATTATCAACATTTGGATTAATATTATGGAGTATTTTATTATTACAAAATGATATTGCCATTGTGGCATATACAATGAAAAAAGCTGCAATGTGCTATCACAGGATTGCCTCATATACTTAACCTCAAAAATATTAAAATTATCCGTTTTACATCTTTTTGTAACTTCAATTCATGCGGTTTCTTTATTTAATTACCTCATCGCAAAACTATGATTAAGATGTCGTGGGCGCTGAGCGATTAACCAACAGTTCCCAATCCAAGGTACTTTTTGCTTTCAGGTAACATATCAAAAAGTAAATGATTTCTTTATAAGAAAGTTTGGTTCAAATTTCAATGATGGTTAGAATATAAAAAAAAACAGTCACCATAATCATACGAGTAGGATCTTGAGAAACCATACATCTTATTTAATTTTGAAATGAAGCACTTGATAATTGATAGGAGTAAAATACACTGTAAAAGTTGTAGTATAAATTATGTAGCTTTGCGAACGCACCTTTATAGAGTAGAACACATCTTAGAATTTTATCATTCTTTTTGGAATCGTTGACAACCATACCTTACGAAAAAGTAGGTCTATGACTCTTTCAAAAAAAATATCTACATTCTACTGTCTATTAAGATAAGAAGGGCACAATAAATACATGTTCCCCATTGTAATTAGTAAGTACATCAGTTTCTACAGAAGAAACCACTCGCAATTTCAAGATGAAATTCTAACTATGCGTGTCATAATCATTTACAGCGAGAACTTATAACTATCTTATAACTAAAAAAGTGTCCATAATGTTCATAATAAAGCAGTACTTTATATCAAAAACAATTTTTAAACATAATAGCACTACACGCTTTACCGAGGAGCAACGTCGCGCATGTTAAGCACGCATTAAAAGACTTTTAAAAACTACATTAACAAATACACAAAACCAGATAAGCAAGTCTAAGACGGTTGTCATTTAACAACAACTGAAGCTTGAAACAATATTTCTCATCAACAACAACAAGTGAGTCTAATCAAACGCGTTGAATAATTCAAAACTACTATAATTAAATAGTTAACAACAAATGGTAAAACATGATCGGCAATACTCCGTCTCATATTCTTCCAGAAGTATCTTTCTAATACTCGTTGTATAGTTTTCTCCACACCAGTGTCCTGCAAGTTCACTGTCGTGAAACTCTTTGAGTGCTGTCTTGATGCGGTTTTCGGGAACGACTAGTTGTATAAATTAAAAATGTAAAAAATGGCATATTATTGGGCTATTGTTTTCTAGCACAAAGTAGAGAAAGCTCTATTTTTACAGATTTTAGAATTATTAGAAATATAATAGATCCGGAATGGTTTAAAAAGAATGAAACACCCTGTATACTATTTGAACAGTTCGATAATATTACTCCTGGTCAAGAAGCGGACCCAATACGTTCACAATACGCTTCGAAATCGCAAGAAATGGGGTGATTTTTTCAGGTAGTTTGGACCTGAAAGTATTTAAATATTTTTCTCCTAACACGAGCACGATTGGGCAGCTCTCGTTTCGGTGAAGTTTCGAAGAACATCGTTTATTGAATAATTGAAACTAATTTTTCTCTAGACACTTTGTAGGCACTTGTGTGGCCTCCACCCCACAACTGAGGCTATATTATGTAAAACGGTGATTATAATGAGTGACGAAACTTCAGATGAGCAAGTTTGAAACTGTGATGGTTTATAATTACAAGTGTCATGTGACAAGACATCATCGGACGACTCCGCGATGTTACTAGGGTCTAGAAACCTGAATCATAAGAATTTTTAATCATAAACTTCTTTTATAATGACTACTTTAACAGGTAATTAAAATAAAAGAAAACATCAACATAATTATTATACACATCATACATACTTTTGTAATGTGTCTTTGTATTATCTACAAGAAATTTGATAAGGAATGAAAATAGAGAAAAATCTAAAACATAGTAATAAAGGGTTTTTTATTGAGAACCAGATGGTTTTAAAGTGAAATCCTGAAATCAAACAAAATCAGTTTTAAATTATGTTCTGCATTACATATTAGTACATATCCTGTAAATGGCCACCTCAGGTTCCTTTACAAAAGGCAATTCGATGGACTCGATTTTTGTCAATAAATTAGGCATAGTTTCATGACTACAGGGTTCGATATTCAATTGTTGATCGCCAATGGAGTCTTCTGAATCTCCCGTGGATGATTATTGACACACGAAAAACGACAATTTTGCTTATTGGCGAAGCCATTGAGCTCAAAATGAGGTTTATATAAAAATATGGTTTTTACCAAAATTAGAATCAGTTTTGAGTTGCTCTAGTTCTTGGATCGACTCAAACATATAAGGGCGTGTATAAAAGCCTTTGTATAATATAGGAAGTAGGTACTAATTAAAAAAACTGCTTTTTGTGCCATTAAAAGACTACTCCTTTACATCCATCATAATTTTTGCCATTCTATAAATGTCAAATCTTCGAGCAATGCACGAAAAACCAAACAAAAGAAGTTAACATCATGGAACTTATTAGCAAGGACAACAAATTGGTATATTGCATAATAACAATGACATTGAACATTTAAAACAAATAGATAAAAAAGAGTGCCTGTAATAACAGCTATATTTTCTATGATACACGTACATAATATACACACTCTGGCACACTCATTTCCGATAAGTTGTTATAAACTGATACGATGATAAAATATATACCTTTTGTCAACTTGACGCACCTATTATTATTAACACCCAAAACGTAAAATGCAAAAAAATAATTATTGTTAATAGCGTGGAAGATAATTATGTAATAAATAAAGTAACATAGCACGCCCATACAAAATACAGAAACAGAAATAAAATATTTGCTTTAAATTAGCCTTAGGTCAAATTCTATATTAATTTAGGCGTCTTTTCTAATTAACATTTAGGACAATGTCTACACGAATGGAAGTATAACATTTAGGACAACGTCCATCAATCGAAGTATAACCTTCTGTGATGCTTCGAAATTATTTAATATTGTCACATTATTAATCTATATCAATTTAAGAACGTTCAAGTGGTAATACTATTAAATTTAATATAGGTGTACATCTGTACAATAATAATTTCTCGCAATTATTAGTTAATAACACGACCGAATGCATTATGGCTAAATTGGTTGGATTATAGTACATTTGTATACTTGTCCCAATTTTAAAATTCGAAAATGTTTAATTGAGTAAAGACTCGCATAGACATAAATAATTCCAAACATTTCCCAGTGTTTGCATCAGGTGCAAAATATTAGTAACAACAAACAAAACACATATAATTCAAAATTTACAAAAACCTAATACCATCTAATACTAATTGAGGACTGTTTATCCTTGTTTTGACTGTGGCGTAAGACGCGTAAATTTCATGAAACGAATCAGCCACCGAAGTTATCCATTTACACACTACCACATACTCCTGTGACCAAATAAAGATGAGTTAACAAAATTTACCTCTACGTATCTCAAAGCACTTCGTTAAGTCGCTATCGGACCCCAAAAATCTTCAAGAGATTTATAGAAGAGCCGAGACTATGCATATGGCATCTTCTTAACAAATCTTGGCTGTAGACTCGGTCTCTCTCTCGTACTTACACTAAAATTTCTACATGGATTGGGTTCTCGTTCCATCTAACCTCGACATGATATCCTATTCGCACTAGTATATCTAGTTAATTCGCTATATCTAATTTCACTTTAGAGTTCCCTTAAATTAACTCTCTTCAGAAGAGATACGCCAAATTCCGAAGCCTTCACAGCTTGCACCATACTTTACAAATTTTCCTAAAGTTTTTTAAAGTAGGACTTGAAACAATAAACAAAAGATTGTGTTTTTAAAGAATTATACACAAAACACACATTGCAAAATTTAAACAATAAAACGTGCACCAGTAATGCATGAACATACTTTTATCTTGATATAAGCATTGTAATGAGTAAAACTAAATCCTACATTTAAAAAATAGTAAAATACATAAAAATTCTAACTACGGTAACAACAAGGCCTAACTGTAATTTTAGGTAATTACGAACTAAGCAATAAACTTCCTAAATAATAATTGATTTATATCCTTTATAAATTAATATAGAAATTGTCCTTCCCATTCCGTGTTCTTATAAAGTTTGATAAAATGTCAATAAAGCGCACAAATACGCACAGTTCGAAATTCAATTTTTAACCTCTTTTACAACTTATTGAGAAAATTTAGTACATTTCAAACCATCGTTTATCAATTTAACAATTTATTTAAGTAATCTAATTAAGAAAATGTCTAAAAATGCAGACAACAAACACCGTTAACTAGAAAAGTCTTTAAGTAGGACGCCTTATTATTAAAGGTCAAAAATGTAAAATACAATACAATTATTAAATAAGAAATATAAATAATTGCAATGGAGATTTATTGCTCGTTTATACATAGATAGTTGCCCCACAGATATTTACGTAAGTAACTATTATTCAAAAGGTTGAGAACGGAGGGGTAGTTAACAAAAAGTATGTAAAGTAACCAAAAAAATGTATATATAGACTTCATTAACCAAAATTAATTGTTGCTTTTTGTTCTTTACCAACAATCGGCGCCATCATCGCGTTTATTGCATAAGCTAAAAATTAAACCAGAATAGCATAAATCAATAACGAAGTGAATATGAATTGCATATCTGGGGACTCTTTAAACAATGCAACTATAAGCACGCGAATTAAATTATTAACAAAACAAATTTCCCGTATTCTGATTTATAATTTGCTGCTACTAATGGGACATGTAACTTCACCCCACCCCCACCCAAAACCCACTTTTCTCGAAAGACAAATAGGTCAAACTAAACCATTAACAGTATACGAAAAATTTATATACCAAAAACTGCATTTTTGTGTAGATTTCAAATATACTAAGGGAGAATGTGGTGGCTGACGCAGGACGCAAGCACGTAACTACGGGGGGCCGGAGGTGGGCTGGCCCCCCTGAAAATCCCTCCGGTCCCGGACTGGTCACCTCAGTACAAAATCGTAATGATTACAAGTTTCTCGATGGTTAAGATTTATCAGATTGTAAAGGGAGTTTTAAGTTTTGTATTTCTAAAGACAGTAAGAGAAGCAGAACTCAGTGTAGACTTTCTCAATGCATCAAAACTGAGCATATCCTTATAATGCGTTGAGAAGATTCATTCTTTACCCCGCACTCTATTCTATTATCCTACGAGTCTCCAAGAAAAGATGGTTCATCCCAGCAGGGCCTGGATAAGTATATTTTTGTGGCCCACCCAGTTTTCGGTAAGCCCCCCCCCCCCCCGGATGGCCCCTTGAAAAAATGAGCTAATTATGTGTCTGGGCAGATGCCTTTGAAGCTGAAGAAACCACGTGCTGGGCGGTTCTCCACACCTAAACTTCAACCACAGATACATAAATACAATACAATCCTATATTATTTATGAGTGCTTCAATTGTACTTTCTTTTTGAATAGGAATACTTTTCTAAGCGAGAAACTTAAAAAGATCAGTTTTTCAGACCAATTTTGGAATTCTTCTCAAATTGAACGCGCTCTAGCGCCTGAGCCGTTGGTCGGAAGGAAAATCCCTAACAGACATAATTTGTAGGAAATTTGATGTAGTTTACTTTTATATACGAGGCTATATTGAAAAATTCTTAGCCTACTATAGAACCAAACAAAATTTCAATGTCAAAATATTTTATTACTCAACATATTCTCCTCTAAATTGGATACATTTATTACAGCGAACCTGCAACGTCGCTAGACCTTTCAAAAAAAATGTTTCTTCTTGCTCTTTTATTACCTCCTCGTTGGAAGAAAATTTACGACCTTTTAAACTTTTTTTCAGTTGAGGAAAGAGATAATAGTTGGACGGAGCCAAATCTGGAGAATAAGGGGGGGTTCTAGTAATTCAAACCCTAAATCACGAATTTTTTGCATGGCAACATGAGATTTGTGTGCAGGGGCGTTGTCCTGCAAAAACAAAACACCTTTGGATAGCTTTCCGCGTCTTTTCTCTTTAATTTTTTCCCGTAGAGTGGTCAGTAATGTCGAATAGTAATCTCCAGTTATTGTTCTACCCTTATCCAAAAAATCAATCATGATTACTCCATGGCAATTCCAAAAAACTGAAGCAAGAACTTTTCGATCGGTCATCATCTTCAATTGAAAATTTACCTCTTTTGAAGCTTGCAGTCCAATTTTTCACGGTCGCATACGAAGGACATTGATCACCAAGGGTATTAACCATATCTTCGTAAATCTGCTTACCTCTTAACCCTTTTAAATACAGGTACTTGATGATGGCTCGATACTCCAATTTTTCGATTTTCACAATTTCGGTGGACATCTTTTTTCTTTTAATTTATTGCTTAACTCTGGTTTACTTTTTTGACGTCAAACTTTACACTGACACTACTAATAAGTTATTGTTCGTTGCTATGGTAACGCAATATTTTGTTTATGCATGGAGCTGGTCTGGGCTAACTAGATATCAATACATCCTCGTATATACAATTTTCTCAAAAAGTCCTTAGTTTTCATGTTTTCAAACTACAAGCAAAAATTCTTGTGGTAATTTGAGTGCGTGTACTACTGCTACGCGGCCAATATAGACCGGCAGATGAATGATTTTATATTTTATGTAAAGTACTTTTAACTAAAAATAATGATCCTGTGGAAATGTCAACTCGTATAATGTTTCTTTAATAAAGTTATAAGGAGAGGATTAATATAAAGTTTATTTAATAACCTTATACCTTAATAGTTTTTTAGTCTAATCGTTTCATATAAGTATGAATGATACAAAATAAATAGTAGATAGAAAACTATTAACTATACAGTAAACGCTTCCGACATTGATACATTTCCCTTCCATCGATTCCGAAGTTTCATTAGTCGATTAGTCCATTTTCTGCAAACATTGTGGGAAACTTTTGCATTATGTGAGCTACTGCTACTGAGTTATTATTAATTTACCTCAGTTTTTCGAGGGTGAATGAAATGAAACATCGTTTAGGTAATAGAACACAAATTTCTTCAAGGAACGTTTTCTTGATAGGAAGAGAAAACTTCAAATTTAATTTAAGTAACCGAGTGTGCCATACGCGCACATACCTATATCAAACTTGTACATCAGCCGCTTAAATCTTAAATAAGTAAAATGCAATTAAATTATTTTAGAATACTCGTTTAAATTTTTTAAGCAACTAGGAAGTGACTACTAATCAACAGATTTAATACTCGAAATAATACAGTAAACGGAGGACCGGGGTGGTCTAGAGGCTAGCATCGTCGCATGCGGATGTCAAGGTCGTATTAGGTTCAAAGCCGGCTGACACCACTGGAGTGTTTCTATGGGTTCGGAACCCACCTAAAGCTGTAGGTCCCGTCTGCTAATAACCACAGTATGTAGTTGATGCGGACGTAAAATACAAAAAAAATACAGTAAACGCATGTTTAAAACAACAATAAGCAAGTAATAAAAACATTACTACTTCAAATGGCATTCGTCCAAATGTTTTGTCATTTTATTTAGTAAGCATTAAAGATTATTATTAAAATGGCCGATTACATGTATATTTGATAAGTTGAAAAAGATCAAAGAATTTTAATACAAAGTTTGCCGAATTCGTTCTTCAAAAGCCATAAAACCATATAAGTTGGGCGCCTCTAGTATAAATACCAATTTATTTACTTAAAAACATAAAAAAGGGCAACCGACTTGGGATAGTATTTAATTTTTAATTTTATACAAAACTACTGTATGCTTCTTGAGCCATGAAAAGCTGTCTGCGTCGAGAAAGCCATAGTCATCTCTCATCTCATAAGTCATAATCATAATAAAAGTACATAAAATTCTACAAATGTTTTGGAACGGCTTATTCACTAGAAACTGCTATTTTTCGAAGCTTTTCGCCATTATCCCGCTTACACTTCATTCGTTTGTTGACAATGTCCTATCAAATTTTTTATATCCCTGTATATCGATAGAAGGTGTCAAGAAACGGTGTAGGTAACACATTTGTCCAACTTTAACTTTTAACATTTTTTTACTTAAAATTCGCGAGAACCATTCGGAACAGTAAAGTGAGGTTACTTATAGGTACAGTGCATCCCTACATTTTTAGGATGTATGTAATTTATTTAACCAGAAATTTTAAAGTTTTATTCGTGGCCTCTTTTTATATTCTGATGGCCCGTCCATCTAAACGCACCCACCCTGTATAATATTATGTTCGGAAATTCGATTTGCAAGTTGAATTAAACGCTGATTAAATTCGAGTCTAATTTTGCAGTAGAAAGCACCCATTAGGTATTCAGAAAATTAATAAAAACAACCATCATTCATTTTCTACGGTTTCGTTCGTTCCAATTCCAACTAGGGGTTGAAGCTGTCTAGCTGTCGAATCGATTCCAACGTCCATACACACATACAGTAGAACCTCGATTATCCGTGCGCGGATTATCCGTGCGGCGGATTATCCGTGCACTTGTTATTACTATTTTTTTTTAAATTTACGTATTCATAATATCATAATAATAATTATTTAACAATATGTATTAATGCTTCACAATCGTTTAGAATTTTTCTTCGAATTTTTGCTTACTTTAGAGATTTGTACTTTTATTAAATACAAAGATATCCTATTTGGTGTTTATGTAGATATAAAATTTCTCAGAATTGCTGTATAGAAATGGCTATTAGATTGATAACCGTGCCAATTGGTGTAGCATTTCTGCTTGCCCTTTTACCTACACACATTCATGTTTAAGGACTTGTTACATCTCGATTGTCTGATTTTTTCTAATAAGATCTTTGTAGTATGTACAATGTACATGTACATTATTGTGGTAACTAAAAGTCATTTACTATTATCCGTGTTTTTCAATTATCCGTGCAGAGCATGGTCCCAGTCGCCCCGGATAATCGAGGTTCTACTGTATTAATAAAATTTCCACCTATGCATTTGTTATTCCTGATGGTGTCTTATAAGAAAGTAATATTCTCCTTACTCTATAAATAAAAGTACGATGGTTTCGTGTTCAAAATTGAAATTCGTTCGCGTCGTTTGGCCAAAATTATATTTAGGCTCTTTTCTCGAAGTACGGCGAACACCACACCATGATTTAAACAGACCCATTCACGAAATAATTGGCAGATAAGTGCCTACATCGAATATCCTATATTATTAATATCTCATTATACAACAAGGACGTACCATATTTATAAATATAAACTTAAAAAGGCGCTTAGAAGTTCGTTCGCAGTCTATTAAAGTACGTAAGGGTCGATAACCGACTATCTTGAATATTGTACGACCGACTTAGCATTCTTTGAGCTGCACATTTATTTAGAGCTGCCTCCCACCGATCAACTAATAGAGAGACTCGGAGACTGTCATTTAGATCATGGTGCGACTTTAAATTTTTTTAAACAAACACTCTTTACATTATTCTATCCGTAAATCAATAATAAGTGCTACTTTCGACCCTTAATTCAAATCCAATAATTCAGAACTAATTACTTAACTTTCTAATAGCTTTACAAGCAAATACTCTTGAAACATGTATTTAATTTCGTCACGACTTAATTCTTAACGATATAAAGTTGATCAATCTTGATATTTACAGTTAATTGATGATTATACTTAATGATCATTATTAAAGTGTGTAAAAATATACCAACAAGGTAAGCTTCAGTACGATGCACGCATAATTATTCAATTATCGAAGGCATTAAAGCTTCGCCCGAATTGAGAACAATGCGAAAACATACATAATTATTAAAACAATCCACAGCGAGCTACGTGCTAGAATCCACTGCACGTATAATCGCTCGATATTACCTTTACAGAAAAAAAACTGACAATGTGACAATGGGTAAATTTGACACGGTTACACAACTCACGAAAGCTTGACTAAAAAATTTACGTTGTACCCATCGTAATCAATAAAGTTCGTAAAGTTCAATTACTTATTACAATTGATAAGTAAAAAATCCGATCTCAATTTGCATAAGATGTCATTTAAAATTGAGATCCCCATAGGGAGAATGAAAAATAATTCACCCTGTAAGACAGAAAATGTATTATTAATAATTATTATAATGACGAGCACGTCAGTCAGTGCACAATGCACTCACTTGAACTAGGACTAGAGACTAGACAAACATTGATCAATGTACAAGTCAGTGCAAAAGTATTAAACAACATCTAGATATTATTATTTATTGCAATATTTTATAGACTTGCATTATTTATTAAAAATTCCTGTCACGCGTCAAACTGCGTTGGTTCCTTTAGTGAAAGCACATGGTACTGTAGGTTTCACGTTATTTCGGAATGACTTCTTGGCTTTACTTACGGTAAGCGAGTTAAATAAAGCCATAAATTAAACTTACACGGCCATCTTAGACCGCGTTTTCACATGCAAAATAACTTTTGCAAGAAATGTCAGACAGTGCGAGAAAACTAGAAAATCTTGCAGGAGTCGCTTGCAATACTGTATGCACTGGAAGCGACTTTTTACTAAGCAATAAAGTACAAAATTTTTGACTATACAGGATGAAAGAGCATGGCAAATGAGTAAAAAAAACGTCTACCACTCGAGAATCGAGAAGAGCAGATTTCGGTTTTTTACTTATAAGTCGAAAACTACGCACTTTATGACAAAAGTTTATCCGAATAAAAGCAAAACACATCAAATTGCCTATAAATTACATTTCTTAAGTTTTTTTCCTGCTGTGCACGATTTAGGCTCTAGCGCGCGTTAAAGTTAAAAAACTTCCAAAATCGCCCCCAAATTTTTAATCGCTCATAACTCGAAAACTACGCACTTTAGGAGAAAAGTGTTCATATACAAAAATAAAGTAAATTCAATTTCCAATAAACTATGATTCTAAAGCATCGTCCAGACTACAGCGAATGCAACGCGAATGCAACGTGAATGTAACGCAAATGCAACGTTTGCCCAGCTGGGTAACGTTGCATTCGCGTTGCATTCGCTGTAGTCTGGACGACGCTTAACATTTTTTTCGTAAAGCAAACAACTGGTGGTAGAGCGCGTTGAAGCTTAGAGTATATTGGACAGCGTGTCCGAGAGGCAGAATGGCGAAATATAAAAATACACAATTTTTGGTTTTGGCCGATGCAGGCTGAAAGAGCATTACAAGTGAGTAATAAAACCGACCGTCTGCCTCTTAAAACTGGCAGTATTAACTTGGGGGCGACTCAAGAAGGGCGGGTTTTTGCTCTTTGTTAGTTTTTCGGCAATAACTACACCACTTTTTGAAAAAAGTGCATCTATGTAAAAATAAACTAAATAAAATTTGCTACAAATTATATCGAAAGATTTTCTCTTCAGACGAACGGCTTCGGCGCTAGAGTACGTTAAAATTTTACAAAAATTTAAAAAGTTTTTTTTAGTTTATCGCTTATAACTAGAAAACTATCCACTTTTAGTAAATAGTGTTTATATACAAAAATAAAATACATTCAATTTCCAACAAATTATGTCTCTTAGATTTTTTCGACAAACGAACAGTTTAGATCCTAGAAGCGCGTTGAAGTATGTAGGGTGGTTTTTGGAGGTAAAACAAAGCACTTTTAGAGAAAAGTGTTCTTATGCAAAAATAAAGTGCATTCAAAAGTTCCTACAAATTATGTCTGAATTTTTTTTCTCTACCAGAAGTTTTCTGGCATGTGGAGACTGTAAGCAACAGTGTAAACGGTATTGCAAGCGACTCCTGCAAGATTTCCTAGAGTTTTCTCACACTTACAGTCCAGTTTACATTGAGCTGTAGCTCCGAGAGCCCGTTTGCCATTTCTCGCATGTGAAAACGCATCCTAAGAATGGAAATGTAAAAGCTTTGGTGAAGGCAAAATCCTGTGCGTGTCTTATAAAGCGAAACGAGCGATTCGATGCAATATCATTCCTACCAAGCAAGAAAATACAATTTAACATACACATATGTAATACACATAATATATAATTTGAGTGCTATTTGAAGTTCCGTAATTAAAACCTTGATTGAAATATAAAATACGTGTAGTCGCTAAAATTACTGCCCACCAGCGACCTTTAATTATTATCGAATAGCTTCATAAAATTATATTGAGCAATTTAATAATAGCCTCTCTCTTATTGGTCTTAAAATAGTTAAACGTAAACAAAATTAACCATAAAACCGAAAATGCAATTAGAATCCTCTTTTCCCATATACGCGACACTTAAAAAGTTTTCATTTGTTGTTTACAATTTTAATATGTTAATTATGTATAAAAGGTTAAAAAACTAATTCGTTCTATGAAGTTGTTTACGTTATTTATAAATTTCAAATTATCCCCAAGATATAAGTAGTAATATAAAATTGAGTGCCTTAAACAATTATTTTATAGTCGCATTATCACTGATAATGTGAATAACCTTACATACTAATACTTAATTGCCATTAGCTTAACTCCTATGAATACGGATTAAAATGGTTTGTTTACAAGCTCGGAGAGGTTGAAACAATTTTATCGAACATTACACTCGGTTGTTTCCTGTTTTCTTCTAATTAAAGCGCGAAAATTTTACAAATCGTAAATAATCAACTTCAAAAATCATTATTTTCTTGTCTACATGGAAGTGGGTACTTGTGTGAATAAAACGCAAGTGCAATTATAAGTGCGCCAAAACAAACATTGCTTGAAGGGTTTTCATGAGTTTTTGTTAATATCTAGCTACAACAACGTATGTAGTACCTATTATTATCGTTTCAATAATTTGAGAGAAGAACTACAACTACAATAAGTTAAATCTGTGATGGGAGAAATTTTCTGAAAAAAAGAAAATTAGAGATTAGAGGTGCAAAATGCATATTATTATTATTATTATCAATCTGATAAAATAACCAGAGCATATACTATCGAAAAAACCTACGGAACCTACAATGAAAGAATAGAAATTCCCTATGAAATGGCAAAGAGACAAATAAAGTCACTTCTGGTTAAGTAGCATATTAAACACTGGAGGGAAACTACTGGACGGACATTCTCAAGTCATATTAAGAAAACCCTCTGACAAAAGAACCCGCTCTCTACTCGGAATGAGCAGAGTTGGATCACGACTGGCAACGACAATAATAACCGGCTATTGCTAGCTTAAAAATCACCTGTATACTGTATACGATGGGACTAGAAGAAAACGTACTATATGCAGAGGAAGAGGAAACTCCAATTCATCTTCTGCTACACTGCGACGCTTTCACAAGTCGTGCTCTAAAAAAATTGGCCAAACTATCAATAGAGAAAATTCTGGACTTTATCAAAAGCACAGAACTCAGAACCGAGTACTATGAACCCGTCTGATCTGATCTGGCTAAGCCAGCCCGGAGCCAGACGAATTTTCAGGGGGCCCAGGCCACCTCAGGTCCCCATGTAGTTACGTGCTTGGCTTGTTGGGACCGTGACAAGAAGAAAAATTGTCATCAAAACGAATTGCTATTGCGTACATCTAAAATTAATTAATTCGTTTTGTCATTGAAAAACATATACATCGCTACACAACAACGAAGGTTGGTTTCTTTATCATTTTTGTGGACAATTAAAATAATTTTAGCAATTAGTTATGCAGGTATAGGTACTGTTCGTTAAAACAACGCCATGTTTTTTTAAACTGATATTCTCCCAAATTTCGTGTTAAGTACAGGGATCTCGCTTATAGCGTAGATAGAAAGTTCGTTAAATGGACAAAAACGATCCTCGAGTTATGCCTACACTAAATCAAAAAACAAAATTTACCCCCTCCATAACGTTTCTGAAATATGGCGGAAAATAGCGAAATTTGCATTTTTAATTTTTGGCTCTAAAATCGTTATTTGTAAAAATTTTTAGAAACTGAAAAAAATTTCTCAAAGGAACTTTTTCTGCTCTTTCAGACGATGTCAACGAATTTTCGCTATCATCATTACTTTACTGTATATTGATACCAACTTTTGTTTTTCATATGGGAGCCATTTAAAAAATTTATGTCATCAAATAGAGAAAAAAATGCTGATTTCAAAAATGTATAATATGTCTATAAAATTTTTGATAAAAAAATCACCATAAATAACCCAAATAATTATAAGTAAATTTCTATAAACATTTGCAGGAAAACAAATGAAGCACATGTAAATTGTTTTTTATAAAACATATTCAATTGTTTTTCACGGATATTGCTATTTATAAATTAAAATTCAGTTTTAAATAAAATATTCTATTATTTTAATTTTGAATTTATTATTTGTGGTTAGTTTATGGACATGTTATACATTTTTGAAATCAGCATTTTTTTCTCTATCCGATGACATAAAATTTTTAAATGGCTCCCATATGAAAAACAAAAGTTGGTATCAATATACAGTAAAGTAATAATGATAGCGAAAATTCGTTGACATCGTCTGAAAGAGCAGAAAAAGTTCCTTTGAAAAAGTCTTTTCAGTTTCTAAAAATTTTTACAAATAACGATTTTAGAGCCAAAAATTAAAAATGCAAATTTCGCTATTTTCCGCCATATTTCAGAAACGTTATAGAGAGGGTAAATTTTGTTTTTTGATTTAGTGTAGGCATAACTCGAGGATCGTTTTTGTCCATTTAACCAACTCTCTATCTACGCTAATAAGCGAGATCCCTGTACTTAACACGAAATTTGATACAGCCTGTATACTAATATTACTGCAGTTTGATCAATTATGCAGTTATTTCGCTACCGTTTGCAAGGCAAACAAAATAATTTCAATTACTCGGTGTTCAACCTCACTTATTAATTTGAAACAATTTATTGTTCTACCCCACTACAAAGTGTGCCAAGACAGTAACAACCCGATGACATAAAATAAGTCGTATTGTTAATCTTCTAATCTCACAGCACAGCCTTCTTGAGACGAATTAACTATAATTACTCACAATTATTTGGAAATTCGAAAAATGTAGAAGGTAACATTTTATAGCGGGCGAACAATTTAATTTGAATAGACAAAATAAAATTACATAAGAGACCTAGAGCAAAGACAAAGATACCTAATGCAATCGTACAATCATTCTTCTTCCGATGACCTAAAAATGTTAACTATTAATAATTTATCTAAATAAATCGTTACTTCTATAAAACGATGGCAGTTCCGTATTCATGCCGCCTTTTACATTTTGACCCGAGCGTTCGTACTCGAAGTATACTTCAATTATAGATTTTAACATGCACCGGGATATATACAATAAAGATGTGGTTTAACAACACCTTTCACACTAGAAGTGTCCCCTTTCTCTTGTTGGAATGACTTAGAAGTGCCTTTCAACCTTAATAATTACATTCGAGGTCAGTTCGAGTTCTCAATATGCGAAAACTAATTTTGAATTAGAACTAACTTCCCGTTAAGCGCTTCCTTAAACGTTCTATAAGATACGCCTTTAGAGATGCCATCAGATAAAGGCAATAACGAAGGCTTACTTTAAAACACGCAGGCGAGCGATTTGCGGAGGTCGTCACGAAAATTTTGTAAAGAAATAATGTATCGACGACCAATTAATTACCGTAACTGGCACATTTTTTTGTAATAATTCACAAAAATTAAGCGAACACGAACGACAGCAATTAAGGTTGCCTTTAAGGTAAAATAAATGAGACTGTAAGTTTTTTTTCTGCTAAAATCACTGCAATTTTACGTTTTTAACTTTTAAGTGCCATGTACTACTTTACCTCGTACAGAATACAATAACAGCAATTATTAAACGAGTGGAAGTTAAATTGTTTAAAAAGTAAACTTTAAACGTTAAAAGCTCCATATTGGTCGAGTGTAATTGCAAAAAGTGAAAATACACAACAGTAATTCTCATAAAGAAAGTCAGCAGTCGTTGAAATCTAAGTGAGGCATTGGCTAACTCACAATTTAGATGTTAAAACACCTTATTTTCTATAGTTTACAACGCTGACAAATCGAGAAGAGGAACTGAAAGATTTGGAGCACAGCAGAAGTCGTAAAAGAATCAGAGACTTTCTTTCCAGCTACGAATTGTGACGTTCGCATTTCCATCTCCTTTACCACGCACAAAAAGCATCACTAAAAGGCCATTCATTTCCTATTTTAACACTTATATACCGACGATATAGACTCGCTCTTCTTAACACCCGAAAATGGAACTTGCAACTTATCGAAAGAAACAACTTTTGTTAGTACAGGGTGGGAAAAATTCGATGGTTCTTATGGAGAAATCGATAACTATAAGATGTATGGAAAAATGGATAGCGCATCCTCGTTCTCTATTTTTTAGAGGAACTCAATGGCAAAAACCGGAATTGGCAATCTTCTTTTGTTTGGTACCTAGAAGCAAAAGTTCGATTTTTCAAGTTCAATAACTACGCAAACTGGAAATTTGGTTACTTCGATGACTTGTAACTGTTATTTTCGGGTATAGCGACTTACTATTTACACCCTGTATAGAATACTAATTATTATCTGAAAGTCAGCTGATACGTATTAATTGTCATTGGTATTACGGTATTATCAAAGCAGGCTTGGAACTCTTTGAATACCAGCGACTACTCACAAGAATTGAGTGTATGTATTGTTAACATAACACCACGTGAACATTAGTCTTCTTGATACGATTCGATGTTGATATAGCAATACGTACACATTTCGGCAAAAGAATGGCATCCTAAACGCAGCTTCATTTATACAGACACTTTCTATAAAGCTTGTCTGTTGCCGAGGATTGCTAAAAGCACAAACAAATTTCGAGATATATTTAAGCCTAAAGTGGAGAATCTCACGAAATAAAGTGTTTGGCGAAACGGGCGAGTCCTTCGCGGCTTGTTGATTGTAAATTGATATTTCTAAAATTAATACAGTAACGATATTAATATTACTATAATTAGTTCCACCACTTAAGGACGTTTTAAATTAATTTCGTTATTGTAACGTTTCTTTTCACAATTTGGCAATTGCATATTATTCAACATGCACTAGGTAATATTAATTTATTATTTTTGGTATTTTTTCTATTTAAAAACTAAAAACGAAAAGTATATCAGAACTCAAACTTATATTATAATCATTTGGTAAAAGTATCGATCAAAGTGGTTTTTTTAAAAGGATGTGGTTCAAAATAAGCAAATGAAACAATTATTTTAAATTTAGCGAATTTACTTGGAAGCCTCACTTCTACGTGCTTTCGTGCTTACAGCCAATTTTCACATCAAAAGAAAAAATTGTGAGTGCATAAACTCGAAATTTTGCAAAATATATTATTTTTGCTCTCTCGTCTATCACGAATTGAATTGTGATTAAACAAATTGAAAATGTAACCGAGTCATCGAACTTATACCGTGTCCGGTTTCAAATGCGAGCATAGGAGTTTAGCACGTTATTGTTCAATGTTCATGTTTGCAGATTTCTGCTCGCCAATGGCAATACAACGAACAGGAAAGGTGATGGTGCCTAATGAAAGATAACATGGTTGCGCACAAATGATCCCAAAATTAAGAACTAAAATGAGGTTTTTATTTTAAAATGCTAATTTGAAATTTAACAATTTTGTAAATTAAGTAGACGAAAAACAAAATAGTACTTGAAGTAACACAAAAATAACAATAAATACAGTAGATTGATTGATATAAAATATGGGTTATTTGAGTATGGCATTTATCATAATTTGATTTTTTTATTACTTATTGTGTTGTTTTTTTTTGTTTTTTTTGTATTTTACGTCCGCATCAACTACTGTGGTTATTAGCAGACGGGACCTACAGCTTTAGATGGGTTCCGAACCACCAGGACCGGGTATTTGACACATAGAGACACTCCAGTGGTGTCAGCCCTGTCAGCCGGCTTTGAACCTACGACCTTTGCATCCGCATGCGACGATGCTAGCTTCTAGACCACCCCGGTCCTCACTATTGTGTTGTTTTTAATCAAAATTAAATTTTGATTACTTAAATACCTATGGGCAAAAAGTACTTAAAAATGGCATGCGACGTTAATTCCCTATGCCCACCTTAGAAACCGAACACCCGGTATAAAAAATAAAAATCATGGTTATGACGAGGTGTGTTAGTCCTCGGAATAAAATATATAATGAAAACGACAGTAAGACCAAAATTTAAACAAATTAATGGTGACAGTATTAATACTTAACCAAAATCAATTCTTGGTTATTTTTTAAAAAATTCAAAAATGTATTAAGATTTTTAAATAATAACAGATCCGATTCTCCCCCCCCCCCTCCAGCATCTCTCTCCCCCTTTATAATAAAACCGTAAATAGGAGATATGTTTATTTTCATTCAGCAGAAAAGGAAATCGCAGGTGCGGACTGCACACTGACAGTGGACAGGATGGCTTACTGGCGACAGTAACAATCTTGGGAGTAAAAAATATTTACATATTGGAAACTTTATAGATTGAAAGTGAAAGAAAATCCATTACCTATGTAAAGACCGTTATTTCGTTATTCCAAAATATTAAATACAGCCATCGACGGTTGAAGATTACAATAAGTCTCTAACCGGAGACACTCAACAGACGGCATCACATAGCTAGCGGGACCAATCCAGTCCAGACCAGCCATGATCCCGAAAGTATACACCATATCTCATCAAAGTAAGCATTATCAAAAACAGAAAAACATACTAATAGAATTCGAAAGCCGAGTTATATTCCAAAAAAAGCTTATTTTCCGACTCCAAAAGCAAAATACAGGACATAAAGTTTACTTCGGTGGACAAAAGGGCAGTTCTATACGTACGGAAGATCAGCATATATTTAGAAGGAACTGTGAAAAGTCAAAACGCGTTATTTAAATGCACCACAACGCAGTTCTTATTACTCAATGGTACCCTGGTACGACCAACGCACATCGTTTGGCACAGATGCCGCGAAGTTAATATTACCCCCCCCCACCCACCCACTTCCTGATGTTTTAAAAACGAAATTCGTTGTATTGATCTCCTCTTACTGGGCACCTCATGGTCAAATTTGGTTTAAGATTTCAATTGATAACTCACACGTCGAAAATGTGAACGTTCGCAAATGGCAATTTCCAGTAACGTCTCTACGCCTGTGCTATACATATTGCTAATTAATAGGCGTAATTCTGGGGGTAGAAACAAACTTGAAGGTGTCATAGAACAACAGCCAGATTAAAATGAAAAAGAACAGAAATGTTACAAACTAATTCCAAGAAGATAAAGCTGCGATGGCCATAGATATGATACAATGCTTCGAAGCATATTCTCTAAATGTAAAAAATATACAAAATACACAAATAACAGAAGATGGTAATTTGGTAAATTGCGACGTACTATACGAACTACGCACAGAAAAAGAACGCGGAACAAGCTATAGATAGAGTTCTTCATTTTAGCAATTGCTATAGTTTTTATACCACGCCTTGCATCGTTATAGCTTCTTACTTAAAAACTAAATTAACTATTGATTTAAACTCGGCTAGTCTTCTGTATAAATTACAAACATACAAACAAAAGTCTTTAAAAATTAAAGTAGCGGAATAACAATTACTTATATTGCTCGAATTTTATAGGAGTAACACACGAAGTAGGTCAAAGCTCCATAACTACACTATTTTCAAGAAAATTACAGAATTCGACTCGACTAATTAATTAAAGCCATATTAGTCTATAAATAACCGTACAAACACCTAAAAGATGGTAAGCGAGTTGTCGATTATTATTCAATTATTATCGCTTTTAAAAATCGCACTTTATATTACCAAGACCATTGTTGAAAATTAAACAAATTCAAGGCCTTTTCGTAAAAATATGCACCAATTTGAATTTATTTTTCGTGTTGTGAGTTATTAATAATAATGTATCTTTAAATTTAAAAGTAAGAGTAGGTAAAGATGCTTTTTTAAACGTGTGGTTATTTTTATACCGCCGAAGTGTTGCTCCTATTTCGATCGTAACAAATCCTCCTCGATTTACGCCCACCGTAACTTTGCGAACGAAGAATTAGTAACGCCATGTGTAAGTTCAACAATGACAAACCTTAATTGCATACTTTATTAAAATATAAGTAGTAACAGCTTAATTAGTAAGTCAACTAGCTTTCGTCACTTGGTATAAGTAATAATTTTAGCAAAACCTAATGACGAATTGATATAGCTGCCTTAGTATCAATGAGAAATGAGTATTGTCTAACAACTCGCCTCTGTTCTACTTGCAATTTTTTTAAAACAAAATACTATATGGGGTTTGCAGTACAGAAATTAGAACGAGAAGTCTAGAGAAACTTTCATTTTTTTATTGTTTAATGCAATTAGTTGGTGCCGGTAATCCGATAATTAAATTATTATTTTTCACGTCAGTTCAAATTGTGCAATTGAAAAAATGTTAATTATTAATATAAATATTAAATAAGTAACTATAAAATCAAAAAAATGCTCATATATTTCCAAATTTTACGCACTAAATTGTACAAATTTCAAATATGTTATTTAATTTTTTCTTTGTGTGTGGAACTACGTGGAATATCAATGTGTTTACGACCGATAAAAATGAGTAAAACATAAATACGTATTATAATTTAAAAGATTAGATAGTAATGAAGAGAATAATAAAAGACAAAACGTTTTACATTTATGAAAATGTATAGTATACCATACTAGTATTATGGTTATGATATGATAATGCTATTTCGCCCAATCAAAACAATGTTCAGAAGACCAACAACCAACTTTCCGAGCGTTTATATTCCATACATCGGCGAGTTAAAAATCACTTACTTAACGAGAAAATTGAATTACGAATTGCAAGATTAAACAGTTAAACGTTTCATAAGCCAACCCATACACATGGTCAACCTCATATTATCTGGACTCTGTATGGTAACCATTTAGTAAAACAAAACAAGTAAGTACTGGGTATTGCAAACGTTTATTGTAACTAAAAACAAATGACAGGTCTGGATTTGGATTATTTAAGAAAAGAGAGCTATCTCGCTGCACGTAGGCCACTTAGTCACACCCATTGTACTACTTCCAAGCAGCCTCCCCGTGCCCATCAGATCTCGAGCAGTAAACTCCAGAATTCTGGCGGGAGAAGTGGTGCTTATTCTGGCCCGGCCATGTCGAGCCAGAAGTCCCCTAACACGGATCTTCTTGTCGACGTTAGAGCTGGACAGTGGCAAAGCACATGTTCAGCTGTTTCGTCTCCTAGTTCTCCGCCACGGCATATGTGATTATCTACTAAACCCAATGTATGTTCCTGCAATTGTTCGTGTATTGACATTTCATAACGTCCCTATTACATCGTCCCTTTATACATATAACAGAAAAAATATATACTGTGGACACCATGGTAACCTACATGACAATCTCCTGTCTATAAAGATATTCTGAGTTAGTTAAATTACAAAAAAAGTTGTAAAGAAATCCGAGAGATTGCGGTGAGTAATAAATCCGGTGTTAAAAGAGTTTTCATTCAAAAGAAGTAGCGAAGTAGCTCTTCGCCTCTTCTACATTATATGCAAATTTCGATAAACAAAACAATAACGCTTTTGTACACCTGGATGACAACATTTTATATGCATACTGCGTTCAATTTATACCAGGTTTAATTAAACTTCAAAAATATATTATTTGCATTGCAAAATAGGAAAACGCGATTACTTCATAAATTACAAAATAAATTTTTTGTCCCTATTAAGAATTCGAAATAAAAAAATTTAAATAAAAGCCTTTTTAAAACGAACTACTATTTGTTTATAATACGATCAATTTTTCAGTTAGGTGCATATTTATGTAACAAAGAGGACCGGAGCTTCGTATTTGAAACAACTTTAAATTGAAAGGGGTAAATACACATAAAACGTTGCATACACTTCTTTATATCATTCAAATCGAAATTCTCACTACTTTTAGATTTAGGTCGCACACAAACCCTCTACAATTCAAGAGTAATTCGTTCATAAAAAGAATAGAAAAGGCGTACAACAATCATTCCTTACCCTTGGCCCTTAATAATACATAAATACTAAATAAATACAATTAAATGCAATACGCCCCAGGGGTCCTTTGATGTTTTTCCGATACAGTTGATAAACGTCAAAAAGTCAAAGAGCAACCGATAATGTTTAATAAACAAAATTGTTTAAAATCCGCCAAGAAAATAAAACGTAAATAATTTATCAATAAAAGGAATTACGCATTGATTATTCGGCTTCGTCGTATCCATCCATGTGAGTTCCTATAAAATTAAAATAATGTCACGAAATTGTATTGTTTTAAAAGCTTCCTGCACGAATAAAGGTCGTAGAAATTCACGTGCCTATAATCGTTTTCTGTACTTACAAGAAATCGTGAACTCTCGGTCAAAATACTCGAAATATAGTAAGAAATTGTTTAGCCCTTTCGTTGTATTTACAACCATCAAAACTAAAGATGCATTATACAATTGGCAATAATAATATCGGTTTGCAGAAAGCAATTTATGATATTCTCAAAATTTAAGAACATCATAAATGAGCAATGATTATAAACTTTCTGTTTATTTTTAACATTTCCGATTACTTGCGAGTCACTGGTCATTTATGATGTTTTAAGTACATCATAAATGGCTTTCTACAACCCGGCATTTATAATGTTGCTCTTCTACCGAAGAAAATGAACGAATAGTTTCAGTAACAGTAAACGAAAACTATGTATTTACTGTTCTACGAGAAGAATGGGACTAAATTGTCTGTGGTTCACAAATCCACAATGATGAGAATTACCAAAAATCTCAAAATTTGTTAGCAGCTCTCATAGAACTCATAGAAATTGAACAAATTGGCTGTTTAATCTCGAATTAATCCAAGACGTACAACGTACACACAGGTGCTGTATATGATTAAGTTTGACGCATACTACTTTAATTAAAAGCAGATACCTAAAATCTTTACATTTGAAACCACCTGGTAGCCCGATACTTAGTAATTTAATTACCAATTTCAAATTCTTTAAATAATTACTTAGAGTTCTCTCGTAATAAGTTCTTGTGTCTAACACTGTAATACATTTCAAATTTAATATACATTATTTTGGACATCCTTAAATGCCAATTAAACTTTTATGCCAAAGGGCATTTGGATATCATTCCTGAAATTGGACATAAAACAGGACGACATAAATTAATAGTGTACTGCAGGCAGGACAAGACAATACATACAGTGATATTCAACATGGTTACTCTTGTTATTCATTTCTATACATTCCAACTACCAACTATTGACTCATTTTAATACTTTTATTAATTTTCACTATTTCTCATAATTTAAAACAAGCATAGACCATAGACTGGCAGTTGGCTCTTTCGTCAAAATTCATGTCAATTGTCAAATATTAATTTCAAAACAAAGCAAGCAATTGATGTAAGATGACAAATACGTATACAATTCTTTTGTTTGTTAATAGCATCCGAATTACTTGCTGTAGTAACATTCCCCTTTCCTTCGTAAATAATAAACAAATAGAAATCGATCAATTAAATAATAATTAAATGTTGATAGTGATGTATTCTGAGCAAAATCAATACATTCGTTGGCATAACTAAAATGACATCAAATGATTTTTTGTTTACGAATAAAGTTCAAATCACAATTCCCAAATAATTTAGATAGTTTATTCACAAATTCCAGAAACAGATTTTTTTTAAATTAAACTGAACATTAGTCATTAAAATAATAACAAACCATATAAATGCGAATTCTCACCTTTTAACCATATTTGCAGTCTTTTTGAACAGTTTGAAAGATTTGATTGAAACTTGTGGATAAAAACGAAACACTCACTGAAAATAATTCACTATATGAACTACTACACGTTTTGAATGTTTACAAAGCTTCATTTTTCAAGTATACACACACAATACATCTAACGCACCTCGTCTATAAATGTCAAATCTAAAATAATTCACGTAAAAACTTCTACTATATCGAAATTATAAATACGAAACAATTGTTATAACCGTTAGAAAATTTTATAATAAAATATTTTTAATTGAAGCTTTCGATTCCCAAGTCTCGAATGTACTTGATCATAGCACACCACCGAACGCGATCGCGATATTCTAAACAACTTTGATGTTCATTATTCATGGTACGATTAAAAAAACGTTCGCAAGCGACATCTAACATGAAGTAACGCCACCATTTAATAGCGTTCTTCTTACAGCTAAAGCCCCGTGCAGATCGGGACGGGGGACGCGTAGCCCGTCCAGATCAGGGATGCGTGTGTGGACTTGTTAGCTAGTAAACTAACCGTGTGTCATAATAGTTGCTATTATAATCATCAAAAAAAGGGAAAAAACAGCAACGCATTCAAAACACGGAGTTTAAACTCGCTAGCTAGTTGGCTACTGAGCTAGTGGAAAGTTTTGTGTGTCAACAAGTCTTCAACACATCATCACTATCGTACGATCGTACTAGCTGACTCGCCCGCTTCTAAACTCGCCGGCTAGTAGCTAGTAGCAAGTAAACTCGCTCAACGTTTAAAACGGCACTTTTACGTGGATAAGGATATGGATGGTTCTGTCTGTGTGCTTATTTATTTATTATGAAGATCCAATATCGTATTATGAATTAAAGTTGCTACTTTTCAGAACTGTACACATTAGCAGATGTTTTCCCCTTGAAATAGAAACCTAGACCGACAATCGTTTTGTTGTATCCACCGTGTTGGCCGACTGTATCCCAACTCATTACCGATGAGACAGATACAGTCGGCCGACACTGTATCGGTCGATCGTATCTCTAGCTGTACAACAATTACACCGTAAAAAGTTCAGAATTTCTTGTACAAAAATAAGAAAGTTTTCGGCGCATTTCAAAATTATTTAAAAAAGTATTTTGCAAATATTTTACTTACATTTTAATTTTTGTCACAGTTGGTTCTTCTGTAATTACGCATCTTCGTTTATGCGTAAATCTTCCATTTTCGCAAGACCATTCATATTCAATGTTATTTTTAAACATTTTCAAAATTGAACGTTCTAGTGAAAGCTTATTTACTTTAATCCTCATACTTAGATTATTTCATCTGAAAATATAAAGATTTTGAAATCAACTAGGTAACATTCCTCGCCTCGATTTTACCTCAAAACAATTAAAATAATTAAACAAATTTCTTTTGTTTTAATAGGAACTCCAAAAACATCCAAAAACATGCAGAATTGAAACACTACACTATACACTGCAAATTTAAAAATAAAAACTACAGTAGAAGTAGATAGTACAAGAAGTTCATAAAAGCGAAAGAGAATCGCGTAAAGGTTCAAACAGGTCTAAGCTTGCAAGTTTGATTTTGATGATTCACACAAGTTGGTAGGTACGCGCCTATGGCTATACCAAAAACTAAAATTTTCCTTTCTTGTTTCTTGGATTATATATTATTCCACACACTTGTCCTTTGCTTTTCTATCTCTTGGTTAAAAATAATTTCCAAAGCAAAATTTGTCTTGTTTCATTCATGTTTAAGAAATTTTTAATTTTCACAACAATATCAAAAATACTTTCAAGAGATCATTTAAAAATTGTTACTTTTTATTTTAAAAAACAATTTATTATATAATAATTAATTAATTAATTAATTAACTGATTATACTGTTGACCATTTTTTGAAAGCCACTCTTTATACAGGGAATTCGTCTGCGTCCTAATGCGCTTAGATTGGTCCCATTGTTACTGTTACTCTATTCACGTTTAATGAAGAATATAACGTATAACCTCAAAATCTGAAAATAAATAAAATAATTATAATTACTAATTAATAATGAGTAACAAAAACATAAATGTTGAATTATTTATTAACCGAACTCCATTTAAGCAATTCAAACAAGAAGTGGATTTTACAAATTCTAAGTACGATAACTTATTGAGTGCCCTACGAACAATCCAAGGAGATGTAAATGGTTTGCTTACAGAAATTGTAGAAAGTGAAGAGGAATCATTAGACGATTCAGGTAATTACAAAAATCATTAATATAGTACTTGTAGTTTTAAGTAATAAATTTTAATAAACTCTCAGACGAACCAGATGAACCACGCTCGAAACGTAAAACAACAACAGAAAGAAATGGAAAGAAAATGAAGACGTCATAATTCATAGTATTTTATTTTACCATTTGTAACAGTACAAGGAGATATCGATACTTGGAACTTGCTAATCTTTGCATCTGTCTTTAGCAAACTTCTGTGGATAATACTGCCGTGTAATAGGTGATTTAAATAAATATAAATTGTAAATTTGGATGAGATCTAGAAATTAAAAGAAAACTTACACGACGCTGCACTACTGTAAAATCTAGAACAATAAAATATTTTGCAATATACAGGGTGCTTAGTTTAGATCTTTAATCTCAGTGTCTGTTGTCTTAAAAATTAATATTTTTTAAATAGTACGGTTTTGTGCTGCTTAAAATTTGCATTAAATAATTGAGAAAATGTTTATTATTCATTTTATTTAAAGCAAACAATCTCAAAACACGTAAATATACATCAAATTGAGTTCATAAAACTAACATTACCTAATGTATTAAAGTTCAGAACCTTGCAGTATTTTTTTGAAATATTTATAATAATTTAAATTAGAAACGTCAGCAGAAAACAATTCCAATACTAAAATTAATTTATTTTTGACAAAGAAATGTATCAAGTTTAAAAATTATATGAAGCTTAATAATAATTCTCTTAATTCTATACAAAGCAAGTGAAAGAATGTTTTCACACGTTCACATTATCTTAGGTGCTTATGTTTTAATAACTATAACCTCCACTATAACCACTCCATTGATTGTATCCACTGTAATTACCTTGAGAGTACTGCCAATTTGGATACTGGTATTGATCATTTTGACCGTACTGTGAATAATTATATTGACCCGGCTGAGATCCAGAATACTGTCCATACGAGCCCGTAGTTGAAGAATTCGAATAATTTCCATAATTTCCGTAAGAATTTGATTGTGATGATGGAAGCGGTGGATTTTTGTCTTTTTTACTAATACTAGTCGAATCTCTGCAAAACAATAGCATTATTAAAATTATTTTAAACGATTTAACACTACTCACGTTTTTGATACGTCCTTCTTTTTGTTCTCTTTATTTGATTTCATATATTTTTGAATTTCTTCTTGGGCTTTTTGAACCAATTCAATATTTGAACCAAAGTCTTCTAAAAATTCCAATTTTCTTTGCCCAAGTAAAACTTTATGTTCTATGTCGGCCGTTTCTTTTTCTAAAAAGGCATCAAATAAAGATAATATTTCTTCTTCGAGTACCCCTTCTTTTTCAAATGTTAAATTAATTAATTGCAAGTATAACCTCACGTTGTTTGGATCTTTAGTTATTGCAGTTTTCAAAATTTCAACTGCTTTGTCGATGTTATTTAAAAGTTTATGCGTAAATCGAGCATATTTGATGGCCATGTTGGCCGAAGTAATTTTATTTTTAAAGGAAGTAATATAATGCTCGTATAGCTGACTACATTTTTCTAGGTCTCCCTTTCGACGCTCTAAATTTATTCTTCTAATAGCTACCTAAAAATTGTAAAAAATTTCGTTTACTTTCAAAGGGTCATTAGAAGTAATTACAATAATTCACTTACTGTGGTTAAGTTAGGTACCGATTTTTCTAAATTAACTAAAATTTCAGCAGCACGAGTGAAATTTCCTGTTGACTCTTCAAAACATGCCCATTGTAGATGTAAATTTGGTTTTTTCAAGTGATGTATTGTGCAACCACGTTCATAAACGTCTTTTATTTTTGGTCGCATTTCGGAATCATTTAAATCGTTAAGATAGTGAACAAACTAAAAATGTTCAATTAACAACAGTCGATTTACCTTACAGTCTATATTTAACATACCTTTAACCAAAATTCTTCATATAACGCACATGCAATTAAACATCTTTCAAAAAGAACAATGGTTCTTACTTGATCCCCTTGTTCAATCTCGAAATCTAGATAATCGTGCCAATTTTTCAACTGACACCTTTCTAAAGGCTTTACGTGGAAATAAGGACGTTTTATCTAAAAGTAAAAGAAAAACATTAAGACTTGTAATGATAAAACGATTATCGCGTATTAATTACAGTTAAATATCAGTTGGCCCTTGCGTTGTCTACATTAATACAGAATTACATCGAGACAACGCTCGATGTAATCATTAGCAAAATCATCATAATAAAAAAATACTATTACAGCTTCGGCAATTTCTTTTCAAATGCTGTTAAGAGGGATCAGCGCAATTTATCTGACGCTCCTGTCATACTAATGCAAAATGAACTTTACCTCTATTGAAAAAACACCGGAGCGGAATCAAAATTTTAAGTAAACAAAAATAGAACATTAAAGTTTTTACTGCAATTTACTTTCTGACTGTATTAGTCCCCGTTACCCTCTGGCAATTTTAACAAATTGCAGTCTCTCTCAAAGTTATCAACATTGATTAGAATTGATTTACAAAAGCTCAAAGATATAAACTACTCACCCCTTCTTCAAAATTCCATCGTGCCGTTACTGCATTGACCGTATTTTTATGAATCTTTCTTCTAATAGAAACGATTCTTTCTCTTATTACTTTTGTTTCGTCATCTGAACTCTGTAACATGTAACTATTTATATTACGAAATATTTGATGAAAAATTATTTATACCACAACTTCGTTTGTATCGCCCTCTCCAGGGGGCACGTCAGACTTGACTGCATCAGGTTCAGGAATATCGTGTTTCAAAATGTGCTTGACTTCTTTACGTAACGCAAGAAACTCGTCTACTTCTAAAACTTTTTTAGGTGGATAAGAAGCAACGTGTTCTTGAAAACTAAAAAGTATATTATTATAATAAACTTGCAGCAACAAATTTATTCTAGCTCACTTATCAAAATGTGTAGTATAACCTTGCGTCGGTGTTGCCAGTAACCGATCGTATATTGCAGTTACGTGTTGCAGACGTTTTGCTTCAGTCTCCCATTTAATGTAGCTGTCCCATAATCGATCCGAACGGAACTCTAAACCACATACGGAGAGCGACCTTTCATATTGCGACCTTATAAATTCCTCATCGTCAGTTCTTGATGCACGTACGTAAGTGAGATAATGGATCCATAGATCCACCGATAAAGGTATGGCTTTGAGACCACGTTCGAAAACCTTTACAGTTAAAATGTAAGTAACAAATGAAAGATTTTCAAGTCGATAATGATCTGTTCATGTTTACTCTTAATAAAATTGGGTTCTCACAAACAGATATATACCGACTCTTATTAATCCTGAAAATTTTATAAAATTATTAAATATTTAAATGATGTAGTATTCCATTTATCGAATATATGGAACCCTTACATTTAATTTGACAAATCTGATCCATCGGCGCCTTCTAGCTGGAATACCCGCCAAGTTGTCAACAATGTGCCGAGTATCTTATAAATTTTGACATAACAATAATTTATCACTATTAAATGAAAATATTGTAACCTAAATAATACAAGACAATCTAAATATATAATATTGTATGACAAATAATATTTCACAATTATAATAAATAAGTAATTTATCTAAGGATGTGACTATGTGAGATGGCACACCACGGAGCTGTTGAATCGTAAAATAATAAATTATGTGAGTGTATAAAATTTTACTAAAAATTATTCCTATTATTTTATACATACCTCTTCACATCTCTTTTTATTTCCTTTGCGTTTTTCATAGTCCGCGTATTTACGCCAATAACCGTAACAATACGGGTAATGCGATAAAAATGCGTCATAAGCCTCTCTAGCAGCTTCCATGTCATTCTAATAAACGAGTAAAATTAGTATTACCATTTAAAAAATATATATCTCACCTCTTGATCCACATACTGCAACAGATACGTCCAACCTGTAAAATCTGTCGGATCATCGTTAACGGCTTTCCAGTACTTATCAAGTTCCGGTAGTTTTTTAGGTTTACTTAACTTTTCTTCTTTTTCTTTATCACCTTCTACTTCAACATTTTGTTTTTTAGGCGCACTTTCATTTTCTGATGTGGGTGAACCTGGATCGTAATCTCCAGTGTCTAATTTACGTTTATTGCCTTCTTTTTTAACTGTAGGCAATTCGTCTTCAGAAACAACCTACAAAACATAGTTAACTATAATAACGTGTAAAACTTTAAAACTATTAGTGACCTCTGTGTCGGCAGGCAATTCGGCACGCTTAGGTCCAGGTAATTCTTCATCCGATACTTCTTCTGTTTCGGGAACTTTTACAACAGGAACACCGGGTAACTCATCTTCGGAAATAACTTCTGTATCCGGATCACCATTCTAAAATTTTAAAAAAATTATGAAAGACAAAATGAAAAACAGATTTCAAATTTGAATTGCTGCGATAGTAATAAAGTTTCGTTACGAGCTATTTTTGGTGTATAATTAAGTGTATAGTTGAACGACATTCAATAAGAAATACAGAGTTTTCAATAAAATCTCGTCGACTACTTACTTCCATCTTTACGTTTTCGGCTTTAACAGCATTAGCCTCTTCACCCGGGAAACTATTATCTTCTTGCATGTTCATAGAATCTTGTGTATCGCTAATTATACTTTCCGTAATTGGCATGTCTCGACTGTTGTCATTTGTGGAAACAGGTACATCTTGACTCGCATCCAATTCATTTTTAACTTCAAACTCAAACTTTTCAACACTTTCGGAATCTTTTTCTTGTATTTCTTCATAATTACCATCACTAGGCAAAGAAGAATCCACATTTTCTTTGTCCATATTTTCTCCTTCGCCAAATAAACTCTCTTGTGATCTGACATGTACGCCTTGAAATTCTTTAGAAGTTTCGCTATTTTCTTCTTGTTCCGAACCAAAATTGTTTTGAGCTACTTCTGTGTATTGAAAATCGTCGTTGTCTTTTTCAGGAATGCTTATAGCGCCTTCAAATGAATTCAATTCGTTGCTGATGTTGTCCGCATTTTCCGGAAATCGAGCGGTATTGCTACAATTATCGATTTCAGAACTACGACTGTTTATTTGTTCTTGTATATCATCTAAAGTGGTATCAGAATGGTCCACTTCCATAACCGATACTTCGGTAGGGGTAACTAACTGATTTTCTTGAGCATGATCCATTTCTTCTTCGTCGGATACTTCAACTTCGACTAAAACCATTTTCTTCTTTTTTTTATTGGCGGCTTTGGAAGCCGAACCTGGTGAACGTACAACTCTTCCCGATCTGGTGCGTCTAACCCCTGAAAATACAGTTTAAAAATTATTATAATAATGAGTGTTAAATAGGGTAAAAGTCAAATTGCGGTAGTTGAATAAAATCAATTGGCACGCGTCAAAAGTTTATCTCACCTAGCTCGTTATTTGTAGATTCGTCTAAATTTTCCATTTATGCTACACAAATATCGCCAAATTTTGTATAATCAATTTAATTTATAGCGTCACTTTAGAAAACACAACGAATACACACCACGCTACCGACCTCTGTCGCCATGAACTTTCGGTTTTTATCTGTTCTAAATATCGTTAGACCTAATATTATTTAAGCTAATTCTCTTTTTATACAGCAAAAGTAATTTTAAAATCGCGTTTACACCAAAATTTTAAAATGTGTATCATACGAATCAGAAAGGTTTATTTCTCGAGAAATCAACATTCTTTGAAATCAAATTCCGCTAACTCTTTAAAAGTTAGTATTGTACAAAAGGCCGAGATTTTTAAAAAATAGCACACTACTAACACCAATAAATAAATTTTTTTCCATTTGTGAATTCAATCACTCTTGCTGTATGCCTGTATGTACCAGTACCAGTTAAAATATAAAATAAACATTTCACTTGATTAAAAATTTTAATAAATTATAAAAAATGTACAAAAGAATCTGTAATATTATACAAAACTAAAATAGGATTACCCTTGGAAGTATGCCTAAAATAAATTTCGTGGCAGATTTCAGTTAAATATTTTTTATAGTGAGGATGCCTGCAAAGCAAATAGTTATTTACATTGCACTGAGAAGAAAAATATTCTTAGGACGAATTGTACATTACTCGCTCAAAGCAAGTTCAATGATAAACCACGATTACCATTTCAATGAACAATGATAAGACAGGTTTACCGTTGAGCTTGCTTTGAGCGAGTAACGTACAATCGGCTCTTACAATCCTTGTACCTATAACTTACATTTCAATCACAATTTTTGTTGAAATTTGATATTCGTGTTCAGATTTAAAATTCAAATATGTACCTAAATCTCCAATAACACTGGCTTCTAATGTCAATGCCAAAATGTACACTGGTTTGGTAACATGTTGAATAATATTATTAAGACGAGCTTTAATCTAATACAGATAAATAAATAAAGTTAAGGTCGAAAAATGTTTTAAGACTTACTTGTTGTTCGTACTTTGTCCTTGAACTAGCAGCCAATTTTGTAAATGTAATAAACAGAATTGTACAACTGGCTTTAGGTGGTGGTTCAGACTTGGTACTTATAACTTGCTCACCTTTTTTTTCCTTCCACCACTTGATAGTTAATTGAAAATCTTCAACTACGTTGGAAAGATTAATGCTATTTTCTTGAAATCTGAAGAAAAGTATATTCAAACTATTTATTAATAATATACGCTCATTTAACAGACCTTTTGTTACGATCCCAGCTACGCACAACGCCCATTCCCGGTTTGTTATCTTTTAAAATTATAGCATGACATACATTTAAAAACGTGCATTGTTCTTGCATATCTTCAAGATTTTGAGCTTCGATTAAACTACAGTGAATACCCGCTGATCGTAAATCATTTAGTATCTACAATAAAAATTTATTTATTTTGAAAAAATGAGTGAATTACCCACTGACTCGTGCCTTTTCGATCGTGGGTACTTGTGGTCCGAGGCCACAAACGACAACTTCTAAATTTTTGTTATCATAGTCTTCATTGCCAGCATCCTGAAGTGCTTGTATTAATATATCGAAAGATACAGAAATACCAACAGCCGATTGATTTATATCTTTATTAGTGTTATGACAAGGCCATCTCATGTTTCTGTAATATGTTATCATGTCATCGTATCGACCACCTGCCGCTAAGATGTCCATTCCTGTATTCCGACGTTTCTTTTTTAACTCACACACAAATTGGCACATCATTCCCGAATATTGTGTAACATTGTAAACGACACCTGGGGCTATGACTATATTAAACTAAAACAATCAATGAAAGAAAGCATTCTAAAGAGTGTAAACAATTGCTCGCATACAGTCACACCAAGTTCTTTACAATTTTCTATTATTGTATGCAACTCTTGCAAACTTTGTTTAGCTAAAATGCCAGCCTCGCTCGATTTTTTTCTAGTTATCATTTGTAAACTTGTTTGAATTTTTTCCATGGGTATTTCGAGATCCACAAAAGAGAAAAACGATTTGATGGTGCTATCAGATAAACCCAGTTTAATGAGATGTGCTTTCAACTGAAATTTAGTAACTTCTCCCTCCTGAAATTTCATATTTAATTACTTTACATAAGTTATTTAAAAATGATATTACAATTCATCTTTACAAAAGCCAACAGATATAAGGTAGGAAGCTAGAAGTATGTAATAGCTACTAGCTACTAGATGAAGGCAATTAAATTAAAGTGACGAAAATCCAGATTCACCAAAAGAGACAGGAGACTACCCAGTTTTTACTAAGAATCTTTCAAAATAATTAAATTAAGTTTTCACCTTAGCATCTGATAAGATTTTAAAGATGTCTATGTGGCGTTCTTTTATTCCACAATAAAGTAAAATAGCTTTAATAAGAGACGTATGATTAAGACGTATTCGAAAATGTTTCTCATTTAATCCTGGAAATGCATTTATCATTTCGTGAACTACATATAAGACTTCTGCATCTGCCATAAAACTTCCTGCAATAAAAGTTATGAGCAATTATTACCAGATGCCTTATAGTAAGTAATCTTTTACTCTCACCACAATGAGGTGCAACAATATCAAATGCACATTCGTATAATTCTCGCGGATGACTGTCAAAAACTTTTCTTTCCCTATAAACTCGATCTATCGAATATCTTCTAAGTGTCGTAATTCTATGCCAAGCCACATATCTTGCAAACGAAACCCTACATAATTCAAATTAAAAAAATACTCTATTAACGTTACGACACCTACCTTAAATCGTGTGGTATCGAAACGATTATACCCGAGTGAGCCATCATCTTCACACACGATTGCAATCCATCATGAAACTTACTACTTGGCAACAAAAGAGGAGTAGATAAGTTTTGTCCTCCGTGTAACTTGCAAAGCTAAACAAAATTAAATTCAAACTCGGCATACTTAATATCAATTATTACTTACACTTTCGATCACTTCCTTCACGTAACTAAATAACTGAAGCGATTTGGGTAAACAAGCCGATAAAGCTAAATTATAATCGATATCTTGTGCAGGAGTCATTCTTTGGTCAAAACAAGAAGCAATCAAATACTTGTAATATTTCGATTGCGAATTGCTTAATGTCTTCAAAAAGGTTTCCTTAAGCTTCATCTCCTCTAAAATCGGTTGAGGAACTAAATCGGACTGCAATAACTCTTTAGAAGTTGGCCGCTTCGAAGCATCATGATTTAAAAGCCACCTTACACATTGGAAGACTTCAAAAACGGTCAAATAGGGAAAAATTCTACTTACCTAATAAGAGTTTCCTGATTGCTTAATTCACTTTCGACAAAGCTTGTAGGAAATAAAATTTCTTTGCTTCTAAGACCACTCAGTATTTTTATTCTTTCCATTTGAGTTTCCAGGGGTTTATAACACATTTCAAAATATATAATTCCTATTGTAATTTTATTCCTAAGGTTTCATAAATACAGCTATTTAAAATGTTACGTACCTAAACTGTAAATGTCAACTTTTTGGGTGTAAGAAGTTTTAGTTGCAGAATTAAGTTCTGGCGCAGTATATAGAGCTGTGCCAATTTGACCCGTTAAACTGCCATCCACTGCCATGTCATGTACAGATGCTGGATTTTCTCCACCTTTTTGACTGAGAAAATAATGATAAAGAAAAAAAAATTCAACCTATTTACCCTGTCCGTCTTTGCAAATAGTAGAAGTTTCGCCAAGTTTCATTACATTACTGGTGGCCAAACCGAAGTCACCTATTTTAATGTGACCTTTCGAATCCAGGAAAATATTAACCGGTTTCAAGTCCCGGTGTATCATACCTTGCTGGTGAATATGCGCCAAACCTACAAAAATTATGTTTCCCTTGTGCTCGTAAAGCAGTGACTAGAGACTTACCTTCTACAATTTCTCTAAATAATTGTTTTATTCTGGTAACATCTAAATAGAGCCCTGAATCAATAAGAGTTCTCAAAGTACTCTTTTCACAAAATTCCATTTGTATGTACATAAATTGAATTTCACGATTATGACTGATGGGAGTTTTTGATTTTTTAAGCTCATCATTTTGAGTGGAGTCTTTGGAAGATTCTAAAGAGGACGAGGTTGATCCCTCCTTCTCAAACTGAATACTTTCACTATCGTCTTCCATTACATGCATCCTAAAGTAAAAAATAATTAAATTAAATTCTTGATTTATAAGCACAAACATTACACAACGCCCCATTCTTCGTCATCGTCGTCGCTAGATTCATCATCCAAAGCTTCAACGGTAGATTTCTGTTCGTAACTAACAGACCACTCTTTTATATGCGGGGATAATAATGCTAAATCATCTTTACGAAGTGCCTACAAAGCAATTTATAACTATTACTTTTGCTAAAGATAATTTAATTAAAACTGCACCTTCTTCTGCTGATCGACTTTTGGTGAAGACGAATTACTTTTGGTAGTAACTAACTCATCGTTTTCGATAATTCCACTTTCAATCCAAGCATTATAATAACGTACGACATTTTCGTGATTTAATTTTGCTAATAAGGTCACTTCTCGGGTCATTTTTCTATTTAGCTGTTTATTTTTTGGATTCAATTCGATCTGTTTGATGGCATAATGATTTCCGTCTATTCTATTTCGAACCTAAATAAAGTTTTACTTTTTAATTTCATCCCTTTCACACCCATACAAAGGAAATAGTAGTAAATAAACTAGTACTACTTCTAAATCTAAGATTCAAAATACATATCACGTTTTTTGCATTTTATCTCATTTTATCAGTTTCAATACCAATTTTTATCCCCTTCTAGAAGGGCGATCTTCATCAAATACAATCCAAACCTTTCTTTATCATACTGAACACATACATAGACAAACGGAATTTTTTAACATTTTAAAATGATATAAAATATAAACAAAAAGAAGATTATGCTTTTTACTATAATTTCGTGCCGTACCTCAAAAACATGCCCATAAGCGCCTTTTCCGATAGACTGAATAATTTCAAAATCCCTCTGAATACGTGGTTGATCATTTCTCGTTAACGTTTTAATATTAGTTATGGGTAATTCTGGGTAATGATCTTGAATGTCATTTGTGTTATCGATAATCGTACGCATCGGAGACACTCGTTCGTATGACTCTTGTAGGAATGGGTGTCCTAATAACTGAGTAGCAGTACTACGTTCTTTTTCTTCTTTATTCAAACATCTTAGAAACAAATAGTAAATAATATTGGTTTACGATTAGAGATTGTTTAAATTACCTTGAAAAAAAATCTCTCAAGATACTCGAGCAGGTAGGGGGTACTGTTGCGGAATCTTCACTTACAGTTTTTCCCGTAATTAAAGATAAAATTAAAATACCGAATTTAAAAATATCAGTCTTTTTGCTGTACTTATTTATCGATGCACTATGAACATCTAAATCTAATATTCTCTTATATACACTATAATTAGCAACTTGTACTATTCCTAAAAGTTGAATGTTAGTAAAACATACAATAAATTAAATATACTAAGGTTTTTTTTTCCAACCTCCAATTGGCTATAAAGAAAAGACGGGCAAATATTAAAAAAAAGATTTTATTACCAAAAGTAACGTACAATACAGGTTATTTCTCTACATAATCACCTTGACGATTGAGGCATTTGTCATATCTGTGAATAAGATTTGCAATACCCTCTTCATAAAATGTTTCCGCCAATGATTAGAAGTAAGTTGTAACGGTTTCTTTGAGCTCCACGTCAGTTTGGAAACGCTGTCTCCCAAGCCACGGCTTCAGTTCAGGGAAAAGATGAAAATCACTCGGCGCTAGGTCGGGACTATATGGTAGGTGTTGGAATTTTTCTGATCCACAACAATGCCCGTCCTCACAGCGTTCGTGTAACCCAACGGCTCCTTCAGCAATTTCAATGGGACATTTTCAAACACCAGCCATATAATAGTCCCGACCTAGTGCCGAGTGACTTTCATCTATTCCTTGAACTGAAGTAGTGGTTTGGGGGCAGCGCTTCCAAACTGACGTAGAGCTCAAAGAAACCGTCACAACTCACTTCCAATCATTGGCGGCAACATTTTATGAAGAGGGTATTGCAAAGCTTGTTCATAGATACGACAAATGCCTCAATCGCCAAGGTGATTATGTAGAGAAATAACCTGTATTGTACGTTACTTTTGGTAATAAAATCTGTTTTGTATATTCACCCGTCTTTTCTTTATAGCCCATCGAAGGTTTAAAAAAATAGCCCTTGTAAGTTGGCAACAAATATTTAAATATTTTACCATTTGAATTTAGATAAACGTTAGATGCCGTAACATCCCTATGAATAACATTGTTACGATGCAAAAACTCGAGTGCACTTAATATTCCTCGTGCTAATCGAGCTATTCCATCTTCGTGCAAAGAATAAGATCCATTAGAAAAAGAAGTAAAAGTTAAACCTGAAAAAAAGTGTAATAACCTTCAACTACCATAAAAATAGCATACCTGTAACGTTTTCTTGTAAAATATAAACAATAACATTCTTTTCTACATCATCAAACTCGTGTCTCATGTCGACATAATGCACTAAATTAGGACTCTTTAGTTTTACAAGATAATTAAGTTCTTGTTCTACGTTAGCTATCTGTTTCTGAATTTGAGGATACTCATTTTTTTTAATGTGTGAACTCCATTCCAGTAACATAAATAGTTCGCCACTTTTAACGTCCATTGCATGATAATAAATAACACTTCCTTCGTGAGAATGTGCTATAACATAAGATGTTGGTAATATCGATGGATTAGAAGTTTATAATTAAAACAACTAACATAAACACCGTATTCTTTGTACTTGTCTTGCTTTATCATTTGAAAAATCAATCACTTGGGGTCCTTTATGATTACAAGCAATTTCTTCTTGGTCCACAGAGCTACTGCGCTTTCTAGTAAAAAAAGGGTGTAATTATTATACATTATCAAGAAATGATTATAGTAATTTTTTTTCATATATACGAAATAGTACAGTAAATTGGTTCAAAAATCTCAAGTATCCCAAAAATAAGGAAAAAATTTAGAAGTTAATAAAAACTTGCAGGCGTGTACAAAGATCAATATTTTAAGAAGGCAACAAGTCGCTAGTTGAAAGATGTGCGTGTAGTCTTTAAGAGGAGTAAAAAAGGGACCAAAATTGATTTTTGGCCAACATTTTGTAAAATAATAGCTTTATAAAAAAATATCATCAGACCTTTTTTATAACTCATAAAATTTTCTTTAATTTAAGGTACTTTTTATTACTTAAGACTTGAAAACTGGTCGCCACAGATGCCCTTAAAGCCAATACGCGCATATTTCAAGTAGGAGCTCATTGATTAAAACGTGGGTGTTTTTTAAAGTATGTACAAATTTTCGTTTTATTAGCTTCATAAATTTTCCTTTTTAAAACAACTATAAAATCAACTATCTAAATCAAGCTATACCTTCCAAGAGAAAAACTATTTCTAGAATTTGAAGAAGGGCTATCGTCACTACTTTCAATACTTAATCTTTCCCTTTTTAACCTCAGTTCGGATTTTAATATCTTTTTCCTTTGTTTAATTTTTTTTTCTATTTCTTGATTCTAAAAAATCATAATGAAAACTTTAATATTTCTTGAAGTGATAAAATACTTCTCTATCCTGTTCCGCCTTCATGGCTTTCAGCTTTTGTTCTTCTAATTGTTTCTGTCTCGTTAACATTTCATCGTAAAAGCTTTTCGACGGAGGCTTATTGTGCTTGTACAAAAAAGCTTGTGTCGTTTGCGATAGCTCATAAATCATAACTTCTCCTAATAATGTTTTTGCTTTTTGTTTCAATTCCTTTTTAAGTTCTTCCAAAACGTTCTTAGGTAAACCTTTGGCATTTTCGAGAATTATCTGAGGTACTCTGTAGGAATTTTCCCGATATATTTGAAAAATAACTGCTAAAATATCTTACTCGTTTGGATACTTTCTTGGACATATGACATGAAGATCTATTTGAACGTAATCGTCTACACCACCCGATCCTCCCTGTTGAGGGAATAAAGTTAGGGTTAAATTCAAAGGCATCCAACGATTCCAAACGGCTTTACCACGAAGGTCTCGTAAAACATCGCCAAAGATAGACTAGTTAATCACAAGGAAGTGTTAATGTTTTTAAAACATACAATTGAACAATTACCTTCAAAACATCCAACTCGTTATTTTGTCGTTCTTCTGTAGTCTCCTCACTTTCCATATTTGATTTCCTGCACGGCTGCACCTGCAGAGTTCAGATTGCAATACAAAAACGATTACTTATATTCTAACCTTAAAAGATCTTATCAACATTCATTTATAATTATCTAGTTTATTACGAAATAAGCGTATTCATTAATACTAAACATTATTGACATTATTCAACTACAAAACAGCATAATAAGCTTCAAACTTGTAATCAAAATTTCGATCACTTTTGAAATTTTTGTCGGCGACAAATTATTAAAGGAATTTTACACTGCCGACCGATATGACGACTGTCTTGCTTCCTTGCATGTGACGTTGCTTTCTTTGATATCAAATGCATCGAATGATATCAAAGAAAGCAACGATAATTTTTGATATTATCAAAAGCATGAGTTTCTCAACATAATTTTATCAGGTGGTTTAATTCTGTAACCTGAATGACGTTAACGGTACTACTATTAACGGTATAATTAAATTAAGATAAAACAGGTATTTTCGAAAGAAGAATTAGGTAGTTTTTTGTTGATTTGTTTTTTTTAATCTGCTATCTATAAGCTATTCTGGAAAATGAAGTTCTAAAAAAATAATTCGGCATTTACTAGTATTTATTTCAAAATTAAAAATAGTACTAGGTTTTTAAATTTTATTCTAGGCGAGCAGCCGGAGCAGCCTAAATTAAAATTCAGATTCGTATAGGTATACGTAGATGTGAAATTTAACACATTTATGTGTCACACATCCACACATGTAATATTTACATCAAAATTTATGTCAATAATTTTTGCATCCACATCCTTTATTTATCGATTTGTAATTTTTTTGTTTTTGTTAATGCTCCCGCCCCCCAATTTTAAATTTACAAAAAATTTGCACATTTTTAAAAGTGTAATAACACAAATAATAATGCCCTAACGAGTTGAAATTTTTTTACTTTGTCAAAAAACTTGGTTTTTAAATTTTAATCTTCAAATAAGAATTCGAAATTTAAAATAATTACTACTTTACTTTAAAGGAAATGGCGTGATAGCAACACCTGGTTGGTATTAAGAGATTAACTAAAAAGTACTAAATGCAGACTGTTGGTAGCGTTATTGTCACCATCTGTGGATTCATGTTGATTGCCAATTTGTGAACGCGTCAGGTTGTTATTTGTTGAATTTTTTAATACATTTATGTGCAATTACAAAGAGTTTGTTGTTTAAAATAGTGTATATTACTATATTCCGACTTCAGAATGTCGGACGAAAGTTATCCAAAGACATTGTATGTAGGTAATTTAGATGTCAGTGTTTCAGAAGATTTGCTGTGTACCCTCTTTTCACAAATAGGACCAGTTAAAGGTGTAAAGATAATTCGCGAACCGGGAAACGATCCGTACGCGTTCGTCGAATTTACAAATCACCAATCCGCCTCGACAGCTCTGGCGGCGATGAATAAACGCGTGTTTTTAGACAAGGAGATGAAAGTAAATTGGGCTACTAGTCCTGGTAATCAACCCAAAACAGATACTTCCAACCATCATCATATATTTGTCGGAGATTTGTCTCCCGAAATCGAGACAGAAACTTTGAGAGAAGCTTTTGCACCTTTTGGAGAAATATCGAATTGCAGAATAGTTCGAGATCCACAAACTCTAAAATCTAAAGGTTACGCATTTGTTTCTTTTATTAAGAAAGCCGACGCCGAAAATGCGATTCAAGCGATGAACGGTCAGTGGCTCGGTTCTCGTTCTATTCGTACAAATTGGTCGACTAGAAAACCTCCTCCTCCTCGGACGGATAAGACCGTGCAAAGGGGAAAGCAGCCGACTTTCGAAGAAGTATATAATCAGAGTTCGCCCACTAATTGTACAGTATATTGTGGAGGTTTCACTAGCGGCCTTACAGACGAATTAATGCACAAAACGTTTTCGCCGTTTGGAGTAATTCAAGATATACGCGTATTCAAAGACAAAGGATATGCATTTATTCGTTTTTCGAACAAAGAATCTGCTACCCACGCAATCGAGAGCATTCACAATACCGAAATAATCGGTCAACTAGTGAAGTGTTTCTGGGGTAAAGAAAATGGTGGTTCTAGTACCGAAAGTAGTACGATGGGACAAGCAGGAATGCCCGCCGCGCCGGCGGCTCAAGCTGCGCAACAATATTCTTATGGTTATGGACAAAGTATGGGATATTGGTATCCACAGGGTTATGCAGCATCTGGTTTTTATCCTTACCAATATCAATATCCTGCTAGTAATCAACAGTACTGTGTAGTACCGAATGATCTTCAGCATCCAAGTGCGTCCGTAGTGTTCGCACCCATGCAGAAGTATCCAACACAGTGAACCCTCACTTTTGGATAAAGGACACCCAAACTCGACGCATGATTGTGTATTGTTTGTATAATTAAGTAAGAATCAGTTATCAATAAAGTATAGTACATAATTATAAAACAATAGATAATCGAGTTGCTTCAAGTTTGTGTAACTTCATTGATGTTTTATATCTGAAGGACTTATAAAAAGTAATAAATTGTGTATATTGTTAATTGGACGCGATAGTCGATAGGCCGAATTTAATTTTTCCGCATATCGGCTGTCCCATCAATTATTAAGGATGACTGTAAGTGGTATGATTGAAATTTATAAACGAGTTTACTCTTGTCCAAGACTGTCACTATAGGTTAGTGGGACATAGGTAAACAAAAGCAAGAAAATTATTGTAGTTACATGCATTAGGTAAGATAGGATTCTATTATTGCGTTATTGTAATTACAAGTTTTGAAAAAAAAAAATAAAAGCCACACCTCGACTCTAGTTGTCTTTGGGATCTATAATATTTAACTATTTACACTGATCAACTAGCATGAAGGTGTAAGTATGAGAAACCATCGATGGGTAATATCTCTGTAAACGATTTTGTAATAAACAATGTATATGCTAGTTGTTAATAAAATGTTGGGTCTGGGAATAAATCTAATTTATTTTAGTTTTATAAAATTCCCAAACACAAGCGTTCATTTTGTTAATTTTTCTGGCTAATTGCTAATGTTAAATTCAAATGACAAATTTGCCGTTTTAACTCAAAAGGGTACGGTACAGCTACAATTTTAATTTTCTAGGCAATAAGTTTCCCAATTGTGTAAGTTACGCATATCATTGATTTTTGGATTGGTTCGATACATTCGACCTTTTTTATTAACACGTTCTATACTTAAACACACCTCTTAAGGTTCTAAGGTATTAACGTAGGAACACATTACATTATAAATCCCTTTCCAGTTGATACGGCAAAAGCGAGTAAGTTGTAGATTTCCATTTTGATTTACTAATTGTTTTAGTAAGACTTCATAACCACTTATAATATTTAATATTAATGTAATTTTATTTAAGAAAATAAAATTCCAATTTATTATCAGTTTGGTTGTAAATAATTAATATGCAAAGGTGTGTCGATTGTGCCCCATTAAATATAATATAATTTTGCGATAATTTAAGGTAAAAAATAACCAGAAAATACATTTAACGTTTGTAAACTCCGTGGATATAATTTTGATTTATAAGCAATTGAAAATTTGAATTATTTCAAAAATGTTAATTTTTTTTTAGTAAAACATTTTGTAGAAGTTTTCTCTTTTATTTAAGTCATCAAAATAAATAATTAAAATATTACTTTCTAAATTGGCGATGAAGGAATGTGGGTCACAAAGTAAAACAAATTAATTTGGTATCATTTCTAAGTAATCCAAAGCACAGATACAGGTGCTTGTAAGTAAATCGAATTTTGACCTGTAAAAGTGCAAAAAACTTGATGCTGTTTCTTAAAAATCCGTTTGATTTCATCATACAATGTTGATGAATCTGAAAACTTAAAACCAATTTCAGTAGGATTTTCGAGTTTGGAAGTAGTAGCTTTTATTCCAAGCATCTACGTACATTGTAAATAAATGATTTTCCTTGAAAAATTTATCTCGACTCTCAAAATGGCCATAAGTTTCTTGGTACAAGTTTTAAGGTGAAGAAACAAAGAATGGAGATAACAGATAACCGATTGAAATTTCAGATTTCTAGCAGATGCATTTCAAAAGTCCATCGGCTAGGCAATTAAAATCAGTATTTTACTAACTCGAATTAAAAAATTTAAATTTTGGCTCACGAAGCAGTTAATAAGATTTAATACCAGGATTTTATGTACATCAAAAGCAATGCAAATTTTAAAATCTTTGCTCTACATTTGAGGCTTTATTTATAGACTAAAATAATAAATCAATACCTTAGTGAAGCTAACCATAAAAGTCATTTTTTATATCAAATTCGCACAGAATTAAACAAATTAATAACAAATTGTCACAATAAAAAATTGAAACCAAAAATAAGTTCCTCTACTATAATCGTGATATAAATAGTTCGGTGGTTAGCGATTGAGTAATTAAGCGGTTTGATGCTAAATATTTTACACAAAATGAAATATGTTACTCTTAGTGGAGTCGAAAACTTAAAAATGCCAATTATAGGTTTGGGTACGTGGCGCTCCCCACCAGACGCAACGGAGAAGGTAGTGTTATGGGCACTCGAGAGCGGCTATCGACATATAGGTAATTTTAACCCATAAATAAGCGCAACAGAATATCAACGCGTTATTTTAGATACGGCTTTTAATTATAACAACGAAAAAGCTATAGGTGATGCCTTATGTAAGTGGTTCAAAACCGGGCAAGGTAAACGAGAAGACTTATTCATTACGACTAAGGTTAGCGGTGAGCTTATAATTAAGAGTCAATTCATAGATAAAAATTTTAGTTACCTAATTATGGCAACAGAGCTAAACAAGTAGAATACTATTTGAAAATGTCTCTAGAAAACCTACAGCTTGATTACGTAGACCTCTATTTAATTCACATGCCGTTTAGTTTTATTTGTGATAAAAATGATTTTGCACCTGCAGTAAACGAAGATGGAAGCTTTGTACTCGATAATAATGATAACGAAATTACTTGGAAAGTACGTATCTTATAATATAATTTATTATTTAAGCGATCAATATAATATACGTGTAGGCAATGGAAGAACAAGTAAATAAAGGTCTCGTAAAAGCTATAGGACTATCAAATTTTAATGCGGAACAAACTCGTAAAATTTATAATACTGCTAGTGTGAAGCCTTCAGTATTGCAAGTAGAACTTCACGCGTATTTACAACAGAAGGAATTGAGAACCATGTGCAAAAATCTCAATATAGCGGTAACGGCTTATGCGCCTTTAGGAAGTCCTGGTGCTGTAAATCATTTTACTTCAAAATATAATTATGAGTAAGTAAAAAGGGTCACCTAATTTAGAAACATACTACTTGTAAAATTGTAGAACGAAGGAGTTTCCAGACATATTAAGCAACCCAGTCATTCAAGAGCTTGCTCTAAAGTACGGTAAAACTCCAGGACAAGTTTTACTAAAACATTTAATTCAAGAAGAATTAATTATTATTCCGAAAAGTGCTAATCCACAAAGAATTAGAGATAATATAAATATTATGGATTTCGAAATATCGTGTGAAGACATACAAAAGTTAAATGCTTTAGATAAAGGAGAAAATGGAAGAATTTTCAATTTTCTCTTTTTTAAAGGAGTCGATAAACATCCTGAATATCCCTTTCCAATACAAATTTAACACTTTTTTTTATTAATTGTGAGAGCATAATCAAAATGACATTAATGTGTGATTTAGAAATAAATGTCTTCTAAATATGGTTTTATCGATACAACTTCACATCACTTGTTTGCAACTTAATTCGGTGAAAATTAAATTGGGCACAACGAATACCTACTACAAATATTTATAGATGTAGCAAAGTAGTTTACAATATTGTTAGAAATTTGCCAACTTGTATTTAAATATCTTCAGCACACACAACTAACGATTGACAGAGTAATACAAAGTAAATAAAGAGTTTAAGCTTAACTAAGACGATACAACATTCTGCGCTGCATTCGGTGTTGCAGTTCACCTCTACGAATCATTGTATGAATGACTTTATGAACAGCTTGTTCGGAATATTGTTGATTGACAAAATCTTGTAAAATATTTTGTTCAGAAACTTGAGTTCCAATAGCAAATCTTCTTTTGAGTTGTTTTTCAATACGTGCCAACATCTCGTGCTCTTCTTCTGTAGTAAAACCTTCCGCACCTACCAAAATTCATTTTCAATAAAAAAAGTAAAACTAGTCTACATATTCATTATGCAAAGTTAAAAGCTTCTAAAAAAGAATTAATTGGTTCAAACACGTTCAATTAGATTGAAATCAAAAAAACTTTGGCTTCTATAAACAGAGTGGCTTCTATTAACGCCGGTAAGAATAAATTATAGCCTACCCGAAAGATGACCACTCATTGCAGCATCAAGTGTAGAAACTTGAAACAATCGAAGAGCTTCATCCACGTGCGTTTCTGTAGCAAACGGTTGTAAATGCATTTTAGCCAAACTCTCGGACACTCGAATAATAGCTTCCAGTTGCCGAACCGTGATAGGAATAGAACTTTTCCTTTCGACATCGCGCTCGTGTTGACTGGCACCCGAACGCATCATTACATAACGTCTTTTCAGTTTATTTGCAGCTTCGGCACTTAAACGAGGTCCGCATCGACTTGAAAGTACAATTGTGAGATAATCATACATTGTTTAATTGAAAAACTTACGAACGACAATAATGGATGTATTTTTTCAACAGTTCCAGAGATAATTCTCCTTCTTTCGGTTCTCGAGTTGCTTGATCTGCATTCATGTGTACATTCATAATGTGACGAGCGAGGGTCTAATAACAAATTTATTTAATCTCGTACCAAAAGCAACAAATTGCACTTACTAGATCTCTTTGTTGATTGTGTTCATCCTTTACTATAAATATCATATCAAAACGAGATAAAATTGTAGGCATGAAGTCGATGTTTTCTTCTCCCTTAAATGGTATAAATAAATTTTACTATAATTAATTTGGCCATTCAAGTTTATTCACCTTAGTTTCATCCCACCTTCCAAAAACGCTATTAGCTGCAGCTAATACAGAACAACGGGAGTTTAAAGTTGTAGTAATCCCAGCTTTAGCTATTGAAATAGTTTGCTGTTCCATAGCTTCGTGAATTGCTACTCTATCGTCTTCTCTCATTTTGTCAAATTCGTCTATACAGACAACACCCCCATCAGCTAAAACCATAGCTCCACCTTCCATTATAAAATTACGCTGAAAATCATATAACATATTAATCATAGATAAAATTCCAAGCACAGCACATTAAGAATATTATTACAATTTCTTATAAAATGATTACCGTAGAGGGATCACGCGTTACTGATGCCGTTAAACCTGCAGCTGAACTACCTTTTCCTGAAGTATAAACACCAATCGGTGCAACTTGTTCTACAAACTTGAGAAGTTGCGATTTTGCAGTACCCGGGTCTCCTAATAGTAGAGTGTTAATGTCACCACGACGTGTCAAACCATCAGGCAGCTTTTTACGCGATCCTATGTAAGAGTACTTTAAAAAACTGTATTAAAACATTCATATATTTTTTACCTCCAAATAATAAGCATGCAATAGCTTTTTTTATATCTAAAGCTCCATAAATAGATGGAGCGATGCTATTGGCAATACGTTCGTATATGTTTGGAGATGCTGCCATACGACGAAATAAATCTTCTTCCTCGGCTGTCACTACTCCGCACCCAGAAGCACCGATACATTCTGCATCAACTTGTATGCCAATAACTCTCAGATATGGGGCTCGGACACCAGTAATTGCTTTTTCACGACCATCCCTCTAAAAGACACAAAATATAACACCGAAATTTATGCAACAATCAACTTACTCTAGATGGTTTTCCAACTTTTTTAATAGAATAAACTCCTAATACAAATACCCTGTTGCCAGGTACAACTTTTTCGCACAAATACCTATCGCAATACACACTTAAATGTCTAGGAATTTCACCTTGAGGAATTCCAACGGGCAACTCTTGTAATTTCAATACTTGAAAATCTACACACTGGCATTTATCTGGTATAATAAAGTAAGGATCGAGTGGACACTTCGGCCTTCCAGCTTGTTCCCTAACATTCATCAAGTGAAGAACTAAATCAAATTATTAAATTACAACTCACGTATTACATTTGCGTGGCATCACATAGCCTTCGAGTCCAGGTTTAACAGATAAATTAGGAATAATATTTTGACAAGAACGACATTGTATAGCAATTTTTGTAGCTTTAGCTTTAATTCCTGATGCACTAACAATTATGCCAGGAATTTTTACCAATCGAGACACGATGTCAGACTACAATATAAAGCATACATTATCTTGGCTATTCAATCAAATTATACAATTACCTTAAGTTCCCTCAAATTGGAAGGTTGGGCATCTGACGATAACATTATTTGTATATCTTCTACAAGCTCGTCACCTTCTGGTCTAGGGGCCGTTAATTCATCAGCCACTTCTTTAGCGGCCTCTTCAAAAATTGGTAAATGTTCGGTAGGCTGCTTATATATTTTTTCTGCAAGGTTTTCGTCGAAGCTTCCCAAATCTTCGACATTTACCTCTAGATAATACTGACGTAAGTTGTAGTTACGTTTTAAGGTATCTCTACAAAAGAAACGAATGCCAAACACAATAGAGTAAAATAATTAAGATATTAAAAATTACCTGTATTTATAGTTAAAATTATCGCTGTGAAATTGGCGAATGAATTCTTTAAACTTCTTTTTAATTCCTTGAAAATTTACTTGCGCTTCATTGCGATTATCGTCGGGGGCAAAATTGTCGCTAAAAAATATTCCTGGATCGTCAAAACCTTCCATGCTTAGCTATTAAATTAGAATTATTAGACACAAAAATGTTTAATGATAACCAAACACCAGCATAAAATTGGCGGGAAACAAATTAATATACAGGCAACTGTCACTGTCAAATTCCAAAACGTCAAGCGAAGCGGCTAGTTCGCTAGTTTGCGCATATCGGAAACAAGAATGACATTCATGTATTATTGGTCGATGACTGGCGGTATATTTTGATTTAGGTATTCATAATAATAATAATAATTAAAGACGAAAGAACTTTGTATTGGTTCTAATTTTTTTATACTAATTTAATAACTAAATATTGTTTCAATTAGCAATAAACTGAGTAGCAGATTTTTTACATTAATAAAAAATATGAGCTGAGAACGTTTACAATTATATTCTACAAGCTAGAAAATACGTAAAGTGGCATAATCTGTATTTACTTCATTGAAAGAGAATAAATAGTCTGTTCTGTACCGGTACTCTGATTTTTAAAATGTGTACTATAATACTACAATATTAGTGACTACCCGTGCCACAGCACCACCTCAATTTAACCTCGTTCATTTTTACGAAAACTAAACGAACCCAAGTTATATGAAGCTATTTATAGTACTAGCCTACATTATTCAGCACAGAAAAATAAATATAAAGCAAATGCTTTAGAGGAAAAACACAAATTGCAAACTTTATACAAAAGAATATAAATTTTATGAATACACTAACTAAAAGTAGGGGCCACCAAATATTTGCTTAAATGTTTCTATACAGATACACCTTAACAATTACAGCTTAAGTCAAGTTATCTTCAGTATGTTTTTGTAACAAATATTGAGCCTAAAACAAAACAATTTAATGCCCTTTAGCATGATACTATAGGATATAATTACATTTGCAACACTCCAAAATCCAAATTGACTTAACTTTTCGATGCTTTGATACACGTTATGGTCATGTTTGAATAGTTTCTAAAAAGTATAAAGCCTATGTATTTACTACTTAATAGTGCATATCAACAATATAAGTACCTTTATAACCGATTTTTGTTCGCTATCAGACAAAAACTGGACAAGTAACGTTGCAAAATTATATTTCTTATATTCAAAGCATTTCTTGACCACATAACTCAAATCAAGAGAATGTAAAACAGGACAGGCCTACAAATTACAAAATAAGTGATAAGAAATAAAAAAAATAAGAAACTTTAATATGTACCTGTATCGAATGAAAGTTTTGAATCCATAAATTATCGATGTCACTTTCATTACAGTTTGTAATTTTGCTAAACATATTATTTGTAACACCTTGCCAGGCGTCTATTATAAATTTCTTGTTTATGTTCCCCTCAAAAAGTTGGTTTAAGAAAATTAGGCATTCCACAAGTTCCTGAAACTAATTACAAAACAAATAAAGTATCAACAATGGGTTTAATTAGTAATTTATACCATTTCCAGTTTTAACATTTGATTTACAATCAGCAACCAATATTTATATTCGTTTATTTTATACGTCATGCAAAGCAAAGCCATATTTCGAATAGCCGATCGATTGCTCTTGCGATACGCCAAATGATTTAACAGATCACTTTTGTTGCTACTATCCAAAGTTTCGATGCTTAGATAAAATCCGTACGATTCTAAATTACTAATGAGAATAAATTTGTTGATGCAATTGCTAAAAACAAACACTTTACTGTGCAAATAATTTCAAAGTATTCGATAATTACATAAATGCGATGTAGTCGATATCTGTAAGTTCATAAATAGTGGTTGGATCGGATATATTGCACAAACATTTTAAAGCATTTGCTTTATACTTCAAATTTGTAGTTTCATTTTGTTTAACATCTCCTACTTCAATTAACCATTTTTGCCAATACAAAATATCCCCACTACTGCATATGTATGAAGCTCTAAAATATTCATTTTCGTTTAACACAACTACTTCATGAAAGAAAATAGACTACTAGTTTTAAAAATATTACTACTGTAGAAACCATTCAAGATATGGTGCATAGTGCAGAGCAGAACTAACTTTTGCACGTGGCCTGTATGCAGTATGTATCGGCCTTCCAGGCAAAGATCTTCGCAATCTCCACCTGTGCAATGATAAATTTGAAACGAGCTTAACAAGGTAAGAAAGTTCAAATTTATACACAGCCAGGCTGCTTTTGTGAACTATAAGAAAACCTCAAAGTTAATTCTGTAAGCCTGTTTTAGTCCACAACTCGACACTGCACAGAGTACCCAGTAGTCCAGGAATTGAAGGGAACGAGATAGTGGGCAGACAAAGACTCTCTACCTCTACACAATTACTAAGGGTTCCGGGGAGAGGGGACAACAATTATTGTAGTGAGGGCTTAGCCTCACCATAGCTACACACCCGAATTTTCGGTTGTGGTGGGCACATGCAAAAAGGTCTGTGAAACCCCTTTCTTAGAGTAACAAAATTATTAAATACCAATATGTACCTTATTAGATTGACAGAATTAGAACCATCAGAACTCGTACTTTGACAACTTATTTTTGGAGTCATAAAAATACTGGTATCAAAGTTTAGATCGTCAGATAAGAAAGTTGTGAGCAATGATTGTCTTTTTTCTTGTATGTTTATGTCATGAAGTATTGCCAATTCATCTATAGCTTTGTTGATATCTAAAATCATATTTTGGACACAGTTATAGACAAGAAAATGTTATGAATTTAACCTGGACATTCGTGTGTTAACAAATTAGCTTTCTTTATAATTCTTTCATCCATGTACAATTCTAAGATAAGTTCATCTACATGCCTAGACACCATATTGAGATACTTTTTCTCGGCTAATCGATTTTTATATAATATGTGTGTTGTTGAATCACCAAAGTACTTCTTTTCAACCTAAATTAAGTATATACATATAAACAAAACTAATAATAATTTAAATTCCACAATTCTCACTTTGTTGAAAGCATTTTGAACATCTTGTAATTTTGAATTCTTCGCTTGATATTTCAGAGCATATTTATAGCATAATTTCATCGCATTGACTCTATCGGCACCTATACGATACATAGCAATCATATAATTGTCCATACACAAGAATATTAATCAAATTACCTCCTGGTACAGAGTTGGCTAATAAATAAATAGCAGAAGTTGCTTTTTCCAAGTTAATAATATTTTGAACACAAGTGTCAATCTCATTTAACAGATCGACATGCTTTGGGTATAAATTCCACTCATCCGGTTTAGTTGATTGAAAAATAGTGCTCGATGCCTAAAATTGAAATTTTAAAGTTATAGAACTTTCGCTCATAGTGCGTTCTCAAATGTACACCCGTGGGATCCTAGATGAAGCAAGTGTGGCATTGATCTCAATCTCTTTATTTGAACTTGGAAAAACAAAATTTCGATGTTGGCACTCTCGAAAATTATACGTTTGACTGCTGCACGTGAAGAACAAAATGGCTAACATAGCAAACACTTTTTCCAATTTATCTGAGTAACCATTAGTGTTACAAAAAAAAGTTTAATATACAAAATATTGCTACAACAATTATACACAAAAAAAGCTTATTGCCAATTTTTATGTAGGACTAACTGTTTTCTCAGAAAGCTTACAGCCCCCTTGTAATTGTACAAAACCAGGCTCCCGTCGGAACCTTGATGATGCAAGTATGTTATTGATCTCAATTTCTTTGTTTGACGTCGGAGAAACATAATTTTGATGTTGGCACTCTCGAAAATGATGCGTTTGAGGGCAGCACTCGAGAAAAAAATGGCCGATATCGCAAACACTATTTAATCTATCTAAATAGTTCTGATTTTTTGGTACCTTGTCTATTACGTAGGCCTAATGATATATTGAAATTTTGGACCTCGGCAGACTTCCGGATCTTGGTCAAAAATTCAAGAAACAGCGAAATTTTAAAAACTTTTTTAGTTTCTGTCAATTTTGACCCCGAAGGATTAATTTTTCGGCAAAGATAGTTTAATACTTTTTTTTAGTACATGCTCCCTAAAATGATTATTTTGCGAACTAATTTTAGTCCGCAAAATGTCACTTTAGCGGACCGAAGCTCATAATGGTAACTTAGGAACACTTTAAAGGACTGAATACAAAATGTGACAGTTTCCATGGCCGAGGTTTCATTATTTTGTTTGTTGTGCACAAGGCACCTACCTGAATTTTATTTATATCGACTACTTATTTGAAAATTTCATAATAAATTGTTACTTTGGTAAACATTTTAGGAAGCTTGTACTAAAAAATTTTGTATGTAATACGTCCGCAAACACCTTTATCGAACTCATCTATTTTACTGACTCGGCTAGCGCCTCGTCCGTAAAACTCGATTCGTCCGCTAAAGCTGTGTTTTGCGGACTTGTTACATAAAATACTATAAAAGTACACTAAATTTTTTACAATTTGAGACTAGATTGGTCTCTATAAACCTAGTGGCGTCCGAGATACAAGTGCACAAAAGTTGACAAATTTTTCCTATTTTGTTATTTTTAGCGATACAGCGATTCGCATTATTTACCTTGCACAACATGCAGCAGTTATGATTTTTTGATATGTCTTATATGATGAAGATGTAATGATAAATACACGTTTTGGTCTTCGGTGGATCTCCGGATCTTGGTCAAATATTCAAAAATATATACGATTTAGTTTTGCTTTACTTTTGGATATTTGACAAAGATCCGGAGATCCGCCAAAGACCAAAACTTGAATTTCTCATTTGGCCTCCGTCACATAGAACATACCAAAAAATTATAACTACTCCATTTGCTGATAGGTAAATAATACGAACCCGTCTCAAAAATCTAAAACTAAAACGCATATATCTAGATCCGGATTATTTACCTTACATTAAATGGGGTAGTTATGATTTTTTGGTATGTTGTACATGATGAAGGTCTAATGATAAATCCAAGTTTTTGTTTTCGATGGAACTTCGGATGTTTCTCAAAAATTTAAAACAACAGCAGATCTAAATCGTATATATTTTTGAAGATTTGACAAAGATCCGGAGATTCACCGAGGTCAAAAACTTAGATTTGTTATTAGACCTTCATCATGTACATCATACCAGAAAATCTTAACTACCCTATTTGATACAAGGTACATAATCCGGATCTTTTTCAAAAGCTGTATCGCCAAAATGTGACAAAATTGCAAACTTTTGTACACTTGTATCTGAGATACTATTAGGTTTGTAGAGAACATTCTAATCTCAAATGATAGAAAATTTTGTCTATTGAAAAAAGTATTCAACTATCTTTGCCACCAAATTAATCTTTCGCGGTCAAAATTGACAAACACTGAAAAAGGTGTAAAATTTAGCAGTTTCTTGGATTTTTGACAAAGATCCGGAGGTCTGTCGAGGTGGAAAACTAGGATTTATCATTAGGCCTCCGTAATAGACAAGATACCAAAAATTGGAACTGCTAAGATAAATTGGAAAGTATTTGAGGTCTTAGCCATTTTGTTTCTCGCGTGCAGCACTCAAAAACGCATCACTTTCGAGAGTGCCAACATCGAAATTATGTGTCTCCAAGGTCAAACAAAGAGATTGAGACTAGTGTCACACTTGCTTCATCAATAGCCCACGAGTGCCTGTTTTTGCACAATTGCAAAAGAACAGTTCTCTTTTTGAGGAAACGGTTAATCCTACATAAAAATTTATAATAACCTTTTTTATGTAGAATTGATGTATCAATATTTTTTGTATAAAACTTTTTTTGTAATCCCAATAGATAACTAGAAAAGTGTTGCGATGTTGGCCATTTTCTTTCGCGCACAGCTCTCGAACGCATAATTTTCGACAGTGCCAACATCGAAATTATGTTTCTCCAAGGTCAAACAAAGAGATTGAGACTAGTGCCACACTTGCTTCATCAAGGATCCCACGGGAACCTGTTTTTGTACACTTGAAAACGGACTATCATAGAAAGTCTTTATATTTGAGCAAACTTGCATAAAATGTCAACAATATGTATGTAGTACAGTTTTAGAAATGAGTACACATGAGTGTACAATACACAATAAATATTTAGAAAAAAAATTGATTCCCCTTGGCCCAATTATTGTGTTTTGAAAAGTTTGTGAATTTATTTTTACAGGTTCACAGGTACAGGTAGGTATCTCATTCCTACGCGAAACCAAATCTCAAGAGAGGCGATCCTGATTTGTGTTTGGTTTACACCCGGTATAAAAAAACAACTATACTTACTATGTCTTTGATGACATAACTGCATACATCATCTTTGCTTAAATTTTTCATGTACACAACAGCGTCGAACCATTTTGGATAAGTTTTAATATTAATTTCCGTCCTTACAATATTCCAGACTTTATTAGTGAACAAAGTGTTGGTATAAGGTAAGCGCCAATTAGACAAGTTGTCGATACACCTACTGTCTGGATATAAAGTGTACCATTCTTCTACTTCCGTTACACCTGGAGGATTTATCCTCTCGTAATTTCTCAAAAATTTAAGAAGCATAACTTGTTGATAATTGTCGACGTTTCCCTTTATTGTAGAAATAATATTCAAAAGACATAAGAATACTTCATAATGATAAAAATTGATCTGAAATGAAAACGTAAAAAAAGAATGCAAATTTATAATAATTACTCACCGAACTCCTTATATCTTTCATTATCTTTAAAACAGAGTCTGTATTATCAATGAGTTGTATCACTTTTTTACATTTTGTAAATAGTTCTTGTTCGTCATTTTTTACTACCAAATAATTAACACTGTGAGTACTTGTGACGACATAATCTGGTTTCCAATTTCTCAATAAATTTTTTAAATATAATTCGTAGTAGGCTCTGGTGTTCAAATTGAAATCGTAGCAAAATTTTTGGATCAGATCAATATTCATATGATTTAACTCAATAAGATTTTCTAGAACAACTTCGCGTGATTTTCTAAAGAAAATACTATATGGCACTTGACAATCTTTAATTTCATTCCACCATTTGCTCAATTGGATTATGTGAATACAGAGAGATTTGCTCTCTCCAATCTCATTGTACTGAAGATACTTTAACCACAGTTTTGCTATCAATTCCCATTTAATTAAATCTCGTTTGTAAGTTCTTAAAGCGTCGTGAAGAAAATCATTCGCCTTTTTTTGATTCCACGAAATAATAAGTCCAAAAATGAAATCAACATCAAAGTGAGGCATCACTAACACGCTGTGTATTAGCTGGATTGTTGACTGACTTAGAATCTTGTCGATATATTTATATAAATCATCGTTAATATTTATTTTACCCACTAAACTAAGTTTGAGGGTCCTAATTAATGCATGCGAAGTCAATCCGTGTCCTTCAGAGTGCAAGAAACACAAACTTGATTGAAGCAATTGCTTTTTTCTTGTCATTGCTTCCTAAAATTATAAGTTAATTATACAGCGATATTTAATTTTTCTCACATACCTCATCTAGCTTTGAAATATCTCGCAAGTATAAAGAATCAACTAGATCGAGATTAAAGTTCTCTAAAAAAAAGTTTAAAGATTAATAGGAGAGATATTTCCAATTAAACAACTCAAAATATTTCCAAAGTTTGGTAAATAAAGTAAGAAGTTTAAAGGGTATCACAGAAGCAATATTATGCAATGCTTGAAGAAAAGATTCTACCCTTTTTGATGCCTGTGGTATCGGTTTTGAAGATGTGGGTTAAATATAAAAACAGTTAAGTTTAACAACAAAATCTCAATAACCTCAAAATCATCAGTTTTAAAGAATTGCTAAAGCTATGGATTGTTAAGACAGTCTGTGGCAAACTGCTGAATTCGGCGAAGTTAGACAGACTGTCAGATAGAAACTTAGATAATGTAAAATGGACTGAGTAAGTGCGAGAAAACTCTAAGAAGTCTTGTAGAAGTCGTTTTCAATACACATTTACAGTATTGCAAGTTCTCGCAGTAACACAGTTCAGTTGACATTATCTAAGTTTCTATCTCACAGTACGCTTAATTTCACCAAATTTGGCAGTATGCACGGCCGGTCCTAACAATTAATAGCTTTATCTTTATAGGACAAAAAAGGGTTAACATTTACTTATGGGGAGATTCAGAATACTCTGTAGAATCTTCCATTCAAGTATTTCGTACGTATCCTGAGACCCATTACTTACTCATGACATAAGTATAAAACTGAAAGCAATCCTTAACTGCATTAATTACTGAATTAGTAGGTGCACAAACGACTACATTTTCGGTAGGTTTCAAACAACTTTTTTCATCGTCTTGTATCAAGAAGTAGGTAGTTTGAATCCAATTTGCGAGTTCAATCCAGTTTTCTAAGTCATGATCTTCAAACTCTAATACAGCCTTAACTATAACTTCCTTTGCTAATTGTAGTGCTTTAATCGATGTATTTATATCCAAACTCGAAATATTATCGCTGTTCGATGATGTAGAATCATCAATATTAAATTCTACATTAGAAGAACCAATATTTTTCAATATATACGTAACCATATAGCACATTAGGTTTGAATCGCAATGACTTTCACACAAGTATTCGACAATTTCTAAAATTACTTTTAAATCGTTGATAAAATGAAACAGTTTCGAAAACACTATGTACATTTCAACACTTAGGCACGACGATATATTTTTCCACATCTTTATACAAAAAGGAGCATTTATGCCTTCGTGCGCGTGCAACGATATAAAATTGTGCAGAATCTGATCCAAAATTTTTTCTTTGTTGTTTTCTACTTCTTCTGGAGTAAAGCATAAATTAAATTCCTTTTTAATTTTGAAGCAAGATATAAAACTCTTTAGTTTCTGTTCCAAAATAGTCGATTCAAACTTTGACGCACTTTTTTGTAATTTATGAACCACAACCGAGAGCACTTCAATAAAATTTTCCTGTATAATGTCGTATTTCTAAAAACATAACTTTTAACGCGCAATTTTAAAAGTTGGCTCGAGTACCTCATTTTTAAAAACTTCCGCAGCAATCTTAAGTAATGCTTTACAACAGTCAATATTGTCATCCTCTGAATTGTTATTTAACAGACTTAAAAAGCTATCAAAACTACTACAAAATAATAATTTATCAAATTGTAAAACAAAACTATTTTATTAAAAACATTTACCTCGTTTGAATAAAATGATTCAACAAAATTAAGTGTGCTTGGTGTTTCTCATTATCGTTTGTACATATTTTGGAAATATCTTCGATCATGGTAGATTCTGCACAATAAATAATACGGAAAACCACAAACTTAAACTAAATGGAAATTGTTAAATAAATTAAAACACTGCAAATGATGCGACTTACATATTCCGGTGAGTTAATGTAACATTTTTTAAATTTGTAACATTCTTTTCTTAAAACACAACACTTTGATTCGTATTTAATTTCGGTTAGTATATTTTCTACTAAAGAATGATGGTACTGTCGAGCAGAATTAGCAATTTTACGTGTAGTTTTACACCAAGGTATATCGGCAGATTTCACTAGGGTCAAAATGATTTCTAGTTTTTTATCTACAGATGTGATTAACTGTAAAATATCGTCCACAACATTAATCCAATACTCTTTTGAATAAACAGTGAGTTCCTAAAATATAGGTATTTATTACGCCTAGTTGTTTTTAATAACATAAAGATATCAATACCTGAATGAGATTTACATATATCTTGTCTAGTTCCATTTGACCGTCCAATAAAAATATACTAATAAATCTTTCTAAAGAAAATTTACTTTTTATATTCTTAACCATTGCTGGATTAAGTAACGTTTTGATTAACGTGGTTGTTCCCTACGTAACAATAGAGAACATTAGTTAACCACCATAGTACGTATGTACGTCTATTCAAGAAATTGCAGATATGATTTCGGTACGATCGAGCATAGAAATAGGAAGAAAATTTATTTTCTCTATCCTTTCTTATTTTATAGAAAATGATAAAGTGCGAGCAAGTAAAGCTCAGAACTTTTCTTTCTATTCATTACGTAGTTCAGATGTAGGTGCTGACTGCCAGACTATAAGCAAAAGATTACTAACCTGCATAAACTGTTGATATGGTATCAAAAAAGCACAATTATTCTTTAAAGTTTTCAATTTCTCTAAAATGTTAATTAGTGATGAAATTTTCTCCATAGAATTTCTTTCTTTTGCATGAAGATGTTGAAAACTAATAACATCTAAATGATCGTGATTATATAAATTAATCATTTTACTAACAAAATCGATAGCATTTTCGGGAAAATTGGTAGGATATTTAGATTCAAAATGAAACACTTCTTCATATGTCCATTTTATAAACGAATCAAAGTACGATGGGTGATGAGACAATGTAAGTGGCACAAACGTATATAAAAATGAAAATTTTCTATTTGTTGGTACCTAAAACAAGTTTCTCAAAGTATAATACGGTAATATTCGTAATGTAAATATACATATAAGAATGATATAAATAAGACTGAGTGATACGGTGATATTATACATAAGAGAAAGCAAAATATGCATTAAACTAACTAGGGTATTCCCTATTTGTGCGATTTTCGTATGTAATTTTGGATACAGTCGGGTCCGGTTATAACGAGCACGCTAGTGCCAACAAAATGTGCTCGTTATATCTGAGCGCTCGTTGTAAAGGATCTTGGTTATAACGGATTGATTAATCATTATCTACTGTGTTTAGACTTGATTAGGGTAGAGTAACACTAAGCAACAAGAAACAATGACCAATGACGAATGTATGTGATATATACGTTTAAAATCGCGTACGAGGAGTTATACGGCGAGCTACAATAAGTTTGTTATCATTATCGTACTTTATTTTAGAAGCTAACCCTCCAATAAATTACCAAATCTTCCACAATGAAGAAAATAATCGCACCAGTTAAGAACGTTTTTCAAGTATTAGAAATTGCTCGTTATAAGTGATGCTATTCCGCAGTTTGACCATGTTTGGCAAGAGAAAAATGCTCGTTATAACAGATCTGCTCGTTATGTCCGAGCTCGTTGTATCAGAGCTCAAAATGTATTGAGTTAAATGGCGAATTTTTCGTGCCATGAGAAATTACTCGCTAAAACCGAGATCTCGCTATAAGCATAGCTCGTTATAACCGGACCCGACTGTATTTATAGTGATCATATCAAATTACCGTGTTGGAGATAGAATATGCCAAAAGTATCGCTATAACGCCCAGCCCTAGATACAACTTTCAATACGTTAATATTCTACACTGTAATACACTATTTCTGTTTTTATCCATAACACATAAATGAATACTTACGTTAATTAATAAATCCAAAATTTGTTCGATATTTTTCTTAGATATATTTTTAATTGTCTGTATATCCAATCGATTGTAAATTATTATAGCTTCGTCAATTTTATTCTACAAGGTTTAAAGAAAATTTTGAGTAAATAATTAAATAAAATAGATTCACCTTTTCGAGATAAGTAATTAGTTCATTTATTAGATTGCATTCAGAAAACTCCTCCCATTCTGAAACACCATCAACTTGAGTATCACATTTAATAAGTTCTAAAAATGTTTGAAACCGCTGCATGACAAATGAAATTTCATTGTGCAATATATCTTCTTCATACACGTCCTTAACAAAATTTTTTATTGCAACAGCGAGTCATTAGGAATTAACGAAATACATACTTTTCTGAGAGAACAACCATATTTTAAAATTCGTTCAACATCTTCAAGATAAGAGCACGAATGATGAAGATCTAAACAACACTGAATTTGAAAATTTGTATCATTCGAGTCGAGTTTATCTAATATTTCTAATACGGTATCGATGTCTTCTTTATTACAAACACTTTTAAGAACAATAGTTTGAGCCCTAGCCATTTGTATAATTGTCGAGTTTAAATTAAACAGTTGTGCAAATTGTTCTGCTTCTTCAAACTTTCCTCGTCTCAACAATCGTTTGAGACGATTTTCTGGATCTGTTTCATTTATTGCTTGAAAACGTAGTTCGGTTATTTTGGAATTTCGTGTTATTTTAGAAATGTAAATAATATCGTCGTAAACGTGTTCTAGAGCAATTAGCTGAATATTTTCGGATACTTTTATAGAAAATATTATTTCAAAATCTGAAATTGAACAGTTATATTATGTATTAAATATGATGTGTAAATACAAATATTTACTTGGATAATGCGCAAGCTGTAAATAAAATTCCCCAAGTTCGTTTCCCTTAAGAAGGCCCAAAATATATAAATCAAAATTATCTTCAACTAACAGAATATCTTGAAATAAATTCTCGGTTCTAGACTTGTACGTTAATAATGTTTCAGTACAAATATTAATTAGGTGGCCTTCCATCGTTAAACCTAGCATCATTCTAAAAACTATCATGAAAGCTTGTTAACCCAATGGAAATGTTAATAAAAACCTTGAGTTGCAGAAACAAATTTTTTTAAAACCGCAATTATCCGCCAAAATCATATCTTGTGTTTCCATATTAAAATAACAAATTTCTTCAGCCGCTAGACATAAGTAAGGTTTCTTAAAAGAAGAAAATTTCACGGTTGAGTTAACATCCACAATATCGTACAAAACAAATTCAAGAGTATCAGTTTCATTTATACAAATCTGTTCGTCGGCTTTGATGCTAAAAAATAATTCAGCTACTATCAAAGAGGCTAATTTAAACATAAACTTACCGAATAACTCTTCCATTACTCAAAACTAAAATAAAACTTAGTATATTACTGTCTCCATCAAAAAAACTTTTGAGGAAGAAAGGTTCGGATAAATCTTCTTCACATTCGATTATATTTCTAGAAATTATATTAAATTAATTTAAAGAAACTATTGTAAAAGTACGTACTTTGTATAAACAATGGCTTTAGTTTCCAAACTAAAACAACGAACAAAACCATTTCGCAAACATAATAACAAGTATTTACCATCATCAGAAACACAAAACGTATCTATTTCGTTACTAAAAGTAATATCAAAAATAACATCCGTGCATAAGAGGTCACTAAATATCCGCATTGTTCGATTGATTGAAAAATAAATCGAACCATTTTGAATTAATCCGTTGATTTCGGGTTGTTTACTGTCGTTTTCGTTCTACAAATTTACAATTAAAATAAGATATTATCTAAACGGTAACTTACTTCTTCGTCGTTTTTCAAAGTAGCTAAAGTTGACGTTTCATACAAGTTATCTAAACCACCAATAAGTCGAGTACCAAAATTGATAGTTTCGTTTGCTGAATTAAAACCGCATTCGATGTAATTCCAATCGGTCATTTTTGAATTTATAACACAAAAACCGATATTACTTAATTACTTTCAGATGTCTTTTGTTATACAAAGTTCGGAGATTAGTGACTTAGATCATTAAATCATTATTTTTTTTCAATTTTCATACTTTCGAGATTCTAACCTTACAAAACTTTGAAATTTATTAACGGCCATTCAACAAGTTTGTCGCTAGCGCCGCCTAGCCGTATCTTCTACTAATCTTTTGGCACCTGTTTCAAAAAGATAAATATTGAGCGAATTTTTCAGCATTTGCTTGCAATACTGTAAATGTGCATTAGTAGCGACTTCTGCAAGACTTCCTAGAGTTTTCTCGCACTTACATTCCAGTTTATATTATCTAAGTTTCTATCTAACAGTCTGCCTTCGACAAATTCAGTAGTCCGCTGCAGACAGCCCTAATAATTAATAATCCATAGCTTAACTTAACGCATTCACCTACGACTGAAGAAACTTTATACTTTATAATATAATCTATGGTTCAAAAATACCTTTGAGTTATCATCCGATAAAGAAAGAACGAAAATGTATTATTGTAGTTACTTAGAACACTATTTTATTTGATATAAGTATAACCAATGACCATAGGTCTTCCATCGTTTCGTCCTTATTTTGACCATAAGAGTCACCTCTGGCGAATTATTGTCAGTGTATCTACTTTAGAATTAAGTACCCTGATTATTATATTGTTTCCACACTGGAGTTTTTTGTACTGGAGTGGTAAATCTTTTCCACCCAAATGTGGAATATTACGTATCGAGGAAAGAAATGTTTCATTATAGTAAGGGCAAAGATAACTTACCCAGGTGTTCACAATCATTTAGTAATAACTAATAACCCATTCCAAACTTTTAAAAAGTTGGAAAATACGTTAGGTTTTGTTATTATTAAACAAAAAAAGACTGAGAAATACGTTTTTTAAATTATATTCGGCTACAATACATATCAAATTGTTATTTTTAATTAAAGTTTAGAATAATTGGAAATTATAAGTGTGGAACAGTTATGAAATTTTGAACTCGAAGGCGATCGCCGTTTCTAGCGTGGATTCATTACAAAATAATTTCTATGTACTTCAGCTTTGACGTCAAAGACGAGATCCAATAGTTCATTCAAAACCTGAAAAAAAAAGATAAATTCATAAAATATAAGAATTTCATAATTGAAAAATTATATACTTTTTCCTTGTTGTTTGCAACATCCTCTACAATTTGGAGAAAATGACTTTCCGTTTGTTTATCAATTTTAGCAGCAACGTCTTCTCTTGTTCCTAAATGTTTGGTTTCAAACTCTTTAAACTGTTTTTCCCTTTCTTGCCGATATTTTTCAATTTCAGCAACTGCTTCTTCTCGAGCTTGTTTGATACGTCTTGTTTTGCCTTGAAAGAAGTAATAAAATTTAAAAAAATACAATAGGACGAGATGAAATTCGATTAAAGCAATTACTTTAATAACTTAACCGTCCCACTTGAATAATCAAACACTAACACTATTTGCTAACTATGCACACCTTAATCAATATGATCTGTATTATAAAATTATAATGGACACAAATGAATTAATTAAAAGTATTTTGTTTCCGTAAAATTTAATTAAAAATACCTAGGTATTGTAGTAATTTAAAGTTTTTGGGAAGATTTCAAATCCCAAAATAAATCAAAGCGGCTAATAATAACACCATTTTTTTAATACCTGTTACCTACTTACGTTTTCTTGCTTCAGAAACTTTTTCGGCAGCCCTTTTTTCAGCTGCTAAAAGTTGTTGTATACCTTGAGTTTGACTGGCCATGTTACATACACAAAAGCTTAATAAGGATGAGTTAATTAAAGATGTTATATAGGTACTTTACATCAATTGTGTTAAATTATTTTATTGCTAAACATAAAAGTAGAGGGGGTTAGCATTAAAAGACAAAAATAAATTCAAATTAATGTTGAAATGGTTGCATAAAAGTATTTTACAAAATTTTATTGTATATCGAGATTATAGCTGGCTTTTTAGAACCAATTCATAGTGCACAATAACTCTGTTTCTGTTCAAGAATTTCTTGAATTTCCTGAACGAGAAACTGCTGAAAGTCTTGCAAATGCCGTCTATACACTTGAAGAGATAAGTATTAACCATTATAGGTAAATAAGTAGTTTGGCGAACCCCTATGACCGCAATTTCTGCAATGAAAACTTTAAGAACCACGAATGAAATGTGTTATAGTCGAGTTATAGTTAATATCACTGTTTTAATCATTCGCGAGAACGCTTACAGTTTACAGGCCGATATAAATTTCTTTTTGTGAAATCGATGCTCCTGGCGTTAAAATCTAAAAAACGAACATTTAAGATTTTGTTTGCAGATCATGCATCTTGAGCTTTTCAGATAACTTACTAGCTAACAAAAGTTTTCTTGCACAAATCAATTTACTAATGTGCTTCCTAGGAGCATTGCAAAGAAAACCGGAGTTCTCTTTTGTTCAAGAACGAAAAACGGTTTAGGATAAAAAAATTCGTAATACAGGAACGATTCGTGTACTAACTTGTATTCAAAATTAAAAACCTATTACGTCAATAAATGATTATTATTATTATTATGGACCTGATCTAAAAACTAAAATAAAATAAATTACAGTAAAATCGCTCCAAGAAAAAATTAAATTCCCAATATATTCCAACCCAATGTAGCAAGTCAGTAGGCACGATGTATAGAGTGTGAATTTTATATCTTAAACCGTTCTTAAAAAATTAATTAAAAACTCCTTTTCGCCTTTCACCTTTAAGACCATGTAGCACCCTTAAAAAAGTACAATAGGAAAAAATGTTTTTATTTTTCTGCTCATTTTAACGAGCGGGATTGCTCCTATAAGCTAAGTTGGCTTTGGTTACATTACAAACTTAGGTCACTATTATGACTTTATGTAGGTAAATTGTTTGCCATAAAAATTCCTAAGCCTTCTAGATACGATCCCAATGCAATTGCTAGTTCTTGAGTTCGTTTTCATAAGCCAGACAAGTTACACAAGTGGTATGAGTTAACTCTGCGAACCACACTTTCCGAATAAAATGTTTATTACTTTTAGACTTTTTTATCATACTGCTAATTACATCATTTTTAATGTACATACATATTATAATATTATGTGATTAAAATTTAAAAAAGAGACTAAATAAGTACTATATAAAATTACTGAGTTTAATTATTTTTCAGTAGTTGATGTCTTACGATGAGGAATGGAGCACCTAACCCGGAACCAAAGAAGAGAGAGAATAAAAGGGTGAGCTTGTATTTGTTTCCAATTTCAAATGGCAAGTTCTACAAAATAGGAATAGATAATTAAAGAGCTTGTAATAGTTTCAAAAACAAAATTTGGCAAAATAGGTTAGAAGTTACATAACAAAAAATTCTCACCTCTCCGGGAATTCCACCGTGGTGGCTCCTAACTGCATTCTTTATCGCATTTCTGGCTAAAAGGGCACTGCGACCCAACATTTTTCGAGTTTAAAAATTAAAAACTGTATATCTAAATATCGAACAAATGACAATCGGTCGGTGATAAAAGATAAAAGTATGTGCGATGTGTAGGTGGCGCTACTAGCCAGATTGATTACGCGGCAATTTGAATATAATTAAGCGTTTAAACGTTTGTATAAAGTATTGTGAACTATTCTCATGGTCAAAGTTTATCTCAGAAAGTAAACAACTACTTTAGGTTCTCCAAAATTGTGAAACTGTGAAAAAAAATGATGTGGCACTCCAGAATTTTGTTAAAAAATCAACATAAAACGTTTCGATTATTGCATACAGACAGCCTTAATGTAATTAAATCAAGATGTGATAGACAATCTGCGGAATTTAAAGTAATGTACTTTTCTAAATCTTTCAAACCTATACTTAAGACTTCACTGATGTAACTATCTGCTAGTCTCCAGTGTTTCGAATAATCTTTCTTGTCTCTGCTTTACCTAAACTTTTCACATTTTCTCATAAAACTATATTTTCCCTGTAGAGGGAAAAGGCGGGAAATTTAAAAATGTTTTTCTAAAAGGTTTGTTGTAGGAGAACTTTCAAAGAATGAAAATACTATTGGACACTTTAAAGCAAAGATCAAAATCGGTGTTAGAGGGTGGTGGAAGTAAAACCGTCTCAAAACATACTGGAAAAGGCAAACTAATAGCTCGAGATCGTATCAATTTGTTGTTGGATAAAAATACGAGCTTTTTAGAATTATCTTTATTTGCTGGCTATGATATGTACGGAAAAGATGTTATAAACGCTGGTGGTATAATTACTGGCGTTGGAAAAATATACGAGTAAGCGGAGTAGTAGAATATTTAGAATTACAGTACAATTAATTATATTCATTTGTGTAGAAAGGAATGCATGATTGTAGCCAACGATGCAACAGTAAAAGGTGGCACTTATTATCCAATTACAGTTAAAAAGCATTTACGAGCGCAAGAAATAGCTCAAGAAAATAATTTGCCTTGCGTTTATCTAGTCGATAGTGGAGGTGCTAATTTACCAAATCAGTCTCAAGTATTTCCTGACAAAAATCATTTTGGTAGAATATTTTATAATCAAGCAAATATGTCAGCTCGGGGAATACCTCAAGTAAATAAAAATTGTTACAACTTAACAAATATCAACCCTCATTTGTTTAGATTGCGGTTGTAATGGGATCGTGTACAGCTGGTGGAGCATATGTACCAGCAATGGCAGACGAAAATATTATTGTTAGAAATCAAGGTACTATATTTTTAGCTGGACCTCCACTAGTTAAAGCAGCAACTGGCGAAGAGGTAAGAGTGTCTTAATTATTTTACTTGCTCAAGTTGCATACCAAAAACGGACAATTTTCTACCGTTAGGTTACTGCCGAAGAACTGGGTGGTGCAGATTTACATTGTGCAACTTCGGGAGTTACAGATCACTATGCATTAGACGACGAACATGCATTACATTTAGCTCGTCAAATAATTAAAAATTTGAATTTGAAACCTTCAGAAGAATTTAGCACATCTTATAAACCACCAAAATATGATATTACGGACTTATACGGAATTATAGATCAAGATTTGCGTAAAACATTTGATGTTAGAGAAGTTATAGCAAGAGTATTTGATGGTTCCGAATTTGATGAATTTAAAAAAAAGTATGGCGAAACCTTAGTATGTGGCTTTGCTCGTTTATACGGTAAAACTGTGGGAGTTTTAGGAAACAATGGAGTTTTATTTTCAGAAAGTGCTCTCAAAGGAGCCCATTTCATTCAACTGTGTTCACAAAGAAATATACCATTGATATTCCTACAAAATATTACCGGTTTGTTTGATTTTCTAACTTTCAATGTGTAATTTAACAAAATGTGCTCTCACAAATAGGTTTCATGGTTGGGCGGCAAGCTGAAGCTGAGGGAATAGCCAAAAATGGAGCCAAGTTAGTGACTGCAGTGGCTTGTGCAAATGTACCTAAACTAACACTTATTATTGGTGGTTCTTACGGAGCCGGAAATTATGGTAGAATATAAAACAGTTAGCGTTTCATAAAATTAATTTTCTAAGATCTTGGTAGGAATGTGTGGTCGCGCTTATTCACCCAGATTTTTGTACATGTGGCCGAATTCGAAAATTTCAGTAATGGGAGGCCCACAAGCTGCTGGAGTTTTATCACAAGTGGCGATGAATGCCAAAAAAGAACAGTGGTCTCAAGCTGAAATAGATAAATTTGAAAAACCTATTATCGAACAATTTGAAAAAGAAGCATCGCCATATTATAGCAGTGCACGGTATGTTTCGTCTACAGCTTAAATTAATTTACAATAAAATCTCAATTTTAGATTATGGGATGATGGAATAATAGATCCAAAAGACACGAGAAAAGTTCTAGGTTTGAGCTTAGCTGCAACATTGAACAGTAAGCAACAACCAACGAATTTTGGAATTTTTAGAATGTAATTAAAAACTTTTATACGATTAAAAAAATATTTTATTGTATAGTCTCTACTTATCCAACTTTAGTTGTATCGCGTTTTTCTATGTATCTCAATTGCTTCTTCTTCATTCGTTTAATTTTGCTAGGGTTTTTAATAACTTGAACTACTTCAGACTTCTTTCTATTTTCTTCTTGTCTCAATAGGTTTTCTCTTCGTCTTTGCTTTCTAGCTTCCTTTTCTTCTTGTTTGGCAGCTATCAAGTTCCTCGATGCTTGTTTAATTTGTTTTAGTTCTTCTCTTAATGCCTGCTTTTTCTCAAAAGAATTTCTAATCCCTTTAGTTTTTATAATTGAAGAAAATTTGGTCTTGCTAGTTTTCCATACTCTTCCTGATTTTGGTTTACCTCGAGGAATGATTGATTCGGTTCTATTATCGGTTTTCTTGCTAGAATTTGAATTTAGAAAATGTAAGAGCCAAGTTCGATATTGAAAGGATATTGAGATTTACCTGATTTTAGACTCTTCCTGTTCAATAAATTTTTCGGATTTACGAGAGCGCTTTTGAAGAATGTCCTCTAACTTCGTAATTTTTGTGGTCATTTTAAATTTTAAAACGTGTTTATTATCGATAGACAGACATACAGCATAACCTATCTTTGTGCAGAGATAATGTCTTTGTGTGTGCCTTTAAACTACTCAACAAAGAACCTACTCGATATGGTGCATTGTACCTACTACATAGATATTGAACTACTTATATTTATAAATTTTTATTATACAAAATAAATCAAAATTACAATAAAAGAACTATTTACATTGTTTACTTATTTAATTGATATGCAGTAACCAAATAAGGAGCCCACCATGGGGGTGAAAAATAGATTACAAACAGGAACGTCAATTTCCATTTCTTGCCTATTGTAAAAGGTAAATTCTGAAAGCACGACAATGACAAATATATCAATTGACAAAATTGTATTCTAAATATTTACCTCTCCGGGTACTCCTCCATGTCCCCCATGTCTAATTAATTGACGAGAAAATCCTTTTTTGAGCAATAAAGTACTCACATTTCGTATCATTATGTTTGTACGACTTGCAATATCTCTCGAACAAATTTTGTTCTCAATTGTTTTAATTGAGAAGATAGATTGATTTATAAGTATGTTTAGCTATAACTCGAATATTGGTAAAAGCAGAAAAGTAAAATTCGGGTTTAGGCCCGTCCGTTCGTCCGTGAAGAACTTTCACAATCCAAACTCGAACTGGTTGCTAACAGAAAGCTGAAATTTTAAATGATTGTACCTATAGCTCGGATAATAAAACCAACAAATTAAAATTCAGGTTTATAGGGCATGTCCGAGGACAATAATGTTTACGACCCAAACTATGACCTAGGTCTTAAAGGATTGAAATTTGTATAGCTCAGAGTAGAGCTAGCTGATTAAAATTCAGGTTCATGGATCATTAGCATCACGTGATATTTTGATGTTGAAGATTGAAGCCTAGATTTGCTTGGCTATCAATCTGAGTCATATCAAGTGTTTGGTTCAAACCGTTCGTGAGTTAGAATGTCAACAGATCATAAGAATCAATCCGTGAACAATCTTTACAGCCCAAACTATAAGAGCTATATTGTATATTAGTTCGGAGAGTAGAGCCAGTAGATTGAAATTTAGATTCGTAGATCATTCGTGACATTTTGTTGTTGAAACCTGGCACTCCTGTTAGTGCCTAGCCAAAATATTCTGATTCGTTTTCCTCTATCGCTCTAAGTATTGTTTTGTAATAAAGATAATGCCTACATTGAAATGCGTTAAGTCTCTAAGGGCTTAAGAAATAGTAAATGACCATAATAAATCATGGCGAGTAATCCCATTGTAAACCTTTGAAGCTCCAAATAGAGATGCAGAGAGAAGACGATTGTCAACAGTTTAAATTATGTAACGGGGTTTGAATCTTCTACAAAGAATTGCTGCAATAAGCCTATTATGGAATAAAAATCAAAATTTCGTCTTGTTATTAAACAAGTAATTCAAACTTCTACACACTTTGGTAGATTTATAAAGAGGTAAATACCTAACTAAACGGTTAGGTACTGAAAAAACTAGGTATACTACCTATAATAGCATATATCTAGTATCTAATCTTAAAACTTATCTTTAAATGCAATATCAGTGATAAAATAATATATTGAAACAAAAATTATTTTTTCTGTAATGAACTCCAAAATGTATCTCTTATTGTTACTAATTAGCTTTATTAGGTATTTACGTACACAAGAAGCGTGTAAATTTGATATGGTAACAGATTTTGGTCACGGAGATTGTGAGAAAGGCACCTTCTTTTATCTCGATGATAAAAGCAAGAATTGTTTCCCAACATGCATCAAAGATATTGGTAAGTTTTTACATAATAATTCCGACTTTATAAATATCTATTTGTAACTTTGTAGAAGATATTGAAGAATACGATTGTGACCAGTGGCATCCTTGCCCACCTGGATATTTATGCAAGGAACAAGAGATTGGAAACAAAGAAACAAAAAATGTAAGAGAAGAAATATTTGGAAAATGCAAAATTGATGAAAGTAAATATATTATAACTTCTTACTGCATTTTAAAATTTATACTTTGAATTATAGATTCATGTTTTAAATATCATGCGAATTATAAAAACAACATTTGGTACCAAGCCATTTGGAAACCAGAATGTTTAGAAGATGGCACATGGGCACCTCGACAATGTAAAGGTGAATCTAGTAACACAAGGTAAATTAAATATTTTGCCACAGTAGTACTTACTTATTTAAGTTACTAATTCTCAGATGCTTCTGTTTTAATGCAGTCGGTAAAAGAATATTTGGACAAGAATTTCCTAAGAAAACCTCGAATATGACTTGTGGTGAGATCGGTTGCGTTACGTGGAAGTAACTTTCTTAAATTACTTTATAGCTTGTAGCAGACAAAGAGACGAATTGATGGAAAGTGGGTCGTACGTGTACGCAAGTTTACATTGCGATGGCTTAGGAAATTATGAACCGTTGCAATGTAATGCCGAACAATGTTGGTGTGTGGAAAGACTAACTGGTAAAATTACTAGCGATGTTGTTCCACAGACGTTGATGACATTTTTACCTTGCTGTAATAGATATATTAAACTGAGCACATTTTAAAATGTTATGCAGATTATTTTTGTAGACTCAGAGGAAGTTATTGGAGACAATTATTTGAGACAATGCGAAAGTGCAGAATATGCACAAGCAAAAATTTTAAAAGAACTGGACACGCATGGGGTAAAAGAAGCGAATTTTCCACATATTATGTGTGACGCCGATGGAAGTTATGGAGCATATCAAATTGTGAATGGAATGTAAGTGCCATAATTGCGCCTTTTCGAAACGCTTTTAGATTTTTTATTAGTTTTATCAATTTCAAAAAATTATTCTTTCAGAGCAGAATGCAGATGGAGAGATAACAGTAATTTAAATGCAGGTGGCAGTATTTCAGACTTCAAAGATATAGATTGTAGTAAGTAATCGGTATAATCGACTTCTTTTAAACAAGCGTGTTGTTTTATTTCTCTTACATTTTGTTCTATATTGTAGATTGCGTGAGAGACAGAAAAATATTTGAAACGGAAGGTTTAACTCACAATATGTTTTGTGACCCAACCGGCAATTACAGACCAGATCAAATTGTTCCCGATGGAAAATTCTATTGCGTGGATTCTGAAGGCTTCAGGAAGAGCATATATTTCAACCAAAAACCTGAAAATTGTAGCGATTATGTGTAATTAAATAAAAATTTGTAAAACAATTTATTAACTCTCTTCAAGTAACAAATTACGCAGATAAAAATATTTTAAATTATTAAAATAATTTTAAGGCAAGAGACACAATGATAAAAGTTTAAATGGACTAGAGATTACAATACTACATTTTTGTAATTATTATTAACTTAATACTATATTTGTTTTATAAAAAAGTGGTAATTTTATAGATAACATTGCAAAACTATCATCTTTATTATCAAGTTATAAATGGAGGGAGTAATGTCTAATACCTATTAAGTTAATATTTCTCAGGTGGAAAGCTGCAAAATCATTCGATTATATAAAACTTTATTTTATACGTTCAAAATTTGGTTTTTGAGTTATATTGTAAAAATTTACTTAATCTAAAAATCGCAGAATAATATTTTGTCAATCTCTCTTAAGGTTACTAAAAACTTTTAGGAACCCGGTTCACCAAAAGGTACAAGTAAGTTCATTAATATTTCATATAAGTAGGTATGATACATGACACTATCACTTAGGCTCAGTTGTATAAACGAGCTAATCTGGGGGTCAGAGTTAGCTCCACAATCTGAATATAAGGTTAAATTTTAGCGTAAATTAGATTAGGTTAGCTCGTAGGCACTTGGTCCAGGGTTAACCCATCAAATTTTCTAGAGTCAAATATATTTCAATTTAACTCAGAATTAGTTGTTATTTATGTTGAACTTAGGTTAATCGCCGAGTTAACTCTGACTCCCACATTAGCTCGTTTATACAACTGGGCCTTAGGAATGTACTGATAAACACAGTTTGCCAGATAGCTAATAGAAAGCAGCAATTTAGAAGCTATGAAGTAGCAAGTCATTTAAAAAATAATAAAATTCTAAACTCTTATTGAACGATCTCTCCTTAGGTTTTCTCTCCACTTAACCCTTAGAGTTAACAAACAATTGCGAAATGTTTAATTGCAATCCCCCAAAGTTACCCTGTATACTTTGTATAAATCCCCTTAAGAGTAACTTTTAAATAACACGTACAATATTGTGAAACAATGTAACACAGTCTTAACTCATACAAAAGTTCTAAAAATGTTAAAATTACCTTGCAACAATTTTAAGTTGAAAATTAACAATGTATAAAAATCTTTAATAAGTACAACCATTAAGTACAATAATTTTACTGAGCGATAAGTACTAAAAATTAAAAATACAACCAAATTGTAAGGTTGACTTCAGTTTTGCAGTATCTCACTTTTATTATAATTTGTGAGTGAGATTAATATAAATATGTACATTTTTACAGTCAACCAGAGCACCCAGTCTCACTATTAATAGCACCATTCTTTCTTTGTCATTCTTCTAATTCATCCATGCGACATCTTATTGCCATTTCTACAACTTCTAAACTCGGATAATCGAGTTCTTTTACTAAACATAATACTGCGGAAAGAATGTTCGAATTCTACAAATTAAGTTTACTTTCAGAAGGTTCTCAAGAATTAAGAAGAAAAGCTTACCCGTGTAACCGGTCTTCTGTTAAATGGAGGTTGAAGAGCTGCAGGACATGAGTATCGTTCTCGTCTTGTCCCAGAATCGTGACCACCATGACTAGAAATTTCACTACCGTCGTTGTGCCTGTAATTGTGTGAAACTTGTGGATATCTGTCTCCGTTTGTGTATTCCTGTTTGTAAAAAAAATATTGCAAAATTAAAGAAAAAGTTTCATTAAGATTAAAAAACGACGTTACAACAAGCAGCGATTTAACTTGACACGAAGCAAACATTTCCAGTCGCTAAACAGGCAAACTACAGCTATTTTTTATCATCTTCAAATTAAAACAATAAAAAACATAAAGTATAAGCTCTTGTCATTGTTCTCGGGAAGCATTTCAGCGATACATCTGTAATATTTAACTTCGAATGATAGTTAACATCTACGCTACCAATAATGTATTACAATTATGGCGTTTCACTTCACTTTTTAGATTTGCTTATGAGTTAGTAATTACGATACAAACCTTAATGCAGTTAGATGAGTGACTCGATACAATTTTAGATTCTCTATAAGAACTTTCTCCAATGTCTTCATTAAAATTATTAGCAGGACATGATTTCTGTTAAAAAATTACTGAACTTAAATTTTATCGATATAAAATTAATTTTGAAACAGGATTATGGTGCTTTAAGCACAATGATGTGTGTTACGTGTGTGTAAAAATGGATTCACTGTAAGCAAAGTGCTTAGTGTTACGTTTACACATAAAAGATATTTTACAAAATAAAAAATTTAATTGTGTTTGTATAAAAGATTATGCGTAAATTCTTACATCATAATGTTGATTAGATTTTTGATAGTCTTGTTCATAATGATTTGATCGTTTATCTCCATATTGTTCTTGTTCGGGCGAATACGCCGGCCGTAGAGACTCTTGTCTTCTCGGAGGACTTGGCTATTAGAAAAGTTAATTAATACACTGAGGCATTTATTAAATATGATTGAGATTTTAAAGAAGCTGTTTACCATAAATCTATATAGTTATAAAATGATTTAAGTTTTAATCCAAGTAATTTAAATGTAAAAGTATGCTTAAGATCAAATAAAAAACAGTTAGTAAACCTACCTGCCTAGGGGGCGAAAAATCTCCACTTTCTGTAGTATTTTCGTCTTTAGTACAGTATTCTTCCGCCTCGTCATTTTCATATTCGGGCTGATCAACATTAATACTGTTAAATTTTGTTAATGGCAACAAATAAAATTAATAGCGATTAAAATTTTCGATTAACCCATTAGCGAAAAAAATTTAAATTAAAAAAAAGCGCACCTCGCGTTTCACCGGACTACGTTGAGGACTACACTCGGACTCTGTCGGATAATCCTGATATCTTTGATATTCTTCGTCGCTCTCTGGTGGATCTTCGGGATGAGAGAGTACTCGACCTCTTCTAAGAGCTTCTTTGAGTTCTTCTTCGCTAACCGACACGTTGTCTAATTTTTGTAACTGAGGTAGAGTTCTTAATACGGTCAAACGATAACTAAATTAATAAAAAATTAAAAAGTTACGCATTAAATAGTGAAAAAATGTAATATTCACCCATCGACATTAGCACATGGATTTTCGCCAAGCCATAAATTTTTTAAATTGAGCAAACTTTGAAGATAACAGATTTGATTTAATTCTCGGATGTCGTTTTGACGGATGTATAATTCTTGTAGGGCACCACAGTATTGAAAATCTGCCAGACTGTTAATTTTATTAATGCTGAAAAGAAATAAAAATAATTAATTTTACGCGAGAGAATCGATTCAAAAGCTCGAGTAATGTTAATAAGTATAGTCTATTAAAAGACATAAGGGAATTCTTGCACTGCAGGTAATACAACATTGATGAGTAAATCACGTTTATTTTAACTAGCCAGCACGCTTGCAGTAAATTTGTTTTTATTGGAACATTTAGTCCAGTGCAATTAGGTTTATACCTCGAAACCCAGCTATAATGAACGGATTTGAATGATTTTTTCTTTTTTGGAATCCTAATGCCATAAACTAAAAAGTTTACCCATTGAAAAGTACCGCAATTTCAAAAATCAAAAGAAAAAAAAGTAATTTTGGAAATCTCAACGAAGAAATTAATTATCAGAATTTTTAAATATTTCTTTTAAGCAAATAATGATTGTTATAGTTTTCGAGGTTCTTTATAAAGAATTTGTGACAAATTTAAACTTTTTAAATTTAATTTGAAGATGGCAGAAGCCCAAAAAGCGCAACAAAGGAAAGGAACCTTAAATTATAGTCCCCAGTACCTTTGTGGACAATTATTAATAGAATACCTAGGATTGTTGTTAGTTTAAAATTTTTTAGTAAGACTAGCTTGCAAGTGTACATTCCCTTAAATTTTTTGACCATATATTTTAGAAATTAATATGAAATAGAAATCGAATTCGTGTTTTTAGGGAAAATCGTCATTAAAATATTTTTTTTCAAGCACCAACGATGTCTTTGTTTTGGAGATATCCCGGAAACGATGTTATCAGCTTTTATACTGCTCTAAATATGAAGAATAGATTGTGATCTATTGGGACATTAAGGGCGAATTCTATACGAATGACTTTAGAACGATGTAAATATAATTCCCATGCTCTTTTGTTGTGCAGATCAGCAATCAGACCAAACTCATTCCTCAGAATATGAATCAAGTTTTTAAGAAATACAAAACCCTCTCGAGTCTAGAGAAATATCGCACAGTCGGTACATTAGTACTAGTAGGTATAACTACCCCTATAGATAATTTAACATAATTATAATTATATACTGTAACTAATTAGCTATTGTAAGCTTCTAGATAAAATTTTAAATCAAATTCTGCAATAATCAAATCCTTTTATGGAGAGTCATGCTAAAAATATTCATCACTTTAAATATGGTCATCCTACTTCATTATTTCATTTTATATTAATTAAATCAATAGTAAACACAATTTTATTGCGCCTTTCCTAAATACATGCCGTTTATTTTAACGACCAAAATTTAATGTAAAATTTCATATTTTTAATTTCCTGTGTTAAAAAAAATAATTTTTGTACTTCAAATACCTGCTATAATTTTTTAACTAAAATCATTAACTAATGTAAGCTTTGCGTGTACAAATAGCACTCATTAAATTACAAAAATGTTAAATGATACAAGAGGAATGACCTAATTACACGAATGACCATACGAAAAGATCGTTGAAAAAAAAAGGTTAGAAAAGTGTATCGACAAAGGTTCTTGGTTGGGTGCGAATTAAAATTTTTTAATTAATTTAAGTAAAACTTCATTCATGCGGCTATGGAAAGACGAATGTGATAAGCAGAGGTAGAGAGTACAATAATTTATGAAATTTGCATATAGTACGTTATTTATTGATGTATGTATTTATTATGTGAATATACACTGTGTCCACGGATGAACCTAACTATTCCACTATAATAATACTAACTTGTAAACTTCTTTATTTTTCATTTTTAGTTAAAAAGTTATTCTTTATAAAGAGTTTTGCTTCTTCTGAAAAGTCCTTTGTCATACTCAAAATGTCAATGAGTCGATGTAACGTACGGGGTGTTTAGAAAATGATACAGGTATTACATTTCATCTTGCAAAAAAGTGTTTAAAAGTTGTTAAGATTTTCATTAATCAGGACATCAACGTAGGTAATTGTTAATTTGTGATATCAAGGCTCGCTTGATTTTGATGGTAACTGAAAACTCCACAACGTTTTTTATAAATTACACGCCCACCTTATTGTAACATTTCTAGAACACACTGTATAGTCTATAATGTTTTCTCAGATAATTGTTTTTTGTTATTTTCACATACCCATTTATTTATTAGAAAAATTCAAAATACAAAGCGCTTCTAATTTATAATAATTATTATAGTGGTGGGAAGCTGGTAATAATGAAGTGCTTTATTTATTATCTTTTGAATTGATTTATTGATTTTCCACCATTATACTTACTATTGATTGCCCAACATCTCAATTTGTGAATGGAAGATTACTTTTTACACCTTGCTAAAGAATGTTAAAAATGAATCATAATATAAGGTTTATAAAATAATTGTATGTAAAGTACTATTAAATATAACATATAGCAAAGCTACTATTGATTGCAATAGGTATAGCAGGTATTATACAAGTGAGTAGGTTAAATTGATTTGTAAACAAAATTGTAAATTAGTCATAACATTTATTCATTTTGCCCTATTAGGCTCGGCTAAATTGCACAAGGACGTGGTGTAGTTTTTAGTAGGCGACTTACCAATAATAGCATTTATTTATTTTATTTTCATTGGACCTATGTAATTTTCATTTAGGTATTGTTACAAGGATTTTTTCTTTCAACTTAATACAATATTTTAAGATGCAATCAGATATAAAAAGTGAAAATGATATTACAATGAAAATTAATTGCCAGAGCCAACTAGAGAAAGTATAATAGAATAATTATTACCTATACTAATACAAGTTGTAATATTAATTAGCAGATGTAAAAACATGAAGTTTAACGAGTGTATCGACAAATATGAGAAAGTAATAATTTTATTTATACATAATATAAGCTGTAATTGTAATGAATAGCAACAAACGGTTAATAACAATTAAATCTATTAAACCTCTTCCTACAAGTAATTATTGTACGTTATTTAGCACGAAGTTTCTTTTTATTTAGCCTATATATTTTTTAATTCGATACAAACATTGCCAATAATAGTTTAATAAAATTACGAAATCGATCAATTTGATATTTCGTGAAGAATTAGTTTTTTCGTGTCTTTTGGAATTAATGATAAAATTGTTGTGATAGGAAAAATACGTATAACAAACATGATATCTTTTTAAATTATAAATTACTCAAAATAAGTACTTATTGATAATCGAGCATCATAATATAACATAATAGATCAATATTGCTTGGTATTAACCCAGTAACAGAGACCTAAATTACATTTCAATACCAAACTTTAATAAACTAATGTAAAAGTAAAAGATTAATTTAAACTTTCGATTGAATTTTAGAAAAACATTTATACGGCCTTTTTAAGCTACATCCTTCCACTTTGAAAGTAATTGTTTATAATTTAGAAGGAAGTAACGAATATTAATCATTTCTAGCTACCTCTACCTCCAAATCAATGTACGATGTTAATTAACCCAACGAATTAAAAAGTATGAAAATGAATAAAATAATACTAAAACAATAAAAAAGCTCTAGGCTATAAGCATATTTATTAAATAATTATGTACTACTAACGTAAGAATAAAGAAAATGAAATAACAAAATTGTTGTTTCCGCTTTCATTTCTCAAGTTCTTCATCAACTGTAAGTTTACGCGTCGATGGTTCAAAACGTGAGAATTTTTACCGTTGTTTAACATGTCATCATCATCATAGGTTGTTTAGCTTTAACTTTGAACAAAGAACGGCCAGAGAAATTTTTTTCCAAAAAGAAAAGAAAATAAGAAAACTGCACACAATTAAATACACATACACACTGCTAATTTTTATAATAACAGATAGTACCTAATAGGTTTGTAGAAATGTAATTTTTTGCTAATTCAAAGCGATAAAGTCGAAATTCCTTTGGAAAAGTGGAAAAAACTTGACCCTTGGCACGTTAACAATTCATTTTTTATACGAGTAGCATATCTTGATGTTTTAGTGCCATTTATAATAATATTTCGTTAGTTTCCTAATAAAATAATACCTTTAAACATAATTTAAATATTATGCAAAATACAGCAAGTAGTAATTGGCCTTTGGATATCGATTGAGGTAGCACTTTATATGAATAAGCTTTATCAAGTACGAGGAAAATTAATGGAGTCATGGTCACAATTTTCACCACGCTCCAATTTAGTAGAAAATTCGATAATTTCTGGCATTTGTTCTATACAGGGTGTTGCCTGAGATAACCGACAGATTTAAAACTAGATTGTGTAGGTGATTCTGAACAAAAAAGTTTATATTATACACTTTAGGTCAATTACTTTCTGTTTTTGAAATATCGACAAAATAAAAGCCATGACCTGCACGTTCTCCTGACCTTACGCCATTATATTTTTTCTGATAGAGTTGGCTCTATCTGAATGACAAATTAAAAAAGGAAATGACAAAATTGAACCAGTACTTTGTGAATTGTCTTCAAAAACGGTAATACCTCGTTTAAGGTAGTTGTCGTGAAAATGCGTACAGTCAGAAAATTCTAAATTTTTGTATATTTATTAAAGACATGATAATACAATTACTCTTAAAATTTGAAGTCGATTCACCGTTTCTAACTCGAGACACACTTAATTAAAAATCGGTTCATTAACATGGAGAGTATAGGCAGTACATAGTGTTTGTACAGTTTATCAGTATTTATAATAAAACTAACTGTCAGAAATTTTCAAAAAACTAACAGTCACTTAATGTTTGTGTTCTGAATTTAAAAAAGAAATGAAATGAAATATTGACCGTCTCATTGTAAATAAATAATAATTTAAAGTTTAAAAGTGTTGCTGTATTTTTAAAAGTCGTCAAGTTGTCAAGGAATTTACACGCCGGGATAGTACCGATTGGTTTAAAATTCCCCATCTCCTATTTTATAATTTTAGTTGGCATATTTTTCGTCAGACTTGTTTGCTTGACGTAGCTGTACCACGACAACTACCTTAAGCGTTTATCATCAAGCAGTCCACTGCTGAACATAAGCATCCCTCAATTTTTCCAGTTTTCTCTGTTCGGGGTCTCTTGAATCCAGTTCTCACCACCCATTTCAGATCGTCTATCCATCTGGTTGTAGGTCTTTCTTGGCTCCTTTTGGTTTCTTTTTCCCACCATTCTTTTATATGTTAATTCCACCGCCCGTCATGAATTCTTGCCAAATGACCTGCCCAGTTCTATTCTAGCAAAATGTGACTCTTTCAACGATGTTTGTCCTCCTGACGTCCGTGGGATTTCTTCATTTGCTATATGGTCTCCAAGATTCACGCCCAGCATGGAACGTTTCATGTCTGGTTGAGTTATTTTCAATTTATTCGCAGATCTTTGCGTTAGTGTTAAAGTCTTCGCTTCATAATATGTCTAATGTGGCTTCAGTCTTCGTATTTAATTCGTTTTATTGTCGTTTCAGATCTTAATTTCATGCCCTAACTAATTGCAGGTATTATAGTTGCTGTATGATGTTATCGATATTTATAGAATCGCTCATTATCACATAAACAATTCTTCGTAATCTTTTGTTTTTCAAAGATCACATTACATCCTGTTTTTTCAAATGAGCCTATAAGAATAAAGAACGAATCCTGTTAGCTATCGAAGGTGAAGGTGTATCTAATTTTTGACCATCCGGCCACAGCGCATTTGTGAGCAATCAAGAGCAGCCATAAAAAGCTAATGCAAGATGTTATTCCTTTGCCTTACTCTGTGATCTACTCGTATATTAAATTTTTGGGTGTCTTTGATGTAGGGTTTCTGTATAATTATGTATATCATAATTTATTCTGCTTTGATTTAGTGCTTCTAATATAACATCCAACTCAACCAAATCAAAAGCTTTCTCGTAGTCCACTAATGTCAAACAAACATACCGTCCGTCAGTTGTATTCATTACATTTTTCAATCAAAGTTTTCATGGAAAGCAAAAAATTGTTTTTCCTTACTCTGCTTAAAACCTGCCCGCTCTTTGGCCAAATGAGTAGAAATCCTAAACTGACAGTAAATAACCGAACTTTTTAATTGGTCTCACACGGATTTGAGATTTTTAAACTCATCATCATTCACGTACGCCCTATTTTGATATATCTATTTCTCTACATTTCTGACAAATGATTAAATGCTTAGTATGTTGGCTCTGATGCAGTTTATTCAAAGGTAAAACTTGAACCCATACCTATCTGGAGTCTTTGTTAATCTGGTCTTTAAGCCCGCACAAGTTTGTCTCGAGTCGCCACAAACAGAACACAGTTTTAACAGTTTAAAAAGAATAGATACTGACCAAAAATACTCGAAAGAAATGTTAAAAAATTGATTACTTAATCGACTTATAAGCCGACAAACGTTTTGAGTACCATTTAGTGTCTCGGTACTATAATTAGATACGGCAAAATATAAAAAAAATTACTATTTCTTAAACGATAAAACCGAACAAGATCATTTCTGTAATAAACCATTATAAATTTAAAATCAACCACACTGTTATGAACTCATTATTATGTAACGGTTACAATAAATTATCACCTTTAGTGAAAAATTACTACAAAGAAAGAATAAGAACACAGGTGGTAATTATGTAACGTAATAAAAGAGTGTTAATTAAAATGTTTCTTTATACTAAATCATAATTACCTCAACGACAACACTTCAACACTGGGCATACTACGTAACAACGATACATCGACCAATTCACTACCCCTAGAAGAAAATACATTTTAATAACAAACTTTTCTAAAACAGCAATTAAACTTAACCTACCAACAATTCAGCCTCTTCACTTTAGATAAATCTGACAGCTTGCTTCTGGCAACCACCATTTCTTCTGTTAACCTCTTTGCCATGTTTTTTCACTAATAAATAATTAATAATAACAAAGCAATTTGATAAGCTGTTGTCAAAAAATATCAATCACATTGTTTAAAACAATTGTTCATTTCACTTTAATTAAAGACATTGTTCAAATATAATTGATAAGTATAAAATAGTACTTCCGTAACGCTTCGCTGCTTTCCTTCTACTACCTTTCGCTACCTTTTCTTCACTAATTAAAAAATTTACCTCAAACATCCACCACCATAAAAATTTGTGGCGACTGTCACTTGCTGACAGTTGAAAAATTTTCTGTTATATACGGTTGTGTAGGCAACCAATCTAACACTACTGAACACACAAAAACTTCGATTTGAGGAAAAATGCAAAAAATAAACTTAATCATATCAAAAATAAAAATATATAATTATTATTTCGTCAAGGCTTTCTAAAAACTACTAGTATAAACGTAACTAAATGTTACCCTAAATTAAATAAACGCTTTAACTAAGATGCGGATAGATAATCATAATCTTGACAACATTCGTTCTCGTTTACGTTTAAACATTTTTCACTTGTATTTATTCACTTGTAGTTATTTAAAAGTTCAATAATGTTTAATAGCGGTGCAAGTTGTAGTAGCAGTAGCAACCGTACAAATTTGAACACTGGAAATTCCAATTCTAAACTGCTAACAATGTGCGAAAGGTTACTAAAAGCAAATCCGTCCATTTTTATAGACGCCATTCAATCAACAGAAAAAGAAAAAACTGTAATACACACATTTGAAGAATTTACAATTATCGAAGATGGAAGGTTATTAAAAAGTTGTCGATATTGCTTAAAAGATACACCCGACCCTGGCCTTATACAAAAATTTGGATTAGACGATTCTTCGAGCAGTATTGTTATCGATGAAGTGGAAGCTGAACAAAACGCGGCATATCCTTCTCCACATAATTTCGCAACAAATTGGACTAGCTCTAGACCACAAAGTGTTCAACACGTTCATCAACCTCATCCACTCGAAATATCTTTTCCACCTGGTCCTAGATGTAAAAGAAGCGAAAATTTTTCTACCACAGTCTCGGGTACAACAACTGTCAGAACTCGTAAGGCAAATATAGTCCATCAACATAACTGTGGATGTAATCCTGCAAGTGGTTCAAGAACTGCGCATAAAAATGCGAGACAATCGCAAGAAGAAAGTGAAGATCAAACAGTGATTAGAAAAAAAAGAAAAACATGAGTTTATTTTTTAAATGTTTTTAAATTCCATTTTGATGATTAACTTTATTTAATTGACCATAATCGTGTTAATTTGTAATAAATAAGTTTTATAATTCAAACTTAAATCATTGTAATAAGTAGTAAGTATGCGTAAATAAAATTAATAACCTTTTTGCAATAAATATTTTCTTTGTAAAAATAATTTTTTTGGTATCTATTACCAGTATTACAAAACTAAAATAAAATTTAAAGAATTTTAATTTATCGCGTGCTAATTCGAATTTCCTACTCCCTGGTGCCCTCAGCACATTAAATTGTAATAAGATTGGTATCCGAAATATAAAGAAATAATAATATATGACATAAATTTGAAGCTGTTCGAGATTCGAATGTATGTCCAAAAATGACAACTGACCACCCTAATTTCGAACTGCCTTTGCCTTGCCTTTACCCTGGTATGGCCTATAAGTACTTTATTCTAGGATCCGCGATTAGGATTACACCATACCATCACTTGATATCAAAACATCGACGGTTATTCGTGCAAAATTGAAATTCTTCATTATTGTACCTCTCTGCTGGTTGTAAAGTTACTAACACCATTTTAAAACAAAACCTCTATACCATCCAGTACTCAAAGCGGTGGAATACATGATACCTATGTTTACAAAATAAAAAAAAAATTCCCTCGACGAGGAATCGAACCTCGGTCGCCCAATTCATACAATGATACGGGTCGTACTTACCACTGTACTACCGAGGGTTCTTAATAAAAACATTGTTATTGGCTACTTAAAGAGGACTAATACCTCTATTTTCAAAATAATAATTAAAATATTCAGTTATTAGATTAAATTAAATTTGAGAGTTAAATCTAAAATCGTTTTCATTTCAAATAAATTTCAATTGTAAGTTCTAATAACCATTGGCAGTTTTAGATTCAATATTCCTAAGAAAATTTCAATTTTTATACAAATAAATTTCGAACAAAAGGCGCCACATTTTATATTTTTAATAGATTTCAAGAAAAATATGCTTTTTAAAAAATATTTTGCGCCTGTGCTATTATATAAGACAGAGTAACAAAATTAATCAATATCGAAAGAAGGATGAAAGATATGTTTTGCAGATACTGCATTAGTTGAATGAAAGTGCTCAAACTTTAAAACATATCTTAAACAACGTTTTTAATTCTTACTACTGCCATAAATTTCCAAAAATGTTAATTCTGTTTCAACGTTTTTTCGTTACAAAAATCTATCGACCTCATAAAAATATCTAAAATTGAATTATTTTCAACCGAGTTAAAATAAAAATGTATAATTTAAGTTTATCAACTTTGAGTAAAGGTATTTTGTACTTAACTTCTTCAAATACAATAATTTTTTCCATTAATTGTAGGATTTTTACTTCTAACAATAATAGTGTCAACAAATGCCGAGTGCCAAAGTAAGTACACACAGTTAAAAAAATAAATAACAATCGCGTTATTAATCTTTCAGCAAGACAAATATACTGTTACGAATGTGATAGTTGGAGCGACTTACGATGCAAAGATCCATTTAATTACACTGTACTGCCTCGAGATCAGCCACCTTTGATGACTTGCAATGGCTGTTGTGTTAAAATGGTACGACATGCTCGATCACGTAAGTACTACAAGGCTCTTAAAGCTCACACGAAAATTCTACATATAATTTAAAAAAACTCTAATCTTCAAATAAAAAATGAGACTACCGTAGGTTCTACGTTCAATAATTAACGTTACACTTTCAATATATTATTATTAACACTGTCCGATCAAAATAATATCCTACTGAGAAACCATAGGAATGTTTAGATGTAACAGTTACTTTGGCAACCGAATTATACAGAGGGATCTCGCTGATTTGAAGAATTGTTGGTTAATGGAAGATGGCAAATAGAGATAACGAAAATTTGAAAGGACTTCCTAAAAGCAACTTTCTCTCTCCTTTAAAACGATTCTTAAAATCCTGATCCAAGTGTTTGTTTCTATTTGATCAATACTAACTTCTGTTTCTTCTGGAATGAGGACAAAAATGGTAGTTTCAAAAACGTATGTATAAGTGCCAAAAAAGATAACACAGTAGTGTAGAGATCAAAGAAGTGTTAGACTACAATCATGACATCCATGAAAAACAATTGAATATATATGTATGAATATTTAAAAAAAAGATAAATTTATTCAAATAGGTACCTATTCGTGAATTTTTTACACATTTGGCATCGTTTCAAAATTTGTTTGGATGGCCTTTGTAGATGTAACTATGAATATTACTTGCATTATCTAACTATTCTGTGCCGTAAGTCTGTAATATTATTCACATGCTTCGTTAAACATAATCCATTAAAAAAAGTCCAAAGGGTGAGCTCAGAAGACCTATTCGTTGTTTGAATAACTCATATATTATGTGAAATTGCCATCAATTGTTTTTCATGGATGTCACAATTATTGTAGTCCAACACTAAATTCATTATTCTTCAATTATAATTATCACTTTTGACACATATTATACATTTTTGGAAATATAATGTTTATATGTACCTATCAGGTATTATAAATATTTCAAGTGGCGCCCATAAGATGAAATTGAAAAATCAGTGATGATCAAAGAGAAAAAGTTGTTTTAAGACCCAAAGACCATTTTCTTCCATCTAATCAGCTATTGAACTCTGCAACCAAGCGAAATCCCTATATTAAGAAGTGTTTTAGAAAACAGTCCGAGAACATTCCCAAGGCTTCTCGATAACTTCTTGTTTTGATGTCTGTACTAATAACTTTTACGTCAACAAAATTTATGTAATGTTTTCTTTAGCATATGAAGTTGTAAGAAGAACGTGTACGTCCCAGCTACAAATAAATTTATTCATGGTAGATCATGTGTGTATGATGGAAAGTAGTGGCACAGGACATATGTGTTTCTGTGAAGAAGATATGTGCAACAAAACTTCTCCTATTAATATTTCAACTGTGATTTATCTTATTGCTTTGTCCATTTGTCTCGTGAATAGATAGGTAACTTCAAATTTAAAAATTATTCCTCGTGTGAATATAAAAAACTGGCTCCAATTATATTGGCTTTATTAAAAATAAGATAACGATAGATGATAAACATACAGAAGGAAACAAAATTGCGTTGAAACCTTATAGGAAGTTAAAGCTTTTGTTACGGTCTAGTTTTATCAAATTTAACAAAGAGTGTTACTATAGTAGCTTTACAGTCTAGTAACCTTTTTCTATAATTTCTAACAAAGTAATGGTTCTCATTCTCAATCTACTTCATTTTGGCTTTCATTTTTCAATAGTCACGACTTTTGATTAGAGAAGATTGATTTATAATCGAAGTTTGTGAGACAATATCCAAAATGTTTTAAAGCTACAGTCGACAATGTAACATTTCTATAACCTTCTCATACAGGGTCGAAACTAACTCGAGCTGTAACAGAACCAAACAAACAACCAATTCCAATCTTAAGCGGGACCCAGACGTAGCATTTTGTTTCACGATTTATTTGTACAAACAAAACGAATATAAAAAGTTGATAGTCCCTAAACGTTACAACAAGTCAAATGAATTTACTTCCTGAAATATGTTTGTACAAACATAATACGGCACTACACATACTGATATGTTTGTGTAACTTGTTTGTACAAACAAATCGTTGAAACAAAACAAAATGCAAAATCCAGTTCAAGCTGGACCCAGACGTAGCATTTTGTTTCAACGACTTGTTTGTACAAACAAAACGAATATAAAAAGTTGATAGTCCCTAAACGTTACAAGTCAAATGAATTTACTTCCTGAAATATGTTTGTACAAACATAATACGGCACTACACATACTGATATGTTTGTGTAACTTGTTTGTACAAACAAATCGTGAAACAAAATGCTACGTCTGGGCCCAGCTTTTAGACAAAATTGTTCACTTCAAATCGTTGATTTAATTACAAATTTTCAAATTTTGCAATAACTCGACCTTTTATAATATGCTCAAGACTTAATACTAATTGCTGTCCATTTACATAAGATTCTTCATAGGTATATCAAACAATATTTTGACAAGTTGCAATTTCGCGTAAACTTATATTATCTAATACTTTCGATAAATTAAAAAATATTGTGTTAGTATAGTCTAAAGCGAGCTTCAAGCTGATAATAAAAAAAACAAAAGTTGATTCCTTCCAAATTTTTTATATAAATTTATTACTCTGAAAATTGCAATTAGGTAGGTTTGATAATAAAATTGGTAGAGTTGGAATTACTTGTGCTCAAATTTTAGTACACGTAATTTTGTAACTCGTCCGATTAGTCGGTGATAATAACAATTGCTATAACTAATTTTTTAGTTAGTTTACGCATTTTAAAACAAAATATACGTATTATTAAAATGTTAGTAATAGTAGACAAATAGTCAATAATATTTGAATTGTCGATTATTTACCGAACCTATAATCAATGTGTTTAATAAATTTTGCTCATTTTTAGACTATTCTGTACCTAATGCATTTCAAGCAATTTTAACTTATGAAGCTCATCTACGCTAGTGCAATAAATTTCAATTTCTTGCATAACAATCAACTTACGAAATGCAATATGGAACAGATTCCTGTTAGATTTTTAGCATATCAAAATTTCTCTCTATCAGATTTAATTCATATCATAGTGTAGTTCCTGTTGGTAGTAATATTACAACTTCAAAACATTCAAAAACAATAATTACGTTGAACTTACTAATTTTATTATTGTTACAAAATGTAATTCGTTCTTTATTTGTTGTTACTAATAAACAAAACTTAACACCCCTTTGTTTTTATAAAAATCCTACCTCGTCGAAGTTAATTAATTCTTTCGTAGATTCGGCCTTTTGTATCCAAGGAAGATAATCCTTGGCGGCTTTGTATATTTTCGAACTTTTACATCGCTTACACGTCCATATTATATTCTTCTTCCGAATTCGAACTTGAACAGAAACGTTCGGTATAAGCAAAGAATGGCACTTTTTACAAATGCTTCTTTTAATATCGGGCTCTCTAAAAGCAATCTTTTGTAAACTTCTCGATACGTTAAAACATTTTTACTTACATCCGTTGAACCGATTTTTTAGCAATATTTAAAAGTAAATTTGTGTAAAGAGCGGAGGCTGTAACGTCACCTTCTTGATGTACAACAGTGCTAAGCTAAAAAAATTAATTTAAACGAATAGTTGTGCTATTATTACTCTTGACAAAACATAACCTATAAATCTGTTATTGAAAATACCTGATATAAATAGTTCATCCTTTCAAAATTGTCTTTTCCGGCACAATTTTTAATTTTATTCATGTTGCGAACGTGGTTGCGAGTTTTAGTCGCAAAATAAACCAAAAACAAAAAGCCGATTGTCAATTGTTACACACGTCCCAAACACATGTTGTTTGTCGGTTTGGAGTTGTTTACAAGTTTACATGCCGAATTTAATTAATTTGGGATAACCTTAAATGATAATAATTTCGTAATTATTGTTCTTGTTTCTAACTAAAATAATTTGAATAAAAAGAATGAGTATAGCAATGGCCCGATTGGTCAGAATTGGTAGATTAGGGATTTGTGCAGTGAGAGCGAGAGAACAGCACTTTCACCACAATTTCCGTACTTTTACAATGTCGATTTGTAAATGTGACTTGGCCCAATCTCGTTCAGAAGCTACCGTCACTATTCCTAACATTCCTAAACAAAAACGCAGAATGGTGGTGAGTAATTTACCTTTGTTATTATTAGTGTTTTATGAATAGGAATGATAATTACCTAATTGCCAAGCTGTTGGGTACATTTATCAGTTAGGTACGCTCTTTCAACAGGTGCCTGAACGTATAATTTAAATACTGTCTGTATCGATTATTATTTTTTGTAAATAATGGCATGAGTAGGTAATTATTGAAAATTTTTTATTTAATTTTGATTAAAAACTAATTAGGTGTACTTATTTGCTATTGTGAAACTTTCACTTGTTATCGTTCAATATGGACAAGGACAAGAATAATGAACAATGTGTGGTCATTTAAATTACGTAATACATCATGGTAATACCGACAATTACTTTTGAAACAAGAAGTAACCAAGTAACTTATCCATAACTTCTATAATAAAATATCATTTATTAGAGAAAAAAAAATGTATTAAAAAATTTATTAAATTCAATAAAATGTATATAAAATAGGAACTCATTTCAAAGGTGTATTGAAGAAATACACCTGGAACTTCCAAGTATAGATAGAGCTTTTCAAATTATTCTGAAATTATGACTTTAGCTTTAGAAATTATGTCGTACCTGGAAGCGAGAGTGAAAAGGGTTCTATAAATAAAGCAACAAACCTAGAAGAATAATTATTATAGTTGACGAAACTTGCCTGTAGAAAATGACTTTAAGATTAGTGAATAAAAGAGTTTTGTTGTTTGTTGTTCCAGTGTTAATTTGTCAGGTAACTAATCTTCAAATAGGTATTATGAATTGTTATATTATTATTTACCGTCCTTTTCACCAATAAAAGAGGCGATCGTCCTTACTAATATTTATTTATTTTTATCGATTTTTAAAGTAATTTTTTTTAAAGATGACCCCAAAGCTCACAGACGAAGAAAAAGCCAAAGCTCTGAAGCCTTTACTTTCCACTGGATGGAGGGTTATTAAGGAACGCGATGCTTTATATAAAGAGTACTTGTTCAAAAACTTTAATCAGGTAATTTAATACTTTCTTCTCGCCTTTAAAAGTTTTATACATTATTATTTTCTAGGCTTTTGGTTTTATAACACGCATGGCTTTACGGGCCGAAAGAGAAGATCACCATCCTGAAATTTATAATTTGTACAATAAGGTTGGAGTAACTCTCACTTCTCACGACGTCGATGGTATAAGCTCTCGCGATGTCGACTTTGCCACGTTTTTGGATGATGCCAACGTAGTTTCTCCAGTTTAAAGTTTATTGCATAATTTGCTTCACTTAATCGTGGTCCAATTTTAAAAATGATGTTTAAGTGGCGTAACTCGTAACTGTATATTCGTGTCAAAATAAAATTCAGTATCGTATTTTGAAATTTTATTCTCGGTGATATTTTGAAATAACTTTTATGCTTTTATTGAACTATTACTATGATAATTGTAATTCTAGTATAATAAAGTACATGCATAATAAGTAATACTGGTCGCGTCACAAGACATGAACCAGAGTTAGCGCATCCCGATAAGCGACGACGAATTCCGATTACAGATCAAGCTACCACTACTTTTAATTTAACTCGGCTTTCGGGTATGAGGGCGGTACTTAAACAGCTATTGTGCACCCAAGTCCCCTCTACTTCTGGCTCATGTCCTGTGACACGACCTGTATCTACTTTAAGTATATCTCTGTGGAGTAGTAACTTTTTCGATAACTTGTATTGGTAAGTTATTAGGTTATTACATAGTAATAATATACAGTGTGGATAAAGTAAGAAACAAATTTAATCTCTGAAAATATAACTTGACTAAATCTAAGAACCAGTTAAATTGATTTATATTTTTGAGCACTTTTTTACACCAGTTCTCAAGTCAACTGTGTTTTAATTTGACGTTATTGAATTTTGGGTTTAGTCGAAATTTTCTATTTTCTGAGATTGAATTTGTTCTTTATTTTATCATACCGTATTATAAAATTATGATATAATTTTACTTCTACTACTACTACTACCAAGATCCATAGGTACAGGGTGTTCAATACATATTTGAATTAGATAGTAGTTGGTATAATTATAAAATGAATAAAATAGTTAATATACTTTTTTTGGAATCTGAAAAACTTCTGTCAAGATAATGGATGGAATCAATATTATTAAAACAACTTTATGAATTGTTATAAACATTATTTGAATACTAAATAGTGTTATATAAGATTCTAAAAGCTCAGGTTTAAGGACACTTGTCAAAGAAAGAGCTGCAGTTTGTCAGAAAAGGTAGGGCTGACTCGACAAATTTTTAATGAGGCAGAAAATTATTTTTGTGCTGTTGATTGTTGCCGGTAGTGAAAAAACGTAATCAGTTACAAAACTATTTTCGTGATTCAACTTATCCATTATTAACATTATCTTGTTCACAAATGAACTGTTTTAAACAAACAGTTTGATCCCTGAGAATATATTCATTTGCAGCATGCGCAACAATTCCTATTAACTCTTTAATCAGAATTAGAAATATCGGAATTTTCTTCTTGAAAACCAACAAATTTAACTTTCTTGTAATACTTGTTCAATAATTCGCGTAATTCTACCGTGTGGTTTGCATCTCTCGTTTCGCATACTGCAGTCACCTGGAATAGCTTAAATTTAGCGAAATTCTCAATTATTCTAGTTAAATTTTACCTCCACGCTAAATACGTCGGATGCAACCCATGCTCGTTCGTGTAATATATCTTTTATTGAAACACCAACAGATGTAAAAATTCTACACAACTCCGCAATGCCTCCTGGTCGATCGCTAACTGTTATCACCACTTTTACCAAACGCCCATCTGCAGCTAATCCACGTTCGAGACAGCGGCCCAAAATGGTTGTATCTATGTTTCCTCCACATAAGTTTAACACGACCCTACAGGTTTAGAAACGTGTAATATACGTCAAGTTCTGTGCAACAAGTGCTTACCGTTTTCCTTTTAACTCGTTTAGTTGTCCAGCAAGAACTGCCGCTAGGCCAACTGCTCCAGCGCCTTCTACCACACATTTTTCGTATTCAATTAAACGTAAAATTGCTCTGGCTATCCATTCTTCTTTCACGACTACCTAGAAATAATAAATTTGATGAACTACTAATTTATTGAAAATAATATGCGAAAAGTTCGAGAAGACATAAAATAGGGATAACCTAGTTCGGTTTCGGAGGCATTCCTGGAGCTATTACCCATTTGCTTGTATGGATAATTCGACCTTGAGTAAGTAAGACCTCTATTTAGGTGAAATCATAATGGACTACAGTCTTTGCATTCTTATGAATTTGGCGAGGCAAAGTTTTAACTATGAATTGCGCAGTGTGCTCAGTTGAAAGCCCACTGGTTAATCTTAGAACAGCAAATTGAAAATCAAATAAAGTTCCGTGTGTGCCTTTCTATTTTTTTGTAATTACTAAAGACCAACCAACTTTAAAAAGCACCAGCTCGCATTTAAAAGCTCCGTTATGCAGCAGAAGTGAACCAGTTCAAATACTCATGGTGGTCTGAGTTGAGTCTCTGGAGAACACAAAGGTGTACTGATAGAGTTCTGGGTCAAAAAGGCACGAGTAGTTCCTGATAATTACCGTCAGGTGTTTACATTAGAGTTGCCCCACCGAAAGGTGTAACCGGCAATGTAAAAGTTGGAAGTTAAAGTCTATCTTGGAAAGGATCATAATGATTAGAAGAACCATGATGTCGGAAGATCGTTGGACCACTTTACAGAAATCCCTGCTCATCATTTTTTTGAAAATTGCAACACCTACCCAACAAATGACCGCCACGACTCTACTGGCAGACTTGCTCTTTTAGAGAAGTTGCAGATTACATTGTCGCATAATATTTGTTCTTCAATTTCGCCAAGTACGATTTTCTTTCTTCGGTTCAGGAATTGTGATTGGTTGGCTTGGCAGAGACTAAAGACACATTTCATCTAGATCCATCCGACCAACGCAAGTCAGCAGAAGGGAGAAATTCGACGCGTATTTGGCAAAATTAGAAGCAAATAATATGCGAAAATGTAGTCTGCAACTTCTCTAAAAGATAAAATATCTTCCACTAGCCGTGACGATCATTTTTTGGATCCCACACGTAATATCGTATTAAAATAATTCTTTTTGCAGTTTTCGGGAAAAGTGTTTTATTGAAAAATTAAAGTTTGTGTTCATTTTGAAGCACCCTTTAGTAGATAAATATATAAAAAATTTTCTTAATGAGGTTTGAAATTTTGGAAATTTTACTATTCTACTACTACATAAATATGGTTATAGCTTAGTTTATGGTTATGGCTTAGTTTCAGTGGAGAAGAAATGTTAAAATGTGCTCTTGAGAGTATCCTTTGGATCTCTAGAGTCTGGAGTATTAAAATTTATTTTTGATTTACCTAAATTGATTTATTTTTCCTCCAAAAGGTAATATATGTATACTTTTACCTTATAGGTAAATATTTTTTGTTCAAAATTAATTTTTAAATATCTGGACTTTATAACTTGTTCATGAGCCTGATCAGACGTGAGACGTTGGATATTTTTATATTGTAATAGATAAAATTGGCAATTCAAAAAGACTAGTTTGATATTGATATTGATAATTGCAAGTTTGTTTATAATTTTTGGCACTGTTTTACTTCATCAATGTTATAAATAAATTGACACTATTTTAAGTAGATCAAGGACTAAACTAACTAAAATAAGGTTTAAACCTTTGCACTCGTAACTTTTGCTTACCATTTTATCAATAAGATTTTTTGCAGTTTCGAATGCGTTAACGCCAACTAAAGGCACGGCTAAACCATCCGAAAGTGTCGATTCAATTTTTACATATTTAGGTTTCCCCACTTGAAGAGCCTTCGAAAAACTAGCACAACGTTCCGATTCCACACCCTAGAAAGATTAAAAAGAATGTTTACTTCGTAGCACTATAAAAACGAAATTGGAACGTACGATAATTGTAATGCGAGGATGTAAAGTTTTAATGGCCAAAGCGACACCAGCAATAAGTCCACCTCCTCCTATAGGAATAACAACTGCGTCTATGTTAGGAACTTGTTCCACAATTTCCAAACCCATTGTTCCTTGACCTGCCATAATATGTGGATGATCGTAGCTGTAAATTATGCAAATTATTCTCTTTAGTATTGTAACAATAAAAGCTCCTATTACCCATTAATGTAAGTCATGCCGTTAGATTTTGCTAAACGTAAAGCAATACGTTTGGCTTCGCCCATGTCTCTACCTTCGACGACAACAGTTGCATTAAATTTTCGACACTGCGATATTTTCATAATGGGCGCTACAACTGGCATTACAACTGTAACTGGTATTCCTAATTTGAGCCCGTGATAACATAAAGCTAACGCATGATTTCCCAAAGATGCCGAAATGACTCCAGTTTTCTTCTTTTCTTCTTCCAGCATCAAGAGAGCGTATCTAGCTCCTCGTTCTTTGAAACTAAATTTTTGTAACTTACAGAAACTATGATTCTATATGAATGTAGTTGAAAAGAGTTACCTTCCTGTGTATTGTAAGAAATCCTTTTTAAAAAACATTTCCATACCAGTCATGTCCGATAATTTAGATCTCTAAAATTTAATTAATTTACAAACACGATAAACTTCGGGAGCAAGACATTTACATCACATGGCGTACGAATGATTCCAGTTTTAATTTTAAAAGCGGCAGAAGTAACGTCTTCGAAATAAATTTCGATCGGGTGGTTGGGATCACAAAATGGATCGAGTATTTCTTCATCTTCTGTTTCCTAAAGGGATGTTAATTTGTTAATAATTTCTAATTATTTTGAATTTTGAGAGTAACAACCAATGTGAATTTGTGAAGTATTTCGAGGTGAAAAGGTGAATGGGTAGATATTTTTGCGCTTCAATTTTATACGGAGTAAACAGCATAATGAAAACTAGGCAAAAGTGACCATAATCGGCTTCAAATTATGATTTGGGGGTTGTTTTAATTTTTTAGAGAATAATTAGTGTAGCGCTATCTTATTTTGGTCGCAAAAATGTAATTTAGTAGGTACTTACCAAGTTTCTGGAAGAAAATTCCATTGCAGCAAAAGTATCGCTAAATTTATTGCTGAGCATTGTTTTCAATTTGTGATACTTATTGCAAGAATAACAAACTTAGATTAAATAAAAATGAAATTCTTATCTCAAAACTTGAATAGGGGTCCAATGGGTCATTTAGAAATCGGTCATTTAATTTAATCTGTCAAGTTTTTAACTAGTATTTTAATCATTTTATTTATTTCGTAATTCACATGCACACTGCACAGGCACAGATACACAATAATTATAAATTTGGTAGGTACTAATTTTTTAACCCCATTGATAAAAATGATTTGGTGGGTAAGTAAGATGGTAATATTAGTACAGTAGGTAATGATTATTACCTAGTTAGTTACATTATCTACTAGTATACTTACATTGTTGCAAGTTCCATAGTACGTTAGTTCTTCCATAATCACTGATTACCGATTCGTAAACGTGGCTAATAACTAATTTGCTCTCAAACTTGGTACTTTTTCCGTTATCTAATTCTCAACAGTAAAATCATATTTTTAAATAATCGATGTGCAATTTTATTATTGCTAAGTCTGCTACCGCTACGTACTACGTAGGTATTGTTTTAATCGTTCCAATCTCAATAAAATAATCACACGTTTGTTATTTTTAATACATCTTGGAACTTGGAGAAGTTGCATTTTAATGATGAAAAGACAACAGAATAAAAATATTGAAAAATATTTTTTGCCGCCAGTGTCGAAAGTGAGAACTTTTTGCATACTTTTTTTAGTGTGAAAACGCATTTTGTCTCTATAAAACTTCGACGCATTATTTTGTGTTAAAAAACATATCACAAGCTAGTTTGTAGTCGAACGAAGAAAAAGTTTGCAGATTGACCGATTTTTACGAAATCAGAGAAAAATTTTATGATCCTTATTTTTATGCAGGTAGAGACTTAGAGATAAATAAAGAAACTGAAAAAGAAAGGAAATGAAACATATTCAATACGTTCCAATATCCCCAACAAGTTAACGATTCTAGACTTTTACCACCGCGCACCAGAATTGGCAAATTAAACCCTACCAGCTGCTTTTTCACTCCAGTCACGACGTCACGACTGTGGAGGTACTCTCAGGAGTGAGATTGCTTGAACCTGAAAACAAAAAATCTAGTAGCCATGGACAATATAAGTAGTAGCTGCCTAATTAACGAAGTATGGTATCAAGTTGTCGATGTTCTGGAGCATCTATACAAGAGGAGTATTATCGACGAAATATTTACAAAATGTTTGAAAATGCAGTCATAAGTCATAATTCCGATCTATAAGAAAGTGAACTCTTTAGACCGAAACAACTACAGACCGATCTCGCTATTGTCAGTTTTGTTTAAAGTCTCGGAGAAACTTGTTAAGAAGAAGATGATCAGCTTTCTCGACAAAAACAACTTTTTTAGTTTGGCTCCAATTTGGGTGTAGGAAGGGCCTAAACGCTGATGATGTACTGATGCCATATTTCACAAACAACGTGTGCACTGTGTTAAATGTGCGGGACTTTTTATCGAAATCACAGTTTAGGCTTTCCACCGCGCCGTCTCAATTTCCTGGCCGGTTTTCGTGGTTTAGCTTGCGAATGGCTCGGATCTTATCTTTTAAATAAGCCTACTATGGTGGTGAAAATTGGAAACAGCCACAGTAATGAAGTGATTCTGGATGCTGGTGTGCCCCAAGGTTCAGTGCTGGGCGCTCTTTTGTTCTCAGTGTTCATAAATTCGTTACTTACCGTTGATTTCAAAGCAAAGGTGACCGCTTTCGCGAATGACACCACCTTTGTCCCCTTTGGCAACTCACAGATGGTTATAGAGTTGCATATTCGCGAAGATCTACGGATGATTCGCGACTGGTTCGATTACCATCAAATGGTTCTTAGTGATAAAACCAACTAGGTACATACTACGTCTTTTTCGACATTTTAAATAGACGGAGCTGTCCTATACAACTCCTTATCATGCATCGACTTGTGGTGATTCTGTGTGTTTGCCGGGCTGCATTCTGATTGACAAGGCTGAGTCTATCAAGTACCTGGACATCACTCTTGACATCAAGCTTAATTTTAAGGACTACATCAAAAATGTCACAAAAAGGAAATGAGAAACTCTATATCAGCAAACTTTACTTCTTATGCGATCTTTGTAGTTTTGAAATTATTTGACATATTTATCTTATCTGGTCTTCTCCCAACTTTTACTACGGCTTGCTGTGCTGAAGCGGTATCTACTTCAACCAACGGCACCGAAACACATAACCAGACTCATGTTCAAAAAACTGCAATCTGCTCATCCCCTACCACTTTTTAGAGATACAGTGATACAGACATCCTTCCCTACACGTTACTTGTATGTGTATAAGGCCCTTCAAAATTTTTACATGCGAAGTGGTCACCTTGTCACCTGTCAGTGAAGGTGGCTAGAGAAAGATATTAACATCAGACAGAAGAATATGTGCGTGATTTCATTTCTCAGGATAGAACAGCTTTGCATATTTTTCTCTAATACACAGCACCTTTATTTTATAACGCCCTACCACATACTTGCAAGTCGAACTTAAACCTAGCCCATTCCAGGGCGGCTATTAGAAAGTGGCTTTTCTCCCTAGAAGAAGTTGGGCATTTATTATCTGTGCTCCCCATCTACCGATTCTTACTACGCACTAGGCTTTTGAAGCCGATGGCGACAGTCTTCTGGCATTATATTTTGCTCAAGGGTCACTCAGAGTGACTCTTTATATGCGAACATTGTTCGATGACTGTATGCACTATACATGAGCAAAATTATTATAAAATATAAATAACCAATACGTTACAATGCGTACATAAACGTATTTGGAATAACAGATTGAGCTCTGAAGAACTGATGATTTGGGACGTGTTCAACATATCGTTTAGGAGAATCAAAAAGTTCAATTGTCGATTTTCCGCCATTTTAAATTTTCTTTAATTGCTTAATTGCGTGTGAATGAAACACGATTGCTCAAAATGCTTGGGGTTGAATGTAATTCTCTTATTTAAGAACCTATACCTACTTTTATCATTTTTTCGATTTTAAAATTGTACTAGACTATGACCTATTATGTTTGACAAATTAATTGAGAATGTTAAACCCATTTACACGCATCTGACTTAAACATAAGACAAAACGATGATTCTAAAATTAACTTACAAAAATCCAAATACTCCCACCTATAAGACTGTGTAGGTAATTTTGTTGTTAACATATTTTCTTAAATACTATTTCCCATACCTAAATCTCCACCTTTCTCCATTCATTATCTTGTAAGTTTAGTACAAAACGCATTATGTGGAAGGTGTTGGAAGAAAGTTAAAATTACGCCCAAAAGCGCGATGGAAATTGATTAAGAACTCTTTAGTGCGGAATATAAATTAGTTCAATGTAAATCAATATAAGTGTTTTTTAAACGATTCCCCGTAAACGAATGTGGATTGAATATAATAAGTGAAAAAAATTATAATGATAAATTGGCCAGTTTTATTTATAATAGGTAGGTACCTACAATTTAAAATTAATTTAAAGTAAATTATTTTTCCATTATTGATGAGTAGTACTTTAGAAAAGTATACAGAATACAACGAATTAAATATAGAAAAGGCTATTTTTAAGTTAAAAGGTCGAATAAATATGTAGTTATTTTTGGTGCTATAATTAATTACAATTGAATTATTTTATAAATAATTTTAAAAACAAATCGATACAATTTTAAACTTACTTCAGTAACTATTTTTACATTTGGGACAAATCAGTGGTGTTGTAGTAGTACTTGTGAGTAATAAATGAATAGGCCACTTTGAAATTCTCTTTGTGCCTTATTAACATTTAAACTTTTTTTTTTGCCAACATATTACTTGCGTTTTTCTAAATACGTATACACAGAAAACGTACGATGTGCAGGCAAAAAATGCAAAACACATGTGATGTGTATAGGCTGTTTCTAGATATTACGAATTGACTTCGTCTAATCTGTATTGAAGAGAGCCTTAAATTAAACTTACATTGCCACTCCTTATACATTTAGTTACAATTTATATTTTCTTTAATTCTTTTAGGTAAAATATCAAAAAATTGTAAAGGATTTTGTACCCAGATGGTAGATGGTAGGTATATATTACCGAAAATAGGTAAAATTGTGAAAAAATGTATAAGAGGACCTTTTAAGTTTAATTTATAGCTGTTTTCAAACGAATTACAATAGGTAGAGTCAATAAGTCAATTCGGAATATCTAGAAACAGCCTATACCTATGTAATATCAGAGATAATATTGGCAAACAGTTTTATACTTTCCATTGATGCAAAGGAAAGTAAAGAAGACAGTTTGTTAAATTAACTTTTTAACAAAAAATAGAAAATCGAGTTGGACACCTCTTGTTTTTTACTACAATCTTCCATTTCACAGTTTTCAATGTTAAATGTTTCTCTTCTAATTTTAATTTTCATAAGCTAGGATTTTCAATTTATATCTAACTTTGTATTGCTATTCGATTATTTCAGTTATACTTTTATCAATTGGAAAAATACAATCGAGATGTTGTATGGGTACGTGAGTAAAGAAAACTGGTGATTAACAAATCTGTCGAAATTTTCTTGAAAAAACTAACTATACCAATATGCGGAGTGTCAATTTGCAAACTTACATGAATGTGTTATGTTTCTGGAAGTAAAAGGTAAAAGAGAGGTCTTGTAAATTTCTGAAAGCAATCAGTGCTAAAAATTTAAGTTCCGGCTCGCAACTATGGCGCGTTTTTAATCGAATCACTTTTATTATTCCTCAAGCTGGCTCGCAACTCGCGAGCCATTTGGGAAAAACAGGTACCATACCGGCGAACCAGCCCTAATATACCACAGTGACTGCCTGCATATCTACAACAAGAAATGGCAATGGTTAATTCAGGTAACGGATGAGCGCCGACGCTAGGGGGGCCCACAACGTTCCAACGTATCTCGGTGCGTTGGTCCCTCGACGAAGCCTTATACGTGATCATCTGATCAATTGACTCATGCAGTCTCTGCACCGGAGGAGCTGTTGAGTAGTCTATCTGTAGTTGTAGTTTAAATAGTAACGGGAAGACGCGAGGTCTGGTACTATACATATCTGTATAGGCACATAAGACCACCAGTATGTTATCTACGCTTTCTGAAATCTACCTGCAGGCCCAGGCCCCGCTGTCGGTGTGTCCGGGTGATAGCTAGAGTGCTAGAGTCCTCTTTCCATACCTGGTCTGTTTGAGGTCGTAAGGGGTGATCTGGAAGCGATTTTGTGGTCTACTGGTGGTAGAGTGAGGACCACCCGATCCTGAACCGCATACCTGACCTTCTGGTGAGGTCGTGGTTTGATTCGCAGTGGCTTAAGGTTTTTTCTAGGAATGGTTATGCCTATCAGCTTGCTTCCCTATATCCTGGTATATTTAGTTATAGGTACAGGGTGGGGAGAAAAGGTGGGTTCTAGATTCAAAGTAAGTCAAAAGTACTGTACCAAAAGAATTGTACTTATAAAGGACAGTATAAGGTAGGGTAGGTTTCTAAGAAATACCATACTATGAATTTTTTGTCGTTATGGTTTTGTAGTTCGAGCCTAATAAGGAGTTCGATGGAGAAGATCGCTTTATGCTTCCGAGCTCCCGTGATGTAGAAACAGTTTCTAGCAATTTTTAATATCTAATTGCTTCCAGAGATTATAAGGTTTTCAAATTGTGACCTCCTGTATTACCTATAGGTTATGCTTGATAAATGTATAAAACTATACGTGACTTAACTCTATTGACGATTTGGCAGTGTGCTTATTTTGGCTTTTGCAACTATTATAGGTATATCAAACTTGTACACAAATTAAAATGCCATCACATTTCACTGGCAAACTGGTAAACTACATTTTTCAATTTCTGGCCTGTAATTAGAAATTGGCAAGTTTGAATTACAATTGAACCAAAAGCCAAAATCACACAGCCAAAACTGGTAGTATACTCAATTATTTTTGTTTTTACAGCTTCCAATGAAATTTATTGATTTTATTATAATTGCATAGGCGTAGTATACATCTTTTAATTAACTAATAATGTAAAGTGCTTCAGTGCTTGTGTTACTTACCTCTTAAAAATATGTAAAAACTTTACTATAAGCTTGTTGGGCCGTTACTTACGTAAAAAATATACCTACCTACCCTATTCACTGCCGATATTCATCTAAAATCCTTTTAGTTTACCAATCACGCATATCGAGGTCTTCTGGGTTTGGATTTAGAAGACCACGAGATCAATTTTTGTTACGTGTTTTTCTACATGCAAACGTTTAAAATGTTTCTTGTTAATTCTAACATTTTATCAGCACTCTTCTTTTGTTCAGTTCTTGTCTGTGATATCTAATTTCTGATTACATCCTCTTTCAAACATAATAAGCCGAACATTTATCCATGCTATTGTAGCAGATTTAAATCTAAATTCATTTCTGTGTTAGTACGGTTTTCGTTCATTGGTTCATTAATCACATAATCACCATAGATCGAAACTGATACCTACCCACTTACCATTTTTACGTAGAACTGCCGAATAACTAAAAAGGTACAAGCTTATTTCATTGTTTTATTAATAAACACGCTCTACAAATAGTACAAATACTTTTATGTTAATAGCAAAACCGATAAATTGTTACGATTGTGACAGTACAAGAGATGTGCGTTGTAAGGACCCATTCAATTTTTCTGCTCTTCCCGAAGATCAGCCACCCCTAATGCCTTGCCATGGATGCTGCGTAAAATGGGTAAAACATTCCAGGACAAGTTAGTTTAAAATTTTGTACCAACTTTAACTATCTTTGAGATTTTGTAGGTAAAGAAATAATAAAAAGGACTTGTATATTACAATTTCAAGTGAATTTATTTATGGTCGATAGAGCTTGCATGCAAGAAAAAAGCAAAACAGGACATATGTGTTTTTGTGAGGAAGATGCTTGCAACTCTACCTTAAAATTACGCTTTAATTATAATATGTTCACGTTTTTAAATATATGTATTTTATACTTTGTAATACGTAATAAGTTCTCAGTACTATAATAAAATTCTTGTATCATTTTTTTTTGTCGGGGACTTCTTATTGAAATAGAGCGGCTATGTCATGCCACTGGTAATTTTGTAAATAAAAATAGCTTGTATAATTTTATAGGTGAACTTTCTGGCATCAATAGTTTTCTAATAATCGCTACATTTATTCTCGGATTATTCCATTAATTTTAATTTCGTTTAAAGTTCGTTAATTATTAAATAAACGTTTTATTATTTATTGCCATCTATTGTGTTTAAACTGAACTAAAACTATGACGTGCGTTGTTGACTTCTCGTCAGTTGTCAAGAACCTTTTGTGTTGATTGGATGTTGAATATTAGGGTGTTGAGTTACACAGTGTTATTAATATCAATTTAAAATTAAGTTTTAAACAAAATGCATAGCACAGAATGAAAAATTTGGAGTCGTCGTAAATGTGTCGCTAAATTATAATGAAATTGCGTGGTTATAATCGTATGTAGGTGTGCGATATTATGGGTGATAAAAGTAACAAAACAATGATTGGGGCGGGTTCCGTCGTGGCTTTAAAACCAGTACCCATGAAATTATTTGCAACATGGGAAGTGGACAGGACACCTTCAAATTGTATTCCTAGGTAACTAACGAAATATAAGTTCTGCGAAAACAACTGCTCTACTTTTGTTTGTTATTAGGCTTTGTTCGCTTACATTATCGAGATTGGTGGTATTAAAGCCATTAGGTGCAGATTTGGCATCTATTTCAATAGCCGTAAAAATGCAATCAACAAAACGCACATTACGCTCAAACGAATTACTTGTGCCACCTCACGGTCTGCTCGATACAGGATTAGAATTAACTTTTAGTCTTCAGTATCCTCATTTTCTCAAAAGAGATGGCAATAAACTGCATATTTTGCTTCAAAGACGTAAACGATACAAAAATCGTACAATGCTAGGTTTTAAGACTTTGGCCGAAGGATCAATTCGAATGGATCAGGTAATTTGACTCCAAATTCAAATGTAAAATTGTAATACTGTTTTTTAGGTTTTACAAAAACAAATGGATATGGAGTTGGAACTATTTCCAGAAGGTAGTAGTAAAGATAAGACAATAGGTGCAGTAGCACGTCTCACAGTACATCAACTTAGCTCTACTCCAGTTGATCAAGAGCATAAGCCCGATCGTGATAGAGATTTCAGTGATGAAGAAGACGAATTCACTTCGGGCGAAGAAGAAGCAGGTGACTTATCGGACAGTGAACCACTGAGATCTAAAATGCCTCATACTAGGGTAAGACTTGCAAAGAATACAGCAACGTGTACTAAATAACGTTTTTGTAGCACAACTTGAAGCAGCGCTTTGTTTCTTTATTAAGGAGGTTTCGCGTAGCCGATACAGAAGGTGGTCGAGGTGCTTCTTTAACTAATCCTAGTGATATTCAGGCGCTGTTTCAAGAATTGGAGTCTCTTAGTTGTGACGAAGATTCTGGTGCAGAGCAAGACACGATGTCTATATCTAGCACTCCGAAACCTAGTCTTCGGCCATTCTTTAGTAGTAGTCGTAGTTTGTTGGATAATCACAACACACCAGGTTGGTAAATTTTTTATATTTTCTTATGTAGCGTTACAAATTAATTTTTAAAATTATTTCCACTAAAATTAGAATTCAATTAAAATATTGTGCAATGATTACATTCTTGTCGTGAATGATATGTTTGTAGTCGCTTTCTAAATGTTTTGAAATACTAAAGAGTTTATATATTTTTTACTGATTGATGAACTTGAAGTTTGCTTGAAGTTTATGTTTGTTATCAGTTTCCTACATAGTTCCCATTAAATGTAAATTTATTGAGTCATTACGTAATTCAAATTAATATTTTGTTTTTGGCAAGACAAATTAAAAAATTTTTAATGAGAGAAAAATGATATCAAATTGGGTTATAAAAGAAATTTTTAATCTTTGATCTTCGCCATCAATCTAAAAAAACTTATTTCAAGTTATCTAAAATAACGCCTCATTGTAGAGTCAGAGCGTTTTTAAATCCTCGTTCACACTTATTTGCCACATATTTGAATGTGAAGAAGTCTTTCTTTTTTAAGCGCGGATATTTCTGCATTTACAAGAGTCAGGTAAATACTGCAATGACTTTTAGCTATACTCCATCCATAATCCCCTTTTACCCTTGTAGGCTATGTTGAGAAACAGAACTTCCCTCACGCATTTGCCAGTTATGCAAACGAGCCGCTAGGCGAGTCTGTAAAGATCAATAAGTGAGCGAAACGGTTTATCCACGAGTGATTTATAGCAGTTTATTTAATTCTGCGTCTATAATATCTAAAAAAAATTTACAAATACAATTTTGTTAGGACAAACATTAAGGAACGTTGGCAGGTTGTGTTGTTACGTTGCTATGATTTACAGTGTATGAGAGTAAACTTGAATTTTGCCCACCCGTTGGTATAAAAATAATCTCAGTGAGCAAAACGGTTTCTTACCCCACATCTTACTGGAGTGTTCCAAATTTTTGACTGCTCGAACGATGTGCAGGCTTTCCCGGCATCTTAAGAGAGGTTCTCAACTTGAATAGCGCCTCAACTCTTAGATGTACTTTGAGATTTCTTCGTACAAAAAAATTGTACTGTAAATTATGAACTTTTATATAGATGCTAAGAACCTCTGCTCAGAAAATAGTTACCTTTACCGTTCTTGTAGAAGCAACTGGCGAGCAGCAAACTGAAAATAAGTGATTTACAATGTTGTTTCTCCCTATGTTCCGCCACGTTCCGCTTTGAAAGCTTATACACGGTATAAAAATTATATCACATCTCTCTAGCCAACTAGCCACACCATCAGTTTGATTTACCATAATTGCAAATTCCACAATCACTGGAGTCGAAATGGATCATGAATGGAGTTTAAGTTATAACCTAAACCAATTTTCATCTCAAGCAAATTCTTGATTCTAATTCTTAATTATGTACTTAATTCTGTTGAAGCAGATATGACTAATAAATAATTAATTTTTTAAATTATGAATATACGCTTTGTAATTGCCAATAAATAATTATTATAGAAACGGAGCGTTTAGCAGAAGATAAAAACTACTCTGGTAGTGACGGAAATGCAGATATTTGTTGGACCGATCACGAAATAGGCGGCGATTTTCAAGTAATTGGTTCACCGCCCTTTGAAAAAATGCCCTTTAAAAGTGATCCAGAAGTTTCAGTACCCGAACCTGGAGAACGAAAAAGTAAACTATTTCGAACTTCAGTATCGACTGCAAAAAAGAAAAATTCATTAGTCATTGGAAATGAAACTCCAAATGCCGAGACTGTTATGGTAAGTAGTTTTCTTAGCATTAAAATTGGAGCATGGTGCAATTTAAATGTTTAGGTTCGAAGATCATTTCTTGATCACATTGGCCGTGTACTTCCATCTGAAGAAATTGTTTTACCAGAAGTCATTATACTTGTGTCAGGTCCTGAACCACAAAGTACTTTATTGTCTGGCCGTTTGGCTTCACATCATCATCGTATTTTTCAACCAGTATCGGCTCCAGAAGTCCGTGCTATCTTCACGTCATGTAATGCTAAGATTCAAAAATAGTAGGTTTCTAATTTATATTTCTACCTGATGTTTGTGAGTTCAAATTTTAGTTGCAATAGCTGCGGAAAGCCGAGTACTCCAGTGAAACTCGTATTAGTTGGAGGTGATTCTCTAGTCAGTTGGTCACTTAGACCATATGTGGAATTATTTTCTTCCAAATCACCCGAATGGTTAACTTACATTCGTATTTATATCGTACCTTTAGGTATATAGAAACAACTTTGGTAAATTGATGGTAATTAAAATAAGTATGTTACAGGAAACTGTACAACCGCTCGTCATATAGCCACTTTAGATTCTGGATACTCCAATTTGTTTTCTAACGAATCCGATCTTAAGATTGATGAATTGGCTAGTCGTCTTCTACGTTACATATCATTACCCTCATTTTCACCAGTAACAAATTTACCTCTTGCAGAAGCAATGCTTACGTGCCAAGATGATTCCAGTCAGTTGTTTATTCCATTTGTAAACGTAAGTCGAGAGAATTAAAACAACAGTGTTACAGTGCAGCCAAAATATTCCCGAAAGTGCATAATAAGGAAATGTATTGGAATAGCAATTTTTTTAAAACTTATTTTGACCTCACTAATATTGATGGGTTTTTTCAAATAGGAAGTTCGTGTTGGTCCTTTAGACACCGTGCTATCGGCTTCGGTCGACATGGAGGATTTGATGTGCTCGAGCCCTCCCGGACCTCCACCGCTGACTCCTCCATCTTCTCCAAATGTTCAGAATCGTGAATCACCTTGGGAACCACTCGAGTTACAACTTGATTATTGGCAATTGCCAAAAACTAACGAGAGCGTTAAGACTGATAAGACTAAAATAGACGGTAAAATATCATTGAAGGGTCTCTTTCGTGGTCTGCAAGCTGCACCTCACCCCGGTTCGGGTCTTGGTCTTACCATGCATGTTTCAACTAAAGAAAAGAAACAAAAAAGTAAGTTTCATTTTTAGATTGAGGCTCACAATTATTTGTACGAGTCCTAAAGTAAAAATAATCAAATCGAAAACTATACAATAATAAATTAAAGACTCGCAACAAATTAATGTTTATTGTAATAATTTGTTTCAGTAATGCGTCTTGGAAAGAAAAAAGAAAAGGAGCGTGATGCAGAACCACGTAGTCAGTATGTGGATAGTATTTCTAGATTGATTTGTTCGGCTAAAGCTTCTCACACAGCACCTATGAGGGGTAAGAATTTTTGTACGGTAGAATGAATTGAAACTTATCTATTCTTGTATAGTATTTATCGATGGCGTCGAATGGACTGGAGTGAAATTTTTTCAACTTAGCTCTGCTTGGCAAACGCACATCAAACACTTACCTGTAGCTATAGTTGGTGCTCCATTAGCAGTTGTTGAGCATTCTTAACGTGCAGTGTTACGACGTGACGATAATTTCGTTCGTAACTGATACTTTTAGTAGCACTTGGTCTGGATTTTTATGTAATAATTGAGCAATAATAATGCCAAAATTTGTTTCGACTTATTCATTATATATTTTGTGATACAGAAAAATGTTTATTTATGTGTCGAATATTATTTCGGCAGTTGTTTACAGAAATTGTAAATCGAGTTTAGTTTGTAGTTTTTATTTATTAGTTCGTTACGTTAACGTGTAAGTTAAACAGCGATTCGAGGTAGGTAGTGGATATTGTAGCTTATTATTGAAGAACCGAAGTTCTATAAAAATTTTGTAAGTTAAAAATTAATGCTCTTGAAGTAGTTTTAATATATAAACGTGACATTAATCGAAGTCCTCCAGACCATTTGCAATTTTATGTGATTAAGTAGAATCTGTATGCAAAAAATATTTATGTTAGTAGAAAGAAAATTGAAAGTAGCATGAAATGCTTACAAAACTTTAAATAAAGCTGCATACAGTAGTAGTTCGGTGTACGTGCAGTTTTAAAAACTAATGTAATTCTCTTCTCAGCTGAAGAGAACTAGTCACGTTAAATGTGGTCTCGTTTGTGTTGGAAAGTTGCTGAATTGTTGACAATACCTGTCATGGCTCAATATATATTTATGTTAGTAGCTTATTAGCAAAAGACTGCAGCCTGATGTTATCATTATTCATTAAAAATGAATACTCTATATGTGATATAGTAGATCGTAACATTCATTTATGTTGGCTGATTAGAATTTTTATTTCTAGTTATAAAAATGTGCATTAACTATAACTTAATAAATACAATGTTGTAATTAAAATCAAAATTTTTACAGTTTTTAGTAATTCTAGTCATGTTTTGGAAGAATCCTCAATTAACATTAGTAACTGGAAAACACGAGTAAAGCAGTAAAAGACGAAACTCATTATTGAAAAATTTAAGTTTTTTTTCTATACCTTTGTACTAAAATATATTATGTGAAGTACAAAAATTTCCTAAGACAGTAATAAAATGTTTTTTTTTAAATTATAAAATGGCATAATGTAATTAGAATGACTTAATAGATAATAAAGCTTAAAACTGATTATGCTTGTCATATTTATGAGATGGGCACAAGAGTAAGTAGAATTTACCATTCCTGGGTTAAAAGGGATCCCGTAATTCCCCAACAATTTTTTGTTTACGATCTGAAATAATAAAGTCATTCAATTCTTAATTTTTCTTTGTTTTTGTAAAACTTCTCTTTGTGAGACGCTCAATCGCTACTAAAATTTCTAAACTTCTTTTTAAGCCGTTTGATCTTGGAACAAAAAAAGTTTCATTTCGTCATTTTGCTCTATTTCATTTTATTTCTAATTCATCATATTTAAATCATTTCTTTGAAGTATCTACGCCATTGGCATTGCATGGCCTAATCCCTAATTGATCTATATGCCAAAATTTTTGTTCGCTCACCGTCTCCCCTAAATTTTTTCCCGGGTGCCCAGGCAAGGGCCTCTACAAAATTTTTAGCCTAGGACCCCCAACTCAGTGAAAAAAACTGAGAGGGACACTCTTTTTTTCATTCTGGTAAGCTTGGTTAAAATGATCCTTAGGCCATGAATGAGCCTAAAAATACAAATTTTAGAAGGGTATTCATAATTCAAACACGTCAGTACTTAATTCAAGTACCTGAGGACTTGAATTTTAATTTAATGGCTTTATACAATGTTATTTATTTTACAAAACAGAAGATTTGTAGTTAATTACAAATTAAAGTTAATGAGCTTGAACTGCTGTATTTCGTGCATTTTAGGAGGCACGTAAGGTACTACATTAGCAGTGTTTCCCAATTTAACAACCTAGTATTCTTAGCAAAATTTTATTATAAGTACTTACATAAAAACTTAATGAAGTTAAAATCAACTATACACTAATAAGTCGTACTAAAGTAGATATAACCCTTACAATACCTTTTTGGCTAATGTTCTTTAAATCACAGCACATCGGGAAACACTCATAAAGCAAACAGCATTTTTCGAAGGAAAGGTATCAAAATTAAGTAAAATTATTTTTCTATTCGTGAGATCGAGTTCCTTTTTGTTTTTTAACCAACTCGACCAAGTATTTAAATCTAATCATACATTCGTCCTGAAAAATTTAAATAAATTACATACTTTTGGCAAACAATACACTTTGATACTCACTTTAGTTTTTCCTGGAACACAATCTGCAATGCAATCCCATCTATCAACACAGCCTTTTGGATATTTAGCTAATGCATTTTCTATAGCTCTCTGTTGCTCTTGAGACCATACAGATTGATTCGCTGCTGTTAATTCGTCTAACTTAACTCCTTTAGTTTTTACTTTAACATGAGCCTGATCTTCAGTCTCATTATTTTGAGTGGGTAGTCGATACCCAGTGGCTTTTAGTTTATTTGACATATATGTAATTTCGGCAACACTACGACCAGTAGCTTCAGCTATTATTTCCCATCTCTTCGGTGTTCCACCCGGATAACGATTTATAAGTTGTGCTAGTTCAGATAAGTCATCGTCTGTCCATAATCCGCCAACTATGTGGGTAACTTGAGGTTTTGTAGGTACATTATTATCTGGAACTTTTTCTTCGGCCAAATAAACTGGTTCAAATGTTGGTCCATCGGGAACTATGAAGCCTGGTTTTCTCTTACGGACTGTTTGGAAATGTTCTCTTACGGGTTCTTCGTCACTACTCGTTTCCACTGGCTTTTCTCTCAACTTTTGCAAAGCGTGTTCTTTTAAAGAACGAAACATCCACGGTAGAGCTTTAATAGTACTCCATACCAGCTTGGGAATTTGAATAGGTAAAGTGTTTAAAGCGGATGGTTTTGGAACTTCAATAGTAGCTACAATTTTTTTTTGTTTTCGACCTCTTACTTGTTCCTATTAAAAAGTAATAAATTTGATTTACGACCACTGGAAATTTCATCTTACCAACCAGTGTATAGATTGTTTCTAAATACGATGCCCAAGCCACCAAATACTGGCCAACCGATATAAAAACAAACAAAAAAAGGCACAATTCAAGTAATCCAATGCGTCTTACGTGACGATAATAATAAACGGCCGATCGCCAATTAGGTAAACCATTAATTAACACTTCGTCGTAATACTGACGTTTCACTGTATTTTTTAAAACTTCATAAACTGCTACTAATTGACGAAATTGTTCATCCGCATTTTCACTAGGATTTTTATCGGGATGCAACTCCAGCGATAGTTTACGAAATGCTGACTTAATTTCCGCGAGAGAAGCGTCCTATAATTTCTTTAATTTGAACCAATTATTTTACTATTTATGCTTAACTTACATTCTTAACTTCTAAAAATCGGTAAAAATTTTCTTTAACTTCTTCTACAACGTCAAATACCTCCAACTGTTGTGAATCCCAACACTTAACATCCAAAGTAAAATTAACCAGTATTAAGAAAATATAAAATAAGTTCATGTTGTATCTCTAATTTTCATGTTTAAGTGATTCTATGACGATTCTATGTAAAAAGTCACTTTCGTAACTTTCAAGCTTTCGACTTGTAAAAAATGAGGTTATATGCTATATGGTTAACGTGTCAAAAGGAAACGAACTGTCAATTTCAAATATAACCTAACTTTGTGGTTTATGGAAATGTTATTGTAATTTTAACTGATTAACTTTAATCTTATTAAAAAGTATTAATTACTCCAAATACTTATATGTTTATTTATTAGGCTTGTAGTTTGATACTTTACAGTAACCAGCTATATTTTAGTAAATCCCGATTTTTAAAGTGTGAACGAAGGTGATAAGATGCCCAGTTCTTCTGAAAATAAGTATTCCATTCTTTTACCAACTTACAATGAAGTTGAAAATTTACCAATTATAGTTTGGCTTATAGTACAGTATATGTCTAAAAGGTGAGACAAAATGATTTTTTACATAAAGTTTTTACTACTTACGCATTACCGATGTTTTAAGTGGTTATAACTTTGAAATTATAATAATCGATGATGGAAGCCCCGATGGAACTTTGGATGCTGCTAAACAACTACAAAAAATATACGGCGAGTCGAAGATAGTATTAAGGCCTCGAGAAAAAAAACTTGGTTTAGGAACAGCATACATTCACGGTATTAAACACGCCACCGGTAATTTCATTATCATTATGGATGCAGATTTAAGTCATCATGTAGGTAACTGTTTATAAGTATTAGGTTTTTATTAAAACTATAATCGGCAGCCACAACACATTCCCGATTTTATAAAATTACAAGAAACTAAAGATTTAGACGTTGTTACTGGAAGTCGTTACATTGGAGATGGCGGTGTTCATGGTTGGGATTTTAAAAGGAAATTAATTTCGAGAGGTGCCAATTTTCTTACTCAGTTGTTGTTAAGACCTGGAGTTTCGGATTTGACCGGTTCATTTCGTCTTTATAAGAAGGAAGTTTTAGAAAATCTTACTAAAAAATGTATATCAAAGGGTTATATATTTCAAATGGAAATGATAGTTCGAGCAAGAGAGTTAAATTACACAATAGGAGAAGTCCCTATTGCTTTTGTGGACCGAGTGTATGGGGAATCTAAATTGGGCGGTACTGAAATTGTTCAATTTGCAACTGGATTGTTGTATTTATTTGCCACTACATAATTTTGTTGAACATTCCAAAAATATTCAATCGAAATATATAAATGATTTGCTTTTCTATGTTATGTGAATAAAAGACGTTTGAATAAGTACAATTACTTTAATTATTACATCATTTGCTCACTAAAAACATCAACTAGCTTTGATTAAAATCTAAAAAACTCAAAAAATTTTAAAGTACATATACATTCAAAATGGAATGGTAATATTTACATTATAAGTTTTACAACAACTAAGTGCATATTAATACTCTAACAATTTAGTTAAGAATCATCGTAGTCCAACTTAAGAACGATAATTCTTATGAATTTCGGGTTTGATGTTGTACACCAACTCCAATATCTCCAGCATGACCTGAAATTAACAAATTATTATTTACGAAGAAAAAAAACCCTCAAAAGTCATACAGGGTCCCTTTGAGTGACGACGGCTTTATTCATATCTTCGATACGAAGCTTAGTGTCTTGCTCGATTTTTGCAGCAACATCTTCACGCGAACCCATATGTTTAGCTTCAAATTCGCGAAATTGACGTTCACGTTCTTTACGATACTTCTCAATTTCTTCTTGTGCTTCTTCTTTCGCTTGCTTCAACCTTCTAGCTTTGCCTATAAAGATTGTTAAAAAATATACTCTGGTTATAAAATAATCTTAGTAAAATCGGGTTCTTAAGAAATTGAACAAAAATTAAACGAACTCGTGATCAAATATCAAAGAAGTTACACCCAATATTTAACTTCCATAGATTTTACTTACGTTTACGGGCTTCTGAAACTTTTTCTGCTGCACGCTTTTCGGCAGCTAATAATTGTTGAATGCCTTGAGTTTGACTTGCCATTTTATTAAAATATTTAGCTGTATTCTTTTAATTAAAGTACAACAAATATCGTAAGCTGAACGAATTGATCAGCGATCATATGATATACGTTAGTTTATTAAAATTGCACTAGTTGTTCAAGCGCTGTAAGCGTATTTAATGTATATACAGAGTATTTAAGAATTAAATTTTTCATTTTACTTTTCACAACTAAATTATTTGTGCAGAGTTCGTTATATACATCCAGAAATAGATGAGAGCTGGAGCTAGCAAATTAGAAGTCTCATGATTTCAACAAAGGTAGAGAAATCAAGCAATTCGAGATTTAACTGTCATTTCGATTTCCTAACCTTGAGCACAGAACAAGTCACAACGACGTAACGTACGTTTTAAATATCTAAAATATTGGAGCGGAAAGACTACATCTAGGTCTTCCACTTGTATTTACCGAACGATTGTAATTTCATTTCGACACGCCCATTTGCAGGTAAAATGATGAAATCAAACTCGAAACATTTTCATTTTAAAACTAGCATTTAATTTTAAAAAAATATATAGCAAAACATGTGTATTTTTTTATTTGGTTACAAAATAGATTTCAATAATATAACAAATACATACTTTGAAACCAGGTCGAAGTGATTGATTTTAAATGGGCCTTTTGGTCGCACGCAGGGCCCTCGACTTAAATAAATAAAACATATAAATACTTGAATTATGAATTAATATTCTTGCGATTGGCTTTTGGCTTGTTTAGCTACGTTAGTTGTCGCAGTTCCACTACCAGTTTTCTTAGGCAATAACACAGACTGAATATTTGGCAAAACGCCTCCTTGGGCTATGGTAACCCCTGATAAAAGTTTACTAAGTTCTTCGTCGTTTCTCACTGCTAATTGTAAGTGCCGTGGAATAATCCTAGTCTTCTTATTGTCACGAGCAGCATTTCCCGCCAATTCTAAAACTTCGGCGGCTAAATATTCTAATACTGCCGCCAAGTACACGGCAGATCCTGCCCCAATGCGGTGTGCATATTTTCCTTTACGTAATAATCTATGAATACGTCCAACTGGAAATTGTAATCCTGCACGACTTGACCTCGATTTTCCTTTAGCTTTCACTTTTCCACCTTTTCCACGACCCGACATTTTCACTAGTAAACGCTTGCAAGAATATAACCAATGAAACAGAAATGTCAAACGGAGCAACGGTTCAACAACGGCACACCGGTAATATACTTGTAACGGTTGTTAAAATCGCGCGAAATATCCCCACTCCTTACCAATTGTCAAACCGTACAGTGGTGTATTACTAGTTGCCTGCTCAACTGTAATGAAAAATCAAATTAAAAATTTTGTTTTGAAGATAGGGATACAGTTCTTTCCTCTTTCAAAAGTTTACGGCTGTTTCTTCTTTTGTCTTCCTGGGAGTTTAATATTTGACTACGTCTCGCATCTTTCCAGCTTTTTCAAGTTGATTAAAAGGTACTTACAGGACTTTCAAATAACATCTAAAAAATATATTCTTTTTAAATTAATAGATTATCATTTATATTTTTTTCAATTATTATATAGGTAGGATTCTGAACACATCTTATTAAGTTTACAAAATTTACTTTTCTGCACTTCCGTTAAAGTTTTTTGTTTTTATTTTTCTTTATTTTAAATGTTAAAATGTTTTTCCAATTTAGTGCATTTACTAAATTCTGTTTTAAAAAGAATGTATTTTTTAGATGTATGTGCAGCGAGATGTAGCCAAATATTGTGTCAAAACTATAAGCTATTACGACGCTTTAAAAATTTTCTGATTAAATTGAAGAAATTTTTTTTTATTTTTTATTTTTTTATTTTTAAGAAGAAAACTTTTATAATTAACAAGAAAAGAAAAATTGACTAGAAAAAATAAGTACTCCCAGTAAAACAAAACAAAATACTAAGTACGCCACAAATTGTGTTTTGCAAATCACGTTGAAACATATCCCGTTTAGCCTGTGTGTTTAGTCTGGATAGTAGTACGAAGTCACACATTACCCGCTGAAACGCATAAGTCATCATCACTTCAAGCCGAGAACTTTACTTCGTCATTTAAAGGTACGTGTTTAGATCCATTTATTGCATGATATAGATGTCGGGCACTTATTAATATATTCGATAAGGAATATCTGTGCGAGATATGTGTTTCAAGTGTTAGCTATATATGTATCGACATAGTGTTCTCACAAGAGTACACACTAATTATTTGCAACTTCAAACTCTCACGACAGATATCAAATTAGTTAAATATGGTCTACTTTTGCGTCGGTGTCGCATTAAATTTTGTACATAAAGAATGGATGTTCGAACGGAGAACTTCCTAATTCTGCCGTGCCATGCAAGTATTCATGAAATATGCTTGTGGGCTAGTTCGGGTTCGGAACAACTTCAGACAATATTTTGCAAGGTTTTCAAGAGGTAGATGATTGCTTCAAAAAAGTTGTATATAATACTGCGCTACCATTTAACAAAGACGTATTTTTGCAAATTTATTAATGAAGAAACTAACATATAATAATATTGTGCAAATTATTTAACACTTTCTAGTACAACATATTCGTAACATTTTAAGCAGGCGTACGTACACATACTCTGTCTATTTATAAAACATTTGTTTTATTACAAATTAGTAAATAAAGGCTTAAAATATCACTTAAAAGCATAAATGCATTAACAAATTGTAATATTAACTATACACTTAGTAACAATAATAAAAATAAATTCACGCATTATTCTGAACACATTTTAAATATTTCTTGTATTACCTACGCACCGCACCACAAAGGAACATTTTACTAGATTCTGATAAATAAAATTAAAATTCTTCTGTAAACTTTTCCTCTCTATTATAAAAGTTACATCTTAGTTTAAATATTTTTTTAATAATCGTTTACAATAAATTTGTGGTCCCAGATTGCTCGATTCAACGTGTTGAAAAATTGTAAACCATGCCTAAATTATATTTTTACTTTGTAATTGTAACTTTTATAATAACTAAAATAAATACATTTGGTATATAAAAATTCACTTGAACATTAAAAATTTTGCAACTACTTTTAAAAAAATATGATATATTCTAATAAAAATAAAATTTGATTCTTAACAAGTAGGTTCTTCTTTATTTATACATTCCACTTAGCTCGATTTTATTTTATTTCGACACCATTTGATTCCAAACGCAAGATTTTTAAGGCTTATCGTTGTTCCAAATACTTTATCCCAATACATGCTGCTTATACCAAACCCTTAAAAAATATTTTGTTAACCCAATATTAAAATTAAATGGAAGCGTTACCATTGTTGTGGTGTACAAAATGGTGTTGATTGTGGTAACGTTTTAAAGTATATAAATATGTACCTTCTTCTGGGGAACCACAGTGTAGATAAAAATGTATCATATCGTAAACTACGTATCCTGAAATACAAAGCGCTCAAATTAGATACACTTTACATTTTTACATTGCTTATTATTTATTTTATTGTTATTGCCTATGCACTGCTATAATTTTTTTATTCTTAAAAAAATTTTTGTTTTCAATTTCCGATTCATCTTCAGCACGTAGCCACGAATAGGCACCCTATATGGTATATGTTATAGTAAGGTACCTATTACCGCACTATTACTATTCCATCCATATAGTGTGCTCAATGAAACCATTTAAACATGGGCACTTTTCTAGTTTAAGCAATTCTGTAGCTCTTAAGAATAACAAAATTACCCATTAGAATGTGGTAGATATTAGACAAGCTGCAGATTAGATTACGGGTGTATTAAGTTATTTAGAATATAGTCTAATATAATATAATACAGATAAAACTGAAGAATATGAAATAAGTAACATACCTATTAATCCTCCAGCAGTAATAAGTAAAACTGTTGAAGGTGGAAATGTTGCTTTTACTAAGTTATAAGCTGCATAAGCAATAACAGCAGCTGGCACAGGAGGAAAAACTAGCCGTCGTGTATCGAAAGGCACCTTTAAAAAAATTATTTTAAAACTGATAACAGTGATAACATCCACGTATGTATTAAGAATTTACCTTATGATGTAGTCCGTGTATTGCAAAATGCAAATAAATTAATATTTTTGACGACCCCGACGGTTCCATGTGAAATACCCATCTGTGTAAACAATACTCTATCAAAGTCCACAGTATTACTCCTATAGCTAGATATAATACTGACGCTAAAATTGAAGGTTCTAAAAATAAAATTTTAATTAACGAAAGTGATACCTAGTCTCTTAAAAAAATTATTTAAATTCGATTACATTAAAACGTTATACGATATCGAGAGATTGAAACTAATAAAAATCCACTTGTTAATATTAACGAGATCCCTTGTGAGAATATGCCAGCGTAACTAATGACATGTAGGGAAACTAATGGGGTAGAAATTATACAAAATTTATTATACTACATCAAATTTAATTTAACAAAATATGTACTGTAGTTAATGTATTATTTTTTATGTAATATACTTACGATGTGTAGTTTCTGTATATTGAAGGTAACCACAGTGTGTTAAAAAAATTATCACTGGTATCCATACAATAGGCACTACATACCATGGAGTTATGGTCAAATTTTCTAAAATCTGATTATCAAAGAGCCTTAGTTGTCTATCGACTGGAGACGCTACCCATTCGTTATATCTTGAACCGAGACTTGCAACTTGGTTTAACATAGGTTTGTCCCAATTTACCAATTTCTGAAATAAAAGTGTAAAAACGGTTTAGAACTTTATTTTTAATTTTAACACAAAGGGCCAAATTTAAAATAGAAAGGTTATTATGTTAGTTGTCTACGGTAGGTGATGGGGTTTTATACTATAAAAAATTGATTAATCAGGTTACAGATCTTCAACCTTTTTGGAACGCGAACTATGTACATAAACAGTGCTCTCTTATTTATTATTTAGGTACGAAGTACGATTTATTTTTTCTACATTTGACTTGTAGTCCGGGAGTCAGTACATAATTTTTAACGATGCAGGATGCGGCTCGAGAAGGGTGAGTTTTTGCTCGTGTCAGTTTTTCGCTTATAACTCCAAAACTACACACTTTTTGAGAAAATTGCTTCTATATAAAAGTATATAAACTTTTAGAGAAAGATGTTCCTATACAAAAATGAAGTAACTTTAATTTCCTACCAATTATGTTTTAGATTTTTTTACTCAAATGGCCAGTTTAGGTACTAGAGCGCGTTGAAGTGCAGGCGGTTTTAAGTGCGATGTTGTGTGGTGGAAGACGCCTTCGCCTTTGAAGTTCGAATTTTCTTCAACTTGATGCAATTTGTAGAAAATTTGATGTAGTTTACTTTTATATAAAACCACTCTATGTTCTTTCAGCCTGCATTGTCAACGTAAAAAATTTTGTACTTTAGTATATCTGCGCTCTGGATCCCTGACACGCTATGTCCGATGTATACTAAACTTCAACGCGATCTAGTACCTAAACCGTTTGTTTGACGAAAAAACTCTAAGAGACATAATTTGTAGGAGCTCGAATTTACTTTATTTTTGTATAAATACACCGTTAAGCGATAAAACCGTTTTTTTGCTCATTTTGGAATTTCTCTAGCGGCTAAACCGTTTGTCTTGGTAAAAAATCTACTAAGTGATATAATTTGTAGGAAGTTTGTACAATTAAAAACCTAAAAACGTCAAAATAACGGATGGTATTAATTTTTGATACTAAGTACTAGAGCTTTTACAAGCTAGAAATGGGATTGAGACAAATCTCCCGCCAACTACTTACATACTTTGCAAGGGTCCAATCAGTACTGATTGACAGTTCACAAAAGCAACTTTATGGTTACTAGCTGTCACAATAATAGTGGACCAAGCAATTTTTGTCAAAGAATTGTATCATTTTTATAAACATTACTCAACTGGTCCAGCGGCAGGCCTACCTCTAGAAATTACAAACCACTCAAAATAGGAGCGGCACAAAATTATTCTGTACTTTCATAGTCGAGCAGGTCGTAAAATAGAATACTGCTTGCATCGATAACCATTCGAACTAAAATACGTCACAATCCCATTTCTAGCTTGTACAAGCTCTACCTACATTTAACTTATACTTTTATTTTCTACTTATAATTATAAAAACATTTGCTTGGTCATATTTAACCATCAAATAACTTACTGGACTTTTAAATTTTTATTTCGCTAATTAATCAAACAAAATACGTATAATGTACATTTTAAAGCCAATTTAGATTTTGTTAAAAGCATTGCCTATAATAAAATATTTTACAGCAATGGGTGTTTTCCATTTTTATCGACATTTTATTGAGACATTTCTCATTTCTTACTGTTTATTAGCTATTGTTATTACTTAATGTACTGTACAGTATGTAAACTATTAAGTTATAAGTAATCAACACTTCATTAATTATTTCCAGTATTTATGAAAATAATTCTAAATCCTTGAGAAATTTAAAGAAAGGCATATCTATGTACGGCAAATGGTGTACAGCCTCGCACTCTTGAAATTACCATGAAATTACAAGTTTCTAACTAAAACTATTTTTTGATTTAATACTGAAGTACAAAATAGGGTGATTTTACAATGCCGGATAAGTTCTACAATACGCCATAAAGGGCCGGAAATAGAGTCTATGAATTAAGTACGTTATAGTAAAAAGTTCGATATAATAATATAGGTATTATACTCCCTACAATTTAACAAAGAGTTTTCAAAATAATTAGAAATCTTTAAATTTCTATCGACGTACAAAAACTACTTCGCCCACCTCTTAATGGATCAACGAAATTGATATATTTGATTTGAACTGTTAAAGTTTAGGAACTGTCATTAAAACTATTCCCACAACTGCTGTCACTCCTTTTTCCGTATATTCTTGACATGGTCTGAATAAATATTGCCAGTCAATATTGATACATAATTTTTTACTTGCTTTTACTCACGCTTTTGTTGCTGTCAGGCAATTAGCCCGAGTCGTGCAACAGAATTCGTGAGCTCGAAAATATTTTCGGCAATATTAAATGCACATTGCGTATGAAAATGACATCAATTTATGAGAACTACTTCCATTCAACAGCAATAATTAATATAATATGTGGAAGGTGTGATGAATAAACAAGATAAAAGCATAAACCGTTATTAATGTTTCATTAAAAAATAAATGCAAAACCAATTTAAAGACGATATTTATTATGTGAAATGATCGATTCAATTCTACCTACGTGTAAGTTATTGGTATCAATATTACAATTGCTCTATAAATAATAATACAGAAGGTATAGAAAAGTTGTATAGGATTTATAGGAAGTACAAGATAATGCATGCTCCACTGTGTATTTTTACATGGAGATTATCTTTAATCTAATACGTATTATACCTATTCCGATCCGTTTAAAACGCCAAAACTCTGTACTTTTTGATTGGGATGTGCCACTACTTTCTGTGGTCTTAGTTCATGCCAAAAGGTAACTTTCCAGATAGGGAGCCACTTCAAAATCCGTGTAGAACACCATCATAATGGCCATTAAAGATGACCCTCATTAGTCGAATAAATTTTTTGTATTTCAGCTATTATTCGTAAGAAAAGTGAAATTTTCAGATTTTTGAAAATCGCGCAGAACTCTTAAGGTGTAGAGATAAATGTATAGGGCAAAAAAGTTTTCCCTTCACAAGAGCTTTCAAACAAAAATAAATAAAATCGAAATCGAACCATACTAAAAAGTTATTCGACTAATGAGGGTGATCTTTAATGGCCATTATGATGGTGTTCTACACGGATTTTGAAGTGAAATCTGGAAAGTTACCTTTTGGCATGAACTAAGACCACAGAAAGTGGCACATCACAATCAAAAAGTGCAGCGTTTTTTGGTGTACCCAACGTACTATATAAGCCTAGTAGTTCTTTTAGTCTTTTACACACAAACGGTCAAAACTTGCACCAACGTAAATTATTCATAACTTTTTATATCTGAAGGGGTAAGTCTATTTTCCATTTCTGATAACAGTGTGTTCTAACTCTGGCTAGTAGAGTCGCTTATAATGTATTATAAAATGATATAATCTTTACTTAATTTCTCGGAGGACGTACCTCGAAAAATTTTATAACTCACCTCGAGATCTTCGTCTCCTTGTATACTTTCTCCATCTCTTCCTCCTAACTTATATTCCCTGAGTAAATAGAAGGCCGATTTTGAATGATTCGAATTAACCATTTTGTTAGCAATATCCTTATCCTTTGACCCATCCACATAATTATAGCCACCCGGATGATTTTTCAAAAAATCTGAAATGTCGTACTTTTCATTTCCACGATGTATTATAAATTCGTTGTTGGCCATGTTCATACTCTCAGTTCAGAATATCTATTAAATAGAAAACGTATTATTTTATTCAACTACACTATAATTTAGATTTAATTAAAAAAAAGTTCATAAAAAATTACAACTATCGAAGTCATTTGTTTACAACCGTACACACATGTCCGGTACGATTGCGTGACCCGAGGTTGCAGGTCGAGCTTTAAACGCATTAAAAGAATACCCCTCAATCGATTCTTAATGCATTATTGGCGTTAAGGTCACATTAACACAATAATACAACTAATACGGCCGATATATTGACAAGCCCAACTACTAATTAAATTTACATAAAAACTCACAACCAGGGGTTGGAACCGTAGCGACATAGCAACAGCTGATTTAAGCTTAAATGTAAATTTTTGGATCCAGTACATGTATCAAGTTCTCAAATTTGATACTGATGGACATTCTTACGAAATTATGAAACGAGAATCGCCATTCTGCATGAATTGCTCTGTCGTCATTTATCAAGTCGTTCATTATTTCTTGCGTTCCGTAATCCCCTCAGCGTTTTACAAACGAACTCGCCCAGCACCTTGACTTCGTTTTTTCTTTTGACATTCAAGAGATTGAATTATAGAAATTCCACGACCGACAATAAAACAAGTCGTCGTTAGACAACATGATTGTATGTAGTACTGTCCGTTTAGTGGAATTGGTTCTGTTTTTGTTCTGTTTTTGCGAGCAAAACTCAGTCACAACTGTGTCCGTGTGGTGGAAATCCACCTTTAGGCGTTTTTCGATTTTTAGTTACAGTTCCAATCGCTAACCATATTCACATTTCAATCATTTTATCGAGACAAGGCATTTCAAATTTTAAAAATTAGATCATTTTTAACAAGCACACAAGTTAAACGAAATCTATTTATTAATTTGTATAATATGATGATAATCTAATCAATCAAAACGTTCAAGCAACGCTTTACCTACACCTTCTTTAATAAGGCATATTTTTTCATTTGTGATTGTGACAAGCGAGGCCGCTTGTGATGGATGAAATATTATGATTTTTATTAACAATATGTTGGTTGTACTGGTATAGTTCATTTTATCGGAATAAGCACAACTGAAAAATTTACCGATACGTAATTTACTGAACTGTCTCCTTCTTTAACAAGTAAAAAGAGGTGACTCGTTCAGTAGTAGACGACTAAAAATTATATCTAGTTAGCCATAATCGTACCAGAACTCTCAATAGTTTCGGGACCTCAACCCTATCCTTTCTACCACCCACTAATGCAACAACCCTCCAGGATTTACCGTTGCTCTGCTACAGAAGACTAGAAGATCTTGTTAAAAAGTTCGAGGTTGTGACAGCGGCTTATCCCGGTGAAACGAATTACAATACGTCAAGCGATACTGAGTCCGTACTACAACACTGTACATCTGTACATCTGTACAATAATATTGATTATTGGAAACGATTTTTCTACTCTCTAATTCAATTTTGTTTAGGAATCGTCCAACGAAACTATTTTGTCCAAGCCTAGTTTTAATAATAGTCAATTATAAATTCATAAGGTCTAGGAAATGACTGGATGCCTCGGGTGTACTGAGCCACATGATAATATGCCGATATGACTAATCATGTAATCAATTATTGTCAAGTTCGCTTTCGCTAAAAAAAGATAAGTTCCGTTTTTGATCTTAACCGTTCCTGAAAATAGATTTCGTTTTGAGAAAACGGAGAAATTTGGTTCCCTACATAATTTTTGTGGGGGAATGTAAGGTTAGAAAAAGTGGTAGCTCTCGAAATTGACAAAAAAACAATTTTTTATGCAAACTAAAAGAGATTTTGAAGTGTCTTATTATAATTAATTGGAAGATGCAACCAAAATAATTACAAGTTACTTAATGCCCTAACAGCAGCTACCCAAATATTTGAATAAACGTAAAAATGTTAACACAGGTTACCATCAGGTTTTACACAGCGCGACTTTCGAGTCCCTTTTATGACCTCATTTTTGTACCCTCACAAAATTATATAGGAACCAACTTTCTACAGAATTAAATGGATAACAATTTTTATTAAAAAATATTTTTTGTGTTATTAAGCGAGGAGTCTGATTTTTAGTATGTCAGTTAAGAGACCACCCTTGTCAATTTACCACAAAATCAACTTTGTTACCTTGTTTTTCCAATCTTTTTGCCAATTCGCTCAAACATGTCTAAGACTTAACCGTTCCACGCCAAAAACTTTTATAATAATTATTATCGATGTCTGAAAAAGGTGTCTCTCAATCCCATAACGTAGTATATTAATAATAAATTAATTTGAGTCTAAAATGTTCTTTTTCGAGAAAAAATGACTCAAATACATTAATTCAATTCAATTTAATTCAATTTGGTTCTCAACTAAATTCGTTTTCGTTATAATACTAGGGCAGAGCACTACTTACTACTACGCATTGCATTACGAAAGAATTGGATTGATACTACTACATTACATATTATCTGTTTACGCTTTTTCTAGCTAGCGATAGGTAGGTACGTACACATTTTTAATAGACTCATAGCAACGGATTACGGATTGACAATTATTTCGACTATCTATCTTATCTTGAGAATGTATGTACTTTTAGATAAGTTGTATTGAAGTGTATTATTAACGGGAATATTCTATTTGTAATGTTTAATAGGAAATAAGGCTTGAGGTATTTATTTGCGATAAACGTTTATAAACAAAACATTTAAATAAAGGTAACTTATATCATTGCTCGTGCGGATAATCCAATATCATTCAGGGACGACCAACTAGTAGTAGGTACCATTAGTAGTATTATTGATTAGTGATTACCATTGGGTATTAAAATCAATTGTAGTATTACTAAGTTTAGGATAATCTATTATTACCGACCTCCCTATCTTGCAAAGTTTCAAAATTCTAGTCCTAAAAAGAGAATTTAATTTTCTTTTATGATAACTTTTTTGTTAATTTTTAAATTTTTCGAAAAACATTTTTAGGCAGAAAAAATCAAATTTCGTTAAAACAAATTAGTCATAAATGCTTAAATGATACGGTCAACCGTTTTCACGTAATCAATCATTTTAGCGGTGCCGCAAAAACAGACGCACGCTACAAAAATTTTACTTTCGTATGTTATTTTCATGTAGTACCTACCCATCATATTTATTATCATCAATGAGTCTAATATAAAAAGTAAAAAAATGAGTGGCCAAGCTATTAACAAAGTAAATATAAATAAAGCAGTAACTTGTCGAGCTTCTCAAAAATTTAATTTTACGTTTCTTCGTCTTTGTTAAGCTGCAGTTGAATTTTTCAAAAATTCAAAACTTTATCTTTAGCCGTTTTTCCCCAATATCAACTTTTTTCAACGTTTTTTAAGTGAATTTTTAACTGTAGGTACTGCAGGTTTTTGAAATTACTTAATTAGACCAATCAATATCAAAATTTGTATTTTGTGAAAGGTAAAAAATCAATCAAACAGGAAGTCGTTCATTTCACGACTAATATTACGTAAGATAAACAAACGAAGATTGATTGGCAATAAAAACAATTCGTTACCAAAAACCTAAATTACAAACTCCATTTTGTTACAATTATCTATAACTGCACCTGCTTTAAGTAACACTTAAAAATAACTGTGGCACAAATTAATTATTACTTATTAGCAAAAATTTAATAAAAGCAAGGACCATAATATAATAGTAAAGTAATGAGCTACAGAAGTTTATTGCTAAATTAATTTATCCTTGAAAAATAAATTACTGGCGCCATTAATTTATTTCAAATCAATTTGATTTGCATTGCGAAATGAAAAACTTTTTTTGAACTTTTTTTTGAAAAATACATTCTGCAAGCTGGAAATGAACCATGATACTGATTATTTATTATAATTCGTGTAGCCACTGTCGATTGTAAAAAATTAATACTATTTTTCTTATTTGATATATATACAGGCTGTATCAAATTTCGTGTTAAGTACAGGGATCTCGCTTAATAGCGTAGATAGAAAGTTGGTTAAATGGACAAAAACGATCCTCGAGTTATGCCTACACTAAATCAAAAAACAAAATTTACCCCCTCCATAACGTTTCTGAAATATGGCGGAAAATAGCGAAATTTGCATTTTTAATTTTTGGCTTTAAAATCGTTATTTGTAAAAATTTTTAGAAACTGAAAAAAATTTCTCAAAGGAACTTTTTCTGCTCTTTCAGACGATGTCAACGAATTTTCGCTATCATTATTACTTTACTGTATATTGATACCAACTTTTGTTTTTCATATGGGAGCCATTTAAAAAATTTATGTCATCGAATAGAGAAAAAAATGCTGATTTCAAAAATGTATAATATGTCTATAAAATTTTTGATAAAAAAAATCACCATAAATAACCCAAATAATTATAAGTAAATTTCTATAAACATTTGCAGGAAAACAAATGAAGCACATATAAATTGTTTTTTATAAAACATATTCAATTGTTTTTCACGGATATTGCTATTTATAAATTAAAATTCAGTTTTAAATAAAATATTCTATTATTTTAATTTTGAATTTATTATTTGTGGTTAGTTTATGGACATGTTATACATTTTTGAAATCAGCATTTTTTTCTCTATCCGATGACATAAAATTTTTAAATGGCTCCCCTATGAAAACAAAAGTTGGTATCAATATACAGTAAAGTAATAATGATAGCGAAATTTCGTTGACATCGTCTGAAAGAGCAGAAAAAGTTCCTTTGAAAAAGTCTTTTCAGTTTCTAAAAATTTTTACAAATAACGATTTTAGAGCCAAAAATTAAAAATGCAAATTTCGCTATTTTCCGCCATATTTCAGAAACGTTATAGAGAGGGTAAATTTTGTTTTTTGATTTAGTGTAGGCATAACTCGAGGATCGTTTTTGTCCATTTAACCAACTCTCTATCTACGCTAATAAGCGAGATCCCTGTACTTAACACGAAATTTGATACAGCCTGTATAAGAGCGCTGAAAATCTGCACCAATAACTTCAAAATTTATTGGTTAATTTATTTATATCGCGCAAGGTAATACCTCAGCTCATAACACCGGTGTTGTTCTGAAGAGAAGTACGCCCCCCCCCCGCCAGATAAAATATTAAAATAAAAATATACTCTAGTTGCACATTGAAAATGTGTAGACATCATTCAAAACCTTAAGACTTGCGCAGAAAAGTGGCGCACGATAATCCCGGGGCGATTCCAAGCAGCCCACAGAACCTGCGAAGCAGGCGGGAGTCGCGTCTGAGACCTGAGGGTCGCTGAGTGGCCTAAAGGTGTGATTTCGTTGCAACGTCTGCGGTCGCGTCCGGCCGCGACGTCCAGCAATCGAGCACACGGTCGAGCACTGCTACAATGCACTTTAATGTAAGTGAAGAGAGAAGCAGTGCTCGGCCGTGTGCTCGACTGCTGGGACGTCGCGTCCGGCCGCAACGTCCAGCAGTCGTGGCCGGACGTGACGTCCAGCAGTCGAACAGACAGTCGAGCACTGCTTCTCTCTTTACTTACATTAAAGTGTATTGTAGCAGTGCTCGGCCGTGTGTTCGACTGCTGGACGTCGCGTCCGGCCGCGACTGCTGGGACGGGCCGCGACTGCTGGGACGGGCCGCGACTGCTGGGACGGGCCGCGACTGCTGGACGTCGCGGCCGGACGCGAACGCTGGACGTCGCAACGAAATCACACCTTAAATCGTCTCAATTTCTGGATATGTAAATTAATCATATTATTTCGGTAGTATAGCGGTCAGTATAATCGCCGTGAAAGCAAGATATGGTTCGATTCCCGGCATCAGGCTTGAACTTGCTGTATCCGTTATTAATTTCAACTATAACTACTTTCATTTGATATACTATAATATTATACGGCGAAATTACGAAACTACGCGACAGTCATAGAACTATCAAAAATTATTTTGATTCATATTTTGACTGGGGAGTCAAGAAGGAGGATGCTTAATTTGAACGGCGCTAAAAACGTTTATTAAATCAAAAATATCTCAAAAATGGATATGTGAGAATACAATATTTTATTAAGGCCCCTTTTTCATATTTTTCAGATAACTTGCTATAATTCTAATGGCAAAGCACATTTAAATTTTGGTGCTTACCGTGAATATTCTCACAAAAACTAAATTAGGCCACGCCCCCTTTTGCCTCGCTCCGCTCGGCGGAGTTTCTTTAGCCTTCTCCATTTTGAAATTGATGGGCCGCCACTGGTACCTACCTATTCTTGACGAGGGAGCTTGTTTTAAGTAATAAATTAATATATATATATATACGCGATGGGTGTTCGCTAAGATCTATAATCACCAGCGTAATCTACACTAAGTGCTTCAACGGCGTTGTCCAACTTGTGATAGTATATTTATCATTTCGAAGGTAATTTGATTATAATTGCAGAGTCCGTGTCATTTCTAAACCAATGGAGTTTTAAGATATTTGTAATTAAAAAACTTCGGGTACCTAATATCTAATCAATGGATCAACAACAGAAGTTCATGGTTCATTATTTACAGTGAAGCTGGATAGCATGTCGTATATGGTTACTTTTCACTTTTTACAAAAATTAATGAATTTATTAACTCAACTTCTCAAACTTCGATGTGAAGTATATTAAAGCTACCTACACCAATAATAATTGTTATAAATTATTCATTTTTTAAAATTTAAATTAGAATTAGAAGTGTTCATTGAGGTGTCCTTCAAAAACTATGTCGAAAACAATTTAACGTTACAATTAGTTAGTGTACTTCATTACGTAAATAGTTTGTAGAGATCAATGTCAATTTAATTACATAATTTCAATTCATTGTTACAAATGTAACGGTTTGCAGAAAAAATGTTTATACTACGTTAACTTCAAAAACAAGTAAAATTACCTGGATGGTTAAAAAACTTATTAATTTACAAGAATCACATCCGCGGTACTTTTGAACAGATCAGTAGGTATTGTTTCTATAGTTGAAATATAGGTACACGAAATGAGGAATAATTGCGCGTCTACTCCACCTTTAATTAATCGTTCCTTAATTTGAACGGACTGGCGGCAGTATAAATTTAATAATAAATAAATATTTAAATTTTAATTTGTTGACATTGTTCGTAAATAAACTAAAAATTTTAGAGTTTATACATTGATTGTAGAAAAGTTATAATAGTCACTCTTAATTTAAATTGGCCATTAAACTGGGTGTTAATTAAAAGCGAGAGTCGAACTATCGTTATTTTGTCATTTTATTATGCTACACTTGACCCGTTGTTAAATAAGTTATTAATTACGAAAAGATGTTCCAAAAATAGTTTCAAATCTGACCATTTAATGCTTTCTAGCATCCAGCTGTCACCGCTCGAGTTGGACACAAACGAAACACATTAAAATATTTGTTTAGGTCAGTTTTCTCAAAATATTTCGAAATTCTAACATCGACAAAAATATTTATGTAGTATTGGATATATTGCAAAACTTTACGAGAAATAGGTTCGGATCGATAGTGTCCATCTGTCCAAAGTGTAAAAAATAATACATCTTTTAAAATATTCCCACCTAATTTTTATTGTACTTTTCTCAATTATTACGTTATTTACTACACAACGACGTTTTTACCTCTTATGGTACTCAGAGGTACCGGTAGAATAAAGATTTCCTATACCTATCACATCACATAGAAAATGAGGGACGGAGTTGAAAATTATTTTAAAACTAAATCTTTATCGTACCACCGAGTTGTGAATAAAGAGCTTCTGAAGTGCACGAATATTACAATTTCGAACAATTAAAAAAAATTATTTCTCAATAGGTGAAGACGAAACCTAAGGCGACTTTCGTTTTCAGAAACCTTGAATTACATCTTTATTGTACCTCATGCAGTGCCGATATCCGATATCATGAGTGGATAACTTTGGTGGCTGAAAAGGGTTAATGACACAAATGTATATAACCAATATTGTAGCTAACAATGTTATCTATAACTTTCATAATATTCTTTATCAACGCACGATCTATAAGAAGCGAGCTATTTGCAAAAAATGAGAAAAAGTCGTCTTTAAACAGATATCCCTCCCCCGCTCGCGCCCTGCCCACCGGCACTTTTAGTATGCTGTACTGTAGGTTCCAACGACAACCGTAACAATTTTCAACTTTTGGATTTTCCCCTCACCATCAATTTTCTATTTGTCTAATTTGACTGGACTATAAATCATCAATTACTCGTTTACCGTAATTAGGCACATTTGATAATAAATGAATAATTATAAGCATTTATACAATTTTACGTTATTGAACTTTTTAAACGTTCTTACTAATTAGCAGTATGTCATTACTAGATTGATTCAATGTTCTTATCCTTTAATCATCTACAATGTAGCCAATTACTATATTCGTTGTTTATTATTCAACGCTGCATTCGTACATAGTAATAGTAAGCACGTATAGCTCAAAATGTTCGACACACAATTATTGTTTTTATTTTTTCTAATTTAATTTACAAAGCCCTTGAAGTCGATTCAGCACTATCTGGAAAAGCCGCACAAAGTAATGCAACGACCGGAAAAAAATATTTTTTTAAATTTAATTTCTCGACATTTTAAAAGTCGACTGAATCCTATAAAATGTTCAAAACAAAAACAACTAAAAGCTTTTGAATAAAATTTGTTCAAGCCACTGCAAGAAAATTTCATCAACAAAATAAGCTTTTAAACGAAATCAATACAGGGTGGCTCAAAATAGGGGCGTTATTATTCGGAAAATTACATTTTGGTTAATTTTTTTATGTTTCACTTATATTACCTAATACTTGAGGGCTGATAGTTATATTTATTTAAAACAATTTTCTATTATACTGTTCCACTTTAAAAGGGACAATTTGAATTATTATAAAGATTATGGCAAAGAAACTTAGAATGAATAAGTTTACATTTTAAATACCTGCTAATATATTGTAACCGTTGTAAATGGGCAAAATGTGCAAGAGAGGCAACCGATAGATATTTTTATGTAATTTAAGATAAGATAGCTTTCATAATTGCTTTTCGTTACATTTGCGAGATACCTATTACATAAAGTTCGTTTTAAAAATAGAAGTTACAATTTTAGAACTTTTATCTGATTTCTTTTTGATTTTCAAAAATACTAAAATCTGGATATTTATGTTGATAAGTACTAATAGGAATAGGTGCTTTCTTTGGTCGCATACACCTTGATGCACTTCGCCCAACCAGGTTTCTTTCGTGGGGAAGTTGCTAGTAGGTTATTGTTTACAGAAAAACGCCCCTCTCCATATTTTCCCATAATATGCTATATATTTGGGGAGCAATTTGAAACAGATATTTTAAACACTTTCAAGACGTAGTTTAAAACAAACACTACTTACACACTGCGATTGGAAGTAAAAACTGAAATAAATTGCCGATTTTTTGTATTGTCCTGGAAATTGCCTAATGACACAGTTCCAGTAGATTCCTACAGGTACTAATAATTACAATCACGATGATGACTCTAGCCGGCTTATGAACGTTATTTTAGTTCGATCGCTTGTTGCAATACACCACTACAAATAATATATACTGAACGATGAAAAATTTCAATTACACCAAACTAACTGAGTAGTAGTGAAATGCTTCTCCGACTTTGAAGATCACTGTTTTTTATCGTTGTAAATATTCATTTATATACTAAGTTATTTTTGAATAAATAATAATTTGTAACTCACATGATGCTCACAACCCTACTCGTTATCTTGAAGTGAGTTAGCACCACTATCTATAACGCGCCTGTCGATTTTTTATCAAAACTTAAATATTGTATTTTAATATGTAACAACTTAGATAATAATTATTTTGATGAATCACTTAATTGAAACCATCCAAACATCAAATTTCGTTTTCACATTTCCCCCTCGATATACATAGTATAGGTACTCAATAATAGTCAAATAATATGTTATAACTTAATTTATTATTGATAGCAGTGAATTTCTAGTAGTAAAAACCATCTTATCTTAGCACTTATCTTATAAGGTTCATCTCAATTGTTTCAAAAAAAATTAAAATAATTCTTATCATCGAGGCTTTCTTAAAAATCATGAAAAACTTTTAAGTTCCTGAATTTAACTGATGCTAACGTAACTATAACTGATGCTAACGTAACTATAACTGATGCTAATCTAACTACTGATATCTATTTCAGGTTTTAGGAAGTTCAGTGATTCAATTAAAAAACTGAGATCCCGAAACCACTGAAACGAAGTTCAGCTGATTGTTCGATCAAGAGTTGTATGTTAGTACTGGGTACTGGTTAGCACAGACAGCTACCACGAAATTTATGTTTTAAAATATCGAAAACATATCGTTCCAATTTTATAAGAGAGAACAATTTATAAATAAATACGTAAAAAATTATTAGAAAATGTTTTCTGTTGAAGTAGAGAAATATGAAAATAGTACAATAATAGTAGTTAGTATACCTCGAGTATACCTAATCAAAACTTGAATAAGATTTTCTAGATGTGATTGATCAAATTCAAGTTTCAAGGTTCACATAGTTATTATAAAATGATGAAGTTATGTATTCAGCTGTGAATATTCCTCAGTTATTTTAGAAAGCTTTTACTTGCCTGGTTCAAAATACACTCACAATACTTTATTTTATTTAACTTTCAATCCAACGACGTGGCTTTAACCTAATGAACACGAGGCCGGAAAATATTTTTTAAACGATAAATAGAATGGCTCATTATAATAAGTATCTGGATATTTAAAAAATACTAAAATAGGTATATAAATAAAATAATAATTCACGTATAATAAAAAAGGCGAATTCCGTATTAGAAAAACAAGCAAATTGCAACTTATGTATTTATACACAGTGTAAACCAAATCAAAATCACTGTAAAGTTTTTATCTTATAGATGGTGTCGAAAAACATGTGTCACAAACTTGAAGGGTCCAGGTCCAAAATATGCAGAAAAGTGTTAATGAACGTGAGGTCGCAAATAGCCGGTTTCAGAGATCAGAAACATTTTGTTACACCATCACTTTTTCAGTATGTACAAACAAAGTAATTTATGAACACACAACAAGGGCAAAAAGTCAGATAAGATGTTCAAAGTACCCTCCCCCATTTAAAAAACATCTTTGCCGCAAGGATCTTCGAACTTTTTCGAAAATCACGTTTTCAAATGTCTCCAAAGAAAAAAATCTAAGATGTTTAAATCTGGCGATCTTGCTGGCAATGATACAGGTCCGCCCCTTCCTACCCATCTTCGTACAAAAGTTTCGTGAAAATGCTCTCTACCGGCAATCGAAAATGAGCCTGAGCACCATTATGCTGGAACAAGTGCTTCACAAATTTCCTGTACTATTGGTTTTTAATATTTAATCAATTGCATGAACTTGATATCATTAATCGATTTTCGCTTATTACGTTTCCAGCGGTTTTTGAAATTTGAAAATACTTCTATTTGTTAGGGGGTTAAGGCTCATTATTTTATTAAGGAATTAATAATTATAATGGAAATACTAATTATCGGTGCCCCGATGCATTTTCTTATAAAGTTAAAATATATTTGTTCCCCCTGTTGTTCAGTGTTGTCTATCCGAGGACACACTGTATAATATTATACTATAAAAACCTCAGTTTGTTTGAATACAAAAAAAATTACCCTACGATAATTCGTTTCTAAATATTTATAGCAATAATCAGCGACGAACATTAAAAATTTTGTTATTTCGAAATATTTTGAAAACTATAAGAGATAATTCCACTTTCTGTATAATTATTTGGCCACTTATCTCTTCCAAGTTTTTGAACTCACATTTTGGATATTTATTCGATTCGATGGTCTATTTAAATTTTTCTTTTAATGATCGTTTTGATTGGCGTGTGAAAATTGAAACAACCCATTTTTGATTATTTACATCGTGCACTATTTGAAAATTTGTAAAAATCATTCAGAACCCTTTGGTATAATTAATTTCTTATAACAACGCAAAGAATTGAGAATGGCACCAATCTAAAGCAAATTGTGCATGCTTATCAGAACATTAAAAACACCTTAATTTAACGATTCTATGTGTAATATAAATGTAATAGTTATACAGTTACATGACTTAGATAAATATAATCTTTCTTACTATGAAAAAGTATATCTAATCTAAACCTCAGAATTTGTACTTTGCTATTTTGGGCTTAGGAGCTTGAGTGGTCCCTGGCAAAAAAAACGAAACACATCGATTCTGAATCTGAGGTCAAGAAGTTTTGCGGAAGACCCATTATTTTAATTGTTTTCGCTTTTTAAGTCTGTATATACGGCAGTTACTAAAATGTTGCAATTTATTTTGCCACCCCCAGAAATTAAAAATATCTACCAATGCACCTGAAACTATTGTCCTTAAAAAAGTGTCTGAAGAACGTGCTAATATTAATTATGTAAAATCGAACTTTTACTTATAGGTCCAAAACAAAAGAAGATCGCGAATTCCGGTTTTGGCCATTGAGTTCCTCTCATAATATCTTTTCTAGTTATCGATTTCTCTATAAGAACCACAGAATTTTGCCCACTCTGTAATACATGTAACGAAATGTAACTAATGAGTCTTGAGACATGTTTTTGCACCCGCGAAGCATTTATTTGTTGATATGAAGTTGATAGGAGTCATTTTAGAGGTTGAAATGAGGCCAAATCCAACGATAGTTTTAAGAGCGCCATGAAAACATTTTCTGAGCCTGAACCTCGGAAGTTTTTTTTTCAATAAGACAGTCTCGAACAATGGAGTTTTGATGGCGTCACGCCACTGAGCCTCTTTTACCTACTTTAGTAGTATTAAATTCGGGGCAAATAATAGTAATTCGCGACAAAGGGTGGAATATGGAAAGTCGGAGGCGCACGGCCACATTACTTACTGATGATGTAAACGTTAAAATTTAAAATTTGAAGTGAGGAAAAGCTAGAAATGTTCAGTTCAAACAAATTTAAAATATTACGTTTTAAAGCTACCTCAGACTATATTGGTAGAGTTACAGGGTGATAGCTTAATGGCTAATTATTTTGTGTTCACACAACCGGAGTTTGGAGCAAGTTTTTTGTTTAATAAATATAATATCATATTTTTTTGTAGTTGTCAAGTAGAAAAATCTTAAAAACCAAATTATATATTTGTTGTTCAAAAATGAGCATAAAAATGTCATAAAGTCCCATAGAAGAACTATAAAAATAGTTGGGGTTTAAGATTTATTATAGTAGTACCTACATAATTATTTCAATACTATTACTCTACTCTGAATTTCTGATTCCTCCGAAGAATAGCTTTTTAAAGATAATTTTTTTTGAGAGAACGGAGGGCTTATAATACGGAAATAAAATAAAATTAATGTAATTCATTACCCAGTTCAAATTGCTTAAAAGATACTATCAAAAATTTAAAAAAATTGAGTACCTAAACAATTAACTTTGACGAGCAGACTTTGAAGAATTACCCAATTACCCTTTCTAATTTTTCGCTTTGGTTAAATTACCAAAGGTATTACTCGGATTTGAAAATTTAAATGAGCCTAACCAATTTTTTGCAGACGGCAGATTTGAATGTATTTCAATTTGAATGTTCTTGAAATCTGTAAATCTTAGATACACATTAAAATATTTACATTATCTGGTAAACAGTTTTTTTTTAAACACGCAGAATACAAACTTTTGTTTAATAAAATGAACTTTGTTTCGAACTGTAACTAAAAGTATAATAATTATTATTTTTAGCTCATTAAAATGTTTTTTTTTGAAAAGAGCTTACGTTATAATTAAAAGCGATTTTGAAAGCGTTATGATTGAGGCGCCCAATTTATAAGACGAATCTGATGTTTACTTCCTTCCTAATTCGCGAGGTTATTTATATAAAATAGAAAATAGAAGATAAAATTTTTTTTTACATTACCTAAAATAATCCGAGCGTTTTTGCTAGAAACAACACTTTTTATTAAAGTAAACGAACACGATTTACACATTTTTAATTAGTTTGAAAAAAAAATTATGTCACGACAATTTCCGCGCCTATTCCATGTTCCGGTGTTCCACAACCGAGTGGCGGTCTTGCGCTGCGTATTTAACTAGGAAGTGTCGTTCGACCGACTGCCTGAAAACCAACACAACAAATGCACGTTGCACGAACCTTTTTTCCTTTTTGTAAAATTGGACGTCCGGCGCGGCGGTAATCCGTCCTAGTCTGGAAAAGTTACGCAATGGGTGTAACTTTTTAAACTAGCTTTTATGGTATTTAAATTTTGACTCGTAAAATCGTTTGCCCTTTCAACTTTAAGCGTAACTATGTATTTGACCTACAACTTACGAATTAAGATTGGAATTTCGCAGTTTGAATTCTTAAGGCCGGCTGGCCGGCCGTCCTTTAGATGCGTTTTCGTCCGAATGTTTTCGTCAGATATCGGACGAAAAAGTGCGAAAGATTAAATTTTTGTAAAACATGGTAAACCTGTAAAACCATTGTAAAACGTAATGAAGTGCGTAAAATAATTCGTGCGAATTCGGACGAAAACAAGCGATGTGCGATCTATTCGAAATAAATGGGATTATTCGTAATTGTTCTGGGGTGTTGGGTGAAAAACTAGCCCCCGGTACTATAAAGCATTAATCACGGATTAAATAAATTAAATGGCGGCGATAGAAATGACAGTTGTGAGGTAAAGCGTCCACCGAGAGTTCCTCCATATCTTTTTGAGTAAAATTTTAACCCTGAACTCTTCTTTATCGTTATCCATATTAGTAAATAGGTAAATACTAGTTAAATATGCAAAAATAACCAAAATAACTTGAACTTTAAATTTTGACAGCTGTCAGAAATGGAATTTTCTGATTGGCCGATGGTTAATTCTGGAACTAGCGATCTTTATAGTACTGGGGGTTAGTATTGAATTTATGAAAGAATTTGACGGAAATTTGATAATTTTTTTCTGGTTTGTTGCGATAGTAATCAAAAAACTTTTTCTCGTAGTTCTTAATCATTATAACGGGTTGTTCGTTTCTTGTTGAAATTACTTCATTGAAGAGAATACACCTTTATTATTTATGGAAAACAATTTTTTTCAAATGGCTACCGCCAATATTTCCCAGCGTTGCTCAAGCGTAAAAAGATCCATTTCTTACAGGAGAGGTGTGAACAGTGCCAGTGGTGCAAACTACCGAAATATCACAAACCTCAAAAAGAAACCAACAAATGGCCCACCCAATGATGAAATTCTCCAACGAAATTATTCGTCCGATTTGTCGAAAAATTCAGAATCGTAATCGACCGGTATGGTTGTCACAATTTTTGTAGGTAGCCGAGTTTAATTTTTGAAACTCTCGTAACGGACGTCAATGATACCAACGATGAAGGCTGTTTTTGAAAATTTTAGTGAAACTTCAACAGCTATCACGTCACGTGATTACCAAATTTATAATCTTTAGAGATAGCCAATTAGAGAAACACAAACAATCGCAAAAATGTGTTTTCCTTTCCTCCTAAATTTAATAGATATCAAAAAAGTTTTCCCAACGAGCCGACTTCTTGGCGGACACTCCGTATATAAAGATTTCTTTGTAATTCAAATTATTCTATTAATCAGTCATTCTTCTTATTCCTATTATTAACTGTACCGGGACCACCAATTAAATCGGCGGGTGCCTAATCGATTCAACATTAATTAAATGCTATACACGATTTCTAAGACCAATTATTTACCAATGAAATTTGTATCCAAATAAACCTAGGAATTTTAAAAAAATAATATTAAAATCGGCACACGTATTGAATAACTTCGTTCCAGTGTAGCTGCATGGCAGCTTGGCTGCAACTCAGTTTTACATAAATAGATTATTTTGGGGTGAAATGCAATAAATTATTAGTTTGCATTTAGTTTACGCCCCTGTCATTTTTTTAACTTTTAAGTATTTTAAGTTCAAGCTAAGCTAAGTGGTGTTATTTATTTGGATTTTCTCAAGATGGAGCTGAGAAGCTCCATCCCATCTAGTCTTACTGTTCGTCAGCGTTTGGACCCTTTTTCCCAGGGCGATGAATAGGACAATCGGGGATCAGGGACAATACAATGGGTCAGAACGATTGCCAAATTTAACTCCGAAGGCTTTTTAAATAGGGTTATCTAAAATCTTTTGCTTATTAAACGCCGATAGTTAATAGATTCGTGCAACATCATACGTGATAGACCTGAGAAAGAAGTTGTATATAAATGAGTAACGGGGGCGTGAGGGTATCTTTATTTATCTCTTCTTTTGCTCTAATAATTGTTTTTATTTCATTTTGATTGTTGTGACTTAATTTTGATTAAATATTTGTAGACATAACATTTAACTGGTCTACAAAGATGGTTCCGAGTCCCGAGCTATATTACCCAGTGCTCGGCTATTCTACTAACTACACTATTATAAAGAACGAATTTCATAAGTCTCGTATTATAGCACGACTCAAAGTTTAATATGCGACTCGCCTAGCCTAGGAAATTCGGCCCATAAATATTTTTATCGCTCATAACTCAAAAACTAATCACTTTTGAAGAAAAGTATCTCTATACAAAAATAAGGTACTTTCAGTTTCCTACAAATTATTCCTCTTAAATTTTTTTCTTCAAACAGTTCAGGTAGTAGCGCGTTGAAGTTTCAGGTATGGTACAGCGTTTCCAGGAGGCAAAAAATACACAATTTTTTATTTCGACCGATGCATGCTGAAAGAACACATTGCAAATGAGTAAAAAAACCGACCGTTTGCCTTTTAGAACTGACAACATTAACTTGGGGGCGGCTCGAAAAAGGTGAATTTTTGCACTTTTTTCAGTTTTTCGCTTCCAACTTCAAAACTGAACCTTTTTTGAAAAAGTACATTTATATAAAACTAAACTCGATGAAATTTTCTGCAAACTATATATTTGAAAGGTTTATTCTCAGGCGACGGCTTAGGCGATAGAGGTTAAAGTTTGACAAAAATTACAAAAAAATTGTTTTTGTTTTGTTTATCGCCTATAATTCGAAAAGTATGCACTTTTAATGAATATTGTTTCTATAAAAAAATAAAGTACATTCAATTTCCTACAAATTATATTTCTTATATTTTTTTATCAAATGAACAGTTTCGGTACTAGAGCGCGTTGAAGTATGAAGGGTGGCTTTTGGAGGTACTTTATGGCTTGGTAAGTGTGTTCGCCGACTCCCGAACTAAAAGATTGTCGAGCGCATCACACAAAATAAATAAATATAAATATATTCAGGGAAGAGTAAATCAAAACGGTCGACGCGTTTCAATGTGGACCTACTGCAAAGAAGTATTCAGAAGAGTGCTGGAAAACGGGTTCCGAAAGGAAACTAAAATAAATTCTCGATTTGTCTCATACATTAGTGAAGAACACCTACAAAATTGAGGCAACTAAGACAACTGCAATGAATAACTGTGTTTCTATAGTATAGAGCACTACTAATACGTAATCACATTGTAATGGTCCAACTAAAAATGATCCCTAATTTTGTTGCCCGTACGGGTAAGGGATTAGCGTGCCTTGACAACTATTCATAAAAGAGTAGGAAAAGCTTGCAAAGAGAACGTTTTTTTTTCATAAAAGAAGAATTCGTTCAATAGGAAAAATATAGGCACTTAAGGAATTTATTGCAAAAAATTAGAATGTAAATATAATAACAGTAAATTCTTGTATTTTGAATTGAAAAAAATATCTCCCTACATGATTTATGCACATTGCACATTTTTTATACGAATAATATGTTATAGGTACATATACATAAGTTTTCCTGCATGAGAACTATTGTGTCATTATGAAAAATAGATTACATGAAAAACTGCTTGTTGAAAACTGGCAACCTTATTTTTCTTTCCATTTTCCTGTTACATGTAAATTATTAGCACGCAACATATGACAATTGCTTTGTTTTGATCTCTTTCAACTTTATCGATTTCAAATTTTGCATGTTTAATATGAAACTGAAGGGAAATTGTGGTGGTTTAAACTATTACCTTACCGATAATAGGTATATACTAAAAAGAGAATTCAAGAAAACCATTGGATCACTATGAAACATTAAAAGTGCATATAATAATCACTGGTCAATTACTAGTCATATATTAATTTTATTAATTTGTGCCCAAATTGAAAGGGCTCAGAAATGCTTATTATAGTATTTTAGTATAATAAATTAACCTTTTTTTTTCATACGTAAAGTAATCATATAATAATAACACAATTAATTAACAAAAGTGCTTTACTAATGTTAAATGATGATAGACTTCAAGGTGTGGTAGCCAGTAAAAATGGAAATAATCGGCAGCCAAAAGCCATCGTAATACATTTTGCAAAATCGTTTCTTACTGTAATAAAGTGGTTTTGAACATGGAACTGGATAAAAATACTTAATTTTGCACCTCTTTTTAAAACGATACTAAAAATTATTCAACTGTTTGAAAAAATTACTTACTTATTTTCTCATCTTGTATTATTGTCGTGGCAACTACTTGTTGATTCAGTTACTTACATTCTCATGTTACCTACAGCACGAGTAATGCAGTAGAGTAGTGGACCCTGCATTTAGATTAATTTCCAAACTAAGCTATCTCAAAATTTATAAACTGCAGTGTGACATCTCGCTAGTTCTTGAGAAGAAATGCGAATTTACCAAATTTATGTAAAGGGTTTTTCAATAACAGCGACGCTCTTGAAATCGAGGTTGTCGATATGTGTGATGTAGTATTTTGTTTTGATTCCACTGAAATTTGTGTTTTTCAAAGTCTACCATTTAATCACGGAGCAGAGTAGGTACACGCTTCCATAACGATTGCAGACTGTTTAGATTTATTAAAAAGCGTCGTTCAGTCGCGGCAACTTTATGTGCGTTGCCGGCAAGTTTCGGTCGCTAAAATTGACCAATTCGAAGAAGTATTGAACGATTGGTGCAGAAATTCGAGTCAACAACAAGTCTCCGTAATGTAGACGAAAAAATACGCAGAACAAAGAAAATATTGCTGCTGTACGAGAGAACGTTAGGACAGACAAAAATGTATCGATTCCTCGCGTGCTCAACAATTGGGTCGAGTTTGTGGAAAATTTTGCAAAAAGATCTTGATTTTTCCAATGACACGAGAGCTTCAGCCATTTGCCGCCACTGAGAGAAATTGAGAGAAAAGTTCGGGAAGTCTATTATTTCAAGAAATGGACCAGTCGATTGGTCACCTCGGTCATGCGACTTAAGACTTAACACCCCCTAGACGCTTTCTTATTGTAGATGTAGGGCTATGTTAAATCGCTCGTTTACAGTAACAAACCAGCAATATTAGAAGCTTTGAGGATGAACATTCAGCGTGTATTGCTGATATTCGAGTCGATTTGTGTCTAAGAAGTGGCAAATTGGATTTAACAGATTAATTCATACAGACGATCTCGTGGAGGACATTTGAACGATGTCGTGTTCCACAAATTAATAATGGCCTATAATGTACTTACAATTAAAATATAAATGAACTTGACATCTATCATAGAGTCTTTTTTTGATTGGGATTTAAAAATGCGTCGCTCTTAATGAAAACCCTGTCTTATTAGCTTCCAAAGTTCTTTCTTCTGAAAACTCGTGTAGCGTGTAGTAATTTCAGTAACATGTTTATCTATGTTTAGTATGAAGGCGTTACTGCGATATCGTGACAAGACGACTTGATTAACAAAAAAATTGTGAACAGACTATAATTTTGTCATTTTTATATCAATTTTTTTCAAGATATTATTAAAATTTTTCGCAGAATAATGAAAACTAATATTTAATTTGTTTTGGATCAAATAAAAGCTTTCATAAAAATGACATATTCGTGTAAAGTTGACAATTAAAATGTTGCCTTCTTGTTCAGTTTATGAGGGGACGTGTTTAGGAGTACAACATGTAACACTATAATAGTATCTGAATTCTCGATCAACTACGCAAAATATTACTATTGGCGCACGCCAAGTTTGAAAATTAAAAGTAATTACTCATTTATTTTTTTAATTAATTTCAAATTCATTCACTTAGGAGCAAATACCAAACATAAAACATGCCCGGTAGTGCCTATTTAAATAAATCTAAATTAAGAACTAAAAAATAAAAATTTATAGATATCGTACGGTATAATCTTCTAATGGTTAATTATAGAAAGTGATTAATTAACTAATTTATATGGCGAATACTAGAATACTAACAAGAACAATCCAATTTATGTCGATGATACAGGCACTGAATCGGCATTCAAACAAATTTTTGATTTCTAATTTTTGAGACATTATTATATCTGTATCTAAAAGAAGACTGGAGGGAAAACATACGTAGGAAACTTGTACTTACTTTTAAAAATTGTAAAAGTTAAGGCGGATTTCCACCAACGTATACAAAACGTAGCGACATAGCAACAGCTGATTTAAGCTTAAATTGCAAATTTTTGGACCCAGTACCCCCCAAGACTGCCCCTATCGTCGTTTATCGAGTCGTCCATTATTTGTTCCGTTTCATAATCTCTTCGCCGTTTTAAAAACGAACTCATCCAGTAATACCTTGACTTTCTTCGTTTTTTCTTCTGACATTCAAGGGGTTGAATTATAAAAAATCCACGACCGATAATAAAACAAGTCGTCGTTACAACATGATTGTATGTACTGCCCGTGTAGTGGAAATGAGAGTTTCAGTTTTGTATCCGAAACTTAAAACTTGTTTCTGTTTTTGCAAACAAAACTCGGTTGCAAGCGTGTCCGTTTGGTGGAAATCCGCCTTTAGTAACAGATAACAGAGAGGTAATAAAGATAATTAAAAATGTCCTAATACGTGTAATTAAAGCTAATACCTTTATTTTATTACCTTTTTTAATCATTCACAATTATTTTAATTAAACAAACATATGATAAGATATTGCAGGTTTTTATTGGTTAATTGTACCAACAATAATAGCAGACGAGTTCAATATAGTCCCTAAACGACTAAACGTAATATTGGTAATTGGTAATATCTATTTTTGGCAAAATTAAATAAAAAGTATCGTAAAAATTAATTTTCTGTTTACGATTAATCAAACAGTTCATTAATTTTATACAGAATTCATTAACTCGACTTAAGAATTCGAATTTAGACTCATCCCTCATAAATTATTAATCCTTTGACAGTTGAGGAAAGTTTCTACGTTTATTATTACTTTATTAGGCTTACCACTCCGTGACAACAATGGACGCCCAATCGATTACCGAAGTATAGATAAATATATATCACTTTACTATAACACACAAGTACAACAATAAACTACATCACGTTAAATTTCACTGTTCGATTGTCAAACATACACTAGCGTGTTGGTCAGCAATAATATAAATGTACGTCAACAAACCACCAAAAACTTACCCTAAATATAAAAGCTAATGTAAATACCGCTAATTAACTATTGTTCTTGTCGAGCACATAAAGTTTATACTTGAAGTTAAATTTTGTTACAATCACTTCTTTACTTTCCGATTTACCGAAAAGTAAGAAAAGTATAGGGATCGAAATGAAAAAAAAAAGTTAGATGATGACTGTTTATAAAAGGACCACCCTGTATATTTCTACACACTTTGATGTTGTACCGTTTGAAAAATATGGTGTAAAAACAAATTCTTACTAAATTTAATTTTGCGTTCCATGACCACTATAACGAATTAGTATATTAAAGAACAAATTTCATAAGTCACGTATTATAGCACGACTCTAAGTTTAAAATGCGACTGGCGTAGCCAGGAGCGTTTTAATGGAGGAGTGCTATAATCGCTATAATGACTTATGAAATGAGTTCATTATACAATTTTTTTCTATTTTGCGCCTTTTAAAGTCCATTTTCAAAGAAAAAAATCAAAATATAAATATAAATATTTAGGGATTTAGACGCAAAATATAAAAATAGTATTTTATGTAACAAGTCCGCAAAACAGAGCTTTATCGGACTCATCTATTTTACGGACTCGGCTAGCGCCTCGTCCGTGAAACTCGATTCGTCCGCTAAAGCTTTGTTTTGCGGACGTATTACATACAAAATTTTTTAGTACAAGCTCCCTAAAATGATTACCAAATTAACAATTTAATTTGAAATTTTGAAATAGTCGATATAAATTAAATTCAGATAGGTGCCTTGTCCATAACAAACAAAATAATGAAACCTCGGCCATGGAAACTGTCACATTTTGTTTACAAACAAAAAATTAAAAACTATTTGTAATAAAAGCGATGGGTGACGTTCCGTAAATCTCTATTTTGTTAATAACGTTATAGTTATAGTCCTGGAGATAGTGAGATTTTGGACCAAGATTTTATGCAGTGCGCCTTTCCGAGGACAGTATTCTACGTGTACCCTGATGATAATAATATAAATCAAAAAAGGCTGCCATGTCCCATGTGTTTGGTAATGAAATTTAAAATCAAAATTCTTCGGAAAACCATCGGTATGCCGTTAAGGTGGGCCCAGCGGGCTGGCATAGTCACGTGAATTTGAAGGATTTCCGCGTTTTTAAACAGGATGCCACTGATAACTGATAAGTATACACAAGTTCTTGTTGTAAAAGTGCCTACGCCAAGATGGCATACCGATTGCGCATGCCCAAGTATTTTTTATCTTTTGGAGCAAAAGCATAATTATTTTTTAACATGAACACAAGATGATTTTTTGATTTATAATATTATCATCAGGATACACGTAGAATAACTGTCCTCTGAAAGGCATAACTGCATAAAATCGTGGCCCAAAATCTGTCTATTCCGTCTATCTCCCGGTCTATTATGTATTTTTGAACAAAAATCAAATTCAGTCCTTTAAAGTGTTGCTAAGTTACCATTATGAGCTTCGGTCCGATAAAGTGACATTTTGGGGACTAAAATTTGTTTGCAAAATTACTATTTTAGGGAGCATGTACTAAAAATATTTTTTTATATTTTGCGTCTGTAAGATCGCTATTATAGCATCCATTTGCGTATCGTAATGAGATTTAGCGTCACTTTGCAATTAGTACTGCCAACTAGCCAACCATCACAAAAATCCCTAAATTTTTATTTTTTGATTTTTTTCTTTGAAAATGGACTTTAAAATAGAAAATAGAAAAAATTGTATAAAGAACTCATTTCATAAGTCATTATAGCGATTATAGCACTCCTCCGTTAAAACGCTCCTGGCTAAGCCAGTCGCATTTTAAACTTGGAGTCGTGCTATAATACGTGACTTATGAAATTCGTTCTTTAATATACTAATTTCGATTCCCTCTGGTATAAAAATTCAGAAGCAAGTTCAGGTGTCGACTTGGGGTGGAGAACAGAAAATCTTAAGTTTGGTCAGAAATTTTCTAAGTGACGTTTTAAAATTTTTTAGGTTATTTTAGACGGTTACCCACATTGGTGGAAAACCTCGTTAGATTTCGTATTTATATCTTTCTGCCAAACTTAGCTAATTAAACAGTTTTTTAGGTTGGATGAATAATATTCAAAAGAGTATAAGGTTAGATCCACATAATTTGTTACCCTTCTCCGTTTAAAAGTTCAGCTTTTGTTAAAAGTTAAAGTGGAAATACTCGACATGTAAATTCTCACCTAGATATCAATTTTTTTAAATAATTTCAAAGAAATTTTTTCTCAGTATGAAAAATGAAGAGTTCTTATAATTTCTAAACATATACGCTATACCTATAACCTATAGAAATTGTGGAAAGTCGATTAATAGTCTTTTTCATCCGAGCGTTGTTAATATGACGTTTTTAATTTAACATTACAATGCCCTATTTAGAATCATATATTAAGTACTTTTTAAATATGTATAGTATAATAATAAAATAATAATAGGTATTACACAAAAAATGATTGGAGACTTTATCGGTGCAATCCCACTTTTGAAATTAATCTAAGCAGCAGAGAGATGTGTTATCACAGCATATTATAGTCGCAGTCCTTTTTAATTTACATACGCCCATCAGAACATTCTAATTGCTCATGTAGAATTTTTTTTAAGGGTGAACTATAATGAATGCTTTGAAAAGTGCACGTAATTATTATTTTTGCGGCTACAAATGCAAATTAAGGTTGATAATTAGTTTATATGGGTGGAAGTTTGCTCGATAAAATCGGCTTTAGCTGCTTTTTTTTAAATAAAGAGTGTAACACGCACACGAATTGAACTTTCCTCAAAGCAGGTGTAATTGTGACTGACTCACCCTTAACATTGTATCTGATTAATTAAATAACCCACTAAAAATACTGGGTAAAAAGGTTACAAATTGTATTGAAAATTATTGACTCGAGAAGAAGACTTGACCTTAATTTTGTTGGAAAGTGGATGAATTCGAATGTAGTAAGATTAAAAAAGGGTTGGTTGTCATCGCATCGAGAAACAAATTCTGAATTTTAACAATGTGAGACACTTGAAAATACTTTTTTTTAACATTTGGGAGCTAGAGTTAACGCTAGCGAAAGATCAAGACTTATCAAATTGTGTGGATGGTTAACAGACCTCTCATTTTTACTCGTTTCGTCCTATACAAATTTTGGAGCTTCTACTCTAATTGCTCATATAAATGCCAAACCGATACTCGCCGTGATGCACCCATCCGATTTTTAAAATTATTCCTGTTATTCTTGGCACCAAAATGGGTCGCTGAAACCGTGTCGAAGAAACTATCGCGCTTATCTTAGCCATCTAAAGGGTGTTAGATTTTTGGCTCAAAATTTCAACCTGAGAGTATGCTAGAGCGAGACAAATGAGCGTCACCCCCTAAAAAAGTCAGTTCGTCAGAAGATATTTTAAGACCATATCAAAACAACTCAGTTCAATAAACTTCCTAATAATTAATGGTAATTGCTATAAAGTTAGCAAATAAACTAAAGTTATTCAATTACGAGCGTTTTAAGAGTAAACTATAATAAATTGACTTGGCATTATTAGCAAATAAAATAGGTCCGATGAGCGAGGAATTAAGAAAAGTTTTTTTTTCATTTTGGACAAATAAGTTGCATTTCTTTTAGAAAATTTATTAATGCGCCAAAAAGACGCCGTATCAATTTAATTACAATATACTACTCGCGATACATGAAAATGAAAAAATGAATAATAAGAAACCCATAAAGTTCTTAACTGTAGACTGTAGTGTAGGTAATAAAATATTGATGAATTTCGTCCTTATTGAACTTTCATTGCATCGATGTCTTGATAAAAAATTATAACAAACGCGCACCTATCTCTTCTCCTTATAATTTTATGTTTTTTTTATCTGGACATAAATCAGAATTTTTCGATTCACTTCAAAATTTAATGATAAAATCGATTAAAGCAATTTGTGCTACCTATAAGTATACATCATTTTCAGCGCAATTTATAGAAAATATTGATGGCATTTCTTTAAATATAATACGTCAAAACTAATTGTTTTGGATAAATATTTCAGAAAGTGGTGTAGTTATTATACACTCACTAAACATTATTCAGCAGGATCATTATTTTTATTTAAGAGCACTTTACATAATATACTCGTAAAATCACGCGTCTATATTGGCCGCGTAACAGTAGGACGCCACAAGATTTCTCGCTTAGAGTTTGAAAACTACGCACTTTTTGAGAAAAGTGTTTCTATACAGGGTGTCTCGGAATAACACCAACAACGCTCTACAGTGAGTTCCCTGACCAAATAAAGACATTTGCCCCTCTTGAAATTACACCCTAAAATGTACCCCTAAAAAGTTATAAGCTCTCAAAGTTGAAGTTCAAATGTAAAAAAATCACATTAACTCCGAAACGAGTGAAAATTTTTTATTGGTTTTTATACAGTATCTTACAGAAATCAATGTGTGCATTTTAGGGTGTAAGTTCAAGAGGGGCAAATGTTTTTATTTGGTCCTGGGAACTCACTGTAGAGCGTTGTTGGTGTTATTCCGGAACACCCTGTATAAAACTAAACTGCATCAAATTTCCTATAACTGTCAGGTTCTTTCTTCAGACAAAGGGCTTAGGCGCTAGAGAGCGTTCAGTTTGACAAAAATTACAAAACCGATTTACAGCAGTAACTAAGTAACTTGGGGGAGTCTCGAGAAGGGTGGATTTGGCTCGTTTTTCGGTTTATAGCTTATAACTCTAAAACTAAACATTTTATGAGAAAAGTTTTCCTATTCAAAAATGAAGTAGGTACAATCAATTTCTTACAAATTGCGTTAGTTATCAGTTATGAGAGACGATCGGTTTAGGTTGGCGCTAGAGCGCGTTGTGCGAGTTTAGGTTTAGAGAAGCGCCCGGCACGTGTTTTCTTCAGCTTCAGTTCAAAGCCGTCTGCCAAAAAATGCTTGTGTTTGGTGTAGTACAAATTTTCCATGTACTTTAGATTTAGTTTGACCTTTTTTTCGAGAAAAGTGGGTTTTTGGGGTACACGAAATATTTATATACCCAAAAATTGCATTTTTGTGTAGATTGAACCTCTAGAATAATTGAAGTGTCATAATGTTTCCTAGCTCCCGGTCTAATACTATTTGCTCATTAGTGGGCATTATGTTGGCAAATAACGGCAATACCATACCAGTGTTTTGTAACTTCACATATTTATTTTGCAGTGATGAATATCTTAAAAGTCCTATAATGAAGCAGAGGTGAGCTTTAACGGCAGTGGCCGAACCTGAGACTTTGTCGCGGTTTTTCATTAATATCTCGAAAACTATGGGTTGGAGCTGATACGTGATTATATACAATATTAAAGCTAATAAAATTCTCTACAAAATTTAACGTACGCGTGTTTTTTGTATTCGTAAAGTTTACCAAGTTATTAGGCGCTGAAAATTGGTGTTTTTGCCAAAACCACGTTAGCGCTGTTGCATTGGTTATTTTGACAAAAAACAATTGGTAAACTTTACGAATACACAAAACATGCGTACGTTCAACTTTTTTGAAAATTTTATCAGCTTTAATTTTGTATAGAATCACGTTTCAACTCCAACCCATAGTTTTCGAGATATTAAACGAAAACTCGAGAGAAGTAACGTCTTCGTTTACTGCCGCTAAAGCTCACTTCTGATACATCCTCGGATACATCAGTCCTCAAAGTTTCATAATTATTGGTTTTGCGGTTTTGAAGGTAAAGTTTTTAGTTTTAGTTGACTGGACTATAATAGGACCGTAGTGAATTGACGTTTTTTTCTCGTAGATTACGTACAATTCAACTGCTAAACTTTCAAAAAATTGCCTGCTTTTATCTGAACTGGTATTTTTCATGATTCAATTAAGTCGATTGCAACTACAAGTAGATATCGCTACTTACATAAGTAGTATTTTCATAGAGCCTTAAGTAGTTGTTTTAATAAGTAATTTCAATTCTAAACTTCAGATTTAATCTTTTAAATCTAAACTTGAAACCAATCACACAATTTTTACGCTAACGGTGTCTTTTAAAGAAACTTTTACAATTATCAAATGTTAAAGTATTTTCAAACTTTTTTGCTTATTACTTAGAGGGCTCAGGCTTTTTGTTGGATGTATTCAGTTTACAAAAGTACAATTTTAGGATATCTTAGTAATGTACCTACATTAAGTTCCTCCTTAATTAAAAAAAAACTGCGCTACGTTTCGGATCTATCGATTTTCCCATCACACGATTCCAATAAACATGTTTTTTGCATCGCAATTCACAATTAATTGAAAGAACCAAAATAATTCTTTTGTTCGAATAGTTACAACAGCTTCGTTTGACAAACAAAAAATAATTTTTGATTTACAAATTTTTGTAAAGGTTCTACCCTTTATTAAAGTTCACGCGTATAATAAAGCGATTAAATGATTCGTTTAAAAATATTGAAATTCGACGTTTAAAAACTTTAAACTTTAGTTTCGAGCTTTTTTGAATGCGTACTACTACGCTCCCATTAATAACAATTTAAGAACTTGGCGTAGAAACTCAAATTTGTGTAATTTGTTATTTTGCTTTGACAACTGCTGAGACATGTTCAATTTTCCTTTCAAAACAAAAGCGTTTTACCGATCGATAAAAACTCACGTGTCCATAAAGCACAATTTAAAAGGCCATTTCTAATCAACTTAAATAACAAACCCAACAATTGATTATAGCTTCAGTCGAATTTAATTAAAGTAGAAGGAGCGCAATTAAAAAATATTTTTTTTGTTCGATTCGAAAATAAAATGCGACTAAACAAAGTTGCCGTGAAACTTAGCGGAATCGAAATCAAAGGCGATCTTTTTTCAAAATTGGAAATTAGTCACTTACCTTTTATGGAAGTTTGGAGAAGGTCGATTAAAAATTTGTGCACCAAGAATTTTATTGCATTTCACTACGCTGAAAGTATAAAATTGTTCGAGACGACGTCACACTCTCGTGAGCTATTTGAGGATTACACAAGGTTTGATATATAGGTCAGCTAGTGTAGTTCTTCGGAGTGAAACGTTCAAACTTCAAATTTAGTAAAAATGGAATAGGTAGTGGAGTAGTCCTAATTTATAGTTAACAATATATACCTACTATATTATAATTGTAGGTACGATAACGACGCCAAACATGGTAATTCGAAATGTTTAGTAATTAGCCAATTATTAATTATTAGTTTTTGTTAACGCGCAATGAAGGACTTACCGCAATTAATATATTAGTAATGTAGTTATCTGATATTTCATTTTTTTAATCGAAAGATAACTGAAGTTAGAGATTGTCACGTGCAAAAACTTAAAACACACCAAAGCTGCCTTTTATTGCATCCTCTACACTAGAGGAACTGGAAAATCACGTATTTTATAGTCGCACTCAAGGGTCACGAGTAACAAAATGACAATGTTTTAATCTCTAATCTCTACTATACTATGTATACGTTGTGGCCTCCAGAATTTGAATTAATTTGTATGCTTTTGGTCTCACATCATTTTGTGGTAGGAATATGGTGCATCTATCATCTATAATGCCGACTTGTATCCAGAAGAAGAATGACGTAAGCTACCGATCAGCTCGTAAGTTTTAACTTCTATGATCTACGAGGGAACGAGGGTACATCCAAACCGCCTACTAGAGTTATGGCAATTACACGAAGAAAATCACTGTTCACCAGAAATGCTCGACGTCTCGACAATGTAGAGTTGATCATCGTCAAACATTTTCAGTGAATCGTTTTCCGAACCGTGATTCTCTTCTCTATTAATTGCCATTACTCTAGTAGGCGGCTTGGATAATACTCTCGTACGCAGCGAATACGTTTTACTGGTTTTACCTCGGAGAACGGGAGAACGTGTTAGTTTGATTACAAGCTCCATTTCGGAGATTGCTCAACTCCCTGCAAAAATAGTACTTAAAAAATGAATCGAATGAAAAACTGAGCCCTTACCATCCCTTACCCAGTAATTACGATTTCAGAAAGAATTTCTTCAAATTTTCCCGTCGTTCGGCTTTAACTATCGTTCGCCCTTCGATTGGTATAACTTTCATTACAGATTATGCTGTTGGCATTGTGGGAAAGAAATACCTCGCCATACGCCCCTTCGCTAATTATGAAGCAGTTTTGTAAAATTTTATATTAAAAAAAATTTCGTTAAAGCGCGTAACTGTTACGACGAATGTGATGGAAGGTGAAAATTCGAAATTATTCTTAAACGTAATACTCCTTTTAGGGAAAATTTCGATAGGACGCTTGAAAAACAAAAAATTAGGACAACTGACAATTTATAAAAACAACATCCAGTTTACTGTTACAGGGACGTAAGCTGGTAACCACATGAAGGATTGTGCTCTTACTTCCGTGTTTAAAATTTTCAATTTTAGTCACCTTAAAATTAATGTAAAAATTTCCCATAAAGTCTGATTCGTCTTCGTTTGAAGTTATAGCCATCGAACAAGACGTGAACGAGATATTTGCAAAACATTTCTTTAGAAGTCTCTTTACTGTTTTCACTCGAAGCCGCGTAACCCCTGCATAAGAAATGCTGGAGCTGTTTGAATGGAAATATCTCTGAAGAGGAAATGATGATTCCGATTTAACCCGAAACGGCATCAAATTTTTTATTTTAATGCAACGCCTTAGTATATTCTTCTATAATACACTTCAATAGATTTCTTTTTTGCTATTTTGTTGAATGCTATTATAAATTGAAGAAAAATTATCCTGAATTTATCTGGATTTCTCAAGACCTCCGCACCTAAATAAGCAACTTTGTCCCAATTGAACCATCTTCGTCTATTTTACGATTTTTATAGGGGATTTTGAAACAGCCTGTATAGTTTTCAGCGAGCAAACCAGGCCAATTTCTGTGTGTATGTTTTCGTACCTAAAACGGAATTATGACACTTGAGTTATCCCAGATGGATAATGGGGACAGTTCCGCTAATACCTTACGTTGATTCACCAGTCTCAGTCACACTAACATTGGCCATATATATTTACACTTCTCGAGTTTAGATTGCTCGATATAAAACTTTTAATCGCCCCACATCGTAAATCATAAAAACAGTAAAATTGTAAAAATAGAAAATGTAGAATTTATGACTGATATTACCGAAAAGGTGTTATAAATCACATTTTGGCAAAAACCTCCATTAAAGATTTTAATATAATTGTTTGTTTACTTTAAGTAGTATAACTGATTTATTTGTTATTATATTTGAGGAGACTAGAGTAGAGAACTAACTGTAAAGCTTACGACCACTGTATTTTCGCAAATAAACGCAAACGCAAACATTAATTATATGAAACATGAAATGATGAAATCCTTGAATATATCATGAGTGCTCGTGTTCAACTATATTATTAAAGTTTATCGATAATTATTGTTCTAACATAAAATGCACAATTTAAAACTAAAACAGAATAGTGATTAGATATAAATAAGCTATTTTTCTAGACCAAGTAAATTCAAAGTAAAATAGTCCTAACAGAAACTAAATTTCAGTATTAACCTAGTAACCACCGTCTAGTAATGAAAATGTATAGAGCTGAAATTGTAGAAGGGAAAATTCTCTATTAGCCTGTCAAATTAAATTAATTTATTTAAACAATTTAACGCCCCCTCTCACTCCTATGCATGGTGTATGACGTATCACTCAGAAACTATGACTGGCACAGAAAAAATTCATATGATAATTTTCATTGGAAATTGATATAGTATTTTTGGCTTCCGAAGCACCCTTTTCAAAATAATAGTCAGAAACCAATTTTGGGTGCTTCACCTACAAATGAAAATTATTGTTTTCCGCCCAAACTACGACAGAGAGCGAAATCTAACAAAGAGGTCAAAAAATGCTTTCAATAAGTACTATGTCCTATGTCTACGTGTATGAAAAGGGTAGAATGTATTAATCAAACCCTTAAAAAATATAAAGTCCTTTGCACGTGGATGATCAACTTTTTACCATTTACGCAAAATAACCCACGAGAAAAACAAATAGATATGTCAAAAAACGGATTTTTTCAGTACATATTCACATTAGCGCCTTAACGAAACACATTTGGATAGAGGTAAGTTTGGTTTAATCGTCCTATTTTGGTCTCAGGAATAGGTGGTAGAGCGTTGTACAGACTTTTCCGGGACACCCTGTATAGACATTTAGCGAAATATCGAACTTTTGCTTTAGTTCCAAAACAAAAGAAGATCAGAAATTCCGATTTTTACCATTGCGTGCCTCTCAAAAAAAGAGGAGAAACGAGAATGCGCCATCCATTTTTCCATATTATCTCTTCTAGTTATCGATATTTCTCCATAAGAACCATCGAAATTGGCCTACCCTGTACATAATAATAATAATAAAGTGATGGGGTAAACACAAAATATTTCATATTCCGCAACCGGGCAGTTTTGGACCCCATGTTCATTAAGACTTTTCTACTTATTTTGGTGCATACTATCCTCCCCTTTAAGCAGGTGACACATGTTTTTTAACACCTTGTATACTAAATAACTTCCGTACCTAAACATAAATTTGGAGTCGATACGCTAAAAATATCGATACAAAATTTGACACCGATATCGATACAAAATCAAAACCGATATTTCGACAAATATTGATACAAAAGTAGTGTCTGTACTTGGTATCAGAATTGGCATATTGCCCAGCCCTAGTCCTCGTAATCACATGAAGAATACTATTATGTGTAGCTTCTACGAATCATCTTACAAAGCCTTTATAGCAATTTAATTTTATTTAAAAAAATTTAATTTAAAAAGAAATCGGTCAAGGTAAAACCGTTAAAGCCGCAACGTCGCGTCGACGTCGCGTTGAATGTGTCAAATATCAGATTACTTTTTGTGTTTACCTACAAATTAATTATAATTAAATGCCTAACTACTAATTGGAATTATCTACTTTATTATATCAAAAACGCCATTATTGTAATGGCCTCAAACTCTTTGGTTGTAATGGTGCAATAATTGTTTTAAATATAATGCAAAGTCAAATAAGAAAAACGAAAAACTAAATTTGTATTGGTAGTTCGTTAGGTGCTCACTATCGATTACATGATTACACACACATACGCGCATAACATGCACATACAAGACAAATAAGAAATTTTAGCCAGTTTGGAGTTTGCGAAACCAAAACCTTTAAAATCGTCGTATTTAAACAATTTATTCATATAATAATTTAAATTCAAATTTTTTTTTCGAAAAACTGTTTGATGCTTTGTAAACACTGTACATATTATATGGTATATACATGTGTACATACTGACAAGACATCACACATGGCCTGCTAGGGTCTGATGGGCATTGTGAATTATTTTAAACATTCTGAGATGGATTTATTTGACGTGTCTATAATTCATAATTTTTTTTTCTGAATAGTACTACACACTACACACATTTCTAAAATAATGTATATATTTTATTCATCATCGAATACGATATCTTACATCTATAACATTATATTATATTACATTAATTGTTGTCATTGTTTGAAAATACATACGTACAACTTTTTTAGTCTTCAATCAATAACACACTATAATATCGATATTAATTATTTTCTCATTAATTGAATTTTTGTTTGCACTTAATCGTTATTAGTAAATAGCGCTTGTTGGAGTTGATTTATTGTTATGGACGTATTAAAAAAGTACATCAATCTACATTTAACAATTTTTTCTTTTGAATGAAATAAAAACATAACTCTTTAACCAAGAGGCAATTTAATTACATTACTAGAATAATATACAGCGTGATGCACGTCGTACAATAATTTGTTTGTTTTATTCAATTGCTTTATTAACCTCATGCTTGTTTTTTCTTAAATTTTTGGCAAAAAATCAGTGTGCATAGGCAACTTTAAAAATAATGAAATTTTTGTTGTTGTAAGTTGATGTAATTATAATGGAGTTTAATATATTTTTTGAATGGTGAAAACATTGCGTCCATTCTATTTCTGATAGACATGTATAAATGAACCGCAGTAAGGGAATTTGTGACACTAGCCATTATCACTTGGCGTCCTTTTCCACAGAAGTTGTTTTGACAACAATTTTCAATGTGAAAATAATATTAAACATTTTACCAAATAATGGACAATAAATTCGTCGATCAGATAGTAATTTTGCCTCAATATGTATAGTTGAAGGTCCACCAATAAGTTTTATTTACTTCTCTCTTTTTTGTATTTTTTTATTACATTTTCCTATTGATTTTTAATCATGAAATAAAACGAAAAATAGGTTATGAGTTATGAGAATTTTGTATATTATGCATTTTCACCAATTTACTAAATATTTCTTGTTGAATTATTTATAGATTCATTCATATATTATCTATTGAACTATAGGAGTTATAGTACATAACTACCTAGATACTCAAGTACTTACCAATGTTTTACGAGTTATTTATTTTTCATATACGTATTTGGGCATTTGTAGTAAACAAAGATTATCATCAAACCACAAACATCGTCAATTGACATCAAAACTGCGCAAAAATTCAAGACAATTTCAGGCTCCGCGCATCTAGTCGAAAACTGTGTGTTTTGTGACGGCCTTCTGAATTTCGTGCTTATATACTTTATCCACACACTGTATATACTAGGTTCCTAGGTTGATTATTAAAATTAGGGGCGAGGCGCAAAGATTGCTTGGCACCCCTTTGTCACGATTTATAGCTTATTCCTTATTGAGTTACTTATTACACGAACGTAACCCTTAGCCGGCATTTGCTTCGTAAGGAACTCGCCGTCCGCCACCACGAAAGTTAGGAACGCGCCCAAGAGACGTTGCGGAACTTATGAATTTATTGTTTAAGCATCAGTCTGTCTTCAACTATTCTAATATTGAATTGGGTCAGGCAATGAAATTAATTACGGATGCATTCAACTAAAAAGCACTTATTGAACTTGACGTGCAAAGAACGTAAATTATTGGAAAATTATTGTCGAGACGTTTTGTAAAAAACGTTAATTATACTGAATTCAAACCGCCCTTTGTGAAATGAAATAAATTAACTACAAAGGAGACTTGAAATAATGCATTATTACAAAACGCAATCCATACTAAGTTTTTTCGTAATTACTGAAACCATTTTCCGACTTTTCTGAAAACATCAGAGGTACAATTGCAAAACTAAAGTGTGTATTAGATACAGTTTTTAATGCTGAAAAAATATTGTCTGTCGTGTTTCCCTCTAAAAAAATCAGGGGAGCCAATATTTGTTACTGACTGTTACTACTGTTAAATCAAATTTTTATACTTTTCAATACCGAAAGTTAGGGCACTACTTCATATAAACTTAAGTTCAGTTACAGAGCTGGATAATGTCACATTGGAGAGGACCTATCTCAATTTTACAAAAGATTTTGGCGCCCTATTAGTTGGACGTAAGAAAACCTTCAAAAATAATTTTATATTTCTGAAATTTTCTACATGTTTCAATATTGAAAGTGTCGTAGTTAGAGCACTAGTTACCAGGAACTTATTTCAGTTACAGGTTTTAACATTTTTTGATAGAATACAAAGAATATTTTTTAAATAATTGTTGGTTTTCAAAAATTTGAAAATTTTCCGTTTAAGGTGCTGTAGTCAGAGTAAAATTGGCCCACACAAGTTGAGTTAATTTTACCAATAATATTCTGATCACAAATTATTAAAAATTTGAATTCTCTTTTATAATTTTGGCGTATTCGAGAATATTATTAATTTGATACCTACAAATAAAGCTTGATAGGTAACTACGTTAAATTTTGTTTCGTTAAAAACAGTCGTCTTTATCATACCATTTGCTTCATTTCGATAAGAATTTTTGCACGTGCACAAATTGGATGATACTTTAAAATGTTATACAAAATACTAATGATTATCGAATTTTTAATATTTTGTGTAGTTGAACATTGAAATTGGTTTAGTATGTGAGTGCTCGCGGTTGGAAGTATCTTGTGCCGTTTTGGGACATTCTCCAAGAAGTTTTTAAGTTTAGTTTACGCTACTTCAAGGTTCGATTTCTTTTTACTTAAGTACAAAATTTTAAGGGCTACCCACCCCCTTGTTAACTACCAGTTATACGCAATAAGACTACCGAAGAAAGATGTCAAAAAGTGTACAGAATCACTATTGAGCGTCATTATGCCACATAATCTATTTTCTACATTGCGAGTCATACTTATGACTATGGCCTCAATAAATATGTCGTGGTGCTTCTCTAATATACAGGGTGTTATTCATAATAATACGAATGAATCAACTTTATCACTAGAGTATTCTACTGGTAAAAACAATTAGGGTATTATGCTTTCGACGCTTCATTTTGAAGTTATAGAGCATCAATAACCATTAAAGGTACCGTCATTTCTATTTTTAAGAGTGGCGAAATTTAAACTGATTAATATTTTATTATTTTCTCAATACTATCAGTTCCGGCTTTTTTTCTATTTTTGGATAGGTGTATTGTGGATTCTTCAACATCCAACATATCCAAAAATAAGTATTAGATAAATATGGAAGTTCTTAATTAAATACCGTTGTTTAGTTTATTTGTTATCAACAGATCCGGAGTTAGGTATGATTTTTTAAAGATTAAAATTTCAAAAATTAATAATTTATTTTGTAATTAAATTTGATAATTGTAAGTTGTAACATTAATTTATTCTATAAAGTATAAAAGAGTGTAAAGTAGTATTATAAAGTTCGAAAACCGCGACTGCAATTTCAACGACAAAAATTGTCTCACGTGAATTGAAAGCTGACTAGTCGAATGTTGATAATATTTTGAGATAGTGTATAAAAGTGTGACAATTAAGGAACGCCGGCGTGAAGAACCAACATTTATTTGGTGGTGGTGATTCTAAACTACTAACTACCCTAGATTATTAGATGAGATGAAGATGATTATCTAAAAATATAGTTGCTTAGCCAACTTTCTAGACACTTGCGTTATTTTTAACACAACGTAATGAATTTTATAAAAATGGAGAGGTTAGTTAAATGAATTTGATTCACAAAATCCTTCTCTTACCAGTTTAAAGTTCAATAATTAGGTATACGTGTCTATAGATGTTGAGTGGTGGTGGTCGGGTCTGATCGTCTGATTAAATTTTTATAAAAGCATTGAGTAGGTATTGTGTTGACAAGAATTTATTCAACAAAACAAAAATGAATTAAAAATTTTAAATAGTATTCAAAAATTTGAGTACAAAATTTAATCAAAAATATTTAAAATGGAAATAAAGACATTACAACTTAATCTCGAGGAAACTGACAATACGAGTACTCTTCACTTCCCCGGGTCTGAATAGAACTCGACAAGACAAACCCAACTCTCACCTTTCGTGATAAGAAGGGTTGCACTTGTAATGTTAAGAAAACCTAATTATTCCATAAATTTCTATTATTTGTTACAATTTTGGTACAAAAACACTTCCGGTTAAGCCAGAAATTGGTCAAGCAAAAGGAGTTTTTGAAAGCACCCTGTATATTTTATGATTTTTAAAATATCCTAGGATTAGCGGTCTAATGATACCAAACATATAATTTTGACTTGCGATTCAGCTGGAAACGAGATCAGCTTTCCCATTTCAAATAGAAACACCCGGTATAAGTTTAGGCTTTTAAAATCAGGGAGAGGTTCTGAAGACACTATTTTTTGGTACTATTTCTGATATCTTTTTAAATATTTAAGAGTTTGTATAATTAGCTAACGCGTACGCAAAGGTACCTACTTTATTTACGTTTATTAAACTTCTTCAATTTCATCGATCATGACATTTTATACTAGGTTTATGTGCCCTGTTTGGCCCAAAATTTCTGATTCATCTAATGTAAAGGAAGTTTTTTCAAAATAGACAACTCAAACTCTCAAACAATCGTACTGATGTATTGTATTTATTGAAAAATAAAATTCTAAAAAATCTATTACAGTATTCACTAAAACATAATAAAACAAACAGAGCATTTATTGACTTTTTTGTTTTTATACTTTATTTTAACTTTAGTAGGGGCGATTTCCCTAACCGAAAAACACATTAATATTGCCATTTTGAGAAAATACTGTTATATATTATTAAACTTTGTTCAACAACCATCGGCACTTCGAATAGATGTCAATTAAAGCTAATAAATTCACCTGAAGAATAGATACCCTGAAAATGTTTCGCCCCCGATGGTTCATCCTCTTCAACTCTACATATAGGTATTTGCTCTAATATAGCACGTTAATACCTATATATATTATATTTATTTATTTCTTCTAAAATTAAAAATGACTACAAATCATAAAAAATATCAAAATAGTCTACATTTCAAATGTAGCTCTATTGGCAATTTATGTTTAACATCTAAATATAACGAATTTTCGACTTCCTCTCTTTTCTTTAAACTATCAAAACTTTCATTATAAGCTGTTCTACGAACAGTACTTACGTTACTACGTAACAATCATATTTAGTAAAATATTTCACAAATTTTCATTTGAATGAAGAAACACAATTATTACAATATTACAATGTATAACATGTAGTATAATTTGCAAAATAGGAAATTTGTTTTTTTTTCATTTTAAGCAGAACATTAAACAACTATATCTGTAGCTTAGTGACATAAATTGGCAGAGTTTTCATAATAAATAATTTTTAAATTAAATACCAAAAAACTCTCATCTCTCATCAGATTTTTAAAAGATGGAAAACGCATACGAACATTGCTTTATAGTATTTGTAAGTATTATAATATATATGTAAATTATTTTATGAAAACCCTGTATATAGTATTGTATAATAGGAAGATTTTTTTTAAAATGAGCCCCTTTTGTTTGTTGCTTTTACTTCATTACTTCAATAATATTGCTAATTGAAAAACAGATTTTATCGTGTGCTCGATGTCTCTTATTTTTATTTAATTTTTTTTGTAATAATGTATTTTATCAACGCCTATGGCTCCAAAGGCAAACTTACTAATTAAAATTACTGTAATACTAAAATCTACGCTCTTCTAAAGCTAAAAATAAGTACTTATTTACACTATTTACAATTGAATTTACGTCAACTGTATACAACAACAAATACTAAATTGCTAATTTAACAATTTAACATAGATTCTTTTAAAAGATGCTGGCAGCATTGAACATGTAAAACGGTAGTTTACAATTATTGTTTTTTTAATAAAAAAGTAAACAAAAAATAGATTTCGGAGAGTGTGCAAATTTGTAATAGTTTTGATTAAAGTTGAATTGAACGAAATCCAAGAGAGCATCTGTTTAATAATCATCCATTACTTCCATACGGAAAGCTTTTCCTAAGCTTACGCTATTGACATGCGATCCATCATCACTATCACTATCATCATCGTGGTATGGTGGTAAATCGTCGTCTTCATTATTCTGTGTGAAAAAAGCACAAAGAATTATTTATTTGCAACAAAATTTGTATTAGGCTTAAAGGTTGTTTAATAAACAAATCATAGAAATGGCTACTACGGGACCCCGAAAAGTTTTCTTGCAAGACAAGCTAATACTAAGAGACCAGCAAGTGCTCCGCAGAAGGCGCAGATAAAAGTAACTTTCGCCTAATATTGCAGTGGTCGCAGCAATAGAGTAGTATATTACATACCGAGGAGGAAAGCGTTTCATTTCTGTCGAGAGTAAAAATAGACTTTGCCGGAGAAGGCGTCTGTTTTTGGAGACTAGCGCTTTACTCATTAATTTTTACTATGTGCCCTTTCTGGAACTTTTGCAACACTGCAATTTTTGAAATAGCTACGTATTGGACCTACTACTTAAATCATTGTCACTAGTTGCTTTTTCGCTTCTGAAATAAATACGCAAATACGCTCGTCTTAACGGACTCATGTTCTTATCATTATCACAAACTTTGCTTCTTTTCAAATTGCTAGGCAAATAATGCTCTTTTTATTAAAAAAATTACAGCTTGCTCCCGGTGGAACAACTTCTTACATTATTATTTGCAATATTGGACAGCTCCGTAACTGTTGGGAACATGATGTGAGAACGTCTCTTGTTACGTCCGCTACATTCCCAATATTTTGGTCAATTTTAGTAGCGATTTCATTTACGCTACTTTTTTTTAGCGAAAGGGAGGGGGGTAGTTTGTTTTTGGTGGTCAACAGAAATGCGTTGGAAATATAATCTCAAAACTCAAGTAACGCTCTCGTAGCGCAAAGTGAGCGTAAACCAGTAAATTGACTAACAAAATACGTTGGAGCGGAGCGGTAGCGGATTACGATAACGTACCCTGAATCCGCCCGTTATGACCACGGTTATGACTATGTATACAATCAGGCGTATTCTGTATCACTATTCTTAAAGGTTATGATTTATGATACAGAATAGGCCTGATTGTCTGCTAAAAAATCGGTATCATATAGAAAAATGTACCTATTTCTGAATTGTTTTAGTCCGGGAGGCAGCGAACACTTTTATTAATCCATAAAGTACAAAATTTTTGACTATGCCGGATGAAAAAACATTGCAAATGAGTAATAAAATCTGCCTGTTGAAAATGGCAGCATTAACTTTGGGGAGGCTCGAGAAGAGTGGATTTTGGTTCTTTTTTCGGTTTCTCGCTTATAACTTGAAAACTAAGCGCTTTATGAGAACAGTTCTTCTACATAAAAATAAAGTTTATTAAATTTTCTACAAATGATATTTCTTAAGTTTTTGTCTTCAAGTGAACGATTTTGACGCTAGTTAAAGTTAAAAGCTTTCCAAAATTGCTCAAAAAATCTTTTATCGCTCATTACTCAAAAACTACGCAGTTTTGGAGGAAAGTGTTCAGATACAAAATAAGTTACATTCAATTTCCTACAAATTATGCTTCTATAATTTTTTTCGTCAAACAAACACTTGAGGTGGTACAGCGCGTTGAAGTTTAGGGTGTTTCGGACCTAATTTTTAAGAGCCAGGCCGATTTTAGTCAAACTGTTGTGATTATCCTCTAGTGCCTGTGCTTTTCAGTTCTACAAATTTTCCGAAGACTTGTTTCAAAACTAATAATGATTCGTACCTATTTCATTAATTTTAAATAAATTAACAATTCATTTGGTAAAACGAGCTTGTAAAGCAATAAAAATAGCAAAACGGATTTTAAAAATTACATGGTAAGATAACTGCCGCGTGTTTGGACATGAAACTTCATTTTCAAAATATCATTCTGATTATTTCCGTTTTATTCTGGTAGGTACTGATATAAAATTGCTTTTGAAATAATTTTTCCTACAAAATTTTCTAAATTTTCACATCAAATCATGCACTCTCCACTAATTAAAAAAATAGAGAAACCGTAAAGGGCAACGCGCTCCTCTAATTCAATATCTCAGCACTTTGTTGTTCAATGAAAGTTATTAGTACTACCGTCTGCCTCCTTTTCTAAAATTGTTCTTTAATTGAAATTAAATTTTTCCACGGAAACTTCGACGGTATTGACTTAATAAATATTAATTCGGACACGAGAGAGTTGCCAATGTAAATAGAGCTGCCCCGATTTGATTACGTTATTATTTTCAAACGTAATAACAAAAACCCTTTCAGAATTTTGCTAACCTTGTGGTATTTGAAATTCTTAAAATAGTAGGTACAAACATGCAATGCGAAAAGCTGTCTAAACCGTGCAACATTATAATCGAGGAATGCTAGATTTATAAATTGCAGGATGAATGCAGACATATAATCTAAAAATATAAATAGTTTCTTTAATTTGATTTAACCAATAATTTGACTGATGATAATGAATGTAGAAGAACAAAAAGATGTAACGCTATACAAAAACGCTGCTTTTTTTACTATCTAAGAGGAAAAAAGCTTTCAATTTGGAGATTTATCATCGGTTTGAAGTTTGAATTATGACTTCCCATTCTACCGCTCAATTTGTGAGTTGGTGGTTGTCAGTATTATTAAATTAATGAATTATGGTAAACTTTCCGAATCGAAAATTTTCTCCCTTAGTATAATAATTTCGAAGCCATCGAGGCTTAAAGTGTCGAACATCGAACGATGATAATATCTTAGTGCTCATTCGTTTTCATGCTTTTGAACGTGCCGTGCATGTTTCTTTATTGTGATGTACTTACAATATTAAACTTCAAAATCTCCAATCGTAAATTTATTTTTAAGTGTATTTGTAGCAGTCACATCGTGTTCGGGACCATCTGGGCTTGTCAATTGTTCCTAACCAACGAAATTCGTTTAAAGTTAATGGTTAGTAGCTAGTAATTTGCACAAACGCTAATTAGACTCTGCAAGTTTTAGAGCTTATTTTTTTAAATGTTTCGGGTGGTTAGTTTGTGCAAATACATTTTTAAGTACAAAAGCCTCTATAACTATATACAACATTTACAAGTTATTGTAATTAACTGCAAACTCGTCCGATTATAGTAAATTCACTTTTGTTGTATACTTACATCGACATCGGTCATCATTTCTTTAGTAGACACCGTGGTATCGATACGCCTGATGGATCCTTCGTGAATGTTGATGTCGATTTTCAAACATTGGTATCGCCGCAATAGGAAAACTATCGGAATCGGCAATACTCCGGCCAAAACCATCATAACGGCAATAGCGAGCGTCCAACCGGGAAAATCCGTAGGGACTGTTCTTGCCTAAAAAACTACCGTTAAAAACGAGCGTTTTAAAGTACAAAAAATTACCGTCTCTGCGTCCCAAGCTTGATATTGAGGACGTTCTATGAACATGAAGACGATAGACGACACCAGTATTGTTATCATAATTCCAGGAGCTAAAAACCTCCAGGTGATCCGCCAAAACAACCCGGGCTTGTATCCTGTCATATCGTAAATGTCTTTACAAAACCTATCGACTCCGTAGATGTACGAGACTGAGACCATTTCGGCAAAAGCGACCACGACTAAGCCAATCGTTCCGGCAAACGAATCGAACATCTTAACCCAATATTCACCGGCCCCTGTCGTAAAAATCATTCCCACGCACAAACAAGTAAAACAAACGACGCCTAAACAAAAATAACGATATTTTTTCGACGCCAAATCGTAGTTTAAAAAAATTACCGGTGATGATCGGCTTTCTTATTCGCTTAAATATTTCTATGTCGAATAGTGTGCAGAGAACTCCTTCTAAAATTCCGATTTGGGAGCCCAAGCCGAGAGAGAGCAACATCAGGAAAAATATGACGGCCCAAAATGGTGCCCACGGAAGTTCGATTATCGCTTGAGTAAATACGACGAAAGCCAAGCCTGTTCCTTCGGCAGCCTAAAAATTTATCAAATTTTTAATTTTGCATTTTACTTCTTTAGACGAGTTACGTTTTCTAGCTGATCTTCTAATGAGCAATTGTGTAATTTCATCTGTTTGAAGTGTTGCCACGTAATATTAGCTAATTTGGCTTCGTAAATATCATCAGTCACATTGGTAATAATTAGTCCTCCCGTTACCATTTTCTCCTTATTACTAAAATAGAAATCGATAAATAAAGTTTGGCAAATTAAAAGGGTAATACGTACCTAGCGATACATTTTGCCACATTTGTCACGGCCTTGAAACCCAAAATGGCAAAAATTACTGCGCTAGCGTATATGGCAGTGAAGGCGTTACATACGGAAACTAAAATGACGTCTCTTACGCAGTTATTCTTAGGAGGGTTGTAGGATCCGAATGCTATCAACGATCCAAAAGCTAACCCGAAAGAATAAAATACTTGAGTGGCAGCATCGAGCCATACCCTGGGATCTGCTAATTTACTCAACTGAAAGAAAATTGCAATTCAACAATTAAACGAATAAAACAATAACTTACTTAAAAGCTGTTATTTGCATACCTTTGGAGCAAACATATGCCCAAGTCCAGAGCTTGCTCCTTCTAAAGTTAGTCCTTTTATAAAAAATATAGTTAAAACTATGTAGGGGAACAGCGAAGTGAAGTACACGACCTGAAACGACGTTTTATTACTTTAAGTTAAAATCGGATCTTGAAGTTACATACTTTTCCTGAGCTTTGAATTCCTTTCATCACAATAAAAAATACAGTGATCCACGCCAACACCAAACATAAAACGATCCACCACTTAGGAAAACCCGGCTCTGTGATAGAAGGCGCCGCATCTAAAGTCGTACGATACCAGAAATATTCTGTTTCTGAAGAGAAAACACATTCATCTACTCGACTACCATTAATTATAGGACAGGCTGCATATGGCAATGGGCTCTAAAATTACTTTTTTGATAAGTAATACTGACGTAGAATTACTTGGTAACAAATAAGTATTGTTTTACACTTACCTGAAAGCTATTAAATAAATAGAAGAAGCACCAAGTAATGATGACGTTGTAATAGAGAGCAACAAAAAATGCTACTATACACGAAGAGATTCCAATTCCACCCAACCACGGATGTATCGTATTCCACACTCCTAACGAGCCTAAACGCATTTTTTGCCCTATTCCTAATTCTATTAAGAATAATGGAATGCCTTCGAGGATCAACATAATGAAGAAGGGTATTAGGAAGGCACCTGAAACAAAAAACAAAATGTTAGAAATCGTGTTTTTTACCAAGACACGAAATTGTTTTAACATACGCTACTAAAATCTGGGTCGAGGAAATGTAAAACGAGTTCTATTCTATTCGTGGAATATAGGCACTTTTCTTTATGTGCTGAAATGTATGCTTTCACAGCGTACTGAGCATTTTTATTGTTGTGGGATCACGAAACACGAACAATGCATAATGGGAAACCGACTTTGTTACTCGGAAAAATTGAGATGCCTATTAAAATTGCTTTTACAATCTCTCGAAAATTCGTATTGAATAAAGTTTCAATTCGCGTTTCTTTGTACGAAAAAGTTTACAAGGTTATATCAAAGATTTCCTTTACTTGTGAACTTGGGGGATATACAAAAATTTGTTTTTCGCCGATTGACGTCACTGCTTGGCTTATTTAATTGCACTCTATCAAAAAATAGGCCCTACCAAAACTGTTTTAGGACTCGTAGCTCGTAGCACGAGGTATTAAATTGTGATTTCTGTTTTCACATTGAGGTTTAAAGGTGGAACCTTTTTAAATTGATTCCTTACCTTCTGGTACACCAAAATCCGATGGTCGTCAAACTGTCGTCCTGTACGGAGTGGCTAAAAAATGCAAGAAACCGCGAAATTCTTTACATTTTTTCAGTTTTTGTCATTTTTTACCCAAAAGGACTAAATTTTTGGCAAATGCAGTGTTGTCCTGTTTAAAAGTAGATACAATTGTATAAAAGTTTGCAAAAATATACACCATTGATTGAGACGGCTGGCGTCATTAATGTGAGTGTTTCTGGGTTAATGGGCCGTGGTTAAGAGGTTCTTTAAAAGATTATTGACGTTTCGTTGACTGCTGTAGCAAACATCTCCTCCTGAACCTTCAGTATGGTCACTTCGACCTTTATCGCACAGGACAAAACACCTCCGAAGATGTTTGCCACAGAAGCAAACGAAACGTTAGATATCTCTCAAAGAACTTCTTGACCACAGCTCATTGGTCTTTTGTGCACTTGTATCTCGGGCACCATTAGGTCTACAGAGAACATTCTAATCTCAAGTTATAGAAAATTTAGTCTACTTTTAGAAAGTATAGAACTGCCTTTACCGAAAAATTAGTCCTTCTTGGCCAAAATTGACAAAAACTGAAAAAAGGTAAAGTATCTTGGATTGTTAAGTCACCCCGTACAGGGCGACATTTTGGCAACCATCTCATTTTGGATTCCCAGTGGGCAAGGAACTATTTGAAAAAGGTGCCAGCTTTTAATGTCGAAGTGATGAAACCAGAAACCATTGCTAAACGACTTTGATGCGACTGTGCACTACAGAATAAATAAATATTGTAAATAACGTTGATCATTTATTTAATAAAATATTCGAGTCTGCCGTGGCAAACAATTGACCTTCGCAAGCACTTTTCTTTGGTTACCCGTGAATAATGAAAATGGCAATTTTCTATTAATTGGTCACCAGACACTACCCCGACTACCCGTGATTAATGAAAGTGGCCTTATTTTTAACAAACTTTTGACACGTCGGTACGTTTTCAGGTAAGCCGTTCGCTTACCTATCATAAAAACGTAAAATTCGATTTTCCGGTGGTATTATTGGAAAAAGTTTATGTAATCTGCACAAAGTAAGTTTGTAAGTTTACGCTGCGATGGGAAGAATCTATAAGTACCTATACCGTAATGTAGAGCATGAAGAAGTGCCTCGAGAGACTACTTTTTGCTTTGAAAAATAACTATTAGACACGAAAAAGAAAAGTCTGGCTTTTTCTATTTTGCCAATAATTGAAAAATAACTTAAGATAACAATTTTATTTTTACAGTAGTATTACTTCCCCTAGTTCAAACGTTATTTTATCTCGCCAAAAGAAAAAACTGTTCATGTAATATCTGTTACGGATTACGATCGTCGGTCGAATCCTGGAGGTACGAGTATATACCTATTTATTTGTGCAACCCAATGTTTGAGTTCGAATTGTACAACGTACAACTGATTACAATTGCATATTTCAACAATCAAACCACCGATAAATTAGAGACGGAAACGTCATTTTAATGTGAGAAGAATTTTAATATTGTTTCTTGCAACCCAACCTGATATTTCCAAATAATATCTTGTATCTTAATAAAGATAAAGCGCCATTCCGTGCAAGACGACAGCAGCTTGTAAATATCGTTCGATATCGCCCATCTGCATTTGCTCTACATTTACTTGCCCAATCGTTAAGGGTTTAAATCTGAAAAAGTACCAAAATGGTGTACAATTAGATAACGGCAGATTAAGGATAGCAAGATAGATGCGATAAAATTTTGATTAAATATAGGGGTCGCTTCGTAGAAGAAAGTTATCGAAATTTAAAAATAAATTTAAAAACTTGAAAAATGCAACTTACAGGAAATTGGTTACGCAATTTTAAAGGAACTAGAGACTGAAGTGGAGATTAAAAAACATAATTTAGGAATAAACTTTTGAAAGATATAAATATCAAAGAATAATTCAATAATATCTATAAAAAACTATTGACAAAAATGTAAAAATAGAAATTATTTTTACCGCTAATGATCTAGTTATCGATGGGCTCATCTATTCGTACAATAAAAAAAAAGTTCGTGTATTTGTATAAGTAAGCTAGCTATATTCTCTCCATAAAATGCAAAGTACGCGATATTTTTAGGCTCACATTTTCGAGCGCGCCGACGGACACAAAGTAGATTATTATTGATGAAAAAAGTATTGAAGTTTCTGATGAAGTATGCATCAGGGTTACGTTATGAGAAACTTAATGATTAACATTTTTTGAGTTTCGGTCAATTTCGACCCCCAAGAATAAATTTTTTGGTTTCAGGATAGTTATGATTTCTTAGTATTAATATAATGTAATATAATATATATATAATATGTATAATATGTAATATAATATAAATCCAAGTTTTCAACCTCGGTGAACCTCCGGTTCTTTGTCAAATATCCAAAAACATATACGATTAAGTTGTAGAATTGTGATTCAGATCCGAAGGTCCGTCGAGGACCAAAACTTGGATTTAGTATTAGGCACTCATCAGATACTATACAAGGTGATTCTAAAATCTATACCCAACGGTTTAGTAGATATAAAGCAAGTCAATTAATGACGAAAATCTTAATAAAGTTTTTCTCTAAAATGTCTCCTAGGGGAGATACAGCCCTTAGAAGGTGGCTCCCTAAAGAGAGTTTTTATTTAATATCTCCCAAACCGTTGGAGATATTAATGTTAAAATTTGGCATAACTACCAACTTTTCATGCTTAACAGGACCACCTTATTAGGATTTTAAGATGTCAACTCAGAGTAAGTGAAATCTGAAGAGGAGGTGCAAATAGCCTCCCTGACTTATTTGTGCGTAGGTTTCTTTTGTTTTTGACACGAAATTATTAAATTTCATTGTTATTTGTAACAAAAAGGTACTCTTGTCAAAAATCTTTAGGGCCTACCGTTTTACTGGTAAATTGCTTTAAATATTTTTTTAAAGTTGATTTTTATGCATAAACAGCCGTCTTAGGTAAAATTTTTGTTCTTTTATTCCATTTCAAAAATAACAGTATGTTTATGCATAAAAATCAACTTACCAAAAATTTTTAAACCAATTTTACTCGAAAACGGTGGATCCTATTGATGTCTGACAAGGGTACCTTTTCTCCGTAAATAATTATGAAATTTAATAATTTCATGTCAAAAACAAAAGAAACCTACGAACAAATAAGTTCTGAGTTGACATCTCGAAATATTAATAAGGTGGTCCTGTTAAGCATGAAAAGTTGGTAGTTATGCCAAATTTTAACATTAATATCTCCAACGGTTTGGGAGATATTAAATAAAAACTCTCTTTAGGGAGCCACCCTCTAAGGGCTGTATCTTCCTTAGGAGACATCTTAGAGAAAAACTTTATTACTCTTTTCGCCATTAATTGACTTGCTCTATATCCACTAAACCGTTGGGTACACATTTTAGAATCACCTTGTATAACCTACCAAAAAATGATAACTACCCCATTTCATGGAAGGTAAATAATCGGGATCTAATATACATATACTCGATATATAGAAGATTTAGTTTTGCTTTAGTTTTGGGCGTTTGACCATGATCTGCAGGCTCGTCAAAGTCGAAAACTTGAATGTATGATTAGATCTTCATCATATACAACATACCAAAACATCATTACTACCCTATTTAACGAAAGGTAAATATTGCGAATATTTGCCAGAAATCCAACTCTACAACCGCAACTAAACCGTATAGAATATATTATGTATAGATACGAATTATTTATCTTCCATCAAATGGGGTAGTTCTCATGTTTTATACGATGAAGGTCTAATGATAAATCCAAGTTTTCAGACTTGGTGGGCCTCCGGATCTTTTTCAAAAATCCAAAACTAAATCGTATATAAAGGGTTTTCCAATAGGGACTTGACAACTTTGAATTCAATTTGTGAACGCACCTTTTCACTAATCATCGAACTGTCACTGTCAATTTATTCAGTAAACTTAACACTTTCATCATGGTAAAGTACACGAACGAACAACGTCTGCAAATTATAAAAATTTACTACAGAAATTCGGAGTCGGTGACCGCTACTTTAAGAGCGTTAACTCGGATTTTCGGTCGTAATTCTCGCCCTAGTAGACAGGCAGTAACAAGTTTAGTGCAAAAATTTGAGTATAAATATTCATTGTGTGATGTTGCCGTGCCAATGAGACAACGGGTTGGTCGAAGTGTCGAAAATATCGCTGCCGTTGAAACGTCCGTAGCAAATGATCCAAATCAGTCAATTCCACGGCGTTCTCAAGAGTTGGCCATCGCCCAGACCACTTTATGGCGAATTTTTCGTAAGGATCTTGGTTTACACCCATACAAGATCAAGCTGACTCAATAATTGAAGCCGATGGACCATTTGAAGCGACGTACGTTCTCCGATTGGGCTCTGGAAAAGATGCGCCAAGATGATCAATTTCATGGCAAAATCATCTTCAGTGACGAAGCTCATTTTTGGCTTAATGGGTTCGTCAATAAGCAAAATATGCGTTATTGGTCGGGTGAAAATCCACATGTGCTTCATGAAACACCACTTCATCCACAAAAAATAACTGTTTGGTGCGATTTGCATGCCGGCGGCGTCATAGGGCTATATTTTTTCGTCGACGATAATGATCGTCACGTTACTGTGAATGGTAATCGTTATTGTGCCATGACTACCGATTATTTTTGGCCCGAATTGGAAGATATGGACTTGGACAATATGTGGTTTCAACAGGACGGTGCCACAAGCCACACAGCACACCGTACAATCAATTTATTTAAGAGTAAGTTTGATGAGCGTGTTATCTCAAGAAATGGACCAGTCGATTGGCCGCCTCTTTCGTGCGATTTAACGCCTCTAGACTTTTTTCTTTGGGGCTACGTCAAGTCATTGGTCTATGCCAACAAACCGACGACGTTGGAAGAGCTCAGAGCCAACATTGAACGCGAAATAGCAGCCGTTTCGGCCGAAATGTGTGGCCGAGCCATCGAAAATTGGGTCCAACGAATCGACCGCTGCAAACGTGCCCGCGGTGGCCATATGAACGAAGTCGAGTTCCATTCATAAATGTTTTGATTGTACTTCAACCCGATAATAAAGTTTTTGAAATATCTCAAATGGTTTGCATTTTATTTTGAAAAAAAGTTGTCAAGTCCTTATTGGAAAACCCTTTGTGCGTATTTGGCAAAGATCCGGAGGTTTACTGAGGTTGAAACTTGAACTGAAAATTTATCATTATTTCTTATTTCATCATATACAGTGTGTCCACGGATGGACCTAACTATACTTGTAAACTTCCTTATTTTTCATTTTTTGATAAAAAGTTATTCTTTATGAAGAGTTTTGCTTCTCTTGAAAAGTCCTTTGCCATAGTCAAAATGTCGATGTAATGTACAGGGTGTTTAGAAAATGGAGAAACGTGAATGATGATAAAAGTAAAGTACTAGTTATACGAGAAGAAATGAAAAATGGTAGAGAAAAAATTTGTTTCTAATGTTAATAGAAGCCCAAATATGAAATTTGAACATTGTATCTCAAAGTTTGTATTTGTGTAGAAGTAAGAGGATCTTATGTTGAGTACTATCAATGGTAATATTTATGCAAGAGAGCTGCGATGTTATTGTTGTTTGAGTTCATATTTCATTAAATTATGCACTTTGGTAAACTTCATTGAGTACATGAGTACTAATTGCTTTTATTTTAAAGAAGTCAAAAATACACATTTTGAGATACAATGTTCAAATTTCATATCTGAGCTTATATTAGCATTAGAAACAACTTTTTCCTTTAACGTTTTTCATTTCTTCTCTTATAACTAGTACTTTACTTTTATCATCAGTAACGTTTCTCTATTTTCTAAACACCCTGTACATTACATAGACATTTTGACTATAGAAAAGAACTTTTCAAGAGAAGCAAAACTCTTCATAAAGAACGACTTTTTATCAAAAAATGAAAAATAAGGAAGTTTACAAGTATAGTTAGGTCCATCCGTGGACACACTGTATACAACATACCAAAAAAATTATATCTACCCCCAAGCCAAAAAATTAATCCTTGGGGTCAAAATTGACGAAAACTGAAAAAATGTTAAAAATTTCGCAGTACCTCCATCAACTGCCCTTTTAATTCAAATTAACCCCCCCCCTTTACCTCCCAAAAAACAACCAAGCGATTTATGTTTCAAACCACCTCCTGGACCACCAAGCTCAGGTTAAAAAGTGGCAATGAGAATGTTTTTACAGAACTTTCTTTTTGTTTTTTTTTCAGTTTTCGCGAAAAACGTCGATTGTTTTCAAAACTCGCTGTTTCCTCGAGCCTATAGCCTATAATTGGAATACGTCGCAAATTTTCAAATTTAGTACTAATTAGTGGCCCAGTGGTTTGTTTACGCACCACATTAATTTTATTTTTTTTAACTATTTTGTTGGTGAAAAAATTTAAATTTTTATCATAACTTTTCATTAGAACTTAGAACATACCGTTCTTAGGCTTAAATGGGTTAAATGTAGTTAAACCTATTTTTGTCGAATAACAATTTAACTAAAATTAATGATAACCAATATTTCGTTATCAAACTAACCTTGTATCAAATACACTTGAGTATTAATTCCCGTATTAATTTCTAATACGGAAATTATCATCCACGAAAAGGTATGTATTTTATCAATTGCCACGTAGACGCGATAATACGAATCAGCTATTATTACAATTACCGCTTAGATACTTTTTGATGGAAAGTTTATTTATTGTTTCGTAACTAACTACTGTTGGCTGCTATATTATCATTCCTATAAAAGAGGAGATATCTGAATTTTGGTAACAGGCAGAACTGTTTGTACGTGGGTGGATAATAAATCGATACGACGTATATCTCTACAATAGAATATAAATGAATTCGTTTGCTTTTAGGCCCATTATAAAGAAGTGGGCGTAAGTAACAGAAATGCTTCCAAACAGACTGTAATCCAGTTTTCATTAAATAGTAATAAAAGAAATGAAAGAACCGTCGAATATATTTTTTCACCGCCGCGACCGCCCTTTCAAGTCATTTGTTAAATTAACAAAATATTTTATTATAAAATATACTTTCATACAAGCTCTTCACTGGAGGCCTTGCTGGGAAATTTGTCTGGGGAAAGTTAAAAACGTCCCTAAATGTTTATTGAAATCATTTTTAATTTTCTCTGCTCTTGAGTAGTTATAGTACTAATACTATATAACTTGCAACGTAATAAAATTTCGACTGAAAAGAACTGGGGCGTATACATAGAAATGACATAAATTTATTTAGAGCGATTTTATATTGCTTTGTACTTTTAGAACCCTTTTTGGGCTTTAGCTTTACTCGCGATTACTCCACCCTAAATCTAAAACGTTATTATTTAATTGTTTTGCCTACTAAATTCTGTTTTGTACAAAATACAGACTGTTCCATTTTAATCTTCCTCTAAAGAGGAAAACCTCTCTTGATGAGATTTAACTAATAGAAGCTAGCGCCGGCTCCGTTATGAGTACATCCCTGTTATCTAAGCAGCGAGGTACTTTATACGAGTAATTATAATAAGAACAAACGAAATACAATAAATTCTAAAAGCTTATCAAGCTCATCACTATTACCTATTACATTTTGCATAAGGGCGAAATTTAATTACTCTTATTTCACAAGGTTATTTTGGTATTAGCGTGATTTGTTGTTTATAGGTTTATACTGGCTATTCGCTATTACTGCTATTGTACATTTATCTATTACATAAACTACTAACCTATACGAGGTGATTCAAAACTTGAAACGTGTTGAATTATAATATAAAATGTTACCAATATGTTATAAGCAAGTTTAAGAATGTAAAGTCAAAGCTATTGCACTTCCAGCTCTTAGAACTTGAGAACCACTTGAATTTTGATCACTTTAAGTTTTTTAGTTCGGTAAAATTAACTAAATTCGATATTTCTCCCACATTTCAAAAACAATTAAAATCCATGAATAGAAAAGATCATTAAGGCCACAGGAGGTTTGACCTATAAAAATATAAATTTTTTGGTTTAAGCTCAAGCTGAAAGAGTAAAAATATGGTGATTAATTCGTAGAATTTTCTTTCTCCTGAAATTATTTTTCAACTTCTGAATGCCGACTTCGAAAATTTATTCAAAAAAATAATAAAGTTGAAGACAGAAGGGATGACATAGTGACGTGACGCCATTGCCATCTAGTCTATTGAATGGAGTGTGTTGTAAAATAAAGTGCCATTCGAAAATGCTTTTGAATTTGAGAAATTTAATTGAAATGGCAGATACTTTTTACGCTGTTGCATTAAAGTTAAACGGTATTGTACAATAAAATAATGTTTTGTTCCTGACCCTCTTACCGTTCGAAATTCAATGGGAAGGGATTGGATTAAAACTCGTGCATTATTCAATTTGCTTTACCTTGAAACTCACAAAAGAAAAGAAAAACAAGTTTATCCGTTTTGTTTTGTTTTTCTTTCAATTTTTAATATCTTAAACGGCTTGGAATTAATTGAAATTTATGTAATCGGAAGAAGAGGAATTTGTTTAAGTGAAATAATGGAAAAAGTTTTAATTACTGTTGCATTTAGTTGAATGAGTTTAGAATTTGCGAGAAAGATAAAAAGAAAGTTTTCCAAAATCAAGATTAGGTTGCACACACAAAAAAACGTAATGTAATGTTGATTAAATCCTCCATGTTATTCTTCAACCTTCAACAAACAATAATAGGTGGAATACGAACCATTTTTGGAAAATCGAAAAGCGAAACTCTTCAACTGTTTTTTTAGATCTACTATCCGAGAAAACTTTCTTCGAGAAGAAATGATTGCGGACGGACCAATTAGGTACACGACCAGTACGTAAAAGAGCAAGATACTGTCTGGTCTAAGTTCAAGGGGCTTTTCTAAGAAACTCACGGGCATAAAAAAATAGCCTTTGTGTTCTAACAATTCATATGCAGTGAGGATGGATGGTAAAGAAAGAAGGACATGGACTTGAAACAGGGCTCTGTTAACATTCCATCCGATCTCGTTCTTTTCGATACCGAATCCAATTTTCAGCTTCTCAGATTTGAGTCCCCGATCTTAAAGATAGCTTCGCGAACTTTGTAAGTTGGAGGTTTCGGTCCACACCTTTTCCGAACCCCTCGAAGCATTTCAATTTTCTTGTTCGACTTCCTCTCTACGTTACCCACAAAAACTCCCCGCAACCGTATCAAAATTGTCCTTTTTACTACAAAATCGAAGAACGCCTTTTTATGTCGTTAATCAGTACTGTAGCTTTATATAAATGGGCTATTGAAATTATTATCTTGTAATAGATTAGATGTAAATTTCTATTACTACAGTTTTTTCATAAATTTGCATAGTATTGTTTTGCACCATATATAAATTTCTAATAACACGCACAAACTACATCACCTGTTGCACTGTATTTACAGTAAAGGAAAGATGCTAATGTTTTCCTTAGACTGTTACTAAATGTAAATATAAGTAATGTATTCTTTCTCTTAGTAATTTACAGAACAGTTCAATAAGTTTTCAGCACAGCGCTGAAGAAGTTTCACCAACCCATTCTCTAACCAATTAAAATAAGAATGTATTGGGGATGCTTAGGAATCTTTTGTAATTATAGTTACGTCATTATGCAATAACTGTGCAACTAGAGGTGTTCTTCGATAAGTATTTATTTTACTACTTCTCGGATATCGGATGCACTATCTCTCGGATTAACAAATTTACATAAGATGGACTTTGGAAGTCTAAAATCGGCAGCCTTTGCTGTTACGAAACAATTATCTTACGTTTTATTTGTGGTCTTGTGATCTTTTTTTTCCTCTGGCCATTTCTCAAATTTGTCATTTCTTTGTCCAATTTTATAATTTTGTCGTTCGTTCTCGTTCTTCCTAACTTTAAACTTTACGTTTTTGTGAACATAAAACTGCTGATGCATCGCCCTAATTAAACAGCTAATCGATATAGCGATATAACGATTCCTATTTTAGTTAGACTGGGTTGTTCTAAAACGTATTTTAGAGCATTCCAGAAGAAGCTTGAAAGAAAACATTTACCTAGGAGCCGGCCCAATTTTTGTAAAAATGGGACACTTAAAATAGATAAGCACTATTTATTTTCACCCATCTCTTCATTATGTTAAAATTTAAGCTCGCCAAGTCATGTTGGGAAAAATTTTGCTGTTCCATACTCAAAAGAGTGTTGAGAAATAGAACTTTTCCTATCAAGCGTTTAAAAATAAAAACGTTATCTGTGGAGAAAAATTTAAGGGTAATAAAAGGATACTTTATCTACCTGATAATAGTCCAAGAGCCCGCGGCTGCCAGACTTACGGAATTTTATAAAAGGTGATAGTTTTTCTATAGATGTCTCCAATACAGGTAAGAATGATCCCCACTCATGAAACCTGAGTAATGGTGGCTTTGGCAGGTAGGAGGTCGCAAAGGTGTATGAAATTCCATCTCAAATTCGTCAAAGTATAAAGCCCAATTTTTTTATATTTCATTCGTAACAATATTAAAACTCGCGTCGCTCATTGCCAGAGACTTAGTATGGTTCCAACCCCCTGCCAGACACCCTTAAACTATTATAATTTGTAATTATACAGGTACGTTATATTATAAACCCTGAATTTTATATATATTTTTTGGAGAACTATTAAATAATGTTTAATTAGTAGCCAGACAGTTTCGAGGGTTCTATCATCCTGCCAGACGCATTAAAAGTGTGGTAAACTTCGCTTGGAGACTTTTTTACCGTTCATTTGAGAGAAAATTCTTTGGAACAAAAGTTGTAGGATTTTAAATTGCCTTCAGACCGAGTGTATTGCTAATATTTTAGCTCAATCAGATTCAAGCAATTATTGGGGTGAGGGGGGGGGGTAAGTAGAGATGTTTAGCGAATTTTCTCGTTTATATTGCCAAGAACCTGTCTCATATGACAACAATTATTCATTCTAACGTTATGGAGGGTAGTGTTTGAGGAGAGGGTATTTGGAGGGGGGGGTGACCTCATATAACATTAACATCGGTTCAGGACTTTGGCAACCACACGCGTTCAAAGATTGGCTAACTTGCGGTAAGTCGCACTTCTCCATGAAACCAGGTTTGTCGGTACTCTTTTGGCCATAACTCCAAAACTTTTTGTCCGATCCGCAATTTTTCTTTTCCATCTCAAAGCTGGTTAAATTTACTATCAGATCCTTTGTATAAAGTTATGATTAAATCCTATAAAATACTCACACTAGCCCACTGAACATGTGGTAATCGTCATATTTCGCAAAAACGTACACATTTAGCGTGCTGGTGTGAGTATTTCACGGTATTGAATCAAATTTCATATACAGGGCTGATAGTAAATTTAACCAGCTTTCAGATGAAAAAAAGAAACTACGGATCGGACAAATAGTTTAGGAGTTATAGCCGAAAGAGTACCGACAAACTAGGTTTCATGGGGAAGTGCGACTTTAGTTTAAGGGTGTCTGGCAGGGGTTGAAACCATACTCAGTGTCTGGCAATGAGCGACGCGAGTTTTAATATTGTTACGCATGAAATATAAAAAAATTGGGTTTTATACTTTGACGAATTTGAGATGGAATTTTATACACCTTTGCGACCTCCTACCTGCCAAAGCCACTACTACTCAGGTTTCATGAGTGGGGATCATTCTTACCTGTATTGGAGACATCCATAGAAAAGCTATCAGCTTTAATAAAAGTCTGGCAGCCGCGGGCTCTTGCTCTATAAGTGATAATACATGTTTTAATACCTCCAAGAGATATCAATTGGATGAATAAAAAGACCCAGTGGTCAATAATTTTTAAGGTAATCAAATGACTTTCCAATTATTTACTAAATCTCAAATATTGATCGAAAAACGTTTTTTTTTTATTTCAAACGTTAACCGAAGTTGGAAAAAATTTAGTAACGAATAACAAACATGAAACACCAATTTGCACGACACGAAATTATTATTTAGGCATTTAATTATAATTTCCTGGCTTTTATTTCAAATTAAACTCTTTAAAAATTAGTTTTTTAATTTTATTTGCCTAACAATATATTTCCTACCCACTTTTATATACATTTTTATAGATATATTAAACAATCTTGTTTATAAAAAAGGGCACTTAATTTTAATAGAATTTTTAAACCAGTGTTCGCAATTTAGATACAGAAGAGTGAACATCCCCAAACGTGCCTTGGTTGCAAAATGCGCGAAGTATAAATAAAAAAAATGCCATTAAAACAGTTTAATTAACGTAGTTGTTGGTAGAAAATTCGAAATGCATTGTTAAAGTTACTAAAATGACAATAGTAACTGCACGAAACTAATAAAAGGTTGAATTACCATAAAATCCTAAAAATTACAGTAAATAAGTGAGTTTAATTTGCAACCTCTGTATATGTATTCGAAATGAAGTTGCGAAAAGTTCGTGTTTTCAAGGATTTAGGTTAAACCTTTATTAGGTAAATTTGAATCGTAACTGAACTTTGGCCTTTTACAAATTCTATTTTAGTTTTGGAAAGTTTTGAAAGTATATTATGCCTTTTTCAAACAGAATTTTCTTGAAACTTACATACCACACAGCAAGAATTTAAGTGAATTTCTACCGACTCCATAAACTTTCCACTTTTAAAAAAGACCACACAGCAGAAAAAGTTAGGGGAAAAGTTGTTTATCGCGCTGGATAGGCACCGAAACATTTTTCAATTCAATTTGCTCTAAATGAATTTATTTTAAAGGAAATTAACGGAAATAAGTGTTGCTCAGTTTTTATTAGCCCATTTTCCTATAGCGGGATAACGGGTGTCCAATTCAGAACCCAAAAGATTCCCCAAGTTACTAGCCTGTTCGTTTAGTTTTAACAATTGTCCCCCGCCGATAGTGAAGTTTAACCGAACCGCTATAAAGAGTGGACCAATAAGAAAGTAAAAAAATTGTTTCATATTGACATCTGGCATCTACAGTCATTACCAATTTTAGCCAAGGAGACACAACTCGCTGCGGCACAACTCGTAAAAATTAGCAAAGCCTATAATGAAAATAAGCGTTCAAACATAATATAGCGCATTACGTGATTTTTTTGGATACGTTTATAAGCAAAATTGTTGCATTTGGGCCAATTAAAACCCAAGAGAGATCATCGTATCATCGAGAAACCTATGCATTCTCAAAGAGTCACTGTTTCGTGTGGTTTTTAGGCTGGAGGAATTATTGGGCCGTTTCTTTCGAAAATGGTGCCGGCTGTGAATAGTGAACGCTATCGTACCATCAATATGGACTTTTACGGCGCGAATTGGATGATATGGATGTGGACGATATGACATCCCAAGACCAGATAACCAATGCACCAATGGCGGCATTGTACGAGAAGTTCCCGGGACGCATTATCTCGCGAAACAACAATGTCAACTAGCCACCGAGATCGTTCGGTTTGGCAGCTTTGGAGTTATCTAAAAAGTAAGGTCTATAACAATGGACCAGCAACAATTCAAGAGCTAAATGACGAGATAGTAAGGCATATTGGTGGAATAGAGGAAAATTGATGCCAGGATGTCATCCTAAATTTTAACAAACGGATTGATGTGTGCCGCCGAGGTTGTGGTGAACATTTGGCTCTTACACATAATTGTTATCGATCAATAAGCATGGTTCAATAAAGAAATAAACATTTTTATCCCACCAGAAAAGCTATTTATTACAATTTCCAAAATTCCAATGGTGAACTTAGAATCAGAGACACACTGTATTATGTCTGGCTTTGTCTGTAAAAAGTGCTCCTATAAATAGAAAAACCCGTATATTATATAAATCAATAACACAAATTAATTCCGTCAAACACAGGGATATCGTTAAAATTTCCTTATTTCAAATTTCCGAGCAAACAATTTTGTACGGGCCCTTTAGTTGGCAAAGATAAAGATGACAAATCGTTTATTTTAAACATCTAAACTTTGAATGTCAAATGAATAAAATAATGATGGTTCCTGTCAAACTTTTTGTAAAAGTAATTTTCTCTGTTTTGGCGATTTATAAAATTGAGCAGCTAAGGCCCCAAAAAATGTTTTTAGTGAAAATTTCTATGCTTTCACTTTGTTAACTAGAGGGTCTAGTAAGGGCAAGAAAATGGCAATTTGCATTTCTTTAAAATGCCTCTAAAACGAACACGAATGAGCCACTTTAGCTTCACCACTCGACACATTGAAACAGTTGATCTGGCTCTGTTTGTCTGTCTCTCCATGAACAAATTTCAAAACCTATAACTACTATAAGAGCTAATAGAGACTAGAGAGGATAGCTTAGATATTCTTTTTTGATATCAATCCGAATTGTTTGTCAGTTTGATTCACGGTCTCTTAACTAAACGGTTGCCTTATACCACAGCTTTAGGGAGAAGGGGTAGCGGAGCGCGGAGATAGACCTGCAACGTCACTGTAGACCAGTAGACCGATCGCAGACGCAGATCAGTCACACTTATATATTCACGGTTTGTTAATTAACGTATAAAGTAATAAGTTCGAATTTATTTAACTTTTCATCAAATCTTAATTATGCCGGGAATGCGATGTGCAGTTGCTATTTGCAATAATAGCAATTTAAAGGCTAAGGTGGGGTTCACATTATAAGATTTCTTTAGTGAATAGTAATAACTTTTCTAAGCAGTTCTCGATTGAAAAATCAAATAATATGATAGTAATGTCTTTCGTGCTCACACTATTTGCTAATTTTTTGTTGACATGTTTTCATCCGACTTTCTGCTGACTTTGCATTCTTGCGACCTTATGAGTAGTTGCTTTATGATAATGAAAATCGCATGATGTAAACAAAAAAATCGACACACATGACAAATCCTAAAGAGACGTCATTAGATAAATCTTATAATGTGAACCTTATTTTAGAAAATGGGTAGAAATGTGTCGTTTCATCGTTTCCCAAAAAACAAGTCCTTGTGTAAAATATGGGTTCAAAAATGTCACCGAAAGGATAAATTCAACTCCAATACAAGTCACATTTGTTCAATTCATTTTACGGAAGATAATTTTGAAACATCAAACTTACAATCCAAATTGTTAAAATTATCCGTAAGGAGGAGACTAATACCTAATGGTAAATTTTTTTCTTATATCAAAAGTATTCTAATTCCTAATTTAATAAAATAATTTAGCTATACCATCACTAATTTTGCTTCCACATTCTCAAGAAGATACAGTTGAAGAAACAGATCGTGAAATTCGAAGACAACAAAAAATTAATAAAAATGTTGTAAAAGAACTTTTAGATGGATCTATTTGCCATACTGAACCGTCAACATGTACTTCGGAAATATTTAATCAAAATAATTTGGACATCAATGAAAACTGGCAACAAAAATATGAAGAGTTATTAAAACAGTATGACGCCATCAAGCAAGAAAATCATTCATTAAAAACCGAAACCGAAAATCAAAAAGCTTATACAATTGAAAAAAATTCCCACATAAAATCTTTAGAAAAAAATATAACTAAACTAAAATCGAACATTACTGCCGAAAATTCCTATAGAAGTAATATAGAAGTAGTGTTAAAGAATTTTTTGACAAAGGCACAACGAGATTTGGTTTTTGGTAGAAAAAAGAAAGTAGTTTGGTCCTCAGAAGATATTTCAAATGCCTTCGCAATCAGATATTTTAGTAAGCAGTGTTATTTATACTTGAAAGAAAAGAAGAAATATCCCCTTCCTGCAATTTCATCACTACAGAGATGGGCTGCAAAAATAAATTTGAAACAAGGAATTTTATCAGATGTATTACGTATAATGGAAGTGGCACAACACGAAATGTCGGAACTCGAAAAGAATGTTATATTACAATTTGATGAAGTAAAGGTCAAATCTGTATACGAGTATGATAAGGCTGATGACACAGTTATTGGGCCTCATATGCAAATGCAAGTCGTTATGGTGAGGGGGCTATTCGCAAAATATAAGCAGCCAGTATTTATTGGATTTGATACCAAAATGACCCAAGACATTTTAAATCAAATTATAATTAAGTTACACGAGATCAATTATATTGTGGTAGCATGTGTCTCAGATTGTGGTGGTGGAAACATAGGACTTTGGAAACAAATGAGTATAACTGTGGAAAATACAAGTTTTTTGCATCCCGTTACTCGACAGGATATTTATTTTTTTGCCGACGTTCCACATTTACTAAAATTAGTTAGGAATTGGTTATTGGATTACGGTTTTACATTAGGTAATGGAACACAAGTTACAGCACACCCTGTACGGTTATTAGTAGACCAAACAAATACGGAAGTCAGTTCCTGCTTTAAAATTAATAAAGTACATATCGAATGTGCAGGATCCTTACGACAAAATGTAGCACTTGCAGCTCAATTATTGTCTCACACAACCGGTACTGCATTATTACATTATCTTCCAGGAGAAAATAAAGAAGCTGCAAAAATTACAGGGGAATTTATTTTGAAAATAAATAAGTGGTTTGACGTTATGAATTCGTATACAACAAAGGCTGCAGTTTCAACAAAAAAGCCTTATGGATTAAATCTCGAAGAACAAAATAGTATTCTTCAGGAATCTTTTGATTTAATAAAAAATATGAGATGTATAAATCACTCGCAAAAAAGTTTACAAACATTTCAAAAAGGAATTTTAATTTCAACTTCTTCTTTACAAAAATTATTTTTGAATTTGAAAGAGAAGTACGGAATTTCTTATATTTTAACTAACCGATTAAATCAAGATTCGCTCGAAAATTTTTTTTCGCAAATAAGAGGTAAAGGAGGTTTTAATGATCATCCGAGTCCTTTAGACGCGATATATCGAGTTAGAATGATTATGTTGGGGAAAAATCCTGGGTTAGTTAAGAAACATAGTAATGTACAGGAATTTGAAGAAGGCGATTATATTACCACAAAAGTCATAACTCAAACTGTTGGAGTTCCAAACATCGAAAATTCTCGTGTCGATGATGATTCTGATTTTAGTTTTTCATCCGATAGTGACATGATACCATCTGACCAGAAAGTTTATGCACCTGCAATTCACCCCAACGTTCAAAGCTGGTCTGAAAATGATGGTTTAGAATATTTAGCTGGATGGGTAGCTTTCAAATTTAAAAAGAAGTATCCGGATATGGGACAACATACTTATAAAATTACTACTAATCAGTATAATAATTTACCAAAGTGGGTTCTTCATCTTTCGTTTGGTGGATTGATGCAACCCACAGAAAAATGGTTAGAGCAGGCAAAGATTTTAGAAAAAATTTTCCTCAAATATAATGAAAGTTCCTTTAAGAAAATTAAAAAACTTTGTCAACGAATGGTTAAAATAGCAAACAAGAAGTTGCCCGAACTTGCACTAGATGTTGCAAATGCTTATTTATTACAACGAATATTTATTAGAATTAAGTACCTAAATCAGAAAAATGAGCAAAAGAACACCAAGCGCAAGTTAGAAAAAGACCATAATGACAAAGCTGCAAAAAAAATGAGAAAAATTGTAACATAATATTTACCTATAATAACCATATTAGGTATACTTATGTATTATGTATATCTTATAAGTATTAAATTTAATGTAAGCGTATTTTTGTTTTGATTCGACTGGAAACTGGAGTAGTGGAACAATAATATTAACAATTAGGTGCTTATTCCTTATTTACTACACTTACTGCATATTGATTTTCTTGATTGAAATAATAATCTATCTGTCAGATATATTCAAAATTTCTTCATTAATTAAAATTTATTACTTTTATTTATAAGGAAACTTTAAAATAAAATAATTTTGTAGTTAATAGCCGATAATAGCGTACAACTTAATACGTTAAACTGTAGACCGGGTCCGGCCGGGTCTACTGTGACGTCGCGCACTGCTATTGGTTGGCGTTAGATGAGGCAACCGTTATAGTTAAGAGACCGTGAGTTTGATTGTCAGTAATTTTTATTGACATGCGGCGATATAAATAAACCGTGGTATTAATTTTTTATTTTGCTACTTATTTTTTTGTAAATTACTGTCAACTTAATCGGATGTCACCGATCAGGGATAACATACGTTTCATATAATTTTTGTTCAACAAAGACAGCACCGAGGGTTCTGCTAAAAGTTGTCACTTCTGAAAATCTTTTCAGGTTTCTATACCATTTGCCTCATCAATCCTAGATTGAAGTTACGAAATTTTTTAGTGCAATCGATATTGCTTTATTGTTTTTCAATCAATCAGTGTCTACGGAGCTGTTATTTTATTTTACTTCGTCCACTTTATTTTTATTTGCTAAAAGAAGTGTTATTCGATAATCCATATTCTTTGAGAAGGAAAATATTTATTTTGTCCCATCTATAATAACGTGTCGAGAATTATGACAAGTTTAATTAGAATAAGACGCACTGTATAATAGTTAAGTAGTAGTCCGCAATTTACAAAAAATCCCAAAAACATAACTTCGAGAAAGCTTGGAAGGAACTATAGTACCGAATAATTTCCATTTGAAATTAGTAAACTTTAAAAATGTAAAGTACCTACTAGTAGGTACAACTTGAATTCATAACTCGTTAAAACTTTACCTTTGGTGTATATTTTTCATTAAGAGAATTTTTCAGTAATAGACTAAACTAAAACAGTTGCATCATCATATTACCATATAACGAGATTTATGAAAGTAAAATCGCATTTCTTGAAATTCGCCGTGGTTAGCAATTGAAATTTTGTGCCAAAGCTTTGCAGTCTGTGCACATAAGTTATACCACCGAGCGATCAATTTATTCTATTAATTATTCTATGGTTGTATGTATTAAACAACCCACCGCTTATGTTTAATAGAAATATGTCAAAATCAGGTTTGAAAGCTTGTAACACGTGCCCATATTGTTTTATGCAAATTTGATGTTTGGTGGTAATTTGCGAGCTCGGTCGAATTAATTTTGATTTAATTAAGACATAGACGAACTTTTAACCTGACGGAAATGAGTTTGAAATGGTTTGGGCTTTGTATACCTATTCCTTTTTTTCTCTTCGAGTTTTTGCCACTATTAAGAGGGGGATTCAAAGTCGGTAGAAGCGCTAGTGTGTTTCTGTATTATCCAAAAAATTGTGTTTTGTCACATTAAACGTCAGAATTTTCATAAGCGTACGCCAGATCCCCCCCCCACGTAATTCGACATTATCGTTTTAACCAAACAAATACAATCTAAAGTAAGTGGAACATATGAGATTTTCAGTTGGAGGCTACGAAAGTAGTACTTCTGTGAACCTGGCTGTTCAAACTGGCGGAATTTTTGATAAATATCAATTATTTCGCGCGGAGTTAATATTTTGGCATTTCATTATTGTTGAGGCTTGCCTCGGCAAACTGAAATTTTAGCTAAATCCGTCAAGTAAATTTTCAAATTACTCTTTCGGGGAAACGCCGTTACCTCACACGATTTTTTTTTACAAAAGTTCAGAACAAACATACCCTCCCAAACATACCCGTGAATCATGCCGGGGAAATAGCCAATTCAATTTCTTACTGAATGCCCCTCTTAATGAACCTGGTGGAACGACTGTCATAGGAAATATTGTTTTTGTAAATTTATTTTTCATATCTACGTATAAATTTAGCTTTTCATATTATAAAAAAATAATAACTTGAAAATTTAACTTAACTTTTGCTTTCTAAACCCACGTATTTTCTTAAATTTAATTTGAGTATTTTGTATATTATCATTACAAACAAATATTACATAACAAAACTTGACTAGAACTACAAAAATTGCCAAAACAGTGTGATGTGCCAAGTAAACATTGTCTTACCACGTAACAGAAAAAGTTATTTTTACAACTATTTCCCCATTTTAAGGCATAAAGTCCCCTAGGATTTAATTTCGTCACCTCTACATGTCGTAGCAACGCCGGCATTCTTTAATATCGTTAATTAGTGAGTTCAGTAGTCTCACGCAGTTCTTTGGCTCACCTACAAGTATTTAGATGATGCTCTAGTTATTAGTTGGAAGTCCACGCTTTTAACATTCTCTGGCTTTTTTAAGAGTTTCTTTAAACATTCTGAGAAAAAATACGCTATAGACTCAAAACAGGACAAATCACTCGTTATTTCTCAAAATAAATTAGCACGGGGATTATGTTATTAACTAAAATTGAATTTAATAATTCAAATTTAAATTATATGGGTCGACCGAATTACATCGATCGCGGATTTAATTTTTATGGGTCAATCATTATTCCGCCGCTCATTCGTTTCATTAAACTACCTGGCACGTGGATTTGCCCTCTCGTTTATTTGTGTCAGTAAGGAACAAAAACATATAGATGATTCATGGAGCCAAAGTAGGTTAATACGTTTGTAGGTTTGCAGAAGCTCGAGAAAATTTACCGACTTGATGAATGTGGAGAACACCTTGGAAACGTTCAAGTTTGCGAATAACAAATTTATTAGGAAATATTTAGTCGAATTATATTTCATTCAGTCCTTAAGACTTCGTTTGATCAATAACAAACTCATTTTCTTAAGTCAATACATTAATCACTCTTCCCGAGGTACTTCAAACGATCGGTTTAGCTTAGCTAAATAGCACGCTACTCTTTGACAAGCACAAGTGTGCACAAGTGCAATTTTGGGAAGTGTTATATTTTTCATTGGCATTTTTTGCAAGTGAAGACAAACTTATACATCTTTTAGCACAATTTTCAAGAAATTAGAGTGGAAAATTAATTTTTTAAATGAATTTTAATCTATTTAGTTGGCTACAAAGTTTTAATTCTGTTTACTGTACTGATGAATCTATAATAGTATATTAAAGTACAAGTTTCATAAGGCACCGTGTTAACGTACGAGTCCAAGTTTTAAAAAGGACGAGTACTTAACAAGGCTTATGAAACGTGTAATTTATACTATTTTTTCTATTTCACACTTTAATAAAATTAATTTGCTAAAATAATTAAATAATTAACATCATGGAGATTTTCTTTTTATAATAATTGTGGTGGCACTGACTGAGATGTCACATCATTTAGTTCAATGATTCATAGATGTCGCAAGTTTATTTTTTTAAATTTAAATAATGCACCTACTCCTGTCTGTATAATTTAAATTTTAACAAATAAAAATGAATGAAATATGTAAAATCATTATTCTTTATTACATTTCAATTCTAATAAGCTCTAAAAATAAACATTTTAATAAATTATATTTGACATTGTTAAACGTCAGTTCAACTTGACGCGAACTTAGCAAAAGAAAATCCCCCAGAAACAGTACGTTAAGAGAGCTTCTTAACGCACTGTTTTGAGACCAAAACAGTACGTTAAGGAGTGGATTAAAGTACCGAAATAGAAAAATAGTTTTTCTCACTTTCTTCGAGCATTATCCTTTTCATTTTCCTTATAATTTACGTATACTATCGTACACATAATAGTTTTTCCTAACTTTATCTGCCCCAAATTTTGTTGTATTTTATAGACCAGGAGTGGCCAACTTTTGTGTAGAGGTGTGACAATTTCAGAAAAACACTCGTCGACAAATTTGTTCAGACACTCTCGAGAGGTTGAAGGTTGAATGAAGAACCAACTTTACTGACAAAAGTAATTACCTGCGACAAAACGTAGATTTTCCAGTATAACCCGGAAACTAAAAAGCAGTCCATGCAGTGAAAAACTCTCTCTTCGCCGAGAATCAAAAATGAAGACAATCCTCATCGTTTTTTTCGACATCAAAGGTGTTATTCTCATTGAATTGGTACCTTAGGGCCAAACAGTTAATCAGGTGTATTATTTGCAAGTCTTGCAGAAACTGAGGGAACGTGCGGTTTTGTGGAGAAACAACTGCTGGACTTTGCATCAAGAGAATGCACCGGCCCATCCCGGTCTGTCCGTCAAGCGATTTGTGGCTGATGAAAAGATTCCAGTACTTGAATACCTTCCGCATTCGCCAGATTTAGCTCCCTGTGACTTTGATCTATTCCAAAAAGTTAAAGAAGCATTGAACGGCACCCGTTTTGGAAGTCTAAACCAAGTCAAAGAAAAACGGCAGCGATACCAAAGCAGCTCACATGTGAAGACTTCCAAAACGGTTTCCAGCAATGGCGAAAACTTATACAAAGGTGTGTAGATAGGGAAGGGGGGGGTACATTGAAGGAGATCATAGTTAAATTAAGATATTTTTAAAATGAAGTATACACACTCGTACATAAGATCTACTTTGTATTATGTATTATCTTGAAAATGTGTCTCGACCGACTTGTTGTCATGGGCGGGCGGATGGGCTCGACGTCGCCGACCCGGGAAAATTGTTTAGAGGGCAGATTATGGGCGCCAAAGGCAAAATAGCGCCACTTGACAATTTTCAATTGTTCAAGGTCAAACGCCTTAAAATGACTGGAAAGAAAAGAAAAAGCCATCGGTTAATTTTAAATTTACTCCATAGTTTAGCTGCTTCCTGCTTGCCCTTGAAGTTCGCGTTAAAATAAAATTCTGTTTAGGGACATCATGGCAAATTGAAGATCGTACAAGAACAAGCACATTATGTACTAATAATTTATTTAAAAGCTTTGCAAAAATTCTTGCTTTTTCAATACAAAATTTGCACTCGCTAAGTGATTGAACACAATTCTTCGACGTCAATGGGAGACGCCTGCGAGAGATTACATTAATCGAGTAGTTATTCTTTATTGAAAAACCAGGTCTAAAGGTTGTTAAGTTAACTGACACTCTATTACAAAGGGGTTCTATAAAGTCGAAAGATAAATTACACTTCTTAAATTGCAACTGTTACCTAGTGGCACATTTAATAAATTATGCAAGATAAACATATTCATTGATTTGATTATATATTTTTAAATGAATGTGTAGTTCATGGTCGTCTTAATGAGATTTCTTTCTAGGTACATGAGTTGGCTTTAATTAGTGTAAATTTTTCATTTTTCCGTGACGAAAACTAACGTGAAGCATTAATCAAATTATGAATGTGATTTCGTCGACATTGATTTTGTCAAAGGTTTTCCTATAATAAATTGTATTACTTTGTTTGTAAAATTTCGCCACTGCAGCGTAACCGGTTCAAAATTTAAAGAAAAATACTGAAAAAAGCGAAGTCTTCGAGAGGTTGTATCTCCTCAGGACCTTTTATTCCGACATGAAAAATCACTCATACTTTAAATGTAAAGTTGCCTTTAAAAACTTTTTGGCAATGCTATCGTGAGTGGGTGGGTAAAATGGGTCTGATAAATTTGTAGAGCTGGAGCAAAAATAATTTTAAATGCGGCCCTGATTTACGTATAGATATTATGTATTTCTCTTTCAGTCGAGTTTTCATAAAAGCTCTAATTGAGTTGTCGGTCGATCACTCAATATTCAAGGAGGGTCGTTGAAATGTTATCGCCATTTCTAATTATGTGATTGTAGAAGCTTTTCAAGTGCTGAAAGTAACAGTAAATCAATAATTGAAATACAAGTTCTAAACTAAATTTCAGCATTTTTTTATCCTCGCGAATAAATATTCTTAATTAAAGTAAAGAAATTGTTTGATTACATTAAAAAATATAAATTAGATACGGGCTAAGGCGCGTGTTATGATAAATGTTTCATTAAAAATATTTAATGAAAAAAAAATTAATGCGTACCTACAACCTACGGAATAATTAAGTAAAATTAATTGGAAACATTTTTTTTAATTGGAAAAAATTTCATCATCTGCGTTTCAGTGAAATTTAAATTTCATGTTATATTTGGGAAGAGTGACAATAAATCGGACAGTTTTTTGAAACGGTTGTATTTTCTGAACAAAACATAAATTTGACTTACTTTTTCGTGACATACTTATATGTTCCTTTTTAATGACATGTGAATGAGTAAAACTTACTTTTGAAATGTCCAGTTCACGACACTGGAGTTTTGAATCGGACACACGGTGTTATGTTACGGACAGTGCTCGATAAACCTAATATTTATATTCTTAAGGCCAGAAACTTTCAGGGATGATAAGAATAAGTAAAGTGAATGTCATTATAATCATTTTTCGTTAAGTACATATGTTATGGAGGTCGCCAATGCTTCGTACCCCCTAACTCACTTTTAAAATTTAGGGATGAAATATGGTTTTTGCAAGTCTAGCGAATTTGACGAAATATTTGGTTTTGAAACATCATTTGTACAATTTCAAAGTATAAAATATAATGTTACTTGATGCTTTTCATGTTTAGTCACAAAACGAATACGCGTTGCACTGAAAGGGGCGTCCCTTTCGATGCATTACGCGTGTCCGTTTCAGTACACAGTATACATTTTTAAAGAAAATTTAATAAAAACCAAAACGAGAAAAACAAATTTATTTTTAATAGTCGCCACCTATACTATTTCCCGCTCTTTAAAAGACTGATTTATGTCAAAATCATAGTTGGTTGGTAACTATGCGAAGTTGCTTTTCTGAAAATATCGAAGTGAAATACATTTTAGTTCTTAAAAGTGCCCGTTTCATAAAATGTCCGAGTCATAGCCACTTTCCCCATTGCCGGGCTGGCTGACGCTATTTTTACAATTTTCATCTACAATCCTTGTAAGACCTTTCCTTGCAAAAGTACAGAACTGATGTTTATTTTGACTCGTTCTTCATTTTATCGCTTTGCCAGAGTGTCTTTTTCAGAAACTTTAATTTCCAGTAAAACTAATAGTAGATGTAGAGCAATCGGAAAGGGCAAACATTGTACAATTTTGATTTATCAATCGTAATTTCAATTTATTACAACCACAAAGTAGATAGTAACGCAAAATAGATTATACACAGACAGATATAATTAAAGTTAAAGTTATTTAATAGAAGCCATCTTCAAGAGCTGAAGTAGCAAGTAGCTGCTAGCTACGTCTTAATTCAACTTGACCCAACTCAAAATAAATCGTATAAAATTAATTATCTTTCACATTCGTTATCAAAGTACTTATATTATAAAAAGTAATGGAAGTTCTGATCGGGAATGCGATTCGAATTATATCCATTAAAAATCCCATCTTAGTTTGAAAGATGACGACGAGAATTCGCTTAAAATTTTAAGATTCGCATTAAGAAGAGATATTACGTAAATTATTTGCGCTTGTCTTTGCTTTCCGCTTTTCTAACGTTGCTTTTGTTATGCCTCAATTTTACAAATCTTAAGTTCAAGAGCGTATTTAGTCAATCTTTGCTAATTACTTAAGTTTTATTTCCTGTTGAATTTTCGTCTAAATACCAAAGTTTGCTCAACAATCCAATAACAATTTTCCCGTTTGTAGAAACTCTATAATGTTGGTCTAGTAAATTAATTTCGCACTTTTGCAGTGGGGTGATTAATTGGTAGTTTGCTAACTTTATTAGTTAATGGATAATAGGTTGACTAGTTTGGGTTAATTAATTTAAGGAATTTAAGCTCCGATGCGATTTATATGGATTAAATCATTAAATGGCTGAATATTATAATTGATGGCAATGCTAGAAACTAGAAACTAATATACACTACCTTTGTGGACAATTACTTTAATTTTCTAGTAACAACAAAGGCATGGGCGAAAAGCGAGAAAAAAGGAAACTGAAATTCAGATACAGTGGGGACAATTTCTCTTTATAAGAGAAATTCAGGTAAGTATTTCTCTAAGGCCTGGCAGCGGCCTTTTACTATCTCGCATTATATTATATTTTTATAAAAAATTTTGATGAGCGCATGATATTGATAAAATGGCATCGACTTAGAAAAAATGTCGCTGGTGACATTTCTTTAAGCGAATTATCTTCTGATCTTATAATCTTAATGTCACTGCGTTACTGGTCGATATTTCTAAAATAGATGTACAGAATTTGTTTGAAATTTCCATACTGATGGTGTCTATACTCGTATAGTATGATAAATTTGTTAAAACATGCGTCGTATGTTATGTACCAGTTTATAAAAGTTTTAAATGCATAAATTTCTTCGTTTCGCATTGCAAACCCTGGCCAATACGTAGACGTTCCATTGACACCATTTTTTAGTTAACGGCCGCTTATTTCGCATGAACGGCAGAGTCCGTTGTCAAAGGGAGTAGTACGGTGCATTACCCGACTAAAGACTTTGTGAATTTTGTGAATAACAAATATATTTTGCGGCCAATTTTCGTTTTAGTCTAAAGTTGAAAATGAACTCCAGCCTCCAGTCTGACATTTTGTCTTCACTTGAATAAATTTCTAAAATGCTGTACAGTTAGTAAAGGGTGGGCCAATAAGAGTTTCACCATGAGAGTGGTGAATAAATTCTGAACGTAAAAAAAGAAATTGTTCTGTCTACAGTTAAAGCGTTAAAATCTTATCAAAGGGTTTCAACGTTTCACTGTCATATTTCAAATAACAAACACATTGCAAACTTCCCTTTACTGCCGAAGTTTTCATATTACAAGCTTTTCTCGGTTTTTGGTTTTCATATAAACAGCAGCTTGAGCTTCAATATTGAATTGTACAATAATCTCCTAGTATTAGCTGTGGGAAAGTGTCATATTTTGATTATCACATTATCACTCACACTCAGAATTTCCAAATGGTTATCAAACTGCGTTAAAGCGTTGGTTGATAATGTAACAGTTTGTCGTCGAGTGTTTATAATCGGCAACGAAAACAAATGATAGAATAAGAATAATAGTCTAGGAGATATTGGCGCACGAGTATGAGAAAAGATTCTGACGGAATTTTTTTGGCTGATCGTCTTTAAAATGTTCCACTACTGATCATAAAAGTTAATCTTGCCAGGCGGAAATGTGGTCGCGTATTGTTTATAATAAGATTATTTAAACAATTAAGAAGTTCGAAAAATCACGAATTTAACTATTTTCAACCAATGAAAAATGCTCAAAAATAAACGAAGCGATAAATGAAAAAAAGATTTTCCGACTCTGCATTAATATAGTTAACAAGACCTGTAAATCCAGAATATGAAAATTTTCACTGGTATTGTGTTAAGATAAACAATTTTGCGAAATAATTACAGGGCCCTAGGTTTTAGCCTAATTGTAACTCTAGACCTGATGGAATCCAAAGCTAATATACGCAGTTTGATTTTGATTTTAAGATTTTTATTGAGCTTTTTTTACCGAGGATGGAGAAAAGATGCAGAAAAGTGCTTAAACTGTAAATTACTTCGCATTGTTTCGAATTTCGAACCTCTGGCTACGGCCTTGGCCCCCATATGCATAACGGATTAAAAAATGTTTGGGGTAATTATGATTCAAGTAGATTGGCGATATTATGAGTTTAGAGCCTGCAAAATAAATTCATTATTTATTATTACTATTTCGAAATGCTTTCTGGATTGCTTTAGACTATGGACCCTGATGCTGTGCATCGCTGTGGCTTCGGAAGCCATAATCACTTTCCTAACAACGTAACTCACTGAAACTTGAAAATCGTCGCATTTTATAGCGCGGTATGCTTACTTACAAATAAACAAAACAATGATCTTTCTGTTGTTATTTCTAAACGAATTATGAAGTGTACGGTGTCTGGAAAAATCGTCATATTGACATAATGGTAATGATCCTCAATGATAATACCATTTGAAAAACATGACTTATTTTCAAAAAAGTGATGATTTAATTATTGATTATTTTATAAATGAATAGACTCAATAGACCTAGATCCAAAGTAAACCTTAACTACCCGCACGGCGCTTGTCTAGCGCCAACACTACTTCGATTTCAAACATCGCTCCTGCCTACGTGCAGTGTGACAATGTATACTCCTCGTAACAACATTCAGAAAGATAATTAGTACATTAAACGCAATATATTATTTCATTTTGTTTGAAGTATAAAAATAAACAAATGCGATAGCGAGAGGCTCTTGCTATATGACGCAGGTCAAGAAATAGGTATTAAAAACAATTAAATATTATAAATTACACATTTTTAAATATTTAGGGTTAATTAGTTAGATAGATCTAATACGTTGTAAATGAACCCCAACATACACACATAAGTGAAAAAACTTTAAATGAGAAAATTTGTTTTCCACCGAGTGCCTCGGGAATCGAACCCAAGACTTTGCTATTTCCGGTAGCACGCCTATACCCAATACACTACGGAGGCCAACATACTTTCAACAAGCCATCCGGCATTGTTTAAATGCGTCGAGACAGCGAAATATATATAAATCAAATTAGTATGGATACAACAATCATACGTGAATAAATTACACATTTTTAAATATTTAGGGTTAATTTTACAACGTATTAGATCTATCTAACTAATTAACCCTAAATATTTAAAAATGTGTAATTTATTCACGTATGATTGTTGTATCCATACTAATTTGATTTATATATATTTCGCTGTCTCGACGCATTTAAACAATGCCGGATGGCTTGTTGAAAGTATGTTGGCCTCCGTAGTGTATTGGGTATAGGCGTGCTACCGGAAATAGCAAAGTCTTGGGTTCGATTCCCGAGGCACTCGGTGGAAAACAAATTTTCTCATTTAAAGTTTTTTCACTTATGTGTGTATGTTGGGGTTCATTTACAACGTATTAGATCTATTAAATATTATGTCGTAATTAAAAAAAAATTGTTTAGGCATACAAAGAATGTACTTATAGTAAAAAAAATTTTCTAAATTATTTTTATAGGCCCAACGTACAGGGTGGGCAAAATTCGATGGTTCTTAAGGAGAAATCGCTATTAATTATGGAAAAATGTATGGCACATCCTCGTTCTCTTTTTTTGAGAGAAACTTAATGGCAAAAACCGAAATTGGAGATCTTCTTTTGTTTAGGAGCTATACTATAAGCAAAAGTTCGATTTTTCAATTCTTCGTTAGATTATTAGTCAATTTATTATTAAAAGCACAAGCTTTATTAAAAGAGAATTCAAAAAAATTTAACTTGAATAAATTTTTCTTTAATTTCATTTCAAATAATTGCGTGAATTTTTTATAGTAGGTATAATATTATAATAACCGATTGCAGTTGTGGTTTATCGGTCCAAAATGTGACTTGATGGTGTAATACCTTCCTCAACAAATTTTGTCTTCCGCCAACTTGACCTGACTTTCAAAGTTGTCTGAAATAGGAAATAGCGCGAGATATTTGGATCTGCCCCTATAAAAGGCGTAGAACTTTCGTGAACGTGATAGGTACGATTTATTTATTAAACAAATATTAACGCTAATTAATTTGGGCTTAAATATTTATATAATTTAAATTTAATTAAATATCATGTTTACGCATCTATTTCCGTTAATATGAAAATAACTCAATGAGCGTTCCTTTAAACTACCTACTTTTTATATTTATTTATAACTTTAGGCGCCTTTTTATAAATAACCGTGTACAAAAATTCTCCTTTCTATAACGAAATTACTGCGCATAACGCAACGATATTAATTGCAGTACTTATTGCACAAATTAAAAAAAGGAACCCCTTAAATAAGTTTATTTTTAAGTTTACGATTTAGTACTTCAACTAAAGCCTAAAAGCTTAATTATACCGTAATTATCCATCACAACGACTTCCTCACTCATATTTTGTATGTAAAAAATGGTTTTCAGCCAAATTTGTGGAAATTTTTCTAAATAATTTAACGGCGCGTTGCGCGTAAATTAAAAAGCGTTATTTTTGATGTCAATCAGAGGTTAAACTACGGCGTTTCAAAGGTCGCGTCAATAACTTTGACTACTTATCCAAAAATCGCGGAAAACCTCTTTTTACAAATATTTATCTTTTAAAAATTGTTGATGATGTCATCTAAAAGTTGCAACAGAAATATTTAGATGATAGTCTCGCGCGATTAAATAATTTGATATACCTTTGGCATACCCATCACATTACACTAATCTTTGGGCAAGAATACTATGTACTATGCAATTTTTGCTTCTACTCTAGTTTTTTTATATCTCGGGAGTGCTGAAAAGGCCAATGACGTACTTTGGGAGTTGTAAACTCGTAAAGAAAGCGAACGAGAGAGAGAGAGAGCAGATGACTAAACAAATTACTGATTGGAGCCCATTCATAGAGAATATCATAAAGAAGGAAAAGGAAATGCACCGTATTATAGTAAACAAAACACGCCAACAAGTTACAGTGGAAAAATTTGGATAAGACGAACAATGCGACACTATCTCAGTATGTACAAAAGTACTGGTTTCTGATTACCTTTCTAAGCGTCTATTAAAAGAAACTTTTCCATTATTTGTTCTTAAAAATTTAGGCGGCTCATCAAGGGCTTTTTGAAGTAAATTAACATCAAAGTTAAACAATTCAGTTTAAATTGGGTCACGGTGACCGTGTACACACCAAATGTCGATAGAAAATAATGTATTTGGTTTTTCACGAAAATCGTAGAAACTTCGAGAGTTTGGCGTAGTCGGTTCGCGAAAAAGCCACCTACTTTTATAAAATCATTATAACGAAGGTAGTACCTACCTAGTAGGTAATGTTAATAATAATTTAAATCCTAAATACGATATTTATACCGACGACAATTAATTATGTATTAACAATGACGAAGTATAACCATTTATTTCTAAATGGAGTTTCTCCCTAAAAGCGTTATCGATTTTAACACTTTTCATGGTTAAGTTCAATTAAGGTACCTACCATACCGAAAGATTAAAATAGAACATAAATATTTTTCGAGGAAAAGCTAGGCGCGTTTATTGGGTTAAATATCTCTAGTGCGAACTTACCTCCACCGTTCTGTTGACAAAGATAAGGAAATCTCCATATATTTCCTAATCCAACAGAATATCCAATGATGGATAGCATAAACTGCATTTTTCCGGACCATGCCGCTCGATCTGGATCCGTCTCAATAGTAGAACTTCCTCGACTTCCTCTAGAAATGATAGATCCTCTAGAGCCTTGTAAAACTATGGTAACACCTTGACGTCCTTCGGATCCTTGGCGGCCGTTATTCAAAGGTGCAAGTTCGTGTCCGTTTCTAGTCACTTCCGCAGTTTTGCTTGCCATGTTTTAGAACAATTAAAATGAATCACTTTATCACAAATTTTATTTTTTGGGTCGTTTTCGTTATTGTCTCTTTTTTATCAACTTAAAAGTTGAATTATGTACTAGGATGCCAGGAATGTCGATAATCGCTCGAGTTATTTATAAATAGTTACTTTTCTCACGTACAAAATTTGAGTATTTTTTACGAATTTATGTAAGAACGTTTAGTTGGATAAGTGCCCCAATTTCTTTTCTATTAATATTTAGTTAAATTGAAAACGCGAGTATTTAAATTGACGAAAGTTACGCGAAGGTCGATTAAATATTTAACCCATTTTTGAGTATTCCAAAATAAAGATACAACAATTTTGCAGAAAATCGAAACACCTCGAAAACTTTCGGAAATATTTTTAAATTGTTCACAATCGAATCGAAAATATGTTTTAATTTGTAACGTAAACAAACGTATTTCGAAAAAATATTTATTTTAGTTGTAGGTCACACTCGTGGCTGAAAATCAATACTAGCATGTGCATATAAACGATTTTGAACCTTGACGATTTTCAACAGTTTGCAATACACATTCGCTAACGCACACGATATTGCGAGCACTGAACGCTGAACGAGGTAAATCTATTCAGCAGTGTGCGCGTACGTAAAGGGGAGTTAAAATAGCTCGTTTATATTGGTTTGAAACGACGACGACGCCGATCGCTGAAAGGAGCTTTTCAGGAAAATAGTTTTGAGCTGCGTCAAATTTTTGACAGTGGCTATCGTCGGGACCGAAGAAGACGAAACGGATTAACACACAACACAAGTATAGTATGTGAAAAAATACAAGTCAGTGTTTCCCGACCATCAATAATTTTACTGCCCGTTTTACTAAAATTTAATCAGCTTTCTTACACGTTTAAATTTTAACTTTTGTCTATCAGCTAAAAATACGATTATCCCATACAACACTCTTCGATTTTAATTTCATTTAGTGTTAACAAGTATTTAGGAAATTGAATCAATAAAAGTATTGTCGTCGATATAAAAATTATTTTAAAATAGCAAATAGCAGCGGATATTTGTGGTAAGGTCTCTGAGTCTACCTGTGTGTGCTCTTTCACGATAACTCGAACGCTTCAAGTTTATCATGTTTTGCAAAATATTCATTTCAGTTCAAAGAGCTGAAAATGTAAAGGAGAAACCCCAGCCTGGTATTTACATTGCCTCAAGTAAGGTCAAGAATTTTCTTAGCGCATGGTGTCTTGGAAATGAAATAAATTTTTGATGTAGTTTGGTGGGTAGTAAAACTGAAGGCAGTAAATACGAAACGTACGTGCTCTATTTTCCACCTAAATGAAATAAGCAGATTAGTAGATATACGTAGGTACTCTTCGGAATATTAGAATTTATACTTTTAAGATAAGATACCTCGCAAGAACAAATTTGTGTACCGAACAGTGTTGACCCGAAAACGATCTCAATTTGTTTTACGTGTTTGTGTTTAATTAGAGCTTCATTGGTTGGAAATGTAAATTCTGTGTACAAGCCTAGTAATGGGTATTTATAAAACGCAAATTAAATAAATGGTTGTTACGTAAGGTACCAATTGAACGAAAAAATAATCACATGCCAATATAATTAAAATTACTTGAAAAAATGTCTGCTTTACATGAAGCAGCCAAGTATAGAGCCGTCATGTTGGTAAATTTAGACTCTTTTACTTCCCACTTGGAAAGAATTAGTTTCAAATTGTAGTACAAAAAATTCGTTTTTATTAGAAACTTGAAAAATCCTATAGAAAAACAAATTATGTCTAAAAATATTTAAAAATTACGTACTTTCTACGTTGGTAGTAGAAAATGGTATATTACGTACCGAGGTGGAAAAGCTTCATTACTCATTACAGGAAGGCCGAAGCAATACTTCCTTGAGACATCGAGAAAATAAGTAATTTACGGCTACTGACGAGTAATTCATAACTATCTAAATACTTTTCTTAATGAGTAGTGATTGATTAATCACACCCTAAATAATAAGTAACCAATAGGAAGCTGCGATTTTAATTATTTGGGTCATGCGACCAATGCAAAAGTGTTATGGAAAAAATGAAAGTACCATTTATTAAACACTCGACTGTCATAATTAATTTACGAATCATCAAACTTTGTTTCAATAAATTTGAAAATTTGGGAATTAAACTTAAACAGACGGGAATGGAGTCGTTGATAAAGTATAGTATGCCACTTGTATGTAATAAATGGCCATGGCCATTACTAATATACTAATGAGGATGTATTGCGACACGAGCCGCAGGCGAGTGCCGTAATGTATCCGATTATGATCTTGGATTGTAGATAGTAAAAAGTAAAACAGTAACCGCAAAAGAAGAAAAACGTAAAAAAAATAAATTAAAAGATAAAATTGGAAAACAAAAATAGAAAACTTAGAACGTTTACTAGCAATAAAATCAAAATCAATATCTCAATCTATACTTATAAGAGAATAGATAATAAAGTTGCTGTTATAGGGGAAGCACAGGCGACCATTATTAGCGGGAATTTCTCAAAAACAATTGTGCCGGAAATTTATTTAATTTTGGATTGCTCAAAACTACTTTTCGAATAGGTCGGGACCGAGAAAGTCGTCTATACTTAAACGAAAAACGTGCTTTATCGATTGACTCACGAAATCGGAATGTACCGTTCAAACCCGGAAACTTCCGGATTTTACCCGGACCCAGACATTGTGGATGCGCTTGCGTACACACCGGAGTTATCTTTTAAAGGTTAATTCTATATATTGCGTCACACGTTAAAACATTACGGTCTTTTTTAATGATATTGTTTTTTTTAAGTTCCTTAGTTTACTTTTTGTTATTGTTCTTTTTTTTTCAAGAACAGTGAAAATTATCTTGAAAGGACTAAGCCTATTTATACGTTCTGTATACAATGTAAATATTTTGGTCGGTAATGTAATTAATTACGTTTTCGCTTTAAATGCCAGAACCTACTCACGTAGGAACTCATTACCTTCAAGAACTTTAATAAACAGAAACTGAGAAGTGTAAAGAAACATTAGGTACATCACACTATGAGTTTTTTTATAAAGATCCTTGTATCTAGTAGGCTTGCGAAAATAGCTCTAGGGGTTATAATAGGGCCTGTGTGCATTATTTTTCATTTTGTACAACCTAACAACCACCATTAAGTCTTCTTGATACGTCCTTATTTTGATAGCTCTATCTTTTTATGCCTAAAGTTGTTTCAATTAAATTTTTGATGCCCTTAGGGCCTTTAATTTCTTTTTTCAGTTTTACGAATTTTTTAAACTTCGAGATTGTAATACGTGTTTTTAAAAGTTTATTATTCGCTTCAAGTACCTACAACGTGGAGCGACGTTTTATGTACCATTCAAATTCGACAAAGCTTTTGGACATCGGAAGCAACGAGTTTCCATTCATTTGAGAAACCTTTTAAGTCGGCCACCCTATAAAAATCGATCTTATATTTCTTTTTTAACATGACACGATGATAATTTTTGCAAAACATGGTCAAGGTTGAAAAACGCACCCAAAGTCACGCAATATTGTGAATTTTAATTAATACGCTGTTAAAAACTGTGAGCCAAGTTTTTTTTTCGATCCTATCAGGTGTGAAAGTTAAATATATACAATGTAGAAAAAAATTGGTATATTTATTTCTAAATTTGAAAAAACCACAGTGCAATTTAATTTGTTTTATACAGGGAGATTGAAGTTCGTTGTGCAGCATAGGGATCTCGCTTAACTGAAGAGCTAGATTATAGGTTTAAATTTGGCAAAGTTGCTAAATTCTGTGCTGACAAATAATCTGAAAAAATATTTGGAATAAATTTACGCGTTTTTGCAAAAACAAAAAAAACGAAAATTCTCATTTTCTTTTTTTAGCTATCACTTTTTTTATTTGTCAATCTTTTTAAATTCTGTAAAAACATTTTCATTGCCACTTTTCCACCTGCTTTCAAAACCGTTATTCGTAGTCACCAAATCCGCGCGAAATTGGAAAAACGTTTTTTACGTTACAAGAACTGCAGCATATTGCTTAAAATCTAGAAGAAAGATGCACAGGCAAGAAGATCTTGAGGTGCTAGCTAGGGAGGGGTTAGAAGTAAATTAAGAGCGCCCACAGCCCACATCCTACGTCGTTGTTGTTGCATAAAATTAAATTTTCCTAAATGCAATATTCTCTTTGCTTTAGTAGTTTGTATAGCATGGATTAGAGTGAGACGATGAAACATTACCCATAAACAATTTTGCGTTATAAACAACGCCCATACAAACTTGACTTTATAACGATGTCAAAGTGATTTTAGCTGTGGGGGTGGTGCCGCAACGTCAGTTTTTCATTAGAGGGGATAGACGTCGCGATGGCGTCACACCGACGTCATTGCACGCCTCTGTTTTTGAAGGTATAGATCGATAAAGTTTATTATGTAACTTAGGTAGAATACAGAAAACATTGGGATAACGTGCATTTTCTCATTTTTCCAAGATTATTGATTTAAGCCGATAGTGCTTATATCCGTATTGCGTACACCAATTAATTAATTAATTGAAGCGCACTCTCAGGGAAGAATACAAAATATCAAATTACACACGTAAGAGAATAAGAAGGTCATATCTCTAACGACGATCTCAAATAAATAATATGCCCCTTTATTTTATAAATAGAAAATGACCATCAATCTACTTAATCAACACATAAAGATATACAGTGCATTATCACAAGTAAACGATCTAATGATAATAGGCGCTATATGCAGTTTTAAATAATTGCATCAATCTGTTAGTAATTATTTACGTGAATGTTTTTAAGCATGAAACTCTTTTACCATTCCCCATTGACTCCGATTTTCTTTTTCATTTCAATTTAATTGACCATCAGAATTTTATTATTTAAATAAATAGATATATTTCTTTAGTTTTAAATGTAAATTTTAAATTCTTCCACTTTTAAGTTAAAGTGATGTTGCATTTTCAGCAACATGAAGAACCAAAGCCTCACTTACGTATGCTCTTATGTCGTTTTTTTAATGTTTCACAAAGGCCAAGTTTAGAGCTTATTTCAGGGAAAATTAACTTTTTGTTATCTCAAACTAAATGAGCTTTAGGATATTGATGTACATATGTACAAGTTACACAAGCAACTTTATATTATCCAAGAGATTATCTTGTTTAAAAGCCAATGTAATAGAGAAAATTAGAAATTCACAAAGCTATAGTCTCAAGTGTAAGATTGTTTAAACGAGCTTCATAATAGAAACCGCGACTGATGTGGCCATAACAGAACTTTTCATACGCGTGGAGCTAGATCTACAAGCTCTCAATAATATGCTCAGAAGCTCTCCCCGAGTTCAAAAATCTAAAATTAAACGGGGTGTTTCTATTTGAAATAGGAAAGCTGATATCATTTCCGACTAAACCGGAAATCAAAATATTAAATGCTTCGCATCAATTTTACAATCTTCCATGCCAGATAATAGTGTATTTAAAATAGAAAATAGAAATCCCATTTCCGGTTAAACCGAAAGCTAAAATTTAACATGTTTCGTACCATTAAACAGCTAAGCTCACAATATTTAAAAAAATAAAATGTATCGATATCGTTTAAAAGCTTATTTTGTCGATGGAAATGGCTGAAGCCAAGTTAAGAAGGGCACTTAACTGAACTTCATTATTAGACAAATCCAACACCTTGCATCAGACAGACTTTCCCTGAAGAATTTCTTTTTTACTGTTTTGGATTCAGTCAAAGAAAAAGTAAAGTTCACGGTTTGCCCAGTTTTACAATGGGCGAGCACGTGCTTCATCACGTGAACAATATTGGGGCTTTTAACACTTTTTTATCGCGTGTTGTAGGTCTTTCCTTGTCTAGTTGCAATGTTATGGAACTGAACTTTCTGAGCCTACTATCGTAAAAATTGCTTTTGTCTCAAGGAATTAATAGCAGTCGTTCCGCATATTACATTAACCTTAGAAGGGCACTTAACTGAACTTCATTATCAGACAAATCCAACACCTTGCATTCAACAATTCGCATAAATTTATAACAATTCAATTTCGTTAAATTTGTGTTACTCAAACTATAATTTCAATTAATAAGTTTGTTAAAATGCGATTATTGTCTACGTCTTCTATTAAATTATTTTCTGATTAAACTTTCGAATGAGGGGGATTTGACGGATTTGAGTTGACTTAAATCGATATTTCTGCATTAATTAGGTAAGTTAGATTAATAAATTAGGGAGTAAATCGCTAAATTTCTCAATTTACCTACCGTAAATTGAAAGAACTTAGCCTTTTTTCACAAGAAACATACATGTGTAGAAGGTTAAAATGTGAAAATCCCTGGCAAAGAGTAAATTGCTAATACATAATATAGAGGTACCTAGGTGCAAGAAGTAATAGAGCGTTTCATTTAATTTTTCCAACAAAAATTGTAGTCGAGGAAGCACTTTACAGCTGTTCTTTTTTAAATTTTACTGTCTGCTACCCAAAAGAGGGGACTTTTTGTACTACCGGTAAAATTAAATGGATCTCTTCTATATCTATATCGTTGAGAATAAAACTCCTTTGAATTAATTATTTGATTGTTAAGTGCAAGCTTGACCAAAAAGAATACTAATCGAATCGACAAGCGAGACTTGTCTTGACGAAGACTTGACTTCTATGTGGCGCGTCTCTAGATTGTCACATGCTCAAAAATTAGTTAAAAATCTTGCAAAATTATTGTTTTTAAGCAATAGAGAGTATATACTGGAGCTATTTTGAAAGTTAGATGATTTAACTGGAAACGTACAAGCCATTTAAGCCATAGCTAATAATTCTGCAGATGGCTAACGAAAAGTTAAACACCTACATATTCCTAGAGCCTAGAGTAATGACTAATGACGTATTTTAAGCTATACCCTCAATAAGTTTACTTTACTGTTTTACATACTTTATTGTTTGTTCTTAAAAATATATAGTTTCAACTTAATAATGCAGACTAACCTAAAAACGGTTTAACGACTTTTTGTTTCAATTTCAGTTCGTTCGAATTGAGAGTAAAATTCAAACGCAACACTAACGTGTGCCCTCTCTACCATTTCTTCAAAGCGAATGTATTGATTTTCCAACATCGCAGTGGAAAACTACCAGGATAGAATGCGCTCCGTGCTAGTAAATTTTTGAAGTATACGATGGCGCATTACTTATACATAGGCACGACGTAGTACTTTTGAATCGCAAATTTGGTAAATTGTAAAATTGTCGTTGTGGCAACTCAGTTATACCTAAAAAAAGGTTATAATAATCGATATTTTTTCAAGTCGATTTTATTTTTAAAAAGTTACGGAGATGTTTTGAGATGCGCGTCAAGCAAAAAAGGTGATTAGATATCTTGTCCATACACATTCAATCTGTATCACGAACCCTATAAATTTGGCTCTATCTCGAAATCTCAGTAAAAAGTTTTTTGAACCTAACCACTGATTTCGGTTTCTTTATGTGGGAAGTTTTTTAAATTTTCCATTTTATTTCTTCATTGACTTCATCTCCTACATATAGGATGTATCATACTTTGATTGAAAGAATAATTTACTTTCTCGGTGTTTTTAGTCACCCTGAAGCAAAATATAAAAAAATATGTAGGGAAAAGTCTCTGTGGATGTATGAGCCTGTGTGTGCCGACGATATCTCGTGAGTTCTGGGAAGAGATTTGTCTTAGTGTCTTAGTAGACATGCCAAATTTGAAACATTTACATTGACTGTATCTGCTACTACTTCACCCTGGCCTTTCCGTTGAAACTGATTCGAATCCCAAGTTCCAAGTTCTCAGAGTCTTGAAGAGCACGACTTTCGATCTGGCAGATCTCAAATTCGGCTGTCACTACTATTCTGGTGTCTTTGGATCGGGGATGCCAAACGGTTGGGATATATTTCGACCTGTTCAGGGCGTTTAACGAATCATGACATACTCCTTCATATAAGCTATAAACTTATGGTATTACTGGTTTGGCCAAGTCGCTCATTGAGTCCTTTCTGGGGCGGTTGCAGTCAATATGTAAAGATTGCGGGTACCTTTAAGTCTTCGCTCCCGACATTGCAGACCGGTGCCCCTCAAGCGCCCGTGCTTTTGCCCTTGTTGTTTGATATATATTGCAATGATCTTTGCGACACTCAATATAGGAATTAATTCCACCATCTGTCAGTATGCGAATGATTTGTTATATTCTTGTTTCTCGCGCGGATGTTGGCTAAGTGGTTCTGTCTGCAAACATTGCAGTTTGCAGTGTACTACAGAATGTCTGACTAGTGTTTGTAGAAAGAATAAATTATTTTTAAACCGTAATAAATCCCATTTCATTACATCCCATTACAATATCCGTTCAAAGAAAGAAATTAACTCTATTTTTTTGGTTAGGCAAAAGAAGGAACCGTCTTCTTTAAAGTTCCCGGGTTAAGTAGTAAGTTAAGTATTATTAGTATTAGCCTACTTTCATTTAAGCTCTCCAGTGCTAGATGTACGCCCTTTCAGATTCGGAACAATATTAGCTCTTCCTCCTGTCTAGGGTTCTATTCTGCTTATGTGTACAGCAGGCTATCGTACGGGGTGATTTTCTAGGGAGTTGACTATGGTGCATCCAGCCTTTTCATTCTACAAAATATGGTCGTTAAAACGATAAATATGTAATGCAAAATGCGACGATCACTGTGCGCTTCTTATTTAAAAAGTTATGCCGAATTATGACTGTGTTCTATCTATGTATGCAATATTTTGATATTTGTTCACAGTAATCTGAGTTTATTTTCAAGAAAATGGGTATATAAACATCTACATTACAATAAACAAGGATTTTTGTATCACACCATTATATGTGAATAAAACTTTATAATCACCTGTCTGTCAGCTGCAGACAGTGTTGAACTTAGCGATATTAAAAAAAATAAATAAATAACTTATTATTATTAACATCTGTAGATTTTTTTGAAGTCAGGGCAAGACTGAGCATACTATTATTTGGTACTAAATTGCAAATTTTGTAACCGTTCCAATAAATTGGTTTTCTTTATTGACTTTTATTTGTAAAGCTCAAACACGAATAGCTTTCAATTATATGGCCATTTATAAAATAAACTACATTACTCTAGTTTCTAGTTTTATTTACTCTACAGCTCTACCTTACATTAATTTTAAACCGAAAGTTTATGATACCTTAGTTTCTCAAAGGTTTTTGATACAAATTGATCCAAACCTTCGTAAAAGCGTTATCATAACGAAACTAACATAGTTCGTAAGTAGTAATACGCCTCATCTCTAATTCATATGATACAATAATCGGCATCTAAAAAATAAAATGTTATCGATCGACTTGTTCCAAATTTATATCTTTTACGTACCAGAAGTGAGTGACACGATCCACGCAAGAAACGACGTCACCCTTGTATTAACGCTAGGAAAATTACTAGCACAGCCTATTCCATACGAAATGATACCGATCAACTCCAACCTTCTAATATCTTGTTTGTACCACATGAGAGGCCCACCCGAGTCATATTGGCATGCATCTTTACCTCTAGTAAAAGTACATAATTCGCTGTCACTAATTTCGAGTCCTTGAGGAGCCAACTCTTGAGCACAAACAGAATTATCAATCACAGTTAAGTTGACTTCTTGTAAAGTTGGCGATAAAGCGCCGGTAAATTCGTCAGTTCCCCATCCTGAAAATGGAAATTTGAAATATATCACGAATAATTTTGACTGAATTGTTGGCAAACCTAAGGTGACGAGGCTCACATCGACGAAGTTCAAATTTGAGTATCTAAAAGGTAAGCACACTGGCGAAACGTATGCGTTGAATGTTATAGCTGTAGCAGTTTGGATGATTCCTATATCGTAAATTTGCCTGACTGCATTATAATTTGGGTGCATAATTAAGCGACTCAACGCGTATAGCGCGCCTGTTCCATCGGCGTCTACAATAACGAAAGTTGATGTTACATCTAAATAAATACGAGACCAAATCTTACTTGATTCAATATTGTGATCTCCAACAAGCAGTCGTAAGCGTTGGGCTGTTTGATTTCTCAAACAGTGGGCAGCTGTTAAAGCGTACCTTTTCGCGATGATGCTGGACCCACACAGTAAAAAGTTTGCATTACCCTCTACTATTGCTGCCATTGAAGGATATTCGTGGAGTCCAGTCTCTTGACCTCCAACTATCCTTCTCTAAAATTTCAATTTTTCATCGTGCGAAAGTAGGTACCCCACGGTTACTCACCTCATGTCTTCTTCCGCAATCGCATGAAGGGCTAGGATCTGGAGGAGTGGGATTTTCTTTTACAATTGACGTTATTGTGCACAAAAATCTTCCACCACCACTATACCACGCTGTAAATAGTCCTGCGGTAAAACAAATATTAGAAGTGTTCTAGATTACAATAAAAGGTAGCAAAACGACTTCATTACCTACTATCAGTGCATTTTCTTCTGACACCAAAGTTAGGTTGCCACTTCCACAATAATTCCTCGCGTCTGCGAAAGTCGGATTTCCAGTTAGTGATATAGATAAACGATCTTGGTAACAACCATTAGACTAAAATCAAGTTAGGATTTTGAACTGTCTGTTTGGCATTTCTTGATGCAACATAAAATTTTACTAAAGCAACAGAGAGCTTCACCACTTACACTAGTATGTTGCATTAAAAATATAAATCGACATAACAGAATTGATAAGAAGAGCGAACAATACAATAATCAGCGCTCACACTGAACATCTAAAATCTAAACAAGCACGAACACCATTTTTCTTCGTGTGTATTGTCATGCTCCCAGTCTTATTTGAGTACCGAGTACCTCTGATATCAGAGATAGAGTACCAGACGATTATTGAAGTGAGAATGCTTGCTCGTAACTCGTTATTGTTCGCTCTTTTAGTAAATAGTTTTAATTATAAAGTTGTTTGTATGAAGTTGTGCTTAGAACTTACTGCGGGTAAATCTACATCTTGACAACTAATAATCATTCTGGTGTTCCAATCACTTTGCATTCTCCATGTACAAGATCTTCCTCCTCGGTACGCTTGCGGATATTCGCCATTATATATGAATAGTCTTTCTCCTAACTGGACGTTGGCGTAATAGTTACAACTTTGATCTGCCTGCTTCGAAACCGACGGTAGAGAAAAAGAAAGTGCAGCTGAAAGCTCCACTAACACGCTCGTAATTATAACGAATCTCATATCTGGAACAAATTTAAAAAGTTTTTGTAAAACATTCTTTGCCTAATATTCATCATAAAATAATGTTTTGAGTTTTAAAATAAACGCTCAATAACTCACTAATTTCAATTAGGTGCAGAAATGCAATAATTAGAGCTTGGGCGCATTTGTTATACTATTTATTCAAATTGTCAAACTATAAAGGCAAAGTTTTCAGAAATTCTAATTATTGAGCCTTTAATTAAAATAATTAGTCTCGGTAGTTTGTAAAATTTTTCACTATCATTAACCAATAAACCATCGGCGTTTTTTTTAATTGTTTGTAACTTGCTATCGAACAAAAGTAAAAAAATTATTTTTTAAATAATACAACCAGTTGCTATCGGTATCGTCCAATTTATAATCCAACTATACCAACTTTCAGCTCTATGCGAATTTTTCCAAAGCGTCATCTCGTAAACAAATTCACTGTAACCCCTTCTCTGCTATTTCCCTTCTCTTATATTTCGAAAAGAGTTACACTTCTGGTAAAATTCATATAACAAAGCTTGTAGCTAATAATGTTTTCTATAACTTTTATAATAACATTCATTAACCTGCGATCTATAGGAGGCGGCAGGCAAGTTATTTGCAAGAAATAGAAAAGGTCGATTTTAAACAGCTCCCTCTCCCCGCTCTTGCCCCCCACTCTCCGGGACTTTTAGTATGTTGTACTGCCGGTTGTAATAAACAAGTACACCAATTTTCAAAACTCCTGGATGTTTTCCCCTCAAGTGCTATCCATTTATCTAATTTGGCTGGATTGATATTGACAAAAACCGATTTTTCGACTTTTGTCTTTGAATAAAATTTTTAGCAGAAGTCGGATTAATGGGGACTTTTGACAGTTCATTTATAATGAGGTCTTTAAGGTCTGTACCAATTTTCAGCTCTGTGCGAATTTTTCCGAACTTTCCACGGTTTTTTGTCTAATTTGACTGGACTATTATGTATTTTTTAATAGGCGCCAATAATAAAATAAAAGTAATAATAATAGATATAAAGGGTCTTTCATTAAGCGTGTCTTATCTTTAAATTTAAATAAAACAAAGTGTGTGTGAGATATTATCAAAATTATTTATTTATTTGAAAGATGTAGTGATGCCATTATGTGTGGAATATGACATCATTCAAATGTCCGCCACGGCTTCTCTGGGTGGAGCGCATGCGAGATATCCAATTTTCTATGACTTTTGCGCATAAATCAGGCTGAATTTGACCTATGGCATAGGTTATGTTGACTTTGAGGGCCGCTGTGGTTTGTGGTTTATTCGCATAGACCTGCGACTTAAGAAAACCCCACAAAAAAAAGTCTAGCGGGGTTAAGTCACACGATCTCGGTGGCCAGTTTACATCAGCTCCACGTGCGATGACCATGCCCTCAAATCTCTCATGCAGAATATTCAATGTGGCATGAGCTGTGTGGCACGTAGCGCCGTCTTGTTGAAACTACATGTCGTTGGTGTTCAGATGATCCAGTTCATGCCAAAAAAAGTTGGTAATCATCGACCTATAGCGCTCGCCGTTGACAGTGATGGCCTGGCCAACGTTGTTCTCAAAGAAATATGGCCCGATGACGCCGCCAGCCCAAAACCCACACCCAACTGTAACTTTTTCGGGATGCATTGGACGCTCTTGGATCTCATGTGGATTGGTATCGTCCCAAATTCGACAATTTTGTTTGTTTACGTACCCATTCATCCAGAAATGGGCCTTATCGCTGAAGATAATTTTTCTGTAAAAATTACGGTCAGTTGCTAACTACTCCAGTGCCCATTCAGCGAACACACGTCGTTGTCTATGGTCGTTTACCTTCAATTCCTGGGTGAGTTGAATTTTATACGGGTGCAGGCCCTAGTCACGACGCAAAATTCGCCAAGTTGTGGTCTGTGAAAGGCCGAGTTCTTGTGAGCGACGCGAAATCGACTGCCTCGGATTCTCCTGCACACTCTCACGGACAGCGGCAATGTTTTCGGCGGACCTTGCGTTTCGTTGACGTACGGGTGTTGATCGATCATTTACCGAACCAGTGGACTCGAAATTTATCCACCACACGACGAATAGTCCTCTCGGTAGGACGATTATGGCGGCCGTAAAATGGGCGAAGCGCGCGGTGCGTTGCCCGAACAGAACACTCATTTTGATAAAACAATTTTATCATTTGCACGTGTTGTTGAATGCTTTAACTATCCATGATGATTTGGCAAAACAGAATGAATAAATGACAACAAATTTGACAGATGTAGCTTCAACAAGATGGCCGCTACCAACTGTCAAAGTTCGGACGTGCCTATTGGAAGACCCTTTACTATAACATAAAAACAATAGATCTAATACGTTGTAAATGAACCCCAACATACACACATAAGTGAAAAAACTTTAAATGAGAAAATTTGTTTTCCACCGAGTGCCTCGGGAATCGAACCCAAGACTTTGCTATTTCCGGTAGCACCCCTATACCCAATACACTACGGAGGCCAACATACTTTCAACAAGCCATCCGGCATTGTTTAAATGCGTCGAGACAGCGAAATATATATAAATCAAATTAGTATGGATACAACAATCATACGTGAATAAATTACAAATTTTTAAATATTTAGGGTTAATTAGTTAGATAGATCTAATACGTTGTAAATGAACCCCAACATACACACATAAGTGAAAAAACTTTAAATGAGAAAATTTGTTTTCCACCGAGTGCCTCGGGAATCGAACCCAAGACTTTCTTTTACAACGTATTAGATCTATCTAACTAATTAACCCAAAATATTTAAAAATTCATAAAAACAATATTGCCGCAAAATTTTAAAAGAACGAAGATGTGATAATACTTAATTGCCTCTATTTCATTAATTGATTTGGTATAATATTATGAATTATGATCTTAAGATATGGTATCAAGTTCAATAAAATGCCGGGACTTGTTAAAGTATTGGGGGGGGAGGTTGATTATTTTGCACAAAATTACATTTTTCTAAAGAACAGTAGTTGAGGTTTGTATCTTTATAAGTCGGAGTCGGAGTTTTTGCTTTTGAGATCTACTACCATTACTCCATGTTGAACCTCAAGTAAAAAAAGAGTCTTGAAATTCTTCGTAATAAAATTTAGAAAGACCGGTTAGAATATTTTTGTTAATTTTAATTACAAACTAAAGAAATATGCAAATAAATATTATTTTAAGAGAATTTCTTGTTCTTTTTCGTGGACAGTTAAATCTTCCATTGTGCTATTTTCCTCCTGGCGTATAGGCAACCCAACGTACACGTAATTGATTTTTAGGCAAGTGCTATCTATTCAATTTCCCTCATTTATTGCTATGACAACGATTTTCAAACAATATTCGTCCCCCCGTGAATTTCAATAATGTTTACACTTTATAGTTTTAGTAAAGTGTCAATTTAAACACAATAGAGCTCCTTCATTTTTTTCACTTTTATTTTTTAAGGGTTAAAATTTAATTTTTAGTGTTAACAAAAATTTAACTGTTGTGTTCATTTGAAGACTGGATGCTGTGTTACAGGCTTAAAATTAATTGTAAGTTAAAAATGAAATAGAAAGACTTTTATTGATTGTAATTTCAAGTAATTTCAGTATTTTAAAATAAAGTGTCAAAACTTATTATTTTATTTTTAGATATGTTGGGTATTTATAAATTAATAAATACTTCGAATCATGTATTTTAAATGTACTGCAACTCATGTCAAAACCTACCGCAAGTGGCTTAACATTAACTCTTCCATACTTCCGGATTATTTATTCAAATTCTAATTTATCGCAAGAAAATAAATCAACTAATATGATACCGGCTAAACCAAAACGCAAGAAAAGACTAGAAGTGCAAGTACACACAACTAATAAAAATGAATCGAAAGATTTGGAACACAGAACTTATAGCGCTCAATTTAATGGTAATAGACGAAAACACAAACACAGAAATAGCGAAATTAACGAATCCCAACCAAAAGAACAAGAAGACGAAAATGCATACGCTGCCAGCTTAGAAGTAATAGAAACGGACGTCCATAAAATTAAAAAAAGAACTCTCATCGAATCACACGAGCGCATTTATGCCGAGTACAAATTGTTAGTACAAAAGCTAAACGAAACCCAAGATTACTTCAACAAAAAAAATATCAAACTTAAAGAAAAGTTAGATAGAACCCAAAAAGTTAACGAAGACGTTATAATCGAAAATAACGCCGTTAAGACGCAATACGAAAATTTGTTACTTACTTTGGAAGATTTTAAAGTTAAATTGGAAAATGGCAAGCACAGTAACTTAAAACTCGACGAAGCGTTCAAGAAGAGTCAACGCGACAATCACGAACTTAGAGAGACGAATAAGCGTCTTATTGAAGACACGAATATGTTGAAGAATGTCGTTTACAGGTAAAATTGGGTGTAATTAAGATTAGATAATTTAGAAAGAGACTATTAAGGAGGTGTCGTAAAAGTGCATCGTATTTTGATTGCCGTTAATCTGTTGGAACGTGGAACGTGGCGTTCTAAAAAAGATGGGATTGTAGTCGTTAAGATGTGTGCAGTCTCCTCATTACAGTAAATTATAACCGAAAGGGGTTTGAGCCTTAATAACAATAATCTCTAGTTTTTGCAAATTTTCCACTAGCTCCACTGCCAATTAAAATCGAGGAACCTCATTTAAAATGGGATTGGCCATTATAGCGTTCGTCGATTGAGATTTTCTCGACTGGAGGTATACGAAAGATTATATTTTTCAAATGAGCTCCGTTTGTCGCTTTGCAACGTTAGGCCCTTTCAGTTGCATTGTTTTGAAAATATTAGTCAAATAAGATAAATTGAGGGAAAAACATCCAAAATTGGTACGGTTGTTCGTTGGAACCTGCAGTCTAACATACTAAAAGTCCCGGAAGGAGAGGCGTGCGGGAAGCTGCTGTTTAAAGAATTTCATGACTCAAATGTCATATTTTTGTTTAATTCGACTCTAGCGGTCGAATTTCTTCACGAATATTCTCTTTTCACCGAGCATTAGACTGAGCAGGTCTATCGTGGCCCTGTATGTATGTAAATGTAACCACATTTCATAACCGACCTTTCTTTGAGAGCATCAGAAATCGCATCTATACAATTACTTGAGAGTAATCTGACTCATAGGCCGACGTCTTGGGAAAATTAGCTCCAAAATCGAACAAAACGATTTACTATCGAGCTTTCTCTTTATTAATTTTAGAGCGTCACTTTTAAATTTTACAACGTTATAAAACGACAATAATTTTTAATAGCCAATAAATAGCATATAATAATTTTAGATTAAATGTTCAAATGGAGCGCTATCAAGGCAAAAAAGATAAAACGATATCGCTAACCTCCAATCAATTATCTGAAAGTATAGCAAATTTAGAGTCTAACACTAAAGAGGCATTTAATCCTCTTCTCGAAAGTCACATGGAGCACCCTCACATACCTATATCGTGGGGCTCGGTTAACAGTCACACGTTAGGACCACTTTTAGACGCCTACCAAGAAACCATAAGCGAAAAAGAAGAAATAATTGAAAATTACGAAAAGGAAATGTCAAATTTCGCTAACAAAGTAAAAGAAATAATTAACGAAAACGAAATTTTACATAAGAAACTTACAAACGACGACGAATGTAGTATTAAATTGAAAGAGGAATTGGAGAGGGTCGGTTTGGAATTAAAAAATATCAAAGGACAAAACGATTTGTTAATTAAAAAGTGCGCTTTGAAACAAGATAAACTTGATGAGGTGTTACGTTGTTACGAAATTAGAGGTGAATTTCTAACCACCCCTAAACAACATCGTGACTAATCTAATAAGTCTCGTATATTTTTAGTTGAACAAGGTAAACGAGATTACAATGTAGCCGTGGAACAGTATCACAAGAGCAAAATTGAAGTGTCTTCCCTAAAGGAGAGAATTAAGTCTTTGACCGAGCTTCAAGACGACTTCAAAAATGAGAGGAAAAAGTACATACCAGTTGACGTACATTCCGCTAGCGTCAGTGAATGTAAACAGTGAGTAATATTTTGCTGCTCGGAGAGTAAATTTGAGTTTGAGGTCCAAAACTAAAGTAAACTTCTATTTTAGACTGTACGAAGAATTAAAGCAACAATACGAAATAGAAAAGAATAAACTTAAAGATATTCAGGCGACTTTACAAAAGCAGGTGCTAGAACTAACGGGCGCTACGAATAATTTAAAATCGGAAAAAGAAGATCTGAACAGGAAGCTGGAATCTTACGAAAAGCAAATTAAGTATGCGTCTGATGGGTTTATATTATAAGGCTTGATTGTGACTATAGACTATTATAGTCATTATGTCACTATAATAGTATATCAAAATCAAAATAGTCCTATAAGGGAATTCTGGCACTGATGTAGATAATAATCCCTTGTTCAATAAATTTTGGTCAATTTTGGAGAAGATGCTCCAAGGATATTTGTCCAAACTACCAATAGAGGAAATTCTGGACTTCATTAAAAGTACAGAGCTCACATAAAGGGAGAGTACATCCGAGGCGCACAATAGACCCAAGAGGTCGCAGTGCAAGGAACCGCAAAAGGGGCCAGCCTCAGGGGAAATAATTATAATAATAATTTGGTCAATCTTTTTATTTTCGAAAATAAAGCTAAAAAGTATTGTAAAAGAATTTCAACAATTTTTATTGCAAATCTGACTAAACACATATTGGCCATTCAAGACACAAGTCTGACTTTAAATTAGTGATTTGATTACTCCCTAACGGTACGAAAATTCCTTTACCTATATCTTTTGACGAGCCATGCGTGTATCTATATTTTTTGTTTTCTTAGGAAATCCGAAAGCAAATCTTCCGATTTAAAACACGTTTTACATGAAACTCAGTTATCTAGAACAGCGTGCAAGAAACAACTGAATAAAGCGATGGAATTCGCAAAAGAATTAGTATCGGAACAAGAAACCTTACTCAAAGTTTTACAACAAAGACAACAAGAAAATAAAGCCGTAAAAGAAATAGGAAGCGACATCGCGAATAGAATGGATACTCTAAAATCAAAACTAAAAGTTAATTTCTTATTAAATTTTAGATAAAGATGTAACTCTTTAATTTTAGTGTGTTCAACGTAACGCTTGGCAAGAATTATCGACTGTCGAACAAAGAATTAAAGATCAAGATTCTGTTATAGGTACTATGAAACGCGAACACGACGAAGAAGTTGAAAGGCTAAAAAGAATTATACAACGAAAAGAGGAGAATAATTTGTTGTTAAAAAATAGTAACGCTTCCATTCCGATGCCTCATTATTTGTTATTAAAAGATAGAAATATGAACTAAATTATGCTTTTTTTATCTATTATAATTATTAAACGCTGTTATAATTAAAACTTTTATTAATAAATTAAAAAAGGGCAAAAATTGAACAAGCAACTTTTTGTTCTAGGCCCCGGAGGGATTCGAACCCTCGATCTCCTGTTTACTAGACAGGCGCTTTAACCAACTAAGCCACGGCGCCAACTTGAAATTATGTTGCGATAAACGGCAGATACAGGTATTCGTTTAGAATTTTATTAATTTGTACAATTTAATTATTTAAAAACAACTTTAATTTTATACAAAAAAATAACTATTTATTATAATATTATGATTAATATAACGTAACAAAAGCGTCTATTACCACTGAAACAAAGAAAGTGTAAATAATAAAACGGTGTACGTTGGGTTGCCTATAACAACGTAGTCTGTTTACAATAATTAATTGAAGTAGCTGTTTCTTTTGAGAATTTTTCTATTTATATATTGCTCTCATGATTACTCTCGAATCTTTACATTTGCGATTATTGTATTTTCTTTTTTTTCGTATCTAATATAGTGGCATAAGATTTTATAGTTCCAAAACTATGTACCGACAACTTGGTCCCACCTAAACCGCGAAACCACGACCAAAACCAAAAGAAAACTGCAACAAAATTAGGTTTTAATTGGTATTATATTAAAAATTTATGTTCTCTAATCTCCACATTTGTATGTGAAAAGGACGATTAAACTTGGTTTTTTGTAGCCACGTCTTCGATTAATTACTTATACTTTATACACACCAACTTATTGGTTTTGCTAAAAATGTACTACTTATAAAAATTTAAATTTTTGTTCGGCGTTATTGTTTTGATATGATTAAAAAAACATTGGATATTATTTCTAAAATTTAAGTACAAAAAAATTAAGTTAGCAGAGCGTGGTTTCGATCCACGGACCTCTGGGTTATGGGCCCAGCACGCTTCCACTGCGCCACTCTGCTACAAGTACCCTTAGTACGTATATTTTTTTTAGGGGAGTGCGAAGTAGAATGATAAGAAATTGACGATTGACGGCACACCGTACACCTCGTCACGTAAAACGCGATACTTTTTCACAAGCTAAACATGAATCCGTGTGATCCGTCAAGATCAAGACTTTTAGGACCAGAGTCTTGATTTTATACAATAATTTATAAGAGTATTGAATCTATTGAAACGCAAATTATTATGAATGAAGAATGAACGTATTAGGTAGGTACTTACTGTTTTTTTTCTCGATATATTCCGAAATGGCTTATTAGCTTTATTTACGTTAAGCCGGTTGAAAAGGGCCACAGCCACAAATTAAACTTATAAAGCCACCGTTTAGACATTTGAATAAATATTCAAAAGGTGGTTTTGTAAGTTTAAATTATGGCCCTTTTCAACTGGCGTTAGCGTAAGGCCAAGAAATCATTTCTGAATATCGAGTAATAAACAGTAACATTACACCTTCTTCCGTACCGACATAATATGTATTCCTTATGACGTCTAGTTACACGTACTCATAACACCTTGTTTCATTGTAAAATATTATTTTAGATTTAGATGTAGATGACGCCTTCATCCAGTGAAGTTTTCTTTCTTTCAGTAATATTTACACATTTTCAAATGTGCCATGCGATAGAAAGATGCATGGTGTATGTATGTAACACCTTCATCTGTCACCTGGCATCGAGACAATTTATTGCATAACGTACTCAAATCACAAAAAGTAATGGGGGTTGTCATTTTAAAAAATCCTGATGACGTCATTACTTCATAACCAATAATTTCTAAATGTAGGATATTCTCCCATAAAATTGAGGGTTTCAAGAGTTAGAAACAAAGCTTTTTATTCTGGTTTTATTCAGCATATTCCTTACTCTTCGAACACTGATACTGATTTACTGATACGTATTTTGTATTAGCAACTTTATCTTTATTAAACAGCGAATCAATACAGTTGTCCCGAACTAATCTACGAATAATTGCAGGGACGCTCACGGGACACTGTTGACTACACAAATATCTTCACACTCTGGGCTTGGTAGATTATCCCATATGTCGGGGATGCGAACTAGAAGACGAAACCGCTGAACATGTGCTCTGTCACTGTCCAGCTCTAACGTCGATAAGAAGATCCGAGTTGGGGGATTTCTGGCTCGACATGGCCGGAATAAGCACCACCCCTCCCGTCAGAATTCTGGAGTTCATCCTACATGTGGGATGGCTCGAGATCTGATGGGCACGGGGAGGCCGCTTGGAGGTAGTACAATGAGCCCGATTAAGTGGCCTAAGTGCAGGGAGCTTGCTCTACCTCCTTAATAATCCAGATCCAGATCCTGAACAGCAAATCTTCATTTCGACTCATCCTCATTTAATTTAAGTTTTTGCGTTTTAAGTTTTAATAACTTTCCTACTTCCCTGCACTCTTAAGTTATTAGTATCTGAAAAGAGCACCTTTCATGTAAAATGGGTGGTTTCGATAATCAATTTTGATTAAAATTTCCAATTATTTAATAAAAGTTCTATTTGATGCCGGGTTATCCACTGTGGTTCCCTGAAGTTTTAGGAGCTTTTATAAAACTTCAAGGCAAGATCAAGAGTTAACTCAAGATCAAGAGTAGCCAAACTCTTGTCTTGACATTTCAAGACAAGATCGAAACTTGCCAAGAATTTTAATTTTTGGTAAAATGACAATCTTGCCCGGTAGGTGTAAGCGTGTAGTACATTATTTGATAGGTAGGTACGCTTAAGGGTGTTCGGTAGGAGTAAAGAAATTTAAAAATTATAATAAAACCTAAATACAATATTCTTGAGAATTCGGCCGAAATAGGTTTTGTTGTAGTATGCATTGAGAATGCTATATTTGTCATACAATTTCCATTAGTTACTAAACCTGATACCTGAAGCATGTTATATCTTCTTAATACGCTTTGCTAAATTACTAGCTATACGGCAATGCATGTTGCAATGTCTAAATTTAAATGTGAATTATTCTTTTAAATTTAGAATATTGTTTAACAGAAAATTATTGCAATAAAGAGATCACATTAATTTTGAGGTCAATTGAAACAAAATTAACTCAGAAGATTCTTAAGAACATAAATTGAGTAATTCGACTCCCACTTCCACAATAATATATATTTTTTAACATAACATTAGGAAGTAACTATTTTTAAACGTAGAGACGTCTATGTAATTTTTATCTTAATTTCAGATTAAATTGCTTAATTAAGTACCTACTATAATGTACATGAATACGTAACAATAACTATAGTCTTTTGTCACTGTACGGGTACGAACGAGGTACCCAGGGCCATTTCATTTATCTACCAAAAAATTATAGTAGGCCGCAAAGGCGTTTAGTAAACAGCTTCGAAACCAATCTCGTTCTAATTCAGTATTCAGTATTATTCAGCTATTCGATACTCAGGGTATTTTCAGCCAACCCCTCTAGTAAGGGTCGCTTACTTATAGATGATAACTACTAATTACTTACGAAATTCGAAAATTAGACTAAATGTTTGATCAAGAAAGGCACAAGCACAAGCAAAAAAAAGTTGGCTTTATATGAACGTGAACCCACTGTAGTTTTTCTCTTGTTCTTGTCCACAGCTAAATCTAAATAAAATGGAGTCGTCGAGAATATGGAAGAACAGTCAGTATGTGAGTGACAATAAATAATTATAACGTAATAATTATAATAAGTTAATATTCGCAAAAACAAAATTAGAAGAATATTATATTCTACATTGCTACATATTAAACGAAGCGGTACGACTATATCCGTGGTACCCAGCGGCAACGTTGTAAAATCGCCGGCAGTTACTCGGCTTTGCTGATAGGGAACGTTAGCAAACTCGTCTTTCGTAAACAAAACGACAAGTGATTCGTGTATATACCTGGTTTTTCAAGTTAATTTAAATTTTTATTTCAAAAATTGCTCCGCGAACGTTATGGTTTAATGACCAGGCAATTTTTAGTGTGTTTTAACTAGTTTTGTTTTACGAAGTAAACACAAGTTATTGATTTTGTATCATAACCTCGTACTCTCGTTGTGTTCAGTGTTTGTGAAAATTAAACCCTTACATTTTTACGTGGATTACCTCAATTTGATGTTTAGAAAATCGCCTACTATAAGGATATAGCGATTTGTGAGTATTTTTAATTTATAAAATTCGCGTACGAGTCGTTTCGAAAACAAAATGTCTTGCTCTTTTACAACATGTGTGTGTTTATTCGGTTTGTTACAAAATTCGTGTTAAAAATCGATACAATTCTTGACGTCTTTTGTTTTAAATAAAACAATGGTTTATTCACATTTGATTACCGAATTAGTCGAATCTTGAAAAAATTTGAATTACGTAGTGAGTCACAAGTTATAATTTAGATAACTGTAAAAGGATTATAATTGTAGTTTTTAGTTTCGCCGAAAAAACTGCTGTGATTTGATTAATTAAGGTTTGATGTGCTTTTTTTTAATGGACTCATGAATTTTATTCTTGACCTAACCTAACCCAAGCGATGTAACTTATTGATTGTTGTAATAGGTACCATGTAGGTTAAAATTTGGCAGTTCTTTTTTTGTAAAAAGACTGGCAGAAGAGTGACTGTGCCATTTATGTAAATTTTGCCGTAGCCGATAACACACATTTTAAATTAATAGCGTAATAAAAACGAAAATAAATGAGCCCATATTAGAAAAGCGAAAGATATATCTTAATTTAAAGCGTTTGAATATTTTTACGTATTTGTTGATACTAATTTTGCGATAAAAGAGAAACAAAACTTGGCATTTTTATCAAATTAACATCCGTTCTTAATTCTTAATAATAGCACATTTCTTTCGAGTCGAATTTATGTAAATGAACAAATAAATAATTGTAGAGCAAGGTAATGATCATAATAATGATATAATGATGGTCTTTGCCTTTCAAATTTCATAGCAATGACATTGACAGATGTCAATAGCACGAAACAGCTGTTTGAGCTTCCGGTATTTTTGACCGGCATCACCGTGCACCCCAGCGGTCCGGTCCATCGTAGATGAAACATTTATCCCATAGACTTGATAGTAATTAGTAGAATTAGAAGTCTTCGACACGAGGTGATTATTATGCCAACTGGTGCCGATAACGATAATAATAATTATTGCTAATGTTGATATCTTAAAAAGAAGGCAATTTTATTAATAATAATAAAAATATGAGGTTAAGTTCGAGATTATTCTAAAAATAATTCGTTTTCATTCATTTTATTTGCGTGCTTTTAAGTATAACGTGTTGAGACAAAGCATCAATGTACTTGTACCACTTGTATTATGTTAATAACATCTATCTATTGTTAGTTTGGCAGGTGAAGTTACTTACCAAGGTGTTTATTATTCTCACCTTTTTGCTAAAACTGTGGGAATTGCAATTTTAGACCGTTTATGAACAGGTTTGCATGTAATAATTTTCTAGAGAATTACCTTAAATTTCGTGCGGAATTTTTAAATTGTTTCTATGGGGAGGATGCAAATGGCTTTTTTAATTTTTAATTGCTGAAAATTGCTTAAGAGCTGTGTATTCATTTTTGAGAGCACTCTTTTTCTAGCATACCCGAGATACCAAAAAGAAGCATTTAGGATGTGATACGCATTGAATAATTTGTTTTTGTGCACAAGTTCTACTTTCCTTTTCCTAAAAACTTGTACCGGCGTTCTTAAGTGCTCTTTTTTAATAGTTTATTCATATTATGTACATTAGAAGTACTTCTTTCGCGGTTATTATGCTTGTGTTTGTTTTGAACAGCTGAGTGTCGGTACACGAAAGTCGAAAGTGTATCAAATCTATCAAATAACATTACAGATGCCTGGAGATTGTAGATGGCTAATGTTTTTGAACAATTGCTTTGAATCTTAACTTTATTCTGAACTACGCTCTACTGAACTTAGGGAATGACCCTAGAAAACGTGCTCTTCAATATTATTATAAAAAAGCATTTTTAGGTTTTGTGGTTTCAAGCATCAGGTGCAAGTACCTACAAGAAGTTTCAAAATTTTAATTTCACTTTTTCCTGACTCAAGTAATGTTAGAATTGAAAACAAAGATTACTTCTTCACGTGCACTTCTCTAATATTGTAGGATATGTACAGGGTGGGATGCTTCTTATGGAGGAATCGATAACTAAAAGTTATGGAAAAATGGATGGCGCATCCTCGATCTCTTTTTTGTGAGAAGCTCAATGACCAACTCTGGAATTCGCGATCTTCATTTGTTTTGGAGCTATAAGCAAACGTTCGATTTTTCAACTTTTCACTAAATGGCGGTATCTTGGTTGTTGTGAAGTTCTTCTCAAAAAAAGAACCTCACACACCATTGATAAGAGGATGAAAACTCCATTCAAATATATGTCACATCCAACCATGGTTTCTATTTTAAAAAACACATCTTTGTGTTCTAAACCGGACACTAACGAACGGCTCATCTTATTGTCCTTAAAAAAGTGCCCGAAGAACGTGCTAATGCTAATATTTTTTCTGTAACTTCAAAGCAACCGAGATATCGATATTTAGCGATACATTGAAAAATTGAACTTTGGCTTATAGGTTCAAAACAAAAGAAGATCGCGAATTTCGGTTTTCACGATTGGGTTCTTATAAAAAAAAGAGAACGAGGACGTGCCATCCATTTTTCTATATCTCTTATGGTTATCGATTTTTCCATAAGAACCATCGAATTTTGACCACCCTGTACATCTGTATAACCTACCCCGGTACCTGCTATCAAAAATTTAGATGTAACGTTTTGCCCGTCTCATTGTATCATCATCTACTTGACTCCTTTCTCGTAATAAAAGTAATTAGGAGAGCTAGAACACTTAAAAAAGAAACTTTTTTCTTTCATAATATCAGTACGTACTTGAGAGGTGGTAACGGTGTAACCATCAATTCTAATTAAATGGCGAATTTTCCGTTTCTAGGGCAGTTGCCGTGAAAACGAATAAACCATTTGCATAAAACGCTCTCGAGTTATTTGATCGAAATTTTTGGATTATTACTTTAGAAAATCTAAAACGTAAAGTGGAAAATGACTAATTAGTTTGTAACAATAGCAATTACAATAAAGTCTATTAAATCGTGATGGTAATAACAAAACAATTCTCGTAATAATTTATTGGAATGTAATTAATTGTTACTATGTACTGCTGGATCTACTATACGTCTTTCAATTACGAACATCGGAAATTTTGACACTTTTAATTTAACATTTCAATTAAACAATTAAACGCAAATTAATTCTACCAAACTTTTTAGTGTTTTTGTGCGGTTATTTATTACTAATATTTCTTCAATTTTTTCTTTTAGAAATAGCTATTTTATCTTTGGATTTTTGATAGTTCGCCCAGCGCAGCACATTGTATGTTGTGTGCTCGCTGCAAAAATCTCTGACGCCTTTGAGTGTTTTACATATTATTAGTATTAATCTTTGTCACAATGATTTATAATTTTACACTTTTACATGTCGGTTTATAATACAATATTTGTCGTGATGTGGATTAATTTCTGTTTTGTTGTGGTATTTGTATTGTGCCCGAACATTTCGTAATTCTTTTGTTATTTTCGTGGTTCCTGTGTTAAATATTTATTTGTTTATTTATCAATTTTATAACGTCGTATAACGTAATTCCATATCACTTAATCTTAATCTATTAAAATAGGTATTACCCCCGATTACCTCATAATACAAATTTACATTAATTATGTCACTCACCTTAAACTTCGACTTGGAGACCAACCTAAATAAATTAATGTTTATAACATCAAATAAATTGTTCTTTCTAGACCAAAGATATATACTACGCAAATTAAAAATTAAAAAAAGTCCTAAAATATACAGATTTTATAAAAAAGTCTAATATAAATTAAATCAAGGATGATTATCATTTAAATAAATTAAAACATTTTGTTTGTTAATTAAGGTAGTTTATGAGCTCTAGAGATCTTCAGATAACTTTTTGGATGAAACGTTTAATTCTTTAAGGTAATTAGACGGTTCGATTGGGCACATTAATACGATTTTTAAAATTTTGATCACTTATATCAATGCTTTAGTTATTCTAGTTTTTATTTTTAATACCAATTTATTTATATAAAACTTTATAAACAAACTATCTTTTCATTATTACAAAGTGGGATCTGTTGCAATCTGTCCGTCATAGGGGCACAATGATACATAGTACATACAGTGGGGCAGATATAGATACAGTACGAGTCATACTGAAATAAAACACTTATTTGGGCACTTAATGATACTGTTTTTCAAAAAATTATGTACATTTATTATAAAAGAAAACAATAGACATGCATAACTTGAACATAAAAGTAAAATAACTTACTTCCCGAATATTACAAAAGTCAGAGAAGTCAAACTGAAAAGTAAACAAATATGCAGCTCTGCTGGTCTCTTTGGTCTCTGTTAAATCGAGAGATGCCACGTCCTCGACATTTGGAAAGACAAATGTCCATGAATCAAGTTTCTTCCTTAAGTACGACACTTAGGTAAATGAAACAACATGATGTATTATTTTGGTTTTAAATAAAAGAGCAATAAATTCTAGGCAAAGATTCGTTAGTATATCTTTTACAAACTCTAGTAAAAGTTTTTGGAAATTAAGTTAGTCATGGTGCCAAGTTCATTATAGTTCCCTCTATAGTTCCAAAAATTAAATGAATTCCTATATATAGATACTATTGTTTCGAAAAAATTCTCTTTTTTTTTAAATTTTCTTAGGTCCAGTTGTATAAACGAGTTAATTTCGGAGTTAGAATTAACTCCACGATCTGAATATAAGGTTAGATCTTAGCGTAGATTAGATTAGGTTAGCTCGTAAGTCGTAAGTCCAGGGTTAACCCATCAATTTTCTCGAGTCAAATATATTTCAATTTAACTCAGAATTAGTTGTTGATTTAGGTTGATCGTGGATCTGATCTGGATCTGACTCCGAGATTAGCTCGTTTATACAAAAGCCTTACTAAAAATATTTTATTTTATTGTAGCCTACATCCATTAAGGCCAATAATCGGTTACATTATAATTTACACATAACACTTGCTAGTTGTCAACTAAACCCCAGTTACATCAAACACTAATCACGTAATCACTAATCATCATTAACAATCAATAACTAACAAAAATCAAGCACATTTTGTCACACGCGAGACAAAAAAATTTCTCCAAAAATTTTAGATAAAAACAATAATAATTTTGGATACCTACTTATAAATTTTTTAAATTAATATACCAAAAAAGTACCTATTAGTTGAAAGTAGCATCATTAGAAAGAAAAAGCTTAATTTACCATACAAAACTACGACTGAAATCCACGATGATTATGATGACCAACAATTTTATAAAATTTATTTACTTTAACGCATACACCCTGTATAGGATCTACGACTGTGAGATTTAAAAAAATCAGTAATAACGGCTCTCAAAAAATCGAAAATATCATCAAAATCGTAGTTAAAGGACGCTTAAAGGTACCTCGCGACCAACCTTTAAAATTAAGGCCGCCTTAAGGAATCCTTTAAACGGTGGTTAAAGGAGCGTCTTTGCATACTAAAAAGCGCTAAAGGCCCCCTTAAGGAGAAGCTGGCACTTAAGGAACGTTCTGGCATACCACCCTTAGTACTCTGATAGACCCAATTCAGAAACTTCTTTACCAAGATAATGGACGGTTGGTGTATCTTTTTGAAATTGCATTATTACGAAGTCATTGGATTTAACGTTTTACTGTTTGATTTTCTTATCGGAATGAATGTCATCATCTTCAGAAAAACAAAACTCGGAAACACTATCACTTGAACCGTAATGGGTTCAGCAGATTCATCATCGGAGGTAAAATCGGATTTTACTTGCAGTGTTTGGGACTTCTTATGTTTTTTTGTCTTGAGTTTGTTTACCGATTACCGAATTTGATAAACCAGGTTTAATATGGGTTTGAAATGAAATTATGGAGATTAAAAACGTGTCTTTATTTTTATATGAGAGGTAGCAAGCATTCTCTAATTATCATATACAATATAACAAGGGAGCGGGATATATCCGACAATTTTACGCGCTATCTTTTACAAGTGCTTGTTGCCTCGAAAACTGCCCAAGCGCGCAGCGCGCGGGTAGTTTTCTGTGGCAACAAGCACGCGTATTGATAGCAAGGAAAATTGTCTGGAGATATCCCGCAAACGCGTTATATTTGATAAGAGAATCGCCTGATTTTAAATTTAAAAACTTAAATTTAAATTATTAAGTTTGCCTTGATTTTTGTTTATGCGAAATTAGTTGTCAGATTATACTTGTCATAGAGAAAGTCGCAATTTTGTAGTTAAAAATGTGTTCGAGGTTTGGCAACAAAACTTTGAAAGATATTGACGACGAAATTAAAAAAAACATGCCAATTAACACCGTTTTGATAAGTTTTGTAAAGAGAGAAAATATGACGTTGAAACTGAGCCCTTAGCTTCTGAGAAAATCAACGATATTTTAAAAGATTGGGGTCAATTGGGGTTTCAATATGAAAAAAACTGATGGAATTGATTATAAAGAATTAGTGGTGAAACAAATGTGGAACTCAGTTGCAAAGCAAATTCAAGAATTATATTTCAAAAAGTTTCAAATAAAAATTGATCCGTTTCAAGATATTGCATTCGCAGACGCAAGAAGTGCCCGTGATTCTCGTAGAAGAAAATTACAGTTATTACCTCAATTTAGAAAAATAAGTTCCGCAGCGCTTTCAAAATCCGAAGTACATGAAATGATAACATTACACGATGAAAATACGCCAAATGGCTTACAAAAAAAATTTTTTCATCTTGCGGCTCATGAATTAGCATGGCGTGGAGGAGAAGCTACAAATTGTTTGGTATCTTTTTTTAAAGAAGAATATGACAATAAAGGTGCACATACTGGGCGTATTGAATACAATCCAGTTATATCAAAAACGGCACAAGGGGGATCTAAAAAACTTACTGATTCGAAGTGGCTAATTTTAAATAAAGTGGCTGAATCTGTGTGTCCAGTAAGGTGAGAAATAAAAATATAAAGTCAAAATTAAAAATTTGGATAACTACGATTTATTTTTTAGAATCCTGAGAAAATTGCTGTCCAAAAGGGGTCAAAACATACAAATTCATAGATTATTTTTAACTGCTAATCGTACTTGGAAAAAAGATGATCCAAATTCTTTATGGTTTATAAATTCTCCAATTGGAAAAAATACTATATCTAAGTGGACAAAGAGCGCAGCTGAGGCTATAGGTGTCGATACAAAGAAGATGAAAATTTCCAATCATTCGCACAGAGTTACTACAATTTCACATTTAAGTAAAGCTGGTGTTCAAGAACAAACTTTGATTAAGATGACTGGGCACAGCAGTAGTACATCTATCAAGCCTTATTTGCAGTTGGATGAAGAGCACCACAGCAAAGTAGTTCAAGAAATACGGCAACAATCTACTTCTTCTGTTTCTAATAATGTAAATAAAAAGCCGCTTATTGAAGGCAATGTTCCAAATACTTACAATAATTGTACTATAAATTTCACAAATTGTACGAATATTCATTTTATATAGGTAATAAACAGTTCTTTTTAATAAACGTTGATAGAAAAATAAATTACTATATTCATTGTTCTATAGTTGCTAGTTTTAAATTATTTAATAAAATCGGTCGTCGAATATTAGTCTAGGGAAATTGTCGAATATTTCTCGTCGCTCTTGGAAACATGAAATTGTTGCAAAATCAAGATTTCATTGGCAGTAAATAAAACAATGCAAGCTTGTTATTGGTGTATTTTAGTCATGTGACGTATGAGGGCGATTGTCCACAAAGTACACGCTGCTTTGAAACCGAAACTGAGTTTCGATGGAGTTCTAGTGGCAATTAAACTTACTACCTTACTAGTTAACTTTATACAGATCAAAAGGCTCTTGAAGCCAAAAGTGGCGAACGATATTTCTCGTCCTTCCTATAAATTCGTAATGAAAAAATTTTTCAGAGCTCCTCGAAACGAAAAAGTTTGAAAATCATGCTCTTCAATAATTTTTGTACAGTGCCTTTATAGTAGTACTCGCGTATTACTTTTATGTCTTGTGCATCACAGCGACAATAATTCCATAAAATTGAATAATAGTAATAAAATTGACACCTGCACACACTAACAGGTAAAGGTGAAGGACTGTATAATATGCACCAGTGCACTCAAGTGCATATTTTGTTTCTCTTTATTTCCTGAAGTAGTAATTGATTTATATTATGAAATGTTTTAAAATTGTGAACAAATGTATAAGGAGTGGCATTGTAAGTTTAATTTATGGCTCTTTACAAAACGAATTACAAAAGATGGAGTCAAGAAGTCGATTCGGAATATCTAGAAACAGTTTACACTTATTAATTTTTTGGTAGTACTACATGAACATTTTCTGTTCATCATCCCTTGCGGTTTTGAATTTTATAAATTCAGTGTCCTTTTCCTTTTAACGGGTCTTTTGAAATGTTAATTGTTAATGTATTCATTTTATAGTTTATTTGTTGTCACTACTCGACGAGGCCTTTTGATATTAGTTTAGTCAATGAATGTAACTTTCCTGTTATATTTTGTAAAATTATAGAAAAATACGAAACTCATTTTTTAACTTTGTTTCCTGTCGGTTTTATTACTATATTTGCGATTGATTTACGATATATTTACAATATAAACTTTTATTTTGGGTATGAAATTGTTATTATAGGTATTTAGTTTAATATTTAGTGATGGTAATGAAATTGATATCATCGTTTAGAGTTTAGAGTAAAAAGAAAAAACTCAATATTCTTCGGTATCCTGGATTAGTTTTTTGACACACTCGCACACAGCTCAATGTTTCGGCCCATATAAAAAAAAATGATGATAGTCTAGGCGGAAAAACTTCGGGTAATATAATATGAAACATAGAATAATATCAATTTATGAACGAAAGAAAAGAAGCAATACTAGTACTTATTGCGTTTTCTTATGTGGATATCTGAAAAAGTTGAAATTGGAGATTACCTATTTTATGTATAGTGCATAATACTGCAATAGCTCGTAAGCTAAGTGAAGATACCCTGTATAGTAATTTCGCTAGATAAAGTTCTTGGTGGCTTACGCCACCAGCAGAAAGGTTACAATAGTGAATAGGGGCCTCCCATAGAGAAGTCAAGTACGTAGGTAATTGTTGAAATCTGCGTATAACTGCATTGAAAGTTCGGGTCTTAACCAAATTTAATTTTATTCAACAAAACTTGTATTAGAATATAAAATGTGGTTGTATTTGAAAAGACATCTGGGAGTGTCAGGCAGGTAAATATTAAAATCCTTAGAGGCTCTAAACAGATTTTAACAACTACCTACCCACTTAACTTCTCAAAGGGAGGCATCTATTCACTATTGTAACCTCGAAGTCACCGTATAGTCACCAATAACTTTACCTAGCAATTTAACATACATATGTAGGTACCTACATTTTCAAGGTTCAGCTAAACTAATTCAGGTGCTTACATAAAAGTAAAAAATTGACACTAATGATTAGTCTTTTATGTACTTGACATATTTCCTCATTTAATGACATACTGTCGATAAAATAATAATTAAAAATTTAATAACTTAGGTAGTACACGTACACGCTTTGTAATAATGGCAACTCTTATTATAGAAAAACAATTAATAGTGATTATGTGTTATTTTACTACATATTAGAAGCAATAAAATAAAGGTATACAATATACAACAGTGAAAGCCTTTTTGCGGATAGCTCTAATAAGCGGACAGCTCTCTTAAGACCCGTGTCCACTAGCAAGCAACTTGTGATAGATTTTTCAGACACTGCTTGCGTAGCCGTGTACACACAATTTACGTTTTTATCGAATTTACTCTACACAAATTACTATAGTGTAACAAGAATGGTGAATCATCTTATCGGCCGACCTTCCGGAATACGCGAGAATATTCTACTCAGTTCTAGACGCCTCGAGAATGTGCCGATCAAGAGAAATAAATAGGACACGGTCAACTGACGGAGTTTTAGTTTCAATTAAGAGTTCGAGTTCGTCATTAATTCGTATCGTAAACGTGTTAAAAGTGTTTAAAAGAATTCGCGTTCGTATTTAACGGATTTTTACTTATTATAGTGCATAAACATTTTTAAATAAATTAGGCAGTAGTTATAAATAAATTAGATAAGTTAAGTGTAATTTTTAAGTCTAAATAAAATAATTATAAACAATTATAAAAATAAATATTCGTTACATTGGTGTCAGGTGCGAGGTTTAAAATCAAGTGCGTAGTTTAAAATAAAAGTGAAAAAGTGAATGCCTGTAACTCGAAGTCAAACGGCCGAAATGGAAGACAAATTGAGTGAATTGTTAGCCATGATGGTAATGATGCAAAATGAGATGAAAGCTGGCCAAAATGAGATGAAAGCGGGTCAAGATGAAATGAAGGCCGCTCAAAACGAAATGAAAGAAGAAATTAAAGCGGGCCAAGACGAGATGAAAGAAGGAATAAAAGCAGAAGTTACCACAATAATGGAAGGCATGAGTCAAGAGCTAAAACAAGTGGAACTAAAAATGGAGCATAAAATCCATGGAGTAGAATCACTGTGTGAGCAGCTCCAACAAAAACACGAAGAACTGGAGGATGTTATGGAGAAAATCATCAACGGTGAACGCATCAAACACGGAGGTACAGATGAGAAGATTCGATCATTAGAAGACAGGATAGAACAGTTGATAAGAGGAGGAAAAGTTAAAGAAAACAATAGTAGTGCAAAAGTGACACCACCCACTTATGATGGAAAAACACCTCTCTCAACGTACCTCAAACAGTTCGAAGCTGCTGCAAATCTAAATAACTGGTCAATGCAAGAAAAGGTCACGAATTTAATTGTCTGTTTACGGGGTGACGCTTTAAACATTCTACAGACCATCCCCGAGGAACAACAAGCGGACTACAACCACCTCGTGTCCCGCTTGAAGATGCGTTATGGTGATCAACATCTACAACAGGTGTACCACGCTCAGTTAAAGGCCAGGGAACAGAAATCGGGAGAAGGTCTTCAGGAGTTTGAGGCGGATGTGGCTCGATTGGTGCGACTGGCCTACCCGACTGCCCCGGACAGTTTTCTTGAACAACTAGCGGTACAAACTTTCATCGATGGCCTAAAGGACGGAGAGACTCAGCAAGCTTTACGCTTAGCCCGGTCGAAGACGTTGGACGACGCCTTGGCCCATGCGCTGGAATTCGAAGCCGCTAAGCAGGCGTCACGAGGTCGCGCCCGAGTTCGTGTGCTAGAAAGCACCGAGGAGCATGAGAAGAAAGAATCACTGGAGGAATTGCTACGAAGAGTGATTGATGGAAAAGAGCAAAGAAAAGTAAGGCTCAGGTGTTGGAACTGCGGGGAAATTGGACATGTGCAAAATCGTTGTGACCGTCCTAGAAAGTCCTTTGAAGAGAGAAAAAGGATGGAATCTAGGAACCAGCAGCCGGAAAACTAAAGCGGATCGATGAGGGGGGGCGAACGTCGATCCGTGGTAACCAGGCCCCTGAAAAAGTTGCTATTGTGGCGTCGCGGCAACAACAACCGGACAGCCTATTTGTCGACGGTACGGTAGACGGTAAAAACCTAGCTTTGCTACTCTATACCGGAGCAACAAGGAGCATTATGAGAACTGATATGGCCCGACGAAGGAAACCATCAATGGCTGGACAAACGAAACTCCGGACAGCAACGGGAGATACCGTCGAGACCCACGGGGAGTTAGTAGTGAAAATTGGAATCGGAAGCAAAATCATAGAACATCGAGTATTAGTGGCAGACATCGCTGATGAATTCATTGTGGGTATGGACGTAATGAAGAAGTATGGTTTTGCAATGGACCTCGCAAACGGGACGCTGAGGGTTGAAAACGAAGAGCTTACTTTACATCCATGGAATGATGCTGCGTTGCGAGTGATTCTTGCCGAAGATGTAACTTTACCCAGGAGAAGTGAAGTTGTAGTAATGGCTCGTACAGATGGAAATATTAGAGAAGGCTTTGTACGGCTATTGGAGCCCAGCTATGATCTCAAGATTGGTCGGGGAATCTTGATGGGAAAAGTATTGGTCAAAGCCAGCGATTCGATTCCAGTACGGATGATAAATCTTAACGATTTTCCGAGCCATTTGAAGAAGGAGACGGAAATTGGAATATGCTCTCCGGTATCAAGCATTATTCGCAGAATGGGGACTGGTTACCACGGTACGGGAGAAAAAGTGTCATCCAAGCTAATGGATATGGTTGTTCCGTCATGCAAGAGCCTACCCGATAATCAACGAAACGCCGTAAAAACGTTAGTCAACCGATACCAGGATATTTTCGCTTTGAATGATAACTTTGGAGGTGGTACCGATAAAGTAAAGCACGAAATAAATACTGGAGACAGCCAACCCATACGTCAACGTGCCAGACGACTTCCATTGGCCAAACGCGAAGAAGCCGAAAAGATCATTGGGGATATGGCAAAACAAGGAGTTATTGAGCCATCGTATAGCCCGTGGGCTTCTCCGGTAGTGTTAGTCAAAAAGAAGGATGGATCAACCAGGTTTTGTGTCGACTATCGCCAGTTAAACAACGTCACTAAAAAGGACAGTTACCCGCTGCCAAGGATTGATGACACGTTGGACACACTGTCGGGATCGAAATGGTTTTCGACATTGGACTTGAAGAGTGGATACTGGCAAGTAGGCATGAACCCCAAGGATCGCGAGAAGACTGCATTTACCATCGGTTCGGGACTGTGGCAGTTTACAGTGATGCCATTCGGATTATGTAATGCGCCTGCGACCTTCGAACGTCTCATGGAAATGGTTCTTAAAGGATTGTCATGGAATACGTGCTTGGTCTATCTCGACGACGTGATAGTGGTTGGCCAGACCTTCGAGAGCCACCTGAAGAACTTAGAAGATGTATTCCAGAGGCTACGAGAGGCAAACCTGAAGCTCAGCCCTAAGAAATGCAACTTGTTCCAGAAGGAAGTTAAGTACCTGGGACACGTGGTCTCCGCTAAGGGAGTAGCTGTAGATCCGGAGAAAGTAAGCGCAGTTATGGAGTGGCCAGTACCTAAGGACAAACACGAACTCCGTAGTTTTCTGGGACTCTGTACCTACTACCGTCGTTTTGTGCCTCGATTTGCGGACGTTGCGAAGCCTATGACCAGATTGACCGAACAAGCAAGAGCCTTTAAATGGGATAATGAGTGTCAATTGGCGTTCGAACAGCTTAAGCAAATTTTGGTTAAAGCGCCAATATTAGGCTATCCCAATAGACACGGGAAATTTATACTGGATACGGACGCGAGCAATGTGGGAATCGGCGGAGTTTTGTCCCAGATACCAGATGGAAAGGAAAAAGTCATCGGCTACTTCAGCAAATCATTGTCCAAACCGGAACGAAATTACTGCGTGACAAGGAGGGAGCTTCTAGCTGCAGTGAAAGCGGTCGAACATTTCTACAAATATTTGTATGGGAGAAGATTTTTGATAAGGACGGATCACGCAGCTTTAAGATGGCTTCTGCAGTTTAAGAATCCAGAAGGGCAAGTGGCCAGATGGATCGAGCGGCTGCAAGAGTACGACTTCGATATCGAGCACCGACCTGGAAGAAGCCACGGAAATGCCGATGCTTTATCTAGAAGACCTTGTTCGGCAGAATGCAAGCATTGCTCACGATTAGAAAGTCGCGTATGTCCGATTCTCCGTACGGGCGTGATCGATTCCCTCTGGAGCGATGACGAGATCGCTAGAGAACAAAGACGGGACGCAGATCTGAGCAAGGTTATGGAATGGAAGGATGGAGGCCAACGTCCAACCTGGGGCGATGTTTCTGCTACCAATCCGGTTGTGAAAGCGTATTGGGCGCAATGGAACTCTCTGCTAGTAGAAAATGGTGTATTGAAGCGGACATTGGAAAACCCAGACAGATCCAGTGAAAGAACGCAGATAGTTGTGCCAAAGAATCGGGTTCAGGAGGTACTTCGATATCTACACGATGGATCGTCCGGAGGGCATTTGGGTGTAAAGAAGACCCTGGAAAAGGTCCGAGAGAGATTCTATTGGGTGAACTGCAAAGAAGATGTAAATGAATGGTGCCGAAAGTGTGACGTTTGTGCGTCAGGTAACGGTCCCCGAGGAAAAAGAAAAGCTCCTATGAGGCAATACAACGTTGGAAGCCCATTCGAACGGATAGCAATCGACGTGGCTGGTCCTTTTCCAGAGACAGACGCCGGTAATAAATACATCTTGGTGGCTATGGACTACTTCAGTAAATGGGTTGAAGCTTATGCTTTGAAAAATCAAGAAGCTGCCACTGTTGCCGAAGTCTTGGTGAAGGAATTCTTCAGTCGTTTTGGCGTGCCGTTAGAGCTGCATTCAGATCAGGGCCGAAACTTTGAGTCGGCTCTATTTCAAAACGTTTGTAAAATATTGGGAATCCATAAGACCAGGACGATTGCCTTACACCCTCAGTCCGACGGTATGGTCGAGCGAATGAATAGAACGGTGGGAAAATATCTCTCCAAAGTGGTTTCACAACAACAAAGAGATTGGGACGAACATCTACCCTTATTTCTCATGGCATACAGATCAGCAGTACATGAGACCACCGGTCAAACTCCAGCAAGCGTAGTGTTTGGGCGCGAAATGAGATTGCCGTGCGATTTGAAGTTTGGGAGCAAGCCTGGAGAAGAAAACGTTGCTGGTGGAGAATATGTCGAGAAGTTACGTAAAAGGCTAGACAACATCCACGATGGCGTTCGCGGAAGCATACAGATTGCCAGTGACAGAATGAAGGAGCATTACGACGTAAAGGCGGAAAAAGGCGGATTCCAAGAAAATGACAAAGTGTGGCTATTTAATCCACAAAGACGTCGAGGCTTGTCGCCTAAGTTACAAAGATCGTGGGAAGGCCCATACGATGTAGTTAAGAGGGTAAACGACGTCATTTATTGGATACGAAAGCCGCCCAATGGAAAAGTAAAAGTCGTACATTTTAATCGATTAGCTCCGTATGCTTCGCCAAACGCCAAAGAAATCGAGAGCTCGAGTACCGTTCAACTTCGAAAAATAAATAGTGAAGCAGATGACGAGTTTGATAAATTTATGCTCTTCTACGCGAAGGAGCATAAGGCAAGATTCGGGGTCACTGTGGAAGAAGAAGGCGACTTGTTTAATGTGCCTCAAGAATATTCGTTAGCCCACTGCGTCGCCGAAGATTTGCGAATGGCCAGAGGTATCGCTGTCGTCTTTAAAGAAAAGTTTGGCCGATTAGAGGAGTTGAGAAAACAGGGCCCAAGAGCGGGTAAAACGTTAGCCCTAGCGGAGCAACAGAGGTTCCTGTACTATCTAGTAACGAAAGAGAGGTCGGATTATAAGCCGAGTTACCGGGACATTTGGAATGCCCTCAACGATCTAAAGAAGTAGGTTCTGTCCAACAAGGTGACCAAGTTGGCAGTACCTAAGCTAGGATGTGGACTGGACCGCTCTGATTGGAGAATAGTGCGGAATATGTTGGAAGTGATATTCCGAGGCACCGGTGTCAACATTCTAGTGAGGTGCTACAATCCAAAAGGAACTGCAATGAACAAAACTGTCGAATGCTACTTCTACAGCCAGGGACGTTGCAACAAAGGCTCGGCGTGCAGATACCTTCATGTTCCAGAACGGAAGTTCTTGTTTCGGGACGAAACAGTTTTAAGGAGGGGGCAGTGTAACAAGAATGGTGAATCATCTTATCGGCCGACCTTCCGGAATACGCGAGAATATTCTACTCAGTTCTAGACGCCTCGAGAATGTGCCGATCAAGAGAAATAAATAGGACACGGTCAACTGACGGAGTTTTAGTTTCAATTAAGAGTTCGAGTTCGTCATTAATTCGTATCGTAAACGTGTTAAAAGTGTTTAAAAGAATTCGCGTTCGTATTTAACGGATTTTTACTTATTATAGTGCATAAACATTTTTAAATAAATTAGGCAGTAGTTATAAATAAATTAGATAAGTTAAGTGTAATTTTTAAGTCTAAATAAAATAATTATAAACAATTATAAAAATAAATATTCGTTACAATAGCAAGTAGCTTTTGTGGTTTCAAGTGTACACGTCTTTATTGAAATATCTCCGGCTATAGAAAGAAGCAGGTAGTATACCTACCATAAAACTCATCGATTTACAAAGAGCTTACACATCTTTGGGAATTATCTTTTAAATTTTGGGAAGACATTTATTTAATCCCCTACAATCCATTTGCACACAAATTTGTAAAGGTATATGTCGATTTACTAAGAATTACCAAATTCAAATTTGAAAATAAAGCTGAAGTCAAATTGGAATGAGTTTTAGTTGTTCAACTACAGCTTCTGTTTTTTGGTTTTTATGTGCTATTTTTCTTTCAAACAAATCAGTCTTTATCAAGACTATACAGTGTATATTATTTACTTTTGTACAGTACAGTACAGTAACTTAAAATTTTTTTTATTTTTTAAATCATAACCGTGCATTTCCACTACGTATATTATTTGTTTCTACACATCGTGTAAAAAAAGAAACGCACGGTAAACATTTTAATTTAGTCCGTAATAATTAGTATACATATTTTGATGTTACTAATATACACATTGTTTTTAATTGTGGAGTAAACGAAATTGATTTGCAGATCAAGTCTTTGATGAAAGCAAAAGTTTTTTTTTATTCTCGACCACTTTGTTTGTCGAGATACCGACTTCAAAGCTTGTCGTAAATCATTATATGTATTTAGGTACTTTTGACTACAAAGGAGGGCCAAGGAAACACAAGACACAAGTGAAAGATGGTGAAAGAGAATCAAATTTCATTACATCAAAATATTCCCAAGAATACGTAACTCGTCTGTCTTTTGGCCACTTTTACTTTTTTGAATTTTCTTTCATTCCTGGCTTATCTATTTCCTTAAAATTATGTAATCTCCGTTGAATCTCAGTCCTTTCGAACAATTGCGCTAATTTCACCAATGTGGCTTATTTTTTTATTCGTTTTTTGCTTGGGATACAATTCAAAAGTGTCATTTAGCAAATAAGTATCTTTTGGTCGCTCAAAGACGTTTTTCTTTCATCTTGTATATAAGTAATTTGTACGCTTGCAAGGAACTTTCGGAACTGTTTCGAAAGTTTTGCTTCATTCGGTTTTGGCAAAACGCCCGTGTACACTTGCAAGTTAGGGGTCGACCAAATTTATACCTCTCACACCGAAAAGATATATTTACTTGCGAAATTTTTTGTCGAGAACTGTCAATCATTTCAAAGTTGCTTCGTATTTTACTACCTGAGGGTAGTAATAAGGATTTACAATTTTAAGATATATGGACGCAGTTGACCAGTCCAGTAATGCTTAAAAGAATGCCACAGCACTTCTAAAAAATTGTTTGGTCAACTTTCGTTGTGACAGTAAAGTCTTCCGTCCTTCTTATAAAAAATTTGAAAACTTGTTGTCTAACCATTGGAACAGCTCCGAAAGTATTTGCCCGAGTCGGTCTTGCCAAGTCGCACGTGTACACTAGAAAATCGTTCCAAGCTGAGTGCGATTGTATACTTGCAGCAGTTTTACTCTATGTGCCGTGTACACGTGGTTTACACAGTATGCACCTGTTCTCAGACCTAACTTGTGAAACTTTTACTTGCTAGTGGACACGAGCCTTTAAACGGATAAATTTCTTGAAACCAAATTTCTACCTATGGCTTTCTATAGTATGAAATTACTTTCCAAAAAAGGAACACCCTTGTAAACGGAGGCGGACATTACATTTCTTTGCCCAGGTGAACAAAAATCTCCCATAAACGAACGCGAAATAACGGACGTAAATAAGTTTAGTACTTTAATGGTACGTCCCAGTTTTGTATTTATTGTAGTTATTGGAAAAGGCTCTGTTACATATTTATAATTTAACTTTTGTTATTTAAAAATGATAAATGTCTTGAAGATTTTTGGGGTTCTAAGCGACTTTCAGATGGGAGGTAAATTTGGTTAAATCGTATTTTATTTGGACTCAGAAGTATGTGGTAGCGTTTTCAAGATACCTTTTTTGAGACACCCTGTATAACTTAAAAATAAATAGAATGAAATGTTTTTCCCCCGGACAAAAATGCCGGTTTTACTGTATCCCTACAAACCGCAAAGGTATTTAAATAATATAGAGGGTGACTGAAAAGTTTCTGACCTAACACAAAAAACAAGATATTTTTTCTTCAAATTTATTTTTACTTTTCTACGTACTCTTTGTAAGTATATACACTTCCCCCAACGATGCCATCTCTTTTACCCGTTTAAATAGTACCTATTCGGAGGCTTTTTCTGCAAAATAATTGTTTACAAAAGGGATGGTCTCCTCGTTTGACGAAAATCTGTCTTTGAGCATTTGGGAAGCTTTTAGGTTTTAGCAACAAAAAAAAAGTTGCTCGGTGCTAGATCTGTTATCTGGTTAGTAAGGAGAGTGGCCAAGCAGATATCTTTATGACTATCCCAAAAAACAGTCGCGATCACTGTCTCAGCCGAAGGAACAGTTTTTGCCTTTTTTGGAGCCGATTCCCTCTTCGTAGCCCACTGTTTTGACTATATTTTTGTTTCTTGAATATAATGGTGGGCGCCAAAATTCTGATTTATTGAGCCTAAACTGCTCCAACAAAGCGTTGGAAATGTTCATTCGAACACGTTTTTGCTCCAAAGTGAGCAAAAGCGGTTGCCAAAATAAATGACAGAAAGCGTATCGTGTCACATCTAAACATGCTCCCATATAAGCCTTTTTGATCAAGTTCTTTATTGTTCATCCCGTAGTTGACACCTTTGTACATTTTCATGCGGCATACCTATACACGAAAAGAAATGTTGGACAAGGACCTTTGCAGGGGCGTTATCTTTATTTAAATAGTGCCGAGCTCATTTCTTTTCAACTTTTATTAACATTTTTATTGGAACCAAATTTTGAGTTTTATTAATATTTTATACGACAATAATTTAGTCCTATTTTTATAGAATTCTTTAAAGTCTCGCAGGTTTGATATTCTTCTATCAGCATCAGTATTGAATTTAATTTAGAGCCGCAAGCCAAATCTTTTTGAAAATGTTTTAAAAAACTAACTTTTACCAAAAAAATTTACTGTGTGGTGCTTAGATTCGTAATTGCGTGACTACTTCACAATTATAATGTACTAAAAGCTCTTCTGATTCATAAAACTTTCCAGCTTTATTCCTTTGTTTCACTTTGAAACAAATAGTACTGGTTTTCTTATAAAACTGTATGTGCAACTTCATTATTTTTTCTAGTAGGTATATAATTATCTTACAATGGGTAATACTAGGTATGTATAAGAGAGGCAATAAGAGACGTACTCTCATTTTTAATGTAACTGTTTATAACACGTTTGTTTGTTCTGCGTTTTGTTATTTTAATATTAACAATTTGAGAAAAAAACTTTAATTTATTTGTGGGAATTTGGATTTTATTAGTAGAAAATGAAATTTAGTATGCACGTTAAGATTAATTGACATTTTAATTAAAATTTTATAAAACTACGTACTTATTTAATTATTTCCAGATAATCTTTGTTTTTCTTGTATTGTGCACCTGACCTGCCTATACAGGGTGATTTATGACGTCGGGGAAAAATTTCACAGGGTGATTCCTTTGGGTAATTAAAAGAAAAAACCTCAAATAATCATGTACCCGAAAATGCTTTTTAAAGGAGCTATAGTCAATTCAAGTTTATTAAATGTTAAATGTCTACTTATAACTTTAAAATGTAAGAGAAGAAAGAACGCCTGGGGTTAAACTCAAAGTAAGTGTTCGAAGTGTCCTCCTTCGGTATACGAATGCAAGCATGACAACGTTGGACTAGTGAATCACAGACTCGAGCAAGCACATTAGGGTTATTTCTAATTTCATTTGCAGCATTCTGTATTCGTTCGAGTAACTGTTCTCGAGTTGTTATTGGCACATGGTACACAAGTTGCTTCATATGTCCCCATAGATAGAAGTCCATTGGGTTCAGGTCTGGTGATCTTGGCGGCCAGTTAACAGGACCTCCGTAGCCAATCCAATGTCCAGGAAAATGAACGTTCAACCACGCTGTCGCTATTCTTGCTCTATGGGGAGGTGCACCGTCGTGTTGGAACCACATACGTTGACGCAAATGCAGCGGCATGTCTTCTACCAATTCGAAAATTGTATTGTTGAGAAAATTTTCATACAAATTCCCATTTAATCGGTCTTCCATTACGTGTAGGTTAAGCAAAACATGATTGAATATTCCACCCCAAACATTAACACTAAATCGTTGTTGAAAGCGACGCTGTCTAATGACACGTGAATTTTCTAAGGACCATACATGTTCATTGTGTCTATTGTTGATACCATCTTTTGTGAATGTGGCTTCGTCTGACCATAGGACATTTGATATAAAATTAACGTTATCGACGGTTTGATGTAATAACCATCGGCAAAATAATAGTCGCCGCTGAGCGTCTCCCGGATGCAGCGCTTGCACGTAATGGAAGTGGTAAGGGTGTAAGACCTCACGATGCAGTATCCGCCATACAAAATTCTGGGATAGTTCCAAATTATTTGCGATACGTCGAGTGCTGGCTGTGGGATCATCGATTACTGCATCTATGACATGTTCTTCGTCCTGCACATTTACTTGCTGGGGGCCACCAATTTTGCGTGGAACAGGAGTTCCTGTCTCTCAAAGTCTTTGAAAGGTCTTAGTGAATGTTTTGTGATTCGGTTGCCGTCTACCAGGAAATCGGAGATGATATTCTCTTGAAGCTTCAAGTGAATTTCCATCACAAAAACCATAAATAAAAATGATATCAGCATACTCTTGTACTGTGAAATCCTCCATAATTAACTTAATTTTGATGTCACAGACCGATTGTTTTCATATGTAACTAATAAAATGGGAAATGGGCCCGAATCGATGTTGAACACATTCAACATTTAATAAACTTGAACAGGCTATAGCTCCTTTATAAAGCATTTTCGGGTACATGTTTATTTGAAGTCTTTTCTTTGAATTACCCATAGGAATCACCCTGTGGAGTTTTTCCCCGACGTCATAAATCACCCTGTATACAAATACTAACTTATTTTTGTGAAGCTGATTATGTTCGATTAAGATTGCATGTACAAATAAGAATGGTAGACAAAACGTCTAGGTAGGCATTAGTAAGTACATAATTTGGTGGAACTAAAAAAAATGTAGAATATTTGCATGCTTGTTTTGCAAGCCTTCAAATTACGAAATACATATGCGCTTTCCAAACAAATAGGTCGTTACGAATTCCATTTTATTGTTGCCCATTTAATTTTGCAGAAGGTACAAGAGAAAAGTACATTTTTAAGGAAGATGATTGGCACGTCTGCTTGTTTGCACGACAGGAAATCTAGAAATAAATACCTACATAGTTTCAATTTGGTTATACCCTGTTATTCCATAGTTATACTATAATAAAGTCTTTTTTTAAATCACGAGCTATCTCATTTTTCGGTAATGGAAACTATACAGGGTGTATACCAACTCGACTTAGGTAAAAGCGTATAGAGCTTGTAGCTCTTTTAAAACAATTTTTTTTAGTTTTCTCGTTAGAGCCTCGTGTTAATCAAAATATGTCCGATTTTCGGCTATTTGTTTTGCGCAATTTTTCTCTTTTATTTTTGAACTTCTGGCAACACGAAATTAGTATATTAAAGAACGAATTTCATAAGTCACGTATTATAGCACGACTCCAAGTTTAAAATGCGACTGGCGTAGCCAGGAGCGTTTTAATGGAGGAGTGCTATAATCGTTATAATGACTTATGAAATGAGTTCTTTATACAATTTTTTCTATTTTGCGCCTTTTAAAGTCCATTTTCAAAGAAAAAAATCAAAATATAAAAATTTAGGGATTTTTGTGATGGGTGGCTGGTTGGCAGTACTAATTGTAAAGTGACATTTCGTAATTTAAAATTCAAATAAATTGTTTTGTAGTTTGAATTGGTCGTTAATTAATTAATTTTAATTATTATGTTAAAAAATAGAACATGTTAATTACAAAAATTGTCGTTTTCTCTTTCTTCGATTTGACAAAATATGTCAAATTAAATGCCAACCATCACAAAAATCCCTAAATTTTTATATTTTAATTTTTTACTTTAAAAGGCGCAAAATAGAAAAAATTGTATAAAGAACTCATTTCATAACGCTCCTGGCTACGCCAGTCGCATTTTAAACTTGGAGTCGTGCTATAATACGTGACTTATGAAATTCGTTCTTTAATATACTATTGTAAACCTCGTATCTTTTTATACGACTATTACAGCATTGGATTCAAAATTTCCGAATTAAAATTTATATAAGTATCGAATTTTGGAAATTGTTTAATTTTAGTAATACTAGCTGGTATCTTTGTACAATTCTAATCAAGTATTTTGTTTTCAGATAATAGTATGAAGGATAATGGAATTCGAAAAGGATCCATCTCTCCAAGAGTGGACTCGAGAACAGCCCTTATCTGTTTTAGCCCTCGATAGCGCCGACAGGGCAGTATTACGAATAGCAGGTATGTACCTATTAATTAGTAAATTAATAAAAACACGTTACCTACAATTTATTTATCTGTTTCGTGAAGCAAGCTTCTTGTAATACATTTTTTTAATGTAATTGCACTAGAAACTAAGTACTAAAAAGTTTCGTAGTCTCGTTGGCGACGAGCTCGTTATTTATGGCACTGTTAAGAATTCTACTACGATATATATTTTCACAATGACTTGTAATAAGAATCTTCGGGATTATTAAGGAAAATTTATTATTTTGCTTAGCAATATTCGCGCGTAAGTGTTCCAATACATTTATTGATTTTTTTTTATTTAACAACAAAAACGTTGGAGGTCAAGGTGGGAGCTTTACAAATAATAAAAACGTTATTATTATTATATGAGTTTCCAAATTCCTTTCAATAATTTTGGTGCGAGTTAAAAGTATAGTCATTTGTTTATATGGCTATCTGTGCAAATTGTATCGGAAGATGTAACGTCGCAAATCGTGATAAACTTAATAGGGATTCCATGCGAGGTCTTTAGGTCAACAGATAGAGAACTCTGAACTTTATTTCTCAGGTTATTTAAAATTTTAATTCCTAAAATAATGGTTTTCAAGCAATTAAGCAATATATTAATTTATGCATTGTGAATTGTGAGGGCCAATGTGGTGGATACAAGTTATATCCGATAGGATTTGAAGAATTTGTACTATGCACTATGTGTGAACATTTTCTCAATTGACACTATGCTGTGTTTGCTAAATATTTCCAGAACTACCTATATCTAACCAGAGTTCCACAAGGGGAACTTCTTACCATTGCCAAGATAATAGTATTGGTATAGCGTAAAAAATCACCCAGTATAACTATTTTATATACTTTTCCAAATTGGAAGAATAGTATTTCCAAGTAACTTGTCAAGTAATAGTTTAATTAAAAACACTAATTGAGAAAGCGAATGAAATTGGGAAACTTAACATGTTTATATGTTTATTCCGACCAATATACTACGTGCATGACTTACAGTAGTAGCGTTGTTTGATTAAAAAGGTGATTTTGTAGTTTTTCAATTAATTCGTTACCTAATCGAATTGTGAATGTTGCATGAGCGGATATAATTATCTACAATTTACATAATTGTGCAGTATAAACCGTTATAAGGGGTGTTCCGATATAAAACTGGATCTCGTAGGCGGACGAGAGTTTTCCGATTTTTTATTAATTTGCTAGTTGCATTACTGCCGTTTGCCAACTATTAAGGTATAGTAGGTCAAGTCATTGATTAATGTGGGTTTAGAAATTTCTAAAACAAAATTTTACTAAAAGTCGTTTTGTTGGTTACTATGGCAAGGGTGCTTGTAAATTGAGGGAAATTAAAATTTTGTATTTGCGACTACTCCCACCGACTAGCGGAATAGTCTGACTTAACAATGCACTGAATCCCCTTAATGAACGTTACATCATTATAGTCTATTTTCGCTGTTATCGAAATTAAACAAATCATCTCGTAAATGAATTTAATCCGGGCGGTTAATAGTGGGGCTGTACTACTGCAATGGGTTACGACTTGCGTGGGAGATTGGATCTCTTCAGCTCTAGCGAACTCCATTTTAATAATAAGAAGTGCTTCTAAAACTTCCCAGTATAAGGCGTGTATAATAGGCACCTCTTAACTATAAACGTGTAATAAATCTACGATTATCTTAAACGTTAATTATTTGCAAAATTAATGTTCAATTTTAATTATGTTTTTTCTAATTCCCTTTTTTTTTAAACTCTCCGCAATGCAAAAGGTTATCACACAGGCGTACGTACGCTAGCTTAATAATAGTATTTTATAGTAATTTAACTTTTTTAATGTGATATCACAGAAATGAGGTTGTTGACTGCATGATGTGCACATAATCGAGTAATTCTTCAACTAGCCTTTTATTTGGTCTTTTAATAATCGAAACGAGTTTTCAATTTGATTTCTTTATTACTCGAATTAATATAAAGTTTATAAGTTGAGGTTATAGGATTTGCATATATATATGCATAAAAATATTTTGAAGATTAAAAAGCCAATATAAAAATAAAAATATAATTACGCGTTTCGCCTTAAGGCTTCATCAGATAATCAAATTTAAAAAAAAATTTAAAAAGTAAAAAAAACTTTAAAAAATAAAGCTTAAAAATTAGTATAATTAATGGAGAAGATTCTTGAAAATTAAATACATTCGAAACGTCAATTAATTTGTCACGTTTATTTCTATTAAAAAAATTTTTTAACCTAATTTATTTATTTAAACGCGGGAATTTCAAAAATTTTGAAGAATCTTCTCCATTAATTATACTAATTTTTAAGCTTTATTTTTTAAAGTTTTTTTTACTTTTTGAATTTTTTTTTAAATTTGATTATCTGATGAAGCCTTAAGGCGAAACGCGTAATTATATTTTTATTTTTATATTGGCTTTTTAATCTTCAAAATATTATTATCATTAACAAGAAAGCTAAAAAACTATTATAAATATATGCATAAATTAACTAATTGCTTATACAGGGTGTTTATTTAATTAAAAAATGTATTTAAAGTCAATTTGTTGGTTGTTTTAAATTGCACACCCTGTACATAACATAGTGTATAGTTTGTACCGTATACATACGGTATAGTTTGTTTCACTTTCTTCCGATTTAGCTTTTCGACTTTACCTATTGAAGTGTCTTCTAATCCGTTTCCAAAAGAACCATAAATTAAACTTACAAAGCCACCTTGTCCATTTCTTTACGGTTTAAAATTTTACCTGCAAGCATTATATTATATAAAAGAGGTAAAACCGTAAAGAAATGGACAAGGCGGCTTTGTAAATTAAATTTATGGTTCTTTTGGAAACGGGTTAGAAGACACTACAATAGGTAAAGTCGAAAAGCTAAATCGGAAGAAAGTGAAACAAACTATACCTGGATATTTGTTAAGTCTTACAGTTCGTAAATTCTTTTCTAGTATACCATTCCTTCAAACGTTTATCTTGTTAGCCAATCAATATAAAAATTAGCAATTGTTTTTAAATACCTTTTGTCAGTTTTTCTTTTGCATTTTTTATAATAAATATTGAGTTCAATTGAATCTCTTTTAATCGGTCATTTACACTCCAGTCGCTAGGAAAAAATAAGAGGCAAACCCAGGAAAAAAATATGAACTTTTTTCCTCTATCGTTCTTTACGTATTTTGGACCGCTGAGAAAATGTCGTAAAAATGCTCTTTTTTAGTTTTTCGCTTAAAACTTGAAAACTATGCACTTTCTGAGAAAAATGCTTCTATACAAAAATAAACTCCATCAAATTTTCTAGAACTTATGTTTCTTAGTTTTTTTCCTTCGCACGAACGGTTTAGGCGCTAGAGCGCGTTCAAGTTTGACGACAATTGCAAAATCGGCCAAAAAATGTTTTTTAGCTTCTCGCTTATGATTAGAAAACTACGCACTTTGAGAAAATTGAATTTTTGTAACGTAAAATTTACAATAAATTGCAATAAATAGTGTACAACATTTCTCCTTCACCTTATTTAAATACTTTAAAGTTGAACAGGAAGACATGAAAGTATTTACGAAATTTATTTATTTTATTATTCTACACGAATGTATCACTATCAAGTTAGCTTTCATGTTCTCTTGTTTTTATTAATTAATCATTTGCAGGGGCGTAGCTAGAGAGGTGTGCATGTACCAAGGTGTGGTTTTATGTATTAATTTAGAGGGGTTGTCATTCACACAATTTATTTGTTTTAGTTTTTTGTTTTGCAAATTTAAAGTGATTAATTGGGTTCATTGCGAGTATTAAATGATTGAAATTTCGTGAGTATGAAAGTATACAGGTCTCAAATTCAATATTGAGTAGCGGCTTTTTGTCAGTCCAGCATTCCTCTTCTGCGCTAGGCTATGTTTCTTCTGTGATATGGTGCCCTCATTACTGAGGCTGAAGATATCTATAGGCCAAGCATAGCATCTAAAGCGAGAGGCTTTTATGACTAGTTATGCCCATGAATGTTTCATGAGCAAATGTTGAAATCGTCTTGCTCTTTACTCTGGTCACTGGTGAACTTGATAGTGGCAATTGTAATATGGGGTTTGAACTTATTATGTCTTTGGAGGTTCTTGAAGATGCGACAACGTAACACATTTCAAAGTATTGCGTATTCAGGCTTAGTTGGGGGGAGGGGGTAAATTTTTAAATTAATATGGCACAGAAATCTAGGGGTATTTGAGCAACGGTTGCTTCGCGGTTATTATTTCTAGAAAATGCTCGGGTAACTCGACGGGACGGTAGCCTTTACCCTGCTGTACATCAGTGATACTTCAACATCGCATTTCGGTGGATATCTTTCCACATACCCTATTCCCACTTTCTCAAAGAGCCATTTCAGTTTCTCGCATGTTATTTATCCTCTTTTCAAATTCATGATTTTACGAACGTAACAAAGATTGCTAATAAGTGAATTGTTTTGCTCAACTCTATCGCCCTAAAGCGCACCTTGAAAATGCGGCGTTTTGAAGTGTGTGTCGAACTGGAATTTGTAAAATAGATAAATAGAAATCTTGTCTAGGCGATTATTAATTTTATTATTATAGCAATAGAACACCTATTTTTAGTTCTGATGTAGTACACAGTAATTTCTATGTATTATGCTATTTACAACAGGACGCTTGTAATTGAAAGTTATATACATCACTCTACCAGTAAAATTACGAAAAGAGATAAACACTTCAATTTTTTAGGTTAAGTCAATACTATTTAGTGCAAAAAATTCGTGATTGATTTGTTCTCGTAAATTATAAATCTCGGTACCCATGTCACGTCGAGAACGACTAAATTAAAAATGAGTTTGCTTTGCTTCGCATTCGCAAATGATGTCAGTCCTTAGTAGAGTTTATGAATACATAATATTATGTTAATAATAAAGAAAATAATACTGTTTGAGTGCTGAAAATGTTTTATGTTGTTGGTCGATACTCAGTCAACTTTTTTTTGTTGGAAAAGTTGCTTTGTAATTTAAATTCCCAATTTACATGTAACAACAAATCAGTTTAGTTTTAAGAACGAAAATAGGCATTCGGAATCGGAATTTAATTATTTGGGCTGATGAACGAATATATTACTTAATTAGGAAGTTAATGATCTGTGTTAATTTTCCATTAATTGGTTTAATCCGGGAAGAAGTGCGCTGAAACTAGGACTTAAAAGCACTTGAAATAAATATATTCGTGTTTTCTTGCTCTTGAAATCTACTTAAATTATTGATTTCAAAGCAAGTAATGATTCTAAAAAATGTGATCCTAATTGTTGAAAAAGTTGAACTGATTTTACTGATTTAAATGTTAGATGGCCCAAAATATGTTGTTATAGTCTTCATTATTCTAATGCTGAGAGCGATTACATAGTGGCCCTTTCAGACTTTGCTGTGCATCGTTGATTCTAGAGTTTTGCCTGAAAAGCACGACTATGTCGCCCATAAACCTACGCCATATAGATCACAGATATATATGTCATTTTACTTTTTAATTTAAAAAAGGGAAGATAAATAAACAGTGAATATGTTTAAGATCATTGTGACTTGTTTGATGTAAATCGAAATATATTACTTATATGTAACAAACATTTTATAATTACCAAAACATACCTTATTTACGTCATTTATTGCTTGTATATCCGTTTACTTTATGTATCTATCATTTTTAGTATTATATAGCTTTTATGTAATTACACGGTTGTAATTTGAATTTAATGGACTTTTTTTTTATAAAATATTGTCTACCGGTGTACTAGAAATGTAAATATTCATTTAATTTGTTGTTTCTCACAATTAAAGGCTATGGTTTCCGTTCTTAAAATCTAAAGAGCATTTTGCTGTGACGGAAATTTAGGTAGGAAGGTAGGTACGACCTCACGAATAATTAAATTTAACAAACTCTTATCAGTCCGACAGTGACTTTTAAAATTGTACTTTCAAGTAGGGCGTTTGAGTTAGGATTAGGATTTTATTAGACATCTTATTAAAAATGTAGATTACGAAACGACCTAGAGCTGCCTACAATGTTAGGTTTATTCGATTTTCTTGAAAAGCATCAGAGAAGGTACTACCTTGAAAGTGAAATACTTCTTTATTCTAAAGAAAAAACTTAGGAGAAAGAAGAAAGCTCTAATTACTACAATAGAACGATAAATTGAGTTCGTATTATTCAATTTAATCCGGCAGTTAAAACTGGACCCATTAGATCCACTATCGTGTATTAATAATAACTCGATTAATAAGATATACCTTCCAGTCATATATTACCTATCAAATGAAGCTCTAGGCCAAAAAGTGAAATTGCACTTAAAGAGGCAGGTTCTTGACCCTGATACTTATTACTTATTACTCTTCTTCAACTCATTACGTACGTGCATTAATTTAATACACCTACTAAGTTTCCTAGAAATATTTGCTCCAAAGAATAAGCAGACTTTATGCCTATTAGCCTATTATTATTCGAAATACCGCACAGAATTTTTTACCGTACATATTAATTACATGCCTTTTCAGTTTTTATATAAAATAATTAAATATGATTTTTTTTCTAATTTAATCAGTCTATACATATTATGTATTGTATATTGTATAATAATGTACCTATTATTATTGATTATATGTTTAGAGCCAAACAGAAACGAGGAGAAAAGCATCATAATATACCGAGTAATATTCATTAGTATATAGGACGTCCTAATATTAATATCTGTGCTCTAAACGTGCACGTTCACAATAATTCTCTTATGCCCGTACTAATAGTCGAGAATTGAACCGGGATTGACAAATAATTCTCGGATTGACTCGGATTCTTACCAATAGTCGATATAATCCGAGATTCGAGCGAGATCAATCCTTACTTGAATAATCTTACCCTCAACCACGCTCAATCCTAGATTATTTCATTGCGTATGCGCGTTGTGATTCTTTTGAATTTTTGTGTATTGAAATTAAATTTATTACTAATTATTTAATCACAATAAATATAATGGATGAAGCTGATTTTAGAGACGAATTCTTTAATTATTTAGATGATATTGAAAACGACCAACACCCAAATATATAACTACAATAATTAATAAATAGAATAATATAATAGAATACTAATAATATAATAGAATAATAATAATAGAATAGAATAACAATAATAGAATAAAATAATAATAAATGCAAACAAACAATACAGAATAACACGAAAATTGAAACTTGACTACGCTGCTCACACTTGTTTACGATTTTAAATAAACGCGCTGCCACAAAACTTGAAAGCAGGTACGCATGTCAATGTCAGATTTACTTTTATCACCAACTTTGCTTAGTAACATATTCAATTTCACTAGAAATAACACTAAATCTAGGATTGAAATAAAGATTCACCGATACTACCCGAAGCAACGACTATTTGTCAACACGAGTTTGATTGATGGATCTAGGATTGCTCAATCCTGGTTTAATCCGAGAATTGAGCTACGACTATTAGTACGGGCATTAGACACAATTTGTGTTAGGTATGTGTTAAACTCCAAGACCGAAACGGACATTGAGCGACATAAAACGACCACAACGTGTTTTGGCAATGAAAACGTCACAAATTGCGTTGTGGACCTTTATTAGTGTGATATTATAGAAGTGATACCAGTGATACCTGTTAACTGTTGCCAAAACTCGCGAGTGAAGGAAATTCTAAGTCTCTCTTTAAGCATATTCGTCTTTGTCGTAGAGGGTGTGTTCACTCCGCGTCTTAAAAACGAAAGTGGTAATACAGCAGCCATATTGAGACTGCCAACTGTCTGGCGGAGACGTTCAGAAAGGTGTACAAGTAATACAGTGTAATACACATTTGAAAAACTAAACGACCAGCTACCTCAAATTGTGTCTCCTTGTGTCATTTCGTCGCATATATCGGTAGACTGCGAAGTCATTCGTTACCCTGGTCTGGATCAACTGACATCCGATTTCTTAAAAAATGTGGTTCTTCTATCAGCCTACCTATTTCGAAAATAATGAATTTGCCGTTTGGCACAGATGTTTTGCTATATTATGGGGAAATTTTTTTAAAAGGGCGATAAACTCGACCCTAACAACTACTATCGTCTTATCAGTCCAGCCTGACACCGATAGTTTGTAAGTTGATGGAATCAATCAAACGGGAGGAAATGCTCCCTTTCTTAATTCAGAAAAAGGTTATTCCGGATTCGTTCCGGGAAGATCTACGACTACAAATCTTCTGTATTGCACGAATATATGGACACGAGGAGTCGACGACAGTGGGGGGTCAATACCTGTTAATACTATACTTGGACTTTGCTAAGACAGTCGACTGCTGTCGACATCCAAAAGCTTGATAATGTTGTTATTTGCCAAACTTTCTTTCGGAACGTTTCTTTTAGATTAGGATAGGCACAAGCTCACGAGCTACTCGTCCTGAAAGCCGTTCACCAGCGGTGTGCCCCAGGGGTCCGTATTTGGGCCTCTCTTGTTTCTTGTATACGTGTCCGATCTACATTTTCATATTCTGTAACTTATGTGCGCCCAATACTAGAATATGCTGGTTTTTTCGACTATAATTCCGAAAAAATAAACCAGGTTCAAAGCACTTAAATTGACTAGCCTTTAATACTGTTAACATTATTTTCGAATTCATCTTGTAAGTTACAACAAAAGGTGTAAAAAAACTAATTTGGTTTGGGTGGAACGACGTGTCGTAAAGTTAATGTTCAAAGGTTTGTATAATATGTACATAATAGATTCACGTACAATAAGTTCATAAGTTCACCTACACTTATACTGTTTATTAATGTCGTCTCATTTTTGTATTAACGAAAACTATTAGCTAAATCTTTCACGCTGTTACCGTTTTCTTTTAATAATTGACACATTGATTAACTGATCATACGTACGCGGTATCTATTCAATTTTTTATATTATAAGAAGGGATTAAATAAATTGAAACTTCAAGTAGGTACTTAATTTAAGCTGTTATGATTTTCACTTACAACTAATTTTTTTTAATTGGCGTGTCAGAAATTCAATACCATTTGGTATCTTAAGTTCTTAAATTGGTTTCGTAATAATTGATTGATTGCCTCCTAAACTTATTCGTGAGAATATTACCGCAGTAATAGAATAAACGAACAATAGTTACTAAAAAGAGTGTAATTATTCATTGATTAGAAGATTTAGCTATTGAGTTACGGAACTTATGCAATGTTCTAAAATACAGCGTTAGTCTTGCTCATTGCTCAACCAGCCAGTTACCGAATTTTTGAAGAACTATTTCAGCTAATTTTTCTTTTTTTATACGCTTTGAAACGTCGAAAGGCAATTTAACTGATGTTACTTGTTTGATTCCATCGGATTTTGCATTAATTGCAACGTTCAGGGTTTAAGTGTAGCTTCTGGAGATGCGAACTTACATTAGTTCCTTAGTCCAAAATCGTTCTTTCCGAAAGACCACCACAATATGGTAGTGGTGAAAAGCTTGAAAACTGTAAACGTGCAGACAAATTGTTAATTACCCAACTTTATCGATAGCGAAAGTTTTTAATAATAAATTACACCTTGTGTAAATTGCTCTATAATGATTTGGAAATTTTTAAAGGGGCTCACGCTGCCGGTATAGTTATTTATTAGAACTCCTGCAAGGATTCTATTTACGAAGATTTTTAAATATTTTTATTTAAAGAAAAACTTAGGCAATAGGGCCCTCTCGTCAGAGCTCTTTTCCTTTTCTTATAAATCACGAGTGGCTTCAAATTAGTAAATCTAGTAGGCATGGGAAATTTTATAAAGCGGCGATTGATATGCAGATACGCATACGATAGAGTAACAATACAATTCAAATGTATGCTTTCTTAAACGACGGAATGGGAAAAAGATTTACATACCAACCGCATTTCAAGTTCGATCAAATTACTAACATCATAATAGTGCGGTGAGCACACCTCTTTGTGTTAGTTCTTCTTTAAAGTGCTAAGCGCTACTGTTTAGTATAATTCGGTTGATAATACCATAATACCCAATCGATAGAAATGAAAACACAATAATTATATAAATTAGTTGTTAATCAAGTTCATGTGTAAATGATTTGATTTAAACTTTGAAGGTTGCCCAAGTTTGCTCGATGTTTTATAATGTAGGTAGGTGTAGGTACATAAATTGCACGCAACTTGTTTATTGCCAGTGCACGCTATAATTATTGTTTGAATTGTTACTGAACTATTAGGAACTTGGGAAGCATTTCCGTAAACTACATTGTATAAGGCACTACTTATAATCTAGATAATATGTATGTTATTGCATTTTTGCACCATTATTGGTAATTATAAATTATAATTATTTTATGTGCACATGCGGCTACCACAAAGGAAAATTAGATAAGTAGGAAGCTTGGAAGTTACCACGAAATGCGGAGTCTCCATTTTAGTTTTTGGGTGGTAATATAAATTGAAGCGTTTAATTAATTTAATTAATTAATTTCGTTAAAAATAGTCTAACTTAAACTCCAGATCTTGCAAATCTCACTAATTCCTCCTATAGTGTGATAGTGTTTAGAACTCATTCGGAAAAATCGAGAGTAAAACTTAAAATTTTTGATTTTTCGTTCATTATATTATCATTCTCTAGCTTGAATAAGGAATGCCCTACACAGGGTGTTTCAAAATTCGCGAATACTGACACGTTGATCTACAAAAAAAATGAATAAAAAGTTCTTTTGCGATTTTTTGTTTTGACGAAATGCCTCAGTGTACCCCGAGATGGAGTTGACAAAGAGAGTGAAAAAACGGTAAAAGTGATACATGGTTGGATTTAGAATTCAAAAATAATCATTTGGTAAAAAAATCCATTATGGCGCTCATAATCAAAAATAAAGTTGACATTAAAAGACCAAGAACAAATCGACTAATCGAAATGGTGACTACGGATTCGAAGGCAGGTAGAAAACTGGCAATGAAAATGTATTTTTCAGTTTTTTCGAAAACTCTCAAATTATTTGTCACCACCGATTTGAGCAGCTTTAGCAAATTTAAACCTATATGACCTAAGCTTTTCAGACAAGCGAGGTCCCCATGTCGTCCAAGGAATACCAATCAGCTTGTATTTTCACAAACTTATAGTCCGGTCGATTTAGACATTCGAAGGTGCCTAAAGTCCCAACAAGCTGAAAATCAGTAAAATTGTTCAAAACATAATTATAAATAAAATTTAAAAGTTCCCCGTCATTCCCGTGTGTGGAAAAATTTTTATTTGAGGTTAAAGGTAAAAAGGTGAGTTTTTCGCGATTTTCAGCAAAACGGTAAGTTTTATCAAAAAAGTACTTCAGACAAAAATTGTAGATCATAAACTTATCTATAAGAAATGTATCAAAACTTTTTTTCCTACGAGCCACCGTTTCTGAGATATAACGATTCAAAAAGTTGTATATACAGCGCTCAGAAGCAAATTGTTTCTCCGGAAAATACGCCAACTAAATTTAAAAACTTGGGGGGTAAAACTTTTATCCAATCACGTCAAGAAAGTATGTACAGTCAGTGGTAGAAGGGGAGAAAGTTATTACACATTTCGAAACTAAAGCGACACCGGTCACACCTTCCCAGGGACACAGTTTGCTTCTGTCAACAGTATATATAACAACTCTAGAGATGTATACAGGGTGTTGCATGACGTCCTGTACAAACTTAAGGGGCATTTTTGTGAGGTAAAAATAAGTCGATTTAACCAACTTACCCTATATATCAAAATGGTTCCTAAGCCCGTGGAGGTGCTTCAAAGTTGAAAACATTTTTTTCTTTTTCTTTAATAACTCAAAAATGCTTAGTTTGATTTTGATCAAATTTGGTATGTGGGGTCATGTTAAAAGCTTAATGTACGAAGTACAAATAAATACTCGAGCTCAACTGCAGCAGCGTATTATTGAAGCATGTCGGCAAATAAGGGATAACGGGCTTTTGGTATATAGGGCAAGTTGGTCAAATCGACTTATTTTGACCTCAGAAAAATGCCCCTTAAGTTTGTACAGTACGTCATGCAACACCCTGTATACGTGGCGTACTCATGCATATTATGACGATACAACTTTTTGAATCGTTATATCTCAGAAACGGTGGCTTGTAGGAAAAAAAGTATTGATACAATTCTTGTAGATAATTTTATGATCTACAATTTTTGTCTGAAGTACTTTTTTGATAAAACTACCGTTTTGCTGAAAATCGCAAAAAACTCATTTTTTTACCTTTAACCTGAAATAAAATTTTTTCCACACACGGGAATGATGAGGAACTTTTAAATTTTATTTATAATTATGTTTTGAACAATTTTACTGATTTTCAGCTTGTTGGGACTTTATGCACCACTTCTCTCATTTTTTAGTCTAGATTGACCGGACTATTAAGTTTAAGTTTGATACTGATACCTTTTGGAAGTTGGGAGGCGGACAATGCCTAGTTCCTAGATTTTTTACTAAAATTACGATGAATAATTAAGATAAAATTAGAGCTCGAATTGATGATTGTTCTTCACACTCGTCACATCAGTACCTATATACAACCCCCGAAGTAAACAAGCTTAAATCATGATAAGTACCTACTAATTCAAAAATAACAAATTAGCATATCGCTCCAAAGACAATTGAAGGGACTTTCAAAAAAGGTGCTACTCAACCCTCCTTTTCATTTAAGATTTACGGAGTTAAGTTGATCCTCCTTTGGGAGTTGATCTAGAGAAAATGCAAATAATCGATAAAAGTGTCCTTCTCGGTAATACAATCGACGGGCCTCGCGGAATTTTAATATTTTATATTAAGGCGAAGATATTGGAGGTGGGAAGTTTTCAAATGAACACTCTGTATCCTCACCAGTAGTATCAATGTATGAATGCGATACTATATTATTAGTAGGCTTCCTTTCTTCTGTTTTATGTAGTGTTTCTCTATTTTTCTTCACGCTTCTCGTTTGCTCTATTTTTTTACGTCTGCGATAATTTTTCTAATTTTCTGTACTTATTTTTAGATATCTTCCAGGTACTACTCTTTTTTTCTTCGAGTTTGTAGTCTGCAAATTTTAAGTAGTCGCTTCGTCGGTTGTTTTTCGCTTTTTCGCTGTTTAGTACTCGCTCCACTTCTTTCTTCTTTTTTTTAAGAATTTTACTGTCTGATGCATTCCCGTCTCCCGCCTGACCTATATGTATGCTACTTACTTAACCCCTTCTTGTTTTGCTAATTATTACTGTTAGCGTATTCATTTATGTTGTTCTCGCAATAGTTGTTTGCTCCTGATGGCGTTTAGCACTCGTTTTTACACTTTCGTTTGTGTTGCTAAACCAACTTGGTTGATCGGGAAACTTCTTAGTAGTACGTCTATGACTTTATACGCACTATTTCGACAAATTTATTCTCGTGCAGACTAGATGTTACTTTGGTAATATTCGGTGTATACCTTTATTCCTATGCTTGTTGTGTTAAAAGATGTCAGTCGGTATATAACCCATTAACGGCCAAGGCAAGAAAATATTGCAAATTCAAAAATTTTTTTTTTGAAATATGTTCAAAACACTTCAACTAAGACAAATTTTGCATTAATTTAAAAAAAATTATTACAGGGAAGGAGAAACGCTAGGGTGCGTATACGCACTTTTGGCGGAATCCAGTATAAAAGTTTTAAATTTACAAAAGTACGATAATTGTATAATTTAACAAAATAAACTATTTTTCTATATGAAAATTGTCAAAACTTTACACAAATAAGTAGTTTTTGCAAAATCAGCCTTTCGTTTTTGCAAAATCAGCGTTTCTTTGCACAAGCTTCTTCTCGTTTGATCTTACGGCATATGGTAAAGCGGCTTTAGAAGGCCTTTCATGCTTTGAAGGAAGACACTAAACATTGTCCTCGGCTTCAGGAGCCCCTGCTTCTCCACTAAACTTTAACAAACTTAGTACTAATTGCGAACGAACGTCTAGTTGTGAAATACGGGATTTATTTGTTATTTTGTAAATCTTCCAGCTATTTATTACAACACTATCGATCATGTGACGGCACCAGGGGGAGGGGGGGAGGCAGGATGGACACGTGCCCACTCTTTAAGTTGCGGTGCCCACCCAAATATTGCACCAGTTACCAGTTTTCAGAGGTTTAAAAAATGCGAAATAATTTCCACTTTAAGTACTTTTCTGCATCTTGTCTCCAATTTCTAAAAGAAAGCTTAAGAAGAATATTAAAATCAAAATCAAACTATGTATGTGTAAAATAATGCCAAATTGACCAAATCTGCTTGCATAAACATGCAATTATAACCATCTATTTTCAAAAAATAACCCAAAACCTTAAGTTAGTGTGTGAAACTTATGTATTTTCTAAATGTTTAGCATAAAAAAGTCATTATTGTTTCAAAATTAGTTAGTCAAAAAAATAGTTTATTGGGAGTAGTCGTAATTCGTTAAATTATGCCATATTGGATAATTTTTTAAGTGTATAAGAAACGATATTTTCAGGAAATAAAAATTATTGTTACATTGTTTGAACTATTTACAACAAATTATCGTCAAAAAAAAGATTACATTAGGGCCCTTGATTGGCTAAAAAAGTTAAATCTAAAGGTTTCGTTTACGCACCTTTGGCGGTTAATAGGTTAATTAAGTACGATTATGTTGACTAGTTTCATAACGCTACATAATTTATTATTCTGTATGTCTGTATGTATAGTAGTATATCTATTTTGTTTTGAATTGTAAGAACCTAATAATAAACAATTATATAAATTAGTGACATTTCTATTCAAGGATACCGCTTTTGCAAAATTGTCTTATCTATGTAGTTAAAATATATAATTCTTTTCTGTTTTTTCTTAAAATAAAATAATATAGTTTACAAGAAACTATTTCATTTATTTCATTCATTACTCGGTTGCTTTTGATTTGCTTTGCTAAAATATAAAACAATATGTACCTATTATACTATATCAGTAGTTTTCCCAAACAATTCGAGCACCACATTTGTCATAATATTAGCATCAGTACCTACCTAGTAAAGTTGCAGTGAAGAATGAAAAATGAAGATTGCTTGGAGATCTTTAAATCACAACCGTGAGTTGGTGAATTGGATTTTAACGAACAATTTTTTCCCAACTATTGTGTACCGACTAACCGAAGAGCGTTTCTCTCAGAAATCTTTTTTTTGCGCGTTGTTATAAATCGAGCTCGAAATTAAAAATGACCGGTCATTTTTTAAAAACTGCTGTTGGCTAATTTAAGTACGTAAAGCTCGTCAATTTAGTCGAATCAAGATGTCGATATTTTCTAATATAATGATATAATGATCAACTCGTGGAACCATGTAATTTAATTTTCACATTTTGTTTGTAATTTATTGATCTTTACGATACTACTTAATTAAATTAATTAATGGTAAGGTGTTTAATCGTTACGATATTGTTTGTAAGTTTGTGATATGCTTTAACCCGCAACCACTCTAACCACAGACATAAATGTTTGTCGCACTAACATAGATGTAGAGTCACACTGACTTTTATGCAATTCAATGCTTTTTTGTAGTATGTATTTATGTTTTTTTTTCTACACCGACTACTTGACTACACTATTTCTGTATTTTTTAATAAGATTTTACAATCAAATTTAATGCTAAGGGGGCATACTGTCTCGCTGTGATGTTCACTGTTCACCTCTCAGATATTATAGGGAGAAAAAGTAAATAAATACTTACTGCGAAGTGTTATAAAGTTAACGATTTGAAATTTTTGCGTGTGGAATTATATAGGTTTTTGTATTTAGTTCTCAATTTCTGTTACTATTAACCTAAATTATATTAACTGTGATTGATCACGCTATCGTAACTTTTTTCTTGATTTGAACGACTTAAAAATTGCATTATTTCCGTTCTGCCAATTCTGATGTCATTTTTGGCGAGGTTTTTATTATGTAAATCTATTTAATAGGTATTTTAATTGTAGTACTAAAATTGTTCAAATTAATGAGTTACGTAAAACTCTTAAGTGTTGTTGTTTTTTTAATGGCAATTAAGAAAGTATAAATTTAAATTAAATGCAAATTTAAAATATATCGTCATTTTTTTTCAAGGCGTAACTAGGCTCATTTAATTGTTTACGTCTTTATTTACTATACGTACACCTATTATATGAAACGTCGATTCGTCCTTGCTCTCTGATCATATAATAGCAATGTCAACCATCCATACACGGTACGGTGTATTATGTTCGAAAAAGTTTGCACTCCCATACAATTAATTTGGAATGTTAGGTACACTTCGTTATTTATTTTGCGTAATTTGGCAAAATGTTGACTTTTTCAGGAATATAGTAATAATAGGTAAGATGGGTGCAAAACTGCAACGCGCCAGTTTTTCAGTAGTGTAAATAGTACCTACTTAAATACCTTGGAGAAAGTCGTAAATTTTTTTTTATTGCATCAGCTTTCAATACTCAAACTAATAAATCATTCATAGGTATGTATTTAGCCAAAATAAATGTTTATTTACGTCTTAAACGCTACTGTACGCGTTAAATACTTGTAAACGTGCATACATTATTTTTAGTATACTAATTACCGGATCTATTCTCGTTGTTTTCGCCTTTGAATTATTTTTACTTTTTGTCTCATTCAATCTTAAGGTGACATTTCCGTTGTTGGACACAAAGAAATATTACAATCACGTTACAGTCTTAATTATAAATACAAATTTAGTTCCTTAATTGGGTGGTTTTTCACCAGTTGCCGTAATTAGTAGATACAAAATTATTAATGTGCAGGATGTGATTGGATGGTTATTTGTTTTGATTTCCAATATAAAAGAACTGTCTTTTCCATCTGTTTTATCCTAAAAATGTCAACCCATCAACTGCCTTTCTACATCCTTTTCTTCATCCTACTACTTCAATGTAATAAGTATAGAAACTGTTAAAAATCATTAAGCAATTTTAATGCAACGGATATGTTTGACTTTACGTCGGTCTTAATTAATCGATGTTTTAAAGAGGAGTTTTTAGTTCTCAAAAAACTTGCCTCTGTATAAGCGAGCTAATCCGAGATTGACTACCGCCTAATCTCCATAATAGTTATATTTGGTAAGGTCATAGAGACCATTCTTAAGCCGAGAGTAATGAGCTTTTTTGATAAGTTCTGTGTTTTGAGTAAATCTCAGTTTAGTTTCCGACGTGGACTGCCTACCACAAAGGTTTGCTTGAGGTTGTTGGTGGGGGTGTGGAAGGCTTAGAGCGAGGAAAGCATTCTATTATTTAGTATGTTGTGAGAAGCTATCTTATTATGCAATAAAGGGAGCTCCTTTGGAATTGTTTAATTCTCATTTAAATGGACTTTGGAGAGCTCCAATTAGTGGTTTGGCAATAATTTCTTGAGACTCATTTCTAAGACGTGTAGTATCATACCTACTATCTCGAGTAACAATGGATATGTGAAAGGAAACTGTGTTAAACTGTTAGGGTTTTTTGAGACGATGGGCTAACCTGGCAGAGCCATGTAGAGAATCTTTGTTCAGGTCTTTCTAGCGCACTGTATCTACTCGGACAACTAAAGAATTATGTTGATCTCCCTTATTTTTCGTTGTTTTACTCTAAGATTACTTAGCCAATTGTTTTGTGGGGTAACTCGAGTCGCTCAATTAGGGTAAGTATTTTGTCTACAGAAAAGGGCTGTAAGAGTGTTGGCCGACGCTGGCTCCAGGGATTCTGGTCGACCCGTTTTTATTGCTTTGGGCATATTTGCTCAAATTTTGCTTTTACTCTGTTGATGAGATGATTTATAAACACCAAGATTTGTTTGGAGGTTTGACCCAGATCTGGATGTAATCTATTTGTACCTATTTTTGTCATTTTTTATTGTATATTGTTAATAACATTGACGTACTACAAACTAGGGTATTGTACATAAATATGTACATAATGTAACGTGATAAATACATTTTCTATTTCTATACAGGGTGGCCTGCTCATAATGTTTTGATAATCGTTAAATAAATTTTCAGAACCCCCTGTGCATATTTTTAAAAAGTTTTTCGCCAGTTGCCCGTGAGCACATCTTGGGTATTTATTTTCCAACGAAATTCTGATCCAAATTCTCACGAGTTGATTCATTATTGTTTGAAACGTAAAAGTATTTTTGTAAGTGAAAAATCTATTTTTATAACTTTGTAACACAAAAATAGTTGCTATTTTAATATTCGTCAACCTTAAAGTCTAAATTCTCGAAATTTTTCCTAAAGAAAATAGTTTCACTTGAATGTTAAGGTTAATTATATGAAATTTTCACTTTATATGAATAAAATTGTAAATCACGTAACAAAGGATATTGTTACTCTGTATTATACATAGGATGAACCGACGTGTAGGATAGAAATTATCTCACAGTTTGATTAATTTAATTTCATGTTTAAGTTATCGGCCTACTTATATAGTTTTTAATTTAAAAAAACATCGATATTGCGTTTCGTGTTCAGTTTTAACACCGAAGATTTTTTATTATAACTTTAATAACCAATAATATTATTGTTAATGAAAACTAATTCTTTTTCTTCTGTTTTAGGTAAGATAATGAGAAACGAAAATATTAAAAGAGGTGTGCATGGAAAATCAATTAGTCTACCCAAAGCGTCCTTTGTAAAAAAGTTTATTAGCATGCCTATACTAAATATTTTTAAAATTCCACCGATAAAAGTGAGTATAGTATTTTTAAATTGACATCTCAGTATTTTTTAAGAACAAATCACATTTTTTCCTTATAAAGTCGGCACTCATGAAAGACTGTTTCTTTTAGTTCTTTACTTGTTGCTAATTGAAATTTCATTTCTTATGCCACTGCAGCAACCACTGATCCATGAACAATATTAATTAATTTGTTAGATATTAAAGTAAGGGGGGCCCATAAATATTATGGGGATCTAAACGCCAAACCTAAGAAATCCGTCACGCTATAGTGTTTTTCTACGTTTAGTATTGAAGCAGAAAAATTCCATATTTGCAACAGTATGAAGTTTTATTCGGCAAATCGTGTAATAATGAAAAACCGTATAATGTGGTTGAAGTATCAATTTAGACGATTAATTTTTTGTTTTAGTAGGAACCTAATAAATAATCCATTAGGTATTTGTGCTTCAAGTTAGTTACACATACTGAACAGCTATACATGTAACCTGTACCTACGTATATTTAATAAGAAAACAATAAATTGTTAAGGTTTACTGTTTTCGTTCCTACTCGAGCGTATAAAATTGTTCCAATTGACCGGTTATACCTGATGTCCTTAAACAGGTGTAAAATATTAGTACTGTAATTTGCGCCACTACTGTGCGTAATGGGTAAAGACGTTATTTTATTATGTGAAATTACTTTAAGATTATGATACTTTCAAAAAGTGGCAGAAGTTCCTCTATAACTGATCGGACTTATTGAAAACTTCATTGAGCGATCACCTTCTATCTCGTAAATATTATTTCTAATATTAAATTTAAATTTTTAATAAATTGTGTGAAACTTTAAGGGACGATTCCTATAGAAAATTAAAGTGGGGGGGGGGGTTATTTCTAAATTAACCGGGAGTGCTCGCAACCTTTAGTACTACTCGCGATTAGACATGCGACTTTAACTTTCAACGGACCGACCTCACAAAATTACGTAACAGGTGAACCTAGGTCCAGTTAAGCGGACTGGGGTCTAGATAGACCCTTAGAGTAAAAAAGTTAAAACTGAAACAGAAATTAACACATTTGAAATAATACGGTAAACAGAAAGAGAAAACCTCGCAGAAAAGATAGGGCCGCCTAATACTCAAGACTTAAAATGAACGAAGTTATTTCCAAAAATCGTGGTTTGGGGTCCGCAGGGACCGGGGGGACCCTGGATAGCCCGTTGCAGGTTAAAAGTTCATTTTTTGGCCGAGGTAGTGAATCGCGGTGCTGTATAAGGGAAGGTAATAAAAAACTAGTATTAAAGGTAATTAATTTTAACGTTTTGTCGAAAATAATTGCAAATATTTGACTTGGTTAGGTATTGTTTATTTAATGACAAGTGTACCCGGGGGCGAAGGCCCGAGAGGCATATTAGCTCGCTGAAATAGCTTCTACTTTACAATGAGATGTTATGGCAAGAAGATTTCAACTCGACTGTATAAGTGTTAACGGTTCGATTGGTTTGGACTGATTTAGTAATCAATTGGCTTTGACAATAATTGATTGCGTGGAAAGATAATTAACGATACTGATTTATAAAAAAAATTGTAATTAAAGCCGCCTTATCAGTTTTAAGACGCTTAATTATCTTCCAATCCGATAATGTTATTGACAAAAAATTACTAGGCACAAATTTTGCATACTGTGTGGTTGTGTTTTTGTCAGTTTGTTTAATTGTTTTTATTTGCATTACAAATTAGTTTTTTTTTTCATTTGATTTCTTTCACCGTTTTTAGAGATCAGTCGATGATAAGTACATTTTGACTTGTAGCTATGCTAATTAAGATTAGTTTTTCTGTATCTACCACTGGCACTACAACGTCCTCTCCAAATTCTATAGTGTGGGTGTTATTAAATATTCCTTGTTAGAATAGAAATTAGTTTATTGATTTTGGAAGAAGGGGTTGCAAGGTTCCGTGGGGACCATAGAACACCCAGTGGTTAGTAGTTACGCTAGTTTTATCCTCTTAATGTTTTCATTAAAGTATCTTATCTTTTTATTAGAAGGACCTAATGAAGCGTAAAAAAATAATCAAACAATAAACAATTTAATAATATTATTTAAACATTTTAGATAACTTTTCATATCAAGTTTTATAGTTGAGTAAGCAAACGTCGTGACTTCAATTCAAACCGTTTACAGTAAACTTTAACTCGACTAGAAGAAATTCATTGTGTTCTTAATAGACGGCGCTCGAGTCTGTTCTCGATAAATTAAATAACACTATTGCTGCTCATAGAGCATCTCGGACTTAACTTTGTTTTAATTTTGTCTACTTTATTTTTGTATCAAGTTCATTTATTTATGCAATATTATGAATGTAATAAAATGGGAAGAATACCAAAAATAAATTTGCACTACAAATTTTAGAATTACAATGCGTTATTATTATTATAGGAGAAACTTGGAAAGTATTTGTTTAAATAATAATTTAATATTAGATGTAATTATTTTTTCAATAATTAGTAATTAATTACTCTACAGTTTTAGAGTAATTATCCCTCTGATATGGACATAAGGATCGCATTACTTTAATGTAGCTAAGTAGTCCTGTGGGCAAGAGTATGGCACGCAGACTTCACAGCATAATATTGTCGTAGGTTCAAATCCTCCTGTCTGCACCTTCGTATATTTCCTGAGTTTTATCCAGTTTTCAGATTCATACGTAATACTGTCATTCCTATTTGAGTATTTCGTAAAAGTGACTGGTATACCAAATTTTCTGTATATCCTACTGATCACCGCTAATTAGGTGATTAGTCCGGAAAAGCAGGAAATAATTTTTTTTGTGATGCACGATGCATGTACCGAATTGCTTTTAATCTCATTGATTGGATTGGTAGCTTGTAGTTTGTAGTAGAGTAGTAGCGCAAGTTCAATGATTTAAATTTCGTAACTGTAGTGTGTAAATGTATATCTGTTCCGTCATCGATATCATCACTATACCCAGGCAAAATCTTATTGATATTTTATATTTGGAAAGTTCCTCGAAATAACTGTGCAAGTGGAAATAAATACAGCAAAAAGATTATTTTAGAGTTCACTAATCTAATATGAAATACTTTAAATTTAAACGCTAAGGTTATGATGCACCTGCATCTGCAATTTTTTTGTTTATGTGGGCCAATGTGGGTGCCACGCAAAGTAATTGTGCCAATTTCAAAATTTTATCGCAGCTGTAGAACTTAGGAGACTCAGTACCTCTTAACAACTGATCAAAGCTCATTGGAGAATTTTTTCATAACATACTCACCGACACTCTCGGGAGTCCTAACTTTTACTTTTGATTAACCCGTTAAGCTGATTCACTTAAGCCGCCCACAAACATCGTGATTGTTCATCGGTTATCATGACAGCCGTCGGGATTGGTTTTCAAACCCGATGAACCCACAGAGCTCCTGATATGTCATCGGTCATCGTGACATGAGGTTCAATTACGACAGTTTGTCACGATGACTGATGAAGAATCAAGGGGTGTGTGGGTGGCTTTACTCGACTAAAAGAAAGATTCAAAGGTCGTGTAAAGGCTGCTTCAAGTAGTAGGCAGTTGATCTTCTGTGACCACGAAAAATAGAAACACGCATACGGGTATTTGCGGGACTGTAGATATGTTGAAATGTTGTTGAGAGAGCTCTAACGATTTTCAGTAGACTGTCGCATTTTTTTTTCATCAAAATTCTAAAATATATGTGGTTATCTGTTAAATCTTTAAAATTTAGAATGAAGACAACCTTGTCCAATATCGTTTCAGTATCCCCTCCTATATTATGGAATAACGTCCCTGAATATTTTATATTATAATATACAAATATACATACATCAGAATATGAAAAATCAAGGTAAAGAATAAAATGTGTGTCACTTGGAGAAAATAACATATGGCCATAAATATTATTATGATGCGTGTAGGTGAGACTAATTTAAATTTCCAGTGTCACAAGCAAATTTTTCGTCACCACATTTTATTATTATTCATTCATTATACAAACGTCCTCTGGTACAATCAAATTTTTGATGAAAGTGAATTTGCAACGTGGGAGTTTGAAGCACCTATGTCTACGTCACTTTAACTCGTTTGCAATGTGCATTACAATTTGTTACCTACTAAATTTGCCTCGAATTAAATTTTCGATTTTAAAGCGTTTCCTCAGAATTTTAACTTTCCTCTTAAGGTTTCCTCATTTTTCGTTTCAGTTCGACTCTACCACTGAAACTTACGCTTTTCGAGTCTTAAATCCCTTCAAATGTGAATAATTGGTAAATCGAATTCAAGTACGGTATAATTTCAGTTTTCAGAGAAAATTTAATGCGCTGACTTGGCACCTAAAGTTGTCACTAAGGTGGTTGAGTCGGTTGGAGCACTTCGCTAAATGATATCCACATTCGTGCATTGGTACAAAAGTACGAGGATATATTGAAAAATTCTTAGCCTACTATAGAACCAAACAAAATTTCAATGTCAAAATATTTTATTACTCAACATATTCTCCTCTTAATTGGATACATTTATTACAGCGAACCTGCTACGTCGCTAGACCTTTCAAGAAAAAGTTTCTTCTTGCTCTGCAAACCAGACGTCCACAGCTTTTATTACCTCCTCCTTGGAAGAAAGTTTACGACCTTTTAAACTTTTTTTCAGTTGAGGAAAGAGATGATAGTCGGACGGAGCCAAATCTGGAGAATAAGGGGGGTGTTCTAGTAATTCAAATCCTAAATCACGAATTTTTTGCATGGCAACATGAGATTTGTGTGCAGGGGCGTTGTCCTGCAAAAACAAAACACCTTTGGATAGCTTTCCGCGTCTTTTCTCTTTAATTTTTTCCCGTAGAGTGGTCAGTATGTCGAATAATAATCTCCAGTTATTGTTCTACCCTTAGCCAAAAAATCAATCATGATTACTCCATGGCAACCCAAAAAACTGAAGCAAGAACTTTTCCAGCAGATTTTTGGACACGAAACTTCTTAGGTCTTGGAGAACCAGAGTGTCGCCATTCCATCGATTGTTGCTTTGTTTCTGGATCGTAGAAATGTACCCAAGTCTCATCCATAGTAACAATTCGGTTTAAAAAGTTTACATCGGTTTCAAATCGAGCACAGATCGAACGCGATGCTTCTACCCTTACACGCTTTTGGTCAACATTCAAACATTTGGGTGGGGATCCATTTTGCAGAAATTTTTCTTATGTCCAAATTGATGTGAACTATATGATGAACGCGTTCGTATGAATTATTCAGTGCTTCAGATATCCGTTTTAGCCCAATTCGACGGTCTGATAAAATCATGCCATGAACTGCATCGATATTTTCGGGGACTGACACAGAAACTGGCCTTCCCGATCGGTCATCATCTTCAATTGAAAATTTACCTCTTTTGAAGCTTGCAGTCCAATTTTTCACGGTCGCATACGAAGAACATTGATCACCAAGGGTATTAACCATATCTTCGTAAATCTGCTTACCTCTTAACCCTTTTAAATACAGGTACTTGATGATGGCTCGATACTCCAATTTTTCGATTTTCACAATTTCGGTAGACATCTTTTTTCTTTTAATTTATTGCTTAACTCTGGTTTACTTTTTTGACGTCCAACTTTACACTGACACTTCTAATAAGTTATTGTGCGTTGCTATGGTAACGCAATATTTTGTTTATGCATGGAACTGGTCTAGGCTAACTAGATATCAATACATCCTCGTATAACTATGTTTTTTTCAAATAATTCGAAAAGAGCTTCAGACGACTTGATTTTATTTTATTATTATCAATATACAATCTATACTTTGTATAGAAAATGAAATCAAATTATCTCAGCAACATTCCGGAAATGGAAATGTATCTTTTGGAAATCTGTTTTTGGGATGACAACTAATTAGAGCGATACTGGCTGTGGGCAATCCTAACTAAGCCAGTGGCTTAATTAAGGATTATGTGTACGTGAAACTTTTGTGGTGCTTACATTCATGGATTAAATTATTTATGGCTTTGTTCTTAATGTTTCTCATTGTTTTCTAGTTATTGGCTACTTTTTGCTATTAAAAAAATATTCTTTTACAAATTCAATGTGTATCAATTGCTATTGAATGCAATGTGCACTGGAAACTCGAAAAATTAAGCATTCTGCATGTTGTGCGCTCGTTTACCACCACGTATTAAATCAATTAAATGCTAAAAAGACTCACCTCTAGTAGGAAATCTAAAAATACGCGCCGATAAAATCACTAATTGAACTCACAAAACTCTTCAATTTACGTGGGTTCTTTCTAAAAGAACCTATCAGAACAGTTTAAACTCGAACACCGTTTGTAAATGGCTTCCGAATTAAAGACTTACTACCTTATAAAACCAAAACCTACTTCAGAAATACTTGCTTTTCAACTTTAGACGAGAATTGATATTCCCGGTGTACTAAAGATTTTAAAAATATTAACAGTTAAGTGGCTTATACTGTTACGAAGTGATACTTAAATTGGATTTATTTGTTGCCAATTATAAATTTTGTCGAAGATGTACGTTTCATGTGCGTTCGATTTCTACCTTCTCCACAATTTGAGACAAATATTTTTCTGCAATAAGATGAAAATTATTTTCCATTATTCTTCCCGTGTCAGCATGGGGATGTCGCTCATTATTCAAACCGAGGAGACGTTTAAATTAGCATCGGTGTCATACTTATCATCAAATCGTTCTCGAAAAATTTCCAGAATTTCCAATTGCGAATTTCTTAATAGCAATTTTTAAACGCTACTCACTGTGCAATGCTCTCCAGCTCTTTGTATCATTTTTGGTATAGAAATAACGTACTCAAAAATGCCCCCGATGTTAGTAATTCATAGGTGAAATTACAAAATAATTTATAACTTTTATTTGCACTGCAACATTTTTCAACATGATCGTTCTCCTTGTTTTCATAATGAGTTTTGAGTCTTGAATTATTCACTTAATTAACTAACATACTTCTGTACCTACTATTGAATGTATAACAATTTTAATTGTGTAACGAGGTAATTTCAAGCCACGTAGGTACTTAACTGTCTGGTCCAGAATTTTAATTTGAACTAAGGTAAAAATGCTTATCGTTTTAATTACTTTATTTGAGTGTGTACGAAGTAGCATTGAAGATATTCTTAATTTATTATAAAAGTAACAGAATTTTATTTGTTATTCAATATTTACTTTTCTCTTAATGTAACACATCCCTTATTACAGCGATCCTGATGCTGTTGGGAAAAATGTTTCTTCCTACACTTGGAACCATAGCTTTCCACAGCTTCTTTACTTTTGCTGTTAGGAGAATATTAACGACTTTCTAATTTGTTTTTATTTTAAAGAAGAAACAGTATAGTCTGCAGCCGTGCGAGCTTGTGAGTAAGGGGTTTATAATAAGTAGGAACTGTTATTACTTATTCACTGTTTTCATAACGGAAAATTAGTATCGTTTGTAGGTAAAATATACATTCTTCTGTGAGATGAATGTTCAAATGGGATAGGTACATATCAAAAACTCTTTGACTTTTGATGGTGAAGTTCTTTTAGTGAATCAGCATTTCCTCCTTTATATTCTACATCTACACTTTCGCTTTCTATTATGTCTTGGATATGTGTTCCAACTCCGTTAAGTCAGAAAGTCTATTTCTTTTTTTTTATGTATTATCGTTATTCATTTCGCCATGTGAAATATGCGATTTTTAACTCTTCCATTTTTTGCATTGTAAAATATTAAATTTGACATAAAAACGTAAAAACCGTAGATATTTATGTTCAATGTTTTGCCGAACGTTTTATTTATTGGGAGCTCTCGAATTAAAAACGAAAGTTTTCGTTGGTTTAATGGTTTAATTGAGCAGAAACAGAAAGGTGGTAATTCTTTTATAAATCCAGAGCTTAATATTCAAACCGTCCTAAAATATATAAACGATTTCGTCCTGGCGTATTATAGGAACATGGAACGAAAATTTTAATGCTCCAAACCTTATAATTTCAAGCTTCAAGCATTATTCCTTTCGTAGATACTGTCTCAAGTGTTTTGATTTTTGAACGAATTTAAGTTCTAAGGACATTTTTTTTATGTCGGCTAAAATATAAAGAAACTGAAAAGGCGATTAACTCTGAAACAACACTTAAAGATATTGTTATCTTTTAGTATTTAGTGGAACTTTTCAAAACTATTAGATAAACGCGAATTTTTAAAATGAGGTAGTATGGATAGAGCTAATACTAACAACATATTTTATAGCATTTAGAGTTAAGTGGTTATTGGTTATTACGTTATTAGTTTTCTGATGTGCAATGAGAGAATTTTATTTTGTAGCTTAGTATTTATAGGCATTGAGTATATAATAACACTGCTTCTTCTTACTTATTATTCAATGGTATAGGCTTGTTACGTAAATGAATTGGAACTGTTTGGTGCCCTACATCATATACGGCAAAATTATTTCAAGTTCTAAAGTTTGATCAACATTGAACTAATAGTCCCGAAGCACTTTTACTAAACCATGTACGAGGATGTATTGATAACTAGTTAGCCTAGACCAGTTCCATGCAAAAAAAAATATTGCGTTACCATAGCAACGAACAATAACTTATTAGAAGTGTCAGTGTAAAGTTTGACGTCAAAAAAGTAAACCAGAGTTAAGCAATAAATTAAAAGAAAAAAGATGTCCACCGAAATTGTGAAAATCGAAAAATTGGAGTATCGAGCCATCATCAAGTACCTGTATTTAAAAGGGTTAAGAGGTAAGCAGATTTACGAAGATATGGTTAATACCCTTGGTGATCAATGTCCTTCGTATGCGACCGTGAAAAATTGGACTGCAAGCTTCAAAAGAGGTAAATTTTCAATTGAAGATGATGACCGATCGGGAAGGCCAGTTTCTGTGTCAGTCCCCGAAAATATCGATGCAGTTCATGACATGATTTTATCAGACCGTCGAATTGGGCTAAAACGGATATCTGAAGCACTGAATAATTCATACAAACGCGATCATCATATAGTTCACGTCAATTTGGACATGAGAAAAATTTCTGCAAAATGGATCCCCAAATGTTTGAATGTTGACCAAAAGCGCACAAGGGTAGAAGCATCGCGTTCGATCTGTGCTCGATTTGAAAACGATGTAGACTTTTTAAACCGAATTGTTACTATGGATGAGACTTGGGTACATTTCTACGATCCAGAAACAAAGCAGCAATCGCTGGAATGGCGACACTCTGGTTCTCCAAGACCTAAGAAGTTTCGTGTCCAAAAATCTGCTGGAAAAGTTCTTGCTTCAGTTTTTTGGGATTGCCATGGAGTAATCATGATTGATTTTTTGGATAAGGGTAGAACAATAACTGGAGATTACTATTCGACATTACTGACCACTCTACGGGAAAAAATTTAAGAGAAAAGACGCGGAAAACTATCCAAAGGTGTTTTGTTTTTGCAGGACAACGCCCCTGCACCCAAATCTCATGTTGCCATGCAAAATATTCGTGATTAAGGGTTTGAATTACTAGAACACCCCCCTTATTCTCCAGATTTGGCTCCGTCCGACTATCATCTCTTTCCTCAACTGAAAAAAGTTTAAAAGGTCGTAAATTTTCTTCCAACGAGGAGGTAATAAAAGCTGTGGAGGTCTGGTTTGCAGAGCAAGAAGAAACTTTTTTTGAAAGGTCTAGCGACGTTGCAAGTTCGCTGTAATAAATGTATCCAATTAAGAGGAGAATATGTTGAGTAATAAAATATTTTGACATTGAAATTTTGTTTGGTTCTATAGTAAGCCAAGAATTTTTCAATATAGCTTCGTAAACTACAAAATTTTTGACTATGCAGGTTGAAAGAAAAGAACATTGTAAATGAGTAATAAAACCGACCGTCTCTCTGTTAAAAGTGGCAGCATTAACTTGAGGGAAGCTCGAGAAGAGTGGATTTTGGTTCTTTTTTCGGTTTTTCGCTTATAGCTCGAAAACTAGGCCCTTTATGAGAAAAGTTCTTCTGCACCAAAATGATGTACTCTACAAATAACATTTCTTAGTTTTTTTTGTAAGGTGAACGATTTAGGCTCTAGCGCGCATTAAAGTTAAAAAAACTTTCAAAATCGTCAAACAAACAGTTGAGGTAGTAGAGAAAAAAAATTTTAGAAACACAATTTGGGAAATTTAATGTACTTTATTTTTGTATAGAAGAACTTTTTTCGTAAAGGGCGTAGTTTTCAAGTTCTAAGCGAAAAACCGAAATAAAAATCCAACCTTCTCGAGCACTTCCGTGTATTTGCGAAAGCCACCCATCAAACGATCAAACTTCAAAGGCGTTTACCACCACCTAAACCTAAACTGTCGGTTTGACGAAAAAATCTAAAGAACAGAATTAGTAGGCAATTGAATGTGCTTTATTTTTGTACGGGAACACTTTTCTCCAGAATGGCGTCGTTTTCGAGTTATGAGCAATATAAAAAAATTTGGGGCCGATTTTGGAAATTTTCTTAATTTTAACGCACGCTAGCGCCTAAATCGTTTACTTGAGGAAAAAACTTAACATATATCATTTGTAGGAAATTTAATATACTTTATTCTTGTATGGTAGAACTTTTCTCATAAAGTGCTTAGTTTTCGAGTTATAAGCGAAAAACCGAAAAAAGAGTTGACTTTTTTTTGGTGGATTTTGGAATCCACTCTTCTCGATCTTTCCCCAAAAGTTAATGCTGTCACTTTTGACAGATAGTGTCTACAGTGTCTACTGGCTCCCGCACTATAAGGTAATATTTATAAGAGTGTAATAACGTACGAAACCCTTCGATTGGATCGGATCATGGGATAAAAAGGATCGACGAGTGCTTGAGACCTGAAGAAGTTGATTTGCACGAATTATTTATTACTGGAAAAACGCCGGCAACGTGAATTTTAACCGCGAACCAATTCAAATCTTTTAAAACCACAAAAATTGCATAACCTCCGTATATTTTTGAATAAACTCGAATCTAAGTCATGCGCGCTTGCGCATAAAACTCTCAGGTGAACAGTTCGCTTTTAACGTTTACCGAGAAAACATGCTACAGGCAAGCTACGTGGGCAAAATATCGATTTGTATAAATAAATCGCATATGGCGAATTAAAATGCGGTATCGCAAATTTAAACAAAATGTCTTCCTCGGTTGTGCTTAAATTTATTGTGAGGTGCTCGAAATATCAGCTGATTTTTGCTTAAAACGTCAATTATGCAAAGGAATGCGGCTTAAAACGTAGGGTTTTATGAGGTGTGTATGGTCAGGTTAGATGTTTTCTTATAACTACCGAACAGGTATCTGCCAATCGACGCCCACATATTAAACATTTCTTTGTGAATTTATTTATAAATATTACGTTGCCTGTACACGACAATCGATAGCGATAACTTTTGTTTTAATCGCTAATATCGTATCAAAAATTGGTTCGGTGGGAACTGGGAATGATAACAACATGTGCTACTCGAAATAATATTTACATTTACGTTTTCGTAGTACTACCTGCTTGATGTATGTGTATAAAAACGATACGGTTTGATGACCATTTAAGTTACCTTCTAAACTTTATTTTGCATGTAGGTCATTAATCGAACTTGGGGTCTAACGGATTTCCTAATTACTATTTTTTACTTCTGCCAACATTAGTTTTAGAACCGTCTGCCGACAAACGACTTAAGTCACTTTCACTGAAATTTGATATTTTTGTCTGTTTTATTTCTCATTTTTAACAACCTCGATCTTAGGTTAATCCCAGGACGGTTCAAAGCTAGACGTGTCACCCTATCTATCCCAAAATTGCTTATTTTTAGGAGGGAAAAATTTTCAAGTCACATTAATTTTATTTTCACTTCCTTTCGAATGATTCAAGTTTATAATGACTCCATTTGTTTCTTCTTAATGGTATTTATTCCGAGACTTTTCCAGCAAGTGTGAGAAGATTGTTTTATATACCAATAAAATGTTACAATGCAATAATATTTAATGTAAAATAAGAATTGTAAATATAATATTCATTATTCTGTAATTTTATATACGGCGATCCTTATAGTTGAGGTTTTTTTGTATTAATTCAACTTTCAACTTCGTGATTCGTGAGAACAGATTTCAGTTTGAATAGAGGGTTTTTTCTCGGGGTTTCTCAAGGTGGTTGGAATGAAGCTTTTGGTTATCAAGGAGTCGTAGGGGTATATTGATTCTAAGAATGTCGACCTTTAAATAGAAAAGTTACATATTCAGTGATTTGGCACGTAATCGCAGTATTCCTCTAAAAAAGTCCTGTATACCCTCTTCCCTGGAACTCTTGGAACTTGGATGGAACTTTTCAATAATTGCCAATTAGGGCTCCTCCACAAAAATGCCAATAATCTCTGGTATTGACTTTAGAGAGCAATGTTCTGAGCTTACTTTCAATAAATTCACTCTCATTTGTTCCTACAATATAATATTGCGTGGGTCACTGTTCACTGTTTGGGGGTCGTCGAGAGCTCACTCTGCATCTCTGCAAACGTGTTGAGAAGAACATGTTGTAGAGTAGGCAAAACAAATTTTTTTGTCCACTTTTTTGCTTTCAAAAGTTCTTTTTTATCGATGAAATTACTAGGTGTCGGTGACTGTTAGTTGGTATTAAAAAGCGTCGTTATTATCCTCAATAGATACACTGTTGTTGTATTTTGATCATTAAGGCGGCAACTAAAAATTAGAATTAACGTCTTCTTCCATTTAATATTTCAACACCAATACGCCACTTAAAAATATCCAGTTGGGCGAGTTGAGTAGGCGTTGAAATTGAAAGCGAATGGAAGACACCACATTCCATACAAAACTAGTATTATTTTGTTTACGAAAACAGGATTCTTTATAAACACCATAGAACTATAAAGTTATTAGTCCAGTCAAAATAGACAATCAACTTCGGAAAAACTCGCATGGAGCTGAAAATTGGTACAGACCTTAAAGACCTCATTATAAATGAAATGTTAAAAGTCCCCATCGATCGGACTTCTGCTAAAAATTTTATTCAAAGACAAAGGTCGAAAAATCGGTTTTTGTCAATATTAATCCAGCCTAATTAGATAAATGGGGGAATACATATTAGATAATGAGGGGAAAACATCCAGGAGTTTTGAAATTTGGTGTACTTGTTTATTAGAACCGGCAGTACAACATACTAAAAGTCCCGGAAGGTGGGTGCAAGAGGGGGGAAGGGGGAGGTGTTTAAATGCGACCCTTTCTTGTACGTGCAAATAACTTGCCTTCTACAGATCCTACGTTAACAACTCCTGGATACTCCGGTACTAGATGAGGTAGAATAATGATGTTATTAAAGAAGTCAGAAAACAAAAGTCGTATTGGGCTTCGTCTTCACCTATTGTAACTAGAAACTAAAAAGAAACACTTATGACAGTGCTATTGAACTTCCAAAGCTTCTTATTCTCAACTTGGAGGTACTATAAAGATTTCCTATATTACGTCAAATAGAAAAAGGACGTAGCTAAAGATAATTTAAAACAAAAACCGTGCCAGGTTTAGTCTTCCCCTTTCGTGAAGAGGTTAAAGAAAACTTTTTTACGAAATTGTAACATTTGTGAGAGTGCTATTGAACTTCAAAAGCTTCTTATTCACAACTTGGAGGTACTATAAAGATTTACTTATCAAATCGGGTAGAATAAAGATTTAGTTAAAGATTTTTTTAACCAAAATCTTTATCACATTTCCAAGTTGTGAATAAGAAGCTTTTGAAATTTAATAGCACTCTCACAAATGTTACAATTTTGTAAAAAAGTTTTTTTTAACCTCTTTACGAAAGGGGAAGGCTAAACCTGGCACCATTTTTGCTTTAAATTATCTTTAGCTACGTCCTTTTTCTATTTGACCAAATTTAGGAAATCTTTATAGTACCTCCTCCTAGTTGAGAATAAGAAGTTTTTGAAGTTCAATAGCACTCTCATAAGTGTTAAAGATTTCGAAAAAATTTTTTTAAATTTCTTTACAATAGGTGAAGACGAAACCCAATACGACTTTTGTTTTATAACTTCTTTAGTTACATCATTATTCTACCTCATCTAGTACTGGATTCTCCAGGAGTTGTTAACCTAGGATCTGTAGAAGGCAAGTTATTTGCACGAATAAGAAAAGGTCGCATTTAAACACCTCACCCCTCCCCCCTCTTGCACCCACCCTCCGGAACTTTTAGTATGTTGTACTGCAGGTTATAACGAATAACCATACCAATTTTCAAAACTCCCGGATGGGTTTTCCTCAAATGCCATCCATTTATCTAGTTTGATTGGGCTAATATTGAGAGATATATACAAAAAACCGATTTTTCGCCCTTTGTCTTTGAATAAAATTTTTAGCAGAAGTGGAATCGATGGGGACTTTTGACATTTCATTTGTAATAGTGTATGTAAGGTCTACACCAATTTTCAGCTCTATGCGAATTTTTCAAAAGCGTCGTCTCGTAAACAAATTCACTGTAACCCCTTCTCTGCTATTTCCCTTCTCTTATATTTCGAAAAGAGTTACATTTATATGGCAAAATTGATTTAACAAAGCTTGTAGCTAATAATGTTTTCTATAACTTTTATAATAACATTCATTAACCTGCGATCTATAGGAGGCGACAGGCGAGCTATTTGCAAGAAATAGAAAAGGTCGATTTTAAACAGCTCCCTCTCCCCGCTCTTGCCCCCACTCTCCGGGACTTTTAGTATGTTGTACTGCCGGTTCTAATAAACAAGTACACCAATTTTCAAAACTCCTGGATGTTTTCTCCTCATGTTCTATCCATTTATCTAATTTGGCTGGATTAATATTGACAAAAACCGATTTTTCGACCTCTGTCTTTGAATGAAATTTTTAGCAGAAGTCGGCTCGATGGGAACTTTTGACATTTCATTTATAATGAGGTCTTTAAGGTCTGTACCAATTTTCAGCTCTATGCGAATTTTTCCGAACTTTCCACGACTTTTTGTCTAATTTGACTGGACTACAGTATGACCTATGACCCGCGGGTCATAGACTGACCCACGAAACAATTTTTAATGGCCCACGAGCATTTTCACGAAGTCTAAGCTAAAGTTTTGTAACTAAAAGAAAATCAGACAAAAAAATGGCCAAAATTTTCATCCCTTGTTTTTGTGAAACATTATCTTTGGAGATACTATCAATGGCTATTAAAATTCCGTAACTTCGTTTTTAGGCCGTTTGACCTTGAACAATCAAAAATTTGCTGCAAAGAATATACCCACGACTTCATATTTAAAAAATAAAATTGAGAGCTTGACCCACCACCAAAAAAGGTTCGCCATCGCTGGTATAGACCCTTTAATCCGAACTGCTAAATGTAAGAGGTTGTTCGGATTAACGATTTGTTCGGATTACTGGATTAGTATGGTTAAGTGTAAATAATACCAATTTAAAACATTAATGCTTTTACAAATTTTTAAATATTTAGGGTTAATTAGTTAGATAGATCTAATACGTTGTAAATGAACCCCAACATACACACATAAGTGAAAAAACTTTAAATGAGAAAATTTGTTTTCCACCGAGTGCCTCGGGAATCGAACCCAAGACTTTGCTATTTCCGGTAGCACGCCTATACCCAATACACTACGGAGGCCAACATACTTTCAACAAGCCATCCGGCATTGTTTAAATGCGTCGAGACAGCGAAATATATATAAATCAAATTAGTATGGATACAACAATCATACGTGAATAAATTACAAATTTTTAAATATTTAGGGTTAATTAGTTAGATAGATCTAATACGTTGGCCTGCGTAGTGTATTGGGTATAGGCGTGCTACCGGAAATAGCAAAGTCTTGGGTTCGATTCCCGAGGCACTCGGTGGAAAACAAATTTTCTCATTTAAAGTTTTTTCACTTATGTGTGTATGTTGGGGTTCATTTACAACGTATTAGATCTATCTAACTAATTAACCCTAAATATTTAAAAATTTGTAATTTATTCACGTATGATTGTTGTATCCATACTAATTTGATTTATATATATTTCGCTGTCTCGACGCATTTAAACAATGCCGGATGGCTTGTTGAAAGTATGTTGGCCTCCGTAGTGTATTGGGTATAGGCGTGCTACCGGAAATAGCAAAGTCTTGGGTTCGATTCCCGAGGCACTCGGTGGAAAACAAATTTTCTCATTTAAAGTTTTTTCACTTATGTGTGTATGTTGGGGTTCATTTACAACGTATTAGATCTAATTAATGCTTTTGTTGCAATCTTGAATCGAAAACGGAAATGCTTATCACAAAGAAGTTAAAACGTCTCAGGTTTCATAAGTTTTCTTAGAAACACTTGTTTGTTAAGAAAAGGTTTACCACTATTCGGACTAAAGAGTATTCATTCGGACTAAAGAGTATTCATTTGGATTAACCTAAATTTACGCCATATTCGGATTACTGGAGGTTCGGACTAACGTGGGTTCGGATTAAAGGGTCTATACTGTATATAGTTTTCTGGTACTAGTACATATTCTCCTAATTCACTTGTTTAGATATCTGAATATGTATCTACTAATAGCGTTGATTGATTAATCAACGCTTATATACAATTGAAAACGTTTGCTGTTAAATTGCTTAGTAGAAGAAAAGTGTTATAGAGAGTGGCCAAACACTTATGACGGGCGGCTTAAAATGAAAATCAATAGAGATAAAAAAAATTATTTTATAATATAATTTTGTTCAGGAACTTCTCAACATACAATGCATATTTCGATCAATGCATAATTGATAGAGAATTTTATTCTCTTTACAGATGTGCAATTGTTTTTATCCCTGCACAACTTTTTTTGGGGGAGGGGAGAAGTTAAGGAAATTGTCTTTACGGAATTCCAATTAGCGCCCATGTCCTCTACGTCCAATGCCTTGTGATGACATTAGAAAAATAATTTTCAGAAAATATTTGAAATAAAGAAACCCATGCACAACTCACACTTATCGGCGACAAAGTGTAAATCTTCTTGTTATAATTAATAGTCTTATCTTGTTAATAATTACCTAAATTACGTTACATTGTTTACGTTTTTCATTGTCTCTTAAATTATACATGTAACGTTATCCTACATAAATTCAGATTCCATCGGTTTGTTATATTTAGACATGTAAGCAAGTTGCAGTTACTTGCATGATAAAAATAAGTAGGTATTTGCAAAGAAGGATATCTTTACTTTAGATAAACTTTTCTTTGCTTACTGTAAATCTAGGAATTCTCATCATTTTTTCCCTCCAGTTTGCTTTGTTTGTTTTGCCATTGTCTTCTTCTGCGACAAAAATTTGTCTCTTGTGTGTGTTTGTAATTTGAATCGAATACACGAACTTTTAGGTGATGCTTATTTTGCGTAACCTACTATGTTTTCTCGTTTAGCATAACCATACATAACTTAATTTACAACTTGTTTCTTTACGCACATTTAATTCCGTTTTGATTGAACAACTAACTTTAAAAAAAAATACCTACAAGCTACTACCAAATATTCATTTATGTCGAAATTTTATTCTAATTTTTCAGATTTACTTTTCAAAGCTTGTTAATGTTAAAATTTATTTTTAATTAAAAAATAATTATGTTTTAATAACGTTGTTTTTGATCAAAATCAGTTTTTGAGGCGTGCGCACGTTTATGGATCTCCTTTTATTAATAAACAATTAATTAAAGTGATTTATAGTACACGAGCGATTTATTATAGGATGTTTATTTACAATTATGTAAAATATAAATTTATAATTACAAAATTATTATTAGTAGGTACATGGCGCATTTTACGTGTTTTTGCGCTTTTCCATAGTAGTTTCCATAGTAGTGTCCTCCACGGTTTGCTCATACGGCTGTCACCATGCTCGTCGGTCCGTCTGTCTGTTTATATACCTACTCCTATTACCCACTGAAAATTTAAAAAATACGCCCGAAGTATCCTAGGCAGTTTTAAAAGTCATTTTCATTTATTTTAAAATAACTCTTGAGATATCTCTTTGTAAAGATAACTCGTGGTAACGCTGTAAGTGCCCAAATTCAGATAGTAGTTTCCAATTCGTCTGCCTGCTATCCTAGGAGACTGCTCGGAAAGTCTAATTCAGATATATGTGGATTAAAACCTGACCACGGGACCTAAAACGACCCCAGCCATTTCATGGGGTGGCCATGTAGCGAAGTTACCCCAGATTGTCGACGTAGCTCCCGATAACCGTAAGCAATTGCACGGATATAACAATGTGCATTGCTTGTAAAGTCGAAACCGCACACATATAGGCTAATTTGTGTTTTCTATCATTACTCATTACCCAAAGCAGTTTCAAAATGTAATTTGACACCAGCAAAATTGAAGGTTAGCTTAATTCCATTAAACGATATATAATTACAGGTTGTAATTTTTTTTCTCTAAATTTTCAATTAAGGAAACTAATTGAAAATTATTGCCGAGTAGGTAATAAGTTAATTAATATTGGTACTTCTAAACTTCTGGGCTTTTTGCACACATTTTTAGTAGGCTATTTGGTGGCACATCTTCAACATGTCTTCTTCGAAAGTTTTTTGTTTTAAACCTAAAAGGAAGCGAGTTATTGTTAACGGTCCATTACTAACGAAACGACTCGGAGATGGTATGATTTAATTATTTGTAAATTTCTAATTGCTTCTATAAAGGTCGTTTTGATTAACCGCGTTGCTATAATGAAAATGCGTGTTTTTGTTTTTTCTCATATATTGTTTAACAATAAAAGCTGTCAAGGAGTAATTCTATTCAAGCCATTAACTATCAGCCATTACTTACGATGATAATGATTCTTATTTCAATGGAAATTGCATGTATTAATAATTTTTATACCTGTTATAAAATGCAACATGTATAGGTAGTACTATGCGACATTCAATGTTGCGTCATGGGAGAATTCGTTTGAATCGTATATACCTATGTGCAATTGATTATGATTTACTCTTTAAAATAACTGCTCATACGAGACGAGGTGTTGGTAGTACATTAATTGCGATTTACGCACCTAATTAACTATAACACGAGTTCATGTTTTATTAAGGCATTGCTGGTTGGGAAACCGCCGAAAAGTTAACTTTGTTCTTACGTATACTTGCGAATTTGTAAAGTTATGTTTAGTGATTCATTTTAAACTTACGTAAAACGTTCGTTAATTGGTTAATAAGAACGACGAGCCTCGAAAATAATGGTCGTAATAGAATTTGGCTATTAATTTAAGATTTTTAATTTGAAATTGTTTTAAAAAATGGCCAATTTACTAACGGTGGGTTGTAAAAATGTTTGAAGAATGTAACTTTCACATCTTCTCTTAAAAAATCGAGTCTTTTGTTCCCGTTCTTCATTAATTGCAAGTTCAAAGCAAAAAATTAACGGATAATAACCCGTGAGGCTTTTTTTAGGTTTTAACCTAATTAAGATTATTAACACGACTATAGCCTTAAACTAACACGATGGACTAAAAGTTAAGATTGTTTTTCTGTTACATTAGCTTTGATTGTTCATTATTATAAACACTAATAATTATATTCGATTGATCTATAGACGGTCGTAATAGTTAGACAATAGGGCATTATTACAGTGTCAGTTACCATCACGTTACTGATGGTTATTTTCTCTTTTGTTGGTAGTTCGAATGCTATTCGCAAAGTTATTCTGGTTATCCCACTATCAATGGGTGTTTATGTAACGTGATCGTGATTGATTTGCTATTCTAATGAAACCGAAGTGTTGGAAATCACACGATGTGGTCCTGTATCTCGAATTTCAATCGTTACTAATGCTACAATTCAGGTTCCATTCCTGATTGGCAGTAATAAAGTAGAAATTAATAATAATCTTGTATACGGTGTCACCTCTCGGGCGACAATGGCAACCATAGAAACTAAATACTTGATCCAAGAACCTCGAGGCTCGAGAAAGGTGGGTTGTTGCTCTTTTGGTTATAGCTTGAAAACTAAGCACTTTTTGAGAAAATTGCATCTATATAAAAATAAACTACATTAAATTTCCTACACATTATATCTCTTAGGCTTTTTTCTGCAGACGAATGATTTAGGCGTAAGAGCGCGTTCAAGTTTGACAAAAATTCCAAAATCAGCCCAAGAAACTGATTTTTTTTAGTTTATCGCTTATATAACTTGAAAACTGCGCACTTTTTGAAAAAAGCGTTTGCGTAGAAAAAATTCCTATAAATTATGTCTCCCTGAAAAAGAGCAAAAGCTCACTCTCATCAAGTCTCCCTAAAGTTAAGCATATTTCGAACAACTCACGCTCCTATCGTGTTACCGGTTATGCGCTAAACTGCGATGAAATGAGAATCTTTAACAGCGCCTGCCGGACAAACTGCTCTCTGCTCTGCTCTGCAAACTGCTCTCTCAAAATTTTGTTTCGACAGAACGATTTATTATTTTTCTTTCTTTTTTTAAATTTGTATTTCAATCTTTGGAATAATATCAAGTGGCATAAAAATCTTTGCTAACTCTTGGACTAAAAGTTTCCAGTTTAGTGGTTTGGATCGCTCATTAAACTGTACCAGGTACTCGAACGCAAAGGGTAGTCGTATACGCTCTGCGAGGAACGATATCACTGAAATAAGAAGATGCCTATTATTGTGATACTGAAATATAATTGACCAGCAGTATGTATTACGTGAGACCTCCGTTTCGTTTTACTAGTAGGCATTTTTATAAAATCCGAACTCGATATTACAACAATGTAATATCGATATTATAATTTCGTCACACTTCCTCTATCAGATTATTTTTGTGAATAAAATATAATCGAGTTCATAAACTAATCTAATTTACATGTTAATAGCACTTGCAAAACATTAAAACGGGTCAGGTTATGACGTATTTATTTGCAAATGTTTACCAGTAAAAGCCACCATTGACCATCTATGGTGTGAGGTGGCGCGTTATAGTAGGTTGTCTCGAGTTTTATACCGTGGATGTACCCACACGTAGTCGATGTTTATGTGGGCACCAATATTAAAACTCAAAAAGGCTTCTGGTTTTTTGTGATCTTTATAATACCTACATGGTACGCTATTCCCATGGTGGTTAATTGAATTACAGAGTACAATAAGTAAACACAATACTATATATTATCGACGATCTTCAATTTGCATACAATGTTTTGTTATATAAGATTTATTATTTTATTATTATTATGCAATATGTTTATTGGGATGATCGCATTTTTTTGAAACTAAATTAGGTTATTTTGGTTATTTTGTATGTAAATTTGGTTTGGACTTGAAAATTCTTTCTCGAATTTTTAAAGCTATTGAGTAACCATGAGTAATGAAAGGCGTTCTCGAACTATTCCATTCATTGTAGTCGCTGAATATCTGTATGAGTAATTAATTTAAAAAAAATCGCCATAGGCTGAAAATATCAACTTTCATGAATTCGCTTCGCATATATAAAAATTCAGTTGTTTTTACTCCGATGCTGGTCGTTTGTTCTCTTCCATACACTATTGGTTATTTTGTTATCCGTAAAGCTATCGAAACTTTTTGGTATTGACAACCCTAAAAATCGTCCTATTGCGGCTTGAAAGTATCAGTTAGTAAAATTATTACCATTTCTGAGCTTTTAAGTCAGACTGTGACTATCATTTCTTGCTCTCCGTTGGGTCTTCTGTAGTTGTATTTTCTGCTAGGTTACTATTTAAGAAATTGGTACATAAATGGTAAATGGTTCAGAATTTGACAAGCCTTGCAAGTCCCTGTTTCATCAGGTGCCAGGTTCCAAACCCTTTCTCCACTCTGATCTAACCATTTCATTTACCGTTGTCGCGCTTTTGTGGGCGCATGGAGTTAAAGGACGTCCAATCTTTTTCTAAATCGATTATTCCGCTTGTATGCCGTCTTGGGACTTTTGAAAAGTGAAGAGTGCTTGGGTCTACTACTACTACTACGAGAGTCGCATACTCTTAATATAATGTTGTCCCATTTTGTGTATTATGTGTAGACGTTCTTCTGCAGTTTTGGGGAACGATGAACTTCCAGTTCCTACCTTATATTGGACGTATTCCTCTAGGATACCTTCTTTTCTTATTATCATGCGGGCACTTGTCTCATCTAAGATCTCACATGCTATTCGGGCTCCATGGTGGACGTAATGGATCCTTGCTTAGTAAGCTCGTCTGTTTTTCGTTACCGTCACCCTCCTCAGCTTGGAGACAATTTTTAAAACATCTAAAACCAGTTTCTATCGCTCCCCGCGTGTGGCGTCTTTATTCGGGTTTTTTATGATGGAACATTTTTTCGTTACGTCATATTACTTATAATTCAGTGAATAGGTAAAAGAATTGTGAGATACTAACTAATTCGTTCTAATTTGATTGCGAGTGTACTAAAAAATGTATTCATTTTTATTTTATTTTTCTTACTATGTTATTCTTTAATCTTTCTACTTTGTATGTTTTAGACAATTTAAAATGAGAAAAGTACGTTTGAGTGTTGTCTGTTATTTTATTTATAATGTTACTGTAATTTAGTATTCAGTTCGTTTTTATTCAAAATAAACGAAAGTACAAATAGTTAGAACAACAAAGGGGGTCTTCTTTTCTTGTCATTTTAAAGAGACGTCCACTTGAATAAGAAGTACGAACAGAACGACCATCGAATGCATATAATATTATACTTACGAAATTCTGCTTGTGCTTCTGCTCTGTGTAACTTTCAATTATCGTTATACTTCAAGCAATGGTAGTTGGTAGTGGAAATGTAAATATTATTTTATCGTAATTTCTTGTATGAAGGCGAGATTTTTTTCAGAAGCACTTCTAAACTAATTGGTTTTCGATTTTTTAAATCTACAAATAATTTTCTCTCGAAGGACCTTTCTTTAGTTTTCTCGAAGAAATTGACGAGGCGCGTTTCTCCCAATTATTAATTTTATCGAACGACCGATTAATTGTTTGACTTTTCGTCGTACGAAAAACCTAAACGGCGGAAGTAGCTCTCCCAATGAGGTGTATACTTTCGACCAATTAAATATCACTTTTGTTTTACTTCATTTTCATTTTAAGAGACTCTTTCTTGTTTAGGAATTGTACTAGATCCTGAGCAATTTTCTAGAAAAACCACCGCGAGTATAACACGATCGACTAATTAGAAAAGCGAAAGTGTTATGTTTTAACTATACAAAAACCTTGTTTTTTTAATTCTTACGTGCATTAAATAAATTTCCATACTCGATAAATTTCTGAATAAGCACAAATTTTGACGTGTATACGCTATGTTTCACCTACGAACCTACCTACCCATTTCTCAAGTCTCGATTCTTGGACCATATGAGGTTAAATTTGTAGAATTTGTTTTAGCATTCAATACCACCATCATAATCACCGATCGGAGACTTGTCAGTTGCTCGCGGTTCGTCGTGTAGTGTGTGCTCGAATGCGCATATATTTTCTCAAGATTTTTCACGTGCTTTTTTTTTTATAAATTTTGTTCTAAATAGGTAATTAAGAGATTTATCTTACGGAAATTTAAATTTTCAAAAGGACTCGAGTTGTTCATTTTTAAAAGCTTAAACATTAATTTATCTAATCGCTTTTTAAGTTCAGGCATAGATTATTCCATTCTATTTGTTTTATTTGAAACTCGAAAATTGTGTACAGGCGACATAATTTGTAAAATCACTTAAAAGTGTAGGTAACTCTAATTATTTTTTAATTTTGTATAGTGGCTCGAGTCGGCTAGAGGAAGGGCGGGCGTTGAATAAAAATATTAGTGCGTCTACATGTGATTTTTATATCGACAACGATCGAAACGACAACGATACATTCCTAAAAAGCTCAAAAAATATAACATTTAACGATTTAATTCAATTAATCGACAACGAACTAAGTGTAATTTTAGATGTATCATTTGTGACTTCACTGGCGAGTCATAACGGATATTTGTTTACTACTAACCTTTTAAAAGTATTAGTTATTTAAAATACATAATCAAATATTAAAAGGAACTCGTTAATTAATCTAATATAAAGTGTGATAGTATGTTAACGTGAATTATAAAGTGAAAAATGTCGACGCAAGCTTATTACAAGGATCGATTGGGATTCGATCCCAAAGAAGTGTTATTCGATGGTCCTCCAAACGAAAAATATAGGAAAACAACAGGTGATCGTAAAAAGGAAATGCACGGATATGAAGAAAATTTGACTAAATTTAAAGGTACAACTGTATGGGATTATTTTATTGATTCTACAGGTACGGTGGTGGGTTTCTAATTTTTTAAGCATGGCGTTTTCGTTTTTCAGTGGAAATAACGTGTGCAGTGGTGTGTATTAGATATTAATAATTTATTTGAGTCGTATTTTAAACTGTTTGTCGGTTGTTCCAACAATTCCAAAGGCGATTCGTTGATTTTTGACTAAATGTAGAAATTTACGCCCTCGATGAGTAAAAAATAAATTTTGGAAAAACGTCACTTGTCCTACGCTTTAAAATTTTTGTAGCAATCGCATTTTTAGTTGTTGGAACCAAGTCTTCATCACTTTTAGGCAATTGTCGTGACAGCTGACAGCTTGATTATTAGTAAACAGTGACAGATTATGGGACTTTAATAGCCCCAAATAGTTCAAGCCAAAAACTTTCCCAAATTTAAAGTCATTGGCTTACCGAGACGAGAACAGAAAAGTTAGTCATTATATGGTTAGGTGGTTATTTGTAGATTGGGGTTAATACCGAAATTAGTATTTTAAAATAAATTTCAAAATAGCGCTGATAATTGTTCACTTCAACTGTACCACTGTACAAACCCCGAGCCGCACTGTTAAATTTCCATCAATATTTTGATAAAAATTAAAAACAGTTTCACTGTGCGATAGGGTTGTTGTTCTGTGTAAAAATTTGTTTCGGATAAGGGAATATTAATCCATCGGTGTATACTATTAGGTGACAATTTGATGTCGAGCTCGATGTGGAGCTATAGTCGTCGGAACCGTACATTCTAGCGCACAAGTCAATGCTTTGTATTTGAAATGGTAATGAAAATCGACGAGCTATCAGAAACAGTCGGCCTACCGATTGTATCCAGATACGAGACTTAAAAGCTCTTCAAGTCACCCAACAAATGCCCTCCATGACTCCCCTGGCACTCATTTGCCCTTTGGGAAATTGGAGATTGCATTTTCGCATATTTTTCTTTCAATTTGGCCAAGTACACGCCGAATTTCTTCCTTCCACAAAACCTCATAGGAAGAAGTCGCACGGCGTTAGATCGCACGATCTTAGTGGTCACCAGTGCGTGAGATGGCACCACCAGGGAACATGCAACAACTGCATTGTCTCTCGCGCAGTGTGACAGGTTGCCCCGTCCTGCTGAAGCCAGATCTCGTCTTAGATCAATACCGACCCTACAGGCCACAAAAACTACGTTATCATATTGCGATAATGTTCACCATTCACTGCCACGGCATTGCCGCCGCCGTCCTCGAGAAATCCAGCTACAAATCCGTACCCAACGGTGACTTGTTGTGGATGTATTGCTTTCTCATGAACAAAATGCGAATTCTCTGATCCCCAAATTTGGCTATTTTGCGTGTTCGCGTACCCATTCAACTGGAAGTGCGCCTCATCGCCAAAAACAATTTTTCTAACAAAATCAGCGTCCATTCTGGCGTTACACATGATCACCAACTGTATGTGGATGCAAATGGAAGATTTTTCTTTAAAATTGCCTTCAAACTGCTTGTCGAAATGGCCAGTTGCTGCGAACGGCGACTAACCGATGTGCCTGAATTCTCACCAACACTTTTTCACTTGCATACACTAAGGGCAATATGTATTTTCAATACACCGGCCTGGCCGAGGACGACTTGCTATTTTCTCATCCACAAACTAAACGAGCTAGTCGCTAATTTAGTCATATCTTGCGTTCCTTTTGCATCATTTTTATAGTTCATCGTATGCTGATTCTCAGCATACGGTTTAACGGATTGTAAGTAGCCGAATGTTAGCATACTCAGCATAGCTCACTGATTATTTTAAGCATCAGCTTTGTCCGCTAAACGCACTTTTCCCAATTTTGACATCTGCCTACTTGACCAAACTCTTTCCGATCGAACACCTGTTAAATAATAAAAAATATTATTGAGCCAGTCGGGCTATTAAAATCCCAAAGTAGTCCGCTGTTTTGCTGTTTATCTGCAATAGTACTACCATCAGTCCCTATAATTAAGTGTCTGTTAACTGTTGGCTTTATCCTTCTCGATTAAAAAAACTATAAAATAATTTAATTCGCTTCATGTAGGTAGATAATCTTACGTGCCCATTATAATTACATTACAAAACTGCACAAAGCTCAAATCGGTCGTTGCTTTTGACTCATAATAGGCAATGACACGTTAAGTCGATTTTAATTAAAACCAATTTGAAGGTCTCTAAGCAAATTCCATGTATTTGATATTCAATTAGGCAGTTTAATCAACTCGCATTAATAGTTAATCATTTGCATACGCTTGAATGGAAGAGACGAAAAAAAGAAGAAAAGCACTAAGTATTTTAAACCGCATCGTGTTGTAGTAATTGACTTTCTTTTGAATTGAAGGCAATAAATGGATCAGTTTAAGAATGCAGGTACACCTACTAATTGGTTTTGTTTAGATGTTTACAAGCAAAAGAGGTTGTAGTTAAGTAGATTAAGTACAAATTGTGGTCATTTATGCCTAAAAAGGGATTTATAGTTTGGTTTCTGAAAGTCTCAAGCGCAGCATTCAACATGTTGATGTGTTTTAATAGCTTTTTAAGTGGAGTTAAGTGAAATTTATTTCAAAATCGTGGCTCGTAATGGGTGGATTTATGATACAATTTGCTTAAAAATTTTGAATACTAACTCCATTTATTGTATCAGACCTATCAGATGTAGTAGGGTGTTCGTGGTGCAACGAAATGTTGCAAACGTCAATTTTCGAACCCTCTGGACATTTTTATTGTGTAAGGTGTTTCTGAAAGAAAGACATTTGAGAATTAATTAGGATATCCCAAAAATGGTGGTTTGCTTTTTTAATCCCCCCTAATGACAAAAATTTAAAAAGTTCCTCCTTGAGCTCAATAATGGAAAATAGTGGAAAAGGCGCGAAAATTTTTGTTAATCGTTTATGTGGCTTTATACATACAGGGTGTTGCATGACGTACTGTACTGTAAAAATTTTTCTTTTTCTTTAATAACTCAAAAATGCTTAGTTTGGTTTTGATCAAATTTGCTATGTGGGGTCATGTTAAAAGCTAAGTGTATGAAGTACAAATGAGTACTCGAACTCTACTGCAGCAGCGTATTATTGAAGCATGTCAGCAAGTAAGGAATAATCTGGAGGTACTAAATGCAGCTACTCGGTCCATTCTTGATTGTACTACAAAGTGTATTATCGCAATTTTAGCCTCTAAGATTGAAATATTAAAACCATAATTATCACATTTAGAGACACAAAACGAGTTTTTTACAAGAGCCATAAAATGTCCAAAAATGAATAAGGCTTTTATTTAAAAACAAATTTAAAGAGCTGAAACTACTCCCAAAAAGTTATAATCAAATTTATCGAACAGTTTTCACCCTCACGGGCTTAGAAACCATTTTGGTATATAGGGTAAGTTGATTAAATCGACTTATTTTGACCTCAGAAAAATGCCTCTTAAGTTTGTACAGTACGTTATGCAACACCCTGTATAAATCGCTTCTCCCCTTCGATTTTCTACCAAATACAATAAAAGTGTGTGTTGACCTATCAAAACTGTAGGTCAAGTAAATTGACGAGATTAATGCAATTGCTCGTTCCACTACACACAGGCATTTGTACGACTTGGCACACGGGTAGGAATTTAATTCAATTAAATGCAGCTCGATTACATCGCTCTCGGAACTTTTCGTAGAACCATTTTGTTGTAAAACTATGCGACCTTTAAACAAATATTTTATAACTTTTGCATAAAAAATAACTACGACGAGAATATGGAATTAGTTTAATGTGCGAGATGTAGGTCTTGCATTCTTTAACCATTATTACAGTCCAAGTGCCTAAGGGTGTTAACCTATAAACCTGGTAGTTACAATTCCGTTTAAATAGGTCGTCGATGGCTAACACAACAAGCCAGCCATCATTTCAAAAGGAAGTAGATCGATTGTTTTAATTGTTTTGGTGGCGATAAACGAAAGCAATCAATAATTATTAAAGTTCATGATTAGAAATTTCCGGAAATTTCAATAGGCGGAGCATAGATATCCAGAAGAATTTTATTATTTCGTTTTATTACGCATAGATCCGTTAGGTAGTTTGTTTACGTAATTATACATCAAGTGGAGATTAACCTTTAAATCATCAGAAGTTTGGAAAAACCTATTGAAACTTGGGGCAAAATGACCATCTCTTCGTTAAATAAAAAAAACGGAAATGAATGATGAAATTTTCAAAGATTTTCCTAACGTCTTCTATATTAGCTTTTGTTTTATTTACGACTCTTTTGCACAATTTGTTAATAGGGGTACCAGGATACAGATGCATTTCTGAACTGGTGCCACCCCATGGGCTCGAGCTCGAGGAACCCACGTCACTTTTCTTTTGAAGAACCAACTGTTATAGTCTGCGGCGTATACATCGATATCGTGATTTTCTGTTTGAAAATACACATTTGCAATATGTACTCAATTTCAAATTTTAATCTGTCTGTTTAAAGATTTGCCATATTTGTCTCGGTATCCTCGTTCGCTGCTTCAACTGTCTGGGACGACCTAAAACTGTTAACATTGCTTTCACAATTGATTTTTCGGACACTGTTATTTCATAAAAATTTGCTGTTTCATTTGTTTTGATTAGATTTGATTCTTTATTTGCACTATACGGACGCCGTTTTATATATTTTATGAGGAGCAGAATAACACGCTGTAAATGAAATAAATTAAATTTAAATGCTCTATGATGCTTATTTAAGTACATAAACTAGATCTAGTTTATGGTAATAGGTCTTATAATAATAGTGTATGGGCATTCTTACAGTAGGTGGTCCCTCATGGTCTTCTTAGAACGGGTCGCTGTGAGCTGTGTCCATTCTTGTGGATAGTTATAATTATTGTGTAGAGTATAGAATGATTCTTTCTCAAAGAATGCAGAAGCAGGTGTATGGTGTATATTATGATGCTTTCCGCGTTTTGATGTGTGAGGTTGAAACGTTGAGGATGCTGGTCAGGATGTTTGCAGCGTGTAGTGTACGGAACATGACATTTAAAAATAACATAAAAGACCCTGCACCAATAATAAGTGGGCCTTGGAGGCCGCTGTCAGGTGACGCAGTTTATATTGCTGCTCCTGTTGCCCTCGGATTTGGTTAAATTTTGTCTCATACTACCCAGGTATGACTACCAGTTTGCGGGCGGTTTCTCCAAATCCACATCAGTACCTACTCAAGTTTTGTAACGAATAGCATAGAAGGGAACTATGTAATCCTAATGTATCACAAGCATGTAAGTACGAGAGGGCCTATTAGGATGTAATTTAAAATATCTACAACCAACTCTTAACTCCTCGCTATCATACTATTATATTATATGATCATAGACATCATAGTCTGGTCTTTTGAAAGACAGTAAGACACGCAGAACTCGGTGTAGACTCTCAATTCTCACTCTCAATGCCTTAAAACTGGGCATCTGCTTATAATGTCCGTATAGTCTGCAGTCTCTACATGCAGGAACCTTATTTGGTGGCTAGAGTATGAAGGATTTTGAGACGAAGCTCTGTCTATGGGTCCCTCATTGCGGAAAAAGCTGCGGGAAGCATCTCTGTCTGTGTGTCATAGTACAGCGAACACTAATCCAGTAAATTGGTTTATCAATGGCGTTGTCCTGACCTTTTTGGGAAGGGTTCAGACCCCATTGATCTCGCCCCTTTTGATTTCGGAATTCGGCGAGCTCTCCCGATGCTCCTCCCCTTAAATGATCTAGTTACGTGCTTGATATAATTAGCGATTCGGCGATATATTAGCGATATCTGAATTGTGCGCTTCTGAATCTAAATTGTGCTGTGAGAAAATGGTGCTCGTGGCTCTACTCCAAAATATTCTTTAGCCGTATTTAATGCACTTCAGGATATGCTTATTTTTGTGCTTATTGCACTTATTGTCTTCATTATTTGTTATTGTCGCTCGTCTTCTTGCATCTTGTTACAAATTGTTTTTCTTCCATCCGCCTCATTCTTGACTGTGTCCCCTTATGCTTTGCCCTTACGTAATCTTTAAGGTGTTGCAACGAATTACTCGATTGATTTTTGAAAAGTGTCGTTTCCGCCGCTATTAGAGCGGCGTTTTTTGTTTTCATTCCAAACTTTCTTTGTACGATATTTTTAATTATTTTGCAATTGACTTCATTAAGTACCGATTTAAGTACTTACGACACTTGCGTAGTAGTATTTAATTTAGAACAGATCATAATTATATTAATTAAGATAAAAGTAATGACGTAACAATTTTTCTATCTATTTACATAGGTTATGTGACAGAAATTTCCTGTTTACGGGTTTACACCTCAATAGGCTGACACGGAAAACTTCCTTTATCTGTTTATTTAAGGTTACGATAACATTTTTACAAAGGCCCAAAACGCCAACAGAAGAACTTTCTTTCCGAACAATTTGCAAAATTGGGCACCTTTAAAAGGAAATGCCGGCAAATTTATTATCAGGAACTTCTTATCTATATAGTTTGTTACGTGTAAATACAATTTGGGACGCACACAAACTACTTTTGGTGTTTACCTGTGTGTATAATCAAAATATAATATTATAGTAAACGCGTAGATTACAATGTGTTTGTTTCTTACATGAAGTCATTGAGGTGTTGTCGTTTTGCTAATCCGACACCTAAAAAAAGTGCTCGTCGACCAACTTGATTTGTTTGACGTTTCACGATGCAAAATTTCTTTGTGTGAGAAATTCGTAATTTGGTCGTTCCAGATCGTATAGGCGAAATTGTATGATTTATCTACTACCAACAGTAATCAAGGGTAGCTGTTTATCAAAACTATCATCACCGGCCAACTTATCAAATTTTGTCTAATTTCGATAATTTATGTAGTTGAAACCTGCAATCAATCAACGAGCGCAATTTCGTAATTGGCGGAGATAATATTTTAATTTTCGTGCACACACACACATACATAAGTCAATATTATTAATAAAACAATCTTGTAGGTATATTTAATGGTGACTCATAAAAATAATTTAATAAATGATAACGATGTGTTTGAATTGTGGATTTATTAGTTAAAAACGGCATTTCGCCTAATTATTTGCACTTTATGAATTCTAATACAGCAGACCGTACGTCTACAGTCTACAGCGACTAGATAGTTTTTTTATTGAAAATTCACTCTTGTGTGCATCAATGAACAAATTAATTAAGAGTCTGGCTAGTGGCGACTACCATATTAGTATGCATATTTGACGTTCTCGAATTAATGTCGAATTGCTACGAACATCTTTTTTATGAGAAATTTTCGTCATTTTTAAAATTAGCCAGTCATGTTAATAAGTTTAATTTTTGGGATTTTGTTTGCAATTAGCTTTTAAACAAACCTTGCTATTGGAGTACTTACCAGTTACCACTACGGCTAATATTTGCAAATAACGTTGAAGTACTTTTAAAACCAGGAAATTATTATCGAGTTGTTTGTTAATAACATACAGAAATTGATTATTATTGAAAATTATTTAAAAAAACTTTTTTCTGTACGAGTACTTCGCAAGGTTGACGAGTTTTTAAATTAAATTAAAGATAGGTTATTAGTTAATAGTTTTAAGTCGCGCCCCTACGCATACTCTCATATATTAGCCTTTAGTTAGTGTCAAATTTCTAATGCATTAATGCATTAATAACTGATCGATACATTTTTTTAATTAATTGCTATCATGTGGAAGTGTTTTCGGTTGTTATCGATAAAACTTTTGGAAATAGCCAACGGAAATTTGTTTTTTCCGAGGGACAGTCCAAATTTTATTTTCTTGCCCATCTCTCTTCAAAATGTTTTACCCATTATGACTTGCTGGTAGTCGGTTTTTAATACTAGCCAATGGTTCCAACTGGCTCTCTATTAATTTCTATGTCGGTGTTCAAAATAGGCCTGCTCAAGTGCTCAAGTTACTGATAATTTATTGTACAAGAGCTTTGCCACCCTCTTAAAATAAGAGACTGAAGAGTGTTGCAAAACGAAACTAGAAATAAATTAAAAACGCGATAGGGTGAGATGGGGGGGGGGGGCGCAAATGAATCCTCAATTACTTGTTCCAATTTTAAAACTTCGATCTTATCCATCTTTATCTAATACTGGTTGTAAGGCTTTCCGCAACGTTTTCCATTCTGTTTGGTTAATATCGACATTTAGCGAAAAGTTGCAAAATCGAACTTTCGCTTATAGCTTCAAAACAAAAGAAGATCGCAAATTTCGGTTTTTGCCATTGAGTTCCTCTGTTCCTCTTAAAAAAAGAGAACGAGGATGCGCGATCCATTTTGCCATATCTCTTATAATTATCGATTTCTCGATAAGAACCATCGAATTTGACCACCCTGTCTTATGTTCGTGGTCTCAATTTAAAATTATTTTCTTCGTCCGTCTGGCATCTTATCTTCTTGCCGAGGGATCAGTCCAATTGTATGATGTTTTATTCTCTTATTCTGGATTTAGACCTTCCGTTTTATGCTCGATATTAATTTGTCGTTCTACTAAAACACTAGAAGCTTATGTCACCATGTACTATGTTCGTTGTCTCGATTTAATGATTTTCTTCGTCCATCTGGCATCTTATCTTCTTGCCAAGTGAATATCTTATTCAGGATTTGGACCTTCCGTTTTATCCATTGAGCTTAGAGCCACTAGAAGCTTAGACGTCATTGTCGTGACGTCGATTCACATTTTCACTCCATATTTGAACTGATTGTTGTTTTTCAACTACGCTCACGCTCAGTTAAGAAAAATGCTAACTCCTTTTCATAAGAGACAAAAGCCTAAACTTTCGGTCCTAAGATTTGTCTTGTTAGGCAGTCTTTACGGTATATCTTCCAATTTTTCCTCGCCACTCGCCACACACAATCCTTTTCGAAAGCGTTCGAATAGTGACAAATACTTGAATTTTTTCTTCACACATATTAATTGGAATGCGTTACATACATTCAAACATACTTTACGCCTATTTATATAAGATTAATAAATAGCTATTAATGTATGTGCATTAGATAAACAAATATTAATTACTGCTATTAATGTCAGCTCTTGACCATTATTTATTCTCTGCCTCCTTACTCCTTTTCTCGATAAACCGCTATAAAGTTTTTATGAACTTTTTTTTATCATTAACACATTTTACCTGGTGTGTAATTACGTTAAAAATAGAAACTGACACCTATATATTTGTTAACCGGCTCTTATTTTATTTTTCAGACGAAAGGGACGCCATACAGAAGAAAACGTTTACAAAATGGGTCAACAAACATCTGAAAAAGGTAAGAGATTTCGTATTTGTCAATATAACTCATTGTAGCACAAAATTGTTCGTAATGTAACACACCGTCCATATAAGTATGTGTTATTTGTTAATGTCATTCTTTGTATCTCTTATTATATATTTTTTAAAGAATTAGTTGCGGCCATTGTATAAAAATCCAAACCAGAATGCTAAATGAGTACTTAAAAAAAGTAAATAAAAATATTTCGCAATTAGGTTATTACTTTCGCGTCCTTCGAATATTATTGAGCTTATTTTTGAGTTAAGAAGCGCATGCTAATTAAGTCGTACATTAATCCTCAAGAAGTGCCAATGATGATATATGTCTCGCGTATATGTTGAGGTGTATGTGTATAATTATCGATTTATGTATTTTAATTAAAAATCAATCGCTACTTGTTTTGATAGAATTTTTTATATATGAATATGTAACCTATGTAACGTCTTAATTATCGAGTACCATTATGGGATAACCAAGATGGCGTATAGCCAGCCACTAACACATAATTCGTAATTGTGTTTACGATAATTCTATATCAATTAATTTAAATGGCATTGTAATTATTATGTCGTTAAAAAACAAATTCATTAAACTTTTTGTGTTCTTTAAACTCCGAATTAGTTTTGGGATAGTAGGTACTATTGGGTTTCGTTTTATTTTTGTTAATGTTGTAAGTTGTAATTATTTTCCACCTTGAAATGAGTATCTAGTTTCGTTATTTTCAAGCTACTTTAAATCTAATTTTAAAAAGATTATAGAAATTTGATTCTTCTATTATTGTACGGATTAGTGCAGTCGATAAAGCTGGAAATGGTATAAATATTTAAGAAGTTTAAACTTCTTCATTATTCGACATCCTAAAATTTCAAACTGATATCTCTAAAGACGAATAAGGGTTATTGAAGAGATACTGATTTAGTGTCTCCGAAAAACGTGTCACTAAAAATCTGATAGGTCATGATTCTGGGACAAAATAAAGAGAAATTAACCCACATAAATATTTATAAAGTTGTGCAATTTTCCTCGTCAGTGTGCTTATCACTGTCTCGTGATGTGACCTGTTAAGACTCGGCAATCGTTTGGATTTTACTGGACGGGGTTCTTTGCTTTCTGTACCCCCAAATACCCTAAAAGCCAAATCTATTCAATACATCATCTCACAAGGTTTCTTTCCATGAAACTGTAAGGGATCTCAAAGAATCTCATTCCCTTCAATTCCCGACTGACTATTTATACATGTCGAGTGCAAAACCTTAGCTCTGTCCTAGGATGTGTACTATTAATGCCCGCTTCTGAGTAGTTGTAAAGACGAAACTTACATGCTTAATCGCGTAATATTGAAGAATAATACAGTTGGATCGTAGCTCTGCCATATACAGGGGGAATTATTTTTCATTTTCTCTATGGAGATCTCGCTTATTGTAAGGGCTAGATGAGAATAGGTTAAAAGTAGTGGACTTTTGATAGGGTAAATTTTGGAGCTATGGTCGTAATGAATTTAGATAGACGCGCGAGGTTCCACAGCCACACGTCTGTGTGCCGTCGAGACGTAGCTTTCGACGGTCAGCCGCTGAGGCTGAGGTGTCAACGAAATCGGTTCCATTTAAAAACATGGAACAGGTGCTCCACTGTCAGAGGTCGGAACGAAATCACACTTTTAGAGATAATGCATCTAACTGTCGAATTTTAAATGGCACCCTATCATAATTTTTACACCAATGGAAAGAGTTGATTAGGGAAACCTTCATAATCAAATTATATTCTAAAACATTTTTGCTATCTGTATTGGTTTTCATTTTAAACCGGGTGTAATAAGTGTTTGACCACCCTGTATGAAAAGAATAAAGTTGCCAGTTACCACTTACTATTGCCCAATAAATTTTTCTGTGACTATAAGTACATTGTACAGTCGGAGAAATAATTATTGGCCACTATAGGTTTTTTGGTGAATGTCCGCCAGTCCGCAATTTCTACGTATATTAATGAAATTTTCACGAATTCCAAATGGAATGTTTTATAGTTACGCTCTCGTTTTTTGCCATTCTCTGTTAAAACGTTTTTCCGTGGCTGTAGGTACATGTAGTCATCTGCCAATTCGTTCCAAAATAACTACCTCCTCTTATTTAACTATGCGTTTATGTATGTTTTTTGAGCGGCACAACAATCAATTTAACGAACAATATAATGTCCCTCCATCTTTTCCTCGTTAATGGATAGAAGTTTATTTTAATAGTTACTGCACTTGAACCTTCCCATACAGTCGTAAAGTTAAACGACTTGTTACAAACAATATTTTTAATTGCAAGATTGCACTTAACGTGAAACTTAACCCAAACATGAGTTTGCACGAAATTTATCATCACATAGTTAAAGTTGCTCTTCCGTTTGATATAGTATGGAATAAAATATTTTTAGCGCCCCTATTCACATAAACTATATTTAGTTTTACGGTAATTTTCGAATTTTGAATTGTTACGATGGTCGTATATCACGATTTAAAATAAAATGCGCTTCACTCTAAACTTAACTTTCAAGAGAAGGTGCAAGAGCGATTGAGAATACTAATCAACTAGAGAGTGATGGCCACTTCTGAAAGGAGTTCAAATAACAATAAGGTCTCGCTTGGTACGCTAAACGAGCTTAAATTTCTAATCCGATGGTATTACAATAGTAATCTCTTCAAAATTGCTTCATAAAATCAATTTCGTGCATCGGACGAACTTTTTCCTCCTTTTCACTGTAAAACATTTTAAATTATTTAAAACCACACTTATTATTAATTGATATCGAACTTACTTATTGCCTAAGTTTTAATTGCGTACTTCAAAACATTAATAATAAAATTGCAGACACGTTGATGATCTCTAATCACGAATGTTAAGAGCCCATATTGCCGCATGAGAATGTGAGGCGGAAGTTTGTTACAAACTCGTTATATTATAATGTTGATCACATTATTATTAATAATTATTATAGTTAACCTAGTTAGGCAAAACTCTTTAATTACCTCTCGACAAAATGTGTGTCTCTGCAACTTTTAAGTGGTGCAATTGATTTTTTTCGGACGTATGATTCGATTACACATGTGGTTACTTACCAAAACTTACGGGCGCATCGTTAAATTTTAAATTAAATACTCAACACGAATTATTATAGTGACAATCTTAAGTAGATCAAAAAGAACTGTTATTAATTGTGATTCATGGGCCATTACGAAGAAAAATTTCTTTTAATCAACGCTTCTTTTAAAGGAGGCTGTTTAGCAGTGTAACATTGCGATTTTTTAAGACCGATGGGGCATTCTGGAGACGTGCCGAAAAAATTACTTTTTTTGATGGTTATTTAGCTAGTTTCACTTCATCCGAGAAACTACGCTTCTTCAAAGGTGATGTACGCTACGGAAAACAATATTTTGGCCAATTATCCTGGAAGGAGGTGCAGATCTGCAGATGAGAGAGTTTACAGGCAGATCGGCTCGATAAAGGGATAAGGGCTGCCAACTTCGTACGCCGCAACGCCACCCATTCTGCATCATTTTGTTGCATTTTAACGTTAAAATGATCGGGGAATCCCAGTTGTGGGTTCTCAACCACCCTGTTCCTGTTTTATCATTAGACATCTATCTCCTACTTCTGCGTCGAATCTCTCATTACCATCGCATTTGATTATCACACATCTACTTTTGAAGATTTTCTTGTAGCCTCGATATAGCTGTACAGTTTTAATCTCGCAAGAGAAGTTCAAGTCATGGGAAATGGAGTGCCAGAAAATAACGAAACACTCGTACTTTCTTTCCACATTTGAATATTGAATTTTTTGACAACGTTTAATTTGAAATTACAGCAATGGAATTTATAATGTCCCATACCGTGTGTAAAAATTTAATTTGCTGTATTTCAAAACGAGTTCTGTGTCAAGTCTATTAATTACCAATAAATCATTGTGAATTATCGTTTGTTATTTGTTATTACTATTCTTATCAAAAATAAGTCATTTTTATTTAAGTAAGCGACAAATTAGGAGAGTCCAATACCGCGGTTCGTTTCATGTTTTTATTTTATAGTAATAATAGTTTAACTAGGCAATTAGCGATTGATTTTCAAATTTAAAATGGCACGATGTATTGTTAACAAAATTATCTAGAAGTTATAGAGACACTTATATTGTCCGAAAGTCAAGTTTGGTCAGATTGGGAGCGTTACCTTTGTTTTTATGAAACAATATCTTAATGTATTTTGGTGTAGACTTAGCTTATTTTTAAAACATGAAGTTCACTTATGTGCTCTCTAGTGTAATAAGCTTATAGTTAGGCGGGTATGTCAATGACATACCATAAATATAAATAGCCGGTAGTATTATTAGATAGAAATAACAAATTTTCAGTGCTTTCCTGATTTTCTTAACAATAGTAGCGCAATTTCAAAGCCTACTTCCAATGGAATTTCAATTTTCCAAAAGCGTTCTCAATCGCTGATATAATTGAATCACATTGACGTTAAATCCAATAAGAATTATTGAGACAATCCTCGTCGATACAACGTTAATGACTGAAAGTAACGATCTTGAAACGTCTTCGAGTGCCAAAGTAAACTCCTCGTGATTCTTTAGTGTGGTATGCCGTATCAAAGCGTTGAAAAATAAATAAAATAAACGATAATTTTAAGATTTATTTGTTTTACAACAGGTATAGAAACCGGATGCGCTAATTGAATGTAAATTTGTACTTTGAACAAAGGTAAAACTCGAGTTTAAAATATCCGTTGCAATTGTTTTAGCCATACGGCACTCTGGATACAGAGTTTTAAAAGTTGGCATATGGAATTCAATCTTTTTTCTTTCCGGTGCCCCGGCACTTACGATTTTTGGCATATGCTAACCCTCTTCTGTTCTTTATAATTTGATAGCTGTTGTAATAACGAACTAAAATGGGTTTTAATTTAATTTGTGACAAGATTAGCTCATATTAAAAAAAAAGACACACAGAAGGGAGAATTACCATAATATTATGTAGGTATGTAAGAATTAGCATTGCATTCCCTATGTCAACTTAAACAATTCTTCACCCGGTATGGTATAGCGGTTCTCTATGCTTTATATAGTTTTTCAACTCATCCGTTAATGTTTTCAAATTAACATTACTTATAATACTTCGTTCGATATTTATTAAATCGTGTAGAAAAACGCTTTAAAGTTGATTTAACATCCTCAAGGCGCGTCAAATTTTCTACCGTCCTGCATTAATGTGCATCAGACAGCCAAAGCATTCGAGATGAAGGAGTGCACTGTCAATTATTATAACATTTTAAATGGTACTTAATTCGTGTTTATAGGCACAGTTCCAGTTCTTCCTATAATTATGATAAATTATTACGAATCATTACCGATTAATATCGTGACGCTCCATCATTTCGACTTATGCTCGATTAGATCGTGAAAAAGCTTTCAGTTGCGTGAAAAACTCTCACTGTAGTAGTATAGAGCGAAAAGTTTTTTTTAAACTCAAAGAGATTTAAACGAGTTCTCATTAAGTTGGTCTGCAATAATAATTACCATTGTTTAAGCTCGCGAGTCGACTGTGGGTTTAATCAAACGTTTGTTTATTTTGTTAACTCTTGACGGCGCTGCGGGTTTTCGCTCGAGTAAATTTTTTATTGCAACTTTTTAGTCTCTTGAATGCATCCTTCTGATTCAACGCAAATGTTAATTAAAAAGGAAATTGTTTTTCTTAAATTAAACACATGTGGGAACGTCGTACTCGCGCTTTTATTTTAATAAGTCAATGACACGAATTTCTGTAAATATAATGATAAATACGTGAAGTCTATAATGTGTCATTATTGGTATATCTGAGGTTTAATTGGTCATACTATATGTATAAGGAAATATTTATATAAAAAATTACTCATTGTCGGAAATTGTATTAGTATACCTAACCTTAATAGAAAAACAAAGGAGTACGCAGATCTTATACCTTTTGATGAAGAATTTATCTTAGAAGTTAAAACTGCGTTTTTGAAACACCATAGGTATACCTAGTAATCTTGATTCATTCTCGTCTTTGTTCACTTCAATCGTTAACCTAAGTTTATTTCTGGTTTGACCGGAAGTGAGTAGTACTTAAATGGAAACATTTCAAGTTGTTATAATTTGGCTATACATTGATTATTTATTCTTATAAAAATATTTATTGAAATGGTATTTATAATTACTAACATTAATTGAACGATGGCCGTTGCTTATTCTTTATATTTTTGTCTCCCAGTGTTGGATTGTATTTGTAGGAAGTAGTAGTTTATTTAATTAGCAATAGTTTATTTTAGTTTATTCGAGTCTTTCTGTATTTTTCACCACACTTGAATAGAGCACTTAGCAGCTTAGCACTACCGCCTTGTAATAGGTACAGTAAAAAATGTGTTTTTTGACTTTTTGCGTACCAGTTTCCCAAGTCTACTAATACAATGTTTCCTAATTCTTCACTAACCAACTATGGTTCAGTCCAAAGTGGCGCATGATTCATCTCAAACATCTCGCCACCCATCTTACTTTACCATGTAATATGAGCAAAGATGAGTCCATGCGCTATCTTATTTGGTCGTCTAGGGTCTAGTCTTCCAATAGTCCGGAAGGCCGCTAGTACTTTTTCTAAACGATAAAGCACAAAAATTTAAACGATTCAAGTTGAAATAACATTGCAAATGAGTAATAAAACCGATCGTCTGCCACTCTAAAGTGACAACATTAACTTGGATATTTGTTATTTTTGTCGTTTTTTTTCTTGTAACTCAAAAACTACACACTTAATGAGAAAAGTGCTTCTATATGAATATAAACTACATCAAATTTTCTACAAAACCTTTTTTCTTAGGTTTTTTCTCTCAGACGAACGGTTTAGGCGCTACACCGCACTAAAGTTTGACAAAAATTCCAAAAATCGGCCAAAAAACTGTTTCATCGTTTATAACTCGAAAACTATGCGCTATGCACTTTATGAGAAAAGTCCTTCTATATCAATGTAAACTACATCAAATTTTCTACAAATTGTTTTTCTTAGGTTTTTTTCTTCAGACGAACGGTTTAGGTGCTACGCGCTACACCGCATTAAAGTTTGACAAAAATTCTAAAATCGGCAAAAAAACTGTTTCATCGTTTATAACTCGAAAACTAAGCACATTATGAGAAAAGTGATTCTATATGAATGTAAACTACATCAAATTTTCTACAGATTATTTTTCTTAGGTTTTTTTCTTCAGACGAACGGTTTAGGTGTTTAGGTGCTAGACCGCGTTAAAGTTTGACAAAAATTCCAAAATCAGACAACTGTTTTATTGCTTATAGCTCTAAAACTAATACGCACTTCTAGAGACTATTGCATACGTATGTCAAGAACCAATAAGAAAACTTTTATTTCATAATTCAGACCAATCCCAGACCACTTATAACGATAAGTGTAAGGTGAACACTTATCGGTGTGCACTTATCGTTTTCGGGTTATCGCCAGGAGTGCGTTCAAGGACATCACCCGGGTAGAGTAGGATTGACCCCTCTAGACAACCTATGTCCTATAGCCATTTGGTTCGACGTCTGACTTTAACGTCTCACCTGCCCGACAGCTTTCTAATAAAAATAAGTGTACGTTAAGCCAAGTAACTAGAAATACTCATTTATTAATGTTAAAAACACAATTATTATAATTAATATTTTCTGTAACGTTGGTGCTGTCTTCGAGACATGTCGACGTTGAAGTGATTGTCGAGTGAACCAGGTTTTTAGAACTGTTACGCTGGCTTCTCATTTTTTCAACAAGGTTGAGATGGCGCTCTGCATCCAGCTGCAAATAGGGCTTGATGGACCCCGCACTTGAGTGATCGGTCATTTTAATGATTTCCTGATCTTGCACACCCGCCTTTGCAAGATGAGAAACCGACGAAGAGCGCAGAGAATGATTTGTAATCTTAACTTTCTTCACATCAATCCCAATTTTACTTGCAGCCTCCACAGTCCACTTCGAAAGTTCATTCCTGCCTACTGGGATATTTTTATACCACAATGACTGTCCTGTTTGCCATTTCGAATTTGGTGTTAGAAAAAACCGGTCAATGGTTATCTGAGGCGTCCTCTTGCTCAATAGCTTCTTGTAGAGCCTAAAATAATGAAAAATATTATTATTTCGAACATTATTATTTATTTATTGGTGTAACTTACCTCACAGGGCATAAATTGGGATTTTCTGTATTCGTTACTAGCCACTTTGTTTCTGCCAGCCGCTTGTCTCCACCTTGAGCAGTCTTGCTGAAGATAGTATTATATGCTATTCGTCCTGTAGGGGCACTTGTATTCGTGACCTCTTCATGAAAGTGTTGCAAAATACATTTGGATGCTTCTCCGCCCCTCCATGCCAATTCTAGGGCAGCCAGGTAGTAAAATTTTCTTTGTAACCCTATTGGTGTGTCTTCATCCCAAAGCTTAACAATTTTTGTGTGTTCCTCTGGAGTAATCGCCGCCGAACTGGTTTTTCTTTTTTCTGGTATTTGCTGCAATTGACGGCGCTTTGAATTTCTGGCATCTCGGGCTAATTTGAAGGTAACATCCTTGAAAGGATCAAACACTGTTCCATAATTTTTGTAATAATTTTCCTGTACTAGCTTTGCCACACTGTTCCACAAGAGCTTAACGACACTTTCCTTGTAGTCAGTTCCGTCTTCTTTCATCATGTTGAAAGCCCAATCAGCCAAAACTGCGGCGATTTTCACTACCGACAAGTTTTCATCCAGTATGTAGTTTTTTTCTTGGCAGAACTTTTCAAATTGCCTCCATATATATTTTTTGGACTTCTTGGTGTTTTCTGGCATCGTAAAACTCACAATTTTTTCTATATTTAGCACAGATTTATCACCAAAACGTTTTGCCATTTTCGCTTTGGCTTTACAGAAAAAATGATTTGTTTACTTGTTGCTATGTTTAGGCTATGTTGTCAAAGCGACCCACAAATTGTTACTACTAGATTTCAAAAGCAGTTTTAATTTTTTCTCTAGCTTTTTCTTTTTACTTATGCAATAGTCACGCAAAATGCATTTCGTGCATAGCGACTTGCTTCGATAATACTGACCGGAGACGCACTCTTGCTTGTTGCTTTGGAAAATTTGCACTCCTGCTTCGCAGTCGTGCAAATTTTCGTCGCAACATGCAGTCGTGCATCTCTTCTGTCAGTATTATCGGCAAGTCGCTATGCACTTAATACATTACTGTTGAAAAGTGTTCCAATACCAAAATAAAGTAAATTCTATTTCTTACGCATTATGTCTCTTGGATTTTTTTCGGCAAACGAACAGTTTAGATGGAGAAGAGTGGGTTTTTGGGGGCCAAACCCACAGGGTATACGAAAAATTTAAATATTACCAAAAAATTAAATTTTTCTGTAGATTTTAAATATATTGTAGTAGACGGTTTTGAAGTCAGGAAACCCAATTTTCTCACTGCTGCGTCTCGGACTATAAAGCCGGACTTTTAAGGGGCCTAAAGTGAAATTGTAGGCACTCGCTTATCAGTCTCCGCTCTTGCCTTAGAAGTTTTCGATTGGATTTTTTTAAATGTAACTTTTTCCTCTTAGCTATAGAAAAATGTTCAAGGTATGTCCGTCTCGTAGTGTTTTTTATATTTTTTGTCAGTATTCGTGCATCATTTTACGCATTTTACACTAACTTTAAAAGGTATTTCCACAGATACTGAAATTTTTTTTTAAACAGTACTAGACGGACCGGACCTACTTTGAACCTTTTTATATAACAGAAGAAAGTTCCAATAGAAAAAAAAAATTACGGTAAGAGCGAAGACTCTGCACAGGGCATATTCTTACGCTACGCAAGCGAGGGAGTTAACAATTTCACTTTCAAGTCCCATTAAATACAAGTCCTTACTGATTATTTGTGATAGATATGCACCAAGTTTTTGTTTATGCTTAATTTTATTTTTTACCCAGCTTAAAATATTTTCACGATAGTTAAGCACGAAATTAAAAAAAGAATTTTATTTTTGTGCATAATTGTGTACCTAAACAATGCTAAGCAAATAATCATATAACGATTTTATTGTTAATGCTTTCCTAGCACTGGAAATATGTGAAGGTTAGTATTTTGATTATGATTTTTTAATTAAAACATTTTTTGAATCATAATGGCAGAAAATTACTCATAACCATCGTCGGCATTATTTGGAATTTTTCAGAGTGTTTGAAATTTAATCAAAACGCCAATTAGGTGTTTCGTAAATAATTGGCTAATAATTGATTTTGGACGATCAAGTGGGTGAAAAATAAAGAAAAACCACCTAAGTATATCGAGTGTGGGTTTTTTTATTTTATTATAATCGTCTCTATTAACAATGGTATTATTTGCTGTAATTTCTTTCATGGCGACCATATAATGTATTTTTCTTGTAGAAGATTAAGATAAGCCTTTATGTGGACCCCCAATGGAAGAAATTGCACACGTTTTACCAAAAAGGGAGGAAATTACGTTCGTAATTTTCTTTTTTATACCGTCCTGTCGTTTATCGCAATAAAAATAGATATTATTATGATGTACTAACTATTTCGAGTTAATTGATTGCTCAATTATTTCACTTGTTTTAATATAATATAAGAAAAACTGGATAACCTGATTATTCGTATTTGGATACTTGGTATTCAGGAAAGTTTCTTTACTTTGTAACTCTTTCAAATTAAATTAAATAATTCTGTAAAATGGTTGCAGTTACTTGCCACTTTTAATTTTATTTTATTTGATTAACACATAAATCGCATTCAACGGATAATTTTTTGTTATTCTATAGTTTTTATAAGTTGTAGAATAACAATTTTATTACACCGGGTGCTAACCAAATCACTTTAAATCTTTCGAGGTACCAATCTGTAATTTTTGAATAACGATCAATCTTGAATTTATGAAATATGTTTATGTGCCTATACAGGATGTCTAATGAAGAATGGGACACCGTTAAGTCATAGGTCGCAAACTAACAAAAAAATTTTCATTAGGCTTTGCAGAGGCACTTAACCTAACTTTTCAGTTTTATATTAGTTATAAATTTAGCACTTGGAACAATTTAAAAAATTTAAGATCATCATCTAAAAGAGAAATAAAAACCACAAAAATTAGGTCTCTTTAGTTCATGTACGTAAGTACAACCGTTTGCTTTAAATGGCTTATCGAAGTTGTGGGGGTGTCGTTGCAATATGCAATTATCAAGCAACCCCATGTCCATTAAAACAATGGATAGTGATTGCCATCTTCAGTTAAAAAGCATTGATAAATAAATTATTACGTTTTGTGGCTTAGAAACTTTATTTTTACTGTCTAGTTTATTTTTACGAAAACACCGGGATATAACGAATTTCCAAGTTCTGAAATAGGGGAAGCACTTTCCATTGTTTTTGTGATCATGGCTACTTGATAATAAATTGTATGTCGCAACAAACCACAACTTTGATGGGCCATTTACGGAAAACGATCGAACTTACGCACATGAACTAAAGATCTTATTTTTGTGCCTTTTAATTCTCTTTTAGATGATGATCTTAAATTTAAAAAAAATGCTACAGGTAACAAATTTATAGCTAATATAAGACTAAGACTTAAAAGTTAGGTTAGGTGTCTCTTACAGTGAAGTCTAATTTATGAAGATCATGAGATCTTGATCTCATGGTCACTAGGATCATGAGGATGTTTGGAAAATCATACAGCTCATGAAATTAAAAACTGTTCTACATTTATTTAACCCCCTGAAATTTCAGATTGATAACTCAAAAGATTTAGTTATAGGGGTAATTTTGAGTTGCTTCAAATCAATATTTACCTGCAAGTAATCGCAATGTCATGGGGAATCTAGGGCCGGTCTTGGCCCTTGGTGGATGTATAGAAGTTTCGGTTTGAAGTGGCATTTTTAACTTTACCTCCAGCAGAGAGGTACAATAATGAATAATCTCCTTCAATTCTATTCTTCCATTGATTCTATTGCCGGTGTTAAAGTCAAAAACATCATTTCAAACCGAAACTTCTACAGATAAAAATTTGCTGGAGTAGTTTAAATTTTTAATTTCTTTAAATGGAGGTAACTAAGATTTGCCCTGATGGGACTCGTAATGTGGTTGCTAAACTGAATGACACCTTTTACGCCCGATTTTTTTATTCTAATATATTGGCCAGTTGTTTTTGTTTAGTCAAAGATATTTCACTTTTAACGCCTTCATTGTATCACATGCTCAAAAGTTAACTATGCAAGTAGTATCCTTGCTCTACATTTGTCACACCTCATAACCCTTTTGTTTCTACATTTTATATGAGACACTCGCGTACATTTGTTAACGCTTCTTAAAAACAAATTTGCGACATTGTTTGTATAAAATTACACACAATTGATATTGTCATCACTTATCGTGATATACGAACGTACTATAACAGCTAAACAAATAGAATGTTAATTCAATTCAAAAAATTCAATGTCAAGTTTACTCTTTTGAAAACCGTTTTTACGTTTCCCATAAAGTTAACGAATAATTTTTTTGATGGTTATAGACGTACACATGTCTGCACGTCTGTGTGACCGTCAACAATTCACCATGTTGTCCTTCTACAGTAAGTCTCGATGTAGTGTGTGAAAATTTTTGAGTTTTTAAGTAGTGTCCAAATTACCTTATTATTGTTTTATAGATTTTATTGTAGAATTTTTAATTGTGTAATTATTACTAAATTAGTCGTAAATATTTTATTATTTTATGGTAGCTAATTGTTCATTTATGTTTTAGGTTAATAGTGATGCATGTAATTTTTGTTTATTAATGGTAGCTTTCACACGAAAGTAAACAACTTATTAATATTATTTTATTTTTACAGGCAAATCGGCAAGTGAGAGACTTATTCGAAGACTTGCGAAGTGGTCACAACCTCATTTCGTTATTGGAGGTGCTTACTGGCGAGCAACTCGTAAGTATTTTGGTACTTAATTAAAAATAAATTGGTGTAATGGTCAATGTTCCTTAAAATTTAAGGTGACAATTCTTGTTCACATCGTTAGTTAGTTAAATATACACCTACATTGTTGAATGCTTGAGTAAGGTGGGTACAGTTGACATTTTTAATTAGTAAATTTATGAAATTCGCATATGGCATTAAAGTGGCTTGTTTCAAGGATTTTAATTTTAACGCTAATGGGTAATCGTTTTCCACCTGTGCAATCTGTTAATTAAAAAATATTTGCATATAATATCTCACGTCTATATATCGTGAGAGTACATCCTAAGTGCTTCGAAGAACTAAGAACCCAAAGAAGTTGCTGGAACATGTAATTCGTTTTGTGCAAACTCTCTTCTTTAGCATGGCGTGGATAGTGGATAATGGATAGATACATTTTTACACTTAAAATCAAAAAGGACGAGGTGCCTGTGTTCAGAGCTCGGACTACACTGACGTCTTGACATATTTATCACATCACAGCAGTTTTCGGCCAATCAAGTCCATTTTTCCCAAAGATACTGGATCAGTCAAGTTTCTAATAAAATTTCGACTTCCTCTTACTCTACTTTCGTGAAAAGACCTTTATTTTTCTTCGAAGTGACTTCTCTTGTATTGCCCGAAATTCGAAACAATAATCTCGGAGTAGAGATTTACTCAATCCGTCTGTCTTTCCACTTCTGAAAAATATTAGCTTTTTCATTTTGTTTCATTACAGTACCTATTATTTAATTTCTGGCCAGGTTCAAAAGGCTACACAGGGCCCAATTGGACGAGAACTGAGGATGCTAGATGCGGACGCACTTTAACTTGTAAATATTGTGACTTGCTATGCCAAGAAACTAAATCTAGTAGTCTCTTGCTGAGAATTGAAAGCAATAAGGTTTGCTCTTTTTCAATCAATTTGTTTTGATTGATCCTGTTGTTGGACGTTGACGGTCATCCTATCATCCAGGGCGAAGCCTTAATTAAATCGACGAACCGTGTAGTAAAATGGATAAAAGATTGTTAGCTGAACTATAGATCGTTAGTCACTGTGATCGCTTTTCTTCACTGTTAGCTTGATGGCTATAAATTGATAAAATAAGGTAAACTATTTAACCAAATTCCCAAGTTGGCAGTATAGAGAAATAAATAAATGAGAATTCTCAAGGATTGACGTGGGAAATCGTCTGTACGTGTGACTCGACATTTAAGAAAAAGCGCCTTTGCAAAACTATTTTGTAAAAAAACGTATAACCTCGCGTCGAAGGCAAAAAATTTGGATTACTAGAATCGAACATAATAAATACATGTATACAACATTCTACTCTATTAATTTTATGAAGATTATAATTTAGTCAAATCAAATAGAATTAATTATGAATATTTGAAAGTGATTTCTATTATGCAATAGATTTTTCATTCATAAATCGAATCCTACACACGGTGTTAATAAATGCACGCCACGAAATGCTAAATGGTAAACTGTGCCCTTGTCCTTCGTCATGATTTGCTAGACACGGTAAACGTTATCAATTTCAGTCAAAAATGTAGCTCTGAATAGCTAACAACATAATGATGTACCTATACTACGTAGTTTATGATGAGTTTATTTTACTATGGATCTGCCATGTTTTCTAGGGCTTTTCTATGCCCCACATTACCATTTTCCCTTTCCTTATTGTGACATTGCGGTATCGCAACTCCAATCGAGCTGAGAAGGCCATGTTTTGCTTTTTGTTTGAATTCGCCTGTGTAGTAATATTACAGTCTCTTTAGGCAGCGCATCCACGGCCATAAGCGCCCACGTACATTTTGAGATTTCTATACTTTCTAAGTTCAATGGTACACCTGATATTTAGTGTGTGGCGGATTCCCGATGGCATGAAAACGGAATCCCGAGATTTTGATAAAAATCTCCCATTTTCTGATTTCTTAATGATGTGTGACTTCATTCAACGACTCTTCTCCAAACTCCAAACAATGGTGCGCCACTAACTTGCCCGTTTTTTGGTTTAAATTCATACGGCTCATAGCCCCACACGAAATAGTCTAACGGCGTTAGATCACACGATCTATTGCACTGCAGAATTACGCGAAATTATTCGATCAGGAAATTCCGTTTTGAATAATGGAATTGTTTCAGTGGATGTGTGGCATGATGGCGCCATCCTGCTGCAACCACATATCACTCACACCCATAGCATCAATAATAGGCAAAAAAATTTTGTCAACATATCCTGATAACGCAATCCATTGACAGTAACAGCGTTTTCTGCCTCATTTGCAATAAAATACAGCCCAACCACTCCTCCAGACCAAAAAGCGCACCAAACAGTAACACGGGCGAATGTAAAGGCTTTTCAACAAAAACCCTTGGATTTTCTGAAGCTGAAATGCGGCAATTTTGCTAATAATTAACATTTTTAAATGAAAATGAGCTTCGTCTGAAAAGATGATTTTTTAAAGAAACCATCGCCTTGTTCAATGAGGAAATTAGCGAATTGTCGACGAACAGCATGGTCAGCTGGCTTTAATTCTTGCATTAGCTGAACCTCACAAGGTTTTAGACCCAAATATTTACGCAAAATTCGCCAAGTGATGGTCTTGGATATGTCCAATTTCTGAGAGCGCTGTGGAATCGATAAATTTAGATCTTTCTCAACACTTTCACTTCAGCAATGTTGTTAGCTGATCGACCCAGACGAACACGTATTAATTATTGTTGTTGGTATGCCATGTACCGAACTACTTGACTCAAATTTAACCATCAAATTTTTAATAGATAATAAATTTTCACAGATTCACCATTTTCGTGCTAAATTTTAATTACTTCGATTTGCGATTGAAATTGAAGACTTCTACTTGGCGTATGTGAAAAAAACAAATGGCAAAACTAAAATACAAAGTCCTTGTTGGAAAATTTCTTTATCTAATTCCAATCGTATATTAAAGATCCTCCTGCTCATAACCCTTCCCTTATCTAAACGAAGTTGAAGATTCTCATCTCGAAATTTTCTTATTTTGACGGCTAATTATCATTAATCATGCATTGTCGCATTATTGGGTCAAGAGTCAAGAAGGCTTGGATGACTTTTGTTTATTGTCCTGTCATTCATTTGTCACACGAAACAATCCCTTAGCAATAATAGCTCGGAACTGTGATTTTTCGCATATTTGTAAATTACTGTATCCAAATTTAACTGTTTAACCAAACCTGTCGCCTTTTTCAATACCAATTTCGCAGTGCAAAATCGACGCCGTTTTGCGCTTTTAAAGTGTTATAAACTTCGAACAAACAAATAGATTTGGCGCACCTGCACATCCTTTGATCATCGTAATTGAAGAGAATCGATCTATTATAAGCAAAGGTCATTGTAATAATAAAAAGTAATTTTAGAGCGTGTCAAACAATGTAGGATGTAGGTGAATAACCAAACCGTTCTTATAAGATAAGATTTGCAAAGTAGAACTCTGTTTTTACCATTGTTTTTTTAAAATTGATCTCTGTTATTTAATTAAGCTTATCATAGGTAGGGTACATCATTTTTAATTAATAATGAAGTAATTGCTTGTTTAGACCCTAAATTAATCATTTTTAATGTTTGTAAATCACGATTCTCTTTTTGGACAAATTGCAATATTCGTTTACTGCAACTTTTTTAACCAAAAGTGCCCACTGTTGTTGATTGCTAATTGTTTGTCTTTTGATTACAGCCACGCGAAAGAGGTGTGATGCGATTTCACATGTTGCACAATGTAGATACCGCCCTTCATTTTTTACACTGTAAAAAAATACGTTTAGTCAATATACGATCGGAAGATATAGTCGATGGAAATCCAAAACTCACTTTAGGACTTATATGGACAATTATTTTACACTTCCAGGTAAGTTTGTTTGTTCTTATCTATTTTATAATGCGCGACTTGCAAAACGTGGAAAAGTTTAAGAAAGTTAAATAGCCAGTTCTTTTTGCACAGTTTCAACTTGTTAGGTTATTAAATAAAGTAACTTGGCGTTTTATGTTAACGCAAACACTCCACAGGGATCTAAGGTAAGTTAGGGTTGATGTTTAGCATCAGCATGTGCTTAATTAAATGATAGCTTACCCTTTTGCGGTATAAGAGGTTTTGCGACAAAACCCAAATTGGAGCAGTGCAGTGCTTGGTATTTGTAAAGCCATTGAAAATGTTAGTCACAACTGTTGAGTAATTAATGCAGTTTTTGGCAGTAACCAGTAATGTTTCATGTTAATTGTGACCATGGCATGGCATGTTGCATGGTAATAGTTATGGTCTTAGGGATTTATCTAAATTTTTTGATTGAAGCTCTCCGATAGCGCTGCTCAAAGAACTGGCTATTAGTTGAAAAAATTGCTTGGCTTTATTCGGAATTTTCAAATAATTTTTTTGCTCGACAACGATAGTTTCAATTTAGCGTTCGTTCAACCTTTACTCAATTAAACCGAAGTGCGAAATTATTTAAATGCTTTAGCTTGATACATTTTAATTAGTATGTACTTTTTTAAAAGTCGAGTTTAATTTTGCTTAGTATTTACATATTGTTTAGTCGGCGTTTATAATTGTAAATTTAGCCTGGGAGTTTTCAAGAGTCTCTTCGCCAGTTCCCTAATTGTGCTCAAAATTCTAAAATGAGTATAATGATTTTTATGATACAAATCTCATAATTTATATAAGCACCCACTCGTGGGGTGTTGGGGTATGTAGGAAGATACCCACGATTTTCTATAAAAATGGGAATTTATATTTTTTGCGGCTTACATTTTTCGATTTTCGAAAAAGGAAAGAAGAGAAAACAAGTTTCAATAATGATGTATTTCTCTAAAAATATAATTTATAACATCTAATAATAGAGAGAAACCACGTAAATAAAATTGTCTTGAAATGAACTGAATAGAACCATAGAACTGAAAAATAAACGATAAAGTTCTTACAAGTTGAACTTTCTTCAAGCACCGGGGAATCTATGGAATCATTGGGAGAACTAGGGTATTAATCAATGAATTAAGTGAAGGAGTGAGAGCTACTCCTTTGCAGGGCGACTCCACAGCGCACTCATAAATTTCTGTTTACACCACTGATATTTTCCCCGCTAATAATTAAAAAATTCACGGGGGTTGTTCAAATAAATTTTGAAGTCTCAATTCTATCCCATTCTCATTTGTAAAAAAAATAAATATGAGGCGTAATTAGTATAGATCTCTATACAACAATGAAATTAAATAATTTTTGTTCTAATTAAAAGCGAATTAATTGCCATCAAAGCAACCTTTCAATTAAACTTAACATATTACAAATACTATTTTTTGTGTTCTCGACAACTTTTTTAAAAACTCGAATGATCTTTTTATTAACTAACCATTCATTTTTGACCGCATTTTTAAATTTTACCACAGATAATATCTATCGATTTTCGAAATTTTGTTTTTATTACTTAAATAATTGCTAAAATGGTTCGATATGCTGTTTTAATTTGAATCACGTCCTTAAATGGCACAGGTAACCTTATTTAGATTATTAAAACTTAAATAAAGTGGGCGTTGAATGTTTATCAAATTTTACGTCATAATTATCGCCCCCGCTTTTATTTTAACATTAATAAATTTTTATAAATAGGGCCGAATCGGTACTTTGTTTTCCACTACAAACGTCGGCTCTTATAAGATAAGTTATTGTAGTTATTTGTGTAAATGTCACAGTAATTGGTTTTATGGTGCTAATAAAGACAGTTCAATTCAATACATTTCAAACTCTTAATAAAATTACTAATTGTTTGATGAAAAAAGTCGAAGTAATAAGGCGTGTTCATAAATCGAACAAGTTCACGTTTTATTGTTATACTACTTGGTGATACTTTAATGTTTTTTTTAAATACGTGCTTATTAGTGGAAGATGAGTGCACTCATTTTCAATTGACCACATTTTGCTAAATTTGGAACGACCCGTAAATGGAATTACTTGAGCAATATCTTAAGAGTCATTGTATTTAATATTACGAAATTAACTCTAAAAATCCCAATAGAACCATAAATTAAAATACATCTATAGGTTATTATTTCCTAATTTTGTCTTTAGTTTTAGTGACATTTTCTTGAATTTTGTGATGTCGAAAAGCTTTGCGACGAAAAGCTTTTATTTAATTGAGGGACGATTAAGCTTAATGCGAAATTAATGGGGTTATTACTGTTATTACTTATTTACAAGTAGAAGTTACCTAATAAGTGTAGTACTGTTTGTGTACCCAATGTAGTACCCATTTATTTGTTTTGTGTGGATTGTTATCGATAGCCTTACTATTTGAACAAGTGCAATAAAAGTTAAAAAGAAATATTTGAAATTGATAAAAATGACGAGAAAGATCTGATAACTGTTTAGTTCTTATCAATAAACATTGTATTTTAGGTACCTATTCGTGCAAGTAAACCATTTACATGCGGTAGGTGACAGTAAGCGCTTTGGTGTATTTTGGGTTGCATATCATGTAGGCGTAAGCATTTCAGTTTCCTCTATGATAAAATCATTACGCCATTTGACTTATTAATACAGCTGAAAAAGAGTGATTTTATAACAGAATTTAATTCGCATTATTAAAATTTAATTTTAGAAAATTGTTCTTGATGAAATGTAAGTTTCGAGATTTATTATCACTAAAAACTGTTCTCGTCCAAAAGAACTTTTCTTCAGTTGGTCGTAAATTTTAAACCAGGAAATTTCTCCAAAGCTTACTTTTTACAATTTTTGGCGGAGTTATTGTGGGTAGGGTTATTGCGATCACATAATAAGCAAGTACCATTAAGTCGAACCGTATTATAAATTATCGAAACAATCTCGAATTCAAATTTCTGTGAGAACCAACATTCCTGGCAACTCATTAAGATTACATATTTGCATAGCATATACATGAAGCTTGTTAACTACGAGTTATCTTCCAATATCAGAATTTACCTTATTTCAACTATTAGAGTAAACTTGAAATAATTACTACAACCCACGAATACAGTTTTTTTAAACCAAATGGTGAACGCAGCATTATAAAGGAGCCGTTCAGTATTTATACCTTGTAATTGACCTTTTATATCATTTATGTAGTGAAATCGTGACTTATTGCTTTTATGATTGGAATTGCTATTAAATTGATGAATCTTGACAGCTTTCTCGTAAAATTAGTTTGCAGATTCTTTATGAATCGTGTCAGGTGGTGCCTTTTTTTATTGGAAGAAGTCTGCACGTTTTCTGGGGTGGAGATCAATTTTCTGCAACTTTGTCGAGGTATTCTGATCACGGATAATAATTGTTGACTATTATACGTGCCCCGAAGTCATTACATTTAACTAGATATCGCAATTACTCGAATTGAGATTTACTTAATTATTCGCCTTTTCGTGTTCATCTTCGTGTCAGGATATATTATGCCCTGTACAATAGCAAAAAATTGTGTAATCAGGTAAGATAAACACAAATGAGCATTAAAGTTGCGTGAGATCATCGTCGTGTCATCGGATATTAATAAGGCGCCAATAACTTAAATTTCTAAAGTTGAGTAAATTGGAATTTGTAATTGGTTTTGTGGTTATTTATTTCGTTTTGCGAAAGTAGATTCATCGACGCTTCCTACTCGAAACTAATTGGAGCGAGTAACGCATGTACGTATAAAGACATCCTACCATCGTCCGATGATTTTTTTGGTACTTTTTTGCTCTACATTTTTCGATGCGTGGGTGAATAACGGTAAACTAGGTACATTCACTTTACAAGATCAAAGAAAGAAGATTTAGAATTTGACACATTGCTTAAGAGTGAGGCTAGTAAAAAATTAAGTTTCCAACTTCTTAATAATATTCCAACAAATAGAAATACCTGTTAGTTGTCCATGAGACATCAATTTTTCGTATAAGGCAATTTTAAGAATCGAATCTTGTTCACTACAACAGACTAGGACTTAATTAGAAGTAAAAGTGTTGCGAAATTTAAACTACAACGACTCCGTTTAAATTCTGTGATGTATGGAGTTTCCGGTTGTTACCTCTGACGGCCCTGTTTCCGGTCTTACTGCAGGTGAAGTTCCTGCTATTACATTATAAAATTCTCAATTAATTCAGCGTAACTGTAGAAGGCGAGTTGTTTACTAAAAAAAAATTATACGAGGACATTTAAATTAGCTGGCCCAGTTTTTCTTGCATTTTGGAAAAAAACTTCTTGTTGGAAATTCGTGCTCATTTCTTTCAGTTTTTAGTAAACTCGCAACCGCTCCCCGTCTAATGATTATTAATGATGTTGCTTCAATTGCATAACCATTTTCGTCTGTCGATTTGTTTAAGAACATAGTTACTCATTGAGTAGAAATTTAACTTTTGGTATTATGTAATTAGTAGTTTAGATACGCTACACCAACTACACCTTGCAGAAGCTAATGGATGGCTGAACGATCAAATTATGACGTCTCCGATGGTACTCGTGTAGTATTAGTATTATTAAATTATCCATTAATAAGTTTCGTCGACCGTTCGGAACAAAAAAGAAAATTTAAATTGGCCATCTTGCACGACGAAGAAAGAAATAAGTAGAATGAAATACTCGAATAATTAAATATTTAAACATATAATTTAATTATTTATCGATTTCGTGAGCTTGGGATGTTACCATCATTAAAATCTCATTTTTGATGGTCAAGGTATCTAGGAAGAAAATAAAAAAAAATAGTTCACGTCAAGTATTCATCCTTTCACCTTTTTAACTAATCATAGAGAAGCCGAAAGTCGTTCCGTTATAAATTGAGATAGTTTCGAGTTGTTCATTTGTTTTTAATTTAATTTTATCAAGGTGATTTGCTTCTGTTATCAGTTGATTTAATTCACTTGTCTATTTTTAGTTTGAGACCTCCAGATGTAGCACATATAATTGCGATTATTAACAGTTATTTATTACATTAAAATCGAATAATTAATGAATGTAATTTATTAGAGGTTAATTAAGAATTTTTTGGTTAATTTTCAATAGTAATTAATAGAGTTTGGGCGTTACTAAATTAAACATCATCGATGTTGTTAAATGAAGGTGACAATTTATTGTTTTGCAAGCGACTTTTGCATTTTACGACTACCCAGTTGAACGAAAATTCGTGTCAAGGCCGCCTTTTCTAAGAGTTTCCCTTTGTGTCAATAATTTCTAACCGCGAGGAGGCGAGGATTTATATATTTTTTCTAAAGCGACGCTATTCCAACTTTCAACTGATGTTTTCGGTTTTCCGGTCGAGAGGAGTGATAGAGTGGGCAACCTGAAAATCTGAAGTGTCACCGGCTATCGTTTGTTCGAACATGAATGTGCTGCACAAAATTGAAAATTTATGTGATTTGTAACCTTTATATTATAAGAAAGCGAATCCTGCTCCTCGTAAGGCCGAGATGTTCTCTTGATATTTATGATCGAATAAAATTATAAAGAGGATTTGATTTGAGGTCGTGAACTTTAACTCCGGATTCGACTCCATATTGAAATTCATCAAACTCCTGGAGACGAACGGCACTGGACTACGGTATAGCTTTGTGGCACGACTGTTTTATATAGATGTATAGAAGAAGAGAAGAACATTATCCGAGATCTGAGTAGACAATTTGCTGTGGAACAATAACAAAATGCCCGTGTAGTGATTTTAATATTTCTTTTGTGGTCTCTCTATTCTGCTCACTAATGAACTAGTCATGTTCTGAAATAGTTATGCCCATAAGCAACTAGGCTCTACAATAATAAAAAAATAATCATAACACAACCTCTTACAACTCAATACAGTTTTGATGGATCGATAATTAAATTTTAATTATTTTTTTAAGAAATGAAATATTGCTTTCATAATATTTTATTGATACCAAATTAATTTATTTGATATTCAATTTACAACAATGAATCTCATCGTAAGTTTGTTAACGGTAAAATAATTTGTAAGAACGAAACTGCATGGATTAAGTTTAACTTTTTACCATTGCCAATTAAATTGATATTTTGATTGTAAAGCTGTGCATCATTGCTTTAAATAAGTTCATTTTTTATTGACAGCGGTATTAATATTATTAGGTATAATGATTAGGAGTACCTCTATTGTCTTTGTTCGTGTTTATTAGCTATAAAAAAATTTAGGACGGAGGGTGGGCCAAAGTATTTCATTTGCGTCTCTCATTAAAATACAGGGTGTCTTCATCGACAGCGTTGAGTATAAACCGAGTTGCGTGAAAATTAGAAGACAACATACAGGGGTTTAACCCAAGAGATGCTCAATACCCAATACAATACTCTTGATAAATATTGCCCGGTAGACTCGTTACTATCCTAATATAGAAGATTTATCGATAAATTCTTGCACTTCGGGCAATTTTATATTGAAAAAATTGACTAAAGATATAAGTATTTAGCGGAGCCTATTCAAAAGTTAACATCTGGGGGCGATAGCTGGGGACCTCAGGTAATTGAACTTAAAAACACATTTTTTAAAGCAACTCAAAAGTCGTCGATTTGTATGCACATGTGGATTTTAAAATTTTGAAGGAACACCCTAGACCTTAGATCCTAGACCCTAGACCCTAGACCCTAGACCTAGACGTTCAATAGATCGTAATACGGTATCGCGATATTTACTAAGTGTGTAGGGCAGCGATGGCGAACCTATGACCCGCGGGTCATAGACTGACCCACGAGCCAATTTTTAATGGCCCACGAGCATGTTCACAAAGTCTAAGCTAAAGTTTAGTAACTAAAAGCAAATCAGACAAAAAAATGGCCAAAATTTTCATCCCTTGTTTTTGTGAAACTTTATTTTTCGAGATACTATCAATGGCTATTAAAATTCCGGAACTTCATTTTTAAGCTGTTTGACCTTGAGCAATCAAAAATTTGTGCCTGCAGCGCTATTTCATTTAATTTCTATCGCTATAAATGCAAAATTATCCAACTTTACTTGAAAACCTTCCCCTGAAAATTGTTGCCTTGAACGTGACGTTTCTTATATTTGATTTATTTATCTAAAAATGTATATGCCCATTACGAAAATATTGTGCTCACCCATTTAAAAAACCCTGGCGCCGTCACTGCAAATAATATACCCACGACTTCATATTAAAAAAATAAAATTGATTGGTTGACCCGCCACCAAAAAAGGTTCGCCATCGCTGGTGTAGGGTGAGATCGTAAGATGGATATCTGTCAGTATCTCATCCTAATACACGCTCAATAAATATCACGATACCGTATCGTGATCTAAATATCGTGATGTACAGGGTGTTTCGATATTCGCGGAATTAAGTAAAAAGTTCTTTTGCTACTACTAACCTAACCTAACCTTTTTTTTTAATTTTAAATTTTTAACGAGGTTTATAAATCTTCCAAAAGACACCCAGGGCTACCTTAGTAGGTTAGTGCACCCTGGGTAGTGTGGGATTCACCAGGAAAGTTGTTCACCCTAGCGCCTACCCACTAAACCCTTTCCTCGCTAATTTTTGAACAGAATGAATGGATTAATTGAATTGGACAAACATACAAATTTGTGGTCTCCTCGTGGCTCCTCGAGTCTCTTCTTAGACTTGGCAGTGGGATCCGCGCTAGCATTACTACCACTGCCCAGTTGTCGGTCGTTGCTTCAGCTCCTATATCTTCTCTCTTCTCTTGACACCTTGTCTGGGCTTGAGAACAGTTCCGGGCCGCTTGGAGAGCTTAGTGCGCCGGATTAATCTAACCTAACCTAGCTAACCTAACCTAACCTACTTAGGTACTTAACTTAAGTTGCTATACTTTAAAATTAAGATATGTACCTGAAAAAGTACTTGCCGAAACAAAAAATTCACTGAGGAACTTCTTATTTAGTTTTCTTGTACTTTTAGATTAACGTGCAACGTACATATTTGCGAATATTGAAACACCCTGTATATTCAGCGTCTAGGGTGTGCCTTTTAGTAACGAACACCTATTTCTTGTAAAGCTTTTTACTCTGTAGACCGTAACGGTAACCGTAATCCGAGTAACCGTTTATGTGTTTATAGCTTGACAGTGCGCCTTCTTCCAATTTTTATTCGACTTGACTCACCCTGTATAAATATTGGGTAGCCTACTAAAAAAATTTTAAGTTTCAGTGACGTACCTGTAGTACCAAAAGTATTTGTTAATTATTTCAGTTTCAATTGTAGCTATATGCAAATTTCAACCTTGTTCATAAAAATTCACTGTGCGCTATTTATAAAGGCGTTCGTTTTTTCATCAATTTTACTTTTATAACTAAATTTGGGTGTGTTGAAAGCTTTATTGATTAACTTTATTAAAATATCTTAAAAAAAGTTGAATTTTTTAGTAAAATTGATAGTAAACTTTGTAGGTGAGGTGATATGAAAAATCATAATAAAATTGACCTAATAAAATAATTTTAATTCATCCTATTAGGAGTACGTAAACGCCCCCATACGGCCCCGGTACCTACATGGTGTTCCACAAGGCTGGCATATGCTTTGTGGCCCACCAGCATCAGTACTATCGAGTATCGAGCATGCACCTGACGTAACACCTGAGAACGCCAGTTTGCGGCAGTAGCGCGTTTGTTTATCACAATTACCTGTTTAAAAGTGTTTACATTTTTAAAGTTTTTCTTAAAATGACAATTCTGTGACGTAATTATTAAAAATATCCACTATTTGTGTACATTTTGTTAAAAAAAAGTTTTGTTGACTATCTGATAATTTATCTAGTGCAGTAGTGCGATACAAAAAAAATTTAATCCAAACTCACACTTACTAATCAACCCAACACACACTCGCCATGTATCATTTCGTAAAAGACAATAGTAGTTCTTCGTCACGTCGCCTATTTGTACAAGGCACAACGGGCCAATCTACCCCGGCAATAGGACCACCGATTGTGACAAACTTATACAATGCCAACGAAATCAAAAATTTACAAGCCGTTCGTACACAAAAACGCCTCTCGACAGAAGTTTTGGGCAGTTCGATAGAATCGACCAAAACTACAAGAAAGCAGGACGACGGAACGAGAAGAATAACAACGAAAATTGTCAGAAAAGTTACGACCTTATCCAGGGGAGAAGAAAAAAGTTTCGCAGACGATTTGACTAAAAGGGCGATCGCACGAAACCTTAAAAGTAAACCGGAAATAGCGCAGGAATTTAAAGCGGCCGAACGGAAAAGAGTTAAGGTTAGATCTGATTGTCGATGCATAATAATTGATTGACTAAAATTGTTCTCCGTTGATGTATTTTCTAAGAATTTTAAGCCATTCCTAATGTGTCTGTTTGGTTATGGAGGTTTTCAGAATAAAATTTTCAAGTTTTTTTTGCAAAAACCATTTTGGGCTACTCTACGGAGCTAGAAGGAGGCTTTGGAGTTATACAGAATTTTTCGTAAAATTAAATTTACAAAAAGCATTGCCCGCAGTTCGCGAGCCCAACTTGTGGTTGATGCAATTAATCCTAAATAACTCTAAAAAGGCTATTCCATCCATTCAATGAAGTAAATGACCATTTTTTGCAGATAGACAATTTTTGAATTTTTGTTTTTGATCTGTAAATCCGCAAATGATACCGATGATGCTTTCAATTCCATTACATCGCTTTAAAGACCCATTTAATTGCAGTTACCGCCGAAGCACACCACAACATTCGATTTCTAATAAGGTTTAGATGTCGAAAGTCGACCACAGTAAAAGAATCGATTAATAAAATCCTCAAAGTGTATTTAATTAATTTCGATTTAAAATGACCGATAGTCATACCACAAGAAGTAGTTGTTTTTTGAACCATAAATTTCATGTTACTTTATGGTTATCAATTCTTAAGACTCCAGTTATTTTGAGTTCATGTTGTTGGATATACGTTTTTTTAAGTATGCTCTTGTGTGAATTGAGATGAAACAAATTAAATCGTACACCATAACATTTCCAGTTTTTTTAAATAATATACTTGAAGCGTACCAATATTTATTTAAATTCTTTTTTTTATTAATACACAACCGATTTGCAAATTAAATTACCTTTCGTCATCTTCTATATTTGAAGATTTGCCCACACAGTTGCATATTTTGAATTATTAGCGCGCCTACGGATTTTTTGTGGAATTTTGTGAACTAGTTCTTGCTTCAGATTCAGTGTGTACTGGCCCTCCTCAATAATAACACAATAGCGGTGCTAGCCACACTACCTTCATTATATCTACTAGGTGCCATTATTATATAATTTTCTTTCGTCACACATTCTATATTAGACGATTTATCAATTTAAACATATTTTGATTTATTAGCACACCCACGGTGTTTTGATGGAATTTGAAACTAGTAGTAGTTGTTTACATTTTTCTGTTGTCATCTTTTTGGGCTCAGTTGCCTCTAGGAATATTTGTTAATTTTCGAGGAATATTAATTGACATTTTGTTTATTTCAAACTCCAACTCCCCCATTTTAAGACAGTACTCCCAACTTGTTTTCCTTATCTGCAAGAATTTTTCCAATACTCCCACATTGCAGAAGCATTGTTTTTTAAGCGAAAATTACCATAAAATCCACCATCTGCTTATGTTCGAATTTAGCAACAATTATCGTGTGTTACTATTACATATTTGACATTGACACAGTTTATCTTCAATAATAAATACCTTTTTTTTAAACGAGTTACTTTATATTTCTTGCAGATAGGTATCTATAGTTTAGACGTTTGTCCTCAATCACTTGTAGTTTCGCATTCAATTTCTAACGTTTTTATACAAAACCTGCGAAAACGCTAATTGTTAAACATTTATAATTAACGAATTTTGCTTAAGTTTCAACTTAACTGTTTCCCACACGAGTCGATTAGTGTTAAATATTTATTTTCAACCGCCCAAGTTAGAAAGGTGGTGATACTTTTTCGGACACATCCTTATTATTTTTGGTAATTTTAACTGTATTTGACGTGGATGTTTTATTTTTAATTTTTTTAAACAGAATCGCGCTGCCAAATGTATGAGAAAGCCCTTAGGGTGTAGGAGGTCTGGCATATTAATGGACCTGTTATTAATTATCTCCATTTAAAAATTAAAGAGTCTGCATTTACTTATGTTTCGAGTGGCTCGTCAAGTTTAGAATTTCAGTTTTTGTTCTAAAGTTCTTCGAGTCGCAAAAACAAAAGTTATCCAGATTCGAAGTGGTGATCTTATTAATAACTATCTGGAGGCTCAAGAGCCAGAGGTAGAACAAAAGTACTGAACGAATTTACAGCTGTCGATGTAATAGACTTACTGCATCTCACAGTTGTCCGTTAGATAATCTGACAACGCACTTGTTATGTGTTAAGCTTTAGGGCATCTTGATGTTAAGATGAGAAAAAACTTTCAGTTTTCAAAATTTATAGTTAGAAATGGTGCATTTATTTTTTCTTACACTTTGCATTGAACTGGAGGGCGAATTTCTGAAGCTGAACTCGATTCAAGTATATGTAATATGTACCTATGTAAAATCGTAAATACAAATTTCGAAGGTCAAAATGAGGAGGTACCAAAGAACTCGACAAAATCCATTCATATCTTTATGAATTGTTTAAAAAAACCTTGAAGCTTTGCTTGAAGCTTACCACAGCAAAAGTATATTCAATATACCAGCTACCGTATATGGGTGTATGTATGTATTTAATATGCGTAATATGGTGTAGGGTTGTGTTCAGGGTTGCATGTCAAGTTGAAGTCCATTTTATTTGAACGTGTAATATATTTTATTGGGGAGGGTTGGAGAATATTTAATTCATAGAGTAATATTTCTGTTACATTGTGAAATTTTTATTTTATAAATAACGTTTTATATGAAATGAAAAGATTAATGGGTACTATACATAATAAATGAAACAAAGGGTTAAAAACAAATATTTCCAGGTATCACTTGAATCATAAAGTTTCATTTGGTCCAAGTTCAGCAAGTATTTTTCATTTTCGTGATGTGCAATATGCCTTTTAAGTCTCGTTCGGTCGATTTTGTTTTCGTGTTTTCCACTTGTTTGTTGGCCCGACCGCATATATGGTCTACCCGTACGTCTGTAAGTCGTGGAGTCTAGAGAGGCATCGATTTAGGGTAATTCGATAATGTGGGGTGACCCTTTATAATCTGCGAGTTCTGTTGTAACCATGTAAAACAGCTGGACGAAAGATATGAGAGAATTCCCGCACTGCAACTCAATAATTCAAAAACTACAAGGTCTGAAAACGGATTTTTGGAGTTGGCCATGGATTAAAAATATTCGAATTATGTCTACTTTGGTATTTTTCAAATTTTTTTGACCGTTCCGAAAGTGTTGTACTTCGTAATGTCCATCAGGAGGGCGAACTGGGCCAACTAAGTACAAATTTGGTACTCATATCCTATATAAGGATTATGCAGGCTTCTTTGCATCGAGGCATGCGAATTTTTAAAAATGCAGTCGATATTGCAAGCCATTGCGTAACATCAATTAATTATAATAGATCCATTATATGTGCATTAATATGTCAATTTTTTGTTGCTTGTCTTGATACCTTAGAAGTTCCAATCGTTAAGTACAATAACGATCTGTACTCTATTAATGACTCAGCGGTAATTATTGTCTTGTTAATTTTTCTATCAACTTCATACATTTTCCGTAAATATGTAATACATAAATATCGGAGTCGTTATTAAAATTGGAGGGGATTGTTTTTATTGTTAAAAATATGATAATTGTTTCGATCTTTCGAGGACCATGTGATAGATTTTCTCAGTATGGCGCGAGTCTTCGAAAATGTACAAATACCTACTTGTTTTAATTTGCCATTTGACGAACTTTAGGAAGTTTTCGTTATTAGGCCGAATGTTCAGTTCTTCCACGAAAAGCTCAGCAGAATGAGGTCAATATTATAGTCTAATTATCGGCATAATTCGTTTTAATTTCAATGCTGAATTTCCATACCCATAATTTGTTGATATTCAGTGTCAATAGTTTCTTCTGCTTTTATCGAATGCCCAATTCTTTCTTTGCTGTACTAGCATTTCTGCGATATACAGATTTTTCGTTCATTGTGAGGGCTTTTATAAGATTTTCCCAGTCAGAATAGCCCTTTGTGAGCTAGTCACTAATAGCAGGCGAATTACCAAATGATATACAACCAACTTCTCTCAACGACTTTGCCATTGATCGACACTTTCAAATAATGCGAAAGCGAAACTGTACGCATTTCTTTATTAACAGGAAACTCATTCTTTAATTTGGTTTGGACTCCTCGCAACCAGTATTTGACGAGTTTCAGACGGCGTGCAGAAAGTATTCCATAATGCAAGATTAGAACGGATTTTATGTAATATCTGCTAGCTGCCACTGCTATTGCTATCCCTACCCGGCTCTAGGAGCTTCTGATGGTATTATTGTTTGGATCTCTTTAACAACATCTTCTGGACGTGATTTGGGCGATATTGAATTTTTATTTGCTAAAAAATTCAAAGAGTAGCTTGTATGCGACCGCCTTCTCTGTATCATAGCACGGCACGATCATTATGAAAAGACAAACTGAAACGTACAAATATTCGAACCACCTTACACATTTTTAAATTAGGGTAATGCGACTTCTTTGAAGTATACTACACGTATTTTGTTAATTGGTAAGGAAATTAATACTAATTTGGTAATTTATCTAATTTAATGTACGAGTCACGATTAGAAGTAAAACCTTATAAATTTTACGAGCGATGCAGGAGTGCAAGTAACAAATTAAACGGCAAATTAACAGTTAATGGTGTACTGTGCATTACTGATATATTATAATGAGTTACAGGGCCTTTCAGAGGAATTTCGAGACCTGGGGCAACTTTAAAATTTAAAATAAGATACGTGGGCAAACAGACTCTGATTTATTTTTGAGGGGGTCAAAGCTGAAAAACATTATATGGACCCATGTCATGAGTTGGAAATAAAATTGATAGTCTCTATTTAAGATAAACAAAAAATATTGTTGGAGATTTACGAGACTCCTGTATTTTACCATTAAATTGTTTTTACTCGTCCTAGTTTCTGTCTTTGCCTTCCCCTTTATTTTTGTCTAACATATTGAGTTAGCAAGTTGAGTCCTCAAAATTGTAACCTCTTGTAGGCTCCTCTGTTAGGTCTTGATATAAATATAGGCTCTATACTTGCCGTAGTTGAAGAGACGAATCGCGCTACTAATTTTTGTGCCCCGAAACCCAAATGCCACTATTGGCGCACCCTTTATAAAACTAACGAAACGAGCACACAAATACAATTTTATGATGCTACGCTTATTGTTATCATTTTCTAAATAGTGTACCAGACACACTTTTTAGGACCTTTTGTTTACTTACCAACTACATTAATCTAAAATACGCACAATTTTAAGTTAAGTAAGAAATCTGTGTCAATTTAGCTCAACTAATTGAGTGATTGTTGTTATGAGCTTACATTGTCACGTTTTTAACGATTAAAATTTTTTCAAAGTAGAAATTACGTTAAAATGTAAAAACGCACCGTGTTTACCTATAAGAATTGATTTCAATCGAGTTCGATTGCTCGATGCACTTAACCAGGTACAAAAGACGTGAAAGTAAAGTGCATAGTTCACTGACTACACAGAGAAAGCTCAAGTTTGGCATTTTAAATGGTTACTTGAATCAGATTTTTTGTGAAGACACATAACTAGGCGTAAAATTGTTTCCTATTGTTGATTGTTGCGGCAATTTTAATTTATTAAAATTTTTTACGACTTTATTATGAAAGTATCATAACATTTTATAACTTTGTAATGCGCGTATCATTGATATATTATTTTAGCCGATTGTAGAAAATTAAATTAGTTCTGGAAGTTACTTTTGGTGTATGGAATAGGTTGCAGTATGTGGATGCAATTGTCTCTGGTGGAAGTCGATTGATTCTTTGTCACAACTTGAATTTTCCAAACTATTTATAATCAATCAATTAGTTAATGGATATAAACTTTTCATTCTAACGTGTGTAAACGAAAATACCTTCTTTGCTTTTCCCATTTATTTGAGATCTCGAATTAAGCCATGCCTTGAACCGTACAGTTTATCGTGCATGTATGGGGCTTCTGGAAAATATTCAGCACTTAATTTAATAAAAAAATTATCCGTCTTAAGTTTAAATCTGTCTAGTCTAGTGTCTAGCACATTGACTTATTATTGCACTTGAAAATTTCTTGTACATGATGGAATGTTGCTAAATGCTCTCGTTGATTACTAAATGCGATCGCTTCAACTTTATTGGTTATTTTAATTTGAGTTTGAGCTCTAATAATTTTTTTCTTATTTTCAGATATCGGACATCGTCGTAGGTCAAGAAACGAATATTTCTGCCAAGGACTATCTTTTAAGATGGGCCAAACGTACGACAAACAAGTATCCGGGCGTTCGCGTAAGCGATTTTACATCTTCTTGGAGAGACGGTCTTGCATTTAGCGCAATTATACACAGAAATAGGCCAGATTTAATCGACTGGCGTTCTGCTAAAGTTCAACATGCGAGAGAAAGAATGGAAACTGCATTTTACATCGCAGAACACGAATATGGAGTTACCAGATTGTTGGATCCAGAAGGTAAAAATAAAAAAGGAGGTCGCGGTTGAGTTACTGCCATGATGTCATATTTTACCATGCAATTCTTCATATGCCCTCTAGACTCCATCAAGTCCTATTGTTATATTTGCAATGTTCTTAATGTAATGTAACTTAAGCAATTTTTTTTGAAAGATTACGATTATGTAATTAATATTTAACGGTTACCTAAGCTTCTGTCTTTTTGTGAAACGATTCTTAAGTTAAAGAAAGAGCTCTTCTGAAGTCGAGACATAGGCGCCTCTCGATTAATCTTATGTTGAACTCAAATTATTATTTTAAATCGACGAGGAACGAAAGGGTTAACATCCTTTTCATTACGTGGCACGTTTCCAATGTTGACATCAAATACGCTGACTATTTTTTTCGAACTGTAAATTTGTTGTTTTTGGATAGTCTTAATTACTACTACTTAATGCGGCGTAAAATACCCCTCATTGAACTCACTGGTTGCAAATCCCCAATATCAGCATAGGTGCTTAAAAGTCCTAAAAGAAGACACGAGGAAAGCCTCGTGTTCTAAAACTGCATTAAACTAGACATACCATTTGAGATACTTCTTGTTTATATTTACAACGTCTTTGTTCAATTTTAGATGTGGATACTCACGAACTTGATGAGAAGTCAATTATTACTTATATCTCGTCTTTACACGAAGTATTTCCGGAACCTCCTTCCATTCATCCCTTATACGATCAAATGTCTCAGCAGCGCACTCAGGAATACCGCGAATTGGCATCATCTTTACATATGTGGATAAGAGAAAAATACAGTTTAATGCAGGTAGGTTTGTTTAACCAATTAGCAAATACACTCTACACGAACTTTGATTTAAAATAACGTTTATTAAAAAATAAACTTTTACTACAGGATCGATCTTTCCCATCGACTCTGATCGAAGTGAAAAAATTAGCGTCCGAATCTGCGAGATTTCGCTCTGAAGAGATTCCGCCTCGCCAGAGGGACAAACAATATCTTAGTCAAATATTCCGCGATTTGGAGAAATACTTCAAAACTATTGGCGAAATTGACGTCGAACCAGAATTACACATCGACTCGATCGAAAAAGGTTGGAGCCGTCTCATGGTGGCTTACCAAGAAAGAGATAGACAAATTTTGGACGAACTCAAACATTTGGAAAGATTACAACGCTTAGCCGAGAAAGTTCATAGGTAACTAAAGTTTTGGCTGATTCTTAACCTTAATTTGACTATTTTTGAGATCAATACGTAAATGAGAAAGTCCCGTGATGACACATTGTCCCTTTTTGAATGTAATTTAAATTTTTTAGAGAAATCAAACAAACCGATGCTGGATTAGACACGATAGAACACCATATAGAAGAAGAATCTCGAAGAATAGACCGTCTCCATCCTTTAGATGCTAAAAAAGTTGCCGATCAAATCGAATCCGATCTTGCTGTAACAGAACAAAATATACAATCTTTGATGTCCGACGTCGTCACACTTCTTAATGGGCGTTATTCCCAAGCACCCGAATTAGATAAACGCGTTAAAAAGTTACACGAACATTGGGTACAATTGAGACGTTTGTTACATCATAAAATTGTCGGTCCTTTAGCGAACATGAGTTTTCCCATCGAAGAGAGAACCGTTACGAAACATATTCGTACCGTACAAGAGACTCGTAATGTTGATACGAATCCACATTTTCGTACTGTACAAGAAGCCGTCGAGTGGTGTAAAAATAAGTTAAAGCAGCTGCAAGAAGCCGAATATGGAACTGATTTACCTTCCGTCCAATCCGAGTGCGATATACATCAACGTGAACATAAACACGTCGATCAATTTCATTCCAAAGTAGATATATGTGTTAAGGCTCGTCAGTATTTTAATGGAGAGGAACTTACTTTATATAATCAACACCTGAATCAATTACAAAAAATTTACGCCGAATTATCGACATTTTCAAATAATAGATTAAACGACCTCGAAAGCTTACTCGATTTTATTCAATCTGCCACCAACGAATTGCAGTGGTTAAATGATAAAGAAGAGGTCGAAGTCACTAGGGATTGGTCCGATAAAAATATGAATTTAAAAGCCGTCGAGAAGTATTATGAGGTGAGTTGATTTGTTTACTTTACTTTTCATTTTTAATGTATAAATTACTATCTTTTGCAACTGCAGCTACATTATGGATCTGGGGATGAGGTAACTTTTCTGAAACATTCTGTATTTAAAGCTTTTAAGTAGTTTTTATTGTTACTTTGCATATTAGCAAATATTAGCAGCTTGTGCTTTATGATAATAAATAAATCAAATTAATCTCTGACAATTTTCAGAGTTTAATGAGTGAATTGGAGAAACGCGAAATTCAATTTGGTGCTGTCCAAGATCGAGGTGAAGCGTTAGTATTACAAAATCATCCCGCAAGTAAAGCCATTGAAGCTCACATGTCCGCCATGCAAGCACAATGGGCTTGGCTTTTACAGTTGACACACTGTCTCGAAGAACACTTACGCCATGCGCAAAACTATCAAAGCTTCTACAGAGATATCGAAAGTGCCGAACACTGGCTTAAAGAGTAAGTTTTTTATTTTTTTGCAATAAAATTGTTTCATTTCAAGTGGCTTGTTCTACAGGAAAGATGAAGTTATGAACAACGAATTTAGTCAATCCGATTTCTCTCTGGATATCGGTGAACGATTGTTGCAAGGCATGCAAGCTTTGAGAGACGAATTAAATTTATTCGGAGATCAAATACAAGAGTTGACCGTACGTGCGCAAGAAATTGTACCACTTAAACAACGTAGGCAACCTGTAACGCGACCACTTAGTGTCATCGCTATTTGTAATTACAAGCAAAATAATGTAAGTTTATTGCAGAAACTTGGTGGTAGAATACTAATGATTTAATTGTAGTTTGTAATCGAAAAGAACAAGGAGTGCACGTTAACAGACAACTCGGGACGAATCAAGTGGAGAGTTCATAACGAGAAGGGAGTAGAAGCTCAAGTGCCGGGCGTTTGCTTTGTTATTCCACCTCCCGATAAAGAAGCAATCGATGCTGCTGCTCATTTACGAAGACAGTACGATAGATCTATAGCATTATGGCAAAAGAAACAATTAAGAATGAGGCAAAACATGATCTTTGCCACCATTAAAGTCGTCAAAGGATGGGATTTGCCACAAGTAAAATTTGTTAACAGTATCGATGATGGTTTTTAAATGATTCTGTTTTTTAGTTTATCGCCATTGGAGCCGAACAACGTAATGCAATCAGAAGAGCTTTAAACGAAGATGCCGACAAGTTAATAGCAGAGGGCGACCCGTCCGATCCGCAATTAAGGCGCTTAAGGAGAGAAATGGAGGAAGTCAACAGACTCTTTGACGAATTTGAAAGGCGTGCACGTGCCGAAGGTAAATTCAAACTGGAAGCAATGCGAAAAAATGATTAAAACTTTTAATTTTCAGAGGAGAGCAAAAACCAAACGAGAATATTCAATAGTCAAATAGCGTCTTTACAACAAGCTTTGGACGAAGCCGAACGTATCATAAACCAACGTGTTCTTTCGTCACTACCTAGAGACATCGATACTTTGCAACACCTCGTTTTGGAACAGAAAGAGTTTGAATCTCGCTTACAAAATTTAGAACCAGAAATTGAACAAGTAAAAGACACGTTTAGAAGCATCACTCTTAAAACCCCACAACATAAAAAAGACTTGGAAAAAGTACTAAACAAGTGGAACTACGTGTGGAACACCAGTAATTTGTACATCGAACGACTCAAATGTTGCGAAATTGTTTTGAATGGTATCGACGACGCCACACAAGTTATTTCTGAATTCGAAACTAAACTTGCCTTCTTCGACGAGTTGCCTTCGACCGAAAAAGCGCTCGAATTAGTTCACGACGACTTACTCAAGTTGCAATCCGCAATTAGCCAACAACAGATTGCCATGGATCAACTTAACGATGATTTCGATAACACCAAACGCCTGACCGAAAAGTCTAGACCAAATCAACGTGGACCACACATTGATGTTGAGAGGCTCGAAAAAGAGGTTCAAAAATTGAACACGAGATGGAATAACGTTTGTGGACAACTAGCGGATAGGTTGAGAGGTTGCGAACAAGCTTACGGTCTATTGAAGAATTATAATAAGTCGAAGGAAAGTGAGGATAGTTGGTTGGACGAAGCTTATGGTAAACTAGAGACTTTGCAACCAATCAAAGAACGAGCGAAGGAGCATTTAGAAGTAACTAGAGTAAGAATATTTTTGAGTAGGGGAGAAGGCGATATTAAATTTACTTTTTTTTTAGAACCTTTTGAATAGCGTTACGGAACGTGCTCCAATCATAGAGCAGGTCAATATCAATGGTGGACGTTTCATTAGGGAAGGAAAGGTAAAAATGGCGTTTTGTAAATCATTAGGAGAGTTACATGTAGGTCCTATAGGTCGTATTATCAGACAGATTAGTTTTATGTAGTGAAAGAAGTTTGTTTGAATGAGTCCTTTGGGATTGTCTATTTATTTTGTGAAATGTGAATAGGTTTTTCTACTTTTGTAAATAATTTCCAGTTTATTCTTTAATTTTATTTGTGGTAGAGGTTTGGTTAATAAATAGTGTGGCTTTTTTTAATTTTACCATTTCAATAAATATTTTCCGCTAAAATGTTTAACGATTGGTTAAAAAATCTGCTTTAGAAACAGTTTCTTATTAAAGAACTATCTTTATTCGAAAGTGTAAAGCTAAAAAATCTATGTTCTTTCTCTTGCCTCAACATGAAGTACTTTTTCTACTTTGCAACAATTTTTTTGTCTCTTTGCATGTAGTTTGTTTTATTGTAAATGGTTTATTGTAATACAGGGTGGTTCGTTCTTCGTTAGCCAGTCTACATCTTCGGTAATATTGATGATACTAGAAGAAAGTTGCCTAGTTCCACTTTATTTTCAACATAGCAAAATAATAATTTCCCATCACTTGTTGGTTTTGATTAATTCAAATCAAGCAAGTCAACTAGTGATCAAATTACCATAACAATACGGAAACAATTAACGTTTAATGACAAAAACCAAAGTAAATAATTGGTTTCAATTATCACGTGATTTCAATCACCCAGTACATAGATACAGTGGAATTAAAGAACTTTTTCTAGTATCTCCAATATTACCACAGATAAAGGATCGAGCTTAATGAAAAATCAACCAATAGGAGCATATTTTATGTAACAACCAAATTCACTTCGTTTTAATTGGTATCAATGAAATTTTTTAAGATCATGGAAGTTTCGCAGTTTCATTGCAGTAACATTTTATAATTATTGGTAGTGCATTTCAAAATTTAACATTTATTTCAAATTTATTCACAATAGTACCTGGTAACCATTTATTTAATAAAAATATAAATATAGATGTAGTTAAATTTACAATGAATAATGATCACTTAGCACATAAAAATCACCATAGTATTTCGATCATCACAGCTTCACGTAATTTTTTTACCGATCAACACACTTACTGACTAACAACTGACACCTAACCTTCTAACCCTAACATTAGATCTGGAGCAAGGGACTGCAACGTTTTCGGGACGCACTTCTCGATGTACAACCTTCTTTGGACGCTAATGCTGCCTTTAAGACTGCACGATCTGCACCTAGCGGAGCCGATATAGTTGCTGGCGAACTGGACGAGTTTAATGCACGTTACCAGAATCTGATAGATTCCTTGTATGGAAGATTGAAGGAAATAGCAGCAAGGTGTCCAGGCGATATAGTTACACTGGTGAGTTCATTTTTATTTACCATAATTTTTCGGTTAATAAATTTTCAAATTTTACTTTAAATTGATTCTATAGAATCTTAACTAAGAACCTTGTACGATAAGCTCTATCTCTATATAAATGATTCTATAAAGTTATCAATAAATACCGATAATATTATCTAACGAAGAAGTGTAGTATGGAAAACAGGTTAAACAATTTATTGACTTAATAATCAATTAAATTGCAAATAATATCAAGCATATAATTTATACAAGTTTAACCTTGAGACAATTCACTTGTATAAACGTCTATGGAGACCATTATAAATACATTAAAAGTGGCCGACTTTTGCAATTAAGGGTGACATAAGGTTTATAAATATCTGGCATTGCAAATCAGATAATTTAAAAAACCGCACTTTTATATTTTTCTCAGTAAATTGTTTTCACAATGCACAATAAAATTCTCTAACAACATTAAAATATTTTTCTATTCAAGGGTAAAACTTTTGAAACAGGTTAAGGTTTAAGCGTAGGTTGAGGTTTAATATTGCGGTTGTATATGTAGTGGTGCTAAAAGTATTACTGATTAGCCCAACCCAAAAGTAATAAAAAATACCCACATTTTTTTGGACCAACTGTTAGGGTAATCCAATTATACAGTAGTATCTAAAGTGTTAGATGAAAACTTAATTAAATTGTTGGCGTCTGTACCAGCTAAGAAATCCCAATTATTTATGCATAAAAGCGACCTTTGCAAAATATTATAATTAATCAAATGCAAATGTACTTGGGCTTGGTACTTGAATCGAAGAATCAATAGACAGAAGGTCACAAATACTATTTTCCAGTTTCAGAATATTTTTTGCACCGTATTCCTTCTTATTGCAATTTTTATTCATAATCGTTTCGTTCTAATATTCCTGAGGTGTCAACTCGCTCAGACGCTTTTATCTATTTGAGTAGGCTTTCCAAATAAGGAATTGCTCTCCTATAAGTCGCAAGGTGTAATAAATTCATCATGACCTAATACGTAGGTTCGCCCACTCATTAAACATTCTAACTGCTTGCAATTGTCTTTCTTTCAAAGGATAAATTTTATTATATTCTAATAATGGAAGAAAAGTGTTGCTTGTCAAATAATTCAAGAGTTCAATAAATATATTTTGAATGTTTGCATCGGTGGGTAGTATAAAATAGCCAAATAACATGTAAAGTTATTGGTTTTGTGTGTTATTGACCTTTATGATCTATAATTCGAATAATTTGGTGACTTGTTAATAGTTTTTTGTCTGCATTTATTGCAATTTGTCCTTCTGACGCTTTTTGCTTATTTTGGCTCTTAAACAACTATTGTTTTGTGTTTTATCTCCAGTCAGCTCCCAGTAAAGCAATCATTTTCCACGTTCATTTTGGTATTTAATTTGGATCTGGGCACTTTTTGCTCTGATTTGGGAAGTTCTTGCCAACATGTGCCCAAAATTCTGTCAGGTGCATTTTTGATCCAATGATACTCGCGAAAATCATCGTAAAAGAAGTATTTTTTGAAACTTGTTTTTTGCTCCAATTGGAGCTCTGGGTTATCGGTATCTCGACTCTCGATATCACTGGCATCGTGATAGGAACTGTTTTTAAAATGGGCTTCCTATTTCATTCGCCCTTTGGAATAACCCATAGGATAGGTATTACTTTTTAACTATTATCTGATTTCAATTTTGCAAGTACTGTAAACTTGAAGGGCAGTAATATTTTCTGTTGACAGTTCTATTTCAATAAATCCACGAATTTATAGGCATAAGGTACGTTACGCGATTCTGTACTATTCTTCTCCGATAGAGTTGTTCCAGTGGCGGAATTGTGTCACATTCCATTGAAACTATATCATTTAACAATTTAACTAGTAAGTAATAACTTCTTACGTATAAAATTATATATCATTAAAGATCGTTAAGTAATTGCCAAGTTTTAGCATTAAAAATAGAAATGATTGTTGTGGCTTTAAATGATCTTTTTAAATTTATGATCTGTTCCCCTATACGCTGTAAGTTAAACGTTGGTAAAATTCAATTAGCGACTTACAAGAGACAGCGCGACAGTTAAAATTTATTTAAAATCGTGTTATGTAAAATATTCTAACTGACAAACATCTAAATTACATCACTCAAGGTAAAAAAAGGTACATGACATCATTTTGCTCAATAATTTTCGTAAAGTTGTCGTGGGAGTCCTTCAACATTCAAAAAACTACATTGAGGGGTGCTGTTTTTTTAGTTTTTCCAGAAAGTGTTTGCCTTTAGTGCAGGCAAGAGTTTGCAATTTTCATGCAGTAAACTCCAGTAGTCTAGTTTGCAGAAAAATTAACATATTCAAAGCTCAGATGTTGTCGACTAGGGATTGTAAACAATGTTATGCCACAAAAAAAAGGCTAATTGTGTTGATGAATAAATAAAAAAAGTGAAATTTTCTGAATCTTGTTTTGGATCGAACTCTTTGAATAATTCAGTTTTGGAGTGCTTTTTTTTTCTTGAACTTAACGGTGAAATTATATAATTAAACAATAGGAAATTATTTAAAGAATCGGTCTTATAAATAACTCAATTTTTTATGAATGACGATGAAAACCATAGATAAACGTACAAGTTCGGTTGAGATCGTTTTCGCTATTATAGATTTATCAAACAGTTTTCCACAGTGCTCTATGGTTTGCCGGTGTGTCGTTTACGGCGTATAATTTATTAGTAGTGCCGGCAAATTAATACATTTTTGATTTTAATATTCTCCAAAAATTTAATTTCGTAATAATTAAATGTATTTTAATAAACAATTTTTTTTTAAATTAATTAGCTCATAACTCGTAACAGTCGCCTACGTCAATTTGAACAAATATATTATTACTTTTAGCCCAAAGTGCGCTTAAAAATAATGTTAAAAAGTCGGACTTATAAATATTAATGGACAATAAAGTGATACGTCAATACAAGTAATTTTTACTGCTAAAACCATTGTGTACAAACCACCTAATCTCGATTAATTTTAAAGTGATAAGGTCTACTTACACATTGTTTAAAAAAATCGTGTTACTGTTTTGATAAAAAAAAATAGGAACAAAATGAGCGAATATAATTTCGAGTACGAGTTGGGACAAGTGCCATGGGTTAGTATTTATTTTTGTTTTTATTTTTGTTCTATTTGGTCTAATGTAATTATAATATTTATATTTGTGGGATTGATTTGAGAAGGGATTTTTGTCTCTAAGGACACATCGCTCCATCATTGTACAGATGTACAGGTGTACCTGTACAATGCAAGAATAGAAATGATATTAATATTTTTCATTTTGCGAAAACAGATCAAATCATAAAAAGTGTTCTCATCGATGCCTTCGAGTTTTCACAGTTTGATACCAAATATTCTATAATTATTCATGTAACAAAGATGGTACAGAATAATAATAAAATAAAAAGTATCTATTTGTGAATTGTGCCATAAAATTTTGGGGAACAAATCCTCTTTTGGAATAGTACAATGGTTTACAAAATTCAATTTGATGGGAAAAATATTGTTCAGCAACAATTTTTTAGTGATAAAATAGATATAAAATGGCTTTCAGAATTTATAAAAAAAAGTAAGAAATAGATAGAAGGTGAAAACCAAAAGTTCATGTGATTTCCGGTAAGACTGAAAGTTACATCTGAAGTTATAGGGATGATTTTGATTTAGTTTGCTCTCGATTTATCAATTTTAAATTACTTTTAGAATGTTTTGAAAAACAATGGGATGTATGATGTATGTTTTTATAGCGTTTTCGATTTGTAGCGCCAGTGCTGCACTGGGCAAGTTTCGTTCACTCGAAAATGACGTTGTGAGATTCGGTCAGTGCAATTGATGCACTTCAGTTGCAAGAAGTGCAACGAGTAGTGCCACGATAATTATTATGTCTGCTCTTATAAATTACCCGTCTGTCGTCTGTCTGTTCGTCCGTCCGCCCGTTTATCTGCCTGCTTGGCAGCTACTAGCCTGTCCGTCTGTCCGTCCCTCTGTTTATTGACTCGTGCTTTCAACAAAACGATTTTATGTCTACCTGTGTGGTGCGAACATTTGCACGTTTGGTTAGAGGTTAGACTCGTCTATCTGCTTAGGTGTGCCTATTTCAGCATTTTCTCTCGCTTATCATATCTCCAAGTTATACACATTTAATTGTAATTTTATTGACAAATAAAATGAAAACGGTGCTAACAACAATTTGTTTGACCTTCTGTATAAAATTTTAAATGTCTGAAAAGGTCGATCGATGACAATTTATTTGCATTCTTGTATAAATAAGATCTTTTCTCGTTCTGAATTCCCGTGTAAGAAACAGGAAGTAAACATTAAAAATACAAAAAAAAGTACTTATGTAAGTAGTTGAAACGTACGTATGCCGACATTTATTTACAGGATTTTTATATGTATTAGGTAGTTCGTATAATCAGGTTGGTGGATCTTGGGATTTAGATAACATCACTTCGCATTCGTTATTTAAATTATTTTTATCTAACTTTTTTTTCAATTATTTACTATTACAGGCATTACCTATTATAGGAAAGGGGTAAGAGAAAAGTTTGCATCGTTGAGATAAAAAACGAGCGTTCCATTTACCGAATCACGTGGCATTTATTCAAAAATTTTGTTTTTCACTAATCCGTTTACATCTTATTGGTTCTAATTGGACTTACTTTATAAATTATCACATTTATAACTAAAAATCTATTCCTAAACTTATTGTTTTAATTCTTCGTTAGTATACGTAGGCGGCACTTTGGACATTTTGTGCCAATTTTTTAAGTGACGACCTTGCTGTTTTTACCTTTTTAGTAAACTCAATTTAAGAATGATTTTAGCAATGAAGTAACTAGAGCTTTTGGCTTCTAGATAAAATCAATAATATTGAGAACTAGTGGAATAAGGCCAGTGCTCAAATTAATACATCTCTAAAGACTGATCCGAAACTTATTTTTTTGTGAACCCATAAGATTTACTTATTTTTGCCATTCTACTGTAGCAATCTTGCAGTTTATTTTAAATTGGTGCTTTTTCGTCGTGGATGCGAACTAGAAGACGAATCTTTTGACCATGATGTGCTTTGCCACTGTCCAGCTCTAACGTCGACAAGAAGATCCGTGTTGGCGGACTTCTGGTTCGACATGACCAGAATTAATACAAGTAGGATGGCTCGAGATCAAATGGGCACGGGGATGCTATTTGGAGGCGGTACAATGAGCCCGATTAAGTGGCATAAGTGCAGAGAGCTGGCCCCCTTAAACAACCCAGATCCAGATGGGCGTATTTATGCATTCTCATTTATGTCTTCTGCTCATTGATACTGTAATTAAGCTGCGTGTTCCAGCGTTGCTCGGTCCTACTTTCGTATTTGTGTTTGAGCTATTTTCTCGAGTTTTTTCTTGGCAAAAGACTGTATTTGGAAGAATATGCGAAGACCGGAAGTAATCAATTGCTAAGAACATTCTTTGGAATTCCGTTCATAGAGTTCCGTAGAGTTCTTAGAACATTCTTTGGAATTCCGTTCATAGAGTTCCGTAGAGTTCTTCGTTGTACTTTTGTTTTTTGACGATTCCCATTTTTTAAAAGAAGTGAAAAGTGTTCATACGATGGTATTAAGACCGCCGACACGAAACTGTGATTAAGTGATTATCATCATTTGCGCTTCCTACAGATCGTTATGCTCTTTGCCTCCTAATATTCACGTTCTTGCCATGTCTCACTTCTTAGCGAGTTTATTTTTATTTATCTTACTCAGACGAATTTAGAAATGTTGGCATGTTTTGTTGTTAAGATAGGTCAGTCACAATTTGATAAAAAAAATTTGTGTATTTGTGGAATTTGTAAGCACTCGTTTAATTCATAAAGTCGAGCGAATATTTGAAAATAAACGACGAACAGCATTTAAATTAGAGGTTTTTGGAAGTTGCATGCAGAAAAGCCATTAGGTGCTTATTTCAAATTTTGTTTTGTCCCGAGTTTGTCTCGTCTGAAAACAAATTAGTTTTTGGTAACGATCTAGTTGAAATGTACATAAGGAACGCTATTAAGTCAATACCCCAAGTTTCAAAATTTTTATTTTTTTATGTTTGCCATTAAACATTTTGATGTTAACGCGATAATGAATTATTTGCTACCCACATTAATTTGAATGGTGGCTACCCACATATTTACACCTTAAATTATTTGTTTTACCTTTATTTGGTTCTTGTGTAGGAGTGTCGATATAACTGCAAATAATGGATTATTCCCCAATGTGCTTTTAGAATACAAACACTTTTTTCGTTTAGTAGTTCTAAGGAAAAACATTTCAAAACGTCCAGGTACAACCTACTTAAATTTGGTACATAAAGTTCGCTGCACTCGATTGCACTTTAATAGTACCTCTATCATTGTGTTACAAATGTATAATTATAAACTTTAGTCAACCTGTGACTAATAATAGTAATCAATAATAAATTGAAATATAATTCGTAAACAATCTACGGTTATCTTTGGATGATTAATCAAATCTTACGTTGCTTAATTAATTATGTTTTTCAGAGACTGGTAGAACAAATGGAACCTCAACCTTTCAGAACTTTCCGTTCGGAATTCCACATGAGCAGTACTACAGAACAATCTGCATCGTACACGAGCAGCACACATTACAGCAAGCAGTAAGTTTTCATAATATTTCCGCGCGTTTATTTATTTTTGAGTAAATTGAATTTCCTACCTAATAGATTTGTTCAAACAAAATCGACAAAAAAAGAAAACGGTACCACAATAACCATAACAAAAGGCGATACCACAAACGATAATATTGATCAAGTAGATAAAGTGGCAAACGGTCAACCGTACGACAAATATACTACCACAACTCACATAACACAAGATTTGCCTCAAAAATGGGGTTCAAGTATGCAATTTAGCGAAATTAAATCTTTAAAACGGGTACACCAAGTACACGAAGGTATTGGAACCGACAGTATTATTGATACCCCAGGAATCGTCAACCCTTACACCGGTCAAGTTATGACAGTTCGTGAAGCCATAGCTTCGCGTATATTAGACGTTAGAACCGGTAAATTAATAGCCTCTCCAGACGGGCTTCAGTTAACCATCGAAGAAGCACTACAAAACGGACTAATTGATCCTAAAATTGCCGAGAAACTATATAGCCCTTGTGGCGTTCGTGAAGACGGACATAATCTCACTTTACTCGAAGCTATCCAACACGAAATTTATGAAGCGGAACAAGGATTTTTAGATCCGTCCGAAAAACGTATAAAGGTAAATAAATCATCAACCGATGATGGAAAAGTTGACTCGGCGCAAGTTAAGAAAACTTACGAGTATTCGAAATATCAAGAAGTCAAGTTAAAAACTGGAGCTGTGTGTTTATACGATGCTATTAATCAAGGGTTAATTGACGAAAGAACAGGTTGGATTGTGGATCGTAATTCGGGTAATAAGTATCAAATAGACGCGGCCATAAAAACTAAGGTCGTCGACGGGGACGTGAGGGAAATTGTCGATGTTAAATTAGATTCTAAAATAACTTTAAACGAAGCTTTAGATAAAGGTATTATAAATCCCAAATTAGGTAAATTTGTGCTTGCGCACGAGAAACTTTCTTTACTTGAAGCTAAACGTAGGCAGTATATAGTTAAACCTATGACACTCAAAGATATCTGTGATCAAAATTTAATCGATGGCGATGGAAAAATTCTTTCGCCCTTACACGTTATAAAGTTAAATATTCCCGAAGCTATTTCTCGTGGTGTTTTAGATTCTGATGCTATTAAATCAGTTGTTAATTCAAAATCTGGAGAGCTACTCACACTTAATGACGCCTTGGAAGAACAAATCGTTTTGCCCGAAAGTAAATATAAAGATTGCTTAACTGGAGAAATCCTTACCATACCGGAAGCTGTTAATCGAGGTTTTATTACGTCGGTAACACAAAAGTCAATTTTTGATATTGATGGTTTTAAATCTCCCGATAAAAACGAATTCGTCAGTTTTAATTCTGCTAGCGCAAAAGGTTTTATTAGTAGGAAATCAAACGGTAGTTTAGTTACAAGTTTAAAAAGCGGTAAATTAGTTTCTTTTGCCGATGGAGTTCGTTCGGGCGAAGTTAAAGTTGAGGTGTTGGAAATGTTGAGTAGAAAAATAGGTATTTTTGAAAATTCTGTTGAGCTGACCGTCTTAGAAGCAGTCTTTCGTGGTTATATTGACCCAAAAACTGGTAATTTTATCGATGTTAAAGTAAATAAAGTAGTGCCATTAAACGACGCTATTGCTCAAAATTTAATAACTCCAGAAGGTGCTGCATTGTTAAATAGTTTATTAGTAATTAACGTCACTACTCAGACGACTTGTAAGTTAGTTCAGCGATATGTAACGGTTAGTTCGTCTAGCGATCAATACGTCGAAAGCAAAATGACTTACACCGAGGCAGTTCGAAGAGGCCTTATTGACAATCAAAACCAAACTTATACAGATCCAGAATCGCGCGAAGTCATTTCCATAGTTCGAGCTCTTAACGAAGGCAAAATATCGCCCGATACGGAAAATGTCAATTTGGAAACTGTGTCTCGACCGTCGTCGAGTAAAACTACCATTAAAGTATTTAAACTTCAACAAACTCCCATGGAAGTAGATGAAATCAAAGAAAAAGTTCATTCCAATCAAGTATTTGATATGCCACCGGATGGATGGTCTTTAGGTGAAGCTATTAGTAAAAAATTATTCGATCCTGTTGCGGGACTTTTTATTATACCTGGTACAGATCGATTAGTTAGTTTCGAAGAGTGCATAAGTATGAAAATTATTAATTCTTCATCCGCCGTCGTAGTAGATCCGGTTAATCCTAAAAAAATAACTTTAATTCGTAGTCTCGAAAAGAATATAATAGACAATACAGGCAAGTATAAAATAGGCGGTAAGCGAATAACTATGAAAGACGCCATTAGTAAAGGATACATACTTTTAGAAGATACAGTGATAAATGAGCCAAGTAGTCAGCAACTTTTGCAAATTACTGAGCAATCGGGTCGACCCACAAAAGCCGAAGTATCTCACGTTGTCGAAGAACATCCGACAACTTATGCCGAAGCTAGCGAACATAACTATCTCGAACCGATACAAGTTGATGCTGGTGTCATTTACGACCCGTCTACGGCTTTAATCGTTTTTCCCGACAGTAACCAAACTTTAACGCTTTTACAAGCGGTTGAAAACCAAATGATATCTCCAAGTTCTGTTAGAGTCACTCATCCGGCCACAGGTATCGACATAACTTTAGATGAAGCGATAGAAAATAATATAATTGACAAAGAAACTGGCATGTATCAAGATATGTGTGGAAGAAGGCTTACCTTGCAAGAAGCTACCAAACAAAGTATTATAAGAGTATTAGGAACTCCTTATGTAGCTGGTGAAACTATCGTTAAAGTCGTTAAGAGCGTTGTTATTATCGATCCTAAAACTGGAGAATATCTTCCTGTGGAGAAAGCGTACGAACGTGGCGTGATAGACGAAGACACTTTCAAAACGTACGAAACTGGTGCTCTTGTAGTGGATAAACTCGAGAAGCCTTGCACAATATCGTTACCCACAAAAACCGAAATTATAACTAGCACGATTACAATTGACCCAAAAACAACCAAACCTACCACAGTTGAATATGCAAAATCTCAGAACATCGAAGGCCCAATAGAAAAGAGTGACAAGTTACCCACGTCGAAATTATCGACTGCCGCGATCAGTTTAGAGCCGGATGAAAATGAAATTTCTTTAGCCGAACAAACTCGTAATAGAATCACCATCGAACCGAAATATCGAGTCGCAATTGGTAGAGCTCAGTCTGTTAGTCCAGATCGGGAAGCTAAAAAAGTTGTTTTGCAAAAACTCAGAAAAAAGATCGTTAAACCTAAAGATGCCGCTAAAAAAGGTCTGATCGATTCCGAAACTGCAAAAATTTTAGACGATAGAAGTACTTTTACGTCGCCAACTGGCGAGTCTTTAAATTTGCAAGAAGCGATTGAATATAAAAAAGTTAATGGCGACGAAGGTAAAATTGTCGATCCTCAACGTGGAGATGTTCTAACGATAAATCAAGCAATAGAAAGAGGCGTTTTAGATCCCAATGGCCAAAACGAAATTTTAGTACCTCTAAATCGTAGTTTATCGGTGCCCGAATTATTTGACCAAGGTCTTATAGAGCTTTCCACTCAAAGAGTCGTTCATCCTGAAACAGGAATGCACTTAACTTTATATGAAGGTATAATTTGCGATATCGTGGATCCTTTGAGTACATTAACTGAAACGACTGGCGAACAAGTAACATTAGAAAGTGCTTTGAAAAGTGGAACCGTCGACGAAGATCGAGGTATCGTACGTACCGATAAAGGGCCATTCGATTTACAAAGTGCGATAGACGCGAACATTTTTGTTAAAGAAACCAGTAAAGGACCCGAAAAATTACCACCCGCTGGTATGACGTTTCCGGTTGCTCTAAAACGCGGACTTATCGATTTGGAAAATCAGGAAGTGATTCATCCGGTTACTAAAGAACGCAAGCCTATCGAATCCGCAATTAAAGAAGATTTTATAATGACTCTTCCACATCTTGCGAATCCCGACGGAGTTGATATTAGTCGCGCTTTAGAAGAAAATTTAATCGATTCTGATAATGCAACTTTCGTCATTCCCAAAACTAAAGAAATTATTCCAATAGCCGAAGCGGTCGAAACAGGTTTATTAATTTTGAAGCCTGGTTTAAGTATGTCGATGACGCACCAGCCAGTTACGACGCTTACAGCCACAGTTACATCTGTTCATACTGTAACTACAAAAACTATAGAGCTTTTGAGCGGGTTTGTGCTTGTAAATACGAATGAAGTGAAAAATAGCCTAACAGGCGAATTGTTTACGATAGAGGAAGCTAAACAAAAGGGAATAATCGTGGACGAAAAAGAAACCAAAAATACAACTACCCTAAAAGACATTAAAATGTCTTTCTCCGATGCTCTTAATAAAGGTTTGGTCGATATGAATGCGGGAACTTATACCGATCCTCACTCGGGAAAGAAGATTCCGATCGGGGATGCTTTGAAAGAAGGTATTTTAGATGCGGGTGCTGTTAGTTATACTGAAGTTCAATTAGACGGTTCTGTAGCTACTCACACGAGCGAATTAAATATTGCCGAAGCGTTTGAACAAATTTATGACGAAAAGTCTAGCAAATTTGTCGATCCCAAGGAACCCGGCACATTGCTCACTTTTACAGAGGCTTTGGAAAAGGAAGTCATCGATCCCAATTCGATCATTTACGACGTGAAAGCCCAAAAACCCATCACTATTGAACAAGCCGTTAATAAAGGTTTGATCGATTCTAAAACTGGTAAAGTAATTGACGAGAAATCCGGAAAATCGGTCGATATTAAGAAAGCCGCTAAAATGGGCTTAATTGCTGTAGTGGGTACTTTAGCGTTACCCGTATTAGCTGGCGCAGCTGCTGTAAAAGCTATCAAAAATTTGAAAGATAAAAATAAGTCTCAGGGTGTCGAAGAAGTTACTCCAGAAATTGAACATTCGACTGTAATTACTACTCAAATTACCCCCAACAAATTAGTTAAAGTAAATCAAACTGTGGTTAAGAAGGATATTGGCGAAATAACGAGTTTAAGAATTGAACCACACGAAAACGAGGTTTTAACTTTGGAAGAAGCGATTTATAAAAATAAAATTGAGCCGAGAGTTTGTGGCATCATTTACAATAACAAAAAGTTGCCTTATACCGTTCAGGATGCTTTAGAACAAAATGATATTAGTTCGGTGGATGTAGTCGAAGTTGTAAATAGAAATTTGATAAAACTGGTACAGGAGAAACCAAAGCATTCAATCGTCGTTTCCAAAGAGTTGACACCTTATAAATTAGCGCAGTTGGGATATTACAATTCACAACTTCAATGTTTTGTAGACCCTCAAACGTTAGAGAGGATTACTTTTTATGATTTAGTGTTTGGGCTGAACGTTTTAGATCCCGACAGTATTTTAGTGAAAGATTTGACTAAAAAACCTCCAGTTTATGTAAGTTTGCAGGAAGCTTTAAAAAGACCTTTAATCGATAAAATCTCCGGTCACATGGTCGATAGGAAAACTGGTAAGAGAGTTCCATTTTTTGAAGCAATCAAGTTGAGGTGGATTATTAATGCCGCAGATAAACCTAAAGAGAAATATCCAGCTTTAACTTTAGAGGAAATCATCGAATCCGATAACTTCAATCCAGAAACTTCTGAAATTTATGATCCAAACACGGATAAACATCTTAGTTTGTCTCAAGCTATTAGCTCTAATGTTATAGATCCTAAAACTGTGACCATCCGCGATCCTAAGAACATGCAGATAGTACCGTATTATGATGCACTCGATACAAAAGTTGTCGATCCGAACCACGGTTTGGTAATAAATACGATCACCAAAGAATCGATACCATTCCCAGAAGCGTTTAAACGAGGTTATATTTTAACGCTAAGAAGACCAATATCTTTGGTGGCCGTTTTAGAAAACGGTCTTTACGACACTGATACAGGCAAAATTGGAGACCCTATGACGAAGCAGTTGATAACCGTGGACGAAGCTATATCGAGAAGGATATTGGACGAAAGAATTAGTCAGGTAAAAGATACCAAATCCAACGCCCTCGTATCATTAGACGACGCAATAAAGAACAGTTTAGTGTTAACTGAAAACGGCAAACTTTTAGACACTAACACTGGACGATTAATTTCCCTCGATGTAGCTTTACAAAGAAACTTGGTAGAAACAAAAACTGTAATTTTCAATTTGGTTCAAGCAATTTTAACGAATTATTACAGTCCAAAAACTGGACTAATTTTAGATCCGAGAACTGGTAAAGAAATTACCTTACAACAAGCAATCGAATACAAACTAATCGATCCAGTTACTACTAAAATTAAAGACGATCAGCATCGTAGGATTATCGAAATTAGTGACGCTATACAAACTAATTTATTAGATACCGAACAGGGTATTTTAACTTCTCCTAATTTAACTTTAGATCAAGCTTACAACAAAGGTTACATTTTAAGTACCATATTGCCTTGGTCGCTCCAAGAAACTTTAGCTTTAAGACTTTACAACCCGTCTACCGGTCAGTTCGAAATAAACAACTCCACTATTAGTTTATCCGATGCAATAGACAATAAGATTATCAACCCTGATGTTTTAACCATAAAAGAGCCCAAAAACAACGATATAATCACCTTAAGAGACGCGATTAGTTTAAAATTAATCGATCCCAAGAGAGGTCAAGCTGTCGATCCAAGAACAAAATCTGAAATTAATTTATACGAAGCGCAAGATCGCGGTTTAATCGTCCCTTATAAAAGTCAAATTAGTTTACCGGAGGCCGTTTATAAAGGTTTTTACGATCCAAAAACGGGCAAATTTGTGAATCCAAAAAATAAACAAAAATTGAAAGCCGATAAGGCTATTCATAGAGGCTATTTAGATCCTACATCGACGTTATTGACAATTGATGAGGGCATTTACACTTTTGATCAGGCAGTTGATGGTGGTATTATCGATACCGATCAAGGAGTGGTCGTTGTAAGTGGTAAAGAGAAGCCTTTAGATTTCTCGGAAGCTTTCGAAAGAGGGTTTTTAGTTGAAGTGCGTATGCCCATTTCTCTTTGCGAGGCTCTCGTCAAAATTTACGATCCCGATTCGCACTTATTCTTAGACCCTCAAACAGGTAATTACGTAACTCTCGTCGAAGCCATAGAAATTAATTTAATCGATCCAGATTCGGTTCACGTTAAAGACACGAAATCTGGCGTTTGGAAAAAACTCACGTTAGTCGATGCCATACATAATTATTATGTCGATGGGGATACCGGTCATGTTAAACATTTCTCTAAAGGCGAACCTATTGAACTTACTCTTCGACAAGCTCTAGATGCGGGTATTTTGATCGATAATAAAGCTGCAATCTCGTTGCAACGCGCCATTCATCAAGGATTGTATGACGAGAAATCGGGAAAAATTCTCGACCCGAATACGGATCGTAAAATTAGTTTGCACGAGGCGATACGTAAATTTATAGTTAATCCCTTGCTTCCTTGTTATTTGAATAGGATGGAGGGTGCCGTTTTAAGTTTGGCCGATACTTGTAGGGTGGGAATTATTGATAAGAGAAATGGTACTTTTACGGAACCCGGTAGTACGACTCCTATGACTTTGAGCGACGCTCTTAACGTAGGTTTAATTATTGATATCGAGAGTTGTAATTTTGACTTGTACGACGCTATCGAAATGCAATTTTATGACGATTCGTTAGGAGTGTTTGCTCATCCTGTGACTAATCACAAATACAACCTCAAAGAAGCGTGCACTCATGAACTTGTTAATCCTTTGCAATCCTTGATTAAAAACTCCAAAACGAACAAGTATGTCAAATTACCAGAAGCGGTCGAGTTAAATATTATTAACGACGAGTTGTCTATTTACAATTTGTCTCACGGTAAAAGTCTAAATTTGTTACAAGCAAAACAAAGGGGTTTAGTAGTAACTTCGCGGAAATTATTGACACTTAAGGAAGTGATAGAAAATTATTTGTATAGACCGGAGAGTGGTAAATTTGTAGATCCGTCTTCGGGAGAGTTTTATGACTTGGTACAAGCTCTAGATTACGGCTTAATCGATCCAAGCACGACTGCATTTAAAGATCCGGTTAATAGTTATTTGAAACCTTTACGTCTTGCAATTCAAGACGGAAATATAGATGTAGAAAAGGGGCGAGTTTTAGATTCTAAATCGAAGAAAACTTTCAATTTCGAAAAAGCTCTAGAGCAAGAACTACTCGTCACTTTAAATAAGCCCTTAATCGACGAGTTTGTTCAAAAGGTTGTACCGGAACTTAGCAGGGCTAAAGTGGCGCGAGAATGTCCTCTCGAAGACGCCATTAAGTTTGAGTTACTCAATCCCGAATTGGCGGTTACAAAAGACCCACAAAGTGGCAAATTTTTACCAGTTAGCGAGGCTATTAGTACAAAATTGTTAGATGTTGATAAAATTGTTGTTTTTGATCCTCAAGGTGCGAAAGTTAAATCTCAAATTGTTATTTACGAACAAAATGTTACTATTTATCTAAGAGAACCTTTAAAATTTGTTCAAGCAATAGAATTAGGGTATTTAGATGTTAATTCGGGTAAATTTACGGAACCACAATCCAACGAGGTGATAACTTTAAAAGAATCAATTACTTTGGGTTATATAGACCCAGACACAGCTCTTGTTAAAGACTTAAACAAACAGAAGTTGCTTAAATTGCCGGAAGGCTTTAGAAAAGGGCTAGTAGACTCAGAGAAAGGAAACGTCCTGGATAGCTCTACATCGAAACTTTACACCTTATCCGCTGCTTTAGACAGTGGACTTTTGACGACACCAAACAAAAGTTTCTCACTAATCGAGTCGATCATTTTTGGAATTTATAATCCAACAACTGGAGGCTTTACGGATCCTTTCGTTACGACCACAATTATCGATAGAAAGCGCCTAACACTGTTAGACGCCATAACAGAAAATATGATCGATCCTTCGAGCACAGTGATAAAAGATATAGAAACTGGGTCGGTCGTTCCTTTATTAACTGCCATCGAGAATAAATTGGTCGATCCAATCGGTGGTAGAATTGAGAATAAAGTTGAGAAAAAAACTGTCGATTTTAATAAAGCCCACAAACAGGGGTTGATTATGCCTGCCGAGCAAAGGGTAAGATTTATTTTATTTCGCTATATTTAATTGAATGTAAAAGTTACATTTTAGTTTTGTAACTTTTTCATTTATGCTTGATGGTGATGTGCTTTTGATATGTCTAGTATTGACTTGCAGCTTGTAAAGCATGCAAGGCATCATACACGATCATCTTAATTTTCTAATTTTTCGAGCGGATAATTTTTTGATTCGTGTAAGTTTAAGAGGATGAAATAATCCTTGTTGCTCAATTTGAACAGCTTCGAAATAAAAAATTATAACCGTTTGAAATAATATCATTCATGTAGTATTGGAGCTAGAAGCTAATAGGTTTATTTATTTTTGAGTTACCTACTAAAATTTTTACAGCCAATACTACAAGATAAAATGGTAAAAGGTTAAAAAAATTTAAGGCTTTCTTCCTGCTTGATTTGTGTTTTAAACTGAGTTTAATTTTTTGCAGCAATACCTCTGGAAGCTTTTCATAATTGTGTGGTGGTCGTACTACACATTCACTCATGTTGTTGAGGTGCAGATACTGGCATTAAAGACAGCCGAATGCACATAACTCCTTTAGTGAATTGGCTTGTTGTTCGCTTATAAAAGATTGTTTTTGGAATTAATTAGTTAATACTTATTAACGAGAACTTAATACCAAAAACCGATTAACAGTAAAGTCAACTTTTCCAACATCATGCTTAATTTAGATCGAATTATTCCTAATACGAATCGTTAATAAATAACACACTAGTAATTTGTAATAATGAAATTATAACAAAATTATTAATAGGACAAGTTAACAATTTAAATATAAGAAATTTGTACTATTATTTTGCCACTTTTATTTTGAAGCAAATTAACCTTTTCTTTTATGCATTTTGCAATCGATTAATAACAAATTGCATGATCGTATACCTTCCACATAGTCACAAAGAATAATCAATAAAAGTGACAAAATATAATGATACTTTTCTGTTTTAAAATTTTTATATACTAGGCGTGTTGTTTTAATAATTATTTGAGTTTCTTTACAGGTTGTATTCATTTCAAGGTATAAAATTAATCACAAAAAGACGCATTTTTTGTTTTTTATTTTAAAACTAACATCGATCATTGTGTGAGCTTGAATGCATGTGTTTAGGTTTAGGGTCTTTAGCTTTGCCGTGTGCCTTGCACTGCGTAATCTTAAGTTTAATTATAAGTAGAATTGTTGGCTCAATTATAAGTGAGATTCGATAAACTGATTGCAAAAACATCCGTTATACAGGGTGATTCTAAAATCCTCCACATCGGTTTCTTTTGAATTTTTTTTACTCATTGAACAAAACTCCTTCAAATGATATCAGAAAGAACTGATATCAGAACTGAAGAATAACCTGTATAAATTAAATTATGCTTCATGTTTTGAATCATCCTGTATGTATAAGATTGTATAGCGAAAGCTCAACGAGTTTCACTCATAACTTCAAGCCCCTCAAATAGTACAAAAAGAATATTTATTATTGTATTAGTATCCATCTTCTTAGAATGTCAATTTTTAGGTTGATAATTTATTTCTTAAGTTCTAGGTTTTTTGTTATTTTAAATCTCAGGTAAGGTTGCTAACAGTATGTGTAAGCTTTGCATCCTGCAAAAAAAATTCTCCGTCGAAATGTAAACTCATTTAAACTTAAATTGCAGCAAGCCGTCGAAGAGAAATACAAACTTTGCGACGAGACGTTATCGAAACTGTTAAAATGGATCGGAGAGGTAGAAGATAAAATCTCGAGTCAAGATATAGTGCGTGAAGTAGAAGAAGAGTTGAGAAATCAAATAAATACGATGAAACAAGTCAAAGAGGATTTGGATCTACATGCGAGTCAAGTTTCTCATTGTGGAGAGCAAGTTAGACAACTAGTGTTAACCGGTGGAGACGTACTATCTAAAAGCGAAGTCTCTGGTCTCGAAAAGAGTGGACGTAACTTGAAAACTCGTTACGATAAGGCGGTAGATCGTACCGAAAGATTGCTCAGACGTCTGTTTGCGAGTCGTGACGAACTGTCGAAACTCAAAGGCGAACTTCACAACTTCTCGTCTTGGTTGGATAAAGCTAGGCGTATTTTGGAAGATAAAGAACATTCGTTAAGCGATCTTCAAAGATTAGATGCGAGCGCCGATAGCACTAGAGAATTCGTCTCGGATGTAATTGCCCATCAAGCCGATCTTCGTTTTATTACTATGTCTGCGCAAAAATTCTTTGACGAATCTAAAGAATACTTGAGTGTTCTTAACGAGTTTAGAACGTCTCTTCCATCGCGTTTGCCACACATTGAACCACTTTCATCTCAAGAGTCGCCAGTTCGCAACGAAGTGTCTTATGTCACGCAACAATACAGAGATTTGCTTCATCGTGCTAATAATCTTTCGGACAGACTATCCGGCGTTGGTGGTCGTAGAAGAGACTACAGTGATGCAGTTGATAAAGCGCGTCAATGGTTGAGAGATGTGGAACCTCGCGTTATTAAAGTATTGAACGAACCCATAGCTGGTGACCCTAAAATTGTGGAAGATCAACTGAACCGGGCCAAAACATTAAATAACGAATTTGTAGCAAATGGAAGATTAATCGATAATGCTAAACAGGTTAGTTTCCTTCCCACAAACCAAGTTCGATTGAACTTTATGTATTTTATTTACAGGCAACCGAAGCACTATTAAACTCTCTAAAAGGACAAATATCTCCTTCCGAAATATCGCGCCTCGAACAACCTGTTATTGAATTAAATGAAAAGTACATCCAACTTGGTAATGCTCTAGCAGACCGTTGTCAAGAATTAGATACAGCTCTAGTACAATCGCAAGGCGTCCAAGACGCTTTAGATGGAATCGTAACGTGGCTCAATTCTTCTGAAAATCAGTTTAAAAATTTGCAGAGACCTGCGTCTTTAATCAAGGAACGTTTAGACGAGCAGTTGCGTGAACATCGTGTATTCCAATCGGACATAGATACTCACATCTCTTCCATCGATTCTGTTTATTTATCTGCGAGCGAACTGATCGTATCTTCTAGCAATGCAAGAGTAGCTAAACAAATTGAAACTAAACTAAACGACGTTAAAGTTAGATTTGAGAAACTTCTGGATCGTACCCAAAAACGCGGAGAATTTTTAGAGGAAGTAAATCAAAACTTGATCGTTTTCACTGCCAACTCTGTACAATTTGAACAATGGTATGCGAGTATTTTGGAAGTTTTAGATTCTCGCGATTTATCCAAGCTTAGTATCGAAGATCATGCAATTCGCATGCACGAAGTTGCAGCTCATAGAGACAACAAACGTAAACTGTTCGAAGGAACAATTCATGATGGTAAAGAGCTCGTTAATAAACGCGACGTAACCGACACTCCTCCTGTACGTGATCGCATTAAAGCGATGGAAAATCAGTGGCGAGAATTAAACACCTTACTTGACGAAAAACAAAGATTATCAAAACAACGAGCCGAACAATTAAACATCTACGAAAAATTACGCGATCAAGTTATAGAATGGCTAACTAAAGTGGAGACTAAAGTATCTCGTTTGGAAATAGTCGCCATAGATTTAGAAACTTTAAAGCGACAATATGACGAGTTAAAACCAATATCTAAAGATTACCGCGATTATGCTACCACAATCGACAAAGTCAACGATGTTGGCAATTCCTATGACAACTTATTGAAAGAAGGTCGTCCCGAATCGCCCACTAAGCGTCGCTCTCAACCGTACAGTCCAACCAAAAGAGTGACGAGCACTGTTAGTCCATGTAAGTACTTCGCCATAACGTTTTTTTTAAGTAATTCGTCTTAACAATTTTAGTACTTCGCGGATCTCAAGATGGACGTTCTCCGTCTCCAACTAAGACTCTTAACATTCAATCTCCAATTTCACCCGGAGGTTCCAGTGGCTTTTCATCGCGTCGTTCTAGTCAAGACGGTTTTCATTTGGAAGAACTTTCACCGGTTCAACAACAACTTTCTGAAATAAACCATCGTTACAGCTTCCTCGGAGTTAAAATTAACGATCGCCAATCAGAAATTGATTCGGTTCGTGAGGAAATCAAGAAACACCTGGATAACATCAAAATTCTCATCACATTTTTGGATAAAGTGCAACGTCAACTTCCAAAGAATGCGGTTCCGAATACTAAAGATGAAGCTGATAAAATCATAAAGCAAACTAGACAGGTCTTGGAAGAAATGTACGAGAAGCAGTCTTTGCTCGATTCTACACGTAGTCAAGTGAAAGATTTGTTGAAGAGAAAACCTGGAGCACACGGTGCCGATAATCTTCACGGTGAACTCGAAGATGTAGTTTCAAGATGGAAAAGTTTGAACGATAGATGTAAAGATAAAATCAACTTTATGGAAGCAATGAAGGAGTTCCACGATACTCACGATGCAATGTCATTGTGGTTATCGTCTAAAGAACGCATGTTAACAGTATTAGGTCCAATTTCTAGTGATTCTCGTATGGTTCAATCACAAGTACAACAAGTTCAAGTTTTAAGGGAAGAATTCAGATCTCAGCAGCCTCAACTTCAACATCTTCTTAACGTTGGAAACTCTGTACTATCTTACCTAGACACAAAAACACCAGAGGGGCAAAAGGTTAATGCCAAGTTAATTAGCATTGAACAGCGCTGGGCAGACTTATTGGGTAAATTAGAAGACCGCGCTCATTCTTTGGGTGCCGCTGCCGATACTAGCCGCGAATTTGATGCTCAACATACTCGTTTACGCGATGCGTTACAAGCAATATCTGACAATTTGGACGAGTTACCACTAGATAAAGATCCAGAAGAACAGCTACGTAAGATTGAAAATTTAGAACGTCAGTTAGAGGGACAAAGACCGCTGTTGGCCGATCTTGAAGCTGCAGGAGCACAATTATGCGACGTTCTTAGCGATCCTGCTTCGAGAGCAGACATTCAGGCTAAATTGGCTTCAATTGGAAGACAGTACAATGCTTTGCAAAAGAAGTTAGATCACAGAAAGGCCGAAATTGAAGGTTTGTTTCTTTTTCGTGTTTTTTTAACGTATAATTAATTTACGTTGTGTCAATATATAGGTTCTCTACGTGATGGTCGCCAATTTGAAGCCTCTTGTGCTAAAACTTTGGGGTGGCTATCTGATGAACTTGGTGCTCTATCCGAACGTCTACTCGTGTCTGCTGATCGTGATGTTTTGGAACAACAGTTGGCTCACCACGAACCAATCTACAGAGATGCTCTTGCACGAGAACATGAAGTTATTATGTTACTTAACAAAGGCAGAGATATTATTGCGCGTAACAATAAAACTGATACTAGAGCGTTGCAACGAGATCTTGATAAAATCCAACAACATTGGGATAAATTGCGTAAAGAAACTGTGGACAGACAAACAAGACTTCAAACGTGTATGGTAAGTTGTTTTGAGTTTAATAATTTTATTGTTAATGTTGCATTCAGCGGCGGTGTGTCTCAGGATAGACGAAAAGAAGGAAAAGAAATTTATTTGCAACATACCAGAAAATTTGTTATTTATGAAGCTTTTTGCATGGCTGCCTTATCATTGTCCATTGACAATGGTAAGCTTGGTTCATCATTGAGCTTACTTTGAGTGAGTAGTGTACAATCGGCTCTTATTGTTTAGCCTTTAGTCTCTATCCGGGGACCTCAAAACCGCCACTGGTTGCATTTATGGATATTTGTAGTTTTTACTATAATTATTCGAAAACTTGATATTTTTGTGATTCTTACCTATAGGAACACTGTCGTAAATACTATCGCGCTTTAGAATCGTTCCTTCCATGGCTACGCCAAGCAGAGGATAAATTAGATTCTCTGAAACCATCATCTTTCAAGCGAAAACACATCGAGAAACAACTCAAAGAATTACAAGCATTCCGCAATGATGTTTGGAAACGTTCTGGTGAATACGAAAATAGTCGCTCTTTAGGCGACACATTCCATTCTGCTTGCGATATCGATAAAGAAGTTGTTAAAAACGAATTAACAAACTTGAAGGAACGTTGGGATAAATTAAATAACGATTTACTTGCTCGTACCCAAGCTTTAGAAGATCAAGCTCGCAAATTAGTCGACTTTAACGAAAATGTGCGCGACCTACAGCACGGTTTAGAAAGATGCGAAGATAAACTAGCATCCCACGATGCTCTCGGTGGAGCCTCGCGCGATCCGAAACTTTTAGACAGAATCAGAAGTTTACGAGACGAAGTTGCAAATTTGAAGAAACCTTTACAAAGCGTAAGGAATCAAGCCACAGATTTAGTAAACGAAGCTGCAGAAAATGGAATTGATGCCAATCATTTGTTGGACGAAGTCGACGGTTTAGGAGATCGCATTAATTTGTTGCAAGCTAAATTAGATGATCGTTGTTCTGACTTACAATCAGCCGCAACTGCAGTAACACAATTTAATGACCAAGTAAAAGCTCTAACTCAGGATCTATCTGGCTTGGAAGCCGAATTAGATTCTATGAAACCACCGGGTCGCGACTTCAAAACCATCAGGACACAAATAGAGGAAGTTGTTAAACTCATCAATAAGATCGTAAGAGCATCAGATCACGTAAATGATGCAGTGTATTCTGGAGAACAACTAGTAGATAGTGGTTTTGCTCCAGATACTGCTCAAACAAGACAACAAGTTGATACCCTCAGAAAACAATTAGGTAAAATTGACGAACGTGCCAGAAACAGAGAACACAACTTAGAAAGCACTCTTAAGAAACTAGAAGACTTTTATCTTGCACACGCCGGTGTTTTGGATTATATTCGTGATGCGGCAGATCAGTTGAACAGAATGAAGCCCGTGGCTTCTGAAGTAGACGTTATTAGAAGTCAACAACAAGATTTTAAGAAATTCAGGGCAAAACTTATCGAGCCGGTTGGAAAATCGGTGGACGACTGTAATCGTGTCGGTCAGGGTCTAATTCAATCGGCTGCACCAGGCGTAAATACCAACATCCTCGAAAAAGATTTGGAGAAGATGAACGAGCAATGGAACAATCTGAAGGATAAAATTAACGATCGCGATAGACGCCTCGATGTTGCACTCTTACAATCTGGTAAATTCCAAGAAGCTTTAGATGGCCTTGCTAAGTGGCTTACTGACACTGAAGATTTAGTAGAAAACCAAAAACCTCCTTCTGCAGATTACAAAGTCGTCAAAGCTCAATTACAAGAACAAAAATTCTTAAAAAAAATGCTTTTAGATCGTCAAAACTCGATGTCTTCGTTGTTTAGTATGGGTAATGAAATTGCCAAAGAAGCAGAACCAAAAGAGCGTAAAGCTATAGAAAAACAACTTAAAGACCTCATCGGTCGCTTCGACGCTCTCACAGAAGGTGCCCAACAGCGCACCTTAGATTTGGAACAAGCGATGCACGTAGCTAAACAATTCTTAGATAAACTAATACCGTTGCAAGATTGGTTGGATAAGAGCGATCGCAAAGTTAAAGAAATGGAGTTAATTCCAACAGACGAAGAAAAAATTCAACAACGCATTCGCGAGCACGACATCTTACACAATGACATTTTAAGCAAAAAACCTGATTTTAACGAATTAGCAGATATAGCAACCAGTCTGATGTCTCTAGTAGGTGAAGACGAAGCAAGCACTTTGGCCGACAAACTTCAAGAAGTTGCCGATCGTTACCAGAATTTGGTTGAGACCAGCGAAAGAATTGGTCTTCTTTTGACCGCTTCCAGGCAAGGTTTACGCCACTTGGTGCTTACTTATCAAGATTTAGCCGGTTGGATGGACGAAATGGAACACAGATTAAACAGATACAAAGTGCTTGCTGTGCAGACAGATAAACTTTTGGAGCAAATGGACGATTTAGCCAACTTAACGGAAGACATTTCTAGTCGTCAACAAGATGTTGATAGCACGGTTGATGCGGGAGTCGAATTGATGCGTCATATTTCGTCTGATGAAGCTTTACAACTTAAAGATAAGCTGGACTCTTTACAGCGACGATATAACGAGCTTACATCTCGTGGAACAGATCTTTTGAAGAATGCTCAAGATTTATTACCTCTAGTTCAACAATTCCATAATAATCACAGTCGTCTTGTTCAATGGATGCAAGCTGCTGAAGTTATTTTGCAGTCTGCCGAACCAAGCGAACACGATATTGCACGTTTGGAAGTAGACTTACAAGAACAAAGATCTATATTAGAGGCAATAAATCTTTTAGGACCACAATTATGTCAATCTAGTCCTGGTGAAGGTAGTGCAACGATCGAAGCTATAGTTACACGAGATAATAGACGTTTTGATTCGATTGCCGAACAAATTCAACGCCGTGCCGAACGTATTCATATGGGCAAACAGCGAGCTCTAGAAGTTACCGGCGATATTGACGAATTACTGGAATGGTTCCGCGAAGTCGAAAACCAAATAAGAGATGCAGAAAAACCATCGGCCGAACCAGATTTAATTCGTGTTCAACTTAAAGAACATAAAGCTCTAAATGACGACATATCTAGTCAAAAAGGTCGCGTAAGAGATGTGTTAGCGACTTCTCGAAAAGTCTTACGAGAAACTTTACCGAGTGAAGATACTTCGGTTATAAGAGAAAAAATGGAAGATTTGCGCGAAATTATGGATACAGTATCGGCTTTAAGTTCTGATCGTTTGGGCATACTCGAACAAGCTCTTCCTCTTGCGGAGCATTTCCACGATACCCATTCCGTTCTTTCCAATTGGTTGTGTGATATGGAAGAACAAATTTCAATGCTTGCTATGCCCGCTTTACGTCCTGATCTCATTGCTCAACAACAAGATCGTAACGAACTGTTCGTTCAGTCTATCAATGAACATAAACCTCTAGTGGATAAACTCAATAAAACGGGAGAAGCTCTCATCAAGCTTTGTAACGACGACGATAGTTCGAAGGTGCAAGAAATTTTGGACGGCTGCAACGAAAGATATAACTCGCTTCGTCTCGAGTTACGCGAACGCCAACAAGCACTCGAAAAGGCTTTACAAGAAAGTTCTAAATTCGCAGACAAATTAGAAGGCATGCTCCGAGCCTTAGCAAACACGGCAGATCAAGTTAACAATCAAGACCCTATTTCTGCTCATCCACCAAAAATAAAGGATCAAATTGATGATAATAATGGGTTAGTCGGAGATTTAGATAAACGTAAAGAAGCTTACGCTGCCGTTAAGCGTGCCGCGGACGATGTCATCAACAAAGCAGGCAACCGTTCTGATCCAGCAGTCAAAGACGTGAAACGTAAATTAGAAAAACTAAAGAACTTGTGGGATGACGTTCAGAAAGCTACCAACGATCGTGGTCGTTCTCTTAAAGACACATTGGGCGCCGCTCAAAAGTTCTGGAAAGAACTTCATTCTGTAATGGCAACTTTGAGAGATTTAGAAGATTCTCTCAATTGTCAAGAGCCTCCAGCCGTCGAACCCAAGATCATTCAACAACAACAAGTTGCTTTACAAGAAATTAGAAACGAAATTGATCAAACCAAACCCGAAGTGGATCAAGTTAGAGCTTCGGGACAAGAACTCATGCACTTGTGTGGAGAACCGGATAAACCGGAAGTTAAAAAGCATATTGAAGATTTGGATAATGCTTGGGATAACATCACGGCTTTGTTTGCTAAACGTGAAGAAAATTTGATCGACGCTATGGAAAAAGCCATGGAATTCCACGAGACTTTACAGGTAAAACTGACGTTTAATTTTGCGTTTTAAAAGTGACGATTTTTTGTTTTAGAATTTGTTGGAATTCTTAGGCGAGGCCGAAAATAAATTTGCTCGCATGGGACCTCTAGGAGCCGATATTGATGCTGTAAAACGTCAAATTGAACAACTTAAGAAGTTTAAAGCTGAAGTGGATCCACACATGGTTAAAGTTGAGGCCCTTAATAGGTCAGTTTTACAATTTATTTGTGTTAAGGTTAAACTTAATATTATGTGGTTGTAAACTATCACTAACAATTTTTTTCTTTTTCTTTGACGTGTCGTCCAACCAACAGGAGTCTTATCAGGCAAGACAATTTAAATGAGCATTTTTGCATTTTTTAGCATAATGTGTTAATGCATACTGTGGTTTTGCTTGCTTGTTATATTTAATGCTTTACGATTTATTTTTGGTCGATATGTTTGGTCGTTTAGACAAACATTTGATTAGTGATGAACAAGACTTTCTGTTCTTGGTCTTACAAGACAAAACCAATACCTATTTTCCTTACTGCAAGTTGAGTAAGCTAACTCACCTTGTTCATCACTACATTTCATTTTTTGAAAACTCGATTTTTTTTTCTGTTTGGTGCTTGCTGTCCAAATAATTTTTGATGTCACAAAAGATATCGCTGCCTCACAAAGCCATTTGCCAATAGCGTTAAATTGTTTGTGCTCCAGCTTTCAAACGCTTTCTTGTGTTTTATGTGACCAAACGCCTTACCAGCTTTGTGTGTGCTATTTTTTGCTTTACTGTAGTTAGTAAAATAATCTTATATCAAATCTCTACTTGTAGGCAAGCTCAAGAGTTAACAGAACGCACGTCTGCCGATCAAGCTGCTTCCATCAAAGAACCACTTGTGGCAGTCAACAAACGCTGGGACGAATTGTTACGAGGAGTAGTTGAGCGTCAACGTCAATTAGAAAACGCTCTATTACGACTTGGACAGTTCCAACACGCTCTTAACGAACTCTTGGTTTGGATTGGTAAAACCGATACGACATTGGATGAGCTCAAACCCGTTGCTGGAGATCCTCAAATTTTAGAAATTGAGTTAGCAAAACTTAAAGTCCTCGTAAACGATATTCAGGCACATCAAACTAGCGTCGATACTCTGAATGATGCGGGCCGACAAATTATCGAAAGCGGTACAGTTTGTTTCTTTAACATAAAATGATTTTATTTTTTAATTTTGGTTACTATTAGGAGCCGACGAAGCTTCCGTTACACAAGAAAAACTAAATACTTTGAACAGTGCTTGGCGTTCCTTGATGCGAAAAGCTGCAGATAGGCAACGCGAACTTGAAGACTCTTTACGGGAAGCTCAGCACTTTAACGCCGAAATTCAAGATCTGTTGTGTTGGTTGGGTGATGTTGATGGTATAATAGCTGCCAGTAAACCAGTTGGTGGTCTCCCTGAGACTGCCAGCGAACAGTTGGAGAGGTTTATGGAAATCTACAACGAAATTGAAGAAACAAGACCTAAGGTTGAAACAGTATTAGCCCAAGGCCAAGAGTATTTACGCAAAGGTAAGTAACATGCTACTATACGGACTTTTACTGAATTTTTGTGTTCAAATTGTTAATAATTTTTCATTTTGCTAAACCTAAACTATAAATAACTTGTTAGGCTCAAACGCGGCGTCAAATCTCCAACACAATTTGCGTACACTGAAACAAAGATGGGATTCCGTTACATCTCGTGCAAACGATAAAAAGATCAAACTTGAAATTGCTCTCAAAGAAGCAACAGAATTTCACGATGCCTTACAAGCTTTTGTGGATTGGTTGACGAACGCTGAAAAAGTTCTTTCGAATCTCAAACCAGTGTCGCGTATTTTGCAAATTGTACAAGAACAAATCGAAGATCATAAAGGTTTCCAGAAAGACGTCAGCTCACATCGCGAAACGATGCTCAATTTAGACAAGAAAGGAACTCACTTGAAATATTTCAGCCAAAAACAAGATGTTATTTTGATCAAAAACTTACTAATAAGCGTGCAACATCGTTGGGAACGCGTTGCCTCTAAATCGGCAGAACGTACAAGAGCTCTTGATCTTGGTTATAAAGAAGCCAAGGAATTCCACGACTTATGGGGAGGATTGATGGATTGGCTTACAGAAACAGAAACTTCTTTGGACGAACATTTATCTGATGCTGCCACTAATGATCCTGAAAAAATTAAACAGCGCCTGGCTAAACACCAAGAATTCCAGCGTGCTCTTTCTGCTAAACAAACCACATACGATAACACGATGAAAATGGGTAAACAATTGAAAGACAAAGCAACCAAGAATGATGAAACAATCTTGAAACAAATGTTAGTCGAACTGAAAAACAAATGGACATCAGTATGTAATAAAAGCGTCAACAGGCAGAGAAAGTTGGAAGAAGCTTTACTTTACTCCGGTCAATTCAAAGATGCTATTGCGGCTCTCTTGCAATGGCTTAAGAAGGTTGAAAAGGATTTGTCGTCTGACGGACCATTGCATGGAGATATTGATACGGTAAATCAACTCATGGATCAACATCGTCACTTTGAGCACGATTTGGAAGGGCGCAACGCTCAGATGGAAACTGTTATGAGAACTGGTCACGAACTCGAAGTTAAAGCGAACAAAGTAGACGCAGCCGCTATAAGATCTCAACTAAATGAACTAAATACTCTTTGGGATGTGGTTTCGCGACTTACTCATCGTAAAACAGGCTTATTGGAAGAAGCTCTGCGTGAAGCCGAGCGTCTACATAAGGCAGTTCATATGTTGTTAGATTGGCTATCTGATGCAGAAATGAAACTGAGGTTTGCAGGTAGGTTTTAAAAACTTTTAGGTGGAATGTAGATTAAAATTGTCTATTAATTAGGTAATACACCCGAAGACGAAGCAACAGCTTATGCTCAGTTGGAAGTTTTAGAAAAAATTAGACGCGAACTTCAAGATAAAGAAATCGAGAAGGACAACACGTTGAGCTTGGCACAAGGAGTTCTCGTTAAGGCGCATCCAGATGCCGTGAATGTAATCAAACATTGGATTACCATCATCCAGTCTCGATGGGAAGAAGTGTCGCAATGGGCTCAACAACGGTACCAAAGATTATCATCTCACATGCAGTCGTTGAAAGATCTAGACGAATCTTTGGAAGAATTATTAGCTTGGTTGCAAGGTCTCGAACATACTCTTATGTCTTTGAGGCAAGAAGAGCTACCTATGGATATACCCATCACGGAGCAACTTATTGCCGACCATAAGGAATTTATGGAAAATACTCAAAAACGGCAATTGGAAGTCGATCGCATTTGTAAAGCTAAACAAATCAAACCGGCAACCGGTGTTAAAGATCCCAGAAAGCTTTCGAAAACCAAGACACCTATGTAAGTATTTGTTTACTTTAGGATGTTCTAATTTAGATTTTAATGAATTATTCTTGTTTTCAATAAGTATTATATTTAGCATTTTACACACATCACAGTATTGTAGAAGTTGCAATTGAAGTAAATGTATATCGTATAAGTTGCACTTGCAAGTTTTATTAGTGTGATGGTAAGGACACTGTTTTAGCTCTTTTTTCATTTGAAATTAGTTGCACACTATTTAGTCCATTCACATGTAAATTTATGTACGCTTAGTATTTTATAAGTATATGTTCTCATCAATGCATGTTATATGTTTCTGCTTTTCACCATCAGTCGTGGCTCGCAGCATGACGTGCGTGAAACCTCACCCGATAACTATGGCTCTCTTGGCCGTAAGCAAAGGTACGATAAATGCTTTTTCTCGCTTTTGTGATTTAAATTTTGCACGCATTTTCTTTTTATTTGTAAATAATATTCTACAAGTGTATGTTTTTGTGCTTGATTTTAGCTTCAAAGGATCTCGCGACCTGCTATCGCATCGCAAAGGAAGGTTAGAATCTTTATTTCATTTCTCAGTTTTCTATAACATAATTTTTGTAACTTAGCGAAATTACTTACATCTTTTTATACTTCCAAGTTTTAAATTTGGCACCTCTGAGTATGAGCTTATTCTAAATCGAATCTATTTTCTATTTAAATCTTTTTTTAACTGATCGGTTCAGTTTAAATGTATATCCTAGCTTTGGCATGAGAATAAGCCATTTTTGAAAATTTTTAAGCTTTTGTAGCAGGCTGCACGAATATAACTGTGTCTGCACGAATATAGTTATAATATAAGTTTTGTTGGGGATCAAACAGTTGAATAATGGCGTAGCTACAGGGATCCAACGCTTAAACTGTAGTAAGATGGGGCAAATGCAATGGAGAGAGTGTACAAGGAATATACGATGATAAAATAACAGAAATTATTATATTAGACACATAAATTACTTGGATGAACATTAAAGACCATTAAAGAGACCGAAGGATAGTTGGTTCTTCGTCTCTCAAGAATAAGGCCAACTCAGGGGTGTACTTTCAAGTATAACCCTTTTTAATTTATAAAAAGAAGTTACGTTAATATTTTGAGATTTGATTAATTTAATATGATGTGTTAGTCTCGAAAAGATTGATAGAATCTTGAAATATTAACTGTTTACTAACTTACCATAAACTTATTATTTAATTCTAACCTTTTTTTGTATTTAATGTAAATTTATACAGTAAGTCATTATACTAGGGTTCTCAGCGGCACAAAATGTTCACTCTGTTGGCATTTTGAGAATAAAAGCTGACGCCTATCTAATTATGTCATAAAGACTTCTTATTGCCCTTTTGGCAGAAAATATTTTGGTATATAGCCCGCGCTTTCCTTGAGTTATCTCGACAATTTTAGATAGCGCTATTTTGCGTTGAACGATTTTTTGGCGAATTCGTGTCTGATAAATAATGTCAGCTTTTGGTCTCAAATTTCCCACAAAGTCATTTTTAAAGCATCCGAGTACTCTACTATTATATGCTATTAGCAGTTGTGCATGTTTTTATGATTTTCAACAGTCGCACCAGTCCTGGTCGAGAGCTTAGTCCTGACCCGAACATACCCCACATCGGACCACGTTTCCCGCCTGCTGGAAGGTACATTATTGTAGATAACAATTATATTTCATATTGATGTAAATTTATTATTTGCACTTGTGTATATTAATGTAAAATTTGGCTTTCATTATTTTGTTTGGTTGAAGTGAATTTTGTGCGTTTAACCATTATTTTATAAGTTTAACAAATCGTTACTAATAACAAATTATTCCTATTTAGCGCCGAGCCCGAATTTAGATCACCTAGAGTTAAATATTTGTGGGATAAATGGCGCACCGTTTGGATGTTGGAGTGGGAAAGACAAAGGCTACTTTACGACCATTTGGCTTACCTGAAGGAAAAAGAACGTGCAGACAACTTCTCGTGGGACGATTGGAGAAGAAGAGTTAGTTTTTTTACTTTATTAATTTACTGTTCTTTTTATAAACAACGATGATTGCAGTTCTTGAAGTTCATGAATCATAAAAAGTCTCGTCTCACGGACTTGTTTAGAAAGATGGATAAGGATAATAACGGTTTGATTCCAAGAGATGTCTTTATTGACGGAATTATAAAAACCAGTAAGTATCACCAATTTGAAGTCTGCAGAGCAGTTACCTAATGGATATTAGGTTGACTCAGTTTTATTAGCTTATAATGAAAACTGTACGACTGTTTTTTTCACCTTTTCAGAGTTTGATACTTCTCGATTGGAAATGAAAGCGGTGGCGGACATGTTTGACCGTAATAACTGTGGGCTTATCGATTGGAAAGAGTTTATAGCAGCTTTGCGTCCGGATTGGCAAGAAAAGCCTCAAGATGCAGATGCACAAAAGATTCACGACGAAGTTAAACGTTTGGTTATGTTATGTACTTGCAGACTGAAATTTAAAGTATTCCAAGTTGGAGAGGGCAAATATAGAGTAGGTTTTCAATTTACGTTTCAGTTTTAATTTTACTTATTCGACTTGGTTACAGTTTGGTGACAGCCAAAAATTGCGTTTAGTGCGTATCCTTCGTAGTACTGTAATGGTACGTGTAGGCGGAGGGTGGGTTGGGCTAGACGAATTTTTAGTTAAAAATGATCCTTGTCGAGGTAAGTGTTCTTTTTAATTTTTTTTTCTAAATTACAAGTTTGATTTACTGATTTTCAACCGATTAGTCAATCGATAATTAAATTTAAGCGTTGTACATTAAAATGGGGGAAGTAAATAATTTAATTTAACAATACGTTAAAATTATAATATTTTTGAGTGAAACTAAAATTTCGAAGCTTAATATTTTTAGCTTATATTGACCAAAACTTACATCACAAATAATAATAATAATAAAATTAATATAACTAAAAATAATTAACTGTCTCTCCTGAGGAAGCAATTCTAAGCATAATACGCTTATGCTTGTGCCTTTATATTTACACCACATGTAATTAATCATATTAAGATTATTATCACGTAAACTTGCAGTAATTGATGTTATTAATTTCTCGAGCTTTTTAGAGTTTGAGATAATTTTTCTACATGGCTATAGTTGCAACATACTAATAATAATATTTTTGTCTTGTTCTCCTTACCTTCGATCCTTACCTTTTTAATTTATTTAATATTTTTTATCATTATATGTGCCATAATCATTTTAACTGTTATTAATACACATCATGCGCTTATGTCTGTGTGTGATTTATGTTATAATATATAAGTTACACTGGTATTACCTTTGCCTCATCCTGATAAACCCGAGCAACATGAGCCTTGGTGCTTTTTCGGTAAGAATGTGTGTTATAATATTAGCAAATTTCTATAGTAAGTTCAAAAATTTTAAATAAACTTACGATAGAATTTTTCTTTTGTGTGTTATTGCATGTTTTACACTTTGTTATTTTATGATAATTTTAAGTTACACCGTGTGTTGTTTTGTATTTGCTCATAGTTAGTGCTAGCAATTACAGTTTGTTGTTTTTGTTGTTTGCTTTTCATAATTGAGAATAGAAACGTTTCGGTTCAATCACTAAAATTAAATTGAAACGGTTTCCAAGTGAAGAAGCAGCTTTTATATGCCCATCTCTTACAATTTTGCGAGATAGGTATTATCGAGTATTAGTTGCTTACTTCGTTACATACATTTATTAAAATTTTTTTTACTTTAAATCCTAAAAATCCGATTCCTCGATTATTTATTATTTAAAAATGGTAAAATTTTATTCGTTTTTGTAATTTTGTTTTTCTTTTTCTTTTTTCTCATTCATTTGTATTTGGCACCTTACTTTCCTTGTACCTCTACCAATGCGCACGCAGCCAAGGGTCGCACGAACATAGAGCTTCGTGAACAATTCATCCTAGCAGATGGAGTGTCGCAATCAATGACCGCATTCAAGCCTAAAACATCAGCCTCGACACCTGGCTCGGGCTCTTCCGCTAATTCACTTCGCACTCCTAATGCTGGGCCCATCACTAAGGTATATGCACATCATTATAAAATTGTGCCGTATAAGAAAGCTATTTTGATTTAAAAATAATCGACAATTGTGTTTTATTTGTATTCTCAGAATGTGATTTGAATTGAAAGTGTTTAAGTTATCATAAGTAGGTTTATAGGTTTTTCTTCTAGTCGGATAATTTTTGTAATAATTATAGTGTACATGAATTTTGCTTTTTGCCAGTCTGTCATCTCATGCTTAGTGTAATAGTTTTAATATTTGTTGCCTTTTACCTATAGATTCTGGTTATTTGTATAGGTAGCTGAAAATCATTTATAAAATAAGTGCTCGAGTTGGACAAGATAAGAACCTGATGACTATTAAAGATGAATGGTGCATGATACAGTGTGATGAGTATCATAGATGTGTGATACTCCTACATGATACTTTCAATTTAGGTACTAGAGATGTAAGGTGGATGTTTGGTATGTTTTCTGGTACTATTTGAAGTTATTTTTCTTGATGAACCTAAAAACGATTTGATAGGGGTCTTTTATTAATAAAATTTTCAATTTGAAAAAGGTGAAGTAAATGAAAATCGAGTAGTAAATAATAGTTAGTTGCAGGTAAATATGATATCAATATTTTTTGTAAATAAAAGTTTCCAAAATTTTGTCAAATAACAGTTTTGGACTCGTTTTTGCCCCTAAATGTGAACCAAGAAATTTCCGGTGCAATGAAATTGCGAATGAGTGTTGTCTGAAAATCACGATGGCGTACTAGCCTAAGCTGTGAAGTTATTATGTTGTTTTGATTATATTTAGTATCATTCTTTAGCCTGTAAAGAGACTTGATCGCTTTTTGTTAAAAAAATTTTAAAAACTCTACAAGAAGATTTGCAGAAAAAATCTTTTTAAATATTTCCTAGGGCTTGAAGATGACGGGAAAGCACTTAATATGGGACTGATAACAGTTATGGCAATTCAAATCAAGAACGCTTTCTAATAGCTCAATAAAAGTTTTATGACAAAACCTCTGTTTCACATCAACTTTGAATTCTAATGTGACTGCTTTGAAGACTGTTAAAAAGTCGTCAAATCGTAGATATAAAAATTAGTAAAAGCTACAGAGTACCTACTAATAAAAGAAAAAGTAATTTAGTATTTACTTAATTTAATTTTAATAACTGAAAAGAATTTTATTTCTGAGAATATGAACAGTTTTCTACAAGCAAATTTAAATCAAAATAGTTATTATCGGCCGTTAAAATTTAAATATTTCTCTTTATATTTCTTTTATTGTTAAGTATATTTTGCACTAAATTTTTCAATCAGTTGTGTCTTGACATTAAAATTGCCAAGCTGTCGATTTATATCGTAGTTTAAGAATGTTACACGAGCGGGTGTTGATCAAATTTGCCTAAAAATCGTCCTTAAAGAGTACATTTAGATCACGTAAGTTAAGCATGCATTTGTTATTGTTTGTCGGTGGCATTTTTGTGTTATTTATTAACATCGATCGTAAATCCAGGTATAGTATGAAATTAGTTTTTAAATACATTTTGTTTACTTGTTAAGTACCGAGGTATACCTCAGGAGAGCAGCGATAGTTGATTGATTTTCTAGAGATGTTTGTGTTTTAGCAATGCTTTTTGTTCTTTACTTCCTTCTTTATAATGGAATTTTAATTATGAAGCGATGCAAAATTTTGTTCGATTTGTAAAACAAATATAGGTTATCGTTAATTAATGAATCCTTGCGACTTTCTTTTTTTTGTTGTAAAACAATGGCATGTAACAGTCAGGGTGTTTTGAGATCAATTTTTCAAAATTATTAATGCACGAATAATAGTCGTTTTTAATTTTTACCACCTAGTGAGCTTTTTGAATCTAATAGTTTTTGTACTAATCTCACTTTTTTCGGTAAAAGATATTCCATTAAATGTTTACATTTTTGTTCTTAAATTTTGCTATTATTTTTGGCGTACGATCTTTAGCCGAAGAGCATATGGCCGAATTGATGCCTATATTTGAACAACTACGAGCCAAAGGAGAAGTTGGCAACGCCTATCCAATGCATGTGGGTTCAACTTCGAGCCCTACCGTGCACATGACACATGCCAATCCAAATACTTGCCACTGGGTAATGACACTCTTTCTGTTTTTTCTTATGTACACTTGGTGTGGTGGTTGTTATGCTGTAAGGAGTTTTCGTGTTTTTCTGAACGCATTTTTCATTTTACAATAATTCTTCATTTGACGAAATTCTAATGATATCGAGCAACATCATTTTTGGGGGAAAGCAAATCAAAATTTTTGATAAAATTTAAAGAATAACTTACTATCTTCATAACATAATAGAAAAAACAAATATGGGAGCGAACCATTCCGCTAAACAGCTACTTTTGTTTATAATTGTAAAATGAAAAATTTGCGGCTTTACGTGTCGTGCATGTACTTAACTTTAAGGAAAATGCTGAATAATGAAGGGTGATCTCGTTAGAATAGTTAGAATTTGTGTGTTTTTATTGCTGAAATAGTTGTACACTTTGTTTGTCAAATTTTTAAATAATTACAAAACCCCTGAATGAGTGCAGTGCCAAATAAATACATCGATGTATTTTTATGGTACTATTTTGATTGCGATACAGTTGCTGTAATTGGTCCAATGCCAGATCATCATAAACTTTTGTACCTGTCTCAAGTTCCTATGGTAGGTATTTTTTGGCAAGGTACAGTATTAGTTAGGCCCAATTTATTTTTATTCACTTTTAATCACGTTCGACCCCCAATAATTCTATTAATACACTATTGTTTTGAAACGCCACTTGCTAGAGTGTCACAAATAAATTTTGAATACTTCAGACCACAGTTTATTTTAAATCAACTTTTGTTGTTTTTATTATGTAATTCAACGGATCAAACTTGTTAAAAGTTACTTAATTTTATATAAAGATTTGCTTAATATCGGCCGTCTTAATATCTAAGGTAAGATTTGGTAAGAAGGTAAGCGTTGCTTAACAGTTTGGTGAGATATTTTATTTTGTGTAGACTTAAGTAAACAATAATAGTTTTTAATTTAATGCAATCGAGTTACTAAAAAATCGATATGAGCACTTATGTACTATGAATTCAAAAAAATCAATTATCACCCACTTCGAAATTATTACGTTAGGACTTGATCACATTTTATTTCGTGTAGTGCCTAGACCAGTCTTTAAGAGTGCAAACTTTTGCGACGACACAAATAAATTTATTTTTAGTATAATTAAATATTGTACGTATTTAGTTTTGAATTTGCTTGGTAATTCGAAGTTTTCACCTAAAAATAATATTTTAAGAAGTTAATACGTTGAAACTAACGATCGTTATATGTTAGGTTCGAGAACGTTCGGCAAGATCGGTTCCGATGAGTTCTGGGGGCCCTACGAGAGCGTCAAAATCGTCTTTATCGGCCGGTACACCAGAATCGCTATCTGATACAGAGGGGCCATCACGCACACCACGTAGACCTTCGTACAGATCCTCACTTACGCCGGGCGGGTCACGACCAAGTTCGAGACCCGCTTCGAGAACAGGTAGCAGACCTAGTAGTAAACCACCCTCAAGGCACGGTTCTAATTTGTCGCTCGATAGTACAGGTAACTATTAAGTTTTTGTAAAGTAACTCGTGTATGCTTTATGTATATTTTTAGACGATACTCCATCGAGAATTCCAACTCGGCGAACTCCTATTTCATTTCGTACTCCAACCACTTCGTCCTCTAAAAAGGTGACCACTTCCAATGGTTTATCTTCTTCGAGGCCGAGAACACCAACAAGTTTGATGTCGCCCACTAGTCCAGCCGGAAGGTAATTTAAAAAAATCGCTTAGCAAAACTTATATTATACAGGGTTGTTCGTTAATATGGCAAAGTAGCTTATTAGCCATTAGCAAAATTTACTTATTATATTTGGTGCACCCTGTGCTGAAATTATTTAAAAAAGAGTGCGTTTTAAAATAAAAAAAACGCTCATTATTAACTACTAAGCATAGAAAGCTACTTTGTCACACTAATGAGCAATTAGCGCTTGTTAATTTTACTAGAAAAAATCGGTATAAATTAATTTGTTTATACTGGGTGGTCTCTTTTTATTAGCTAGTCAATTTTTTTTGCAATATAGAACATACAAGAACAATTTGTAGAAAAAAGTTTTTTAATTCTATTTCATTTATAACGATCAAAATAATCATTTTACATAACACTTATAGCCTATTTTGATTTATCATTATTAGGACACTGCCTGGAGTTTTTTCTGTAATGTAATAAATGATAGTACAACAATTTTCCACTATTTATGTAAATTTTCATTAATCTGTTTTAAGGCAGGTGCTTCATAGCTTGCCCAAAAAAATTATTTACTATAGAGTCCTCCAAAGAATATTCTAGAGGGTTTTCCATTTGAAAAATCATAGTTTGATATTTTTCCTAAAAACCAATAGATTATGAAAAATTATTTTAGATGTTATGGTAGTAGATAAATATAATACATAGTAAAATTAAGAAATTTTCTTGAAACTATTTCTTTTATTTCCAATATCACCAAACATACGGATTGACTAATGAAAAGCAAACCACCAGGTATTTTGTTTGAAGAATAATCAACTGAAATTATTTTAGTTGGTGTATTTAAATAAATTATTGTAACTTCAAGTATAATTATATAATAAGTACGTTTGAAATAAGTATTGAGAATGCATTAGTATGATGATTGTTTAATTAGCTTTAAATTAATTGCATTTTCAACATTGTAACAAAATTGCTTTTAAAGTTGCGTCGTAATAATTTTTAAATTAAATTCTACTCATAAATTTAAGTTGAAAATTATTTCGAGCATAACCAATTCGAACAGCATCCGACTAATATAGCAACAATTCTAACCCTAGTAAAACCGGCATACCCAGAGCATCAAGCATACCGACATTATTAACTGCTACTACTTCGAGGTAATTGTCATTTACTATAATCACACAAAAATTATTTGCTAAAGTAATTGTAATTTGTTGGTGTTGGGTAGGTCTCGCATTCCCGTTTATATGGGTGTTGGTGACTCTGATTTGGAATCACCATCTACAAGCTCATGCTCTGTTTCACTTTCTTCTGGGTAAATTAACCATTAGTGTGCATGTTTTTCAAATTTCTTGTTTTAATTACGTATATAGAAATGGATTTTCTTTAACTAGTACTTTCTTTTATGCTACTAACCAGTTCAAAATCGTTGGGAAGTAAATCAAGAATACCTATTAGTGTTAGGTACGATGTGTTTTTATATTTCGTGTTCATTTATTCAATACCCGAGGTACACCAAATTACGGATATTTGATCCAGAAGCTGTACAAAGGACCTTATTAGCATTTGTTTCTAAACGTAGCGCCAATTCTGGTGTGCCTCATAGATTGTAGTTGCCTCTTATGGCCAAATCAAAAGCTGCACGCATTATTGAACTGCATGTATTACAAAAAAATATTTTTTCCGCCATCTTCATTATTGAAGTTGTATTTTCTGTTTTTTTGTCTTCAAATGGTTTTTCAACAGAATGTAAGAAATAAGTCTCATTGCAAAAATAAATATAAACGAAGGTGGCGAAAAAATTGTAAGTGTAATTCTGAAGTAAAGTGCCTTCCTTGGGTGAATAGTAACCCTCGCGTATCCTGTCATTCGTTTAATTTCATCCGAGGCCAGAAATGATGCACTTTCCTTCTTTGTTATACCATTACATCAATTAAATTATGCTTTTGCTAAGTTAAATCGGGCTCTAGAAATACTGAGGGTTGAAGAGTTTCCAAGATGACCAACCCATTAACCTATTCTAAATGTATATAATTTTACAATATTTTAGATTTAACTGTCCTAAGCTAATAATTAATTTTCCTCGTGTGTGTATTTAACTAGGCCACTGTTCAAGACTCCCACCAGTAACGTTCCAACACTAAGGACAACATCTAGGTAATTTAACCGATTAAAATATTTAACTGTAAAAAAATAGTTTTGATTAACGTTTTTGTTAATTGTTTTAAAAAATTCTAATTTGGTTTGGTGCGTAAAATACAAAAATTAAATTTTAACAGAACTCGAACGCCTTCAGGATCTAATACTCCGGTTCCGTTTGGAGTTCCAACGGCCACTTCGAAACTTTTGAGAAAATCGAGTGGAGCGTCGGATACGTCAAGAAGTCAATCTAAGAGAACAACAACTACTACGACGACAACAACAATAACAAAGGAACCGTTTCGACTTTAGATATTATTACTAATTGATATATTCCATTCTAATATTGACTGACAATTTAGCTAGGTTTTAATTTATAAATTGTGCATATTTTTGTATGCTACATAAAAGAATGTGGCCTTATATTGACGTATTGTAAAGAATCGCCAGTTTATTTGCTTTACGACAATTTAATGCTAAAAGGAGGTTTAATGCACTAAATATCTCACTTTATTATTATTGGATTTAGAATCTTGTTTTATTTCCCCTTTTTTTTTAATTTATTGTTTCTGTATGTACATGTAAATTTTATATAGTTGCCATACAAAAATTTAATTTTTCGTTTATTACAGAACTTCTGTACTTTTCGTTGGTTTTAAAGGGACCAGTTTTATATATTTTTTTATTGTTTACTAATGTCTTAACAATTGGTTTATTATTTCATATGGCTACTGACACTAAGATATTAATTATTGTTAAAATTCGACACTTTATTTTTTTTAAACTTTCTTATTTTCATAGGAAGGTCCTCAATGTATAAAAAAATGTGTATGTTTACCATGAAAGTGAACGGCTTTTAAAAAAGGCCATCAGTCAGAATATTTATTTGCAATGTATTTTTAAATTTTTATTATGCTTGTATTTTAATTACATTGTTATTTAATAAACTAAACTTGATTAATTATTTTTTTGCTTTGTTTTTATTATACAACTTGTTAGTAGGATTGACTGCCACTTAGGATTGTCAGACCTTCCACATTCGATAGAAGTATTTTCAACTTGATTAAAATCTTTCGCGTTTCTCAATGCTAGTCTATTATTGTTAGCTTTGCCATTTTAATATTTTGGTTCCTTAGTATTCATTGGGTGTGTTTATCGGACAAAGCTGCTTAAAGTAATCAGTTAATTATGCTGCTGTACTGACTCTCAGCACACGCTTTAGCGGATTGTAAGCAGATGAGTGTCGGCATGGTTGACTGATTACTTTAAGCAGCTTTATCCACTAAATATAAATATACATGTAAATATAGTTTTATACGATGGGTTGCATATGTAAAAGATTTAAAACTTATTTTACTGTGAGCAGTGAGCACAGACTTGTATATAGTAAATATACTGCCATTGTGCCAGTACATACGGAGCTGCGCTTGGAAAAACAATTCACACATGGGCGTCGCTATTATGACGTTAAGAACTTGTCGAGTTTGTGCTTTTGAACGTCCGTAACGCACTGCGCGATTTTAATTCAAATTATATGCAATTTCTTGCTACCCAGTTAATTTTACAGCAAAGGTAAATAGAAGTAGAAATGTCAGTTTGCTGTTTTAAGTTTTACAGGTGAAATCGTTAAATACGTATGCACACCATTTAGCAGCCTGTATAATTCTTAATTAAAATTGAATTCTAAATGTGACGTCATTAGAGCAGAAAAAGCAAGGCAAACAAACGCTTTAAATTGGCTCGTTTTACTTCAAGCAGATCGGAGCAAACAAATAAACAAACCTATTTTGTTTATACTTATAAAGTTATGATATAAGTTAAACTTTATAAATATTTTGTGTTCTCAAGGTATACTGAAAGTAGGCGACAATTGGGGTTACCTGATTTGGGAAAAAATGCGAATGATCCTTGTAAAAGTAATTCTAATACTGTTTGTGCTCTTTATTTCTCACCAAAGAGCTTTCAGCAAAATGGGTGATTGAAGACTAGTGCAATACCAACTTTAAATTTGAGACCACAACCACATTTAGAGCCTCATGCGCAGCTCGTTTTGTTTTACGGTAAATGTCTTAATTGTAGTCATCTAATCCTAGTTCTGTCAAGCTAAGAAAACAACACAAAAACGCGATACCCTATCAATTTGCTATTTTCACTTTTCAGTGTGGGAGTTCGGAAATTATGACGTCATTGAATGAATCGGTAATCGACTAATCGTTGTAAACGGTGGGCACACTTATAATTTTGGAACAACCGTGAGAAGTTATCAAAATCCAATAACGGAACCCACCCTCATAGTAGAAAAGTACTCATGCTCATGCACCAGCATGCACTCATATGCCGTTATTTGGTACTTTTTAAAATAAAAGCGGCAACTTCAAATCTCTTTTAATTTTGTTGATTGTGTGTAGATGGCGGGACATACCTCAATCCGTGTTTAATAACAACAACAACATAACCTAATTTGTGGTTAAACCGTTTAATTATTGTAGTATGTCGCACTTTTAGGTAAAACTTTTATTTAAAGCTAATGAGTATGTATTGGAGACATTGCGCCGTGATCGGCTGCGAAAACATTGAGACAAATGAGAAAATCAACTATCACATGTTTCCTAAAAATGAAGATTTAAGAAGTGCGTGGCTTAAAAGTGTGCCCATAAACCCCATATTTTTAGAACTTGCTAAAATCAAGTTGTCAAAGTTGAGTTGCCGTTTTGGCGTTTGCGGTTTGCATTTTGAACCGAATCAATACCAAACCAGTGAAAAAAAGAAACTCAATCGAAATGCCGTGCCAACGATTTACCATGAAGAAACACAATCATATCATAGTAAGAACGAACAATTGTAATGCTGAGGTTTTTCAATACATAATTTTTTATTTTGTTACAGAGCCTGAAGTTATTTCACAGGAGGAAGAAACTGTTACTATTCCCGAACAACCAATTGCAGAATCACCAATACACGGTACGAAAAAGTAGTAATGTTATTTTCGGTGATGCAATATTATTGTTTTACAGATGAATTTCCAATTAACTTGTATGAAGAATATATAAAACTAGAAGAAGAGAAGAACTACCTTGATGTAGAACAAGGTAAAGGCGAAAAATAGCTGTATTTTTTAATTTTTGTACTTTTACAGATGAAAGCGAGTTATCAGAAAGTTCGCATGAACAAGAACAAAAAGCTGAAGAAAAGCCAGTGCGACATGGTAAGAATAAACAACTTTTAATAGTACACGATTGCATTATGTACTAGTTACTACTTAAATTGAATATTTTTACATAGTTACCTATAAACACGACATTATACTTCTAAGTTTTAGGTATACTCAAATTTCTACTGTCAGTTACTCTGTAGGTCTGTTCGTTTGCAATGTTTTCGCTGCTTTTTTGCGTGAGATCATGAAGTCGAGTGTTCGTTTGTAAAATGTTTTCTTAGTAGATCAGTATCTTGACGTCACACGAATCAATTCCAACATGATTTGGAGTAACCTAAAGTAAACTCAGACAGTCCAAACGAACAGACCTTGTTATTCACAATCAAAAGATCTGACATAAGAAAGATCGAGAATTGCATTTATTTATTTTTTAGTAAAAATGAAATCTTGGCGTAAATGTGCAGTGTCGCATTGTGAAAATGCCAAAACCAATTGGAATGCTCGTTATTTTATGTTTCCAACCGATCCAAAATTGCTCGAAGAATGGCTTAAAGTAATTAAGAATCCCGATTTATCACTTCTACAGCCAGGAAAGATAAGGTTTAATTATGGAGTTTGTTTACGCCACTTTGAAAATCATCAATTTAAATCTCTTCGGAAGTTAACATTGAAATCAAACAGTGAAATTCCTTGCAAATTTTTATACGAAATGGAACCTGGTGGTAAGTTAGACATTTTTGTAATTGGATTTTGGTAGCTTTGTAGTAGTGTATTATTTTCGACTCAATTACATATACTCTAAATTTTGTAATTGGTGAAAAGCTTTTTTAAGTAAATAGTTCTTTACGGAAGTAACTTCTAAAGCAAATTAAATTTTATGTGCGTTCGGGAAGCTCGCTTTTACGCTTTTAACACCACACGCTATTATGACGTATTACTGTGCGTTCGGGGAGGCTTTTAGCGTTGGACGCATAAGTTTACGTACTGGAACCGTGACGTCACGAAAGCTTTCATACCATTGAAAGCGAGCTCCCCGAACGGCAAAATTGTGCTATTAGCGCTAATAGCGAGCTCCGGGAACGCAGGGTCAATTCAAATAAAATTTTGTGTCCATCTGTACAAACAGAGGGCGCTCTAACTTTTTCATAACCTATATTTTCTTCATAGATCAGGTAGTTCGTAGTTATAAGGGTTACATTTTCTTGTTGTTTATGAAGCAAAGCAATTGCCAATTTGTTAACTTGAAATTATCATTAAAATTGCCTAGTTATTAAAATTTCGCAGTTAATTGAAATTTTTGCAAAATGCTAGCTATAAATGGATTACTTCTTCAAGTCGATAAATCGAACGTGGGTAAAGTGGTTTCCAAAATTCAAATGTCTGTTACGACTGCTGTGACTGAAATTGATACAAAATCGTCGTGTCGAGTGTGTTTAACGAAGACCGATCCTCAAAATTTATATTGTTTATTTGGAACGAGTGTGATGTTTCAAGATCTATCAATTGCTGCGGCTTTATTAGATTGTTTCAGTATAGATGTAAGATTGTTTTTCTATATACAATTGTATCGTTTATAAATTTTTTTTGTAGTTACAAGAAGACCCAGAACTTCCAAATTACGTTTGTATAAATTGTGCTTCGAGCACACTGCAAGCGTATACATTTAAACGATGCATTTTACAATGTCAAACAGTTTTAAGAAAGCAGAAAGTGGTAGCGGAAGAACTGAATTTAGTAGACTCAACTAAAGGTATTTTATACGATTGCTTAACAAAGAAAAAACCTGACAGTGTTGTGGAAAACATAAACAATGAAATTACGTCGAATGTAGAAGAAAAGTACGATCCTTTGTTTGACCATTGTTACACTAAAGAAGTTGTAAAGGGAGAAAATGATGAAACTGTCGACGTTTCTTCGACTACAGACAGTGCCAAACAAGGTTCGACACGTAAAAGAAAAAAAATGCAGAGCCAAGTCGATAAATGGTGGACTAAAGACAAAGGACCCCCGTACCAATGTAGAGTTTGTGGTCGACATTATGGTGTACGTTTTTATGCATTTTATATACACGTTCGTACTCATCGAATGAACAAGCCTATGTGTTCATATTGTGGCAAAAGGTTTACAAGAGATAAAATGATAGTTCATATACGAAGCCATACGAAAGAGAGGCCATTTGTGTGTGATAAATGTCCGGCTCGGTTCACATCAGATGGAAATTTAAAACGTCATCAGCGCTTACATACAGGCGAAAAGCTGTTTGTTTGCGATGAATGTGGCAAAGGTAAAAATCGAACACCGCAAATGGTATAAAGTTTTTGCAGTTTTTTAATTTGCATTTTTTTAAGCTTTTAGCCAATCGACAACTCTAATGGGTCACAAAAAAATACATTCGAAGGATGTTCAATTAATTTGCGAATACTGTGGGAAATGTTGTATCAGTAACGGACGTTTACAAAGGCACATTCGCCAGACTCATATGCTTATTAAAAACGAAGATGAGGATTTGATGACGAAATTTTCTTGTCATCAGTGTGATAAAGGTAAAACACTTTATAATGGAGATTAATCGAATTAATAATTTTGCGGTTTTAGTTTTTAAAACTATGGCTTCTTTAAATCTTCATTCTAAAATTCATGTTGCGGTCAAGTTAGAATGTAATTTATGTTCTAAAACGTTGTATTCGCATAATAATTTAGATATTCACATGCTCTGGCATAGGGTAGTAGTAAATAATATGGGCGATGACCAAATTAATAAGTGGGAATGTGAAATATGTAACGAAACATATGAAGATCGACAACTACTAGCTTCTCATATACTTACACATTCGGATCAACAGTTTGACTGCGATTATTGTTCTAAGTCGTTTTTTAGTAAGGCGGCTCTTGTACAACACACCCGAAGACATTCAGGTTTGTACTACGAAATATATTAAGCAATTGTTAAATTTTGTTTTCATTAGATGAACGACCGTTTACCTGCCATTCGTGTCCAAAGACTTTTAAATATATCGCTACATTTAAACAACACGAGAAAGTTCATACTGGCGAGAAGCCTTATAAATGTGATATTTGTTCGAGACAGTTCGCGCAGCAGCAGCAAATAATTAGTCATAGATATACCCATACGGGTGAAAAGAAATATGTGTGTCCTTATTGTGGAAAGGCGTTTGCTTTAAATGGAAATTTAACTGTTCACAAAAGAAGACACACTGGTGAAACGCCATATGTTTGCGATGTGTGCCTCAAAGGATTTTATGATTCGAGTAGTTTAAAAAAGCATAGAGCCACACAGCACAATAGTTGAGATTGTAGAAGATTTATCGTTTGTACTTTGTTTATCTATTTTAAGGTTGTTGAGAAGGAAATTCAAGTATATGAGAAGTTTTTGAAATTTTTACAGTATATTCTTTGCATGATAAAGAACATTATGGCACATTCATTAAAACCCCATTATCCCGACAACCAGAAATGCCAACATTACAGAAAATCGCCAAAATATTTATGAAAGTCTTACAAATATGTGTACAAAATTTCAAGTCCCGTTCTTAGTTTCTGAGAACATTAAATTATTGTTCACTTTGGTTTAAGTTTTTAGCTTTTCTTCGATTTATTATGTTTTTGAAGATGAAATTAAAAGCTAAAAAAGCGTAATAAACTGTGACAATCCATTGAATGGAAAAATAAAAGTGGCTTTTAATTTCATCTTCAAAAACATAATTAAATTATTGTTAAAAAAATAGTACAAAAGCTATCAATCATCGTTATGCTTGGCAACGCTGCTGCATGAGATAAATTGAGAAAATGTGATGTGTTATTTAAAGTTTTAATGAAATCAATAATCTATTTTTATAAAAATGAAATTATTCAATTTCCCAAAGTAACGGAACGTCGTTTCGTCAACTGATAAGCTTCGCTTAAAAATTCCCAAGTCTTGAAAATTTGTTAGCAATAACCTGTCATTGTCATCTTTGGTTATGACATTTCCAAAAGTCTATAGCGATGCCGTACTTTACACATATTGAAAGTTTTTTAAAATAAGTTAAAAAATATTTTAACCGACCAAAACTCTTTAAAAGAATAAAATTTAGAACTAAATTGTTAAAAATTATATATTTTTAAGAAAGAAAGCATGTTTTCATTGATTTTAAGTATTAAAATTTTGTTTATTTGAAGTTGGCAATAGATATCTTTATCTTATGGGTGCGTTCGGGGAGCTCGCTTTCACGCTATTAGCACCACACGCTATTATGACGTATTACTGTGCGTTTGGGGAGGCTTTTAGTGTTTGACGCATAAGTTTACGTACTGGAACAGTGACGTCACGAAAGCTATCATAGCGTTGAAAGCGAGCTCCCCGAACGGCAAAATCGTGCTATTAGTACTAATAGCGAGCTCCCCGAACGCTGGGTATGTATTTAGCATAGAACAGAGTATTCACCACAGCTTACTCCCACTTTCCTTCTCAACAACCTTAAGTTTTAAAATTTAATAAATATGAGATGTTGCTTATAATTTGAGTAATTAATTTAATCTTTCAGATGAAATGCCACTGTTTAGACCTTTAGCGATTTCTGTAAAATTGTTAGTAATAAGACTTACTCTTATAAAACTCCCTTTCTTTCCTCGCTATGCATTTTTCGTGATATTTTGACTCAGTTTCAAGTTCCAACTGAATGTCAACAATTTGTTAAAATTTCAACTTTGTAAACTTATTTCACATGCCACAATGATCCCACTATATTATAAATTTTGTATCAATGATAGAAATTGGCCGAGTGAAGTGGTCACACAATCTCAATAATATGGTAATAAAAGGCCAAGCTCCATCGCAAAATTTGTTATCGGTACTCTAAATCTGCTTCAGAGTGTGAAAAAACTACTTCAATTTAAAGAATTTTTTTTAAAATTGGAAGTTTATTCAATCTTTCATACTATTAAATCAAGTTGAGTATTAAATGCAGAAAATTAACTTTTATAAATGAATTATTTATCTTGTTATAAAAAGCTTCTGTGCTCACCAAAACATAGATCCATCTGTTTTACGACTAAAGATGAATTTTTTAAATTATTTAATATCTGCAATGCAATTTATCGTCTAGAATAAGTGGGAGATATTTTAAATGGCAGAATACAAACAACAAATATCTTAATAAATCTTTTAATTTTAATCATTTCTATTCTAAACGTTTTGCAAGGTGTGTCAAAAATAAATTACCTCTAAAAGTAAATGGTGTAAACCAAAACAGGGTTATTATGGTCACGGGCTTTTGAAATCCGGCTTTCACTATTTATAGAGCTCTCGGAAAAACGGAAACAGCACAACTTGTAAAGGCCGTTAAATATTACGTAAAATTTGTTCTCTGCAACATATCGGTTTAGATATTTAAGGTAAAGGTGTTTCTTTGGAGCATCACACAATCGCCAACCTAATTTGAACTAACATGGAACTCTGTTTAATTTTACAAAATCTTATAAAGAAACAAAAAACGTGTAAGTAAGATACTTGTGACGGCACTGTGTTTGTAATTAGTAATTACGTTTGAAATTCAGGTCCGTGTATTTGAAAATATTTAAGTTAATGGTGGCTCTAAGACTAAACGTCCGATTGAAGCCCAAAGTGTCGCTTTTGGTTTGCATGTAATCTATCTGTAGTCACTATTTACAGTCTGTTAATAAACCCTGCATATTTTGTATACTCGTATACTACCCGCGTTAGAGAAAGGTGTACTATGTGATCTAAAGTATTCATTTTGATTCGCAGAATTTAGTATCAAAGTTCATCGAATTATTATTGAGACACCCTGTAAAACAATATACATAATACGCTGTCTTATTTATACATTTATTTTGCTTTCATTTTGACCAACTATATTCATCGGTATGTTTTCCGTCTTCACTCTACAACTATGAGTAGAACTGAAACGATAAATGTAGGTTGCAGAGAGAGTATTACTTCTACGTGATCGGAAATTTTCTTGACTCGAACAGCTTGAAAACGCCACTCCAAATTCTTTTCTAAACTTTCCTAATAAAAAAAAAACACTTTAAAATTACACCCTAATATAAGGTTTAATTCTTATTTTCTTTAAATCTTTATAAACTGGATGTTTTGTATAAGGTTGTGTGAAATCAAATCTTTATGCGTAATATTTAATGTTGTGTAATGAATCACTTAGATATTTTGACGTTTAATCTAATTTGTATTGTAGATTAAACGTTGCACATAAACTATTTCTCATTTGGCTTAGCTGAAACTTTACACACAGGTGTTACCTCGTTTGATCTTAATAGGTAGTTATATTAATTAACATACATATACGATACTCACCTACAAAAGAAATCTTGTTATGGCCGTTTTTAATTTAAAACCGCCGTATAGAGTAGAGAACTAATTGGGTGCAGGAAATTTTACAAAATAATTTTTAGTTTTCAAAAAGCTTCAATTTTTACACTTCACTGTTGAAAGTGCTGTAGTAGTGAGGGCAGTTTTTAACAAAAACCAATTGCTGTTACTGGGTTTTGATAAGGGCACATTTTAGAGTATCGAGCTTGAATTTTCAAAAAAGTTTGCGCTCAGAAATAATTGTTTTTTTATAAGTTTCAAATTTTTACCCTTTTCAATACCAAAAGGGCTATAGTTAGTATATGACACTATTTCGATAAGGGCACATTGGAGAGTGCTTAAGTCTAACTGGGCGCAAAAAAACTTTTAATTTTGTATTTTGAAATTGCAAACAGCCTTGAACAAAAAAAATATTGTACAGCGTGTTTTCTAGATGTTGCTCAAGCTTTCGATAAAGTATGGCACGAGGGGCTATTATACAAAATTTAAAAAAAGTTTCCGAACCAATGGTATTTACTGCTTAAGTCATATTTGTCTGAACGCTACTTTCGTGTTATACACGGTGATTCCGTTTCTACTCTACATCGCATCGAGTCAGGTGTTCCTCAGGGCAGCGTTCTAGGTCCATTTTTGTATATACTGTTTACGTCCGATCTACCGCTACACGAAAACACTACCATCGCTACATTTGCTGACGATACTGCTGTGCTGTCGAGCGATGAAAACCCAATAACAGCTTCACTGCATCTCCAACAGCATTTGAACATGCTTGAAGTCTGGTTTGGCAGGTGGAGAGTTCGAATTAACGAAGAAAAGTCAGCCCATGTCACATTCACAAGCAGGCTTGCTACATGTCCGGGTGTCGCAGTGAACGGTAGGGTTGTTCCAGCGAGGGACGAGGTGCGATATTTGGGGTTACATTTAGACAAAAGGCTAACTTGGAAACACCATCTAACTTTAAAGAAAAAACAAATTGACTTAAAATTTCGGAGCATGTCTTGGTTGTTAGGACGGCAGTCGCAACTATCCCTTAGCAACAAAATTCTACTTTACAAAGTTATTTTAAAACCCATTTGGACTTACGGAATTCAGCTATGGGGTAGTGCGAAAGCATCTAACGTCAAAATTATTCAACGCCTGCAATCAAGACTGCTTCGAATTATGACCAACTCGCCATGGTACGTCAGAAACGACATTTTACATCGGGACCTGAAGATCCCCTACGTTGAAGAGGAGGTCAAACGTTTTTCTACCAAATATAATTTGCGACTGCTAGACCATGAGAACAGACATGTAGGCGAACTGCTGCATCAGCCAATACCAAGGCGACTGAAAAGAAGATGGCCATGCGATCTAGCAGAAGCAGCATTATAGTAGATCTTATTATGTAATTATTGTATATATTAATTAATTATTTAATTACCTAATCTAAAATAGTATTATATAAAAAAATATATATGTATATATTTTTTTTGTAGTTCGAGATATTTTCAATGAAAAATTCTTTTCAAGTTTCTAAATTTCAACTATTTACTTATTACTCAAATTGATTTAAAAGTAGATTGTAAATATGCCGTTAATAAAGGAAAAAAAATTGTTGTATTTCGGAAAATTTTTAATTTTCATTTCTCAATACTGAAAGTGCTGTAGTTGGGGCACTAGTTAACAAGAATTAATTTCAGTTACATGTTTTAATAATAATTAATTAAGCATTGAGAGTACGATGGTCAAAGAATATTTTTAGAATAATTTTTGGATGCTGTAGTTAGAGTAAAATTGGCTCGCAGCGTCGAGACAATTTTACCAATAATATTTTTGATCTCAAATTAAAAATTTGAATTATATTTTATAATTTTAATGTATTCGAAAATATTTATTTGATATAAATATAACGTTAAAATATAGTTGTCTTATCATACGTACCATTGGTTTTACTCCGATAAGAATTTTTGCAGGTGCATGTTATACAAAATACTGCCTAATAATCATCGAATTAGCATTGAGACGAATTTTTAGTGTATTGTTGAACGCGGTCGTGTTATGTGCTCGCGTTTGGAATTATCTTTTGCAGTTTTGGAAGAAGTTTAAGTTCAATTTCCGCTACTTCGTAAAGGTAAAGATATTTTTTAATTACTACAAAACTTCCTCCTACTCCTTGTTCTTTGTGTTTGTTTTATTACCAGTTATACGCAATAAGGCTGCTGAATAAAGATGTCAAAAGGTGTACAGAATCAGCGTTGAGCCTTTGAGCGACAATATGACATAATCTTTTTTCTACGTTGGGAGTCATACTTGACTATGACTCAAAAATGGTTGTTTTATGATGCTTTTTTAATAAACAGGGTGTTATTTTGGGGTATGTTTTCGATGATTTGTTAGGAAATTACAGAGCGTTATAATAATTAAACCATTACTGTCATTTTTATTTTAAGAATCACAAAATTTAAACTAAAATTACTCAAATGCTGGAAAACACAGCGGCGTATAAAGAACAATGGCGCTTACCAGAATACCCTGTATTTAATTTTCGAGTTTACCCCATCTCTTTTTTCAATTATGTAATAACGAATTTAAATATTAGACAAAGAGATGTACTTGTGATAAATCTTCTGTAAAAGGCACAGAAAAAATTTAAACGACCCGTCTTTCCAAAGTTTTGGCACTTTTTTAGTTTTGAACTACTTGCTCCTCTATTATAGATGTAGACCCAAAGACGTAGGGAGGTAATTAAAAATCGATTCGAAATTTCAATTTTATTTTTTTATTCCCTTCGTTGTAATGCTTTTTTCATTTTCATTTTTAGTTCTCCTTGTATATCTCTGTAGCCCCAAAACAGATAATTATGTAATGTAGCCTATGTAACCCCGTGAACGAGATGAGGGTATCATAGATGTGAATATTGTACGGACAGTAAAACTTGCTCTATTTGAGTATTTTATAGTTTTTAGCTCGTTTGTTCAGCAAGCTTTGTATAGTAGGAAAACTTTTATTCCGAAATGACTTTTTAGTCCCCTTTGTTATAGATACACAAAAGAGTTTTACTTTTAAATATTTTACAAGGAGCCATATTATTCAAAAATACCTGAGAAAACAATCCTTCCAGGGCTACACTTTCTATATCTAGGACCCCAAAACCACAAAAACTGGGTAATGACCTAACATAATTCCTAGATAAAGAAAGTGCAACCCTGGAAGGACTGTTTTGTCGGGTATTTTTGAATTCATGGCTGCTTGCAAAATATTTAAAAGTAAAACTCTTTTGTATACCTTACAAAGGGGATTAAAGAGTCATTTCGGACTGAAACTTTCCGTACTCTACCATTTAAAGTATCGTATTATGCAATATACCAAGTGTGGGTACCCTAATGACTTTTACACATCAGTTAGTTATAATTAAGCCAATTTAAAATCAATACTTTCAATTTTTATCAACTGCAATAGATAGAGATGTCACAACAATATTGGCTATAAAAACAGAAAGCAATTTAAAATCTCGATGAGAAATAAATTCTCGTGCAGTATGGAGCTGTAAAGGGCGCGTTCGTTTATCACTGAAAAAAAACTCTTGAAAAAAATTTAATAAGAAAGCGTAAAGCAACAATTTGAGAAATTAATTTAATTTCTACCGAAGGCGTCAAAGTAAATTTTGTGAATATTGTATCAAAGAGGGTGGCCTTTCGGCCTTTCGACCGGTCCATCGAGTTCACGCGGTTATAGTTTTTAAGCGAATAATATTTATACGCGTCATTTTTTGATTAAATGTTGGAAATGTGTTACAATTTTAAATTAAAACTTTCTTGGATTGACATTATAAAAATTTCTAATAATGAAGAGTGGGTAGGTACTTTCAAATTTCAAATCAACGACTTTATCTATGAGATACGGAATTTAACAAGAATCGAAAATTTGAAGTAGGTAGGTAATTGAATAAAAAATTCAGATTTATACAATTACATTAAACGTGGCAAATTTAAAATATGACAATGAAAGAAAAAATTTCTCAAAACTCTCCTTGGACTTTTCACAAGATTAAATCAAAGTCACATTTACGAATTCGATTTTATTATTAAATAACTTTTTTACAAATAAAATACTGACATTTTTATACAAACCATAAAGAGGAATTGAAATATTTTTCCATTAGGCATCTATTTTGAGTAGTAATGCGACTTTAAACTTCTACAGTTGAGATTAGAGTTTTGACACTGCTCGATTTGTTCTTACGTACTACTGAAGGAAATCCATTTTCGATTGAACTTACTCTTCGTACTTCCGGCGATTTAATTTTTAACGATCGAGATTGGGACCTCGAAGCCAACCCGGAATGTTTCTCAATATTTTTAGGATACATATGATTTAGTCGATAATTTCTTTCATTGTTTGTTGACGATTGACAACAGTGCTCAAATGCACGATGAAATTCCTTACGGAATTTTCCTGTATTCAAAAATTGCATTAGTGTACATTTTCATCGAGTGAAATTGTTCTTTTCGACGTTGACTTAGGAATAATAGCAACATCACTTTAAATTAGTTTTGTTAGTTTCTCCAAGTAGAACAATTTGTTAAGGGATTTTGCAGATAGGATGCGGTTATTATGACGATTTCGGTAATTAAAGCCTCGATTATAAGCATAGATTAAATGATAATAGTGATAAATGATCCCATTATTATGTATTAAATTACATTAAAGCGTAGCTTTGTGTATTAAGTTAGAATTATACAAGGTTGAGCGTATGTTCTGGGGCTTGATTGTCAAATTGCCTTATCAAAAGGGTCCATTTCCACGGCTTCCACTTTCAAAATTCAAACTTTTTATTGCGCCAAAGGTTTGTGCATCGTTCGTGCAGAAATGTGCAGGAAACCTCATCGGTTGTGCTCAATTACTCTCGGACTTATCGGAATTTGGGGGCCGTAGAAACGGTGCCCCTCTTCACTTTTTGATTTCAAAGTTTTTATTATGCCAAATATTTGTCCATCGTTCGTGCAGGAATGTGCAGCAAATCCGATCGTTAGGTGCTCCATTACTCTTGGACTTAACGCCAAAACAAATTGGGGGGCTATATAAATACTAGCCCCTCCAACTTTTAAATTTCACAGGGTTTATTACACCAAAGGTTTGTGCATCTGTCGTGCAAGAATGTGCAGTAAATCCCATCGTTTGAACTCAATTACTTTCGGACTTATCGCCAAATCAAATTTGGGTGGTAATCCCCTCCACTGCGCAATTTCAAATTTTGTATTATGTCAAAGATTTGTAGATCGTTTGTGCAGAAATGTGAAGCAAACCTCATTATTTGTGTATAGTACTTTTGGACTTATCCCAAAATCTATTTGGGGGGTCGATTATAGACCTGCATTCTGCAGTTTTGTATTTTCGATGCCACCAGTAGCAGAATTTCATCATTATAGTTCAGTTACGTTAGACAAAAATATGGCAGTTAAGGAGAAAAGTCCAAGAAATGGGGAAAAAAATGCAAGTACCATTTGCAATAATTTCAGCCATAGGTCAAACTTAAAATTTTCGGTTAACCCAACTCTAGTGGATTAACCTGTTGTTCACTCAAGGGTTTATTGGTGATTCTGGTTATCGCAACATTGGCTTGGCATGGTGGTTTGCCCACTGCTTTAAAGTATCTATCATGACCCAAGCACCCTTCGGCGTAACAAGTGTTTTCTGTATCCTTGTATGTCGCCCTAAAAAAACCTAGCGCCGCCACTGGGCCCCATTTCTATGGTTCCTCATTTTATTTTTGTACTATTAGTGAGACTAATGTGCATCTTGCATCTACGATGCCACGAACTTTTGACGTTATTCAGTTTTCGAAATTTCAAAGTGGTGAGGCTACCATATTTTTGACCTCCCAAATTGATTGTGGCAATAACAATAAGTCCGAAAGTACTTGTATACAGGCTGTATCAAATTTCGTGTTAAGTACAGGGATCTCGCTTATTAGCGTAGATTTATCATTTATTTATTTATTAGATTATTGGCCTTGTGCATAACAAACAAAATAATGAAACCTCGGCCATGGAAACTGTCACATTTTGTTTACAAACAAAAAATTAAAAACTATCGGTAATCTTTGAAACTATCGGCTAGCGCCTCGTCCATAAAACTCGATTTGTCCGCTAAAGCTTTGTTTTGCGGACTTGTTACATAAAATACTATAAATGGCTCCCATATGAAAAACAAAAGTTGGTATCAATATACCTACAGTAAAGTAATAGTGATAACGAAAATTCGTCGACATCGTTTGAAAGAACAGAAAAAGTTCCTTTGAGAAAGTCTTTTTAGTTTTTAAAAATGAAAAATGCAAATTTCGTTATTTTCCGCTATATTTCAGAAACGTTATGAAGGGGGTAAATTTTGTTTTTTGATTTAGTGTAGGCATAACTCGAGGATCGTTTTTGTCCATTTAACCATCTCTCTATCTACGCTAATAAGCGAGATCCCTGTACTTAACACGAAATTTGATACAGCCTGTATACACAAACGATGCGGTTTGCTGCACGAACGATCCAAAAATCTGATATAATATTGTTAACTGATAAAATTGATAAAAAATTTGAAATTGCAAAATGGGGGTGGGGACGTGGATCTCTGGAATCTCGTGAGCTATCCAAATCAAAACTAGACGTTTTCAAGGCTTTTCGGCGACTATACCTTATTCTGATTAATTTGATAATTTGTGATATATTTGAAGTATTTTGAGTTTGCGTTTTTCTTGAGTAGGAGGGATGTATCACGACGAATCACGAAAACCTAGAATAACTGGAAATGTGTATTTTTTAAGAAGTGAGGTCTAGAAAGCGCATTTTGACTGAAAATCATCGAATAACTTAGATACATTTGAATGCGCCTTTTGTACAATTTTTCTCTTTTTATTCTGGCAAATGTTATTCTGGGTATGTTTGAGAGAACGTATTACATATCCAACCTCTCGAATAAATTTTATTTAATAAATATTCCTGATGTATAACAATTAATAATATTGATGTTAAGGTTACTTTGTAGATTACTACAAATAAATGAGTACATTACATGCGTTTAAATGCAAAATATTTGAAATGCTTCAGACGCATTTCTTTTAAGAAGTATGCACTTTAATTTTATTTTTAGTACTAGAAAATATTTATATAGTACGTATAATATTGTGACATAAACTAATAACTTGGAATATTTCTCGACATAACCATGTTTATTACAAATTTTCTTAAAGATGCAAATTTTAAAATTTCACTCTAAATTTTCCCAGCTACTCTCTGGCGTCTTCAAATTAATATAGTCGTGATAAACTTTTGCTTTAGAACAAAAATACTTTGTCAAAGTTCATAATTTTTGCTTTCTCGTACAAACTTTAGAAACGTTATTTTTAATTTTAATTTTCCCCCGATGTGCGTTTGAAACAAACACAAACAAATAGTCCAGTGCAAGTAGGTTTATACCTCGGAATCTAGTTATAATGAACGGATTTGAATGATTTTTTCGAACTTTAGATTTATTATTAGACCTTCATCGTATACAACATACCAAAAAGTCATAATTACCCCCAAGCCAAAAAATTAACCCTCGGGGTTAAAATTGAAGGAAACTGAAAAAATGTTAAACTTTTCGCAGTTTTTTGGATTTTTTATAAAGATCCGGAGGTATGCCGAGGCCGAAAACTTGGATTTATCATTAGGCCTCTGTCATAGACAACATACCAAAAAATCAGAAGTACCCCATTTGATGCAACCCGTATTTTAGGTGACAAAATGACTGGGGACTATAATTTAAGGTTCCTTTCCTTTGTTGCGCTTTTTGGGCTTCTGCCATCTTCAAATTATATTTAAAAAGTTTAAATTTGTCACAAATTCCTTATAAAGAACCTCGAAAACTATAACCAGCATTATTTTCTTTAAAAAAAGATTTACAAATTCTGATGATTAATTTCTTCGTTGAGATTTCCAAAATTATTTTTTTAACTTTTGATTTTCGAAATTGCGGTCATTTTCAATGGGTAAACTTTTTAGTTTGTGACATTAGGATTCCAAAAAGGAAAAAATCATTCAAATCTGTTCATTATTAGTGGGTTTCATCATTTTACGTTTATATCGTCTAATTGCACTGGACTCAAATTGCATTTCATAAAATGTATTGATTTGATAATTAAGAAAAAAATTTTTGAACATAATATCTGCACTCCTGGGCAAAATTTACCCACCAATTAATTTTTTATTAATAAATTTAAATTATAATTACGCGAAAGCTTATAAATGAGGTTAGTGGAATAGTTTTTTAAAGAAATCCTCGAAAAACTACCCAATTTTCCACCATTTTTCAGTCTAAAACCGTTTTTCTTAAAAACTCGAAAAAAGTAAAAACAAACAAAAATCAAAAGCAACGGTCCTAATTAAAGCATTTATGCGTCTTGGCTTTTCTCAAGATTTTTTACAACTTTCTGGAACATATTCTCGCATTCTGTAATGACTGCATATCTACCAATTGATTGTGGTTGACAAGTGGGGGTGGGGTGTATGACTTCAAACGTCGCATAGATGCTCGATAGGATTTGAATTGGGATTATTAGGTGGTCACTCAAATAACAGAATATTTTCATTTACATCATTCAAGTAAACGACAACCCACGTGGAGACGAGCAATATCTTGCACGATTAAAAAAGCGAGTTCCACAAAAAGAACAAATGGCATAACATGTTCAACTACGATGTTTTCGAGATAATAATCCGCATCCGCAAGGGATCTTTGGAGAGATGTGGCAACTTGCAAATTTCTCTCCCACCCTTTGCCGCACACGCTCACGTCTACCGGGAGACTTAAGATTCACTTGTGTTTTATCTGAAAATGAAACCTCCTTCCAATCACCAACAGTCCAATATTGATGATTCCTGGCAAACGTAATCTTTGAATTTTGTGCTGTGTGGTAAGCAAATTTTTTTGCGGGTCTTCTGCTGCTTATTAGCTTTGCCTTAGTGTTGAGGCAATATTGCAAAGTTTCGAACAGCTACAAGCTCTTTTTTAGCACATTTCGACTTTCCCGTTTCGATCTTAAAAAACGCTCATATCTTAGATTAGTACATCGTTTTCACCAGCTGCACGTTGCAGACTTAGCCTGGACGAGGCTTTAGATAGGGTCCAGTCTCGTTAAAACGTTTACTCATGCAACTTAGGCTGGAATTATTCCTTCTATCTCGTCACTTATCGCCAACATACAGCATTGACATGCCTCTTCCAGCAAATTCGTTGCCCTTATTGCTTCTTCTACTGACAAATTTCGTGTTCGATTCATTTTTTGAGTCGAAAACACCCGTAACTGACACAATAGATAACAAAAGAACCAGCAGCTATGGGTGCCGGCAGAAAATTTTGCAAGGGGGGCAAATTTCTTTTAAGAGTCGGGCCAGGGGCGTGGCCTATTCAGAAGCGTGTTTATAGTTTTTGAAGCCCTCGGCGCTGTCAAATTTTGGGGCTTCTCGTTTGAAGAAAATACAAAAATTAAATAGCGCCGCAGGCGAAAATTTTTGATTGTTCAAGGTCAAACGGCTTAAAATGAAGTTTAGGAATTTTAGGAGCGATTGATAGTGTCTCCAAAAAAATTGTTTCACGAAAACAAAGTAGGAAAATTATTTCAGGTAAACAAAAAATATTATTGGAGAATTCCGAGACTTCTTTTGACCTATGATAAATGGGGCCTGGGGTCTATTATCAATTTTAATTTATAGTTTACATCAATTTTAATTGGACAATTCTTATAAAATGAGCTGTTTTGGAGCCCTTAAAAACACGGGGCCTATTTTATTAGGTATGTGACCCAGCGCCAAATTTAATAATGTTGTCGCTGTACGACATATTTATTATGTTATAGGTTATATTTATTTAAATCTAATACGTTGCAAATTAACCCCAAAGGAGAAAATTTTCTCCTTTAAAGTTTTTTTCACGTGTGTGTGTATGTTGGGGTTAATTTGCAACGTTAGATTTATCTAAATAATTTACCCTAAATATTTAAAAATTTGTAAGTTATATTTACTATTAATAAATAAAAATGAAAGTCTAATTTAAAAAAGTTTTTCAAAAGCCAGGGGGATGCAAGTGCACCTCCTTGCACCCTCCTGCCGGCGCCCATGCCAGCAGATAACAGACTTTAAGACAATTTTGGGGGGAAAGTTAATTTAATTGAGAGTTCTAATTTTAAAACAAAACATTTTGTGACAATATTTGCTTGAAATGCAGGAAAGGAGCAAAGCCCAACTAGTCAGATTGCCACCATTCTCGCGTTAAAAACAAAATAGAAGTATAGTGGTGCATTAATTTTGTCCAGGAGTGTATTACGATAGTTCGGTACCTATTAATAAATACTTTATAGAAATTCATCACATAATCACTTCGCAATAACTAATTTTTAATTTTTTTCAGTTAGAGAATTTTTTCGCATTCTGTTTCCCGCACGTATCCTAAAATGATAATTTTTTCCATAAATATGATAGTATTATATCGGATCCTTATTGTTCTTGTGACGAGTCGTCCGTTTGCGACATCAATCATATTCTTTTTGCCTTTTACAACTTTATTCGTCAATCCTACCATCTTTTACGTAGCCTACTAATTTTATTACAGTAGGCATTCTCCGATGCTAGGATGTTTGATTTGGTTTTACAATTTGTACAAAACATGGCTTTGCAGTTTGAATTTTTATTTTAGTGTATTTTTCAATTTCCACATTGTCCGTGGCTGCATGAGCTTGTACTCGAAGCTCGAAGTCATAAAAAACATTTTGGGTCGATACAAATAGGAGACTGCTGGCCATATTGCATTATTATGTTGTATTTCTAACGCTGAATACATTCGGCGATAACTAATACTGGTGTAAATGTAAATTTTGTGAGGTATGCGACGGATTTACCAGCATAGGAAATTAGTCTGGAATAATCCAAGTTTCAATTTACGTGACTGTGTTTATTACTTATTACAATAAGATTGCGTTTATTTTTAGTTTCACGTAAACGAACTAAAATATTTCATTGGTTTTAGAATAAAAGAGTTGGGTACCATGCATTAAAGTTATCAAACTATTTTGAATGAAGTTTCCGTTTAGACCATAAAGTGGGACAAACTTGAAACTTCGAGCTTGACATTTGTGTGGGCTTAACTTAATAATTAAATAACTTGTGATTTAAGGAAACTTGTATGCGTACAGATTGAGCCCTCTAGGGTTTAACAACGAATATTTTTTAAGTAGAAGTTTATTGTCGAAATTAGGAGTTTTTCACAAAACCAGTGGTGTTTAATTTGTGGGCGAGTTTTTCAACAAATTGAAAAAGTAAATTTCTTTTTAGAATCCGCGCAACTTATTGAAGTAAATTAACGAACAATTATGTTCGTCCAAATTAATTTCTAGTTAATTTCATTTCAAATTCATTACATTTTTTGTAATCGCCGTACTGACGCGGCTTATAAGGTTTTCCATTTCCACTACCTTACAATCCGATTTCTTAAATGAGAGTAATTTTTTTATTTAATTTTTATCACTGAAGAAGTAAAGTACTAAAACATCTAAATTTAATTAGCTTTCGCTGTGAAATAAATAAAATAAGGCCGCAAGTCTAAAGAAAATCCGAAGCTCTAACGCTTAGAGAGTTACCTAGAATTAAAAAGTGCTGAAACTTAGCTTGTTCATTGGTCACGAAAAAATGTAATTAAGAATCGTATTAAAGCAAGAATGGAAAAATGTGATATAGTGTATCGTGGGACGAGGTTATTGTAACTTGAGAGGCTTAAGAATCTTTTAAATTAAGAAATAATTGTAATTTCGTCTTTAGGCATTTGGGTAATGGTACGAAACGGATTAAAATAAGATCCAATTTACTATTTTAAGCGCAATAATTTATTTTCAACAATGTATATGTCCAATTCTACTATAGGACACTTAAGTACTGATGTCACTTTTTTCAAATGTTTATTTTTCACAGTCTGAATGTTTTAACTAGACATAATTTTCTCCTATGTTTGACCATGTTCAAATTGCATCAAATCAATTCAGTTTTGATTGGTTTGTTGCCGCAAAAAATGAATTAGTATTTCTCTAATTTTGACTTTAAAAAAATCATAGTAGTCCGGTCAATCTAGACTAAAAAATGTGAGAAGTGGTGCATAAAGTCCCAACAAGCTGAAAATCAGTAAAATTGTTTTAAACATAATTATAAATAAAATTTAAAAGTTCCCCATCATTCCCGTGTGTGTAAAAAATTTTATTTGAGGTTGAAGGTAGAAAAATGAGTTTTTCGCGATTTTCAGCAAAACGGTAAGTTTTATCAAAAAAGTACTTCAGACAAAAATTGTAGATCATAAAATTATCTATAATAATTGTATCAATACTTTTTTTCCTACAAGCCACCGTTTCTGGGATATAACGATTCAAAAAGTTGTAAAAGTTGTATCGTCATAATATGCATGAGTACGCCACGTATACAGGGTGTTGCATGACGTACTGTACAAACTTAAGGGGCATTTTTCTAAGGTCAAAATAAGTCGATTTGACCAACTTGCCCTATATACCAAAAGCCCGTTATCCCTTATTTGCTGACATGCTTCAATAATACGCTGCTGCAGTTGAGCTCGAGTATTTATTTTTTGTACTTCGTACACTAAGCTTTTAACATGACCCCACATACCAAATTTGATCAAAATCAAACTAAGCATTTTTGAGTTATTAAAGAAGAAGAAAATTTTTTTTTCAACTTTGAAGCACCCCCACGGGCTTAGGAACCATTTTGATACATAGGGTAAGTTGGTTAAATCAACTTATTTTGACCTCACAAAAATGCCCCTTAAGTTTGTACAGGACGTCATGCAACATCTCTTAGAGTTGTTATACATATATACAACTTTTTGAATCGTTATATCTCAGAAACGGTGGCTCGTAGGAAAAAAGGTTTTGATACATTTCTTATAGATAAGTTTATGATCTACAATTTTTGTCTGAAGTATCTACTTTTTTGATAAAACTTAACGTTTTGCTGAAAATCGCGAAAAACTCATATTTTTTACCTTTAACCTCAAATAAAATTTTTTCCACACACGGGAATGATGGGGAACTTTTAAATTTTATTTATAATTATGTTTAAAACAATTTTACTGATTTTCAGCTTGTTGGGACTTTATGCACCTTCGAATGTCTAAATTGACCGGACTATAGCTCCGCTCCGGATCTGGTCATAGAACCAAACAACGGTTAAGAACTTCAATATCTATAACATATATATTTAAAAGCATATTGGGATGGAGGAGACGCCAAAAATAAGACACAATTTATTGCTTGTCGACGTTTCGGTTTTAATAGTTTAAACCATCTTCAGGACTCACAGTAGGATGACAATGTATTGGCGTAAAAAACTGACGTAAAGAGGCTCGACCGAAGCTCACCTTCAATGACTTCAACCAAGTCTGATAATATTGTTGAAGTCACTGAAGGTGAGCTTCGGTCGAGCCTCTTTATGTCAGTTTTTTTACGCCAATACATTGTCATCCTACTGTGAGTTCTGAAGATGGTTTAAATTATTAACCTTCGCAGTCACAAAATAAATTAACAATCATCGTTTACCAAAACCGGGTCACCGATGACCCATTTTTTATTTTGTGTTTGCGGATGAAATAAGGACATTTTGGTTTCGATCTAATCTCGCTTATTAGTGATTTTATCAAAAAATGTTACTCTTCCTAAAAGTTTTTGCTTGTTTCAAATCCAATATTCATAGTTTCATTTCTGCAGGTTTTTATACAGGGTGTTCTTTATTAACGTTTTTCTAAAATTATACATTTTTCGATATTTTCCAGCAGTATATTATGTAGTTTAGTATTTTATGAGAATAATCAGAAGGAAATTATATAAAAAAATTTATCATAGAAGTTATTCAAAAAAATATCGACTTTGGGTCAGTCGTGACCCGGTTTCGGGCTGCGAGGATCAGGGCCGTCTTTAGGATTTGCGAGGCCCATGACAAAAATAACTACGAGGCCCACATGACTGTCCCGCATGCGATTTTTTCAAAAAAGGGCGTGGGCTAATTTAACGGCTTTTAGTGAAAACTAAGGTTGTGGTCAGAAAAAGTTTTCGAGGGGGGTTTACAAATAGATCCGGACAAAGAGCACATTATGCGAATTTTGCGTCCCTCGGCTCAGAAATGAAATAAAATAGCGCCGCAGGCGCAAATTTTTGCTTCTTCAAGGTTTAACGGCTTAAAACGAAGTTCCGCAATTTTAATAGCGATTGATATTGTCTCCAAAAAAGATGTTTTATAACAAAATTTTTTTGATTTTCTAAGTGAAAATTTGTTGGCAATAATATCTGAAAGAACAGGAAAAGTTCTCGTACCTTTTCAAGTAACGATTGTAGAGCCAAAACGACTATTAAGAAAACTTTTCCTAAAGAATATGAGGGTTAACTATCGGTAGCGCGAGGCCCTAAATTAAGCAAAAAAGCGCGAGACCCGAGGCCTGGGTTCCGCCCCCCCCCCTAAGGGCGGCCCTGGCGAGGGTTAAAACCGAAACGTCGACAAGCAGTGAATTGTGTCTTATTTTTGACGTCTCCTCCATCCCAATATCCTTTTAAATCTACATATTACCGGGGACAAGAAACTTTTTAAGTATCTATAATAACATAGATAAAACATAGAGAAAACCGCTCATACATACAACATACACATCCACTCACAGACAACAGACAGTTTTAGCGTTTTGGATTCAAGGGGGCCCGAAACGTCGAGAAATTAAATTTAAAAAAATTTGTTTGTCGACCATATTACCCAATACTTTTTCAAAGCAGACGAAGTCAAGTAAAAAATTATATCGACAATAATTTTTGACAGCGGTTGTTTTCCACTGACTCGAACGTTAAGCTATTTTTAATAATTTGTAAGTAGGTACTCATTAATTATCTCTCGAGCCCTCCCTTTCAAAGTTTCGTAGACAATTTTTCTGTTATTTGTCTTACTCGAGTTTAGAATAGCACTCCTGAGAGTTGAGAGTACTCATAATGACACCGATGCGAAAGTTTTTGGCATAACTGCGATCACTCCTGATATTATAAGATAACTTTGGAAGGTAAATTAAGTAAATTTAAACAGGACTGAGAACAAAACTTAGTAATACATGGTAATACCATATAATAGCTATAAGTATTATGCGTTTCCAATCCTCACTGTCCTTGCTGGTAGTCAACGTAATATCAAATTACACTCTTTTCTTATTCTCGTTATTTTTTTTAAACAAAAAAGTTGTTTCATGAAAGCCAATAAAAACTTTTATTGTTAAACAACTAATAAGCTCGACGACGTTTTCAACTGCGTGAGTGAGTAGCAGGAAAAGTCGTACAAACTTTAATTATTATAGGAGATATGAGCTTTTCTTAGTTCTTAGCACCTGACAGTTGACAGTTATCTCGTTGGTTGTACCCACTCGTAAAATCGTAAAATGGAATATAATTCAGTGGATGAGCGAAATAAGGTTACCCCAATATAATTATAAACAACAATGGAAATAATTGGACCCAAATTCAAATTCAAAAGCCAATTTACTTTAGTAAGAATAGAAGGTAACCCTCGCTTAATATAATGTTAAAAAGTTAAAACTTGAGCTGTTTGTGTAAAGCGGTGAGTTTAGTTGGTTTGGTTAAAGATTTAAAGAAAATGAACTTGAAGACAATACTGCGCATACAAAATTAAATTAACCAATTTATATACAGTGTGGGTCAAAAGTTATCATTTGTAAAATAAAAACTTATTAACATAGGAATAAATTTGAATTTCATTCCAATCTTCGAAATGAATAAATTCGAATTTTTAGATTTTTACCCTCAAAAATTTTGTATTGGATTATTTATCGTTTTAGGATGCGACTACTTTTGTACAACCCTGTATATTTGTAATTATATTATGATGTCGTTAATACATACCGCTCATAAAGTTGTAAATTATTGGATTGACTGCGCTGTTAGCATAACATAGCCAATGTGCTATTGAAAACAACGCTTGATTCATATCGGTGTTGCTCATTGAAATGGTTGCTCTAAAACATAAAAGCGAGATTAAAATATTGAAATAGGTTAACACGTTTAAATGAACTAATAAAAGTAATATCTAACATCAGTTACAATTTTCTCATATACAGTGTGTCCAGGTGTAACACGACCATTCGCGATTTTATCGAAAAATGCTATCTACTCTTTATAAAACATTTTGTTTGTGGGTTAAATACGACAAACTCCTCTATTTTTTAGGGGTCGTTTCAGATGCTTTTTTAAACATTTCGATAGGCGACGTGATAGAGTGATAATAATGTAATATAGTGTGATGATAATATAATGTCACGGGTGCTTCATGCTTCATTTCATATTAATCTTTGACCATGCAACACATGCAGCTAATTTATGATCGCGCCGACCAATGAGCGCAACAATCAGTTTCACACGATAAAAAATGCATTCATACTAGCGCGTCAAGGGCCGATTGTACATTCGAAGCGGGTAAAAACATAGTGAAGCTTCGCCTCAGGACTCGACTCGAGCCTCGCCATAAGCCTCGCTAGGCATCAAGCATCAGACCGCACATAGTGCAGACATCAAATCTTATATTACATTAGTTATGAGTTCATAGACAAAAATATCTTTTATAATAGTCAAAAATCCGGAGGTCCACCGAGTCCGAAAACTGGGATTTATCATTAGACCTTCGTCATATAGTCCAGTTAATGGGGGGTTTTGCCCTATAAAAGGTGGTGTAGTTCTGATTTTTGAATATGTTATTGGGTTAGGGGCCCTGATGAAAAATCCAAGTTTTCGAGCTTGAGGGGGGTCCACGCGATCCGTCATCTTGGGTTAAAGGTACGAAAAATTGTTTTTTCCGATTAAACTTCTTAACGGTTGATCCCACGACAAAACTGTCAAATCCAACTTTGAAGAGGACAAAATTCCCTACAATATTAAATCTATTTATTTTGTTTCTATCTGTTACGGTTTCTGAGATATAAGCTAGAGAAAATCGCTATTTCTAGAAAAAATGAACTTTTTTGGTAAACTTTGCTTGGAGACTTTTTTACCGTTCATTTGAGAGAAAATTCTTTGAAACAAAAGTTGTAGGATTTTAAATTTCCTTCAAACTGAGTGTATCAGTGATATTTTAGCTTAATCAGATCCAAAGTTAGAGCAGTTTTATGATAACCTATAAATGTCGAAAAATGAGTCATGAGTGTTCGCAGCTCAAAGTTTTTGTTACAGCCCCCATATCAACCCATAACAATTTCTCTCACATTTCAACATTTATTCAATTTAAAATGGTTATGGGGGGGTAGAGAAGTCGAGCAAACTTTCTCGTTTATATTGCCAACAACCTGTCTCATATGTCGACAATTATTGTGGGAGGGTAGTGTTTGAAAAAAGGGGATTAGGGGGGGGGTCGATCTCATATAGCATTAAAACATATATCTCATTGATCTCGATAAAGCATTATAACATATTCAAAAATCAGAACTACACCACCTTTTGTAGGCTAATGGCCTGTGTTTCTCCCCATTGACTGGATTAATGTACAACACACTAAAAATTCATTATACTATTCTATTGATGCAACGTAACTCGTATTTTAGGTGACAAAATTACTGGACTATAATCGGTATGCAAGAAAAGTATTTGTTCCCAAATTATATAATATTTTATATAAAAAATTTAAAACAAATTACCGAAGTGCTTGTCGCTACGCTACTGAAGCAATACGTTGAATCACGTGTGATCTACCCCACCAATCACACTCCCATTCCAGGCACCAAATCCTTTAGAGACGCTTGAAATCAAACTAATTTAAGTCTTTGAAATGACGAGGCTTGAGTCGAGGCTCGAGTCTTTCGGCGATGCTTTACTATGTGCGGGCACATTTATTAACATGTGCATGTTCTGAAGTTGATGGTGAGGCTTGAGGCGAGGCTCGAGTCGTGTCCTGAGGCGAGGCTTCACTATGTTTTTACCCTTAAACTTAATATAAGTTTAATCTGTCTTATTACTGTTCCTTGACAATGAGCCTTGACATTGGCACGAAATTGTCAAATTCAATGATTGTCAATGAACAATGATATGGAAGGTTAAACTTAACTTTGAGTGAAGCTTAAGCTTCGAACGTACAATGGGTCCTAAGGGACTAAGGGTGAATTGTATAATAAGCAAGAACATAAATGGTCTTTTACTTGTAACAAAACATATTATAAGGAATCGAGTAATTGTTGGTCAAAATTATATTTGAGTAAGTGTAAACCGGGCTTTCAAAGTTTGACCAATAAGAAAATTCTATTCGAATGTCACTCGTTTTTTGGGGGACGTGGCTTAGCTGCATCTGCTGGCTGAACAAATATTAACGATCAGTCTTAAAAAGTTAGGTTAGATACTTCTTCTACAAAACACCTCTCGCGTTGCAAAATATTGAGTTCTCTGAATAATATTTTTTGTTTAAACATTTCCCGTCAAATTTCTATACAGTTCGGCAGTTCCACATTTCTACCTAATAAGCCCTCATCCAGACGCTCCCTTTATAAATGAAAAAATCGACCTACGTAGTTTATCTTCTAACCTAACCATGTTTTATCATTTTTGTTCTGAAATTTTCTCTTTTGATATGACCCTTGACACGTATTTGTTATAACTTTGTCTTCGAAGATATTTTAGTCCTTTGAGATTCGTAATAATAATTATTTGTTTTTATTAGAAAGGAAAATATATGCTAATAAGCATGGAAACGAGTTCAGGTTTCAGGAAAAAGGTCATAAAAAGATTCTTTGAGATCATTAAGTTAAAAAATTATTATTTTTGCATTTTTTGCGTTGGTTGATGCGCATCAAGTCCATAAAGGACTGGGAGTATGTTACCGTTTGAAAATTATTTTCTCATTTAGTCACCGAGTCGTCCAATTGGTCGTCCGTTGGTAATTATGATGACAATCTTTCTTTGCTCTTCAAACTCTTTTGATCAGATAAAAATTTGAAAATAGTGCCTAGGTACTGAATACACAATACACAAATAAAAATAACTTTTTACGTTAACAGGCTAACGATTTGTGATGCTGATAAAAAATTTTTTGCCTCGATTTTGCTCGATCAGGGACGGATTTAGGCATGGGTTTTATGGGCTGCAGCCCAAAGCCCTTTTGCGGCGGAATTGACACGATTTAATTCGTAAATAACATGATAACGTCGGAATGGCCGCTTCTTTAAAGCATGTTAGCTTATCGTAGCTCTCGCCGTTTGACATTGAAGTGGAGGATAGTGATTCTTTGTGCAAAATTAATGGAGGGTGGACTTTATTTAAATTATTTTCATACAACGTCTTCTCTGGAAATTACGTCCGAACATTCAAACTAAGTTTTTATTTGTCTTTTTCAACAAAACTGATAACTTTGATTTTTTTTCTCAAAAAGTATGAGGTTTCGAGTAAATTAAAGAATTAAAAAAGCTTCCAAACAAACCAAGGTTCTAAATTTTAGAACTTTCAAAATTTTAACCCATACCAAAGCTCTGAGAGGAAACCGAATAATAGGGGTTACATTTTTCATTTTTCTGTGGCAAATAAATTTATTTATGTTCGACCAATATTAATAACCCTCAGGTTTCATAAGCTCTACAAACACCTGGGTAGGCCCCCAAACAGTTGTAGCCTAGGGCCTCCTAAGTTAACGGTCCGCCCCTGCGCTCGGCGCAACTTTCTTCTGAAATATTTTATTTTTAATTACCTCGATGTAATTTTGTATTACTTTAAAGCCCATTTATGTCTAAATAAGCTTTATTAGAGCACCACGTATTACATAACAACATACAATAATTACAGTAACGCTCGAAACAAGAACTAGCCGCGCGAGAATATAATAACACGAACGTACAAACATGTTATCTTTGGGGAGGCTCAGAGTTTAACGCGGAAAACATGACAGAATGGTTGTGCCTTAAACATTCTATTAGAACATTTTTATTAGGGAAGTAAATTATTCCACTTGGGGTTTACTTCTTACTTCTGTTTACTACTCCAGAATCAACTTTTTTATCGACCCTCCGAAAATGGTCCGGTAGTGTATATTTCACTTCATTAATGATTAACTAACTTCTCTAATTACGTAGTTACTACTCTGGAAGTAAGGTTTACTACGATATACAACGATAAGTCTGATGATACTTCAACGTGGGATATACCTACAATGAATTTCAATGAATGAGAATTAGACAACCCAAACCTAATATTAATAATTGAAATTCTCCTTTCATCATCTGGTTGAGTTACATCCTATTTAATTCTCTTTAACACCAGTGGATGAATTATTTAATTATTTGTACATTTACAATTTGTTGCCCTAAGCGGTTGGTGAAGCTTTTACTCCCTCACTATAGATAAATTTTATACGGGGCGAGTCTCTATGGAGAGTCTATTGGGTCTGAATTGAGTGGCGTAAAATTTTTTTAGATGAAAATCATTATTTTTAGAAAATTGCGACTTTTTACGAGTTGGTTTTTTACATCGAGGCTCTTTTTGTATTTATGTAAATGCGGCTGTGAACTTGTAGATTCTACAAGTTAGCTCGCTTTTCAACGTTCAGCCGCGAGTCAGTATAATATCTTGAGTCGTGAGTAATATCATTGAGTAAAAAATATTGATGATTCAAGAAAATGTTTAAGAAGGGAAAGGCACAGTCGCACGATTTTGGGTAAAATATCGAACTTTAGTTTTTCAAATGAAACAATTCGTGTATTTTTTTGTCAGACGACTCTGACAATAAATGTATATTGTTTCATATGTGAAAAATCAAATTAGGCATTACTCCCAAAAAACAACATACCACGAAAAATTATTATTTTCACTATGGTCTATACAGTCAAAAGTCTGGAATAGACAAAGTAGAACTAAGAAATTGTTTCTACTATCTCTATTAGTTATACGTTATGAGTAATGAAAAACGAACCACTCCGTAGCCACGTCGAAAAATTGTGCGACTTACAAAAGTGCTAATTGAGAGTGCTTTTATGAAATTCGTTTAATACAATGTTCGAAGGCAGGAAAACCTTTAATTACCAAATCAGGGAAATATTTAATCGAATTAATTGATGTTCGAACAAATTGCGCGTTTAATTAAAAACCTTATCAAGCAGGCGGAAATCAAAGTGAAATTATGAACTTATTTCGAATTTAAACACATAAAAACCCATTAGGTGTATAAAAGTCTCTATAAAGAGTATTGAAATAGTTCAAAAACAAGAAGTTATATTACCGATACCCCGATACGGCCGTATTTTAAAATTTCATTTTTATTACTGAAGATTTTTTCTTCACAGCAATCCACAAAAATGCATTACAAATACTCACCAGTTTCAAAAATTTTTCAGTAAATGACGATTTTGTTAAAAATTGACTAACTTTAATCTGTGTTAATGTGCCTCTTATACTGAACACCCTGTATATTGGGAAATATTTTTGTTATAGTAGGTGCCGTGAATAGTTTCGTTTGTTTAAAAGGTTTTTATAATTTTTACCCAATTCGGTTTAGATCGAATAACCTGTATACTGTATACAGGGTGATTCCGTAACGCATGTTCAAACCTAAAAGGCTCATTTTATAGATACTGCGGATATTACTAATTACATACTATATTTACGTAAATATGTACCTAGTCCCCCTAATAGTTCAGTCAATAAAAGTCAATGGTTGTAGGGATACAAGGGGAGCACCAAACACGCAAGAAATGGTGACTGTTGGGAAAATACTATTCACCTACCAAAATTTAGCTTTCCCCTAACTTGTTGCAGTTCATGTCGTTTTCTAAAAATTTATTGAATGTGGACTATAATTATTTTTTTCTATTTCGGTACTTTAATCCACTTCTTAACGTACTGTTTTGGTCTCAAAACAGTGCGTTAAGAAGCTCTCTTAACGTACTGTTTCTGGGGGATTTTCTTCTGCTAAGTTCGCGTCAAGTTGAACTGACGTTTAACAATGTCAAATATAATTTATTAAAATGTTTATTTTTAGAGCTTATTAGAATTGAAATGTAATAAAGAATAATGGTTTTACATATTTCATTCATTTTTATTTGTTAAAATTTAAATTATACAGACAGGAGTAGGTGCATTATTTAAATTTAAAAAAATAAACTTGCGACATCTATGAATCATTGAACTAAATGATGTGACATCTCAGTCAGTGCCACCACAATTATTATAAAAAGAAAATCTCCATGATGTTAATTATTTAAATATTTTAACAAATTAATTTTATTAAAATGTGAAATAGAAAAAATAGTATAAATTACAAGTTTCATAAGCCGTGTTAAGTACTCGTCCTTTTTAAAACTCGCCGCAAGCGGCTCATTTTCAAAACTTGGACTCGTACGTTAACACGGTGCCTTATGAAACTTGTACTTTAATATACTATTTTCTATTTCGGTTCTTTAATCCACTCCTTAACGTACTGTTTTGGTCTCAAAACAGTGCGTTAAGAAGCTCTCTTAACGTACTGTTTCTGGGGGATTTTCTTCCGCTAAGTTTGCGTCAAATTGAACTGACGTTTACAAATGTCAAATATCATTTATTAAAATGTTTATTTTTAGAGCTTATTAGAATTGAAATGTAATAAAGAATAATGTTTTGACATAGTTCATTCATTTTTATTTGTTAAAATTTAAATTATACAGACAGAAGTAGGTGCATTATTTAAATCATCTATCTATGAATCATTGAACGAAAGATGATGACATTTCAGTCAGTGCCACCACAATTATTATAAAAAGAAAATCTCCATGATGTTAATTATTTAAATATTTTAACAAATTATTTTATTAAAATGTGAAATAGAAAAAATAGTATAAATTACACGTTTCATAAGCCGTGTTAAGTACTCGTCCTTTTTAAAACTCACCGCAAGCGGCTCGTTTTCAAAACTTGGACTCGTACGTTAACAAGGTGCCTTATGAAACTTGTACTTTAATATACTATTTTAGTACATGCTCCCTAAAATGATTATTTTGCGAACTAATTTGAGTCCGCAAAATGTCACTTTAGCGGACCGAAGCCCATAATGGTAACTTAGCAACACTTTAAAGGCCTGAATTTGATTTTTGATCAAGAATACAGAATAGACCGGGAGATAGACAGAATAGACAGATTTTGGGCCACGATTTTATGCAGTTATGCCTTTCAGAAGACAGTATTCTAATACGTGTATCCTGATGATAATGTTATAAATCAAAAAATCATCTTATGTTCTACATGTTAAAAAATGATTATGCTTTTGCTCCAAAAGATAAGCAATACTTGGGTATACGCAATCGGTATGCCATCTTGGCATAGGTACTTTTACAACAAGAAATTGTGTATACTTATCAATGGCATCCTGTTTAAAAACGCGGAAATCCTTCGTATTCAAATACAAATTCACGTGACTATGCCAGCCCGCTAGGCCCTCCCTAACGGTATACCGATGGTTTTCCAAATTTTTATTTTAAATTTCATTACCAAACACATGGGACATGGCAGCCGTTTTTGATTTATAATATTATCATCAGGATACATGTAGAATATTGTCCTCGGAAAGGCGCACTGCATAAAATCTTGGTCCAAAATCTTTCACTATCTCCCGGACTATAACGTTATTAACAAAATACAGATTTACGGAACGTCACCCATCCTTTTTATTACCGATAGTTTTTAATTTTTTGTTTGTAAACAAAATGTGACAGTTTCCATGGCCGAGGTTTCATTATTTTGTTTGTTATGCACAAGGCACCTATATGAATTTTATTTATATCGACTATTTTAAAATTTCATAATAAATTATTACTTTGGTAAAGATTTTAGGGAGCTTGTACTAAAAATTTTTGTATGTAATACGTCCGTAAAACGCTTTATCGGACTCATCTATTTTACGGACTCGGCTAGCGCCTCGTCCGTAAAACTCGATTCGTCCGCTAAAGCTTTGTTTTGCGGACTTGTTACATAAAATACTATTGAGCAATTAATATTTAGGCCGTCGAACGACGTAACGCCGAATTAGTAATTAAATTTTAAATTTAATAGGTTCAATTTAAATAGAGTATTTTAATTTAATTGTCTTGTAACTAATCTATTTATCGCTTTCCCGTACAAAGTACAGGAAGCCATTTAAATTATTATTTGACGAGCAATTTGTCGAAGTTAGCAGTTACAGCTGCCATCAGCTGCCTTGAAGTTAAACGATAAACTCCCAAAATTACTCATAAACATAAAATGTCTCACGTTTAGTAATCCGCACTCTCAAAGAATTAATATTTTGATGGAGGTCTTCGTAAATTTAATTCACTCGTAATTCTATAGATAATAATTAACCATTCATTTCTGAGATTGAATTTTCCGTTCTATTAAACAAAATAATTAAACAAATCGTATAAAAATTTGGTTGATTTATTTGGTGGCAACGTATTGGTATTTATTCGAGTACGAGTTCCCCTAAAACTCCATATTTTAAAGTTAAAATGGCAATTTTAATCTTAATGTGTTGTCAATATTTATCGTGAGAGTTTACCTGTACACTCTGTACAAGTATAATTCTTCGTGTAATAAACGAGAGCGAGTAATGCTAATAAATAAACGTATTTATACAGGGGGAATTATTTTTAATTTTCCCTATGATAGGTATCTCGCTTATTGTAAGAGTTAGACAATCGGTTGAATGGGGAAAGTAGTGCAGTTTTGGAAGAGTAATTCATTGGTGCTTTTAAATTTTGAATGCGATGTTCAGTTGTTTTCCTTCCATTAATTTTTATTATTTTTTAGATACAATAATTTTATCTTGGTATTGATGCCACTGTTGTTGGTATAGATTATAAATTAACTTTAGAGCCCAGTAATTCTCGAAACGTTCAAAATTGTGTAATTCCCTATGGCCAGCTTTGATGGTTGTCACTCAGAATACCATTTTACAATAGTACGAGATATTTATTTAGTATCTACATAGATTAAGTATAGAAGTTTAATCAATGGTATTTACTTTCTTGCAGCGTTGCCAAATTACCCCAAATTGGAAAAATGATAACATAAACGTCGATTCCACGAGATGAGTTTACATGCTGCTTGGGTGAGTATTTTTAAATTTCTTTTTACACAATTTTATTTATATAAACACAAAGAGCTATTACCTAAAAATAGTTATATATTTTAACTTAAGCCAAAAGTTTGTAATACAATATAGAAGGTATTTTTAGTAATACGAGTGGTTAATTTAAAAAAAAACTATTGGGCCATTTATTTGCTACCCGACTTGTTTAAAACATTATCGAAGCTAAAATGCTTTCATTCGCTCCATCCAAATTGAATTGAATTTATTGTACATTTTTTAAAGATCTTAAAATTCTTTTTTTATTAATACATAAGTAACAAAAGATGAATTATGCAGGAGAGAATTTTGGCAATTTTTAATATTTTTGGAGTTATAGGAAAATGCATTAACATAAATATATTCATATGTACCGTACACTTAGCACATTACATTTTATCATTAATATTTTATGCGTAGGTATGTTTTTGAGTACCTTTTAGTAATAAATAGATTTAAAAATTTATAAGCTTTTACCTTAAAACGGAAAGTAGATGCACTGGAAAGTAGCATACTGCAAACATAATTACAACGGCGACTATCATCTTTGCAGCTTTTCTTCTCGAACGCAATTGTCCTTCGGTACTTGTGTTTGTATTCATCGTAAACGTATTGATTTGTCTTCCTCCGGAAATATCTGAAAACAAAAAACAAAGCTGTATTAAGAAATAATTTGATTTTAAGTCACGGGAAATTGATTTAACGTTAGCGATAATTTGTGGAAAATTGCAAGACGTATAATAAATTCATTCGAGGTTTCGGAATATGAACATTTTCTCAAACTTGCTTATTAAGGTATTTGTACAAATCTACTGCATTATAATATTGTATTGGGGCATTGAAAGTTAAAAAATACAGTTTTGAATCGAATTGTGGTTTTGAAATGAGATGTTTTAAGGATAAAAAAATGTTTTACGATTTATGTACTTTATTCTGCTATACCTATAACATCGAAGGCTCGCCTCTCTAAGCCCGCGATCTTTCAGATGAAAATTTTTAATATTAGACTTCTACGATATTTCCCTCTTTATGAATAAAAAAAATCGCTGTCAAATACAGATAGTACCAAACTTTTTCCACACTTATTCATATTTAAAGATTTGATTTCTTAAAAACAATTAAAGCAAATTTAGTGTAAAAAAACATTTAATAGGTATTATTGTTCCCAAAGTCACAAAAGCTTATAATAAGTCTCAGACTTTTATTTGAAGTTGTAGGTATAGTAAGAATTACTGAAAAAATAGTCCAGTCATTACGTCGGAAAAAAAGGTATATAAATGCAAGTAAACCGAGAAAGCTGATTTTTGGATATGTTGTAGAGGGGGCTCAGAAAAGCTTAACTTTAAATTTTCGACCAAGATTTCCTATGAGCTTTCGCTGCCATCTTGCAAAAAGGGTCAAATTTGTTTTTTTCTCGATAACTCGGCTCTACTTCACGATACGAAAATTGTGCTCGTGTACTTTTTTGTTGAATTTTTTACGCTCTACAATTAAGGTTATATGAATTTTTTACCTACCGTTGATCCTTGTTGAGATGTCGAGCGCGAAAGTGAGCTTGTTTGTAGTCCGGTCAAATTAGAAAAAATAAAAACATTAACCGGTAAAAATCTGGATTTTGGTATACAAGCTCATTAAGACCGGCGGTAAATTGGAGTAGTTAGCATATTCTGCTGAGGTGGCGCTACGAAAGGTGCGCCTAGTTAAAAAAATAAGCTATGCAACCATAATTTCATTTAAACCAACTTGTACCTGAATTACTTTAGAGAGAGACGTATTTACCGTTTACATTCTTGCGACTGTATTGTATGCTATACCCTTTTTGTACCATTGTATTATTTAATAGGTACCCTCATAAACTCTAAAAGCAGATTTTACGGATTTGTATATTTCCTATTTTGTGTGATGGGTAAGGCGTTGTAAAATGTAAAATCTACGGAACTAAATAATAATTTCAAAATGTAAAAAATGAAAACTAATGAAAATCTACTTCCCTCCAAAAATTTGACAAATTTTGTAGGGTCAAACTCGACGATCTAGATACTAGTAAAATTCGCGGTTCTCAAAACGGGACTTCATTGAGCAAACTGCGGATACTGGTCTAAAATAAAGGGCCAATTTTGGTGGCATTCTGGAACTTTTATAAATTAATATAAAAATACCTTTTTCAATTTTTAAATTCAATACGTCGGTTAGTATAACCAAAGAATATCTATAATAATATAGTTTTTACTTGTTTTAAAACTAAGATTAGGTAATAGTTTCATTTCTGCAAATTTTTAAACACGGTGGTTTTTATTAGCGTTTCTCTAAAATATACATCAGTAAACTACTCTAAGAGAAAAAAATTATTCCTACTCCTATTTCTTATTCAGATATAAAATTTGAAACCGATACGGCACTTTTAATATTTTCAAAAATTTCGATCTAGTTAACGATGTTTCAAGCTACGTTTTTTGAATTTGACCGAGGATTTGTAAGATGTATGAGTGTAAGTAGCAGTTATATTCAGTAGTAATTATTATTCTTTGTTTGTTTGTTCTAATCACTAATAAAAAAAATTTATAAAATTGTTAATAAAAAACTGTTAAAATCGTTAAAAAATATTGAAAGTAGCAATGAAAGTAACCAAAAATTATTGCGGAATTTCAAATCTAAAAATGTAACCGCTCTTTTACGTTGAGGAAAAGCAATTGCACTGAATGGTTTTTAATTTGATATCAACAGCAGACTGTTTAATAAATTTAAAGGAATGACATCACGTAGCCCGAATTTCATTTTTTATTGATTGGCATTTTTTGAAATAATTTTAACGGACGTTTCGACTGGAGGTATTTATTTATATTTCAAGTAAGTAGTGAAAGTAGAAGAAGGGCGCCTTCTGAGGTAAACGAGAAGTAAGCACAATAGTTGCGCATGATAAATTTTTGATCAATTTACAAAAATCAAAATAATATTTTGAAATAAACCGATATTTCAAGAAACGTAATTGACAGTTTTTATTTTTTATTTTTTTCCCACCCCGTAGTCTAAAAGTGGTACGATGGATAGACATCCAAAAATATGCGAACTTTGTGTTTAAAAAAAAGCATTAATTATATGTGTTTTTGAGTTCAAAAGTATCTCAAGCTGTAGAGCAGACCTTTTTCTTTATATATGCTGAATTACAGGCTATCATATTCAGTAGTTTTTCTGATTTGTAGGACAAAAGATTGCACGTTTTCAAGCCTCAAACTATGCAATATTCCGTCGCTCTTAACTTTAGATCCGATTTTTAAAGACCAAAGTGTAATTTTTTATACCCCAGAGATTAATAATGAATTTGAAGGATGAAAAAGAATAAATAAGTAGTGTTAGCATAACAACAACGACTTTAATAAAGTCAAATTATTACAAAATGATGTCTGTCAGACGTTTTGTTTTACAGCGTTACTATGGTTAGTTTTGCACGGATTTCGTTTAAAAGCTTAACCTGTGGATGAGATTTTATTCAAGTGGGCGAAATCAAATTTCATCAAAATGTAATTTTTTTCGATCATATAAAACTTTTACTAAATAGTATGTATTTAAAAATAGTCAACGAAAAAGGAGAACCATTGATGGAAACTAAAATTCGCTTCGAGTCGAACAAATTTCTTCAGTGTAATAAATTACTTAAAATTTTGACAGGTTGTTGACGTTCATATTATACGAGTACCTGGCCATCCCAAAATTCGACTTTCGCTTTTGGGTACTAACACCAAAATATTAAGTGCCCCTCTTGTGGCAACTTGCTGAACTAAAACAGACGTTCGTCTAAGAGACGTGTATATAGAGTTGCCTAACTATCAGGACATTTAGCGCTTTTCCAAATAAATCTTTTGGCGAACAAAGTAGAAAATTGAGAAAGATTTAAAGTTTTTCAAAGTTTGTTTACAGTTCATTAGACTATAATGAACAGCTTGAGATACTTTTTATTTTAAATTTGTGTCAAACATTCGATTGGTAAGGCGTTCAAAAATAGGCCAACTTTGTGGTTAAAAAAAGGCACTAATTGTATATTTTTTTGAGTTAAAAAGTATCTCAAGCTGTAGAGCAGACTTTTTTCTTTATGTATGCTAAATTACAGGCTTTCATATTCAGTAGTTTTTCTGATTTGTTCGCCAAAAGATAGCACGTTTTCAAGCCTTAAACTATGCAATATTCCGCCGCTCTTAAGACTTTCGGATAAAAATACTAAAGTGCCCAATTGATAACTATTGCGCTTGGACCGCCATCTTGGAAAAAAGGTACACTTTTTTAGTTTTTCGTCTATATATCAGGAACTATTAACGATATTAGAGAAATAGTTTAGGTAAAAACCATAGCTTATTAAATTTACTACCAAAAAACCTCCATACATTTTTTCTCTATCTCCAATACTTCAGCTGTAATTTGCCGTTGAATTCAGAGGAATGTCTTTTGTACTCGCTAGATCGACGTCTCTCAATTTTTCACTTTCGCGCTCGATATCTCAACAACGATCAACGGTAGGTAAAAAATTTATATAGCCTTAATTGTAGAGCGTAAAAAATTCAACAAAAAATTACACGAGCACAATTTTCGAATCGTAAAGTAGAGCCGAGTTATCGAGAAAAAAACAAATTTGACCCTTTTTTCGAGATGGCGGCGAAAGCTCATAGGAAATCTTGGTCGAAAATTTGAAGTTAAGCTTTTTTGAACATATTCAAAAATCAGCTTTCTCGGTTCACTTACATTTTCAAATGTATATAATGACTGGACTAAAACTGAAATTTACGATTTAAAAAATCTTGACGCGAATTTATTTTTTTAAGTTTTATTATTTCTGATATCTAGTAACAATAAAAACAAAGCAATATTCTTACCTACAGATTGATGATGAACGTTACCAGATTTCCATAAAACGCAAATAATTTGGCAGTATGCGACGGTCATAAATATTAGTGGAAATGCGTAGAGTAAAATCATTTTCAGTATCATCCAAGTCGTTTCTGTGTCAGTTGACCAATTCGGCTCGCATTGAGTGAAATAAATGGTCTCAATTTGTAAAGTTTTATTTGGCACTGTGCGGTAAACCACCAATTCTGGAACATCTGCAACGCACAAAAAGAAAACAAATTGTTTAATTTAAATTTTGTATTAAAATCCACAAAAACGTATTTATCATTCAACTTTGACTAAAAAGATTTACTCGTATCCTGGAATCTGGACTGGACACTTTGCAAAGCTCTAGATATTATATAATAGTGGTGTGCATATAGGCTTAAGAACTCTCTCGGTATTTTAATGATAAACCACATTTGAAACTTTTAAGGTTTAAGTGAAAACAAATCACACGAATAGACATGAGTCTCGAGTGTTATTTAAATTATGCCAATGAACTTTACGTCATACTGCCATTTACGATATCTCAAGTGCTTCCTATTGTAACGATGTGGATTTCTTATACAGCTCAGAGTGATAAGAATCCCAAGATTCTAGCTTTGAGCTTGTCCCAAATCCGCATCCGTTTTGGTTGTCAACTCCCTACCCCTAAACCACGACCCAATATTTCTCCCTTATTCATTTTCTCTGTTGTTAATTATTAACAAAAATTAACAATTGTTAAATTAGACCGACACCTGAACATTATCTAGTGTGTATTCAATGAATACGCGCGAGGTCAAGCATTTTAACGTCCGATCTTTATATATAAAATTTAACAATTTCAAAACTTTAAATTAGCTTTGTCTAAAAATTAAATTCTCAATTTTTCCCCCCATTTCTTTTGCTCCCCTAATCTTCTGATTACGTCCCCTGCTGGTCCATAATTAATTTTATTAATTACTGGCCCTGAATATAATTTTTCTTCCTTTTGCATCCCCAAATTTTCCCCGATTACGACAAGACAAATACCCTTCAAATGCCCTTTTAACCGCGCATTTTTCCTGTTATCATTTTTTTCCCGAATGCCATTAGTTGAATTTTTAGAAGTATAATTAGCTAATTAATTAGCTAATTAGCCACTATTATCCCCATTCTCTCAATCACAGCTAGCGCTGTGATTGGCTGTTTCCCAAAAAGGGGAAAAGCTAATAAATAACCGTGCGACCAAAAGGTCTTGGCAGTCCCTGGCAGTCCCTGGCAGTCTTGGCGTTTTGACAGTCGTCTCCGTGTAGTCCGTGTGTAGTCCCCTATCAGTCGTTACGTGTTAACTGTGTGAAGTCTTGTCTTGTCCGCGGTTCCAGTTTGACAACCAAATACCCCAGCTTCCGAGTGGTTAGAATTTCGTAGTGGTTCGCAAGAGCCGCTGTGGAATTTTCTCTAGCCGCTCCCCCTCGCTTCCGTGTGGCTACTGTGCTGTGGTGGTCCGCAAGGACCGTCGTAGTGCCATATAGCCGCACTTCATCCCCTTCCGTGTGGCTACTGTGCTGCCGTCGTAGTGCAATATAGCCGCCCCCTTCCCCCTTACCTGGTCCCGCTTACACTATATTGCCGACAATTGGGAAAATTCGGAGATTTTTTTTGGCATTCTTTACAGTAAACCAAATATTTTGTGAGATTCGTTTTCTACCATATGCAAATGAATAATTAAAAAATTAGTGATTTTATCGCGATCCCTTGAAATAATGTCAAGAGGCCCGAAGGGCCGAGAGAAGTGGCCCACAGAACGACAGAACTGATCTACAAATTTTTAAATTTAAAAATAGAGCGGCTGTTTACAATTACGCGGAAATAATAATCTTACGGAAGTCTCTTGCAGTAATACCGTGTGTATTGGAAGCGACTTCTGCAAGGTTTCCTAGAGTTTTCGCGTACTTACAGTCCAATTTACATTAAGCTAGTTTCTGTCTCTGCAATTTCTCCAAGAAGTTTTACCGTATGTGAAGAAGAGGCCTTTAGGCCTCGTTTTACTCTAGCCAAGAGTGCAAAAAGTACTGCAAGCCCCACGTTGGGCGCCATTTGTAAGACCTAAAATTGGTAGCTTCTAAAATCTCCCTTTAGCGTCGCTCAGTCAGTGAAGGGAATAGGTTTGACGTTGAAACAAATACACACAATTATCTACCAAAAAATGAAAAATTATTTATTTTATTAAGAAATTACCACCATAAGTAACAAAACATAATTAATAATACAATTACAAGTAAACGATATGATATATAAAAGCACGGGCGGGGAACAGAGGCAGGGGACGAAGATGGCGGCTAAAAAATAACCTCACGAGAAGGAATTGGCTCTTGCAAACCACCACGAATTATAACCACTTGAAAGCTTCGGGGTATTCGCTCGAAAATTAGAAACAATCGAATACGTGACGGGCACTCACACTATAAGACCGCGGATAAAACGAAACTCCACACAGACTACGCACAGGACTGACCCAATAAGAAATGGGGGCGAAATTTAGAATTTGATTTTTGGACTAAATTAATTTAATGTTTTGAAATTATTATATTTTGTATAGAAAGGTCGGACGTGAAAATGATTGACCTCGCGCGTATTCTACAAATGCACACTAGATAACGGTCAGGTGTCTGTCTATTTTAATAGTTGTTAATTTTTGTTAATAATTTAACGACAGGGAAAACGAACAAGGGAGAAATATTGGGTCGTGGTTTAGGGGTAGTTGACAACCAAAACGGATGCGGATTTGGACTACCTCAGAGCTAGAATCTTGGGATTCTTATCACTCTGAGCCGTATAAAAAATCCACATCGTTACAAGATCTGCAAGACTTTCTCAAGTTTTCTCGCATTCATAGTCTAGTTTACATTCAGGGAGTTTCTGTCTCTCTGTCTCTGCCTGTCTTCCTGAAATTTCTAGCAGACGTTTTCTCGCATGTGAAGAAGAGGCCTCGTTTTACTGTAGCCAAGAGTGCAAAGAGTATTGCAAGCGACTTCTGCAAGACTTCTTCGAGTTCTCTCGCACTCACTCTATTATCTGGCAGTCCCTCTGATATTTCTCGCATTGAAAAACGACGCCTTTTGAGTTTTATTTTTTAGCGTTTTGTATTCATAATACTTTTTCAAAGTAGACGAAGTCAACAAAAAGTAAAAATCAAAATAACAGTTACTTCTTTCCATAATTTAATCTTAATATCTCTATTATTGATGGTACTCTTTTAATTTCATATACAATTTCGTACTTTTCTTTATTTCTGGAGTCAATTTTTCGATATTTAATATGTTTCAGTGCACTTAAATGTAATTTATCACAATCTAAACTAAGTACCTACTTCTCGAGTTTTGAGGAAATGGCTGAGGAGTCTTGTCAGAACGAAATCTTCGCTTCCACTTCCAGCAATGCACGACTCAAAATAGAGAACGCTACCTTTTCTTTTAATTCGCAGTTTTTTGTTTCAAGTTCATACTGTTTTTTTTGTAATCAAACTTCTTTGTTTTTGAATTCAAACTTTTTCTTTGCACTCAAACTTTTCTCTTTGAAAATAAATCTTTTTTACTTTTAGTTTTAAAAAATCGTACATGTGGATAATGTGGATCTTTTACACGGTCGTATCCCAACTTTGTTGAAATACAGCTTTTATTAGGTGTATTAAAATTTGGTCTGGTGATAATTACATTTACATCTAAAAAATGAATGAAATTTTTTCTACGTCGACTTAAAAAAAAAGTTCGAAATTTAATTAAGTTGAAAGGCAGAAATATCGATTTACTTTAACCCAAATATTATTCAGACAAAATTTAGAGAGTGTAAAAGGGCGACGTTAGTTTCTAACTTTTATTTTTCATTCGACTAAAAGCAGCAAACTTTATAAAAACCGATTAAAATTTAAAAGCAATTTTTTGAGCTCATAATTTGAGGGAAAAAAATGCGTAAGTAATACTTACCAAATACTAATGCGACCAACCAAATAATTCCAATAGCTGTTTTGGCTCTTCCTGTCGTGGATTTGAATTTGAGAGGGAAGCATATTGCGTACCAACGATCGACGGAAATGAAAGTTAGGGTAAGAACCGACACAGTTACGGAAACGGTCTGAAACAAAATTTTTAATTAATTACCAGTTTATAACGAGAAACGAGAGAAGTTCAATAAATCATGATTGTTGTATTATAGTCTTAAGGGTTCATTCTTTGATAAGTGGGGTCTCGTTCGTACAAAAGTTGTTTGGGACAAAATAAAAAAAAAAAAAATGATCTCGAAAGAAGAAAAATTTATTTTACATCGGAAGTGGCTCGTTTATTTTTCAATTCGATCGACATTTAATTTTTAATTTCTCCCACTTTTACAAGCGCGCCCTTCTGTTGCACGTCAGCTTGACACTTGGTATCTTAGAACTTAGGCCAATATAGTGGCATCTCAACATATTTTCGAGGTTTGAGAAAAGCGCAAGTTCCAAGGTGTACAATCGGATGAAAAATAACCGTAAATTCCAGGCTAGTCTGGAATTTCTTGCTGTCGCCACAAGGTGATCCGAGACTTTACCCATCAATCGACCCTTGTATTAAAGGATATTAATTTTCTATTTGAAAAATGCGATGCAAGATTTATTTTAACGTTTTTCCAAACAAATTTATTCTGCCGAAACAGGTGGTTGTCAGGCACTCGACTTTACTTTGTGAAAATTGAACTTTTTATTAAATGTTGGTCTTTAACTTTAAAGTACTTTTTTAGTAAAAACTGGCAACATTTGTTTACTATAATAGGTCTTCGAGTCTTTCTTAGTTACCATTTTCACAACTTAATTCTTGGCCCAGTGTGGGCAAATAACAATTTGTGCTCTTTATGTTTTCCTATGATAATTATCAGTAATTGTGGGGAATTCTCCGTGAGTATGTTCTACGTGAACAATTCAGTTTAAATTTTAATTGTTTTATATTAAGATAATAATCTTATTCATGTTCAAATTTTAAACGAATTTATTGTAATTTTAGAATAATTAAACTAGGCTTAAGGGCTGTGCCTTTTTAAGTTACGGTAAAACGTTCGAGCTTAGCAGTCAGGGCTATTACCTACAGTTATTGTTATTAGGTCAGATAAAATGGCAATAATTATATAAGTACATAATTTGTTTTTTTACTTGAAATAATTAGATAGTAATAGACGAAAATTTTTATTACAATTATTACACAACATGATGTATCTTTTCGACTTTTCATTTATTGTGGGATTAAATTCGTCTGTTAGACAAGTGAGTAAAATATGAAATAAAAATTAATAAGAGTAATGATGACCAGGACCTGGATCTGGATTATTAAGGAGGGGGAGCAAGCTCCCTGCACTTAGGGCACTTAATCGGGTCCATTGTACTACCTCCAAGCAGCCTCCCCGTGCCCATCAGATCTCCCACATGTAGGATGAACTCCAGAATTCTGGCGGGAGGGTGGTGCTTATTCTGGCCATGTCGAGCCAGAAGTCCCCCAACACAGATCTTCTTATCGACGTTAGAGCTGGACAGTGACATAGCACATGTTCAGCGGTTTCGTCTTCTAGTTCGCATCCACGGCATACGGGATTATCTACCAAGCCCAGAGTGTGGAGATGTTTGTGTAGTCGACTGTGTCCCGTGAATGTCCCTGCAATTATTCGTAGATTAGTTCGGGACAACTGGAGACAGTATTTTGTCAGCTTTTTGGAAGGAGCCAGTAAAGCTCTTTTGCTTTGGCGGCAACCTTCTTTGCTTTTCCATCTTTCGGTCTGTAGTTTATGGGTATTATTTTTAAGGAGGGTGTTAACAGTTCTTACGGCTGGTTTAATGATTGGCTCAGGGCCACAGGGAAGGCTGTTTGAGCCTTTCTTGGCCAGCTCGTCTGCTTTTTCGTTACCCTCATTTCCTCGATGTCATTTCACCCAACAGAGTGTAAGAACATTGTTCTTTGATATCTGATTCAGCAGCTCTATGCACTCCATCCAGATCCAGATGACCGGGACCATGGCTTGAACTGGATTTAATTAGGCAACCCATGCGCGATATATTTGTTAAAATATTATGTTTGATAAAAAATACTTTTCATCCGGTAAGCAGATGGGAACGGAACGTTCTTATTTCGGATCTTGTACATTGTTTCTATTGTTTATACTATATCAGTCGATTATTTAAAAATTACTAACTATTTTGTTGTTTTCAGTGCTTTACAAATCTCTTTTATAGGCTTTCAATGAAATAATTTAAGAAAGTAGTAATTTCTTATCACCTAAACAGTAGTAGAGTATAATGGCAAGTAATCTGTAAGGTACATATAAAATGCGTTTTTTACAATTAAAGTAGATCATTAGACATTCTTTAAATTTATAAGCGTTAATTTTGCTTCCCTTAAGCTGTGTACATGAACATTCGTATTGTTGAAGAAGATTTAGACTATTTATTAACATTAGTTTACCTTTTGGCTTAGGTTAATAGATGATAAACCCATTTTTAAGCGGTTTATCAAACAGTTGCACTGGGGTATACTGAGGCCACTTCTTAAAGTTATTATTGACTTACGACACACGCAGAGAGGTTACAATGGTGAATAGGGGCCTCCCTTAGAGAAGTCAAGTGGGTAGGTAATTGTTGAAATCTGCGTAGACCTGCTTTGAAAGCTCAGATCTCGACCAAATTTAATTTTTTTTCAACAAAACTTGTATTTAAATATAAAATGTGGTTGTGTTTGAATAGACAACATCTGGGGGTGTCAGGCAGGTAAATAGTTTCTGTGGGCTATCCCTTTATATTTTCTTGCATAAAAGCGGATTTAGTTCCGTAAAGAAGCGGCAAAAACCCTTAAAAGGTCCAACCAGATTACTTAACTTCTCTAAGGGAGGCATCTATTCACTATTGTAACCTCTCTGCAGGTGGCGTAAGTCAGAAAGAACTTTACCTAGTGGTTTCACTATACGGAAAGACGAAAGACAGCCACGTGATGCGTAATGTAATAAGTATTACCCCACTAATCGATTTTCATTTTATTCAATCTGCGAGTTACACCCAAAATGCTATGCATTTTTAAACATACTCGTGAGTAATTCACAGCTAAATTTAACTGTCGGCCTTTTTTTTGCGTAAAACAATGTGAAACCCAACTTCAAGCCTACTGATTAATGATTATAACTTTAAACTATAATTTTAAACTAAACTGTACAACAAACTTTTGAGCGTAAAACTTGTAGGTATAGGTACTAGATACTTCATTATGTGGACTAGACTGTTAATGAGACCCCAAAGGATATTAAAGTAAATTTAAATTTAAATTAGAAACACGTTAAAATCGTGTAGTAGTTTAAAAGTTTATAATAGATCCCGCATTTTCTATTTTTCGAAAATACACCTAAAAATGAATATTTTTTAATAAATAGGAAACTAAACGAGTAAATTGCATTTTATTCGCATCAATGATGATTTGAATATTTCAGTCTTCGCCTAATCAAAGCATTTCTATTCGACAAACGTACAATTTATTCGATTGCGACAAGTTTTTCGAATAAATTTCTTAGCGAGTGCGAGAAAATCTTTAATTCGACATAAAATGAATTGTACGAACTATTTTAGTTGAGTGTAGACCAGTGGCGTAGCATACATATTTAGCTCCTGGAGTAAGTAAAATCGGTGCGTCTGCTTGTTTTTCAAAAGAGTTCATTTATACGACATGTCTGAAACATTTTTGACACGACATGTAGTCGACACGTCGTATACGACAAAATATATCAAACAAACAGGGAACCTCGTCCATTCATGTAAAACATGTCGTCTGATAAAGATGCACTTCTATTAGTGACGTTAGTACAAAACAGAAAAAAAATGGAAAACAAGAAGCGAAGATCTTGGGTATTTCCATATTTTACTCAAAATATACATCGCAGTTTATTTATAAGCAGTCAATAAAAAGAAATCCACGTTTTTTCCTGAATTTGTCGGTTTGAATAATGTTTATGTCCGTAATCATACAGCACTTCATATTTGGCTACTATATTGACAAATTTAATGTTAAATTCGGGATCGTCTTTCATCACGAAGAGTTCATACTGCACATCAAACAACGAATGTCGCTTCAAATTCGATCAAGCAGTGTCGTATGAAACTTGTCGTCGACAAGAAATAACTTGTTTACGTCAAGTCTGTCAAGTGTAAGAATCTCGATTAATAAACACAAGTTTAAAAATGATACGACATGTCGCAGACATGTCGTAAAGACATGTCGTATAAATGGATGACCGGCCTAATTGAGATTCGTACACTTGACAGACGTGTCGTAAACAAGTTATTTCTTGTTTTCTTGGTTTAAAAATGATACGACATGTCGTATAAATGGATGACCGACCTAAGGTAACCTATCAAGTTTATACTAAGGCCGGTCGTCCATTTATACGACATGTCGCATACGACATTTCTGTGACATGTGACATGTCGTATCATTTTTAAACCTGTGTTTATTAATTGAGATTCGTACACTTGACAGACGTGTCGTAAACAAGTTATTTCTTGTTTTCTTGGTTTAAAAATGATGTCGTATAAATGGACGACCGGCCTAAGAAATATGGGAAAAAATGGGTAATTCGGCAATACTTCGAGGCTACAAATTAATATACCTTGAATAGAGCAAGTTGACTTTCTAACGTGAAATTTCAAACTAAGATTAGGAGGGGTGACTTACATCAACTCTTGTCCGACAAAAAATATATCTCATTTTTAATTTGTACGCAAGGGACTTTATACCCATACGGCAAAAGAGTAAAAAGTGATCAAATAGAACCAGCGGCTACACTTGAGACTAAAAATTATATAAATCTAATACGTTGCAAATGAACCCCAACATACACACATAAGTGAAAAAACTTTAAACGAGAAAATTTGTTTTCCGCTAAGCGCCTCGGGAATCGAACCCAAGACTTTGCTATTTCCGGTAGCACGCCTATACCTAATTCCCGATTCCCGAGGTGCTTAGCGGAAAACAAATTTTCTCGTTTAAAGTTTTTTCACTTATGTGTGTATGTTGGGGTTCATTTGCAACGTATTAGATTTATCTAACTAATTAACCCTAAATATTTAAAAATTTGTAATTTATTCACGTATGATTGTTGTATGCATACTAATTTGATTTAAATATATTTCGCTTTCTCGACGCACTTAAAACAATGCCGGATCGCAAAGAAAATTATGTAATATGCTGGCGTATTAGGTATAGGCGTGCTACCGGAAATAGCAAAGTCTTGGGTTCGATTCCCGAGGTGCTTAGCGGAAAACAAATTTTCTCGTTTAAAGTTTTTTCACTTATGTGTGTATGTTGGGGTTCATTTGCAACGTATTAGATTTATCTAACTAATTAACCCTAAATATTTAAAAATTTGTAACTAAAAATTATTTCGAACATAATATAACTGTAGAACAATAGGAGGTAGAGAGACGCCTGACTACACGTCCGTCGTGCTAAACCGACGCAGAAAACGTATAATTTATTCGTTTGCAAACGATATTTAAGTTTTACGACTTTATATTTTATTTAGATTTAATCACGCGTTATTAACTACTGGAGAAGTTTTAAAGGGCGCACTGATATCTCAAGCGTCATTTACCGTTTTTAGGCTTGATTTACTATAATATATTCATTCCATTAATCTAAATCTTTATGTACATATAGATGGTTTCTATTTTGATTTTTGAGTATCTCGATAACAACGTAGTTTTAAAATGCAGAAGAACAACCAAATAATGTCTTGTGGCTTGTTTGGACAACATGTTGGTCACTTATTATTATAGAACAATAACAACTAACTATGAGTATAACCTACAAATAGTAGAGCGGATCGATAGGAAAAATTGCTTATTTCGGGCAGTAAAATTTTTCGGAGTAGAATCATATATGGCACATTTACTATTTTATTTTGGAGCCTCAAAAGAGTCTCTGCTTACGACATTTTGTTTTCACGATATGGAATTTAGTTTCTTGAGTACGTAATATTATAGCTAAGTTACCTACTTCAAAGATTTTGGATAATACAGAAACCTTTGAAAAATTAATAAATTTATATATTACCTCTACTAACTGACTTCGAATACCCCTCTTAAGGAAAAACAAAAAAAATTAATAATGCAACTGAAGGCAGACGTTGAAAAATTACGCGGCCTCTGTTATTTGTAGGGTTGGTATAGCTTGTGACTGTGGTCGTAAATAATTTATTAATTGATGTAGTAATTAAACTTCTAAAAGTTAAAAGTTGGTTAAAAGTAATTACGAATACGTAAGAAAAATAAAAGACTCGATGGCATTTAAATTTAAAAAAATTGACTGAACAAAATGGTAGTAGTGGTAGTTCTCTTCTTGTTTTTGGTTGCGATTTGACTTGGGAGGTTTAATTTTCTAGACGAAATTTTATTGTCTTTTAAGATTCCGTCGGCTTCCTCTAATAGTATAACCAATTCAACGACAAGTGGAAAATCGACGAAAAACAAACTTCTAAATTTTTACGTTCGGGTTTCCAAATATGAATTTTTGACAATTCTGTTTTTATTAAGAATTGAGGCACGTAATGACAGTAAAACTATACGCCGTTCGCTGAACAGAGGCAGTCAAGCCACGCGTAGACCAATGAGCTCAACAACCAGCTTCACACGATACAAATGTATTGATAAAAGCGCTTCAAGTTCAAATAATTGTACCAAATTGAAAAGTTGCATACTAACTTGAACAGACGGATTGGGCGTCGTTTTCTACCGCTTTCGCACTATACGCAGCAAACGGCGTATAGTAATTTTATTCATGCGCGTACGTCAGATTTTCTTGTGCGTTGGCGAAAACAATGCTTTAAATAATTTATTCTTCAAAAACAATTTGAACAAGAGTCGCTAAATTTTTCAATTGAGGCGAGGCCACCGATTCTTCAATTTTGTTACATAAAAAATGCATTTTTATTCCCCATCTGTTATCTCTCTCGACAAAAGTGTGCGTCAATGTTAGGCTTTTTTTTAACCCCTTCCTTATTTCTTTATCAAATGATCGATTTCTTCTGCTTAAAAATTCTCCTTTTATTCTTTTACAAACACAAACTTAAGGTTATAACGAGACAAAAGAGTGTCAAATATAGAAATAGAAATTGAAAAACTTTCAGTTCGGGTATGTTGTACAACACTATCCTATCCAAGTCTCATTCAAAGAAAATTCTATGTGTACCTAAAGTATCTTCTATCTACTGCATCATTACCTTATAAAAATATATTGGTATTATATTGTATTACATCATGTTATACAATAGTGCATTAGTCTGTGAAATTCATCCTTCCGTGATATTTACCCACTACTATTTTTAAAGGAAAATAAAATGCTCTTCTTATTGCAATTACTTCTTATTTTCGTTTCCGATTCTTCCCTCCATTGATTTTGAAATAAATGTTTTATGTACGTACGTACTATACTTTGAAATGTATAGAAGAGGGCGCCTGCAATAGTTATTTACCAATACTTGAGAATATTCGCTCAAAACATTTTTTCTATTTGTTATTCGGTCGTAATTTATTAACAATAATACACTAGTCACAAAATTAAAGGATATTAAAAAAATTCCAAATTTTAGGGCGATTTTCAACAAAGGATAACTCGGAGAAAAATGGTCGTACAAAAAATGAAAAAAAAGAAAATTGTAGCCTCAAGTGTTTAGTTTCTGGACTGTAAAATTTTTTAGTGTGGGTGGTTCTCACGTAATCATCCGAAAACCAACTAGAAATAATGTTTCCAAATTTTGTCTCGTCTTTGAAATGGTCTGTGGACTTCAAAAAAATTGTTTTTCGTCATGCGACTATAAAACTCGTTTAGAAAATTTAATTAGCTTTAATTTAACCGCTTAATGAGCTGCGTACGATTTTTTGCCGCGAAGTAATCGTCGATCAAAGCAAAACAGCCCATTTTAGCTTTGACAATCGATTACTGAGGAACTAATGCTCGTACAGAAAATGAAGGTTTTTTTTCAATTTTTTCCAACGAGTCATGTATTTGAAAGAAAAATATGGATTGTCGCCAAAAAAACCATATTGAAGTCGAAAAACTGCATAAAAATCGAAAAATTGCTTGTTACGGTGATTTTTGGCCGATACGATAAATTTAAAGCTTTGGGGCGCTAAGAAAAAAAATCGCAGAACTTTGCAACTTTGAAAGTTTTTTAGAGACACTTTGAGGTTAAAAAATTACCGACGATACCCTTTGTTCATCCGTTATATCCAAAGTTGTACCAAATTTTCCAAATATCCTTAAATTCGTAAATTTTCAACTTTTTTTCAGCCATCTTCATCGCTTCAAAAACAATTTTTTTATCAATCGCCACCGATTGTGTCTTATAGAGATTGTTTTGCTGTTTCTAAAACCCTACCTTCATTTTCTGTACGATCATTAGTTCCTGAGTAATCGATTGTCAAAGTTAAAATGGCCTTTTTTGCTTTGATCGGCGATTACTTCAGGGCAAAAAATTGTGCGCAGCTCATTAAGCGGTCAAATTAAAGCTAATTAAATTGTCTGAACAATTTTTATGGTCGCATGATGAAAAAAGTCCACAGACCATTTCCAAGACGAGAAAAAGTTATTTTTAGTTGGTTTTCGGATGATTACGTGAAAACCACCCCGCTAAAAAATTTTACAGTCCAGATCTGACAACTAGACACTTGAGGCTACAATTTCCTTTCTTTAAATTTTTGATACGACCAGTTTTCTCCGAGTTGTTCCTTGTTGAAAATTTGGAATTTTTTTTAATATCCTTAAATTTTTGTGACTAGTCTACGTCGTTAAATTAAGTCCTACTGCAATTTCAACACTGCACAATATAGTATATTAAAGAACGAATTTCATAAGTCACGTATTATAGCACGACTCCAAGTTTAAAATGCGACTGGCGTAGCCAGGAGCGTTTTAATGGAGGAGTGCTATAATCGTTATAATGACTTATGAAATGAGTTCTTTATACAATTTTTTCTAGTTTGCGCCTTTTAAAGTCCATTTTCAAAGAAAAAAAATCAAAATATAAAAATTTAGGGATTTTTGTGATGGTTGGCTGGTTGGCAGTACTAATTGAAAAGTGACATTTCGTAATTTAAAATTCAAATAAATTGTTTTGTAGTTTGAATTGGTCGTTAATTAATTAATTTTAATTATTATGTTAAAAAACAGAACATGTTAATTACAAAAATTGTCGTTTTCTCTTTCCTCGATTTGACAAAATATGTCAAATTAAATATTACTACCAACTTCGAACATCAAATTTTACCAAAATTATTACAGCACGCTAAATCTCATTACGACACGCAAATGGATGCTATAATAGCGATCTTACAGACGCAAAATATAATAGTATTTTATGTAACAAGTCCGCAAAACAAAGCTTTAGCAGACGAATCGAGTTTTACGGACGAGGCGCTAGCCGAGTCCGTAAAATAGATGAGTCCGATAAAGCGTTTTGCGGACGTATTACATACAAAATTTTTTAGTACAAGCTCCCTAAAATGATTACCAAAATAACAATTTATTATGAAATTTTGAAATAGTCGATATAAATTAAATTCAGATAGGTGCCTTGTCCATAACAAACAAAATAATGAAACCTCGGCCATGGAAACTGTCACATTTTGTTTACAAACAAAAAATTAAAAACTATTTATAATAAAAGCGATGGGTGACGTTCCGTAAATCTCTATTTTGTTAATAACGTTATACCTAGTCCTGTAGATAGTGAGATTGTGGACCAAGATTTTATGCAGTGCGCCGTTCCGTGGACAGTATTCTACGTGTACCCTGATGATAATAATATTATAAATCAAAAAAGGCTGCCATGTCCCATGTGTTTGGTAATGAAATTTAAAATCAAAATTTTTCGGAAAATCATCGGTATGCCGTTAAGGTGGGCCCAGCGGGCTGGCATAGTCACGTGAATTTGAAGGATTTCCGCGTTTTTAAACAGGATGCCACTGATAACTGATAAGTATACAGAAGTTCTTGTTGTAAAAGTGCCTACGCCAAGATGGCATACCGATTGCGCATGCCCAAGTATTTTTTATCTTTTGGAGCAAAAGCATAATTATTTTTTAACATGAACACAAGATGATTTTTTGATTTATAATATTATCATCAGGATACACGTAGAATACTGTCCTCTGAAAGGCATAACTGCATAAAATCGTGGCCCAAAATCTGTCTATTCCATCTATCTCTCGGTCTATTATGTATTTTTGAACAAAAATCAAATTCAGTCCTTTAAAGTGTTGCTAAGTTACCATTATGAGCTTCGGTCCGCTAAAGTGACATTTTGCGGACTAAAATTTGTTTGCAAAATTACTATTTTAGGGAGCATGTACTAAAAAATATATTTATCAGTGCCGATGCGTAATTGTTTTATAGTAGTATTCAGGGATTTTGGTTTGTGTATAAAACGTTATATGCTCTGCACTCTCTTGTAATGATCTGAGCAAATAAGTTCATTTGCGTTGTTTTTTTTCTTGTCACTTTTCACTGTCGATCCGCTCCACTATAATATTACGGCAAACGTATATATTAGTATAATCTTCTAAACTTAAATAATAACATGTAAACGTCAATTACGCTACTTGTTTAGAATAATTGCTGTATACAGCGCACTACTGATGACGCCCACGCCAAGAACGCTGAATAATACTATCGGCTGATCGAAATAAAAATATCACTAGAATGTAATTAATTCTAGAATAACGAAATTAAGTTGTTATATCCGTAAGTTGTTACACACACTGAAACCTCGTGCTGTTATAAGATTAGCTTGTCATATGCCAGTCCGTGGTAATTTGCGCGGAAATTGCCCCCTGGGAATTTTTCGCCTAATCGTAATCAAGTTATGATTGGGGCTGTCAGTAGAAAAAACAGCTCACTTATTGAAGAAATTTCGCCAAGTGTCTCGCGAATGCGATTCTCGTGAAAAATCTAATTTAAAATTAATAACAATCGATATGAATTATTAAAAGTTTGAGTTCCTTACGTAAATCTTTTTATCTCCAAGAACTTACGTAAAGTTCAATGGTTCAATCCAAGCAACCTTTTAAATTAAATGCGACGAATATTGCAAATATTGCGATCGAGCGTTTTAATTAAATTTGGCTGCTCCTAATCGAACAAAATTTTATTCAAACGGCCGTTTTTATAGCCGCGTTTAACGTAATCAGGTGTTTTTAATCCGAAAATATTAAAACACGAACCGTAGGTAGCGCAGAATATAACTATGGAGGGTTCCTAAATTGCGTGATTATGAATACGATAAATGAAAGGTGTATTGGCGCCAAAAAATTTAAGCCGAATTTCCACGTTTTCGGTTTATTTAACATTCAATTCATCGCGCTTTTAAGTGCGTTCAATTTGCAATAAGTTACTGTTCCGTCCCTATTTGATCGAGGACAAAGGAATTTAATTTAATCACATCAAAGACAATAGAAACGAATTGTACGTAAACAGAAAATGCATTTCGGTAAGTCACCTCAAATACATTAATAAACACTGGCGACTTTAGCTAATACATTTTTCAATTTTCTTTTTAGGGGTTTTAAGAAATAAATGTAAAAAGCGTAAGCTGTGTGTGAGTACCTACCTACGTCAAAAAATAGAACGTCCAAATTGGCATTTTTATAAAACTGCGCCGCTTAGTTTTTCACCCTTTTTAAAAGAACAAAGAACTTTTTTTGTTAATTCCTTCCAGCCATTTTACCTTGTAAAATTGTTCTTGTTAAATTATAAAAGGGTTTTGCGACAAAGATGGCCGTATATCTTGCAAATTATACGATAAAAGAATTTTAAATTAAATAGCGCTATGAACTTGTTAATCGAGTTGTTTGAAGATTAAAATTTAAGATTTTTACAAATCGTGCAGCTTTTAAACCACGCGGGAAATTGCGAAATTATTTTTCTTTTATGTTTTACTGATATGTTTGTGTCACGTTCTAAAACTTTTCTCGTATAAAATAGTTACTACGAAAGCACACCTGGCCATTTCAAACAAGTTTATCCATGAAGTGGACACTTTACAAAAATAATAAATGAATAATTGACTGAAGATCTTACTTATTTATGCAGTTTAATATGATTTTAATTGTTAACAAAGGTACTACCGATAATTTAGCATAAGTTTTTTAGATTTTTACCTGGAACAGTTAAAACAAACAAATTGTCCCATTTAAGGAAACTCTTCCTTAGGTGTATACGAAGGGAGATTCAGACGTCGGTAGTATTTTCTTTAAAAGTTTCCTACACATCTTGGGACATGCTGTGAATCGCTGTGTGTATAGAAAATTTTCAGCTTAGTTTCACTCACTTCGCAACCCATGCAGTTACAAATCTACATATATTTACTCATTACAGTTTATAACAGTTGTTGCGATTTTAATAAATAACAACGCCGTTATAAACTTTGAGTAAAAAACATTTTTACATATTTTAAATTAGCAATTTTAGACGAGCTTTTTCAATAATTATGTAAATTTTATTGCCGCCGAAATCTTCAAAGTGTCGTCTTAAGTTGTTTTATTTATGTAAATCGCTAAACGACAAAGTATTAAATCCTTTGACTAGTGTGATTAAGACCTTTTTGAGAGGTCGATCTCTTAATTTATAAAATTGCTTTACGCTTCGCATTCTCAAGAAGAATTTAAACAAACAATTTCTCGAGCTAAATTTTCGTACTATACCGAGAACATTTGGGTTGGAAAATTCAAAATAACATTTATTTTAATTAATACAAAATTGTTTTTCAGTACGATATTATCTCATGTTCGTGCAAAACAATTTAATAAATTTAATTTGACAGACTTTTCAAAGCTAAATAAAATATTTGCGCGATTTTTAAAAGAAGACGAGGCGCATTTTGAATAAACCGAATAAATGGTTGAGGTTTAGGGTTCAAGTTTTATTCTTTGCAAATAAACCACTTGAGAACTTGGCGTAGACTTACTTATAACCCTATAATAATCACATTTAAAAAATCTTTTATTTATTTTGTATTCATAATACGCACGGATAGAGGCATGATCCTTTAATAAAATAATACTTTTTACCCCCTTCCTCTTGGATATTACTTGAATGAAAAATGAGAACTGAACTAAACTAAAAAAAAGCTTCATAAGATCGACAACCTAAAAATAGTTATTTTTCCTGCTAATACCGCCCTTCAAAACTAACAACTGCACTAATAATTTTTTATTGTAGTAAAGTAGCCGAAACTGTCAATTTTAGTTACCCTGCACTTATAGTCTCATCCATGTAGGCGGCCTACGTCTTCAATCAAGAGTTAGCAGAAGATTAAGTTTACTTGAAACATCTAAACTTAATTGTACGTCGAAGGATAATTAGAGAAAACACAACTAGTTCAAAACAATGCTGTGTGCATTTAATCAGGATTATTATTTAACAGTTTATTTTAGTCTTTCATTACAACTAAAGTATTATAGTGATTAAGTAATTATGTTCGACTAGTTGTCGAACATAATTAAATTCATTTGTTTTTAAATCAAGTTTAAAAGTGGCACTGTGGCACGTTTTAAATTACTGCTTGAAAACGAGTGTGTAGTATACATAGGATTAATTATTCAATTTCGCTAATAAGCATGTTTTATTGCTAACGGCACGAGAACGAATCGCCAAATATATACACATTTTCTGCACCATTCTCTTTTATTGCACGAATTTATCGAAATTTTTCAAATAAAATAGGCGTGAAATCCGCAGCTTTGAAGGTATAATTTGCAGAAGTTTTATTAAAATAGGAAGGAAGTCGGTGTAGTTTAGTCGCTATTACTTTAACCACACAAAGATTGATTACGAACGGTTTCCAAAAGATTATTTGCAAACTCCTAAAGCACTACTTTTTACGCTTTTTCAAGTGCAAATTATTCTATAACTTTAGTCGTGGCTTGCGGCAAATGGCTCAATTTTACAAGCGATTTCAAATACGTTTTCGAGAGTTTCGTTTGTTAAACGAACTCTCACAAGAAACGGGCGTAACAAGCGACGTCAGTGTCAAATGAAAACATATTTCTAAGTTGGAGTAATTGCTCGATTGCGTGGATTAAGTTTAACTATATCAGCAAATTAGTTTTTTTACGTTTATTGTTGAAGAACAAGCCTGGTACTTATAATTATCAATAATTCTTTGCCATTCGGATCGTATTTATATTTTATACTTTTCTAGTTAAAAAACTGAAAAGCTGCGCTTTACACGCTGTCGAAACTTCACGCCAAAATGTGCAGGCAAAGTATCGACGACATTGAAATAGTGATAAATTTAGAGTTTTCCATTTTTCGAGTGCATGTTGCAGCTCCAATAATTTTTTATAGAATAAGCCCGGTAAAATACGTATTATTTTTGATGAAAATAATTTTTTTACCCAATTTAAAAGACGCTGCAATCTTATATTTTCCAAAATAGAAGTTACAGTTGGCTACAACCTTAATAAATTTTTTCTTAAAATCTGGCTATATACACAAAGCTCAATTTTTAATTGATTCGAGCCTGAGAAAAACGTGCATTTATCTTAGGCTTTCTCACGAAATATTCTTGTCATTTTTCACTTTCATTTATTTAGGAATTCGAGTGTTATGCAACTCTGTTGATAACGATTATTCTATTCATTTTTACTAAAATCCGGTCTATTCGTTTTGAGATATGTTTTAGAGTTCTTGATTGAGCGGACTAACAAGACAAAATATCTTAGGTATTTGCCCCTACCTACGTTCTCCAGGATTCGCGCCCCTAGCAAAAGTCACGGTTCACTTGATTTAAATATAATTTAAGAAATTCTTTATAGTTAAACAGTTGGATGAACGACGCAGATAGTAACTTAATATTAATTTTCATGAAAATTTAATTACAATGTGAGCATTAATGAAGCTCGCGAAAGAAACTCAATAAATTCCTTACTCCGGATGGTAATAAAGCGACTCCAGGCAAATGTTGTAGAATTTAATTGCTATAAATTTAATTATAATAACATTTTCCTCTGCTCGTAATGCAGTTATTAGTTTTTTGCTTGGTTTTAAGTTCTTTATTGCAGAATTATTAGAAAAACCGTGAACTACCCCTTCTTCGAAACTATGTAAGTATTCTGGAAAAAGAAATGTTTTTTAAAACTTAGTTTCTCGACGTTTCGGGCCCCCACCCTCCTAATCCAAAACAGTAAAAAAACTACTAAAGAGATTTTGTTGCAATTTGGTTTCAGCCACTGCAACACAAAATTTTCGACAAAATAAGCTTTTAAACAAAATCTATACAGGGTAGCCCAAAATAAAGGGGTTATTTGTAAAATTTGTAATTGCAAGTTGGTATACTATAATATTATACTATTGGTTACAATTTTGTTAAAAAACCACTTTGAGTTAAACCAGAAATTAGGCAAGCAGAAGGAGTTCTTCAATACATATTTTATGATATTTTTTCAAATATTGTAAGATTAGCTGTCAAATTATACCAAACATGTTAATTTTAACTTCTGTTTTCTAGATTCTATTTTAAATACAACACCCTGTATATTTTAAGTGTTTTGGAATTATTGTAAAATTATCTATCTGTTACAGTTAAAGTGTAAAATCCGTTATTTCATAAAATAACTAGATATTTTATGAAATACCTAAGACGATACGTTAAAGTGTGGAATAAAGTTCTATTTTACGCTTTACCTAGGTATTCTATAGAATTACAGTGATGTAAACGTTAAAGTGTAGAATGATGTAGTTTTGTTGAGTAATTTTATTATTAAAATTGAATTTTTACTTATACCGTATAAAAAACAAATACCCTTGAATTTTCCTACTTTTAGTTGAAACAAAATCTTCTTCTATACCTATTCTATAATAATATTTAAATCAATCTGATCCATGATTTGATTCAGAATTAAAATATACTGGGGGAACAAGACCCATTTCCATGACCATTTCTTGGTGTGCCTAGACGATAAAAGCTCTCGTTGGTTAAAAATTTGGGATTCTTGGACCCCATATTATACAGGGTGAACCAGACCACCCGTATCAAGCTTTTTTTTCAAGAACGGTTAGTCGTAGAGAGTTGGGTGAAAATTTTTTATTCTTTCTCTACAAAACTTATTAGGTACTTATTTTTTTAAGATCTTTTCAACGATACCATTTTTGCCCTTATGGTGCTATTTAAAAGTATGAAGTTCTTGACATTCTGAAACAAACTCTTTGCCATGCCGACCTCTCCCTGAAATAAAAATATCACAAACTCATTCTTGATTATGGCTTTTGCTAAAAATTTTCTTGACTCTAATCTCTTAACCGTTCTTGAAGAAAAAAGCCTGATACGGGTGGACTGGTTCACCCTGTCTAATATGAGCTCCAAGAATCCCAAATTTTTAACCAACGAGAGTTTTTATGGCTAGGCACACCACGAAATGGTCAGTTGAAACAACTGTATGCCAGGTCCCAGTTTAATGTGTGTGACCAAGTTCTAGTATATAGCTTCGGAGAAAGTTTCTAATATCCAAATATCTCTACGTACTGTTGCTACAGAACAGAGCACTGTTCTGTAGCAGTGTAATTCTAATGGGTGTACTAGTTGCGTAAAAAGTAAGTTTCTCTGTGACTCGAAATAATGCCACTCTAGTTCACCCTGCTGCAAAATGATAATTTATAATCAATCAAACGTACAATGTACCTAATGTAGTCATGTAATCAAAGAAACATTTTATTTTTTAGAAATAAAATCTCTAGACTCTATCTCTAAAGTGTCTATCTCTAGACACTTTAACTAGCTTGCGTTTGTTAATCTATAGAATACCTAGGTATTTCATGAAATAACTAGGTAAAGTGTATAAGTATTCTTGTATTTTATACTTTAACGAATACTGTCCGTTACTTCGTGGAATACCTAATTATTTTATAGAATACCGGAATTATACACTTTAACTGTAACACACTCCGTATAATTTTAGGTTTTTAAAATCTTGGAGAGCTGCTGAGCATACTATTGTTTGATACTATTTCTGACACCTTTTTGAATATTTTAAGAGTTTGTAGTAAAACGAAAAAGCCACATCAGTCACTTTACCTTTATTGTCGGGAAGTTACGTTTCCTTATTATATTCTGTGATGGCGATGGCAATAAGTAACTATTGGCATTGCTATTCAAATATACAAAAATTAAGTGAAGAGCCTTTACAAGACCAATTTTTGTAGTTTTATTGCTTTGATATATTATATTGATCGGGCAATTTGGTATTATTTACATCCGAGTTAATTTTATAAAAAACCGCGACAAGAGAAATTTGATGAACAACTTAACCATTTGGTAAATGTAAAGAATTTGAAAACTTTTTCAGCAGTTTTTGAGTCCTAATATTCGAGCCTTCAAATTTTATACTTAGGTTTGAGCGATTACCAATTTGTTATAAAGAAATGATTTATTAACCTAGTCTGTTGAAAGATCACGCGCACTGGTTTGAACTTCTTCTGCACGCATTGTTTTACTATTTAATTTTTTTTTTATATTTCAAGTCTCAATTAATTTTGTTTGTATTGGCGTTTTTCAATTTTGTAAATAATTGTTATAAGTGCTACAAAAGAAATCACAGTCTCTTCCTTAGTGCGTTGTTACACGGTCCGTTTTTGCGGGTCCCGCAATCCCGCATCCTTCAGTCCTGCACTGCGGCAGCATGCTGCCGCACATCCCGCCAAAACGGACACGTGTAACACCTGCCATTTAAGCTCTTGCGTTGTGGCCATCCTGCAAAGTGGGACCCGCATTGCGGGACCCGCAAAAACGGACCGTGTAACAACGCACTTAACGTGGCGTGGTATTAGCGGATGTGTAGATATAATATTTATGGAAGTGGGGAGCGAACCTGCTTGGCTTTTTAGCTGATTAGAGAACACACAATGCAGCTAATCAGGGTGGATTAATAATGATAAAAAGTTAAAAAAAATGATAAGTTGGAGAACATAAATGGCACATACACGCATTTCAAAATTCAAAAAAATTTTCTTTACAAAAGTATAATGTATTTAGAATTTTAGGCAAATTTTTCCCGTTTTTGTTTGGAGAAAAAAATAGTAGATAGTATGGTAGGTACGCTCCGTAAAGTTGTCGGTAACTTTACCACCAGCAGAGAGGTACAATAATGAATAATCTCTTTCTATTCTATTCTTCTATTGATTGTATTGAACCTCTCTGCTGGTGGCGTAAGTCAAAAAGAACTTTACGGAGCGTACCTACCATACCTAACACAATTAATTTTTTTTAAATTTTACTTCTTTTACACATCTTTGAAAGATGCATGCAGTTGTGAACTGAAACCGTTGTCTAATCTTAATTTCACAATATCAAATACAGTTTACCTATCCTCGGTTATTTCGGATTTTATCCAGGAACTTCGGCCCTTCTAGTGGTGCGATTTTGCTTAAACTCGATAATACCAAACAAATGAACGTTTGAAAATTTGAAGTCGATATATCAATTAATTCGTTGGCAAGTAATCTCCAATCTGGCTTCGAGACAGTAGCTTTTCACTTATTGCCCACCCACCCAGTAAAAAAAGTACCTACACCACTGAAACCTGTGTAAGAAGTTTTAAAAGGAATATAGTATAGGTACCTAACTTTTTAAGCTTGTAAAATCTTCAAGCATATAACGTAAAAGGTTCACTTAAGATTTAAACTTTAACGTTTTACGGCCAAATTCAAGAATCAAACTCACACCGCACTTTTTAGAATTTGAAAATCTGTTTAGGGCTTCAAAATTAACTTTCAAATTTCGAGGGGCCAACTTCACGCATGTTTATTTATTTATTCATTCCGTCGAATTGGAATAGGGCTTAAAAGTTTGCCAATGTGGCAAGGTGGTCGAGGATGTTCTTGGATCGAATCCGGCCTCTAAATTTTTCTGTCAAAAATGTCTTGGCATCACGGATGGTTTAGAGCACACATAAAGTTGTAGGGCGTCTGTAAATAGCCTTAGCAGTTGAAACGGATGTAAAAAACATATTATAGAAAACATAATAGAGAAATTATGTTTAAGTGAGCAGATTATTGTACTGTATTGTATTATTGTATTGTGAAAACGCAAATTACACGTTTCAGTTAACGTGCGTTTTTTGCAAAAAAAAGCTTCGATTTATCGTTTAAATGTTATTGAACCCCTAATTTGCATTTTGCACGCAATTTTTCGGACTTTTCTATTTTTGTGTGGAAAACTTGAAAATGCGAAGCTCGGAAAATTATGCGATTTGTGCCAACTTTAAATAAAATCCTCAAAACCCTGAGATTATTTTTTTACGTTTCGATTACCAGAGAAGCTGAGATACAGAAGAGATACTTATAAGAAACGTTGGAGGGAATTATAAACAGGACCTTTCAGAGAAAATGCGAGGCCAGGGGCAACTAATATTTTAGGACTGCTTCAAAACTAAAAATGAATTAGTGGCCAAACAGGATCGGATTTGGATTTGAGGGGGCCCTGAGCCATTCTATACTTTGAAAATAATAAAAAAATCGATGCTCAAGGTCCAACGGCATAAAATCATGTTCGGGAATTTTAGTAACGATTCATAGGGTCTCCAAAAAATGTTTCATAAAAGCAAAGTAGAAAAATTTGGAATTAAATTGGTATATCATGTCAGATAAACAATAAATATTGTTGGAGAATCACAGGGCGGGCCCCTGAATTTAATTACAGAATTTGTTCTACTCGTTCTAATTTCTGTCTTTGTCTTCCCCTTTATTTTCTCTAACATATTGAATTATCAAAAAGTTGAAGCCCCTAATATTTGTGAAAATTTAAATTATACAGACAGGAGTAAGTGCATTATTTAAATTTAAAAAAATAAACTTGCGACATCTACGAATCATTGAACTAAATGAAAAGTTTTCAAAACTTGGACTCGTACGTTAACAAGGTGCCTTATGAAACTTGTACTTTAATATCGATTATGAAATTTAACCGTATTCCTTTGTCGCATAAAAATAGTAGGTACCTACCTACCTACCTATCATAAAAATCTGATCGTGTTTTAATTGCAAGCAAACAACGAAACAACCAAACGATAATTTAAAAACTGTTTACCTACTTTAAATTTTATACTGAGATAGTATTTACTTTTTTCATATTTATTTCTGAATAATCAACCAATATGGATGGATTTTGAGAAGATAAAACTTTCGATTTTTTAAAATAATTGCAAATTATGGGGAGGGGCGTACCCAAAACAAAATAGAAACCGTCAATTTAGTGTTGAACGTCGAATCAGTTTCGCGTTCGAGTTGCTCTTACATGCAATATTATGTAGAATTTTAATTCCCAGGTTAAATTGTGTAGTTGGTTGCGGCCGAATGAGCAAACTTAATTACGTTCGCAGTTCACAGTATCATCCAGTAGCAAAAGAATTAAATACGTATCCCAAAAATGTATTAATCGTAAGAGTGAAGAATGTTAAAAGTAAGCAAATGATTGGAATTTGCCCTCAAATATAAAAAAGAGACTTCTAGATACTAAATTAATAAGACTGAAGACGGGCAAAGCCAGTAGAAGCGCTAGTGTATAAATTTTGTAAATTTTTTAATGTTTCTGTATTACCCAACCCAAAAATAGTTTGTTTTGTCACATTGAACATACGCCAAATTTGTTCTACCTCTTACGTAATTCAACATTATTGTTTTGACAAAGCAAATACAATATAAAGTGGAACGAATGTGGTATCCTGTGCCTGCAGGGCCGACAGCCCGCAAACGAGAGCCCGAAGGGTCGAGTATAGAGGTCCGAAGGACCTATGTGAGACCCGTAGAATTCAGTTGAATTTTCAGTTGCTAGCTACGAAAGTAGTACTTCTGTGAGGTGGACAAAAAAGTAACTCTTGCTTTACGAAAACAAAAGATTGTTGGTACGCCCCATTGCACTTTTTATATTTCGACACAAAACTAACCTTAAAATTAAAATTTGACTAAACACAGCAGAGTTGCAAACCTGGCCGTTCAAACTGGCGCAATTTTAAATATTTACTAATCTGCGAAACTTAATATTTTGGCGTTTTATTATTGTTGAGGCGTTGAGGCTGCCTCGGAAAAGTATGATTTTTAACAAAATCCATGAAGAAAATTTTCACACTACACTGTTGGGGTCGGGAAAAACACCGTTAACTCGCTTATAAGGGCGATTTTCTTTTTACGAAAGTTCAGCACTTCTTCTCCAATCTATTATCTTCCTATACATACCAAAATTTTTAACCTGAAGCTTCTATGAAGCCCGAGAATCGTGCTGGAATAATAGTCTAAACTCAATTTTTAATTGAATACCCCTCTTTTTCATTAATAGAAATGCGTGCGTTGTTTGTAGATATTTGAAGAAAGTTGCATTCAATTTTTTTCGAAAAATTTGTACGTAAAACTAATTCGAAAGCTACTGTAGTATACCTACCGCAAGTTTCTGCTTTCAATAATTCAGTTTCAGTAAGTTATAATATGCATTAGATCTTGGAAACCGTAAGAGATACGGAGTTGGTCTAATTGGGGAAAGTTGCGTCTTCGAGAGCCTACCAATAGATATGCCGCCGTTAAGAGAGTAACAATTTTCAAAAAAATAAAAATAAATTGATTTTTTTCATATCGATAATGTTCTTTTCTTTTGTTATTATCTATAAAGAGAATAACGTAATCAAGTGATCCGTTGCAACTATTCGTTTCGATTAATCTAATTCGATGTAGGTATTAGTACTTTCTTCTTTTAAATCAACTACATATTTTATAAATAATTTTAAGAGCTGCAGTCGCTCAGAGGTTAACAAAATTTAATAATTCGAGCGGCAGTTAAAATAAAAAAAGTTTTGCCGAAAACTCTTACCTGTAAGTAAAGGACGATTTTGCAGAGAGCAACACCGAAGAACCACGTCATGGTAACATCCCATATAACGCTCGGAGGCAAACAAACCAAAATTACCATAAAGTCCGCAACAGCCAAATTAACGATAAAGTAATTAGTTACAGTTCTCATCGTGTGATTTCTGTAAACTGCGACACACACCAAAATATTTCCGAAAATTCCAATCACGAAAACCATAAAATTAAGAAATATCAACACCCACATCCACGATTTCGGAAAAAGGTAATTCCTTATTTCGTTTAAATAATCTTCTTCGGACACTGTCGAATTAATTTCGTGCTCTTCCAGAAAAATCGTCTCGTTTAAGCTGCTTAGATCGGGCGTATCTCGTTTTTTTAGAAATCTCAAAGTTGGCGCTGTCGTTAATTCGCGTAAATGAACATTAGCAGAAATGTATTGTTGATCGTCCGAATCGAAATATTCGAAATCTTCATTAGAAGATGTTTGGTTGGTAAATTTTATTTGCTCGTATACAACTGTATTCTTTGTTTTATTTGGAATTTTTTTAAGTTCACATTTTGTCTTTGTTTCCTGGATAATGTATTTAGTTTCAGTCTCGAAATTTTGTATATCATTTTGTTTGTCTCCATTTGAGTAAGAGAGCTTTGTGATGAGTAAATATGTGACGGCGAATGTTGACAACTTCATGGTTGCGATAGAAGTTACGCAGATAGTGTGGGAGAAGTTCCATTTTTACCTGCAAATAAGAAAAACAATATATTATTACATTATTACGTATTTTTAATCAGCTATATACAGTGTGTCCGTGGATATATTCGAAAATATGGATTTAAGTTCCATCTACTCCCCACCCCGTACCTAGAATTAACTATACCGTGGATATATTTTTTGTCGGGCAAGTCTGGTACTTCCAGGGGCTTGCCCTTAAAACGTCGGATGCTCTGCCTTACCCTGCACTCGATGGGATGCAGATAACGGATGAGCACCGGCGTATTTTAACCGAAAGTAGAGGGGTCCCAACGTATGCGTTTCATGGCGTTTAATTACACCCGCTGTTTCGGTGCGTTGGTCCTTCGGCGGAGCCATACGTGATCTTTTGGTCAATTGGCTGTTGCAGTCTCTGCACCTTTTATTTTAAGACATGAGTTCTAGTAGGAGGTATACATATCTATACACTCCATAGTAGCCATGCTTTCAATGGTTTAGCACATAACACCCCCAGTATGTGCTTAGGCTTTCCGCAATCTATCTTATGAATGTGGTGGGCTCAGGCTCCGTTGTTGATGTTTCCGGATGATGGATGATGGCTAGAGGTGAGCGGGTCCTCTCTCCTGGTACTCTGTCATGGTAAACCTTGGTCTGTTTCAGGTCGTGACGGGTGATCCGGAAGCGATTTTGTGGTCGACTGGTGATAGGGCGAGAGATTTCCTGATTCTGAATCGCTACTAAGTGAGCATAGTTCCGTTCTTCACGCGTCCACTTGATGGTAGCGTCGTTCCACTCAGCGGCGCGTGGGGAGTGGCCTTCAGCATGCTAACTTTCTCACTTTGACATCGGTACTGCGGACAAAAGGTTACCTTCTGGTGAGGTTGGATTTGCAGTGGCTTACAGCTTTTCGAGAGAGTGATTAACACTATATAAAGCAATCGAGCATCGAGAATCGAGACGTCCAGCAGTCGCGGTCGGACGCGACGTCCAGCAGTCGAGCACACGGTCGAGCACTGCTGCTCTCTATACCCTGGGATATTTAATTATGTACAGGGTGAGGAACAGTGGATCATAGATCCATTAGGTAACTATAAAAATGTAACAATGTATACCATGGATAGACAGAACAAGAGGAAAACATTTTTAATTTTCAGTTTGCTCGATCCAAAACCGCTAAATTTAATTATTAGGTTCCATTACTGATAAAATTTGAAAAATACAAAAGTTTTAAACAAAATTTTAGTTAAAGTTCAGTCTCCAATTAATTGAGTTATCCTGAAATTAAACGAATTGCCAAGTTGTAGGGCACTACCATTTCTTTAGAAGAAGTTATTTTACACGACATGATCGATTCATATTTTTTTACATTTTTTTTTCAGTGTAGCAGTGTTTTTTGATCTATATTTTCTTTTAAAATTAAATGATAAAACAATTTTTCTTTTTGCTCTAGAAAATATTCATAAAATTCTTAACGTAACAGACATCAGAAGACGAAATTAACATTTATGCGGGTGGTAAAAGTCTCACATTACGAAATGACTTAAACGTTAGAGTCAAACGAACGCAAAACAACGCTCATGAATAATATTAGTTCCTTTAAGCCCTAATTAACTCGTAGAAGCTTTTGTAGTAATTGCATTAAAGGCTTAAAAGTTGAAATTTTAAAATTTGAACTCGTCACGTTGTGGAGAGGCATTAAAAAATAAAAGAGAGCTAAAAGCAGTTTTTAAGAGCTTTACAAAAAATTAATTTTAAGCCCATCTACTTAAGCTCTAATTCTTCGTTTTTTTATTATACCTTTCAAAATGTGTGCCAAAATTATCTCCGCTTACACAATACAGTCGTTCACTAAAGCTCCCTGAAGTATTACTCAAAATGTTATGTTACTATTACCTTACTTAAACGGCTTAAACTGTAAGTAGGTACGTAGATATAAAGTATACATACCCCAAACGAAATAATCCAGAGTTTCATTTAATTTTAAGCTAAAACCCCATATTATAATATAGCGTAGTGTCAGTTATTCGTTATATATTTTCCTATTTCCGCCTCGTTTACTACAAACGAGTTTAATAATTAAATTACGTTTAATTTTGCGGAATCTCACGTTGCATTCGAAAAAATCAATTAGTAAAATGTCCTTGACGATAATGACGATATTCCACACTGTTCTATTAGTTTTCTCACTGACGATGCAGAATTTTAATACGAAAGACGACTGACTATAAACGTTGCGCCTCCATTTAATTTAAATGCCCTTGTTTTAACGTATCACGTACCAACCAATTTATCCTAATTTTTGAAAAAGCGCACAAACTTTGTAATCTTTGCAATAATATGCCCGACATCTGAATGTAATTTCATGATTTTGACACCACGCGTTCTTAAGCTGGACACACACGTAAGGGTACACCTCAAGGTAAACCCGAAGAAGCTTCACTTTTGTATTACGTTTATCAAGTTTATTCACACACTGGTGTACCTTGAGGTATACCCTTACGTGTGTGAATAAACGTAAAGCCATTTGCACTAATTTTGTCAGTTTGATTGTTGACAGCTGTTTCGATACACTGTATCATCTTCGGAGCGGGTTTTTAACGCTCTATTAAATACAATATTCAAAGTAAAGGTAGAAGGAGAAGGGGGCACATGAGGCTAACGTCTAGGCATATTTTTGCTTCACATTTCTCCCCATTGTATTTACAATGGCCGACAAGCGATCAGTTTAAAGTTTGAGTCTTTTTGTCGTGAGGTGGTTACGATTGGGTACGGCGTTCTTATTTAATCTTATATTTTGCTCCACTTTTCTCTATCAAAGAATTTCTGCGTAAGTAAAGACAAAACATGACTGGTTCAGATTTACCATTAATCTTCTCTAGTATCATGCGTAGTGGCAATATTATTTCTTCTGTTATCGTAGGCAAGTTGTTCCAAATTACCATTAATAAATGACCCTATAGTACAACAAGGCTTGTTCGGTACGAAAAACATTCTTACGATTAGCCAGCCGTGTTTGTCTTTTGAAAGGGAAAAGTTTGTTAGTTAATTAGGTGGAGTTTCGCACAAAATCAAAGTTATTTAATTTAGCTTCTCCACTTTCGACTAATGTAAACAGAATGTTGTAAACTAACGGAAAATCTTTGATGTCAAATTGACAATGGCGTGTTTCAAATGTTAATTGTTCTAGTACTATTGTGCATTTGTGTGTGTGTATAATTAGGTACATTAACCGCTAAAATAATTTAATTGCTAGCTGTTAAATCTGCAGAATTTGATATATTATTTGATAGATCGATAAAAAGTATTCGAATGTCGAATAGTTAGTGGTTAGTGAGACTAAAAAAAATGTTAACAAGTAATAGTAATAGCGCTCGCCAAGTTTACTTCAAAGAGCACAAAGTTGCTTCTAATTGCTATAGCGTACCGGTAAACCAATAAAATTTTGTACGTGCAAAGTCTGCTTGTATGATCGAGTGTAAAAACCGTACTTCTTTTATTTTTAAATTGCTACACTGACATTTTAAACCCATTAAAACCTTTAAAAATTAAAGCCTATAAAGATCTTGCCATTTTAGATTTTATAGAACTACATAAAATTACTGAAAAATTGAAAAATCCAATTCTTTTTCTTTATAGAAGCTAGTTGCAGAGCCTACTTTAAAGACTATGACACAAAGAAACACGCAAATTGAGTGAAAAAAAGTTCAAAAGAAACGAACTCGTAGTATAATAATAGCTATAGGTAGATATTTATTAGCAAAATTCGCATTTTGGTTGCGTAAAAAGGAGAGTAAAATAAAAACAATCTATAGGCCGCAGAAGCTCACAGAGTAAAAACAGCATCTATACTCTATTCAAATATTCAAGGTGCAGTAAACGTCAACACATGCATGCAGATATCTTGGTAAATTACGGAATGTAAAACTTTTTTTTGATTTTGAGATGGCTCGGGAGTGCCTAGATGTTTAGGAAGTCAATTGCAGTCGTTACGTGATGATCACTGTTGACATTTACTGCACCTTGAAATTGAATGGACTACAGCGCTCTTAAGTTACTAAAGCTAGTGTCGGATCTGTAGTATTGTTTACATTAAATGAAAAACCAACGGTCTGACATCCGCAAGTTGTCGCCTATTATCAACAGTAGTACAATAGGGCTTTGAAATGGTTCCAGCTTCGCTGTCGAATTATTTATACTGTCAAAGTTGACAACTGAGACGTCAGAAAATTTCCCTCAAAGTTTAAAGTTCGAATGGTATTTAGTTGCCATGAAAAGAACAACAAAATATTGTGGAAAATTGTCGCTGAAATTTCGCCTTCCTTCCTCAAATACTTTAATTTGATTGATTGTTATACCGTGTGTTCATTTTAAAACAGGTGAAAATTAAAAATTACTGTTACTCGCCTGACGCAATTTGCAAATTTTTTCTTATTTTTTTGAAATAATCCCTTTCATTTCCTTACTTATTACACAAGTAGCTATTACTCGGTTATTTATTGCAAAAGTTGATTAATCAAAACTGTAAAATAAATTGGAAGTAACGTCAACGTCAACAATTTTAATAAATTATTTTTTTTGTATTTATTAGTTGTAGCATTGATTAATTATACCTATAATTAATCAATGGTTGTAGTTACCGGCGCTTTTTCGATAATTGCATAGTAGCAATTATTATGACTTAATTGGCTTATGATTGGCTGAGTATTTTTAATTTGAGTTCTTTCAATGATTGTTGGGCTTCATTTGATACACGTATGCAATAGTCGCCACAGTTTTTGAAAAAATTCCATAATGGACCTACGGCCCCGGGGCCCCTTCATTATTATTATATGAAGTTGAAAAGAACATCAATGTGACCGAAAATATGAATTATGTACTTCGAAAAATAGCACGTCTGTTGATTCATGCGGTCACATTTTCAAAACGAACAGTTACCTCACGGATCACCATATTATTTTTTTACAAAAAATGTCACGTGTCGCAGAAAGTCTACAGGATCTTTTAAAACAGTCCGAACTCATTTCCTTCCATTTGAGATTTGAGAGCAACCCGTCTGAGATGTAAAAGACCTGGAATCATTGTTTAATATTATTAAAAGATCGATTTGGCATTACGCATGGATTCTTTTCGCTTGGGAAAAATTACGCTGAAATGAAATGAACTAAAGACCACTACGTCTAAGTCTAAAGGTACGGACTGAGTGCAGGCCGATTTAGATTCAGATTCCGATTCAGAAAATCGGCGCGAGAATTCAACTGTGTTGTTCAATGGGAGTGGACATAGTTGAAGCAGGAAACTGAATAAGCGCGCCGGTGTCCGAGTCAGATACTTTACCGGAACGAATTATTCATTCTGGTTTCCGATTCAGTTTGAAATCGGCGTACACATGGCTTACTTTAAAAATGAATGCCGAAGCACTAATTGCAAAAGTGTTACTAAAGCCCCAAATTTGGGACAAATATTCAAAAAATCGTTCTAAATCCTTTTTTAATTGGGGAAAAAGGTGATGATATTCACCAAATTTATATCGTAATTGGTTAATTTCATGAAGTTCTAGGTACTTTTCTTTAATTTTAATTCAACATTTTCAGTCGCAACTAATAAAAACACTGTGTCTTCAGATGGCTCCGTAATTGTAATTAACGTTCGGCCAATATTGACAGATAAATGACTCTGAAAAACGTTTCCACTATAACCACCACCTGCTAATCTGATTCCGACACAGCATGCGCCGACTTTCAGAATCGGAATCTGAATCTGAATCGGCCTGCACTCTGTCCGTACCTTAATGTCTCACTGCTGGGAGACAATTTTCGATCCCTTATCTTTGAATTTCTGTTTTTGAAGGTTCTCTAACACTAAACTCATAATAATATTTGAGGCCTGTAAATACTTCAGAAATTGACGCAGTGAAACCCATTAAACTTTAATACTAACAAAACTTCTTAGTTAAATAGAAATTTATCAATTTAAGCCAGTTTCATAAACACATTGTTTCACGAAACATTAGGGTTTAAAAGCTTTTGAATAAAAACTTTAAAACAATTATTCACACAAACATGCGAAATCCAAACTGTAACTAAATTTCTCCCATTGACACTCACAAAAGAGTTTTTAATGTAATCGATTCAAAAGCAATTTAAATTTAGCTCAAATAATGAATGGAAGTATCTTACGCGAAATAGTAAAAAAACGAGAAAATAATATTGTGAGATGTGAGATAGGTATTTTATTTTGGGCATTCTTAATTGGAGCGTAAAAATTATGCAAAGCTTCTTTTGCGTAATTTAACCTAAAAACCAATAAAAAGTAAAACTTAATAAAAACAAATTTTAATGAAGCTTTTAACCTTTTTCAACTCGAGTTCTCGGTGAAAATGACCTGTTGCACATGCATTTATTGCGAGGATTGTGCGATACTAATAACACTCACTTTCTCTACTAATTGTTATATCATTGTTTCGAGTAGGCTATGCCTAAGGTGAGACAAAAAATTTAATTCTGTTAAGAAGATCTACTAATGAGGTTTGTCTTGTAGTTTTTAAAAGTTAATTCTTAGAATTTAAATTTAGTAAAAAAAGTGGAACCCAGGATCATTGTGGGTTTTAGGAAAGTCCAAATTTGGAGTTTAAATAATTTTTTTTGCGCTTTAAGGTTAAAGTCAACTAATTTGCCTTTACTATTTCAGCACCCTGTAGTTTGCAAAGTGGCTCTCCGACGATTACGATTTGCCTTAGGTTAATTATTCTCGGGGATTTACTTTCTGGGATTTTTTGAGCTCAAAAATTAAGCTCAGTTCTGTTTAATTTTTCATCTTCTCATAATAACGGCTTTCTAAACCGTCTGTAACAATTCTAATTACGACGATACGTCGTTCTTTAATTAAAACAAAATATCGTTTTAATTAATTGCGGCTTTTATCAAATTATTCTAAATTTGCCCTTTAATAAAAGTTTTGGCTTTCAAAAAGCAACAAATCATTAATTTTAATGTCTAAACTAAGTAAAATACATCAAAAGTGGTAGATTTTATTAATAACGCGAAGTAACAATTAACATTAGGTTAAAAGTTTGCAGTTTGATTTGCGATTTGGACTAATTACTAAAGGACTAATGGTAGAAGCTGTAAGCGAGCGAATTGTTATTAATTACCACTAAAAATTGCGACTGTCGAAAAAAATAACGTTTATACCTATGCGCTCTTTATAGAACGTCAAATATACAACAGGAAGCTATTAAAACGAATTTCAATTATTATTTTACGCTCTTTCAGCTCAAAAAGCGCTTTATAAATCATTTATTTAATTAAAAATTGATATTTGAGAGCTGGCACGACATACCACGCATTTTTATGAAAAATTTATATTTTTCATTTTTGTAATTTTCTTCGCGGCTGTTGCTTTAAGGGGTATTAAATATAGTATCTAGATAATATTGGAAATTGAAACCTCGGGCCAAAGTGAAAAAAATTACAAAAAAAAATATTTATAGCTTTCGCTTTTTCGATGGTTAGTTGGTTAGGGGAAACTTTTAAAATTAGATGAAATTTGAATTTCTATCCAAGTTGAGAGTAATTTACAAGGTGTTCGAACGGTGTAGTTTGTACCTATAATATCCAGGCCCGTTTCTACCATAAGGACTGTGTGTGCAATAGTCGCATGCGGCTAATTCTAGGGGCGGCCAAATTTCTTAGGGTAAATGAAGAAATTAAACAGGTTGAAGTAGGTACAGTAAATAAGGTTTTGAGCTTTTGCACTGCAACGAGTTAGGCAATAAATTGCATGGTGGCGTTAATGATGAATCATCAGATATAAAATTCTATATATAAATCCTTTGAATTTTTTATGATTTATATGAAAATAATTTTTTAAATTCGTTTCCCAATAGTCTAATTATTGTGTTACGAATTTTATTAACATTGTCAGTGTCTGATAGTATCAGGTGAGAGATCTTTTTCGAAATTCTCATAAAAAATAATTCAGGGTCAACGATGGGCAGTAGAGTCTCAGATTTTACTCTCATAAAATATAGATACAGCAGAGATTATCAGAAGTTTTGCAGCAGTGAATTCACGCAAGTCAACTTGTTAATTTTTTTTAAATCGTCAGCTTACAAGTAAAACACACTTGTCAGTTTTTTTCATGTTTGACTTAATGACACTATCTTATAGATTTTTTTCCGTTCTATTGATTGGTAAACTCCACTAAGTCATGAGATTTCATGTTAAACTAAAATTACATTTTTAAGTTCCTCACTAAGTCGCCAGTCACAAATTTTTTCCAGGTAAAATACCTTAAAGGGACTTAGTGGTTTTTGCGTGAATAAATTTAGTTTTAAGGTTGACTTTAATAGAAGATTGAAATATCGGCCCTTAAGTCGTTTTAGTCAAGTAAAATCCATTAAGTAAGTGTAAGATCTGACCTTAACCTCCTCCATTCAATCCCATACCAAAAATTTAAGATAAAAAAAAAGTAGAGACTAATCTTCACATATCAAGTAAACTCTACACCAAAAATCAAAGTAATACAATATAATTGAAAGAAACAGTAAACTAATACAAAATGCAAAATCTCCAAATGCGATTAACTCAAAACTAAATATTTCGACTTGGTGGATTTTGCTTGTAAACCGACGAAATGTACTATTATTTTCAAAATATTTTTGCATCGGTAGGGACATTTTGTCTGCGCCATTCGAGGCTTGTACCAAGCTTGTTCAATTTATGTGCACCCAGTACGTTTATTACCACAGTAATTTTTCACTATTAAGTCTGGGTTGTCTCTAACCTAGAAAAATATAGATATATACTAGAAATAATTAGAAGTTTTTAGAGGCACGAAAGATGGATGACGCCCTTAGATTAAAAGGTTCACGTTACGGTAACTCGAGGATCTTAATTTTAGTAGTAAAAGAAAATAAGAAACGAAATTACTTTTTTAACGTAGTACAGCTGGAACCCCGAAAATGTGTACAATTTTGGAAAGAATAATAGCAAATTAGAAGATCAGGAATTACTTCCATAAATTTAAATTTGTTTTATAAATATTTAATTAATAATTATAGTATACTCACCGTTGATATAAAGCCTTTCGTGGAGACTACGAGATATTGGAACAAAAACGATTTATTCAAGCCGCTTTTCTAAAATTGAAATGTAGTTGATCTTGAATCTTGATACTGAAACTCGGCCGTTTCTATTCCTCTTTTACCTCTTTAGTATTTAAATTACAGTATTGAACATATAAATTCTAAAGTCTTTCATCCGAATGACAAAAATTTGCCGAACTGTTAAGGTTGACTTCTTTAATTAACAATATTTTACATGTCTTGATTCCGAATTAGGAATTAGCTACCTCTAATTAAAAGTTTTTTCCTATAGACTGTTTATATAGGTACCTATTCTTATTTCTTCAACCAACCAATAAACGAATCAACCAATAAACATGGAGGTTCGTTACGTTTATAGGAGTTATCACCGTTTAAAATTATTTTAGCATTTGGCAAAATTATTCATTCGCTTTACAGACATCCCACTTTTTTTTGTAATAAATTATTTTCAATTTTAATAAAGTCTCCGAATAGGACACAAAATTCTTATTTAAAAATACGCGCTTTAAACAAATACGAATAAGTTCAAAATTTGCAAAAAAACTATTATATATTGAAACTTTACTTCCTGTTTCCTGTTCCAATAATTGGAACATCCGTGAAATAGAATTGAACGTAATAACGAAACTGAATTGGAGCTTGTTTCAAATAAAAAGTGCCCGTCCATCTTTTTTAAATTAGCCACCGTCGTAAAAGTTCTCGGTGTAGATGTTAGGTGCGTGCTTTGCGCTAATACCGCTATGAAACAGAATGATTTGACAAACAACTTTTTATCGACACTTATTCTCGAGCACATCTAAGGCAAACTATCAGTGTAACCTATAAATCTATAAACGATTTAGAACAATTAACGTATTGTGCTTATAAGAGCCCTATTTTGTTGAAATCTAATTTATTTGATTTGTAAAATTATTTTTTTTCATAATGGGATAGTGTTTTGAAAATTCCTTCAATTTCTCTGACTGTGCGCCTTCATTTTGATTGATTAGGCTAATTACATTATGTTTTAATCCCCTTTTAGAACAGCTGCATTTTATGTTTCGTATATAATTTGTTTATATTTTTTGGCTAATGGTTCAAGCTGCCGATGCATAATAAACTCATTTTCTTAAAGAAGTTTCCGTTTTTACTGTAAGATGCTTTATTCCACTTTGTGTGACTTTACTAAGTAAAAAAATTATCAGGTCGCCAAATTCACTGATTTCCGTGTAGTAAAAAAGCCACAAGTCCGCCCCTGAGTGAATTGATATTGTTTCTAAAACTATTGCGGTAAAGGTACATGAACAATTTTCTTAACCTTCTGTAAATCTATGACATTTTTACGTAAACGAAAAGAAATAAATTAGTCGAAGGAAACTTAATATTTTCTAAAGAACGAAATTGTTGTTTGCGAGTTCAATTGAATTGGATTCGCCACTGCGTTTTATTGTTTTACTTAAAAAAGTTTTGAAATTGAAGGACGGTCGATCGGCTAAGCGCGGCTTCTACGTGTCAAATGTTTTGATCTCGGTGGTTTGAACCCTATCTAAAGCTGGAGTTCCTGTCTGTAAATAACCTTTGCAGTTGAAAGGGACGTAAAAAACTCACATAGAAAAAAATAAAATCAGTTTGACCTTGAACAATAAAAAATTTTCGCTTGCGGTGTTGGCTGAAAAATAGAAAAGCTAACCCCATTTCCGGTTGCATCGGAAGTTAAAACTTAACATGTTTGGTATCTTTAATCTAATTAATCTAGTTCTAAAAATTATAAAATATACAGGGTGTTAGTGAAATAGAAAAATTTAGTGTATTAGCATAGAGTAAATAATCTTTAAAAACTTTATGGTATTAGGTAATCTAATAAGTAATAGGTGTACATAAAATATTAAACTTCAACAAAATATTACTTTTACAAAAATGTACATAGATGGGGGAGAGGGGGAGCTAGGAAATCAGACAGCTAAAAGTAATTTTTCACAATAACTCAAAATTTTCCGTTAAAAAATAAAAAGTTAGATTTATTTCCGGTGAAACGGGAAGTGATGGAAAGTTAATTATTAGAGAAAAAAATTGGAATTTATGCGAATTACCTTCGATAAAACAAAAGTTAATAAATAACGATGTTATAAAAGTGTCGCCGAATAATATACAATAAGAAAAGAAAGTTGTGAATCGATCATTATAAAGGAAAGCTATTATATTCAACGCTCAATGGCGTTTGGCATTGAATCAAATTGCAAGGCGAGTATTAAAATATTGAAGAGAAACGATTTAATGTAGTACCTACCTATTACTACGAATAGTTCCTTTTTGCCTATTATTTATACAATAAAATTTCGCTTAAATTTAATGTAAGTAACGCGCAAATTCGTTTTTTTCGTGTTGTCCTTTCCAATAGTATGTCATTTTCAATGAATGTGAATAAATATTTACAAAATCAGTCAGTTAGATTAAGTTAGAATATAATTTTGAACTAATTGTTTTACCGGTTTTTAATGACATTATAATTACGTAATGAATGTGGTACCTTGAATACGCAGCTATCAGAAAATAATTGGATAAACAAGCCTAATATTGATGATTAATTAATTATAGTTACATTGTAAAGAATGCCCACACTTACCTACTACAAATGCGTACGTTGTAATTTAAAAAAAAAATTAAATTTTAATTTCAATTGTTTTTCGAGTATATTAAAATTCAATTTCATTAATTGCACAAAGAACTTTTTTAAATCGTTTAGGGAAGATCTTTAATTTTTTTGCACAAAAACGTTCGGTTAGGCATTCATAGAAAAAAAATTTATAATCGAGTTTTAATTATTGCGTTTTTAAATTTATTTATTATGAGAATGGCACAAACTGCAAAACTAACCCATTTGTTCCCAGTGTTGCGTATTCGCAACGTTACAGATTTAATTTTTTTTTATAGGTAAGCAAATTATTTACTGTTTATATTTAAACAAAGTTTTTATGATGTACCAATGTAACAAATTACAATCTTTATAAACAAAAAATTTGACAAATGTGCCTTATAGAACGTTTTCAAAATGCACTATTTTTAGCTTTGAAATACCGCAATAGTTTAAACTAATCATTTTTATTTCTAAAAACAATTGATTCGCTAATTTAGCAAATTTATACCAAAAATATTTATATTTTAAGCCGCGATAGTTAAATTTGTAAAAAATAAGTTATTTTGGCGTTTTTTATAGCATTGAACATCGATGTTGCGAAAACGCAACACTTCGACAATATGGTATATTATTGTATGTCTTATCATTGGATTCAAGTAATAGTAATCAACAACTTTATCATAACGGTATAAAAAACCTAAATCTGATAAGAATGACAAGTTTGCAAACAAATACCCATAATTCATATTAGATTTGTGATCAACAGTTTGGGAGGTTTGCTAATTTTCAAGCACCATTTGACCATTGATGAGCAAGCAACTGGTGCCATAATTTAGAAAACCGTGTCGTGCGTCAAATAATGGGTGTTTCAAATTTGCACCTTATGCTGGAAAAAGTCTGCAATACGCTAAAAGAGAACCGGGGGAAATACTAAATAGAAAACGAAACTCGTTATAAGGTATAAATACTTTTATAACTTTGCTAATAAAGCAGGAACATCGGTGAGTCACCGTGGTCGTTTGGCAGTTTTTTATACAGGTGTGGAGGGGGGGGGCAACTTAGGTCATGCAATTAGACAAATTACAAAAAATTGTAGGCGTTGATGTAGATTCTGTAAAAGTATCACTGGATGCATGTGCGTCAATTGTAAACATGTTCACCAAAGCAGAGTATTAATTGGTATAACCCTAGTTTCCAGTGTTGCGTTTTCGCAACATCAAAATTTTTGTACTTTGGATAATCAGAAAACATTTTTTTTTGTTTACCCTCTTGTCTAGGTATAAATGACCACATTTTTCAAAAAAAAAAGTGTAATTTTTTACTATTTCTAGTAGTGGGAATTAATGGGCTAACCTGAAACCCTGAAATTTCGTAAATTATTGCTATCGGTAGGTATCGGTTGTCAGATATTTTATTTCGCCATCAATATTTAGAATAATATATGGGTCTATTAACGTGGCTATCTTTGTTATTAATATTATTAGTAAAGATCCAGAGCTCATACAGAAAATTGTACTGTATACAGGGTGGGCAGAATTCGATGGTTTTTATGGAGAAATCAATACTTAGAAGAAATATGGATAAATAGATGGCGCATCCTTTTTCTCTTTTTTGGAGAAGAACTCAATGGCAAAACCCGGAATTCGCTATCTTCTTTTGTTTTGAAGTTATAAACAAAAGTTCAATTTTTAAATTTTTTGCTACATGTCGTCGTTAGTTTCCGGTTTATAACACAATGTTGTGTTTTTTAAATAGAAACCGTAGTTGAATACATATTTGAATAGCCATTTTCATCCTCTTTTCAATGATCGAACTTTGGCTTATAGATTCATAACAAAAGAAGATCGCGGACTCTGGTCTTCGCCGCCTTGTATACTACATTACTAGTACTATTACTACATTAAAATTAAAATGTGTGAATCTGAAAGAATAGATTTTTAAAGATTTTAAAGTAATACTCATTTTTTCTAATGATTTAATCCACATCGTATGTAAAAAATCCCATAAGCTGCGATGTTTTTGTCATGCCAAAGTTCGAAATCAGATCAAATGTCGTTTACCTTTAGTTAGCCATGAGAATTTTACAATTTTACTAGTAAATACTATTCATTTAATTATTATCGGCTCGAACTATTTCACAAGTTGCTTAGCAACGTTTAAAATTGTTAACGTAAAGCGAATTCAGATAATAAAATTTTTATGAACTTTTGTGTTCAGATACGCATTCTAGCAAAATTCTGAACGAGCTTTCAGACAATTGAACTCGGCATTTTTGAATTTTTTTAAAAATTAATTGTTCTTACGTATACTATCGCCTTCATGTTTGACACTTCCTGTATTTTGACAACGAAACAGTTCGTGTTCATAAAACCATAGAAACTTCTCTACCAAAAATAGTCAAAATTATATTTTCATCAAGTCTTCCTCTTACGGTACGTAACATCGTTCAAAGTATGCCCAGTTGTCCAGATCAGAATACAAATGGGAGATGACCACACGAAAAGCAGCTAAATTTTATGAATGTACTTAAAATATGGAGCACGGTAATATGATTTGTAGGTGTAGTGATGTGCATATAAATTTTTATTTTGTTGCACAATGTGTTGTTTGTTACACGAATTTTATTTTCCATACATTACTGCAAACCTACACAATTTTTGAAACAAACGAAGCACAAAGTTACATTTAAATTGGCACTTTATTGACGAGCGTAACTCTGTTTTTATACCATCTCGTTATTTAATTAACTAAATAGATGTGAGAATTTTGTTATTAATTGAAAAAAAAAAAATTTTTACCAAAATCGGTAATATTTAATTCAAACTAGTCCAATTGTGGGAGCTTTTTCAGAGGTGGAGGTAATTTCTTTTAATCTACATTAGCTGTTGGCTATAATAATAATAAATAAAACAAAGAAATAAGCTATTATTGCTTCGTTATTAGGTACTATACCGATAATTTTAAAATTTAAGAACAAAAGTAATTTCACTGCCGCCAAACGCCAGCAACAAGAAAGTAAAACTTTAAGGAGGGAAGGTACCCGATAATTTTAGAACTTAAAAATTTTTTTTCTAGCTTATAAAAAACTTATTTTCAGAAATCGATGATGTGGGAAATATTAGCTAGGGCTGTAGTTAATATCTGTGTAATATAAAAGTCATAATCATTATAGTTTAAAAGATAGATTTTTAGATATTCACGGGCTTAATATCAGTTTAATTAAATCGGCGTTTAAACCATGTTATAGAGAATCCCTTACTCCAGGGTATGACATATTTAAAATTTTGTTTATTATTTTGATACTTGTACAATTCAACTTTATTAGAGTTGTAATATGTCTCACTAACACAAAAGTAGTCATATTATCTTACCTAATTGCCCAATTTGCTTCAAATTTTGTTATACCCTGAACTGAATCACGATGATAAGATATACTTTTAAAATTTTATATTCGATAGGTAATTAAAGCCGTACTTATCTAAAATAATTTAGTAAAATATCGCAGAGTAAGTGCGGTAGAGCCCAGAAAAGGATAGAGAAGTACACGAATTTCGGCACTTTACCTGCGATATAAAAGACACAACCCTTCTCGCCCGGGGTCATTTTCTAAGTTTTTGAAGAATTACAACAAAAATGTATTTTATGAGACTACGAGACTTCCAATTTCATATTAAATGAAATTAGATTTCTAGCCTATTTTTTTTCATTTTTTAAACCTTTATGCTAATTTCATTTATCGTGCTATTTTGATGTATTCTAATGAATCGCATTTTCATACTTTCTTACTGACTAATGACTAAAAGTCTACTCTCAACAGCTAATCAAACTACTCAAAAACAATGATAATAATACAAATATTAAAAAACTGAGCAGACGTTTCAAACGGATAGATTATATTCTTAAAACTCTTAAAAACAATTAAAGATGATAACTATATGCCTTTGCTACAAACAAGTGCATTGTTTGAAGAGATTTGCAAAGTAATGACAACGTTGTTCAATCAAATCGTCTTTCTAGAAATGTCACTACCAATTATACGGAGAGGTATTTATACGAGTCTTGTGGCAAAATTTTCTAGTGGAAATTTTATGGTAGAACACACGAAAATGTTGCTATAGAAAAATATGAGGAAATCTAGAAAGTGGAAAGTCAAGTCAAGCAGCTTTTTTAGACCTAAAGAATACCCTCACTTATGTTGTAGCCCTGATAGACTAGTGAATGATAATGAATTGGTGGAAGTCAAGTGTTTGTATTCGATAAGAACCCAAAAAATTAAGGAAAGTTAAAAAAATAAGCAAAACAATATGTGTGTAAAACTTGAGCGGGGTAAATAGTATTTTAAAAGAATTACCAATATTTTTTATCAAATTCAAGGTCAATTAAATATATTAGATCGAACTTGTGATTTAATTTAATGAGATTAAAGTGCTAGTAGTAAAAATAATCGTGTATACACTAACGTTGCGAAGACTATTATAGACCACGCGTCTTGTAACCCTAGGCACTTCGCACTTCAGGCTACAATCCTGGCGCTAAATCTATAATAGTACGTATATAAATAAGGAAACGTAAATACATGTATAAAATGATAATTTGATAATAAGTACTATAATACGGTATCATTCAGCGTTCTTGGCGTGTGCGTCATTATATATTATCGGGCATAATTCATAAAATACGGAAAAATAAGGGAACCTGACAAACATAAAATCAAAAACGTAAGTCATTTATTGTATCAACTCACTTCTAATGCTAAGTAACGTTGGGATGAGAGTGGAAACAATAATGAATCTCATAAATTGATGCATGTACGCGCTAAGATTGCTGAATAATACTATAACAACTAGGTAATCTTTGCTATTGGCATAAGTGCTTGGCACTTTTACTGTTCTTATACAATGCAACGAAAAGTCGCCACCTGTTTGGTACATACAAAAGATTATGTGTACCTGCTTGTCGATTTTATTTTCTTCATTGTTATCGGTAAAGTTGGCTATTTCTTTTATATTTTATGCTACTTAGCCTTACACGATGTATACGTAGGCTTAAATAAGGCAAGTAAGTTGGGTTGCCTATTTAAAATGTTACGAATTTAGCTAGGGTACCTTCCACCCTTAACGTTGCCCATCGAGTCACGGGGCATGAAGTCGTATTTTTCTGACGTTTTAAGAAAAGAAAACTTTTGTCGAGCTAATTAAAAGTCCTTAAAATTGAAAGTCCCGTTTATATACATTTAAGTATAAAACGGTTAATATTTTAAAGATAATCTGAGAAAAAAATTCTTTTGAAATCGTTTAGTCTTTTGTACCTTGTGTATAAACACTTTGTAGATTCAATCAAAGGTTAGGTAACAGAAAAAGATTGTGCTCTTTTGAGGCTATAGATGAAAAAGTTGCAGATAATACCTGATGGTATACGAGTATATCAAAGAAAAACAAAACTTTAATCGGCAAACTAAGCTTTTAAACGAAATCGATACAGGGTGGCCCATAAAAAGCTATGGGCTATTTTGGTCGCATGTCCGAAAATCTTGACCCGCAGTATTTATACACGGCTATAAGTTAGTAGGTACTCATCAGTACTAGTTAGTTATCAAATTTTTTAATTCAAAATGGCGGCTAGTTTAACGATCGGCTCATTTTCTAGTTCTTTTTATTATAACTTTGGCGATAAGAATTTTTGTAAAAATCTAAAAACAGGAATACACAGGGCGATTTATTAGCTCACCGACAAGCGTTATTGCCATAGGTATGAAAGCTTGTGTGATTTGATAAAAAGATTATTTGAACAGTCGTTGTTGACTAAAAAATTATTCGATTCAAAATTTAATTTATGTAAAATAAATATTTGTGCGTCTTTAAAACGTCGAAATGAGCCGCAATTTCAATTTAACAACACGGAACAGAACACGGTCTAATATTTTTGCAATTCACATTAATTATTATAAAAAATTTCTTTACAACAATAACAACAAATTATAGCTCGTGTAATTAACGGTTCCAAACTTTTTAAAAACGTAATGAGCAGTTGCGAAAAACTTGTGCCGTTATCAATTCAAAGGACATTTGTAATTTTGGTGTATCTTTACGTAATATTTTACTTAAAACTGTATAGGTACTATTAATTATTATTTGTAACCTTGCGTAAATGTTACTCCTACAAATTTGCCATTTTACGTTTCGCATGTTATTCGCATATTCGCGAGTTTTGTTTAGTGCTTTCCAATGGCTAAATTTAAGCTGCCGTGTAAATCTCAAAAAGATTCGAAATTTTTAAATTTTGAACAGTAAGTAAAAATTCATTTTAATTAACCAAAAATTGATAGAGGATAAAGTAGTACTAATTATTGTGATTTAATATATATAATTCACTGGTTTTAAGAATTTTATGGCACACTTGTTTAGTAATCCCCTTATTTGAGAGTATAAAACGTTGGTAATGAAATGTTTATTGTATAAATCGATTTTAATTAAAATTTACTTTATAATTAATAATTGTTGGTTAATTAATTAAATAATGCTAAATTTAAATTTCGTGAGGCTTTCTAAAGAACGGTTAAATTCGAAACGACGATTGTTGTAGATATTCAATACTTATTTATTCGTAATGTGCCTGGTTATAAGCTATTTTTTATTTCCATATTACAAAAAAGTGGAAAACTTTGAAAAGCGTTTAAGCACTTCTATTTTAATAGGGGCGAAGTCTTCTGAAAATGATATATTACTATTAGTAATATATAATATGCAGTAGAACACCTTGTTACCGTTGGCGTCGAAGAGTAAAAATTAAATACCTTTAATTTTTAAAGTTAGTTTTATTTGTTAGAATCAGAAATACACTTATCGTAAAACAAAATTATAAATGAAAACAGAGTGGATGACCGCGACGAGTCGAATGAATCTTCCTAGTCAGGGTGGCTTCTTTTATTTAGTTCGGCAGGGTAGGTCGGCTGCCATTGGCCGGTCGAGCTCGGCCAATCCGGGCGCGGCAGTGACGGTAGTTCCACCGGCGAGTCTGCAACGATCGGACGGCGTTACACGTGGCAATGGCGCCTCGTTCCTCGCACGTGGTAACAATCCCCCCACCTCTGGAAGGTCCGGCGTCGGCGTCGGCGATGACGGGCCTGGAGGGAGCTGTTCGTAAGTTGTCGAGATGGAGCTTTACCGGTTGATCTTCTTTCTCAACCCAATACGTGTTGGCACCTGCTTCTTCTATCACCCGATGCGGACCTGTCCAGGTGGGCGGCAGCTGGCCTGGGGTGGCGCCGAGGTTCCGTGCCATCACGAGCTCTCCCGGCTGGAAACGGGTGGTAGGCGGCTGATAGTTGGCGTACCGGCTCCTGTACCGGTGTTCATTGCGATGAACTTGCCTTATCCGGTCTTCTCGGGCGGCCCCCTGGTTCTGGGCGGTCGAGGGTCGGTCCTGGAGTTTCCAAGCTCCCGGTCGTGGAAGATCGTAACCTAGGATGGCCTTTCCGGGCGTCATCCCGGTGGCGGCGTTGCGACGGAGCCTTAAAGAAAATACGAGCTTTGGTAGCTGCAAGTCCCACTGCTCTGGGCCTTCTTGTAGCGTGTGTAAGCGCAGCCCCTTTTTGATCTCTTGGTTTCTTCTCTCCACCGGATTAGCTCGAGGGTGGTATATGGGGGTGGTGTAATGGTGCGACCCCCATCGTCGCATGGCAGCGTCCCAGGCAATGGATCTAAATTGTGAGCCGTTATCCGAAATTACCGTGCGAGGAAACCCATAGCGGAAACAAACTTCCTTCTCCACGGTCTTGATGACGGTGTTCGCGCTAGTCTCCGGGAGGGGAAACGCCTCCGTCCATCTGCTAAATACATCCGTGATGACCAGGATGAATCGATTTCCTTGGGTCGTCTTGACATAGGGTCCCATTATGTCCACCGAGATCGTCTCCCAAGGCTTCGTGGGGTGGTGCGGTCGCAGTAGTGCCGGTGTTTGGAGGCTTCCCCTCTTGGTGGAGGCACACAGAAGGCAATTTTTCACGTAGTGTGCCACCTTGGACTGCATTTCCACCCAGAAATAGCTTTCGGCTAAAGCACGCAGTGTTTCTTCCGCCCCGGGGTGTCCCGCCGTCACCGAGTCGTGATAGGCGTACAAAACTCGATCGTGTGCTTCGATGGGGACCACCAGTCGATCGGCGGCGTCGGCACGCTTATAGAGAGCGTCCTCTTTGACGACGTAGTCACGGATAATTTTCTGCTCTTCCTGATCGGTAGGCCCGTGAGCCTCGATGGCCTTCCACCTCTCAATCATTTGCGGCATGACTGGGTTGCGTTTCTGGGCGGCGATTACGTAATCGGCCAGATCGGCGATCTGGGCGCAGAAGATAGGAGTTCCGGACGGTTCGTGGGCGGCGAGCGTGGTTTTCCTTAAAGCTACGTTACTAAAATTGTCCTTAAACGCGGAATTGTCACTAATACTAACACTAAAACTATCTGTACACTCGAAATTGTCTTTATCACTAGCCCTAAGGGGCGGTATGAGTCTTTCCTCGTTGGTGGCAGCGGGCGCGATCGGGGTTTCACACGGGTGTCGCGAGAGGTGATCGGGGAACTCGTTCTCACGTCCCGGACAGTGGGAGATGTCGAAGCTGAACTCCTGGAGTAGAAGCGACCACCGGGTTAGCTTCGACTTCTGATCCTTCATGGTATTCAGCCAGGTGAGAGCTCGGCTGTCAGTCTTGAGGGTAAAACGCCGGTCTTCCAGGTAGGGACGGTACCTTCGGATCGCCCATATTACGGCCAAACACTCTTGCTCGTTGACGTGGTACTTTTGTTCCGTTGGGGAGAGCTTAGCGCTGGCGTAATTCACTATTCTCTTCGTGTCGCCCTGAAGCTGGTACAGTACGGCGGAAACGCCAATTCCGCTGGCGTCGGTCTGGAGTACGAAAGGTAAGCTGAAGTCTGGCCTGGACAACTGTAAGGGTCCAGACATGGCCCTTTTTATCGCCAAGAAAGCCCGGTCCGCTTCGTCGTTCCACCGAAAGCGACCGCTCTTGCTGGTAAGAGCAGTGATAGGCGCCATGATTTCTGCGCAGCGCGGTATATAGTCCCGGAGCCACCCGCATAGGCCCAAAAAGCTCTTGAGCTGCTTTCTGGTCTGTGGAACGGCGGCTGCTTGGATGCGCTCTACGTGTTCTTGCAACGGCTCGTTTCCGTCGGTGGTGATCTTGTGGCCTAGGTACCGCAGCTCTGTCTTTCCAATGTGGCACTTTGATAAAGACAACCTTAGCCCGTGCCGCTCCAACCGTTCCATCACCAGGTGGAGGTGACGTAGATGTTGTTCCCAATCCGAAGAGTACACGATGATGTCATCCAGGTAGACCATGCAGAAGTCGTTTAAGTAGCCGGACAGAACCTCCTGCGTCATTAGTTTTTGGAAGGTGGCTGGGGCACCTTTTAACCCAAACGGCATTACTCGAAACTGGTACGTAGCACCGTGGGAGGTAGTGAACGCCGTGTATCTGCGGGACGCTTCGTCCATGGGAATCTGCCAGTAGCCTGACTTCAAGTCCAGGGTGCTGAAGATACGGGCACTGCCCAGGTCCCGAAGGGTTTCTTGGATGACCGGCAGGGCGGAACTCTCGTCGAGGGTCTGTGCGTTCAGGCGTCGATAGTCGACGCAGAACCGGGGCTGGCCATCCTTTTTTCGCACAATCACCACCGGCGAACTATACTCCGAGGTGCTCGGTTCGATGATCCCGTCCGCCAACATAGCCTGGATCTGGGTGTCTATTAGACGCTGTTTCTCAGGCGAACACCTATACGGCGCCAGTCGAAATGGTAAGTCCTCCTTGAGGCGGATCACGTGCCGTGTGGAGGTCGTCGTCGCGGGTCTGGCACCTTCACATATCACCGTTCGAAAACGTTTCACTAAACTAATGTAATTGTCAATCAAGGGGGGAGGGCAATTGTCTGGAGGGGGAACACTGGCACTATTGTCTAAAGTGTCCGAGGGTTTTATCGCGCACCAATAAGCGGTATGACGACGGTCCCGACCGAAATGTATAAGGGAGCGATTCATGTCGAGGACCGCGTCATTGTCTTTTAACCACTTGCAACCCAGAATCACCGGCACTGATAGCTGGGTTGCCACTAAAAACTCTGTTGTTTCACTCCACGTCCCCAAGTCTACTGACGCGCTGGTGGTACCGACCACGTGTAAGTAGGCCGCGTCACTGGCGAGCGCCACGCGTCCCGTCTTGGGTTGGCGCGTTGGTACGAGGTCTTCCCGGATCAGGTTATGCGTGGACCCGGTGTCCAATAACGCCTCTACCACTTGTCCGTTGATTCGGACTGCGAGCCGCGGAGGAGGTGTCCCAGAGTGGAAGGCAGTGTTGGTTTCCAGGACCGGTCCGCTTACACAAACGGGTGGTAATTGCGGCCGGCCCTGTTGGAGTTTTCCGCCATCGTGGAGCTGCGTTGAATACGGATCGGACAATCTCGGTTAAAGTGCCTCTCCGGGCAGAAATGGCACAAAGGTAGCTGTCTGGGTCCTACGGGCGGCGGTGGTTGTTGATGTTGTGGCTGCGGCTTGGGCGGTTGTTGCTGCCGAGGGGCGACCGTCTTAGGCGATGTCGACCAAGCGGTTTCGGCTGCCCGAATCTGCTCCACTTTTTCCGCTTGCTTGAGGAGTTCCCACATCGTCGTGAGGGGTGCATTCAACAGATGGAGACGGATTGGCGGTGCCATCAAGTCCACGACGATGGGAACCAAGGTGGAAGAGTCCACGCCTAGCCTCCGGGCCAGATCCATCTTGGTGCTTATGAAATCTACCGCCGTTTCTCCCCGGACTTGCGCCACGCCGTAGAGCTGCGTGGTTAGGTGGGCTCTGACCTGCGGCCCGTCGAAGTGATCCAAGAACCGGAGGCTGAAGTCTTCGTAGTTGCTCATGTGAGCTCTGTACTTCTTCCACCAATCTTGAGCCGCGCCTACAAGTTGCGCGACTGCCAGGTTCCTCCATCGATGGGGCGGTGTGTTAGCCTCTTGAAAGCGGGCTTCTAGTTCCTCGATGAACTCCCTCGGATTTTCTTCCGGTGCCCCGCCGAAAGTGGGGAATACGACCGCTTCTGGTCCTCTAATCGCTCGAAAAATGTTGATAAAATCGGCTGCGGTGAAGCCTTGTGGGGCTGTATTTTGCGAAAGTTGGGCGCCACTGGATTGTTGCAGTTCCAGAACTGGTGGTGTTGCTTCGCCGGCTTGGGCACGTGTCGTCGTTGGCATGATGATGCTCGTGGGTTTTTCTTGTCACACCAGTAACTCCTCGCCCCGCGTTGGGCGCCAAAATGTTACCGTTGGCGTCGAAGAGTAAAAATTAAATACCTTTAATTTTTAAAGTTAGTTTTATTTGTTAGAATCAGAAATACACTTATCGTAAAACAAAATTATAAATGAAAACAGAGTGGATGACCGCGACGAGTCGAATGAATCTTCCTAGTCAGGGTGGCTTCTTTTATTTAGTTCGGCAGGGTAGGTCGGCTGCCATTGGCCGGTCAAGCTCGGCCAATCCGGGCGCGGCAGTGACGGTAGTTCCACCGGCGAGTCTGCAACGATCGGACGGCGTTACACGTGGCAATGGCGCCTCGTTCCTCGCACGTGGTAACAACCTCAAGAGTATTTAATCGTTAAATATAGAGATTTGAAATAGAATTTGCCTGTAGAACTTTCACAAAATTCTTAAAAAAACTTTAGAAATAACATTTACCTAATAATAAACGATTGCTCGCCAGAAGGGTTATAAGGTTGATTTGAATACTTATCAAAACTTACGAGAAATGTCCTGTTCGTAAAACGTATTATTCATTTATCGATTTTTTTTGTATAAAAACTGCAAAAAATAATTTTTGAAAGGATTGTAACGGGATAATATTCAATTAGAAAATTTGCATCGGGTGATGGCATTATTTGTGTACTAATTAGTTCCGTCCTTTTTCCTATATGTCTGACCTATTTTCATACTAGAGATAGTTCAAAATTTCGAAAGTTTGGATGTAGTTGTCCGATTTTCTTCACGTTTTTAGGAAATTTTGGATAAGTAATTACTCAAATATCATTACAAAATATCTGCGATACTTTTGGAGATACTACAGTATCTATTTAAAAACATGTCGTGTCGCAAACTTTAATAGTCAATGCCCAAGCACGAGCTCGTACTCAAGCACAAGACTCTCACAAATTTCTGTTCTATAAACGATGCTCAAGCACTGGCGTGGACTCAGGTCGACAAAATGCGCAATACGCGCATGCTAGACTCAAGCAAGTCTCAAGCACAGTTCCTACCTCTCTTGAGAAACTGTTTTGTTACCAGAAGTTTCATTTTTCCAGCTAATTATATTTTTTTAAATTAAATGAAAGAAAGTTTTTCTTTCAAAAACAAATTCACGAATACATAATATATGATTTTATTGAAGCAGAAAACCATCAAGAACTAGTCGGAAAAAGATAACGTATCCGCGATGTTGAAAATTCGATGGGATTTTATGATAGGGAAGGGTTAGGAGACATTATAGGTTTCAAGAAGAAACGGTTGCGCCAACCTGATAACTGATAACCGTGGTATACCTACACCCCTGCAATTTCATAATTTCTTGCTTACGATTTTATGCTACCTTTATGCTAAGAGGGGATAGTATGGCCTAACCTAAGATAAGCAGAAAAGTCTTATTAAACATGGGTGCGCAAATTGCCGGTTTCCATCACTCTTTTATTAAGTACAGAGTGGGCAGGAATGCGATGGTTCTTATGGAAAACGTTCTTTTTTTGAGAAAAGACTCAATAGTAAAAACCAGAACTTGTGGTCTTCTTTTGTTTTGAACTTTTGGACAAAAGTTCGATTTTTCAATTATGTCGATATTATCTAGCATTTACGAAAATCCTATTATACTACTAGGTGTGACCTAAAAATTTTGGTACACTGTAATTTTTAATTTTTTTTATTTGATAGAAGGTTGATCGGAGACTTTAACTCTGACTTTGCGTATTCCCAAAATTACCCCTTTCGCCGCCATCTTGAAAAATTCTATCTATTGCAACTCTATGGTTTTGAGGCCGCTGGACTCATCAAATGCATTTATGTCATAGTAACCTCAGATGAAGAAAAAAAAACTTTTCGTGTTCAAAGTTGAAAATTTTTTTTCTTATTAGTCCGATTTGTTGACCAATCCAAGCTCAAAGTTGTACAGCCCATGTCGCAAGCAAATTTGAATACTTCTAATCGAGCACGGTGCGCCTCGCAACGCTCGTGGAGTTTGTATTTCCTCATCAATATTCGTCAATATTTTATCAATCGAGTATTTCTTCATATTGTAGGTAATCTGGAAGGTGTTTAAAATCAAGTTATTCGTAATAACCAGCACAAACGCAACAAAAAGGAACAATTCTTCGTATCTCTGAAACCGACGATTTACGGACCCCATGTTTATATTTTGGGCCATACTATCTCTTCTTTAAGTTCGTGATGTTTTTTAACACCCTGTATTATAATCGATTTAAATTTTAAGGTTCGTAACTTCTTAGGGGTGTATCTTTGAATAAGTAATTTTCGCCGTCTTTGAGAAACCAACCCGTATCCATTTTCTGGGCACGGCACAGAATTATTTACGTTAGACGTTTCGTTTGGCTTAGATTATCATCAAATTACAGTTTTCAATATATTAAACCAAACGGAAATAATATTCGACATCGTATTTTTCAAATTTGATAGTAAATTAGTAATTATAATTTATAATTAATTGTACTAGTGTAAATTAAATATCATGTAGCTGTAATTTCAAATTAATTTAATCCATTAACTTATAACCTTCAACTGCCAAATCATCGTAGATATAATCATTTTTTTAGATTCGCGTAAAATATGTGTAGCTTCTAAAAACACTAGCCTTGGAAATTGTGAATAATTATTGCGGTAGATGCGTATTTATAAGCTCGAGCAAGTTTTTGCATTTCACGAAACATTCATGATGACTATAATATTATTAGTGGGACATTATTCTGCAACAAAAATAGGTCGTTTGCAAGACAGGAAACAAGAATAGTTAATAATAAAATAATAAGGAACATTTTTTATTAGAGTATAATTTTTAATACAATATCTTACGTTTTAAGAGATATGCATAGACGGGAATTTGAAATACTCTGCATAGGTATTAACATTAAATATCTCAATACCAAAACCTTTCATCTCTAAATAGCAAGGTTCTTTACGATGGCAACTTGTCTAGAAAATTGTCGTCAAATCCGCATGCAAATGGATTTTTTTGACCGTAGATCTATCATGCCAACATGTAAACTGTCACTTGCACTACACAGAGGAAGAAGAGCACATTAGATATGAATCACAAACTACTATTACAGCGCTCGATTTAAATAATGTAAAAATGCTGTAATATTGATAGATTAGGATATAATTTAAATTTCACTGTATTATTCTATTAGTAGTCGAGTTTCGCATTATTTATCTTTTATACAGGTTGTCCGGATATTTTTTGGCCAACGCTATAAACATGATTCTACAGGTCAAAATAGTATTACAAGTTCCTTTAACAAAAAGTCGAAAGCTCAATAATAAGAAAGTTGTGGGGCCTCAAAGTTTTAAATTTTAATTTTTGTCATATTTACTTTAACCCTCCGTTAGGCGCGTGGTCTAAGATCGTAGGACCAGGCCTCTGTAAACCATTATAACTTTCGTAAATTTGAAATTATTTTTATGTAATATTCAATAGCTGTTAAAAACACTTGTCTCTAACGAATTAGAGTACTGGACATTCCCTATATAGGTACAATGGTAATTGCATTTGTTATTGCAGGCCAAAAGCGACTGGTCTACGATTGTAGACCACGCGCCTAACCGTGTTACAATTTCTTGTCGTGCTATTTATTGCTAATGCGACTATTTTATTCCCAGATTTTTAAATATAATTACGGAGATTCAAAAATTCGTTAAAAAAACTTAAATTTTATTAGGAAACTCGGGGAATACCCTGAAAGTTCAACAATAATTTACAAAAATATCACTATGAACCTTCAAACATTTTCTCACGGGTTTACATGTGACATAAGACAGAATAATCCCAAAAGTTGTTTTCCGATTTCCGCTTGTTTTCGAATTACGGCGTTTTTAAATTTTGCTAACCTAAGCGTAAACATCGCTACATAAACGCTCTGTGGGAACTCATGCGGCCTCAAATCGAGTTAAGGGCCTTACAGGCCCAGGGGGTACAGGTTCAGGGGGTCTTACAATTGCCAGCTGAAATGAGACGGCGAGCTCGTGTTTTACTGGGAATTACTGAAAATGTATTATTACGCTATTGTCCCCTCCCCTGACAGGCCCGCAAATTATGTTGGACGTTACACTTTTTGTCCTCAATAAAGGAACAAGTTCAGTCGAAAGTTTTGTAAAAAATATTACAAATATGCCTGCAATGACTATATGAAAGACATATTTTTGAACTTCGTGTTTTAAAGAATAAAAATGAACAATTTTAGTCGACCACAGTTTTCTTTTGGTTTTAAGAAATTTCGATGTTTTTGATTTTTTTAATTACTTTAGGCTATGTAGTACGAGTAGTATATTAAAAAATATTTGTTTATAAATCACTTTTAATGCGTTATAATAAATAAATTCCCAACACTTAATAAATTTACGTTAAAATTGGTCATTCCGAGTATTTTGATTACATCTCTCAAAGTAAATGCAATGTTGGTTAAAAACCTATTTTGTACGATGGGCAATAGTCAAATGAACCACGCAGACCACGCGTCTAAACACGTAAGTAAAATGCACGCGCCTAACGTAGGGTTAAATGTCACCGAAATTTTTTGATATTGGGCACATTTACTAGGTGTTATAAAGCCTCGCATAAGAAGTACAAATTGTTAAGAAAACTCTGCAATAAGGGGCACTTAACCTGAAACCTAAGTTTAATTTACGCCGTAACTTTTTTATTCGTTCTATTTTCGATTATTTATTTTTTCTACGAAATTTGAAAGATTAGACTAAGGTACTCTTCTTGTTAGTTGATAAAATTACCCGTTCCATCAGAAATCGCTTTCAAAAAGTTTAAGTTTGGCCATTTTTTACTAAATTTTAAATACGAAAAGTTTTCTGGCAACATATATTTTTACATTCCTCTAGAGTTTAAGGTATCCGTAGTGTTCTTATATTTTGAAAACTCAAATATCTTCGTTCCTCTTTCCTACCTACTAGCCCATTCCTTAAGGTATCGGAAACGATTGGAAAAAAGTTTTCCTCTGAATCGTGGATGAAACTGTCTTTAAATTTAACAAAAAAACCCCTAAATTGGTTTTTGACTATTATCTAGGAAGAGATGCATCGGAAGCCAAATATACTTTAGTATAGAAATATAGCTTACAACGTTTCCAATAAGAATCATTATGAGGTTTTTTCTGTGCGAGCCATAGTTTCCGAGTTCTACGTTAAACACCATGCGTGGGATGTGCTAGGGAGAGTTAAATTGTATAAATAAAGAAATTTAATTCAGCAGACTCATAGACAATTTCTCCCCTCTACAACTTCATTTCTATACATGTTCATTGAAAACCTACCCTATTCTTAGATATGAGCTTTATTGTTAAAATATACATATATATTTATGATGCAGCTTATAATATGTAGCACATGAAAACTATTATTTTCCGCCTAACCGTTACAGAAATATTAGGTCCTTTGCATCTACACAATTAGGCGCTAAACAAAAGTGGGAATAAAAAACAAAGGAATCATAGATTTTGCTGGCAACATGCACTTTTATGTAGCTTAGAGTCCCAGGTACACGAATCCGTCAAAATTTTGCGCTCCTCTATTTTTGCATACTCAACTACGTTTGGCGCCTGGTCTAATATGATTATTTAAATTTAGTAAAAAATGGCCAAACTTAAACTTTTTGAAAGCGATTTCTGATGGAACGGTTAATTTGATCAACTAACAGAGTGCCTTATTAAAATTTTGTCTAATCTTTCAAATTTCGTATAAAAAAATAATGGAAAACAGAACAAATATCCGGACACCTTGTATAGCGAGCGACTCCTTGATTTAATTTGTTTGGGTCTAATAAAGAAATCTTCCCTTACTTTTATAGTTGTTGAGAAAAGTCTATAAATTTACCAACTGACGACTTTTAAATAATGACCTACTATTTTTCACGCCGTTTAAACAATTTACTAACCCCGAGCAATGAGCAATAAAATTTTAAATAACGGAGTTTCTCGTAAAAACGCTTCTTGCGCTTTGAATAAAAAACTCAACGGTGGAGTTTTAAAAATCATATTTTCCATGAAAAGTTAGTTGCAGCAGGTTTTTCGGGTAAAAGAGTAGTACGTCGATTGGAAAATTGCTTTAAATGGGGCGGCATTTTTTCAATTGACTCAATTGCCTCGAAAACTCTTCATCCGATTTGAGTAAAATTTGGATTGTATTAAATATTTTCACTGAAGTGCTAATTTTGTATATGCCACAGTAACTTTTGAAAGCTTATTTTGTCTTTAATGATTATGAGCCTGCTACACTGATACTCGTTACGTCGAATCTTTGCTTGTGGCAGATTTTACTGTAATTTTTTGACAAAAATTAATTTTCACGAGGAACAATGAAACAAACAAAGAATTGCAAATATACAATACCACGCGCTCTTATGGCAATCGTAACTCTTCAATCGATAGATTTACAAAACAAAACAATCAGAGCTTTTCTCTAGACTCTAGACTGTAGACAATTCACTTTATTTTTGATACCTTAAGGAAGGTTTTAGCTATAAAAAGAAGCCGAACTGAGATGTTCACAAATTCACGAACGCTTGTAAAAAATTTATTTTGACGTGGCTTAACCAATACGGTGGGCAAATTCAAATCCCGAGTCGCTAAATGGGGCAAAATTTATATTTTTAAGAGCTCCCAATAATGTTTATTTCAGCTTCTCCCCAATTATTTCCGCAACAAAACCTTGTCGACTGACACGTTACTCCTATTAGCATAATTTGACCATTTGGAAAACTTTGCGGTATATCATACAGGAATATATGGCGAAACTAGATCTACAAACACATCCGACAAAAAAGCCAAAAAAATTGCGACGTGCCATGCAAACGTAAAAGTATGAGGTGGTTAAAGCGCGAAAAAACAAAGTTTGAAACTTTAATTATATTATTATAATTTTTAACTCATTTTTTGGCAATTCCAATTTGGAAAGAACGTGCTTATCATAACGTGAACATTAGATTTCTTGTAAAGAAAAGAGGCTGCTTTAAAATTCTGTTTAAAGTTTGTTAAATTAATATTTAAACTCGGCTCCATTCCTAAATTACATTTCACCGCGTTTTCACTGCGATTTAAAGACTAATTTAACTTTGGTGTAAATTAGTAATTTAGTTAACAGATGTAAACAAACTAATACAACTGCATTTAAAAGTTTTAGTTTCAAACAGAGAGTAACGTAAGGTATAAAACTTGAAGCTTGAAAGACAATAATACCAAATAAAACGACGAACGACGACTTCGTCGTCTCTACTTCTTTGATTTAAAATTTAAAAGTATCGTATTTTTTCAGGTTGGAAGAAATTAAATTTTTTGTCCAGGATGAAGAGCATTCAGGTAAAACTTAAAGTGCCTCTTACTTTGTTTTTTTATTGATATTTTATTCCGTTTGCAGTTCGAATTTCTGAAATTAATCCGGAGATGAGCCTCAACGAATACTTGAGGCAAAATGCCCATCTGAAAGGAACGAAGAATATGTGCTTTGAGGGAGGATGCGGAACGTGTATTGTAGCGGCCGCTGTTATGGACCCGGTTGCACACCGCGAAACGGTTTTTGCTGTTAATTCCGTAAGTAATACATCATTTGTATCAATTTTGATAAAATGGTGACAATTTAGGTTGGACGTAATTTTTAAATGTTGCGAATTTCACGATAATGTGATTTGTGGATTAAATACGTTCGAATTGAAAAAGTAATCTGCTTTTAATACATCGTCAGTTATTTAATTGATTATCGTGTAATTAAGGGAATATTTGCGGCATCATTTTTCTCCCTACAAATGAAAATGTGCAAAATTATTATTATACAGGGCTTCTCGTAATATACTAACCATTTTATTATTGTGCTATTTAATAACTGAAGCAAGGGGCGATTCTAAAAGAATTAATTTTTATAAAATTACGACTACAAGTCAACAAATGGCCAACAAATGGCCGCCACGACTCTGCTGACACTCATTTGCTCTTTTAGAAAAATTGGAGACTACATTTTCGCATATTTGCGTTTCAATTTTGCCCAGTACACGTCGAATTGCTTCCTTCAGCTCACGAATTGTGGCTGGTTGGTTGGCATAGACGAAGAACTTCACAAAACCCCATAGGAAGAAGGCGCACGGCGTTAAATCGCACGATCTCGGTGGCCAATTCTGGTCACCAGTGCGCGACCAGAAAATCTCTCTTCCAACAACTGCATTGGCTCTCGCGCAGTGTGATAGGTTGTCCCGTCCTGCTGAAACCACATGTTGTCTAGATCCATACCAACCAATGCAGGCCACAAAAAATCCGTTATCATATTGCGATAGCGTTCACCATTCATGGCCATCGTCGTCCTCGAAGAAGTATGGGCCAACCACTCCACCAGCCCAAAATTCTCAAGGAACGGTGACTTGTTGTGGATGCATTGCTTTCTCATGAACAAAATGCGGATTCTCTGCTCCCCAAATCCGGCTGTTTTGAGTGTTCACATACCCATTCAAGTGGAAGTGCGCCTCATCGCTAAATACAATTTTTCTAACAAAATCAGCGTCCATTCTTTGGTTTTCCAACACCCAGTTAACGAACATACGGCGTTGCACATGATCACCAGGCTTAAGTTCTTGAGTCAATTGAACTTTATATAGATGCAGATGAAGATGTTTCTTTAAAATTCTCTTCCAACTGCTTGTGGAAAGGGTCAGTTGCTGCAAACTGCCGAATTCATGTTGTGCACTTGCAACACTAAGGCAATATTTTCAATGGACCGGGCTAACCGAGAACGACCTGATATTTTCTCCTCCCCAACCGAGCCAATCCAATCGAATTTATCAATAATTCTCTTAACTGTCCAACCACTTGGTAAATTTTGTCCACCAAATATTACGGATAATTTCCGCATAACTTTCATAATACTTGAAGTAGAACTTTGCCATTATAATTCGCCGTTCGCTTGTGTAGCGTTTCATAACTGATACTCGCGGAGCGTCTACTTGATACTCGTCGACTTTTTAGCCCAGCACTCTTCGTTAAAACAAAATGTCGCGAATTTCATATCTTGCGTTCCTTTAGAATCGCCCTTTACAAGCAATAAACTCACAACGGCATCCTCGTCAATGTTAACTTGATTAATAAGCTAAAAATAGCCCAGCGAAACAATTTAAAGTTTGTCGTTGTAAATAAACCCTAATCTTGTCAGTATAAAAGAAACCAGCAGTTTGTCATTGTTGCTGTTTCTAATTTATTTTACCCCCATTTTACAGTTTATCATCCGTTGATAAAAGATTCTTCACATTTTTATTTTGCAGTGTCTAGTTCCAATATACTTATGCTCTGGGTGGAAAATTTACACGTCTGAGTCTATTGGTAATATTAAACAGGGATATCATCCAGTACAGAAAGCTTTAGTTCAATTTAGTGGAACTCAATGCGGTTACTGTACGTCCGGAATGATAATGAATATGTACGCTATGTACGAAAGCGGAAGTTTTACGATGAAAGATGTCGACAATTCTTTCGGTGGAAACATTTGTCGTTGTACCGGATATAGGCCAATTTTATCAGCTTATAAATCTTTGGCCAGCGATGCATCGGCTGATATAATTGGAAATTATTCAGAAATAGAAGATATTCCGCTCTGTATTAAAAAAGGTTCGACGTGTCGATCTAAATGTGCCACGCCGTGTCATAAAGCTAAACCTCACTTTTACGATTTGGGCGTCTCGAAATGGATTAAAGTATTTTCGATTAACGAGGTGCTCGACGTCATGCGACAGGATTCTAGCGCTACATATATGCTGGTTGGAGGAAATACTGCTACAGGTGACTAATTTTATTTTAAAATTTGGCTCTAGGTAAAAATTCGACTTTTTTGCGTAGTTTTGCAAACTTTTTCACAAAGTAATAACCTAATAACTAATAACTCGTACATAATAAATAAAATAAACTGGTAAACAATCGATTGTATTAAAAAACAAATAAGCAACGTCATAAAAATGAGAGAGTTAATTAAATTTAATGTTTAATTATAAAGAATTAAATGATTCGCTCAAAAAGTTCAATTAGTAGAAAAAAAGTATTTTTGGAAAACATTTTTATGCTGCGATCTGAACAACTTTGAACTGCTTTGATGATGTATAACTCAAATTTTCTGGTTGAAGGGTTGAAACGTAAAATGAATTAAAATTTATCACATATACAAGAGGGTCCTAAGTGACAATTATATACATGTGTTGCTTTAACTTCTTAGGCATGCAATCTCTCAAATCTACATATTCGGGTGAGATTGGCATTGGACGTCTCCAAAAAATTATTTGAAGTAATGGTTAGGCATAAAAGTACAATACAATAAGCCGCATCAAATTCTCGAAAAACAAAAGCTATGTGAAGCAGTTGTTGCTTCAAACGAAGACAAAAAGTCGCAAGTCTCTGAGTTAAAGATACCCAGTAGGTTGCAGAAAAAGTCGTCATTTTTGGCTGTTTTAGAGTTGGCATGAGGTTGTGGTTCAGTATTGAAATTTATTTTAGGCTATTTCCATAAACAAATGACTAATAAATTATTTTCGTATAAAAATATAATTTTCCACAATGAACAACATTTTCGTAATTTTATGTATTTGAGGGTTAAGTAGTCACAGAAATCAATTTAAAGCGGCTGCAGTTTTCTCGGTAAAGTTTGGCGCCCGAGCAGGGACAATAAGGGTCGATCATCATACATAATAAAGTAAGATGGGTAGGGAGACGTATGAGATAGATGGATAGCTTTGGTACTATTGTATTCTGCGTCTCTTGATAAAGTTTAAGATAATTTCGGAGATTGCTTCTTCGGATGCACATTGAAAATGTTTTACTTTAAGATATTTTTCAAATATTCAAAATACGCAAAGTTTAGGTAGGTACATTGAAAATTTGGGTCGTGAAGGTTATCTTCTCGTAAGTTTCGACGGTTACTTTAAAGCCAATTATTCAAATAAATTACTTGCTCGTAAGTTAGACCTTAAAACTTTATAGCCACAAGTTCAGTAGTAAAATGCTTTAAATGTGGGGCACTAGTTTAAAGTTGAGCGTAAAAATTTTAAATTTCAAGGTCCTCGATGGAAGTCTATAAAGTGGACTTGGGCTGGTGGTGTTTAAAAAGTTAAGCTCACGAGAGTTAAAAGTTTCAAACTTTACCCATATTACTACAGTGCAACAAAATGCCAACTGAAGCACTATTAATTTGGTTAATAGAAGAGAATATATAGTTTCCTATATATTAAATAACTTTAATTAACAGAAGGAAATGCAACGTACGCATTCAACAACCGTTATAATCTCATTTACGGGACAGAATCAGCAGAAGCACAAGCTGCGTTCGGTAGTTTCAGTTTTGTAATAATTAGACTTTATTGGATGTTTCTTGGCGTTAACCTTTTTTCTTTCATAACTTTTTGCTATGCTAGCTTGCAATAAACTTAAAGCAAACTATTACACGTCGTACTTTTTAATATATTTTTTTGCTTCTCAATATCAGGCCCCCTAAAAACAGCTCTTCAACGAGCTGAAAATTGCGTTGGCTTAAAAAGAAATAGACCCAATCAAGTGTTTTGGTAATGTCGGCTCATTCAAATGCGATTAACAAACTTTTTTGGAATTAACGTTCGATTATCGATTGAACTTTGATTTCATTTTCTGTTGTTTTTTGAGGCGCTATTATAGTCTATTTCACCACGATATGTAGCAATAGCAATTGTGAAGGCGGGGGTAAAAACACGAATGTATCAACTAGGGCTGAGCAAAGTATCGATGATACTTATTCGAAGTATCGAGTGGTATCGCCTAACGATACCAAGAGTCAAAAGTATTAAGGTATAGACAGTATCTAGGTACGAAAAGTATCGATAGTATCGAAGTATCTTATTTAATAAAAGTATCGAGGTATTGAATGTATCGAGGTATCGAAAGTATCGAGATATCGAAAGTATCGAGGTAACGAAAGTATCGAGGTATCGAAAGTATTGAGGTATTGAAAGTATGGACGTATCGAAATTATTGAGGTATCAAAAGTATCGAGGTATCAAAAGTATTGAGGTATTAAAAGTATGGAGGTATCGAAATTATCGAGGTATCGGAAGTATCAAGGTATCGAAAGTATTGAGGTATCGAAAGTATGGAGGTATCGAAATTATCGAGGTATCGGAAGTATCGAGGTATCGAAAGTATCGAGGTATCGAAAGTATCGAGGTATCGAAAGTATCGAGGTATCGAAAGTATCGAGGTATCGAAAGTATCGAGGTATCGAAAGTATTGAGGTGTCAAAAGTATGGAGGTATCGAAATTATTCAGGTATCAAAAGTATCGAGGTATCAAAATTTTAGATACCTCAATACTTTCGATATCTAGATATTTTTGATACCTCGATCATTACGATACCTCGGTACCTTCAATACTCTCGACACCTCACTACTTTCAAATCGAACATATTGAGGTATCGAGTAGTGAGGTATTAAAAGTTTCTTTTCGTACGACCGACTCTAAAAACATTCTTTACGCTTCGTGAAGTAACGCCTAAAGTCGGACATTTTGATCGAGTTTGTTTTACATACAAGTATATGATGGTAAAAATTATACATGGACAGGTGTATAACCAATAAGGTACTTCACGGTTATATACTTTTTGTTTGATTCTGTCAAATTTCAATTTTATTCCACTAGATGGCGCACGCTCATTTGACAAAATTCAAACTTTGAATAATTATTTAGACAATTGAAGTCGTAAATTAATTACTTATTTAGCAAAATGCAAAATTGTGAAAGTATTAGTTGTACTTATAATTATAATACGAAAGATCAAAACTCAAAACAGTTATTTGCTGGAACAATTTTTAGAAACGTAATTTACGTAAAACATAACCTTACAAAATACAAAAGTTACTAATTTTATATTGCCGTCGTACGAAAAATTTTGTATGTATCTCGAGCAAAATGCGTTTTTGATGTTCGGTCGTCATTTAGCAGCGCAGCTCAACCGGCAAAAGTGCGAGAAGCACTTTTTAAATTTTTGTTTGAAAAAAAGTTGCCGTTAGCGAGGTTTGAACCGGGGACCTCTGAGTGAAAGGCAAGGATGTTAACCCCTAGACCACCTGAACACCAATCTTAACGTATGTTAAGCGTGAGCATTTAAAAATAAAATTACATGGAGTTATTATTTTGTTCATTACAAAAAATATTGTACAATCCTTGTGCGTGAACGATTTTCCCGCGTTCACACTATAATGAAGCAATCGCTCCTCCGTCGCTCATGCTTCAAAACTGCGTTCACGCGGAAAACTCGTCTTCCCGCACTCGGTATGTAAATAACTAATACCTAGATATTTTGGATGCCTCGATACTTTTGATACCTCGATACTTTCGATACTTTTGAATAGTATTGATACGGTTACCCAGATCGCCCAGATACTATCAACTTGACACAAGTAAGACTTGCTACAGATTGCAGCAGCAAATGCTTGCATTTTTCTGATTACCAACGAGTATTTGAGTATTTCAAACTCCCGACTTTTTGTAGAAGTATATCAATTCCCAATACATTTGAAAGTTTGCAGTTTTATTACTTTCCGCATTCGCGCTTAAATCTCTTTTAATTTGGGAAATGCAAGAGGAAAAGCTTTGATAAAGTCTTCATTTCGATTTTGCTAGCAATTTCGTTATACAATTTGACTCGTCGATGGTCAATGTTTTTATTTTTATTATCTTGATTGCTTTCCACTATTTACAAGTAGAGATACCTATATACCGAGATACGTGCATTTACTTTGTATTGTATTTTTTAACGTAATATTAAAAAGAAATTTGAAGCAACTACTGAGATTCTTTTATTTAATGTTCTTTTTTAAACGAATAATTAATTTTTTTTTTTCAACGAATGACAACTTCATTTTTTTGTTTTCTTCTTATTTTTAAGAGAAATTCTTTGTTTCGGAATTTCAATAAGAAAATTGTTTAGGTAAACTTACTGTTTTTTTAAATATTTTTTTAATTATACCGAAAATGTATACCGAGTGACAGCAATCGACCATGAAAGCTGGCCGTAGGGAATTGTCCTGCATCTTTCGAGAATTACTAGACATTAATAAAGTTAATTTATGCCAATAATATGGTATCAGTACAAATTAAGATTGAAATTTTTATTTTAACTTTAACTTATTGAATTTAGGGGAACTCGCGCACAAATGAATACCAATACTTTGCACCTCTAAAGCCTCATTGACACGGTGATAGTTTTCGCGATAGTTTGTGAGAGTTACTATCATGATAGCAAATCTCACCAAAATTATCATCGTGTAAATAGACTACTATCGCACTATCACTATTATGATAGTTACTCTCAACTATCAAGTCAAGCTAGATAGTTGCGAGTAATTCTCACGATAGTTACCGACTATTTCGCTTAAACAATATCGTGTAAATTAAATTCTCTCTCTCTCTCTCTCTATGCTATCGCTAGAAATACTATCACCGTGTATATTGAAATTAAAGTTGCTCTCACGACAGTAACTATCGTAATTTACTCTCATGATATTTACTCTCCTAAAATACTATCACCGTGTCAATGAGGCTTAAGTTTTAAAAAAGGTAACTACGCGACTACGACAAAAAAATGATTGTATTGACTGAAATTCTCTGACATTGATTTATATATGAGCCTTATATATGAGCCAGTATACGTTACCTAATTAGAAACCACTTGCGAATAAACTCCTAGTAATCGTTTTAGTAGAATTTATACTTATACCTCCGTTTGAAACAAAGACGTTTGCTTAATAGTTTTGTTTACAAACTGCATCGCCTCAATTCATCATCCGTTGCGCTTGAGTGCTTGAGAAATAATATTCCACAAAATCCATTTTGCGTTGTTAACTTGTTCAAACAATTTTATTGGCTACATTTTGAGCTTTTAAAACTTTAAAACGCTTTATTACAGTTTTCAAATTAATTTCAACTACGACAACGACAACTTTTACAATTTCATTTTCACATTATGTGTTAAACCTACAAAAGTCACTATAAAAAAGTTATAATTATGTAGTTAAATAATCTTATAATGATGTACCAACAAATGAACTTTAAAATCGAAGTTTAAACTTTAGTTCTAAAGAACTTAATTTATCGGTAGATGTTCCCTCATTTTCTTCTGAATTGCTTTTACTCCAAGCGGTTTTAGAAAGAACTTTATAACAGCGTGTAGGTACTTTATCGAAATAATTTTAAAAATTTAGTAGTTAGTCCACAATACCTGCAATGAATTAAAATAGAGACTCCGCTGCACTTTTATAGTCGTCAGTAGAGTATCTGAGCGGTTTAAAACTTCTTAGGGTTCGGGCTGGCTGGCGAGTGATTTGCCGTACGAGTCAAAAGCCGTGGACGACAGAGCGACAAAAATAAATTCCAACACGTACGATCCAGTACAAATAAAGTGGCGCGTAACTCATTGCTGCGCAAATTAAGAATTTGCCTTAAAAACACTTAAAATAATCTATCATACATTTAGGGGTTGCCTTAGAGATTTCCAAGTAGGGGTTGCTGGAGGTGAAAGAGTGCAACATAAAAATTAATCGGTGGTGGCTTTCGACGTGTTTTTTCTTAAACGCCTGTATCTATTAGATTTCGAGTTACTTAATTTGCATAGCGATGAGTCATGCACCACTTTATTTGGACTGGACTCAACAACAAATTGAAGCCGCCAACTGACACAAAAAGTAACATCGCTTAGTCAGTAAGTACGGCCTCTTCAATTTGAATTTATTTTTTTATCGCTCTGTCGTCCACGACTTCTCGCTCGCGACGAATCGCTCACTAGCATGCCCGAGCGCTTAGACGGCCGCTCACGGGCGTTCATGTAAAGATACATGTTTAAATGTGCACGTATTCGTAGCGCACCTTGAATTTCTAGATTTGAGATTCAGATTTACTAAACATCAACAGTTCAGAAGCTTAACAAAGCTAATAGAGCTTCATAATACTTCAAATATAAGACTAACAAAGTGTAAGAAAATAGAATTTAACTAAACAATAGGTGTATCTATTAAATTAATAGAGATATCTACTTCAGTTTTCACGCTATTATCGTTTATTTAATAACGAAATACTTTCAGGTGTTTATAGAAGGACCAAAAACCCCGACGTTTATATCGACATTACGGGCGTCGAAAATCTCTTAAACCACACCGTCACCGAAAAGAGTTTGATAATTGGAGCAAACATGTCTTTAACTAATGCAATGGCTTTGTTTTACCAATTATCAAAAGAAAATCCCAAATTTGCTTACTTGGAAAAGCTGGCTGATCATATCGACTTAATAGCAAATGTTCCTGTGCGTAACGTAAGTTAATTAATTAAAGCTTGCTATTAATAAAGTTGTGCTTAGAAGGGTTAGGAAATGTGTATAATGAAACAGAGTATGTCGTTTAATTTTATAGTTTTATGTTTCGTAGTTACAGTATACAGGGCGAGATTTCTACCACACGGACGAAACTGAAGTGGCAACTTTCTTGTTGCTCGATTTTGATCAAAAGTTTATTCTATTTTGGGCCTCTCTAGTTGCCCTTTCAGTTTTATTCGTACGTTAGAAATCAACCCTTATAAACACAACAGTCGTAAACCTTTTTGATAATCGTTCTGGTATCTTTTGAAATAGACTGGAACCTTGGCTGGCAATATTTACACCAAACACGTTTTTAACGGATTTCCATCTGATATTTATTTGATGTTTGAAGCTGCCGGAGCGACCATACAAATACGTAAGTATAAAGAGCGCAAAGAGAAAGACGTTATATTCAATAAAACCCAAACAGCCTAACAGTCATCGTATATAAAAAGATAAGATGAAATTTTTACTGCTAGGAAATACACATATATAATATATCAAAAGGAATTTACTCGTCGTAAAATTGATACGTATATTGAGCAAATATAGAATCGATGTTTTTAAGAGCACGTATGAGTATGTGTAAAAAGTCAAAATAAAACTGAACAAATCAAAAATCCATTTCTACTGCTGTTAATCGACCATATTTTGTATCCACATCTTTTATACTTCGGAATGTTTATACTGCATCGAATTCAGTTTAAAGCCCCCATCACACTTTTATAAAGGATTTTTCAACAAGGACTTTGCTTGTAAATTTCAAATAAAGTACACATTTTGGACAAAAGTCCTGTATTTCGTTTTTGATATAGTATAATGTACAAAGTCTACTATTTATGAATGAAAAATCCTATCGGACAAATGTCAACCAAGACCACGCGTACAGGCGTCGATTCTTTTATCAAAATTTTCTATTACATTTTTGCATAATTGCGGCCCTATATCACAAATTAGGCGTCGGATGTTAATTTCGAAGGATTTGATGGGCTGTGGATTATCTGTGTAGACTTGACCTTTCAGATAGCCCCACAGGAAATAGTCTAATGGCGTTAGATCACCAGTGCCTTCTTTCCCACTGGGCACTCTGGGCACTTGCCCAGGGCCCCGCCATCGATAGGGGCCCCCTTGTTCCTGCCAAATCACCAAACGAGAACCGATATTTATTAACGAAAAACATATTTAGAAAATCAAAATAATATAATATCGCCGGTAACGGTAATGATTATAAAAATGTTGAAAAATGATATTTTACACTTTTTCAAACTAAGCGATCTTAAACTTTAAACTGCAGTGGCTGTATAAGATCGTTTGTTTATTGTACATACATTTCGTAGAATTCGTACGAATTATATTGACGCCTTTGAAACTGGCCTTGTCATTAAAATATCATCTTACACCATCATACTTTTTAGTTTTTAACGCTGCCTTGCATTATTGGAATAAATCTAGCGTCTTTACTCTTTACAAATAAAATTTAAACATTTTCGTTTAGTATTTTTTTAAATTCGAGACTAATACGGCGATCGGGAATTCGGGAATTCTTGTGTATTTGTCTGTTGGACGTTTGTTTTGTTTGCAGCTGTTACTGCCTGTGCCCTGTGCTCACAGGATTCTTTGATGAAATCGTCGTTAAAAATAAATTACAAAAAACTGTAATTTAATTTTCCTACATTGTTTTTGTAAAACTTCTTTTGTGGAGACACTATCAATAGCTATTAAAATTCCTAAATTTCATTTTAAGCCGTTTGACCTTGAACAATCAAAAAATTTTGCCTGCGGCGCTACTTCCTTCGATTTTCTTCTCAAACACGAATTAAAAAAAAAATTTGCTAGGGTACCAAAATCCGGCGCTGGTCATAGGGGCCCCAATATCTTCATGTGCCCAGGGCCCCCAATAGGTTAAAGACGGCACTGTAGATCACACGATCATCTATCAAAGAACGAAATCAGACTTATCACAGGTCTGTTTACTGGACACTGCTCAGTGAGGTACCACCTCCAAAAACTGGGATTGGAAGATAGTGACACATGCAGGTTATGTGAAACGGAGGTCGAATCCGCCGAGCACATTCTCTGCAATTGCGATGCACTAGCTCGACTTAGATTGAAACGCTTAGGGCAAGCACAACTAACGCCTGAAGAAATGAAAAGAAAGCCTCTCAGGGACACTCTAGGCTTCGTTGACAAGATCGAATTCCTGAGAAAATAATACGAGTAGGGTTATGAACAAAAGATCAACGCTGGTCGCAGTTCTGTAAGGCTTACGTAGCCAATCGACCCCTGAGTACAGTACAATACAATAGATCACACGATGTAGGCTGCCATTGGACTGCAGAATTACGCGAAATTATTCTATCAGGAAATTTCGTTTGCAATAAATTAATTGCTTCAGTGTTTGTGTGGCATGTGGCGCCGTCCTGCTGAAACCACATACGGTATCACTCACATCATTAATATCATCATAAATAGGCAAAAAAAATTTCAACATCCCGATAACGCAATCCATCGACAGTAACAGGTTTCCAGCCTCATTGACAGTAAAATACGCCCCAGACCAAAAAGCGCGCCAATGAGTAACACGCGCAAAATGTAAAGGCTTCTCAACAATAACTCTTGGATTTTCTGAAGCCCAAATACGGCAATCTTGCATAACCATTTAAATGAAAATGAGCTTTGTCTGAAAAGATGATTTTTTTAGAAAAACCATCACCTTGTTCAATGAGATGAAATTAGCGAATCGTTGACGAACAGCATGGTCGGCTGGCATTAATTCTTGCACTAACTGAACCTTGCAAGGTTCTTGCGCACATGTTGTGGTCTTGGATAGGTCCAATTGCTGATAACGCCGTGGAATTGATAAATTTGGATCTTTCTCAACACTTTCACTTACAGCAGCAATATTGTTAACAAATTGACTCGGACAAACACGTATTTTTGTTGGTACGAGTATGTCGAACCAGTTGACACTTGACTCAAATTTACAATCCATTGAAGCCTCGAAAGCCTTTCATTTTTTTTGATAATCAAATCAACGTCTGTATGCGTGGTTTTCGTGTGGACATTTGTCCGATAGTATTTTTCATTCATAAATGGTAGACATACAGAACTTTCATCCAAAATGGGCATTTTATTTAAAATTTAAACACAACATAGTCCTTGTTGAAAAACACTCATTTCGTGTTAGCTATATTTATTTATTTTAGTTGGAACAAATTCACAAGAAGTTACCATGAATTTGCTCGATTTCCTATCCTACAACATGGCAAGCAAAATAATTAAGAGCTTTACACTTCCTGCTCTTGATAGTAGTTACAAGTACGAGAGCTACAAAGTGAGATGTTCTCTTATTTAATAAACTAAAATTCTAATTTAACGTTTTAAGATAATGCCAAGAGCACAAAACGCACATGCTTTAGTAAACGCTGGTTTTCTATTAAAATTAGATCCTTCTAATAAGGTCGAGTCGGCTCGAATTATTTTCGGGAGCATCAACGAAACTTTTGTGCACGCTTCAAATTCGGAAAAATACTTAGTTGGAAAAAACCTTTTTGACGACAACACCTTACTCGGTTTGTTTCGAGAACTCGAAAAAGAGGTCAAGCCCGATAAGGTTTTGCCCGATCCGGAACCAGATTTTAGAAGAAAACTCGCAATTTCGCTTTGTTACAAGGTGAAATTTTTCAATTTTTGTCGTGCTCGTTATTAATTTTAATTAATTTCAGTTTATTCTAAGTATCGCGCCTCCAGATAAGCTATCTCCAAGAAATAAAAGTGGCGGACGGAAACAAATACGGCCGGTTTCTAAAGGAACGCAAGATTATGATACGAAAGAGTCGCTTTACCCTTTAACTAAAGCTATACCGAAACTTGAAGCGTTGGCCCAGAGTAATGGTAAGTTATTTTATTTTTCCCCTAAAAGACTCCGAAATGATCATGAAATATAAAAAAGTCCTGCGTGACCTTTCGAGCGTCTTCCACTTGAATAGTTCTTAACTAGAGCTAAATTAAACCCACCGATTATTCAATTTTTTTGTGACACTTTTGGGCACTAAAATTTTTCAAAAAATTGGCGCAGCTAATGAAAACACGATAAAGCTGTATACTGGGTGTAAATACTAAGTGGGTACACCCCACTTTTGATTGACCGCCATGTTGTTATTGAAAAAAAATCGAAATACTTGTAAGTACAAATGTTTTAGAGAATCAAAAGATAATTTTGAAAATCTTTAACTTTTCTCAATGGTCCTTAAAATAAGGAAGTTATGACGATTGTTAGAAAAATCTAAGAAGTTAAATAACTACGAATTGGAGCTCCAAATAAAAAGTTGGTATCAACAAAAGTTGTTTATTTCGAGGAGTTGTAACTGCCATTTTCGGGTGTACTCACTTAGTATTATACCCTAAAAGCAAGCCATATCTATCAACATCCTACTTGATGTTATTACTTAATTTGGCTTTTTAGACGGCTTAGGAAGTCCCCATTATAATTTCTCAAGCACTAGTGCACTAGTTTCATCCTTCCTGTTGGACATTAATTGTATTTGCAATATACACGACTTATATCTAGCAACTAAATTAGTCTCATGGTTTCAAACAACAAGGTAAAACCACGTAAAACATACTAATAACAATAAGGTTAAATCGTAAAGTTACTCATTATAACGGAGCGACTGTAGGTACCTAATAGACCGGGAGCTGGAAAACATTATACTGATTATACAACTTGACATTATTTTACTTCACAGGATCATTATTTTTATTAAAGCGTACTTTGCATAGTGAATATAAAATCACTCGTCCGCCGGGCTATATTGGCCGCGTAACAGTATGACACGCACTCAAGTTACCACAAGAATTATCGCTTATAGCTTGAAAACTATGGACTTTTGAGAAAAGTGTTTTATATAAAACGAAACTGCATCAAATTTCCTACAAATTATATCTGTTGGGTTTTTTCTTCAGGCAAAGGGCTTAGGCACGTTTAATTTGACAAAGATTCCAAAATCTGTCAGAAAAACTGATTTTTTAGTTTATCGCTTATAACTCAAAAACTGCCTCTTTTTGAAAAAAGTGTTCCTATATAAAACTAAACTCCATAAAATTTTCTACAAATTATATTTGTTAGGTTTTTTATTCAGGTAAAGGACTTAGGCACTGTAGCACGTTCAATTATCAAAGATTATCAAAGATTATCAGATCAAAGATCTGTCAGAATCTCTGATTTTTTTAGTTTATCGCTTATAACTCAAAAAATGCCCATTTTTTGAGAAAAATGTTTCTATATAAAACTAAACTCCATAAAATTTCCTACAAATTATATCTGTTCGGTTTTTTCTTCCGGCAAAGGACTTAGGCGCTGTAGCACGCTCAATTATCAAAGATTCCAAAATCTGTCAGAAAAACTGATTTTTTAGTTTATCGCTTATAACTCAAAAACTGCCCATTTTTTGAGAAAAATGTTTCTATATAAAACTGAACTCCATAAAATTTCCTAAAAATTATATTTATTCGGTTTTTTCTTCAGGCAAAGGACTTAGGCGCTGTAGCACGCTCAATTATCAAAGATTCCAAAATCTGTCAGAAAAACTGATTTTTTAGTTTATCGCTTATAACTCAAAAACTGCCCATTTTTTGAGAAAAATGTTTCTATATAAAACTGAACTCCATAAAATTTCCTAAAAATTATATCTATTCGGTTTTTTCTTCAGGCAAAGGACTTAGGCGCTGTAGCACGCTCAATTATCAAAGATTCCAAAATCTGTCAGAAAAACTGACTTTTTAGTTTATCGCTTATAACTCAAAAACTGCCCATTTTTTAAAGAAAGTTTCTATATAAACCTAAACTCCATAAAATTTCTTACAAATTATATCTGTTCGGTTTTTGCATTAGACAAACGGTTTAAGCGCTAGAGCGCGTTCAATTTGATAAAGATTCCAAAATCCGTCAGAAAAACTGATTTTGTTAGTTTATCGCTTATAACTCAAAAACTACCCATTTTTGAGAAAAGTGTTTCTATATAAAACTAAACTGCATCAAATTTCCTACAAATTATATCTGTTAGGCTTTTTCTTCAGGCAAAGGACTTTAGCGCCTAAGTCTAAAATCGGTCAGAGAAACCGATTTTTTTAGCTTCGATTCATGTATCATGTATAGTAAAACGATGTAGGGTAAGGATCTAGATAAAAGAAAATAACTATTATTGTAATAAGGAATATAAAATTCAAGAAATTAGTTAGGTATCAAAACTCTCACACAATTTCAATTTTAGTTATCTCACTATACGGGTTTATTTTCTTTGCCTTGTAATATTTTGCGCTCTAACCCCCAGCACGAAAACAACACAGCTTCCTAGTGCTTTATAATAATCTACTTAATCTGTTTCAGGAACTGCTGAATATATTAACGACATTCCCGATCATCCTGGATTGTTGCATGCAGCTTATGTTCTCGCTAAAGCTCCCCCGCGTTCTGTCATTAGCAATATCGACAAAACTGCAGCGTTGGTAAGATATTTTACTTTAACTACTTATTTTGATCTACTGAGACATACATATATAGAGTGTAGAGGGTCGGTATGACAATAGCCTTATTGTAAATCGTCAGTAAATCCCTTAGAGCGAATTGTACCAACAACGTTCAACGTAAGGTCATGCATGGTTCATGGTAAGATTATCATTCAAAATTTGAATGATAAACTACAGTTTACTATGATCTTACGTTTAACGTTGTTGGTACAATTTGTCCTTAGTCATGCAACGACCCCGTCGAGTTATCGGAGTTATATCGGAATTCTCGCTGTATAATATACAAGGAGAAATCCCAATTACGGTGACGTTCAAGCTCTCAAACGAATAAATGTACAAAAGCTTTTTTACTAAAACTCGGAGAACTTCAACGATAATCTTATGAAAAAATCAACGACGTACTAACTTAGCTAAAGTTTTTTCTGAATGTCTTTTGTAAAATACTTTTAGTTTGAATTTTTGTAATTTCTTACAATTTACTCGAAATTCTTTACTAATTTTAGAATTTACCCGGCGTAGTTGCTTATTTCGATAAAAATGATATACCGGGCAAAAATACGTATATGCCGAAAGAATGGAATTTTAAGGTAGAAGAAGAATTATTTTGTAGCGGCGTCGTAAAATATTATTATCAAATTGTGGGAATTATAGTAGCGACAAGTCAAAAAGCAGCCGAAGAAGGTTCTAAATTGGTTAACATAACTTACATTAAAAGTAAAGATAAGCCCCTAATGACTGTTCGTGACATTTTAGCATCTAAGAACAAAGAAAAAATACAATTCGACCATAAAGTTGAAGCTAAAACTAAAGGTTAATATAAAATTTTAAGTTAATCGTCAAAGTTGAAAAAATTAATTATTTTTCAGGAAATGATGTTAAACACGTTATTAAGGGCGAATTTGATATTTATCCGCAGTATCATTATTACATGGAATTACCTTGCGCTTTAGCAATTCCTACAGAAGACGGACTCGATGTTTTCCCTACGACTCAAAACATGGATTTAACACAAACTGCCATTGCTACAGTTTTAAACATTCCCATGAATAAGTAAGAAAACCCTTTTTTTTGTTAAAAGCGAAACGTCTTCAAAATGTATTATTCAGGGTCAATGTGACCGTTCGTCGTCTTGGTGGTGGCTATGGCGGGAAAGTATCGCGAACTGGAATAATTATTTGTAGCGCAGCTTTAGCTGCACATAAACTCCAAAAGCCCGTGAAATTTTGGTCACCTCTAATCGAAAACATGAACGTAATGGGTAAAAGATACGGTTGCTCGGCTAACTACGAAGTCGGCGTAAATGACAAAGGAGTTGTTCAATACTTAAACACCGATATCTACACCGATTACGGATACGCCGGTGTTAACGAATACATCAATGAAGAACTAGTTAACACTTTTACTGGAACTTACGAGACGTCAACTTGGAACGTTAATTCGTACAACACTTTCACCGATAATCCAAACGGCTCTTGGTGTAGAGCACCAGGTAGGGTAATTGGGCAAGGTTTTTGTGAGATTTTTATTTGAAACTTTTTTAAAGCTACAACTGAAGCAGTGGCATTGGCCGAATGCATCATGGAGCACATTGCATCTGAGCTAAAAATAGATCCTCTCCAAGTTAAAACGAGCAATTTTAAGAAAGATCAACCCGACATGATAAAGTTTGTAGAAGATATGAAAGGATGGGCCGATGTCGATCGAAGGAAGAAAGACGTCGAAGTTTTCAACAAAGTGAGTGTGCATTCTTTTTAAGAAGTTGTTGTATCAAGTATCAAGTCTGTAGAAAAATTCCGTAACATTTTGAAAACTATCTCAATGACAAGGTAATCAGTAAACCTGGGAAATGTATACCATCCATTAATTCGAGTGAACCGCATGGTGCATGGTACAGAGTTTGATTCAACCTCCTAAAGAGTAAAATAATTTTATTGTGGTTTGATGCACAGTTTCCTACAGTCCGTATCTCGATTATTTTGGGAGTCAGGGCAAGCTCTCTGCACTTAGGCCACTTTAGTCGCTTAGTTGGTACTTCTTCCAAGCGGCCTCCCCGTGTTCATCAGATCTTGAGCCATTCTACTTTTAACTCCAGGATTCTGGCGGAAGTGGCGGTGTTCATTCTTACCATGTCGAGCCAGAAGTCCCTCAACACAGATCTTCTTATCGGCGTTAGGGCTGGACAGTGAAATGACATGTCAATAGGCATGTTCAATCTTTCGTCTTCTAGTTCGTATCCACGACAGATGGAATTATCTACCAAGCCCAGTGTGTGGAGATGTTTGTGTAGTCGACAGTGTCTCGTGAGTTCCTGCAATTGTTCGCAGATTAGTTCGGGACAACTGTAGGCAATATTTTGACAGCGTTGAGCCGGTAAAGATCTTTTGCTTTGGCGGCAACTTACGTTGCTTGTCCATCTTTCAGTATGTAATATGGATATTATTTTTAAGGGGAGTATTAACATTAGTTACAACTGGTTTGACGATTAGCCACAGGGAAGGCTTTCTTGACCAGCTCGTCTGCTTTATCGTTACCATCATTTTCTTGATGTCTTTTGATCCAACAGAGTATAAGAACATTTGTTTTGGATATTTGATTCAGCAGCTCTATGCATTCCAACAGAAGGCAGAGGTTGGAGCACTCCTCGAGGATTTTGGTGTGGTAGTAAATTCCATATGTACCAGACCATAGTCCCTATCTCGGCAGTCGTAGGGCTGCTTTTGTTGCCAACTCTTCCACATATAGATCTAGTAGAGGAGGGAATAGAAGCACCTTCAGTGCTGCTAAGGATGTGGTTCTCATGACTCCTATGAACATGAGACAAAATAGTCTGTGTGTTTTATCTATTAGACTTTTCGTAGTGATTTGTCTGATTTTGGGCCACCAGATAAGAGCTTCATATCAGATTATAGGTTTAATAATGGCGTCTGAAGGGACTGTCTACCACTGTACTTCAGAGAAGTGGAGAACAGCCTTTTGTGTAGTAATGCCTCTTGTGGCTGTGTCTGCAACAGCCTACTCTAAATTATTAAAGTTTATAGAAAAATCAGATTTCTTCATTCAGTGAGCATACTTTTAGTTGAACTCAAAATAAATTAGAATATGTCTATTTACGAAAAATAAAATTTTTTTTTAGAAACGACGTTACAGTGATGAACACACTTCGTGACTTCCCTATATTGATGAGCTGAATTTTTACGACTTCGTGTTTCGGCTTTCCAAGTTTACCTTATTTTTATGTTAAAAGGAATGCTTAAAGAAAATCTTGATACGCAAATATAAAAAGAGCGTGATTTAAAAAAGGATTCGTTAGGAACCGTATTATTTCAGTAGAGTTAACTAAATGATGGAAGTTTACAAAGTTTTTTTTTAAATCGCCACCAAATGCTAACTTATTTACGCAATAAGTTTTGAAAAAATTGTAAATCAAACAAAGCTCATATAAAACTCAGTTCACTTCATTTAACAATACGGCCTTTTCGGTAGAATGGGCACTTTATAAATAATTTGTTCAAGACAAGTAGTCTCAAGCAAGAGATAAAGTAAAAAAAAAGTTGAACAGAAATTGTTTTAGTCGCCTTTGTTTTATTTTGTCTTTTATGATTGACTAACGCAATCGATACTTGGATAACTTTCTAATTCAATGTTGCCACTACAATGTCGTTTTTATTGAGAAGTCGCCCTTCAAACTATCGAGCCTGTAAGAGATTCTTTGGACGGTTCAAATTTTTAAAAATATACGACTAAAATCAGAGGGGTCGTTTAATAAAGTGACGCATTTTTACAACCGAATAAAACAAAGCTATGATGGATGTCAAGTTCATTTATAATTGGATTGTATGTATATTAGATGCCATTATTTGCAAAACACTAATTTCGTTAAAAAATGTCCTCCGTGAAAGCGTCTGCATGAATTAATCCCTTGAACTCAATTTTTCCATGACTTTTAGACGCAAATCGGCTAAAATATAAGCAATTACGCCTACGCGTTCATTGTTCATCCTCAAAGCATCTAATGTTGTTGGTTTGTTGCTGAGCGATGCATGAGGGCCCAACAAGAGTCTACAAAGTCATATGACCGAGGTGGAGAAATCGACTGGTTCTTCTCTTGAAATAATCGTCTCACTGACCTTTTCTCTCAATAAACCTATCATTGCATTGGCAGTGTGGCAAGTGTCTTAAGTTCTTGTGTCAAAGCAATATTGGGAAGACGTAGACCTAGATCTTTTTACCAATTTCGCAACAAAGTCGATTTTGGGAGATCCAATTGTTGGATGCGACATGAAATCGATTCATTTCTGTCTTCCTTAACGTTCTCTCGTATAGCAGCAATATTTTCTTCGCTCTTTGCGTTTCTTCGTCTAATTAGCATTGGGGCATGTTGACTCGCATTTCTGCACCAATCGTTCAATAGTTCTTCGAGTTGGCCTATTATGGCGACCTAAAATTGCTATTAGCGCACGCAAAGTTGCTGCAATTGAACGACGCTTTTCATAGTAATCTCAACAATCTTTGTGAAAACGTGTACTGCTCCATATAATTAAATGGTAGACTTTGGAGAACACAAAGTTTAGTGGAATCAAACTAAAACACTACACAACTTCGATTCGAGTCGCTCTTATTGAAAAATCGTTTACAATGATGAAAGAATTTTGATTTTATATCTATACATTTTCAAGAGTGTAAAATAGGAATTTCAAAAGACTTTATCGAGTTATATAAATGAGTGTTATCGTTAATTTTTTCGTATTAAATTTTAAAAGCAGAGATGCCAAAGTATAATTGACAAGATAATGGGGTTCGACGTCAAAACTTTACGAGATTACAATTTCGATTCTAAATTTTTGCCCTTTCGTTGATAAAGAAAGGAAAATTAAGTTTTTCTTTTTATATTTGTCGTTTTCGACAATTTTTCTAGCTTTACTCGACTAGATATTCTTCTATTGTCATTCAATCCTTCAAGAGGATTTATTAGATTCAATTTAGTATTTAAAATTGTTTTACTCAACAGCTCTAAGTTTTGCTGGAAAAATTAAGAATGATAATTTTTTTTTTAGCGTAGCAGGGGTGACCAGGGCCTCTTACAATGATAGGAGATGAGTGAAAATGTTACTAATACCTTTTAATATTTAACCCTCCGTTAGGCGCGTGGTCTACCATCGTAGACCAGGCCTCTGTAAACCATCATAACTTCCGTAAATTTTTGTCCTCGACAAAGGAACAAATCCAGTCCAAAGTTTTGTGCAAAATATTACAAATATGCCTGCAAAGACCATACGAAAGACATATGAACTTCGTGTTTTAGTGAATAAAAACGAACAATTTTGGTCGATCACAGTTTTTTTTGATTTGAAGAAATTTTGATTTTTTAATTTTTTTATTACTTTGGGCTATAGTATGAGGATATTAAAAAATATTTATTTATAAATCACTTTTAATGCGTTATAATATAAATAAATTCCCAACACTTAATAAATTTACGTTAAAATTGCCCATTCTGAGTATTTTGATTACTTCTCTCAAAATAAATGCAATGTTGGCTAAAAACTTATTTTGTACGATGGGCAATAGTCAAATGAACCACTTTTCTCAAAAATTTGTTTCCAAATGTTCAAAACCACTCTTTTATACAGATAAGAAAATGGTCTACCATCGTAGTCCTAAGCACGTTAGTAAAGTGCACGCGCCTAACGTAGGGTTAAGAAAAAAACATCTACCTACTCAATTGTATTCTTCCACGCTTCTCTAAATCTCAAAAATAAAACGAAAATCTAATTTTAGAGCTCCCCTCGGTAGAGTGGAAAAGAGACCTTTTAGCAAAATAATTTATGTAAAGGCTCAGGGGAGCCTTAGGGGAGTTTTAGACAAGAAATCGCTCCTTAACGTTTTTAGCGTTATTTATGAGTCACTCTGTATACAAAGCAAAGGTGGGTGTGGGTACTGCACTTTCCAGACGAAATTGTTACTTTATTCAATCTTCATTTTATGATATTAGATATTAGATATTGTATTAGCACCTAATAATATAAACTATTTATTCTTGTTTGTTAGTATTGAATAGAACGTAACATCCATTAAGTTCTCAGTACATACATAAGTTCGGATTATTGAATTATAGAAACTGCAATAATTTATATAACAAAGCACGTACCAAACTAACAGTTATAAATATCTTGTAATTGCTGTTCTACTATTTATAATCGACGTATAAACACAAAACAAATTTGAATTTGAGGAATTTACTAATAAAATACGAGTTTACACTTTTAGAAAAACGAAACGACGGAGTTGGGTCTTGAATTAATTTTTACGTATACCGATGGAAAAATTGTACTTTTTTTAGGATTTGCGTATCTCATAGTTGTTGGTTCCCACTTTGAAATAGTGCACTAGTCCGGGAAAATTGTCTACTTTGTTATTATAATATCTAATAATATAATATCGGAGGTCCTATAGCTTCTCGCACTTATTATGGAAACCAATTGTATAACTAGGCGACAAAGTGATGAATTCCGAAATGATGGTGATGGCTATCGTAGAAGTACTTCCTAAGGGAATTTACTTTTCTTTGTGTTACACACTTCTTCAATTTGGTTAGGTACAGGCAACTCATGGAAAATTCTGTGACGAGTAGTTTCATCAGCTGTTTTTAAAAATACAATTTTTTTAAAGTTAATTTCGTGAAAAATTATCAACGTTATGAGGAAAAACACACATTTGAATGAAACTCGTTGAGGTTGACAATAAAAAAAGTTAAGTTTAATCTACTAAAGAACTGCCAATCAAAAATCCTAGATGTCGTCCTTTATCACCGAGTGTATGTAAGAGAAGCTTTAAAACTTTTTTCAAGTACCCACTCTTGGCTTTGAGAATAAAAATGATTTAGAGATTCTCTTTCGGAATAATAATGTGAAATTATTGAAAGGAGCACACCTTAATAGTTCAATTAAATTATAATTACATACTAAATAGCCCACTCAAATAGATAATAAAGAACTTCGTGTAACTTACTTGTAGGTATCTACTTACTATACGCACAGCAAGCACACTTTCGACTTTTAATATAATTAAACAGGTAGAAGATACAACGGAGGCTTTTTGCCCTTTTAATGTAAAGCTTAAGGGTTACTCACTCGAACGAAGCAAATTTATTTACGACCCTCGTCAATGTGTGCTTCCGGATATAATTAAGATTAGACGCGTTGGAAAATATTTAGAAATGAGCAGATTTCCAAAACTTTATACATGTCCGATTTAGGTGCTAAATTTAAGTTGTTGGTAAATTCCAACTCTCAATAACGAATTTGGAAATAGAAACACGAGATAAAATGTATTTAAATAAACGGTGGGTAACGCCGGGCCGTAGAAACTTTCCCGTAATAAGCGTATTTTACCAGAGGAAGAATGAAAAAATCGTAATCGTTTCGCCTTCAGTCAAATAATATTATTGGGTTATTGGAGTGGGGGTAAAGGATCCCACTACTGTGGGTATAATCTGGAGGAAACCCTAAGCTTCAAATCTCAACGAGGCGCTTTAGGTTAAGCGAAAGAAATTAAGACAGGCGCATAGACATGGACGTGAACATTTTTATCGAACCCATTCCGCAAAGTTTCTTTTCATGAAGCTATTCTCTGTTTGGGATCCAATGTGCAGGTTTGAGGACGCCGAAGGCCAAAGGTGCTTTTTTAGGCGCCTAGCTAACCCTAGCTATCTTGTTCCTTGAAAGAGACTTTGCTCCTTGCCCCCGCGTGGTTTTATTACAACCAAATAGTTTTATTTTGGAAGGCTACTCCTTTGGTAATGTTTAATGCTATTACTTGGAGACCATTGCTTCAACAAACTTACTACCACTTATTTTTATTTCAGGAGAACAGATGGGTTAAACGAGGAATATCGATAGTCCCCATGGATTTTCCACTGTTTTACTTCGGCAATTGGGGAGTATTAATTTCCATCTATCAAGGAGACGGAAGTGTGGCAGTTGCACATGCGGGAGTTGAAATGGGACAAGGAATAAACACTAAGGTAAATCTATAAAAGACACCATTCAGAACTACTTAATAAGAAAATTAATTTACAGGTAGCACAAGTGTGCGCTTATGCTTTAGGGATTCCGCTTGATCAAGTGAGCATCAAACCGAGTAACACTTTGACAACACCAAATGCGTTTCCGACTGCTGGGAGCATCACAAGCGAGGCTGTTTGTTTTGTAAGTACATAAACATCATAAACCAGTAAATTTAAAAGCGAACAGCTCTGAAAACTTTAAAGTATAAAATTGTATATTATACCTACACACATGTAAAAAACAAAAAAACAAAACACAAATTAATTTGTGTAAAATACGCGGCAACTGCTAGAGAAATTTGTTTTTTCAGTTCAAGTTTGTTAATTAAATAATAGCGGTATAAAGATTGCGGAACTTCTATCAAGCTGTTAGCCCAATGAAGCTTAGTTATGCTTACGCTTAAATTACAATTACACTGAACTAACGGTTTCGTGTATAGTATGGTGACTTATTGTACTATACAGGGTGGCCAATACGAATGGAACCAATACGTATCTAAAAAGGTAGCTTACGACGATTATTCTAACACATTGGGCACCCTGTATAAGGAATAATAGTTAAAAGTTGAATATTATTACTACCGAATAGAATAGAACAAACAGTTCTTATTTATTTTCACTCAATGCCCAGAAACTTATGAAAACAGAAGCTGGCGAGTTAAATTTGAATTACTTCATCTACCTAAATTGCTCTTTAAAAATTGCGGTTAGAATATTATCAAGCTTGTAAGTAGCTTTTGAGACACACTGTAGGTATAGTCAAATTGTATTAAAGTTTCTGAAAGCTCGTAAATTTGCCGAAGTAAATGAAAAATTCGGAATTAATTTAAACGGAAGCTCAACCAGAAAATGACAACTGTAACTTCCTTCTCGGGAGAATACAAAGTATACCTAACCTTTTTATTTAAATATTTCATTTGACTTTGGAGACAACTGCTATTCTTATGAAGCGAATAAGATTGGCCTTATTTTAAATGCGCTAATTTAGGGTGCATTTTAAAGTTTGTTTCTGAGACGAATGTCTCGTCATAAATTAAAACGTAAGCGGAAGAGATATAACCGAGTTGCAAATACTTAATAATATGTTCATTTTTGGTTAGTTTATTACCTACTTATCGAGTAATTCGGATAATATCATCGCCGCTGCTATTGGATAATCCGGATATACGTTCCTGGCACTTTCATCGGTTACATTAATTTGCCATTCATGATGAAGGGCAAAGTTGATGTACATGCTATTACCAGTCGTGAGTTTGAGTATTTGAATACCCAAATGCGGCTGATTATGAATTTTAATTTTATTGTTTTTAATTTAAGAAATTGGTGGTGATGTAGGACTTAATTAATTTGACAAAGGCGGGAAAATAGGTGAACGAACTCGCCCTATGGTTTCAACTTTGTAGGGCGGAAATAAATTATTATTTAAAAAAGTCTTCATCGCTGCTGCGTATCTTCGAAAAGGAAAAAGGATAGTTTTTCGAAAAATTTAAATTTAAATCTCCAGTCGGAAACTGTCTCTTCTTTCCACGACTTTTCTACAGACCTCTACAAACTCTTTCTGAATGTTGTCATTAATCACAAGGTCGTTAGGTCAGTCTGCGTCAATTCGTTTTAGGAAGCACTTCCGAAGATCGACATAGAGCGGACACAACCGCAGCACGCGCTCGGGCGTTTCCAAAGTCTCGTCGTCACACATACATTGGTCATTCAGAAATAAGCTGAATCACCTCAAGGGTCAAGCCTACTACCACCTTCATCGCCTCACTCACTATTGGCAAGAACTCATAGATGGGTCTGTCTTTTTGCGACAGATCTCATCTCTCCTGCCAAAGTGACCAGAGATCCAAGAGTCCCCTTTTGACACTGTTTCTATCCATGATTACTAAGCTCTACTCTTAGTTCTACCGGGAGTCCCATTCTCATTTTATAATTTTGAGCTCTAACCCTCGCAATAAGATCTTTTGGGAGCAACCCAGCGACCACGCTCAGCGCATCATTCGAGATCGTGCGGTACGCCCGCGTCATCGTCAGTAGCGCAGTTCAACAGTTACTGTACATTGCACGGTTGTAAGCAACATTATTTGAGTTATAAATCACCGATTGAAAACTTTCTGCAGCCCAACTATCAGGCAACTTTTACTACAGTGCTGTAAGGTTTACCCATTTCTTTTGATCTGTACTATTTCCCCTTAAAACGGTACAGAAATATTTTTATTTAAATTTTAAATAAATGTTATAATATTTATAAAAGATAAAACGACTATTTTTGTTTAACTTTTTATTACAACCAAAAACATATTTATTTAAGTCCTTTAAATAATGAAATTAAGAATTCTCTATTTTTTCCCAAGTAACTACATAGGTACGCCAAAAGTACTGAATGCTCTAGGAAAATATTTATAAAAAAATACTTAGGTACTACCTACTAAAAAAACGAAAAAGTAATTTCTGACATAATAAACAAATTTATTTGGACGGGCACATTTATGAGCATCTTTCAAATCGCAAAAGAAACGAAGTCTGTCGAATAAAAATAATAATGCGTTAGCTTATCTTGTATCTTTTACATTTCGAAAGATGCCCATATTACAAGAAAATGAAGTTTCGATCGATTTACTATTTGGTGTTATTTAGCGAAACTTCAATAGCCATTATTTATGGGATTTTTCCATTTAAGTGTATTCGAAATAATTGTTTTATATAATTTGAAGAAATTTTAAAATTGGCATTAGATAGATACATCCTTGGTGGTCGTCTTCTTGTGGCCAGGAGGTTACACATTATGATGATAATTAGTATAATAACTCGAAAATAACTAATAATATTAAATTCAAAGCGATCGCTCTCGGAATTTTAAACAAATCCTTTCTTGGTTTTTAAGTTATTTGACGACATATCGGTTATTTGAAAGGTGGTTACGAATAATAATTATTGGTGATGTGAATAATTGCAATTAAATAAATGGTAATCCCGTGTTCACGAAAAGACGACCCCCATATACATACTATTATTACCTAATGTTGCTTTTAAAATTTTAGTTTAAAAAATACATAAAATTATTTCGAAAATACTTTGTTAAGAAATCCGATGAAAAGTGGATACTGAAGTTCAATTACCAATTACCACACGATCAAAAGTTTATAATAAGACGGTTTCCCCCGCCCCATCTGAATTCGAGCCCTCCTCCGCCGCGTCCCCCACCCGGTCCTCTTCTCCATCCCCTCTTTCCTCCTCTCCAAATTACGTTACTTCTCTTCGGTCTTTTCCTTCTCGTTTTCTTTTCTTTGGCATTTTCCGCCGCCGTAGTTGGTGTATCGCTAGCAACTTGGACGTCGGCGTCCACGACGACGGAAACTCCTGCAGTCGTTGTCGTCACTTCTACCTCCATTGTCGTCACTGCTGCCGCTGTTGTCGTCTCTGCTGTTGTCTGTTGTCTGGCTGCTTCCGCCTCTGCCCTTATCGCCTCCCTTATTTTAGCGAGTTCTTCTTCCCAGCTAAAAAAATCAGAAATTATTAAAACGTATTAGAATTTAGGGGTAACTGGGTTTTTATTTTGCTTTGTGTAATTTAAAAAAATGTTTGAACTTAATTTTTTACATACTACTGCTACCAAAATTGGTAATAATATCTGAAGTACTTTCTGAAATAATAAATAATAACTTTTAAAATCAAAACTTTCAAAAAATTTAAGCGGTTACGGACATATTATGTTCATATGAACTTTTCTTCATAAAATGACCTGAGGAATCACATCTTTAATTAATTATTAGTATGACATTAAGGAACACCCTGTATAAGAGAGGTTATTGAATTTAGTATTATATATAAAATAGGTACTTACGCGCGTTCTTCCGCCCATATTTGTTGTATATCCTCAATATCGTCACCCATTGCTGTTAAGTTTTAAAAAAATTAATATTTCGAAAAATCTAAATAGGTATGTAGGCACAATTCGAGAGCTTATAGGTTTTTAATAAAAATTTGCGCACCTATTAAAACAAAAATTATTTCGAAGCCCCATCACGAATTATTTCGCGCCCGCTCTTTATTTACCATCATTAATAATGGCGCCGCACCGAATAAAGTTATGCCGTTAGTTTGCATTAATTCAAATTGCATTAAATTTGCGTTTAAACTTGACGAAATCGAATGAACTGCAAAAATGAACATTTATTTCGAAAGAACTCAAAATTTTTACATTAAGAAAAAATGCGCCCCAAATAGTTTTCCTATTCAAGAGCTTTCGTTCGGACATGTAATTAAGTATTAATTTTGAGCGCGAGAATAAAAGGAATAATAAATCTCCCGAATACGTAAATTAGGTAAATATGAAATGTAAGTTAAAAAGAAGAAAAATTAGTATAATTTTAAGTACTTACATCTTCTTTGTAAATTCAAATGCACGTTTAACACTTTGGATAAAAATTAGGTGTAGACGGTCTGTCGTCTTGAGTATAAAACATAATAATGAATAGCAACTAGCAACCGACAAAAATCAGATGATTTTTACCACCTCTTATGTTTCCCTTATCTACAACATGTAAACAAAATACAATGGCAAGAAGAAGAAAATTCGTTTCTAGAATATACGTTATCGTATAGAAAGAAGTTAACATAAATATTGCGTACCACTATCGAGGTACTATTATAAACATAGGTATTATATTTTGCTCTCTATATTATAACGAAATTGCAAAATAATGCACTTTAAACATTTTCTTAAATTATCATCAAGTAGGTACTTAAAAAAACTTTTATTAAGGCATACCTAGTCGGCCGTATTCAAAAATATAAAAAAAAGTTTTAAAAATAGTTAAGGTTGTTCAGAAGGAAATCCAAGTATATGAGAAGTTTTTGAAATTTTCACAGTATATTCTTTGCATGATAAAGAACATCATGGCGAAATTTGAACTTAATCATGTTCTCAGTTATTGAGAAAAAAAATTCCAAAGTTGACTGCTTTGTGCACTTTTTTACATTGCTTATATTCAAACTAGGGTTTGCACACTCATTAAAACCCCATTATCCCGACACCCAGAAATGACAACCTTATCAAAAACCACCAAAATATTTATGAAAGTCTTACAAATAAGTGTACAAAATTTCAAAAAAGTCTTGTGATTAGTTTCTGAGAAAATTAAATTATTGTTCAAAGAAATAGTACAAAAGCTATCAATCATCATTACGCTTGGCAACGCCGCTGCATGAGATAAATTGGGAAAAGCGCGCGCGATTCAAATAAAAGTGATGTGTTATTTAAAGTTTTAATGAAACGAATAATTATAGATCTACTTTTATGAAAATGAAAGTATTCAATTTCCCAAAGTAATGGAACGTCGTTTCGTCAACTGATAAGCTTTGCTTAAAAATTACCAAGTTTTGAAAATTTGTTCGCAATTAATAACCTTAAACCCTCTGTCATTGTTATCTTTGGTTATGACACTACCAAAAGTCTACAGCGATGCCGTACTTTACACATCATATTGAAAGTTTTTTAAAATAAGTTAAAAAATTTTTAACCAACCAAAACTCTTTAAAAGAATAAAATTTAGAAAAAAATTGTTAAAAATTGAGTATTTTTAATAAAGAAAGCATATTTTCATTGGTTTTAAGTATTAAAATTTTGTTTATTTGAAGTTGGCAATTTATCCTATGTATTTAGCACAGGACAGAGTATCCACCGCAGCTTACCCCCACTCCCCTTCTGAACAACCTTAAATCGAGCAAATCTTGCCGCACAAAATAATTTTTTGGGCTCTTATTAAGGACTTTTTTTTAAATTAAAAAATACGGCTAGAGAGAGAAGAGAGCGAAGCATTTGCCTACATCGTAAAAACTTCAAGTTTTTAACTTTGCATTTTGCCACAATCGTTTAATAATTATTAAACTTCGTACTTTACACCTTCCTCGGCGATCAGGGCCAAACGACATCTTCATCAAAAATAAAATAGTCCTTCTAGGAAAAAGTCGGCGGACTCAAACCAGACGTACCTAATCAGTTAATAAGCAAAAAATTTTCGAATCGGAATTCAAAATTTTCGGCGAGCAAAAAGAAGGGGGCCGAGATTTAATATCCGGAATTTTGGGGCGGATCGTTCGGTTGTACCACTGGGACTACAGATCCACCGAACACGAACCCTCTCGTACGGTAAATAAGGATTTTAGAAAATTTAAAATTTATCTCGATATTTTATTGTGTATCCGTCGTTTATCGAGGATCAGTCGGAGAAGATCTCGAAAGATTTAAGAAGCTCCGTCTCAACAAGAACAATCCGGAGGCAAATTTTAAGCACTTAAAAGTACAGCTTCAGAGCCTGTGATAGTAGCAATTAGCGAATAAGTACTTTTTATATCGTAGTTCATTAGATGTGACAACGCCGTTAAAGATGTAAAGATGTTACATTTCCAATGAAATATTCTTTTTTATTGTGATTGAATAATTTTGACAGTGACATTGTTCCATTAAATAATGGTTAAATACACACTTCACTCCATCGCGACGTTGCGTAGTCTTAATACTAGTAAGTCAAATTTTTTTTGACTCTTGCAGTACCGACAGTACTACCTTACTCCGATCCTCCAGATCCATCTCGCGCCGTAGTCCGGACAAAAAAGTCTACTTTCCGTAAAAATCGTTGTCGCTCTATAATATGGTAACGGAAGAAATCGTTTCCTGCCACACGACACGAAAGAGGTTGAAAATACATCATAGTCAGTTCTTGATTTTTAGAGAGCACGTGAAGGGCACCACGGGTGTTTAAATTTTTGCTCTCCCTCCTTCAGGAAGACTGTCGGGAGGGCTACCGAGGAACAAGCATCGGAGAACAACGACCCTCGAGCCGAATTTCGTCTTCATACATTAGAAATATTTTTTAGGCATGCCGAATTTCCGACAAAATTTTACGTTTGATTAGCCCCGCAGGGCCGTGTATGTGCGACTGGAAACCCAAATTTCGAATTTTTGCTTCAAACTTTTTACTACTCTTCAGCGCTAAAAGGCGTTTTTTTGTCAATTTTCTAACAGCCGCCGCCTTCTCATCCGACGATATTTGCGAAAAATAATAAAGGTGGGGCGAATTCTGTGCACCCTCCTTTATCTCCATTGCAAATTTCAAAACTTTCAATAAACTTCCAATTTTGGCTCTTCCGTTTGTCTTAAAAATTTTACCGGCGCTCCGACTCGTCTGAAATTTTACGGAAGCGTCCCAGGGGTCACACGTATTAAGTTCCCCAAAAATATAAATCCAAACGACGGTAAGTTGTCGGAGTTGCCCAAAGAGATGTCTCGCGATCGGCGTCAAATTTTTTCTCTTCGCCAAAAACTATGTCTAACAATTAACCCCTCCCCTCCTCCACCCCTCTTATTGAATCTAACAATTCCTACGTGATGAGCGCTACAATGAAGTGAGCTCCTCTTGTTGTTCTGTTTAAAAAAGTGTGAAGCAATTAAACGGTGTTGTAATTGCGTAGGTTGTACGGGGGGTGGGGTGCACGAACTACATAAATTATTTTGTTTCAGCACTTTATTGAAGTAAACTAATTTCCACAAAATAAAAAGCCTTTAGGTTGCCCTTAAAACGAAATTGTATTTTTTAGCGTGGTTCGATATTATGTAACAGGTGCAACGTTATATGTACTAAAAACCAATAAAAAGTCTCACTTGCAATAAATTGCTTTTATTAAACCAACTAAATTAAATTTTTTTAGGCAACACTAGAAGCCTGCAACAGTCTAAAGAAGAGGATGGAACCTGTCAAAAACAAAATGAATAATCCGACTTGGAAAGAAGTGATAAAACAAAGCTACTTCGAAGGTGTTGAGTTGACAGCTACTTACATGTAAGTTCGTTTTATGATATAATGTTAGTTTTCGCATTTAATATCTATCTGTCTATAGAAGTTTTCAACTTTTGTAAATCTACTGCGGGCTTAACTATAATTCTCGTTTGAAAACTCAGTTTTCTAAGGTGAAAACGTACGATTGAGAGAGTCCCTCAATCAACGGTATTATACACGAATGGGCGAATGTTATTAATTTTTAAATAAATTATTTGTGAAAATTTCCCATCAAGGGGTAAGAGAAAAAACTCCAGGACTAAAAAGTTAACTTGAACATGTTTGAAAGGGATTACGATGCTTTTATGGCATGTTTGTATTCTATCAATGTAAGGTTTTATTATCTGAATATGATAGTAACAATTTTCTAAAAAGCTTTCGATTTTTTCAAAATGTATTCCATGTTAAAGAGGTTTGATTTTACGATCTCATAATTCTAGTCATAAAATTCAAATCTGTAAGAAACTAATATTTTCTGGGTAGGTAGTGGATCAGGTATGAAGGTTGGCTGAAAATTCGCGGACGTTAGGAAGAGTAAAACTTTAGTTTCTTTAAACTTTAAACAAATAACTATGCACAATGCGCAATGCATTTATACTCTTGGAAAGTCTCTCGATTCAATTTCGTCAAAATTGGTTAAGGGCTGAAAAATGGTTTCTAAAAATATTGAGAATAAAAAATTTTGCAGCGCCTATTTTTTAGGGTCCAATAATGTCTCCTTAAAGCTGAAAATGTATGGCTTTTTTATTCTCATAAAGCACTTTGCATTTTATTATCAATTCAGCAACGTTCAAAATAATAATAAAACCAGCCCCACGGTAAAACGTGTTATTTTAACCTTTACAAACACATTTCGAATGTGTTGAAATGAATATATTCGTTTGTTAAATTATTTTAAATGTAGTACCCGCCACAATTAAAAATTCTGAAAATTGGGTTAACGACTCTGTGCTTTGACTGTGAAGCCGTGTATTATGTAGAAAATTGTTTCATATTTTACACAAATATCGTTTATTTTTATTTAGAGCTGCTGTAATTGAAAATTCAATTTGTAATGGCCTTCTAGCGTAATTGACGTACACCTCTAATTAAAATGGGAATAAGTCTTGAGTGAATTCATGAATAGAAAATTTTTCCCAACGTGTATAAAATTATACTTCGCTCGATGCTTTAAAAAACTGGCATTTCGGTTCAAGAAATAAAAGGAGAAGTAAGTAAAATCGGTGCGCCCACTTTTGTTTATCAGAATTTCTTATTTTCAATTTTCCACGACCGCCTAGAGCCGCAGGCGTAAATTTTGGAATTTTTCAAGGTCAAAGAGCTTAGGGAATTTTTACCCTGAAATTAAGTAATTTTTGTACCAAAAAATCTTTATTTGACAATTTATTTATTTGACCATGATTTTCCAAGAGGCTAGAAGTTCTACGAAGTGATAATTGATAATGATAAAGTTTAAAAAAAATCAAGCACCCTGTAATAGTGGGCATATTTACAACCAATTTACCCCAAACACCGTAATGAAGCGCTGCAGCGCTACATGGTTCTCTGAATGCGCCCAATATCAGAGAAGCTACTTGAGGCTACGATGATTAAGATAAGATTTAAGGGGTTAAGTCTACCCCCCTTTGGGGGACAGAATTTTAATATTTTATAGTATGGCGAAGATGATGGAGGTGGGAAGTTTATAAACCGACACCCTGTGTATCTGGATCATTACGTCTCGTTTAGAACCAGCGCACACGAGCTATTATTAGTTTCCAAATATGCGTCGTAACATAAAATTCCTGCGTGGGGCTACACAACATTCCACCAACAATAATACTCGCTCGCAAGCACTAGTCCTTAAGATCGTCCCGAAGAGGAGAAGCTTGAAAATTTATTTTGCAACTAAGTAAACAATCCTGCAATTACCTCTTTTCACAACAAAAGCATTATTGATGTTTTATATTTATCCAATACGAACTTACTTCAAAAAGCTCCTTTCTTGACACAAGTGGATGGAAAATTCGCAAACTTACCTGAAACAAAAACATTTTAATTAAATGAACGGTTTATTAGCAAGAAATTTTCAGCAAACTTTTAAAACTTTTATTCGCGGATTTAATTCGATTAAGAACAATTTAGTAGAGCTTTTAACTTAAGATCGAGTTAGGTAATTTTTATGGCATTAATTCGTTTTAATTTTAAACCATTTAGGTTCCATTCGAAAATACCAGATGTTAGACCGTACAGAATTTTTGGCGTTACGTGTGCAGAAGTGGAAGTCGACTTATTGACTGGACTACATCAAATAACAAGACTCGACGTAATTGAAGATGTGGGTAATAGTATGAGCCCTGAAGTCGATATAGGACAAATCGAAGGTGCACTCGTGATGGGTATTGGTTATTGGACGAGCGAACAATTAGTGTATGGTCCCGAAGGAGATTTGTTAACAAATCGAACTTGGAATTACAAACCGCCAGGCGCTAAGGATATACCCGTAGAATTTAACGTTAAATTTCCCAAAAACAATCCTAACGCTAATGGTGTGCTAAATTCGAAAGGTATGTTCTATTCTCTATAGCTCTAACAGATAATGATGTTATGAATGTTATGATGTTAACGGACTAGTATTGTATGCTCTGAATGATAATGTAATTTATTTTAGTGGTTGTCGAAAACGAACATTTTCATTTAAAACGTTTTAGTCGAATTTTGTGTACCTGATGGGTTTGTTAAATGATCGAGTGTGATGAAATATAGTAATAGAACTAATATTCTTTAAAATTATTTCAAAACGAGTAATTTGAAAGCAAAAGGTTAAACGGACTATTATTTAGAACAATGTCATTTCCGGTAATAAAATCGGAAGTGATTCAAGTCACTTTTTAGAATTTTCTTTTACTTAAAGGGGATTAGGCCAGTCAGTAGAGCTCCAAAACACCCTTCTATGATGCAGTAAATGGGGTCGAAGCTTTTATTTTTTTAAATTGTTTATAAACATGTAAAAAACAAAAATGCTAACACCGGCGTCCTCGGGAGACTTTTTGGCAGCCAAAAAAACCCAAAATTTTAGGACTTTAACTACGTCCTTATTCTATCAGATGTGATATGGGAAATCTTTATCGTGGCTCGAAGTTGTGAATAAGAAGCTCTTGAAGTTGAGTAGCGCGCTTACTAAGTGTCACAATTTCGAACTATCTGTTTTTTAAATTTCCTTGCAATATGTCAAGACGAGACCTAACACCATTTTTACTTTCATAAATCTTTAATTGCATCCTTTATTTAACTTCATACAGTGCCACATTATTTATCAGTCGGTAAGTTTAGTGGCTGACTCCTTTATAAGACTTACGCGTCTTACTCCGGAGTTTATCCATAACCAGAATTCGACCCTTCTCCGCGCTATATCTCGAAAAGGGTTAAACTTATGAAAAAAATAATTATAACTAATCTTGTAGCTAATAATGTGTAATAATGCTTGATCAAATTATTAAGTGTTGATACTCATTCGACGCAGAGTTTAATGCTCTTTAATTTGTTATAGAGATACTTTTTTGTTTTTTTTTCGATGCTCCATTTTAGAGTTATAGGCAAAAAAACAAAAAAAAAGTCCTAAAATTTTGGGGTTTTTTGGCTGCCAAAAAGTCTCCCGAGGTCGCCGGTGTTAGCATTTTTGTTTTTTACATGTTTACACCCATATAAACAATTTAAAAAAATAAAAGCTTCTACCCCATTTATTGCATCGTAGAAACCCTCTACTGACTGGCCTAGATACATAAAGGGGATTTGGATACCTGCCAAATCCAAATATGTACGCATAACCACACAGAAATTTGCAGAAAAAAGTATTCGGATAGATTTTCTAACGGTTTTAACTAAATTCTTCAAATAACTTCGTTAAAAAGATTACTTTACATTATTTTTCCAATCAAAATCGGTAAAGAAAATCTAAAAACTGTAACTGTAACTTGGCCAAGAAGGCCCGGGTAGGTAGAGGACCGATAGGCAAGTATTTTAAGGATAGGAGCCCATGTCCGGAAATGCACCTGTACGGAGCTACGGCCGTTTTTAACTTTTGGTATTTGCACCCGATGTACACACGCTACATGTCGTGTTTTAAAATAATTGTCTGCCTGGCAACCTATCGTTGCCTAGGAAATACATTGTTGTCGCTCAGGTGTACCGCGTATAAAGGAGTGGAAAGTGATAAGAATGGCAAGTTTTACGTTCAAATCATATGGTTTTTATAAACTAACGTCCATAAACTCGTTAATAAAGATAACACTCAGATCTTCTGACAACTAAAAAACGATAAACTAAAAAAAGGGACAGGAACTCAGGTCTCACAAAAGTTGTTCAAAATTTTGCCCGTTCACTTCAACGCATTTTTGTATTCGTATTTTTGTATCCCTTCTGTCGAGTTGTTTCTGCGGCCATTACCACTCGTGCAATCAAATCCTCTTCAGAGGGCACCGGCGTCTCGTAAATTATTTTTTCCATAGCACCCCACAGAAAAAAATCGAGAGGGGTGAGATCCACGCCCTATCTAGCGATTTGGAGAAGCTTGGTTTAAATGTTTGCGGACCAAACCCCAGTGAGCTTGACACTCATCTTGCTGCCACCACATGTCGCGAACCAACTGTAACGGCAAATTGTCCAGATACTCTGCTAAGTGTCCTTGTAAAAAAATTAAATAATTTTGCGCGTTTAATCGCACAGGCAGAATGTAAGGTCCTTAGCAAATGGTTGCCGACAATTTCAGCCCAAGCATTTAACGAAAATTTTTGTTAGTATCCCCGCACGGCACGACATGCGGGTTTTCGTGAGACCAGTTGTGATTGTTCTGAGAGACATTTTTCGTCCGTCGAGCAAACGAGTGACAGAAAATTTGGATTCTCTTCCATACGTGTGCATTCATCCACTGGCAGTACTGGAGACGCCGAGGAAAATCGTTAGGGACAAGTTATTGCACTTGTATAAATTTGAAGGGGTACAGGTTGTGGTCATGAAAAATATTCCTCGCCGTCTCGTAGCTGCAACCCACTTGTGAAGCGACCTGGCGCGTACTCGTACGGGGATTGGCTTCGACAAGCTCTATCACCGTGGTCTTCGATTTTACCACGTACCGGGTATTGCCGCCCTCTCTCCTGCTGCACCGGACCAACGATTCAACATTATCGAAATTCAAATGTAAAAAAAATCAAACAATCGTTTTTTGAAGTATTGGCACTTACGCGGAATGATCCAGTTTTACATAGCGTGCGATGTACCTTTGTGAAAACTTTGTACTATGGTAAGTTCCGTTCAGGATATCCTCGGGCGTATAAGCGCTATGCTCCAAGTGCGTTGCAGTTCATAGCCCCATGCGCCAGATGCACGTCGGCGAGCTCCTGAAAGGTTAACCTGTTCATTGTTCAGCACACGTGTTATTGACACAATGGTTTCTGAGCTGACAATTGTTAGGCACACGACATGCGCCTGCATACCGGACGATAAAACGTAAAGTTAAAAACGGCCGTAGCTCCGTACGGGTGCATTTCCGGACATGGGTTCCTATCCTTAAAATACTTGCCTATCGATCCTCTACCTACCCTGGTATTCTTGGCCAAGTTGCAGTTGACACCCTGTATAAAGCAGTAACTATCTATTAACTACTGTTTTGTGATCTGGTGATCCTTTAACTGGACCCACTTTGGACCCACGCTTTGGACATATTTAGGTGTTTGGTGCATCAGCGGGCTGCACCTATTACTAGGGGAATAGAGAAATAAAGTAACAGCAGATATAGGTTTTTGGTGAAACTAATTCCCACAAAGGCGGGATTTAATTTTTTAGTTTGTTGTTGGTCTCTTTTGGACATAGGTACTTAAAGTCTAGAAAAATCCAAGTAATGTGCAAAATACGTTCTTTTTCTAGTACCATTACTGTGAAGGTCCTCAAAAACTCGTCTTGCAAGTATTGAGGCTCTTTCCACAACCTAATTTTATGAAAAAGGACAACTACTTACACTCATCTACCCCAAGGTTTTCAACATATCATTGATTCTCGTAAATCTGCTGCAATCTAAAGATTTAATGAAATACATACGCATTTGTATTGTACGCATTTCGATTAATAGTAATTTTCAACGCTGCATAAGCTTTCAGTTTTTCGGCCATCATTTTCTTATTTATTTTTATTTTGTGAAACCAATATCATCATCTTATTCAGTATGAAATGTTTTGTAATTTGATACGACACACGATTTTATATGATTTTTAAAAATTTTCCTAGACTTTTAGTACGTCAAGAACAGATCACCAACGAACTAAAAAATTCAAACCCCGTTCATGTGCTAAAGGCATGAGCTAAAGGAGCCATCGGAGCTAAAAGTCAATAATAATTAATTGTAGAATTCAAATTCTCGACAAATTAGGCTCACACCTTACAGTCAATTTTTTTAAATTAAGATGTTCGTTTAGGAAAGTAATCTTTGATTTAAACCATGAATTTTCGCAAAATGCCTGCAAAAAAAATTTCAAAACCCATCTTCAGCTATTAATATCTCAGAGAACTGATCATTGAAAAGATTTTTTTTACATTTTTTCTGTACTTCCCTAATATGCTTTACCCCCAGAAATTGCGCCATTTTTGAATCAAAAAATTCTTAGAGTTCGGTGCGATCCTTCCGACTCACCCTGTATCTACTGTACTACATAGACACCTACGACTTGCTATACTTGTATTTAACCACATCTAATCTTAGACCTTAATAATTTCATTTTCGATTTCTGAAAAATCCACTCTTTATGAAAACTCCCGTTTGCTTTGAAAAATTCGTAACACATTTTATTTTTTTTCCATCGCTTCCAGGAAATGAGATTATACATACATTTTCTCTATGGGGATCTTGCTTATTCTAATAAGAGTTAAAGAATCGGTTAAATGTGGAAACTAGTGCAGTTTTGAAAGAGTGACTCATTGATGCTTTAAAATTTTGAAAGTTTAACCGCTATTACCTTAATTCTTTGTCTAGAATTTGAAAATAAGCAAAGCAAATAAAATAGTAGTATTATAGCAGCTTAAAGAATTTCCCATTTTTTAGTTTTTCGGTCATATTTAAACAACTGAACATCGTACCAAAACTTTTAACGGATCTTCTAACTCAGAATAAGCAAGATCCCCATATAGAATATGAAAAATAATTCATCCTGTATAGCAAGTAATATTTGGAAAAGCTAATAAAATAAAGAAGCGTCGTTAAGCCGCGTAAATAACAGAGTAATCATCTTGATTAAATCAAATTTAGGATTTTTTAAAGAAAGTGGCAGATTGTTTTTGTAGAGGGTTACTGTAGCTGACGTTCCTAAAAATACTAGGTAAACTGTAGATCAATGTAAGAGACGTTAAAATAAAAATATAACAAAAAAAACGAGAATTGATGAAAACTTTGATATAGCTACATGAACTATTGATAAAAATAAATAACCAAGTGTGATTGGCAAGATTTTATCATCTTTTAACTTCTAGTTCTAATAGCGAATTGGATCTTTCGATATTAAGTGTCTAGTAAAGTATAGATTATAGATAACACGTTTTTATTTGCACAAATTTATATTTTCTTATTAAGTTGTATTTTCGAGAAGGTTAAATTGATGACGCTAACTTTGTCATCGTCGGGGCGCCATTTCCATAACTCATTATATTGGCTTTTCTATTTTGTTATTTTTTTATCACTTCAAGCGCCACTTCAATGCCACTGCCATTAAAATAATAATATTTCCATAAATAAATGATTTAAGAATTGTTTCATTTTAGGAAAACTGAAAATTTAAGATCGTGGACTTTTCCTAACCCTAACCAACTCATATTATTTCTAACCTTCTTTTCAAAGCGAAATTTTCCCGAATCTAATTATTTTACCAAATTAGTTCACTTTTTGTAAGAAAAAAACGAAAAAAAAAAGATTAATTTGGCAAATCCTAAATTGCTTGTTTGAAATAAATGTCCAACACTACATGAATGGAAAGAACGGTTTAATACGTTTTCCAATTAGTACGTTGCAATCCACGCACGTTTTCTTTTTTTGCGGAGCCGTTTAAAAATGTGTATTATTGAGGATTGTAATTATTATTAATAGCAATTAAATGGCGTGTATGTGGCAAAAATTAATTCTTAATTATACGCTACGACGCGAACTTACTTCGAATAGAAATTTTATTAAAAATTTTAGCAACCGCCGAACCTCCTCAAAATATGGCGTGTTCCGTACCACTTGCAATTCGACAGGCGGTAAATTCGGCAAGAGCCGAGGCCGATCCAAATGCCAGAGATTGGATTCAATTTGGTATGTTTAGCAATAATTTTACTATCTAAAGTCGTGCCGAATAACTTATTCGTATTTACAGATGGCCCGTCTACGGTTGAACAAACGTTTCAGCAAACTTTACACGATTACAAACAATACAAATTGTAGATTATTCTGGGATTTGAACTAAACACCCACAGTAATTGAAGTATTTCAATTTGTACATTTTGTTTCGAGAAATAAATTCGTTTTAAGGAGTTTTAAGTTCGTTGGGCACTTTATTTATTTTTTTACGGACGTATCCATAAACAATTTTCATTAAAATCATAAAAATTTATGTTACGACTAGTCGTACAAAATAGAAATTCGTATTTAAATTTGATAACAAAATTTTAGTCGATTTGTCTACCGAGGCTTCTCCCGTGAACCATTTGCGCTTACTTAAATTCGGTTTAAACTGTCAAATTTGCCATTCATGCCTTCATTCGCCTTTAAAAAGTCTTTCGTGGTGCTCGAAAGTGTGGAAATTTAAATTTTAGCTTTTGAGTGACAGAAATTTCAATGTTTGAACTATACTCTGTTTTCTAATCAAGAAGCCCTATTAAAATTCATCGCCGAAATCGAAATGCCAAAACTAGAGATGTGTCGCAGATAGTAAAATTGGTACGTATTTCATATTTCCATGGATAATTTAAAAAACTTCCTTATTTGCTGTATCGGGAGAATGTGAACGGGATTTTTGCAATTTACTCCACGTAATTAATAAATGGACTACAGCTATTAGATTTTTAATTAAAAATCGCAGTTTGTTTTAAAAGGTTCATTTTTGCATCATCAAACTTAATTTTTAAAGCTCATTAAAGTTGTGCTTCGTGGTAGCCGAGATTAAATGTGTTCGTTTAATCACAATTTGAAGCTATTTTTATGAGTTTCACAACTGCAACATTGATATACACGAAGGTACATTATATACAAAGTGTTCACTATCATTTGTTTATCCATTTAAGGGACAATGGTCGCATTCACCGGACGTAACTGTTGTGCAACTGTTGCGAATTCGTCCGCTGATAACACCGCTACCGAGCGCTACTCTCGCAACATGTTGTGGAGCGGTCGCCATTTTTTCGAGCATATTTTATTTCCGCTACTTAGTATTGGGAGCGGAGTTGTAGCGTATTTTGAAAAGTAGTTGTCAATTTGAATTTGTGATGGACCACGTTTACATTTTGAATTCAGATGGGAATCTATGTAGTCTCACCAGTCAGTGGCGCATTATACTTTTATGGGGCTTAGGGTAATTGACATAATTGTGCTCACTTTTAACCCAACTTAACAAATTTACCGGACGTTGTACCGCTACATATGTAGCAGCTGGATCGATATCAGTCCGGTGAATGCGACCACTAATTCAGGCTAAATAAGTCGATACGTTTTTTAGTAAAAGTTGTAATAATATAAGAGAAAATAATTGTTTTAGTTTTGAACTAGGCTTCCTCACGATCACAAGTGCCTTGGCTCTCCCGTACGTACTAGCTGCAAAGGAAACTTCCAGAGCGCAAGGTAAGGATGAACTTTTAGATTTGAATGCTCTCTAAAGTTAGAGCACTAACGTACTAAATTGGCTTTTTGATGCTCTTAATTACAGCACTGTCAGAGAAGCTGATATTGATCCAGACGATCCACAGCCACCGTGAATATGGGATTCGGGGTTAACTGTTACTGGATCCTCACACTGTTTACGGAATGTTATAAAGTCACACTCAACATCATGAGTTTTCCCGAAAATATCACTCTATTTACTATCAGGGTGCTGCTCCGAAAGTTACTATACTTTGAAAGGTGAACAAAACAAAAAAAATTATATTTATCGTTTTAATTATTTTTTTTGTTTTCTACATAATTCAACAAGTGACGCCCTTCATTTTTAATGCACTTAGTTGCTCGATTTCTAAAGTTTGGTCGACTTTTTCGAGCATAACGATGGGTATGACGGCAATAGCTTGGCGAATATTCATCTTGAATTGAGGAAGTGTCCTTGGACGATTTGTGTAAACAATGGGTTTCACATACCCCAATGAAAAGAAGTCAAGGGGCAAAGGACCATATCAGATATCAGGCAAGAGAGCGCCGGCCACAAAAGAGCCCCCTGAAGGAGATCAGACGCCCGGGGAAATTTTCCGCAAACGCGCACTGCAGTTTGGGATATGTGTGCCGTGGTTCCATCGTGCTAAAGCCGTACATCTCTAACATCTTCAAGATTGGGCAGAAGAGAGTTTTTAATGATATTGACATATCAGTCAATCCTTTTGCTACTGAGGCTGATGGTAAAGAAACTTCCCGGCCGACATCTTCGAATTAGATTATTCTCACCCTCGGCCTACTATACCTGCCTTCACGGTGAGCCGTTCAAATTGGCAATTTTCGTAGCCACACCTTGTATAATAAAATTTTTACTTTCAAATGTTAATTTCTACTTTTCTACATTTTTTGCTTAAAGTTTTTCCAATACCACAGGCAAGTTATTGCAAACCACCCTGTACTCCGGTGTGTATTGTAGATCTACATTTTTAATAACAATTTTACAACCATTTAGAAGTGCAAGCAAAAATGTAAATTTCTAAACTAACAATTTTAATGAAATGCAGCACAATATTCCCAGCTATAGAATATTGCTATAATTTTGTTATTCCCTTGACAATTTGTCAAAGGTGAAGTTTTTTATCAAAGTAGAAAGATACAGAATTTTTTTATAGAGCGTTATTCGCCTCAAGAACGCGCAGAAATTGTTAAATTGTATTTTCAAAACATTTCTTCCATAATTTCAACCCAACGCGTTTTCAGGAGAGCGTATTCCGATCGAAGAGCTCCACACGGAGAAACAATTCGACGTTTAGCAAGCGAATTTTTACAAGCTAGTGTAAGTGTATGAGACGTATTGGAAGACCTCGTTCTGGCCGTTCTAATGGAAATATTGAGCTTATTCGAGTTGATGTTCAGGCAGAACCCAAAACTTCCACAAGAAGGCGTGCGGCGCAATTAGGGTTGTCTGGGCAGATTTTAAGAATAATTTTTGCATATGTGTCCGTACAAAATTCAAACTGTGTGCAAACTACGGCCAATTGATGTTCAAAGACGTTTGCAATACGTACAAATCATTGCAAACTTAATGGAAGAAGAACTCAAATTTTGGCATAGTTTGATAATGAGCGACGAAGCAAGTTTTTGCCTTTCTCGTCGTGTTAACAAGAAAAATGATCGTTTCTGGGGAGCAGGAGACCCCCGTCTTATTGAAGAGAACATGCAATTTGATCTAAAAAACATTGTTCGATGCGCAATATGCCTGAACGAATCATTGGACATTGGAATTTATTTTATTTAAAAAAACCTTGGCTGGCTATATTTTGCCGCGCTCTTTATAAATTATTTAAAACTTTATTTTTTACAAATTAATGTTCGTCCGCGCGTCTGTTGAATCGATTCCAACAATTAATTGGTAAGGTATTTTTTCCCCATTAGGATTTATCTTAGTTGTTTTCTTATTTGACTGAACTATAAACTATAACCGATGCAAGTTTCATAAACATAAATAACTTTTTAAAGCTTTCCTTCGAGAAAAACTTTTAGTAACGAAAACAAAAACTTTTAAGACATAAAAATTGATTAGCAATGCACTTGAAAGAACGTAAAACTCAACCCATACTTCTAATAGGCTCATTAACCCCTCTCCCTCGTCAGATTTGCCGTGTAGGGATGTAAGAAAATGAAGAAAAATGGATGCTGTTTGAGCAAAATACCGCACCAGATTTCAGATTGAAACGTCAAGTCGTCAAGACGCGAATTTGTAAGCCTAGATGACATGTTATAAATAATCAATTTGTTGTTCATTAATTTCAAAGTCCTGTGGTTTCCTCTTTAAAAATCACGCGCTACGTCAAAATTGTGCGTAAAGCGATCACAACTGAAACTTGTATTCGAAGCTATTTATCATATTTTATTGAAAAGAACTTATAAAAGACAAAAACAATTCGTTAAATTCATCTTGAGCGTATCTGAGATTTCCTCACAATCTGTTCTAGTTCAGTCTGAAAGGAAACGCAAATTATGAAAGACTTGTATAAAGCGAAATTTTGTATTTAAAAATTCACAGCGTAAAAAATTTTACAATAGGACGAAAAAAATAAAATAATTTATTAACGAAAAGCAAATTTACATAACAGTAACAAAAAGTAGTAGGTATAATTGAGTTCATTAATAAAACAGTCGAAGTATAGATTTAAGTTTGAAAAGTTATTATAAATGAAAGCCCTATTAAATTGTTAAAATTATACACAAAAGATCCAGTTTCAATATTTAATGAGTTTCAAAAAAAAATTGCATTTGGTAACAGGTACTTACAAGTTCTTGACAAATTAAAAAAACGGTTTTTGGAGACTAATATAAGTCAATAATTGATCAAATGTACACTTTAATTATGTAAGACGGGTTTTTCGTCTACGATTTGGGATGCCACGCTTTCACCCAGTCGGGATCCGGGGTTCTTAATTGTTTTCTCTTAGGCTCTTTTCTTACCAATAAAAATGCAACAAACGAGTAATTTAGAAATATAACTTTTATTTTCTTTAACTATCAAACAAGGTAACTTTCTTATATACTAATAAACACAGTAACGCAACAAACAATAACACAAACTAGCTCCGTGCGCTTGGGTGCAGCACGGGTTGTCGGATTAGGCCCCTGCCCGTGGTGCTAACAAAAATATAACAAAGTCAACGCTGGGTTCAAATGACGGAGGTATGTCGACTGGACGTCCGTCACACGGGGGAAACGCGAGACCACCTCCGGGCGCTGGTATGCGTTTACTTTCGAGGTCAATCTGCTTGAGATTGTGCTTTCTGTGAGGTTATACTTCACTAGGCCCTTCTATGAGGGTCCTACGGTCCTACGGTCGTTACCGCGGACCACGATCAATGTATGTGACGCTTGGAGTGCGTGAGACCCACGGCACCCTCGGGCTAGTCTCGGCAACCCACCACGGTACGGACGGGCGGCGTAGCGACTACACCTTTGTCGGGGCGCACAAACGCCTCTTCGGTACGTGTGCACGTGTTGGCACTCTTGGCCGTACACCTGACAGTGACAGCGACAATGACAGCGACAGTGACAGCGACAGTGACGGTTACCGTAACAGGACGGTGACAGTGACAGCGTCGGTGACAATGACAGTGACAATGCCAGTGACAGTGGCAATGACAGTGACGGTGATGTTGACAACCCTTTATGTAGGTTGTACTTCAAGCGCGTGGACGCGCGGCTGGCTCTATAGAGCTACGTCGGTGGGGCTATTGCCCTGCGCGTTTGAACGCGGCCGGGCTCACAAAAGAGCTACGTCGGTGGGGCTATTGCCCTGCGCGTTTGAACGCGGCTTGGCTCACGAAAGAGCTACGTCGGTGGGGCTATTGCCCTGCGCGTTTGAACGCGGCCTGGCTCACGAAAGAGCTACGTCGGTGGGGCTATTGCCCTGCGCGTTTGAACGCGGCCTGGCTCACGAAAGAGCTACGTCGGTGGGGCTATTGCCCTGCGCGTTTGAACGCGGCCTGGCTCACGAAAGAGCTACGTCGGTGGGGCTATTGCCCTGCGCGTTTGAACGCGGCTTGGCTCACGAAAGAGCTGCGTCGGTGGGGCTATTGCCCTGCGCGTTTGAACGCGGCCTGGCTCACGAAAGAGCTACGTCGGTGGGGCTATTGCCCTGCGCGTTTGAACGCGGCTTGGCTCACCTGAAATTGCGGCTAGTCTTGTATTCTAGATGCGTCTCGTACAAGAGCTTCTTTCGAACTCTGCTAATTCAGCACTCTTAATTCACGATGTATGTCGTGCAAGAGCTTCTTTCGAACTCTTGACGCTCTTTTCTGGGAGCTCTTGCCCCGTTGGGAGCTCGTGAGAAACTCCGACGCTCTGGTAGGAGCTGTTGCTCTAGTGGGAGCTCGTGAGAAACTGAATTATTTAATCCAAAATCGCCCTATTTATACCCAGCGGTTGCTGGGTATTTCGGTACGATACACACATCGTAGTGAGGGTTAAAGCGAATTTGTTTTTCCCACCCTCACCACGATGATTTAATTCAAACAAACGCACGTCGTAACTTGGCATTTCTGACAATACCAACATCGTTGCGAGGGTTGATTAACGTGTGGCTGTTTGCCACCCTCACTACGATGAATTATTTGGAGCCGGCCGTTGTGCTGCTTTGCGACCGTTAGTATTAGAAGGACGATTGAGAACGCAATTTTAACGCGAGAACGTAGGGTGTTCTTATGCTCTGGAGAGGCAACGAAGGTGACCGGTAGCCCAGGAATTTAATGGTTGTTTTCGGCCAGTTTTCCTGAGGAAGCGTAAACGAGTTCCGACTCGTTGGAAGCTTCCTCTTTCACGGAAAACCAGCCTTACAATTACTCGAAAAACGTAAGTTACATTGATGAACAAAAAAATTACAAATCCATAAAATAGCTCAAAATTGTTCATAATGTTTCAAAAAAAATTTTCGGATTCGAGTTTTTTTCGTTTATTTGCATTTTCTGAGAATATTTATACCATAGTATTGTATATATTTTTTTATACCATTAGAAAGTAGAGATTTCAACGAACAAAAAGCTCACCGACTTTTTTAAAAAAGCAGATATTTTGACGTGAGAATTTTCGATTGAAAATTAGGAAGCTTTTTCGATATTAAGTCAAAATAAGGTGAAACAATGAATATTTTGAATCAAAAAAATTAGTGTATGTTTGAGACATCTAAAGGTAAGTTTTCACCAAATTTCGTGAAAAAATAAATTTTTTGCAAAAGATAAAAATAAAAAACCAAAAACTTGGTTATTTGAATTTTTCACATAAATTTTAGGTTATGTGAAAAAAGTGTAAAAACAAAAGTTGTAGATCTTTTTATTACCTACAACTTTGCCATTTAACTTTTTGTCATAGGACTTGTAGTTTTGCCGGAAATCGAAATATACCGTTTTTTACCCTTAAAAACTCACCCCCTTCCTCTTCCCGACCACAGATCGCCCATAAATTATTTTTCCTTTTATTTTTGTTATATTCTCTTCCTTTTCTAATGGGTTTAATCGTACTATAATTTTTTTGGTCTCAAAAATTATCGACCCTGGTCTATGGAATGCCGTTTTAGCATTTAATGCACCTATTTATGTTTTAAAAATTAATTCTGTTGCAACTCATTTTGCTTGTAAAAATTTTTAAAAGTGTCATTTTTATTGACTATCATAATAAATGGTCTCAAAAAAAATAACTGTTATGTTAAATGGCATCGAAATTTGTAAGTGTCATTTTAAATGACTAATATTTTAATGTAGAATTTAAATCTACAAATTAATGTTTTGAAAATAATAGAGTAACAAAATATAAAGTATCATAATAATTGACTTTAATAAAAAATAAATCTCAAAATAGGCAAAATTGCGAGTGTCATAAAAATTAACTCGAACGTATGTCTGCACTCATATTTCGGTATTAGCGTATTACATATTAATATTTATACCAACAGATGCCGCATGCTACCATCTCTTTCCTATTTATCATTTAAAATACAAAGAAACGAAATTTTTGAAGGTCAAAAATTTATTGGTCTATTTACTTCGAGAGATTTTAAATAATATACCCTCCTTGGCTCCTTGTTGCTACCTGCTTGTTAAAGGGACCTTGCAGAACCTTGTCTCTTTATGTCATAAACAATAAACATCTAGATCTGGGAATACTTTTAAAATATCGTTAATTATTATACCTACTTGTACGCATGTTTTGGCTCGATAATAATTAGATGAATTTTCAATTTCATTTTTGATCATAATAATTTTGTTATAATCATCTAAAAAATTTTCAAAATGGTATCATTGTTTTTCGCTTAACAACTTAACATTGATGAGATAAAAAAACAAGTAATTGGTAAAAATTAGAAGAGATCTGCTTATGTAAAAGTTCTTATGTTTGTGTATACAGCGTGTAGGTATACCGAAATTTTCAAAATCTTAATGAAACCTGAGTGAATCCGAAGTTCGTTCGTTCGCTATTCAAATAAATTTAAACACGACCAAACGAATTCGCTCTTTTGTAGTGTTTGATATAATAAATTTAAATGCATCATTGGATTTCTTTATGGAGCTTAAATCTTAAATTAACAGTTTATAATTATTATAGGGAACAATTTAGAAATTTTAAAGAACAGAATAAGAGCTACAGTGCGAGATATCAACGAGTTAACTTAAAAAATGCATTTCGTTATCAAAAGAGCTGAATATAGTCATAATTTGATATTGTAATATTGTATCGAGTCACCAAATCGTTATCAACAAATTAATTCGGAGTTAGGTTAAATGGGGTATCCTATCATTTATCACACAATTTTTCGAGTTAACTCATTCTCTATTTGAGTATAATACTAATAATTAGTATTTGAGTGACATCACATTCTTTCTATTATACAGGTTGAGTCTAAAATGTTAAAAAATGTAAAAATATTAAAGAAGAAGTAAATTGAAATTTGGCAACATGGTACGGATGTTAATAACCGATGACAGATAAAAACATAAGTGACATAAGTCATCATAAGGGTAGTTTCAAAACATCGTTGCCACATATTTTTTTAACAACTTGATACAGAAATTTCGATATTCAAAATTAATTTTACAGGATAATAAAATGTTATAGGAGCATTTGTTTTTGCCTAATAATTAAAAAACACGTGAATTACTAGAGGACATGATGAAAAGTTTCAAAATTTGGCAGAATTCGGAGTTGAGTTCTCAACTTAACTTCTTCATTTCTCAACAAATTAGCGGCTGGGAATGTTTTTAACATTTTTTCTTTACTTCAATTATTATTCCCTACAACGTACTGGAGAGCTTATCCGCCATTTTAGACTCACCCTGTATATGTTCGTTTTGTGAGCAAGCATTCGCATTTTTGCTGACTTTTGTCATATTATAGCTACCTTAAAGATTATTACGCTTATTATTTTGTTTTACCCCTTTCACAGTTGGGGGATACAGCGGAGGTGTCAAGTGTGTGGCGCCCTGAAACCACCTCGACCCACCATTGAGAAAGCCGGCAGCGTATTAATTTTGTGTTACGCTTCCGCAAATTTTATTTCGCAGATCACCCTGCGCGGGTGTAACGTAACAAATTCTTAAGAAAATTTGAAAACTAATTTGTATTCTACAATCTACAACTAACTGATTGATTTGATTATTTCGTAATTCGTTCAAAAGAAAGCCCCATTTCATTATTTAAAAGCAGAGTCTCAACACTAATTTTGCATTAATCGCTCATATTAGTATAAAGTACTATTTACTATTAGGTAATATTAGTGGTGCTCAAAATGAATAAGCAATTTAGCAGGTATATATTTAACAGAATGCAACTAATATTTTTCTCAAGTTTTTACGATTATATTTTAAAGGGTCACTTTATTATAGTACTGGTTGTAAATAGAAGAATGAAGAGTTCCATTTACAAGACAAATACGAAGTGACGAAGCCCAAAGTGGTTTGATGACACAAATTTCATTTCCACAATTGTGTCGCCAAAAAATTATTTTAGGCAATTAAAATATTAATTTTAATTTGAGCATAAGAAATTGATAATTGATAACTAATAATTACCCATACTCGTTAATTTTAAGTCTGTACCAACATTATAATACATAGCTGTCCTTATGTTTTTATGCTCATTATGCTCATGTACTAATAATAATTATTATTAATTATAATTAGAAGTATAAATTATGCAAAAATTAACTCTTTCACTTATTAGACTTATCGCCAAAAATAACAATCCCCATGCTGTCTAATAGCTGAACTTATTTCTTATTTTATACAACGGTTAAATTATAAAGTTTATTTCAGAATACAGAAACCTGTAATACCGAGTAACCTCTGAAGAAAGCTACGACATGCACGGACACGCGTTCTTTTTCATTTTTTATAACACTTGCCTTTTTTGAGACCATTGAGACTTATTTTTTATTAAAGTCAATTATTATGATACTTTATATTTTGTTACTCTATTATTTTCAAAACATTAATTTGTAGATTTAAATTCTACATTAAAATATTAGTCATTTAAAATGACACTTGCAAATTTCGGTGACATTTAATTTAACAGTCATTTTTTTTAAAACCATTATTATGACAGTCAATTAAAATGACACTTTTAAAAATTTTTACATGCAAAATGAGTTGCACCAAAATATATTTTCTAACCGTAAATACGTTACATTAGTTGTAAAAGTCTCATAAAAATTGTGTGTTAAAAGAAATGAAAATTTTTTTAAATATGTTATATTTTTGTGTCTCAGAATTTTGACCTTGAAAATAATTCGACATTTTCCTACACTATTGAAAAAAATGTGCACCAAAACTCCAACTGTTATATTAATTCAGCTGTGCAACAGAGATACAAAGTACTCTCTTAAGGGACTTTGTATGTGTACGACTGAAATAACAGGCCTAAAGCGTCGCATTTTGCTCGTACGATATTTTAAATATCACATAAAAAAGGACTGTTATAATAATTCATTTTAATTTTAAATATATCATATTATTTCTTGTATTTCTTAAATTTTCTATTAAATTTAAAAGATTTAAAATAACACTCGCGCATTTACTGATTTTATTTCTAAACCGTAAATAGGTGGATTAAATGCTAAAATGGCATTCCATACTGGTCTATAGCTTCAACGCATACGAAAAGGTCCTGATATTATGTCCACATCAGCCGTGTTTAATTTGAAAACGCCGTAGAGAGTAGCAAGAAATAATTGCAGTTTTAGGGTTTGTTAAGGGTATTTGCTTAATTTTTCAAAAGATTTTTCTCTCATAAAGAAGACTGGAAGTTTCAATTTTTACACTTCACTATTCTGAGAACAGTAAGTAGTGCGGTAGTAAGGGCAGTATTTAACAAAAACTAATTTCTATTGCTGGGTTTGATAAGAGCACATTTTAGAGTATTTTGCCCTCAGAATAGGCGTAAAGAAAGAAGCATCTAAAACAATTTATTTTTTATAAGTGAAACTTGGCGATATTTAAGAGCAAAATTGGCCCACAGAGGTAGAAATAATTTAACCGATAATATTTTGGACCTAAAATTGAAAATTTGAATAAATTCTCTTTTGTAATTTTAACGTATTCGAGAATATAAATTTTATTTGATATACCTAAATAAAACTTAAAATTTGATAGGTATCGTCCTTATCCCATTTGTTTCATTTCGATAAGAAGTTTTGCACGTGATGCGCTCGACTAAGTGCGATAAGATTTAAAAATGTTATACAAAATACGACCTTACACCTAATAATTAAATTAGTATTCACTCGAATTTAACTCTGTTTGGTTATGTGCTGTGCTCGCGTTTGGAATTGTCTTTTGCCGTTTGGACATTCTAGAAGAAGTTTCAAGTTCAATTTTCGCTACTTCGTCAAGGTTAGATAGTTTTTATTTTATACAAAATTTTACGGATTATACTGCTTGTTTACTCCCACATTTATGCGCATTTATACATAAGACTGCGGTAGAAATATGTCAAAAGGTGTACAGAACCAATGTTGTGTGGCATAGAAGTCTTTTTTCTACATTGAAAGTCATACTTGACTATGACGTCAATGGATAGGTCGTTTCTGATGCTCTTCAAATAATAAAGGGTGTAGTCAGTGTAGCGTATGTATAATAATACGAATGAATCAACTTTACTAGCGTATTCTACTGTTAAAAACAATAAGGGTGTGTGTGTGTGAAGTTTTAATATAATCGATTTAAAAAGAAAATTTTTAATTTCCAATTTAAAGGGTCAAAGTTCATTAATATTATAAAAAGGGTTTTTTCAAAATCGCTTTTGGCCGTGTTTTCTATTTTTTGATATATGCTGTAGATAATAATAATTGTTCTTCTTAGTTATTAAACACAGTTGTTTAGTTTATTTGCTCTTGTTATGAACAGATCCGGGGTTAAGATTTTTTGAACATCAAAATTTCAAAGTTAGAATTTTTTGTAATTAAAATTTATAATTATCGTACATTGGTACACTAATTTAATGTATAAAGTTCTATTATTAGTTACAATTTTGGTTTAAAAACGCTTCCGGTTACAAGCAAAAGAAGTTATTGAAGTTATTGATATTTTAGATTTTTTTTAATATTGCAAGATTATCTATCTAATTATCATTTTGTAGTTTGACTTCCGGTTCAGCTGGAAATGAGATTTGCTTTTCTATTTCGGAGAAATTTTGAGCATACTATTGTTTAGTACTATGAGCTTGTAGAATTAGCTCCAAAGTAAAAATCCTGTTATGGCAACATCAGCCGCAGATTTTGTCTTAAAGTAAGTGACAATTTTTTTGTAATAATCTACCTTATCGATAAACGTAAACTATACAATTTTCTTTATTAAAAAATTATTTGGATTCGTATTCTCTAAATTTTATATACTCAGCACTCAGAGTTATATACCAAAAGCTCGTACCACTTCTAAACTTATTTGGCTTTTTTCGTCACTTTAAAATGGCCCCATGTGAAAAACAAAAGTTGATATCAATATACAGTAAACTAAGAATAGTACAGTCTAATTACGATAAAAATCGGCTTTGTCCTGCAAAAGGTCGGGTAGTTCTGATTTGTAAAATATGTTGTATATATGTATGCTTTGATTAAAATCTCAAGTTTTCGACTTCGCCGCACCTCCGCTAGCTCCGCAGCACTGAAGAAACCAGAAAAATTTACAGCTTTAACCAAAAATCGCTGAATATCTCTTCACCAATTGGTTTTATCTAAAAAGTTGTAGTATTCTTTTTTGTAGAGCACTAAAATTACTACAATTTAGACCTAAAACATTTTTCTCTAAACCCTAACAGTTAGCGAGAAGCAGCGCCGTAAAAACACGTAAATTTTCAAAAGTACCTGAAAAACCACAAAATGTAAACTCTCTTCTGTTCATTATCTCTTAAGTGTTCTTTCAAAACGTCACCGACCTTAGATGCGCAGAGGAGGAAGTGAGAAAGTGGTAACGAGAAAATGAACAAAGAAGGTTACATTTTGAGGTTGTTCAGGAATTTTTGAAAATTTTGCGCGTTAATACGGCTGTTAGTGGAACCGATCTTGCATTTCATTCTGATGAAAAACTCTTTTATAGGTGAGTAGCAGGTACCCATAGGTGACTTTTAAGAAGTGGTACCCCGATGGGACCCGCGACTGGTGTGCGTCGAGATTTTGTTATTCGCTCCTGGAAGTTAGACAAGTGCCTTCCACGCGCACCAGTCGCGAGTACCACTTCTTAAAAGTAACCTATGGATACCTACTACTCACCTGAAAAAAGGTTTTGCATCAGAATGAAATGCAAGGTTGGCCCTAATATGTGCCGCTAAACGTCCGTACTACGTTTTTACGGCGCTGCTTCTCGCTAACTAGAGAGTTTAAAGAAAAATGTTCTACGTCAAAATTGTAGTAATTTTAGTGCTCTACAAAAAAGAATATGACAACTTTTTTGCTAAAACCAATTGACGAAGAGATCTCTGATAAAAGTCGTAAATTTTCATGGTTTATGCATTGCTACGGAGCTAGCGGAGGTGCGGCGAGGTCGAAAACTTGTGATTTTAATCAAGGGATATATATTATACATAACATACCAAAAAATCAGAACTACCCTACCTTTAGCAGGATAAAATGTGCAATTCGACTGTACTAGAATGATTTTTAACATTTTTTAGCTTCGTCTGAAAGAACAGAAACAGTTCTCTTTAGAACAAGACTTTTCAGTTTTTGAATATCTCTCCAAATAACAATTTTAGACCAAAAAAAAGACTTTGTTATTTTACGCCATATTTCAGAAACGTTATGGATGGGGTAAATTTTTTTTTATTTTTTATTTCCATTTAACTTTAACTAAGTCTCTATCTTTTACGGTAAGCGAGATCCCTGTACTAAACACGTTTTAAAATACATCCTGTATACTCTTACCCACTGTGTAGGACCATCTTCACAAAAACATCAACAAAGATTGATGAGCTTATCTAATGCATGTAGGAACTCAAATTTTTAACTTTTCATGAAGTTTTGTTTCTATAATGATGGGGCTTCCTTTTAGTTTAAAATAACAATTTTCATTAATCGTTCACCCTTAGTCTTTTTTCAACTACCACTAGAACATTATAATAAATGGTTTTTGCACAAAAATAAACTTTTTAAAACTGTTATTTAGCGATAAACCAATTTTCTATGTTTATACCTATAGTTGTTTCACAATGATGAAACACTTATCAGCTTATCGCCATATTCGAAATGATATGGGACTCTTGTATTTTGATTAAATCCATTAATGCAGCCATTGTTTAATGGATATCTTGACTCGAATCTACAGGTCCGTAAAAATAAATACGTTAAAAGACTTGTTACAATATTCATTTGGTCTTTTATGGACCATAAAAACACATGTACCTACCTTTTTTTAGGATGATTTAATAATTATTGTGTCAATACATAACTTTTTTACAAAGTGAAAACGAACTTTTTTGGCCTCTTGAAAAAAATTTTTTTTTAATTCAAATACATAGTATGGGGTACAATTTATTAGTCGTTCCATTTTGCCATCACACAAAATCGAATAAGGCGCCTCATAATCGAATCGCAAGTAGTCTTGTCATATAAGACCGCCGGACTGTATAGTGGAAACGCGTTATTACATTACATTCAATATACTATTAATTAGGCTATTATCCTGTGATGAGACACATTGACTACTCGGCGACCAGATCAGAAGCTTTATAAAGTTAGTAGTAGTAGACCTCGTAACGTTAGTAACCGGTGCAGACTATTTTCATTCATCTAGTAATCTAATTTGGCTGTTTTTCAGATTTAAATTAACTTTCCTTTATGGATTCTTGTGTAATGTTATATCAGTTGTTTTTTACATTTTTCGTGTGTTGGTACTACCTACCTTTTTACAAAACAAAACTACAAACTTTTTATAGCAGAGCGAGCAGCGATCGCAGAGAATCCAAAAAAGCAATTCTTTTAATTATTCTAACAACATAGCAGCTATGCAATTACAAATTTAAAATTACGTGCTTTAATGTACTACAACGTATCTCAAGTACGTAAAAAATATATAAAGTTTTACAAACAGAATTAACTTTTACTTAAAAGAAAAGGCGATTCAGTATTTCGATTTTGGGCGTATTTAAAATAGAGCACACCGGAGCTGAAACTCCGGCAAATACTTAATTCATAGGTCTTAACAATATTAGCAATTTCTAATAATAAAACATTTTTTTGGAAAAAAACAAAAGTTTTTTAATTGTTTGTTTAAAGTTTTAAGACGTTTCGGATTTCTGAAGATTCTAAACCAAACTGTTAAAATATCACTTTTCAACGTTAAAGCCAGACCCGTTTCTACCATAAGGATAATCAATAATCCAAAATTTTTTTCTGCGGGGCCATTTCTTTTAAAATTCTTAGCCTATCCTATGACCCTCTCAAAGATAAATCCGGGTCTGGGGGTAATTTTTTAAATCTGCACACATGCGGGCATACCCCTAGAAACGGCCTTGTTAAAGTTATACGAAGCCGTCTATGCTTTGAATTGAAAATTTCCTGTCCGCCTTCGTCTAAGATAGAAATTCTAAAACATCGAAAGGAACAATTTTTCCGATGGGTGGGGGAGGTTTTTACTTTTTCCTTTTAATTAAAAATCTAAATAGCTGTTTAATCTTTGTCGACTTATTTATCAAAACAAAAGAATACTAATACCTACTACAAAAAAGCAACCAAATAACTTAGTAAACAATTGATAGAGAATAAATAACCAATTTTTAATTGAATGATTGCAATTTTTTATCGTTTGATCGAGAGATTAAGGAAAAGTTTGCAATTTAATGAGTATTGCATTGCTGATATGTGATGTGGATTATTAATTTTCAGTTTTTCAAACGTTAAAGTTCATTGTTCATTTTTCATTATTCACAAAGTAGCAAAGCAATATCATATAATTTAATAGTTACCCTACGCAGAACGTAGAGGTAGAAAAAAATTCCAAACCATCGAAAAAGCTGCGTATTCAAAAGTTAAAATCGATGTTTTAGTTTTAAGATTTCGGTTTTTCGTGCATCTCATAGTCGGCTTACATCAGGGTGACCAATTATTCCTACTGCCAGGGGGGTTATGCCTGTAGTTCTAGAGTCAAGAGTCAAGAGTCAAAGATCAAAAAATTCCTATACAGTTTCAACAAATTTTCATCTTTCGTAAAATCTTTCTCAAGGCACTTTTTAAGGTAAAACAAAATGTATGGCAAAATATTTTTCTAGCTCTAAAAAATCTTTACTAGTAGCGCCAAAATTCATCTAAAATATAGGTAAATCATTGTTTGCTCTTATTTAAAAAAATATAACTTTCTATTATTGATCACATGATCGTTTAATTAGTTAAGTCCCCTCCACACGACCTGATTTGGTCAGGCGGTCGGGCCGATTTGGTCAGATCAGGTAGAATATCAGGTCGTGTGTAGGCTTGTCGTCTGACATTTATTGTGTCGGGTCGTCGGGTGTTGTCAGATGGCCCGTCCACCTGTCTACCCAACCGCCTGATCAAATCAGGTCGTGTGGAGCGTTGTCAGACGATTTAGCGTGTAGGCAACACCTGATTTGGTCGGACCGACTGTCGGGCCGACCGCGTCAGGTCGTGTGTAGGGGAATTTAGGCTGGTTTCACATGGAGCGTAAGACGCAGTAAGACGCGCTAGTCCTACGTGGTGCGTTTTATTTCACGTGGTGTTGTCGGGCGTTTGAGGTGTTGTTAAATTGATATTAATTATTATTATATGTATTAGTAAATTAATAGAACACTTGAGTTCGGTTCTCTGTGTAATTTGATTTAAAAAGTTCAATTAGATCATAGATACAATTGACATGGAATTATTAATTAGTGTTCCCTCAGTTCTTCATAAAGTGTTACAAATGTACCTTTAGTTACCTCATTTGCCTCTTTTTTGAACAACTATTAACATTTAATAATAATTTTATAATTCAATATGCAGCAATGGCTCGATGTATCGCAATGCGCGTTCTATTTGATGCTGATATGCTGATGCTGCCTCATGTGAGAGAAAAACTGGCGTAAAATAAAACGCGCCGTGTAAGGCGTAGCGCGTGTCCTACGCTTCATGTGAAACAGGGCTACGTTAAACGCGGTTACAAATTCAATGACCAAAAATAATTTTATGAAAATTCGTAACGCACATTATATTATTATGTTGTATGACACTGATATTGTTTTGTTATTCTTACGCAGTTACAAAAACAGTAAATAATCGAATTTTATTTTGTTTCGCCACTATGTTCACAAGTATCAGCTTACGGGTCTTTTTATTTGCAGCCTAAGTACACACCTTTTATTTAGCTTATCATTGTTAAAAGCAAATATTAATTTAGTGTGTTTTATTTAAAGTTAAAAAAAGAAACTGCATTTACGCTCTTACGCGCTTTCCATTAATTTTCACGAGACTGTCAGGCAAACAGGATACTTAAAATATGTATAAAGTTTCCCCATTCATCAATGTGACTCGTATACGTTTTTATTTTAGTTGAAAACTTGCCACTGTTAGTACTTATAGAGAAAGGGATGTTGCTCAAATTTATAGTTTGTTTTGAATTCTCGATGGGCTCATCATAAATTATTTGCATTAAAAACTAAAAACCGCACCTAAGATGGCCTTTTGCCTTTTACTACTTCTTTTTTTTCTTTTCATTCTAAAACTCATCGCTATGCGCTTTTCTTAAAGAAAACATTTATTTTATTTTTTATTGCTTTCCCGTACAAAAGAAGGAAGTTAGTTTTGAAAAAAATTAAGTCAAAATTTTTTACGGGACTATCAGTCCAAGAATATCAATTTCTAGATCAAATGTAAATAAAGTTCGCTACTCACTATTACGTAGTGATATAAAATAGTATATTATGCAACGACCATTTAATGATAGATATTAAGACACGAGCATAACTATGATATGAACCGTGGGCGAACGTCATATTAAATGCGAGTGTCGTAGTAGCCATTAAAATGGTCGTTGCATACACTATTTTTTAACCAAGTTTGAAAATTTTCTAGATAAATAATATCTACACAATCAGGCCTATTCTGTATCATAACCTTAAAGAATAGTGGGCTGTGACAGAACGCGAACAAAACTATTCTTAGAGGTTAAGATACAAAATACGCCTGTTTATCTCAATAACTAGGACTTGTCAAAATTAATTAATTTTAAATATGATATTCATGGCAATTAATAGTTGACATGGGTGGTTTATTGCCATAAGTCGCGTTTTTATTGGTTAAAAATTTGTGTCGTAATGGAAAATTTGTATCGAAATGGATATCATTAAAGTACAGGTACGTCGTGCCAAATAGAAACATGAACGAGGAGGGACTGTTATTTGGCCAATATCCTATTATATAGATCGGCATACAGTTCATGAGCGTATCAGAGCACGATACGTCTTGATTGACATTCATGTTTCTATTTGGGACAAAGTCTAATAAATTAGGTAACAAAGTAATCAATTTGGTATTTTTTATTTCGGCATTCTGCCTCCCGGACACGCTATCTCCGATATACTCTAAACTTCAACGCGCTGTCTACCATCTCAACTGTCTGTTTTACGAAAAAAATGTAAGATTACGATTTTGGAACTCTTTTAAATTTTAACGCTCGCTAGCGCCGAAATCGTTCACCTGAGGAAAAATACTTAAGAAATGTAATTTGTAGGAAATTTGATGTACTTTGTCTTTATGCAGATGAGTTTTTGTCATAAAGTGCGTAGTTTTCGAGTAATACGCAAAAAACGATAAAAGAGTCAAAATCCACTCTTCGGGAACCTCCCCCAAGTTAATGCTGCCACTTTTAACAGACAGACAGTTGGTTTTATTACTCATTTGCAATGTTCTTTTATCCCCAATTGTCAAAAATTTTGTACTTTATGGTTTGGTAAAAGCGTTGATTCAGGAAATTAACTTTCTCCATCAATGGTAAAAGCATTACAGTTTAGCTGCCTCCCGAACTAGAACAGTTTTGTTACTTGTTACACAATTATATAAATAATACTGTTCGAGTAGTAGATAGGTATTAGATTATAATGCAAAATATAAATTTAGCGCGAAATAACGATTATTACCTATTCAATTACAAGATTCCAATTGCTGAAATTACTTGCAAGCTTAGGTACCTACTGCAGTGTCAATGTATCGAAATAATTGGTCGCTGGTGTACTACTATATTCGAGAGTCACGGTGAATAGTTCGTGGTTTCTAGCGATAATAAATTGTGATATTAGGGCTATAATTGCTTTAGCAGTAACAAAAAGTTTAAATTGAAAATTTAATTTCTAATTTAAACATTTTTTAAAATTAATATTTGTTGAAATAACAAAACGCTAAACGAACTTGGGAAAGCCCCTGGAGGCTTACTTTTTCGTATAAAACGGTTTAAATGATGTAATACGAGCTCGGATGCTTTTGGTTTTATTTTAAGTCGGGTGAAATGACGGCTATAAATACCTAAAATTAAGTTGTACTGATGTACTGTTTTTTAAACAGTTTCATGTAGGCCACTACAGTCGGATAAGCCATGCTTTTAGGCTACTAGATACTGCAAGAACGATCCAGCTTTGTTAAAACAAGCAGATCGTGTAGCAGAAAGAACGTACTTAATTAATTTTCGCCCGATCGTGTTTTTTAACGTACTTACAGGCCTTGTTGATCGACTGTGTAAATCAAATTTACAACACCTTCATAGTTTCCATATAGACCAGTAAAAACAATGCTGTTATAAGGTTATAACCTAACTCCGTGCGGTAAGTAAAGTTGGTACTCCTTGCAAAATCACTATTTTGTTGACATTTAAATTTTTGACATTTGCAAAAATTAATTTAAAATTAAAAAAAAAAGTCTGTCTATTATATTTTGATCGGGCGAAAAATAGAATACGATATACGGTTGTTAAGTGCTATAATAACAAAATCTCAAAAATTGAAAAATCTCGACTTCGTCTCGCTTTTTCAAACTCTTTCTCGATTTTGTTATAGTGCACTTACCAACCTTATATCGCAATATACTATAGCGTGTTTTATAATTGCTCGAACAACTGTTCGAGTACTCGAACATCAAAGTTGCGTTTTTTAATGCAGTTCGAACAAATGAGATTGCGTTTTTTAATGACAGATTTCTGCTCGAACAGCCTGTTCGAACATAAACTTGGTGCACCGAGTAGCTAGGTGGTGCGTATAGATTCTGTTCGAACACGGCTACACGGCGCAACATAACCTCAAAATTTAAAATTGCATTTAAAAATAGCAAACTGTCATGACAGATGACAGTTAGTACGCCCAAGCCGTTTTTTAAATCATTAGCGTGTTTTATAATTGCTCGAACAACTGTTCGAGTACTCGAACAAATGAGATCGCGTTTTTAAATGACAGATTTTTGCTCGAACAGCCTGTTCGAACATGAACTTGGTGCACCGAGTAGCTAGATGGTGCGCGCAACATAACCTCAAAATCTAAAATTGTATTTAAAAATAGCAACTTGTCGGAATCAAAGTTCCTGGCGATACTGTCGAAGAACAAAAATATCTAATTGTGTCGGGAGAAACTGGGTCTTTATCGCTTCCAGATATATATATATTGGGATGTTCCGTGCACTTGCATGACAGATGACAGTTAGACGCCCAAACCGTTTTTAAATCACATCTGTTCGAGCAGATTCAAACTTGTTCGAGCAACTCTTACTCGAACAAAGAGTGCAATTATAAAACACGCTAAAATCTGTTCGAGCAAATTTGATCCTGTTCGAGCAGATTCAAACTTGTTCGAGCAACTCTTACTCGAACAAAGAGTGCAATTATAAAACACGCTAAATATGTCTGCAGATTTTATGTAATAAGTGTAGTAAGTTTTTGGTGCATAACAGTGCTCTTTTAATTAGATTATGAGCTAATAGAAGCGCTATGTTTTGGTAATTTCATTAGTTTCTTACTTTTACTTTATTGTAGTCTTCTTTCGAAGCTCAAAATATACCCTTAATAATTGAATTTTAATATTAAGTATTAAAAGACGAGAAAATCGAAGGATAAGTGAAATAAAAAGAAGGACTAAATAGGAATACGTGGACTATACCAACGTATACCTACAACATATAAATAAGAATTTTTCATAGCCTACAAGCCTACCCCAATCTAAAAATCCTAAGGGTGATGTAATATTTATCCTACTTGATCTACAAAAAAAGTAAGCCGGGCTATTTCTAAGCGCCCTGTATGGTACCTGTACAGACGCAATTATTGCTTTTTAACGATGGCATTTCGCCATACCTACTTTAGTTCTCCATTTTACATTTTTTGTATAGATTAATATAATAATTCCTCAAATAGTCATTTCTAAAATTTGTTTTAGATGAAGTAAAAAAAAGAGTAAAATAAAACTGAACTTTTATAGCTAAAATTCCGTACTCGGACTGAATGTCAAATAGGTTCTAAGGAAGCTATATACGCTTTTATAGGCGATTCGCGTATATCTAATCCACTTTAAAGTTATTATTAACCAAAATTGTAGAAAACCATTTTGATAAAAATGATTTTTTTAAATTTATTTAATTTGGACAAATAGTCGACGTAAGTTGACGATAAAAAACCGTTATGCATTTTTTATTAATTGCGTAAAATAAATAATAAACTAAGCAAGTACATACAGGGCGTGTAAGCAAAATCAGGATCATTTCTATAACATTTTTCTAGATATCAATCTAAAATTTTAGGAAACAAAATTATGAATGCTCCATAGATAAATATTTTTGTACCACTGCAGGTCTCATCTTTGGTTAATTGTGGTTTACATCTAATATAGGATGTTTCATTTAAAATATAGGTATTTGGGTGTCTCACTCTGTATATTATTACTCTGTAAATTTAAAAATAATTTTAAATTGCAGACATAAACGCCACAAACAATAATTCATAATATGTAGACATCTTTCAAAACCTCACCGATCCTAGTTACGCAGAAGGGGAAATGAGAAAGCGGTAAAAAGAGACGTGTTTAGGTTTCGGTTTTCTGCGCAGGTCGGTGAGGTTTTGAATCGGGTCTACTTTCATTTTACTCTCATAATAGCTATTGAAGACGGGCACCAAAGTGACTCATTTTGTAGAAGAGTGAATCTCTTTCGAATCAGCTGTCCATAGGACAACGTTAAACTATTAACTGTTGATCAGGCGTTGCAACGTCAACTCGCCAACTAGTAAATTTTGAATTAAAACGTCCGCGATGACGTTAAACTATCACCCAGTTATTCGCGGTAGTTCTCCTCCTTTGAACAAATCGTCCGGAACGACATTATTGTCGCTCCACTCTCGATGATATCGAACAGGTGTTCACACTATCGCATATACCACTCTGTCAAAATTATAAAAATGTACCAGTATCGGAGCGTTATTGGATCCAGATCGGAGCGAAAGCGATAATGCGACTACCCTTATTGTTTCTTGTGTAAGAATATCTTATCGGACCGAGAGCGTATCGATAGTGTAGATCGATCCTTCAATTACCAACAATCGTTTCTCTACGTAGGAGCGTCAAATTAAACGTCCGGGAAGACTGTACCTAAACTATCGCCCATAAAATCGATTTATTAGCTAGACACGGTCAATTCTTCGGAATTCATGGTATACCTCTGCATTTAATTTGAGTGAACATTTTTCTACTACTCGAAAGATTTGAGTTTTAACTGGATCTGACTGCGAGTCTTTACAATTTTCTATTTTATCACATTAACCCAGTTTTTGAGTAAAAATGGGTTCTTTTTTATTATCATTAAAAAGGTTTATTGTAAAAGTTGTACCCCTAGTACAAGATAGTGTTACCCATCGCCGTGTCTAAGTAGAAGAAAAATTAGTCGTTAAATAGAAAAAGTGATTTCGAAAATATTCTGGAACATTATGAAGTATCAGAAACCTCGGAAAGAGTTTTGTCCCTTTCCTCCTACCCTGCCCCTTCAAACAAAGTGTGAAATCTGTGTTTTGTCTTGTTGAGATTGTCCTTTGTCATTAGTTTTATTGTCCCTTTGAATTATTTGTAGAAATTTGTCTTATATTCAGTTTGTGAATTACCCCTGGTCGCTTCTAACGAGGTGAAATTTACTCCGTGTTACTTACTGTCTTAAGTGTATATTAGACTGCCAAGATTTTTAACAAAAAATTATTCTGAACGGTAAAGTTGAACCTGTTTTTGACCGGTTTTTGACTATTATCTTTACATTTATATAAAAATGTACATTGCAATGAGTTCTCTGGGTCGAAGATACGAGAGACTACCAGAATTGAGAATTCGAAATAAAAGAGATAGGATGTGAAGACTTCTTCTTTGACTGAGGAGCCTCATAGTTGAGTTCGGAATCGAAACACGTAATCCAACTTGTGAAGGTTACAAACAAACCGTAGACAGGTGTTTTGGAGTTTCGTAGCTTCGTTATAAGAAACAATGAGTCGACTTTGTTATTTTTTAATCGCGCATTAGCTTTACGATAATTTGGTTCGATTTTCACTTAACAGTAAAATTTAACACGTATCAAAAAATTTGAAGTCGACCTTTCCGTCGAAAACAAATTAAATTACAGTATCCTCAAAAATAAATGATCTGTTTAATGATCGTTGTTTTAGTACTACGGAAGATAACATCACCAAGGATGATAAAACTGAGCACAAAAATTGTATTAGAAAATCGAGAGAGAACTGAGCATTTTGATTAATTTTGTACGATTGATTCATTAAGGTGGCGATACTCTAGAGTGAGAAGTCCTTCGCTCATTTTGAAAAGTAAGCAACTTTAAGAATAACGACGACTGTTATCAAATAGGTACATTAAAATTTATATAGTTAGGCGAATTTATTCCCAATTTCAGAAGGCCCCTGTCCTTATAATAGAAATATAAAAATTCAAAAGCGTTTTACTGGAGCGGTTGGTTCAGGTTCATTATGTTAATTATTCTTTAAAACTAAGTCTTAAAGTGAAGATAAATATAGTATAGAGTACCTACGATATGTATATCTCAGAATTTTCATTTGTTTAACCCTCAAGTACTATCGTGTTTTCAAACCACGTAACTACATTGTGGGGTGTTTCGACACCCCGGTTTTTATAGTCAGTTTTTTTTGGTGATAATGCATATTTTTTGGTAATTTTTTGTTTTAAGGTAATAAAGCAAGTCTTGAGTTTACTATTAACATTGAAAATGGAAGAAAAAAATTGGAATAAAAAAGAAAATTTAAGATTTACGTAAAAGCACCTTTTTTTTAAATTAAAAACATTCAGGGGTATTCTGTATCATAACCTTTAAGGATAGTGGCCAAACTTTTACGTTAAAATAACGTTCTATCTCGTTCTATCACAGCTAAATGAAAAGGATAGAACGTTACTTTAAACGTAAATGTTTGGCCACTATCTTAAAGTTTATGATACAGAATAGGCCTAATTGTTTAAAAATATAATTATAATATATAATGACAGTTCTGGGGGTATTGAGTTTTTTTGGGAGGTGCCTGAAGGTGTGAATTTATTTTTTGAAAAGAAAAACGGCATTATCATCACATAAAAAAATTCTGACAAGCATATTTGTTGACCTTTTTTTAAATTCGTACAGATACGTTTATAGCACACTGGACTCAAAATCTAACTAAGTTTTGTTCATTTACCTTCTAAAAGATGATATGCAATGAATAATTTGAAGTCTCTTGATAATAATTCAACCAAAAATTTGGCAAATTTTCGATTAGAAAAAAAGCGGACTTTTAAAAAATAGTCACATAACTACTATCGTGGGGTGTTTCGACGCCCTATACCTATTGTTTCTCAAAAACTGTAAAAAATAGCGGATCGCGATTTGTGGTAATCTTAAGGCATTGTTTTTGTAGGAGAATAATACATAGAAGCTGAAGATCAAGATCAAGTGGGCTACGTAAACCAAAGACCAAATTTCACAAAGTTCCATGAAATCTAGTTTGTGCACTTTTTGGGCCTGATAATTGCACTCCATTATAACGACACGTTAATCGTTAGTAAAAATGCTTTTTGGCCTTTCAGCGAAAAACAATGTCAAAAGTGTTTAATTGTCGAAGTATAGTATATGTACGCAATAAAAATACATTCAACTGCAATTCGATTTTAAACGAGCCAACAAGAACAATAAAATACCTCAAAGAATTCAGTTGTGAGTCATAATTTTAAAAAATGTGCTTTGTTGGCATTACTCCAATGTTACAGTACGAAATTACGGTAAACTTTCTCTTGTGGATAAGTGTGGCTTTTTTGAAAGCAAATGCCTCAACTTTCATGTCATAAAATTATAATAAAATAATTTTCTTTGTTAAAACAACGTAAAAAGTGGTATTAATACGAGTGGCGAATTCATTAAGGGAATATAGTACTCACTTCCTACTCGATAATTCGATACCACAATACCACTACCCACTACCTCAATTTTCGAATACATCAAAGAGCCTTCTCTTGAAGCTTTCGACAGTTTCACGTATAATGAATTAGTATTATAAGTAGATGCAAACAATAATCAAGGTAATTTAACTTGAGCTTTTATTAACAATACCCTAAAGCTCCAGATATTTCTCTTTGATGAGGTAATCATAAATATTTGTGTATCACAAAACTAAATTTTAGATGTTTGTATAAACTGAGCACCTCTAAATTATTAACGTATATTATAACGTTTAAAAGTTTTGAGTAGCCCTGAAGAATTTATTTAAAAAAAAGGATAAAAATTGATTACTGAAATAAAAGCGGTAAATAATTGACCTAATACTTAATAAAAACAATTTTTTAGTTGAAAAGTAAAGGGTTTGAAGGATGTTCTACTCGCCCACACTCAGAAACCGTTAAAAAGGGACGAGTGGGTGGTATATATAGAAGGATAATGAAGATATCCCAAGAACGATAGCAAATACTTTAGGGTGATTCCACATCAAAGAATCAAAAACGAAATATTTTATTTATTACTAAGAAAATTTTTGAATAGATAATAATATAATGAAGTAATAACTTATTTTTACATTTGATTTTTCCATTTTTACACATACATTTACCCATTTGTAAGGAATGCAGGCTATCTGTAGTACGTGTGTATAATAATTAAAAGTGGACAGAATGGACTTGTTAAGTACGGGGATCTCGCTTATCATAAGAGATAGAAACTTGATTAAATTGGCAAAAATGATCCTTGACTTGACTGAAGTAAAATTAAAAAATAAAAATTCTAAAATCGTTATATGAAAAGATATTTAAAAACTGAAGAGACTTTTTACAGGAAACCTTGTCCGTTCTTTCAGACGAAGGTGAATTTTAATTATAATTCTTAGTTTATTGTATATCGAATATCGAAACCAACTTTTGTTTTTCATATGGGGGCCATTTAAAAATTTCAATTCCAATTTCAAGATTTCGAAAATGTATTTTGTTTTGTGTTTTTTTACTTACCTCCACATTTCAGAAACGTTATGGACGGGGGAAAATTTGTTTTTTTGAATTAATTTAGGCATAAGTTAGGGATCATTTTTGTACATTTAACCAAGTCTCTATCTCTTATAATTATAAGCGATGTTACGAGTTGATTTAAAAAAATAATGTAATTAAGTAATTTTAAATTTGCAGTCAAATTTTAGTTGTTAGTCGAGACACTTTTAATAAATTTAATAGCGATAATTGTGGCGGTGATAAGTTAATTCTTTTTAATTCAAAATTTCGTCGAGTAAGCACGTGTATTATTATTAATATTAATTAATAAAAATTACGCTAAAGCGGATTTGAAAGAAATTATTGAATTTAAATTGTGCAAAAAGCCCTTCCGACATCTTAGGTATGTTATCGCATTTTATTAACCTCGTGGTAATTTGTAAATTGCATTTACGGCTTTATTTTTATTACACTTCGTTATTGGGATTTTTCGTTATATCGTGGTTTTGAATTTTTGGAACTTTAACATAATACTTGGGTTTGGAAATCAACTCGTAACAACTACATCGAGACATCGCAACTGGTTAAGTGCCATTTACATAGACAGTAGTCTAATCGTTCTAGTAAGAGCAAGAATCGTCTAGAAGCTTGAATAGGGTTTTTTCAATGTGCCCGTTTACAATGAAGTATAGTTGGCAAGGTCGTTGCTAACAATGGTCAGAAAGTTTGTAATGTTTAAACTTCTAGACCACTTTCCTTAGTAAATCGGCACCAGCCAATCATAGAAGCGCATCTCTCCCCCGCGGCCCAGCTATTTGAAATTTAAACAAAGATTTGACAAAATAGTTGCTTTGATTTTATTTCTTCATTTTGGTTTTCGGTAGTACTATTTTAATCTCATCGTTCAAGTATAAGAAAAAAAATAGGAAAAAAAAATAAGAAAAAAAATGATTACCACTAAAATCTATGTAAATGGTTTTACGCCACGTTGCTCACTTGGCGAGTTCTAGACCAGCAAACTACACCATCAATCTGCACTAAGTTCTATGTAAATGGGGCTTTAGAGAAATTCCAAGAGGCTGGAATTCTGGTCATCGTGTGGTAAGAAACTTCAACCACTAACGTTTATTTTAAGGTTTCCCTGTATTTTAAGAGAGCTCTTTTAGTGTACATTTAGGGAAAGACCTTTGTGTGTGAATGGGTTTTACTGTAGGTTGGATTAGGTTCCAAGGGAGGAATCTCTCCAGTTGTATATTCGTCATTTCGTTACATAATTTATTTACAAATTTTGCTTGGATTTGTTAATCAATAAGCCAGCGATATTAAATTTATACCTTGAGTTAAATTTTTTTTAATTTATATTTTGTTTTTTTAAATTTCCAATCGTAATAGCGAGATCCCTGTACTTAACACGTTTAAAAATACTTCATGGATAATGATGATCTATGATAAATGAAAAGTGATAACTGATAACCCTAAACGCTTTAACCGATCGATTTAAAATGTTTGGCACGACGGTTCATCATAATTACCGTATCTGGACATTCATTTGTGACCGATACTAGCACGATTTATTAACTTGTTGCTTGAAAACTAGAAAAAGTTTCCATAAATCTGTTTTAATGTACCCAAACAGTTTAGAATAACTTTCACATCCTCTACATTTATCCGAAGATTAAACACTACATTATTGATGATATGTTCATTATTGAAACATATCGCGTATGTATATCATGCCTCGGGCTCTCCTCGGGGGGCGCCAAATAGTCCCCAAGACACAAGATCTTTCAGAACATTTCAATTTTCTGGGAAATGTAAAATGTGACAAAATATTGTTAAATTAAATACGCAATTAATCAAAATTCATACATTTTATACTTCATTTTAAGCCGTTTGACCTTAAAAACTCAAAAATTTGCTGCTGTGGCCCGCTATTTGATGCGCCAGTTATGCACGCTACGCCACTGTTTACACCTAATTACCAAACTATAGGATGAGTTCAGAAGAGAGGAAGAGAAGAACTTTTGGATATCTAATAAAATGGTTATCAAGGAGAGATACTCTAAGAGAACATCTAAGAGATTGTAGTTTCATAATCCCACCTGGTTCCCTTAGTTTTCAACTTAATTAAAGGGTGCATCCATCAAGGATCAAGGAGAGAGCTCAAAGCAATCGTATAATTCAAGCCACGTGAAATTCTCTAAAAGCAAAGTTGTAATACTCGTTGTTTACAAATGTGTTCACCGTTCACATTGACCGAGTATCATAAGCTTCGTTCAGACTATAGCTGCAACGTGCAACGCGCGCTTCCTTTGATAAAATCGACAAATTGGCGGTTTTTAGAGCGAACATCAAAGGTGCCAATGTTGCACGTTGCAGCTGTAGTCTGATGGTCGTAACTTGAAAGAGTGAAGTGAGACGAAATGTGGGGGCTGCTTGCTACTCGGTCGTGTTAATAGACGACGCTTCTATCCACTCTCTCGGCTGTTTGGATCTCCGCTTTTCACTCGGCGGATCACTAGACCGAGCAGACTGTTTGTAGGTGTAGGTGTAGGGTGTAGGGTTCACACTGGTACTCGTTAGGTGTAAACTAGGCACAAATAACAGTATTTTTAGAAAAATAAATTATTTAACTATTATAAACTAGACCCTAACATTTTTTAAATTGGTGACGTCATTACTAAAAAGCAAATGAACATCGGAAAATGATTTTGACAATGTGTATTTTTCAAAAATAAAATAAACGTTTGTAAGGCCGAAAACCGGTAGCCTCAACTCTTCCTCCCTGGGGCGTTGCTCAGTCGGTTGAGGGGTAGGTTCGACGTCGAAATAAAATGTACACACATACCACAAAAGGAAAAATGCTTTATTCTGTTAAGAAATTACCACCAAATAATACATTAAGAGAATTCAAAATATTAATATTTAATACAGTTCAAATTTTAATTAATTCGCTAACAAAATCTTCTAGAGGGAAAAAACAGAGTTAAATTATGTACAGGGGCAGGGACCGGGACTAGGTGAAGGGTAAGGGGGAAGGCGGCTATAGGGCACTACGACGGCCCTTGCGGACCACTACAGCACAGTAGCCACACGGAAGCGAGGGGGGAGCGGCTATAAGGCACTACGACGGCCCTTGCGGACCACCACAGCACAGTAGCCACTCGGAAACGGGGGGTATTTGGTTGTCACACTGGTGTAAGACGAGACTCCACACAATTTACACGAAATGACTGCTAGGGGACTGCCATCGAACTTCCAGGAACTACCAAGACTGCCAGGAACTTCCGTCGCGCGGCTATTTATTAATTGTTCCCCTTCCTGGGAAACAACCAATCACAGCGCTAGTTGAGCTCGAAATAGTGGAATTAATATTGGCGGTCGAATTATCATCCGCTAATGAATTATAATTATAAAAAGGCAATTAGTGGCCTTTGGGGAAAATGGGGACGCAGGAAAAATGCGCTGTGAAAAGGACATTCGAATGATGTAAGTCTCGTCGAGATCAGGGAAAATTTGGGGACGCAAAAGGAATAAAAAGTAAATTCAGGGCCAGTAATTAATAAAATTAATTATGGACCATCAGGGAATTTCAAGGGAAGATTAGGGGAGCAAAAGAAATGGGGGGCGAATTTGAGAATTTAATTTTTAGAGAAAATTAATTCAAAGTTTTTAATTATTAAATTCTGTATAGGAAGATCGAACGTGAAAATGATTGACCTCGCGCGCCTTGAACGAACGTACGCTAGATAACGGTCAGGTGTCGGTCTAATTTAACAATTGTTAATTTTTGTTAATAATTAACAACAGGGAAAATGAACAAGGGAGTAATATTGGGTCGTGGTTTAGGGGTAGTAAGTTGACAACCAAAACGGATGCGGATTTGGGCAAGCTTAGAGCTAGAATCTTGGGATTCATATCACTCTGAGCTGTATAAAAAATCCACATCGTTACACGTTTTCAAGATTTGGGTAGACAACATTTATTTCAGTTTTCTTTCGTATGTTTCTCTTACTTTTTACGCGCATTGTAAAATAAAAAACTAACTATTTATAGGTAGAATCGTATATTCGGATAGTAATCTGATGCCAATATTTTTTATTGACATTTATAAACATCCCCTAGCCTTCTCGATTATTCTGATTGTGATGAGTGATGACTGATGACTCCTGATACTTCTACAAAAAACATTTTTTCATATCCTGTTTATAATGTGTAGGTATTACGTTTTGTTTTATCTATGTACCTATTGTTGATTAATGTTTCACCAATGTCAATAATTTCGATGATTAAATTATTAATTGTTTTTAAAAGACTTAAATTAGCAGAACAATATCGAGAGTAAAGATAAGCTTCAAGGTTTTGACGTGCTCTACTTATTTTTTATGTAAATTATATATGTTTAGTTTCACATAATAAAAAAGGACATGAATTTCTACAATAGCCAATAAGATTTTATCGATACTGAACCTTTTGTTAAGAACAATTGACCTAACGACGTTGCATGTTTTCAATAAAGTGTACATTTCGCGACCTACAGAAGTAGTTTTTGTATTTTGTTTTAGTGACGAAAACAATCGCTCGCTGCTTCCTTTTCAAATATCAATGAAAATAATTTTCCGATATTGTATTAGAAAAACCACTGTTGTGTGGAGATGAAATTAATGTATTGTATGACTTGGCTTCTCCAATCTAGGCACTAAGTGATCGTTCACGATCCGTGATACTATAAAAGAATGTAAATTTCTACTTCAAGAGTCAATAATGGTAAATATTGAATTTTATCACGTTCAAATAAAATATTTTTTCGTAAATCGAATAATTCTCAAGTTTTCTCACACGCGTCATTCTTATATTTAAAATTGCTTTAGAATTTATTGTTCTTTTTTAAAGAAAAATGAATGTAACGTAGCCTAGTCAATACGTCTTTTTGCGGACGGAAGTGGAACTACATACAGTAAATCTTAAATAGCACGTTTTCTATCAATTTTCGCGGACACTTCAATTTTGTTACTCAAAAGCATGATTGATTTTACACTAGGATTTTTTGTTTTTCAACAATAGCGTCATTGAGTTTATGGCAAATATTGACTTTGACCCTGATCATCCGATGAGTGACAAAAGTAAGCTCTTTCTCCGAATGCGGTTATTATGCAACGCTGACCTTAGTCGGTTATGACTAAGGACAATGACTCTAATAGAGCACTATAAGGAAACAGAAGAAAACTCTTGAGAAATTGTGGTCTTTTAGTAAAAAATCTTGGCCAACAGACAAGTTTATCGAAAACCGAGAAAATATTTTGCAAACAATATTGATAACTTGGTGAGATCAATTTTGGATAGATAGTCTGTCCCACAGAACGTGGACTGTCTGCTATCTATGTTATTAGTCGAGGCTGAAATAACTAACCTCACAGACGCCTCACTCTGTACAGACCCCTTTTAAAAGTCCGAGTTAAATTTAAAGGCATTACTCGTTACTACATTGGGAATGTTTAAGTTATTCGCCAATATTTCAGTCAGCTTGCGAGAAAGTATGTGCTAAACAAAAGGGAACGAGATTATTAGGATCTGAAGATTATTATAATTAGGGGGTATAAATCCCTAAAGTTAACCCTAATACCGTGCTATAAAACTTAATTTGATAGCCTTCATTTAGCTTCGGAAACGGGTCTATAGGGGACTGTAGTTTAAAGTACAAGATCTTAAAGGTTTAAAGACTTTTTTTTTATGTATTGCGCAAGTTCTCAAGAGACGCACATCATTAGTTTTATTAAATTTACCTACTTGCGTCACATTTAAAATTGTTTCACACAGTAGACACCGATAGTAGGTAGGTACTTCTACACAAGAGATTCGTGCCCGTGCAACCTGGCATAGTGTCGATCCTCTTCAACCAAAAGAAGCTCACTAATTGAAAAGATCGGTCAAAGTAACTTTTTTAACTAAAAAATATATTATATGGTGGATCTGTAACTGTAAAGTGAAGATGTAGCTACATCATTGGATGTTGAAATAAATGTAATTTTAGTAAATAATGTCAATCTGTCAAAAGAAATTGACTCCACGAGACGATTTAGAAGATTTTTAATCAACGTCTAATTATAGCTCGTTCTTTGGTAAATTATGTTTGACAATCACTTAAACTATTCCCTAAAGTTTTGTTAATGATGCTTGTTGAAACTGAACTGTGAGTCGAGTCGTGCTGCGATGAAACGTCGCGATGTCATAAGCATCAGCTATTTTGAGTTGATGTCAAATTAATAAATTTTGCTGACAATTTGAATAAATAACTCGATGACATGTATCGAAAGTGAATATACTTTATATAGTGAATCCTGTATAGTAGTACGGAACTCAAAAAAGTCAATAATTTATTGTTGACAGGAAAATCGATATTGGCACATTATTCTATCTTACGCAGTAGTTCCATTTACCTTCGCCAAGTTTACACAAATTCAATTACTAGAAATGCGTTTTGCCGAATAGTATAACTTTTTAATTGTCTTAGCGAGGAAATATCAATCTTCCAATTATAATTTCTAAACATTAATTGACCATTCATATTTGATTCTATTATGGATAATTTGTATATTAACTAACCTATAAATAGCAATCAATTAGAATGTATATCGCTTAGTATACTCAGTGTGTATAATAGCCCAGTCAAATAAGACAAATTGAGGGAAAAAACTCCAAGAGTTTTGAAAATTGGTATGGTTGTTCGTTGGAACCTGCAGTTCGACATACTAAAAGTCGCTTATATCTACGTTACTATCAACCCTACGGAAAATTTATTTCTATACAAAATTAAATTATACAAAATTTTCTTCAAAAAAGGTCCTATTCATTTTTCTCGTGCTGAGCAAAAACGTAGAGGCACGACAAAGACCTCAGTTGACATTGATTTTAGCGACAATATGACTGTGAACGTTCAGCCACAAAGTTGCTTTGTTGTTGAGATGATGCTCTGTCAAGTCTACATCGCACAATGATAGTATCGGCGACCCCCTCAGCTGTTGTTGTTTCATTATCTTTCCTATTCATTTCTGAGACCGCATAAATGAACTTAAATCTTGTTTCTCTCATTAGCGACAGCTTCTTATGCGCAACTTATAGGTACGATAAAGATTTCCTATATCACATAGTTAAAGTTTTTTTTAAATGCTTTATCGTACCTCAAAGTGGCGAATAAGAAGCTTCTGAAGTTTCATAGCGCGCTCACTAATTTTACAATTTTGAACAAAAGTGTTCTTTAACATCTTCTGAAAAGGCCAAAACGAAACTTGGTACAACTTTTGCTTTCAGAAATCTGTAATTCTATCTTTATTCTACCTCATGCAGTGCTGGATTATTCACATGAGTTGCTAGCTTTGGTGGTTGATTCCTTGCATGAAACTCACCAGTCTTACTCCGCAGTTAATACAGCGTCATCCCCAGTAAACGAAATCACTGTAACCTCTTCTCCGCTCTATATCTCGAAAAGGGTTGACTTATGGAAAAAATTCGTCAAACCAATCTTGTAGCTAATAATGTTTTCTATAACTTTCATAATAACCTTGCAATCTATAGGAGGCGACTTTTTTGCAAAAAACGAGAAAAAGTCAATTTTAAACCGCTACCGCTCGACTCCACCTTCCGGGACATTTAGTATGTTGTACTGTATGTTCCAAAGAACGACCTTACCAATTTTCAAAAATTTTGGATTTTTTCCCTCAAACGCCATTTGTCTAATTTGACTGAACTATAAAAAATACGGAACAAATTGAATACGTATCTTAGAAAATGTTTATGCTTCTTCGTTGGTTTGTACGTTTGTAATGCCATCCATGTTTGAAGTTGAGTGATTATTTCATCAAATTTTTTTAAATTAAACAATAAATGTAGTATGATAGCCCCTTTCATTTCTGGACAGGGCTTCAATGAAATGAATTGTCAGTAGAGTCATGGCTGCCTAGACGAACAATAAATTAAATTTACTAGTCGTGTGTTTTTGAGAGCGTATACCATCACTCAAAGCAAAAACTTTTGTAAGCTCATACCTGAAAATTAAATTTAAAGTAAATTTACCGCATTGTGATTATGAGAACAAAATTTCTTTTTTTTATATTATAATCAATCACGTTTGGGTTTTGGGTTAGTGAAAATTATCCCTAAATCCGAGAGCGGAGCATGCATAGTTTTGATCGATGACTGCTACATACAACACTCAAAACAATTGTTTCAATTAAAAATTCATTGGAGGTATTATGATGAATTAAAATAGAATCTTCATACCTTTAATAATATAATAGCGTAATCTTGACAAGATGAAACAAAAGAGCTTCAGTTAGTAAATCAAGTTTAAATGACTTAAAACAACGAATTTTTCGAAGCTTATCGCGCGTTTGAATACAGTGCTGATATTCTATTGGTCGGTGTACGTCGTTGTTGGCACCGTGCACTTGTTTGTTAATAATGACCTAAGCACTAAAGTCGACTCTGCAAATTTGATAAACCTAAAAGTCTCAATTTCAAAATAATGAACTTATTTTCAATTGCTTTATAATGATAAATCAATTTTATAATTCAATAAAAATCCTCGACGTCATTAAGAAACTCAAAAGAATTTTAAAGTATTTTTATAGTATTAAAGATACATTTTTCATTTGTTCTATTATTCATTGATTTTATTAGCTTTTAACGATTGAAAAATAGCGCTTTTACTTCAAACGGGTAAATGCTTTAAACCACAAAATGCATTTACTTTGCACATAAAAATTCTATATAAAATTGCGGGATCTAAAAATGTTTTCCGTCAATTTAATTGAAGAACTTAAAGTACCTACGTACCTTTTCCATTATTAACCTACATTTTAAAAATCAAAGTTAACTTTGTCTAAAAATAATTTTATGCCATTACAGTTTCCAACTATTTTCAACTTTTACGAGCAAAGTAGAGAAAACAAAAATCGAAAATTTTAATTTCAAGTTAAAATTGACAGCTTTAATTTACATAGGTAGTACTACCTATAAAAGTTTGACTTTGACGCGTTAATTTTACAGTTAATTAATTAAGTACGAGATACGAAAAGTTAGAGTGAGCAAACTGTTTGGAACGCAAGAACTTATTCTAGACAAAGAAACTTATTTCGGAAGATACCATGTTGTGTGAAAATTTTTGACTTTTTGTAAAATGGAAATAAACGACTTTTGTTGGTGCCAATGTTTTATTTGGAGCTCCAGTTCGTAGTTATTGCACTTCTTACGTTTTTCTAACAATCGTCAAAACTTTCTTATTTAAAGAACTATTGAAAATTCAGAAGATTTTTTTAATTATCTTACGATTTTCTAAAATATTTGAATGTCTGGATAATTTAGGGAGCTACTTAGGCCACTTAATCGGGCCTATTGTACTTCCTCTAAGTGGACTCCCCTTGTAACGATGTGGATTTTTTATACGGCTCAGAGTTAAATGAATCCCAAGATTAAAGCTCTGAGCTGCCCCGAATCCGCATCGTTTCCCTTTTCTTTTCTTTTATTTGGCTTGTTACTGCATTCCCCCTTGTCCCTGATTTTGTTCGTACTTTGAATTTCGTCCTTTGGGCCTTCAGCCACTTTTTTTTCATTTGTTAATTTTCCTCATTCTTACCGTAACTTACTCTTAATTATTGAAATCGACCGACACCTGACCGTTATCTAGCGTACGTTCGTCGCATCGTACCGAGGTCACGAATTTTAACGCGTTTACAATAATTTAAAATAACAACCATTGAAATTATTTACCCCGAAGTTCGGTTAGTATATTTTTCCCCGATCACGGCGAGACTTACACCAATCGAAAGCCGATTTAACAGCGCCTTTTCCCTGCATTATCATTTTCCCACAGGCCAGTAATTTAACTTCTATAATTAATATAATTAATTAGCGTTTGATAATCCGACCGCCAATATGATTCCCACCACGTCAGTCTCAACGAGCGCTGTGGTTGGTTTTTTCCCTGGAAGTGGAAAAATTAATAAATAGCAGTGACACCAAAGTAGAGGGGTCTTTTATCGTCAACCGCCTTTTTGTCGTCAACCATCTTCTTCGTCAAGCGTATTCTGTCAGTGACCAAGTTGTGTGTTAAGTCTGCTCCGCGATTTTTGGGGTCATCTCGGTGACAGAACCGTCCACTCAACTTCCGTGTGGCTACTGTTTTGTGGTGGTCCGCAAGGGCCGTCGTAGAGCCATATAGCCGCCCCCCTCACCTCCGTGTGGCTACTGTTCTGTGGTGGTCCGCAAGTGCCGTCGTGGAGCCATATAGCCGCCCCCCTCACTTCCGTGTGGCTACTGTTTTGTGATGGTCCGCAAGGGCCGTCGTAGAGCCATATAGCCGCCCCCCTCACTTCCGTGTGGCTACTGTTTTGTGGTGGTCCGCAAAGGCCGTCGTAGAGCCATATAGCCCCCCCCCCTCACCTCCGTGTGGCTACTGTTTTGTGGTGGTCCGCAAGGGTTGTCGTGGAGCCATATAGCCGCCCCCCTCACCTTCGTGTGGCTACTGTTCTGTGGTGGTCCGCAAGGGCCGTCGTAGAGCCATATAGCCGCCCCCTTCCCCCCTTCATCTGGTCCAGGTCCCTGACCCTCTATATAATTATCCCTGCTCGCTTTGCGAAATCTTTTGCTAATTATTTACTTAATTAAGAACCAATTGTATATAAAACTATAATTTGAATTCTTTTGATTTGTTATTTGTGGTCAGAATAAAACATTTTTAATTTGTGGTAATTGTGTGTACTTTATTTCGACACTGAACCTACCCCTCAATCGACTGAGCAACGCCCAAGGGAAGAAAAGGTGAGGCTACCGGTTTTCGGTCCTACACCCGTGCCCATCAGACGTCGAACCATCCTACTTGTAGGATGAACTCCAGGATTTTGACGGGAGGGGTGGTGCTTACTCTGGTCATGTCGAGCCATAAGTCATAAGTCCGGGCTGGTCAGTGACAAAGCCATGTTTAACCGTTTCGTCTTCTAGTTTGCATCTACGACATATGGGATTACTTACCAAGCCTAGTGTATGGAGACGTTTGGTGAGTATCCCTGCAATTATTCGTAGATTAGTTCGGGACAGCTGTAGACAATATTTTGCCAGTTTTTTAGAAGGATCCGGTATGGCTCTTTTGCTTTGACGACACCTTACGTTACTTGTCCATTTTTTAGGCTGCAATAATTGTTGGGTATTATTTTTAAAGAGGGTATTAACAGTGGTTACGACTGGTTTGCTGATTGACTCAGGGTCACGGGGAAGGCTGTTTGAACCTTTTTTGACCAGTTCGTCTGCTGTTTATCGTTATCATTATTTCCTTGATGTCCTTTGACCCAGCAGAGTATAAGAACATTGTCTTTGGATACCTGATTCAGCAGCTCTATGCTATGGGAAATGTCTAAATTTAATTTACCGATGTACTTAGTATTTGCACCCTGTATGTTATGGTATAGGTTATAGGAACCAAGTTCCTGTGTGTTTGATTGTGTATCGATGCCTCTCACTCAATTTTATAATTTTCACCCCTTTGTAATAAATTGAACAATTTTGCATTTTTCAGTTACATGTCATAACCCGCCATACGTAAGCATGGTTATGGACAGATTTTCGTTATTTTCGTATTATCATGGTTATATTCATGGCGTTATAATAACACCAAAGTAGGCTCTTTACATTATAATAACAATGTGTTTTCCACTAGAGGAACTAAATGCCAGATTTATTGAGATCTCAGAAGGCGCTAGTTATCAATGTTAGTTAAAGTTGTTCAGTAATTCACTACTGACTAATGCGCTGCAAATAATATCCGTACCTAATCTACTAAATATGTTAATTTTCTATTAAGAAACGCGTAGTTTGAATTAGAATTCTGACTCCGTACTATTGAAAGCTATACAAAATTAGGCAGGACATTCATGACGAACATAACCTATAGACAGATGCGTTACTTATGAATATTCGATAAATAATTTCATGATACTGTAATGGTAATTAGTGACAATCGGTAATCTGTGCATTGTGTCTGAAGCGGAAAAGTAGAAAGACGCCCTTCTTTTGTGTGAGCCGGTAATAAATAATTAGCAGCTTTGACCAGACCGACGATTAAGAATGATTTGTCTAAATCCAACTGTAATCTTTAACAAAAGATTTCTTTAATTATTATTACATCAACTAACCAGATAGCGCCTGTTTTGCACAGTGCGGGTGGACCAACACCCGCACTTTGGTCTTGTAAATAATATGAATGGTTGAAAGTTAACTTCACTTGACTCCCTTCTTCCTCTGGATCGATAACACTCACTTAAAAATTTTCTTTTTATAATTTGGCTTTTTTACTAAGCAACAGTACGAGAATCGGAAATGTACATTCCCGAACTGTTTTGCAACTCTTTGTCAAAACTGATACATCGGAAAGGTGCATTTCCATCGTCCGGAAATGTCGCATGTAGCACTTTCCGTAATCGTTATACGCAATATACTGTAGTACAACTTTTTGTCCAACTCTTCTACGCTAATAAAGTAATTAATTCAAGCAATGCATGCGTTCCGACTTGCGAATCTAATAATAACGTTGATGTACTGAAACAACAGTGGAACTGAAAAGTAAACTATAACGCGTATTTATGGATTTTGAAGTGTTTTAAGATAACTAATTATAAATTTCTCGATTTTTGCGTCTAATTAGCGCCTAAAAAATCGAGTGGAAGCTTTCCCACATTGAGGCCATTGGACTATTCCAATAACGTCGTATCTATTATAACAAAATATAATAACTTCTCGCTTCTAATAACTATTTAATAAGAAAAGTTAAATTATGAACTTTATCCTGGGGAAATGGTTAATATAATAAATGTTATAATCGGATAATCTCGTTGCCAGTTTCTTTCTTGAGCTTGAAAAATGTATTAATTTGGCATGATACAATATATTTTTCTTAATTTGAGCCCTAATTGCTTTCTTTTGTTAAAAATGCTTCTTGCAGTGTCGTTGGCGGTCCAGGCGCATTTCTAGATATACTGTTTCTTCGGGTTAGGGAATTAGTTCATCATTTAATTTCACTGATGGAGGATATGTTTTTGTACGTGTGGTAAACGGCACAAGAAAGGATTAGTTTAATTTGCTTGTATCCTACATTTTTATTCATTTTTGTATACAGGGTGATTCCAAAATGGCGGATAAGCTCTCCAGTACGTTATAGGGGACAGTTATTTGAACTAAAGAAAAATTATTTAAAAAATCTATCTGCTATATTTTTGTAGTTATTAAAAAAGAAGTAAAGTGTAGATTTGGCAACATGATACTGATGTTAATAATCAATGACAGATAAAAACATAAGTGACATAAGTCATCATAAGAGTAGTTTCGAAACAGCGTTGCCACATACTTTTTTTAACAACTTGATACAGAAATTTCGATATGCAAAATTAATTTTACAGGATAATAAGGTGTTATAGGAGCACTTGTTTTTGCCCAATAATTAAAAAACGCGTAAATTCGGAGTTGAGTTCTCAACTTAACTTCTTCATTTCTCTACAAATTAGCGACTAGTAATTTTTTTTACTTCAATTATTATCCCCTACAGCGTACTGGAGAGCTTATCCGCCATTTTGGAATCACCCTATATACTATTCAGATTATCTTGCAGTAGGTGCGATGCAGTGGATGGGGGTTTATGTGCTTTATAAGGCGGTAGTTGTTCCGGCAGTTATGGGTAAAAGGCCGCTTCCTTGTGGGCCTCTGACATTATGCTGAGTAGTTCCGCCGTTCGGTCGTTCCGTCTTGATATTTAACCAAGAAGTGTCTGTCTTCGAAGTAAGATTTAAGTAACGTTTTTCTATTTCGGTACTTTAATCCACTCCTTAACGTACTGTTTTGGTCTCAGTCTTAACAGTACGTTAAGAAGCTCTCTTAACGTACTGTGTCTGGGGGATTTTCTTCTGCTAAGTTTGCGTCAAGTTGCACTGACGTTTACAAATGTCAAATATCATTTATTAAAATGTTTATTTTTAGAGCTTATTAGAATTGAAATGTAATAAAGAATAATGTTTTGACATAGTTCATTCATTTTTATTTGTTAAAATTTAAATTATACAGACAGGAGTAGGTGCATTATTTAAATTTAAAAAAATAAACTTGCGACATCTATGAATCATTGAACGAAAGATGGCGACATTTCAGTCAGTGCCACCACAATTATTATAAAAAGAAAATCTCCATGATGTTAATTATTTAAATATTTTAACAAATCATTTTATTAAAATGTGAAATAGAAAAAATAGTATAAATTACACGTTTCATAAGCCTTGTTAAGTACTCGTCCTTTTTAAAACTTGGACTCGTACGTTAACAAGGTGCCTTATGAAACTTGTACTTTAATATACAATTAAAAGTTAATAGGCAACGTTTTTCGTAACTTGTATAATATCCCATGCTAAACCTTATCGAAAGCTTGCGTTGCGTCTAGAAACACCGCTGATCAATACCTGTTGTCTCCGAAATGATTGTATATAGTGCTGGTGATCCTGTGTACTTGTTGTATCACCCCAATTGGTGATATGGCATAAGCTCGTTCTTAGAATGTGATTGAAAAATTGTGTTAGAAATGTCCAGGCCCTCTCCGGTAGCTCACGAAGGACTCGTACCCGGGCGCCTATTTTGGGTTACCTTCGTAGAAGAGTGTCTTTATTACCTCACTCGTGTTAAATTTTTTGATGATTCCAGTTGGTAAGTTTAATTGAGTATAGGTCTCGTACTTTACTGTTTATTCTTCGTCCGTTTTCAATGCGTACGAATGGAATGGAAACTTGAGGCTATTGTTTCGGCTTCTTCGTGTCCTTCCAGAGTGAGTAATCTGTAGCGTCAGTATACAGGACTTAGTTTATTTAGTTGTTGCAGCTCAGCATTTTTTCTACAGTTAGCATAAGTTTTAAACTTTTAGCTCTGGCGATCTGTTCACTTGCCACAGTTTCCTAATGGGCCTCTTTTCATCTAACTTTACTCTAACAGCTACAGAGCCGCGTTTCTAGTTTTCTTTTACTATGCCGTTTGGTGCTGTGCTGTGCGCAAATATTAAAGTGATACAGAGGTGTTTAGAGTGTTTCCGACGCACCATCGAAAGTAATTCAGTTGCTCTTCCTTTTGCCTGACAAAAAATCATTTATAGAATATTTAAGCTAAAAACTAATTACACGCAACTATAATTCGTATACTGTTTTTTTAAATAATTAATTCTAGGTACACTTTGTTGTTCATAATGTACATGATATCATACAAAATACCTATAACTTTGTTATTACGAAATCTGGTGCAATTACAGGAATTATTCAAATCAGTAGCATGAGAGAGAATTCCTTTTTAATGAATAAACTCATAAACGCGACTTGAATAAAGCTCGGTGTGGCGAAGTTCCAATACTCAAATAAACTGAAAACCTTGAAATCTGAACTACTAACTACTAATACCTAATAGTATTATGAAATAAAACTAATAACACAATAATATATAGTTTTTTAGGGTTGCACTGATTACAAATAAACTCAGGTGCCTAATTCGAGAATTTGGAATACAATTTTAATTAATCGACCCCTCTGAGTTTTGATACTTTAGATACTTGGTAAGACTTTGCATATTATCTGAAATACTTTTTGCTCGCCCGTACACAATTTAAGAAAAACAATCCCATTTAAGCGACTTTTTGCAAAACTAATTAAAAGTTGTCGTTGATGCTTTGTTCGACCCACGTTATGCAAATCTTAAATCATCATCAATAAGAATGTAAATTTTCCTTTCTTAAGTTCTAATATGAAGTATTTAGAAAATAATAAATGATAGTGTAAAATCGTGTACGTACACTATTCTTAACTTACAAGAAAAAGTCACTTATAGAATTGGATTTAGCGACGATCCCAAAGCCCAAAATTAAATTTAAAATCTTTCATTGCTTGCTTTCACCTTTCAACATTCCAAATCTTGTAATATTACTCTCATTAAACAACGGATAACTTAATCGCTTCTCGAAATTATGGAAAGTATATAAACTGCTTAATACATTTAGAAGGCAATTCTAATAAATTCTTCTCAAATTCACCTTCCTTCTTTCATTTCCGTTTTTATATTATGTATTTCGTAGGCTGGAATTTTACGTTGATTTATTCTTGATAAGTCGAAATTTATTCGTATTACGTTTCTGTAAAAATAATTATTCATTTCAAATAATAGACGAAGAACTTTACTGGTGTAAAGTTATTAATAATGAACTTTACAATTCAATCTATCTCTCGAGAACAATATGGGAGATTCGGCGTTGTAAATAAACTCATTTTCCTAGAGTTTCGCGAGACCAGCAATGGAAATGGTGTAAAAAAATTATATTTTCCAGCGATGAAGGCTCCGTAAAAGGTGGCCTCATTCCAAAATCCTAGAGGACGCTACACTAAATGACTGTGGGGAAGAGGACGAATCTTCCCGATACATTTTTGCAGATGCCCGTCTACCTCGGGTTCTGCTTATCTGGAGCCGGTAAGCATACCAAGGATCTACCCGGACAGGCTAGTAGGCTAGTGACCTTCTTCAAGGAAAAATAGACCAAATTGTATTTATCAAAAAAGGATTACCTGAACGTAATATACGGACGGACACATCTAAATTAACCCTAAAGCTACCGTACGGGGTACCCGGGTACTTTTTTGAGTTTAAAAGCCTATAACTTTTTTTATTTTAAAGGAATATTATTGAGACTCTTTGACATCCTGTAAAATTTAATTCTTTATACGAAAATATTAGAGGGGCACAAAAAAATTAAGTGAGATGGGATATTTTTGTAATTTAATAACTTACACCTTAAGCCTACCGCATGGGGTACCCGGGTACCTCGCTGTTATTTGCTTGTATTTCATGGGGAATCAATCAATTAAAAGTAGAAGTATTCAAATTATCCATTTATATTACACATTTTTATATTATAAATAATTATTATTATTATAAACAATAATTATTACTAATTAGAAATCGCAAAAAAAGTTAGTGATGAACTTTTGTACTTGCACAATCGTTAGATCTAATGGAAGTCGGTGAGATATGCCCATCACAGACAAAATTTTTACAACTCTCTCATCTCTTCCTCGTTTTCCTGTTTGGCATCTTTTCACTATTCTTCCAAATTATGCAACAACCAATTACCCTCAGTCGTTCAGTTTTATCCCGTTCTTGAACGTTTATTGGTGGCTGTGGTTTTGTAATGCTTACTTTGACGCCAAGAAATGATAACAATGCAATTTTTATCAAAATAAAATTGAATAATCAATCCTTTAGTTCCCTAGTTCATAATCCTTAATCCATAATCCCTAGTTTAGTTAGTATAGATCCTATATACTTCGATCTAGTATGGATGGCATACAAAGAGTTTTTCCTAAATCTTTTAAAATTTCCCTACATCGATTTGATTTTGAAGGCAGCTAATAGGGTAATTTTCAACAAAAATTATTTCTATGATTTTGGACACGGATTATTTGGAAAGATGTTGCAGTACAAAATAAAAACAAACCCTGTTGTAAATGTCCACGACGCTATGCCCACAGAAAGCGCATGCTATCTTCACAAAACAGCTTTACTTTTGAGACGCAAATAGTCATTTGCTGGTTATAAATAAATTTTGGATTAGGTAAAAAGGCGTGGGAAACTAACAATTGTCTTCTGGGCACTGTCGAAATAAAGCACGTGCCGGCACAGGGTTTATTTGTAAAAATATTGCAGTGTAATATAACATAAACTCCGTTGTAAATGCCGACGACGCCATGTCTTCACAAAACCGCTCCAATTTGACAAGAAAAATTGTTATTTTAATTTTTTTAAAATTATAATTTAAAAAATAATACATTTGCAAGTTGCAATAATAATTAATATCGCTCAAATATAAACTAATTGGCTGTATTACTACTCATTCTCCATATAAAACATGCAGGGTACCCGGGTACCCCGTGCGGTAGGTATAAGTTGTAAATTTGTATGGTACCATGAGGGTTAAAAGAGATTGTTCTCTCTGCCATTAAGTAGGCTTAGCTAGGAATTTTTTATGATGTGGGTAAATATATTGCGTCCTGTAATTTAGTGCATAGTATAAACTTCGTCCCCACACAATGGTATTGTTCGTGCGAAAGTTTTAGAGTTTTTAGGAATATTTATGAATGCAAAGTAGAGTCGTAAATAAGTGAAATATAATAACGCTAAAATCGTTTTCTTTTTATTATATTTCGTATTACTGTTACATTTATGTTGAGCCAACAACAATTGGTTGAATAAAATGAAATCATGTAGAAAATTTGAAAAACGAGAAAAATGATTTTATTAAAAAAGTCGAATCGGAGTCTATTAGCTCAGATTTCGCGAGTTAGTAGAAACGGAGGTTTGGCGTGTGTGGAGAAAGAACCGACGGGTGACGGTGAAAATATAAATTTTTGCAATTGAGTCGAAACTGAAGTTTAAAACGAACCTAAATTTAGTAGTGTTGATATTCTTTATACAGGGTGTTAATTTGAAAACCTCCATTATCTTCGCCTTACTATAAAATATCGAAATTCAGCGAGACCCGTCAATTTTATTACTACAGGGAAAACTTTAATCTAGTATTTTGCGTTCTCCCTAGATCGACCTCCCAGAGTAGGACAGGCTTAACCCCTTACATCTTAAATGGGAAGAGGTCCAGTAGCCCCTTTTTTGAAAACCTCCTCAATTGTCTTTACAACGATAAGCTAATTTGTTATTTTTGGAGTAGTTTTGAAAAATCGCCTTATCGTTTGATTTTTTCAAAGTAATAATATTTTCTGGTAATAAATATCGGTTCTCGTTAGGTGATCTGGCAGGAGCAAGGGGCCTCTATCGATCGCGGGGTCCTGGGCGTTCCCAGAGTATCCAGTGGGAAAGAGGGGCATGTAAATTAGCGGAAGACGAATTGAAAGTTTAATTTAACCAAGGAGTAATCGGTGGGAAGCTGCATCAACTTATGCAACGACCTGTTGATCAGGTTGGTACTGGAGCATCGAGTATCCTGTCGCTTAAGCTAAAACTCGGTTTAACGCTAATCTTTGTTTGATTATTTGGCTCAATTAATCGTTGCAATGCATTTGGCATTATTTATAAAAGTAAAGTGTATTTCAATGCTTTTATTAAAACGTTAAATACGACAAGTATTAGTTGTTGATGTACCCTTTCTAATTCATAACAAATTCTTTTAAAACACTTCTTGCTGTTTTAAGATCAAGGGCTCAAAAGTTGACTCCCACTTATCTATGAAGCTACTAATTACTAATATTTTTAAAAGTAGAGTAACTTGTGTTTTGTGGAGAAACAAAGATTTCACTCTCGAATTAGAAGTTTAGTGTTAGCTATATCGCAATTTTCTAAACCTGGTTTTTCTTTTTATTTCCCACTGAACGTTTTCCTAAATTTTGTGCTGATGGAAGCTTTTAAAACAAATCTTCATAAAAAAATAAAAATTGCGTACGTATATATGTCATTCAGCTTATAAAAAAAGCTATAAAAGCTTTGTTCCCTGCAATTTTGTTTCAGTTAATATACCCGTAACTCGTAACGTGTAGTACATGGCGCGCACAATACTCTAGTTGAGGTTTCAAACAAAATTCTTCAATGTAGGACAATTTATTATTACGTATATACGCAATATTGCGGTAAACAAATTTATTGCGTAATTATTTATTTATTGTAGTAATCTTTATATTAATGTGGACCGGTTGTTGTTAAATAACAAGCACAAATTTCTTTCGACATTATTCTATTGTTATTATGCCAACAGTCGAAAATTTACCAGCACAAATAAAATTTATGTTATTAAAAGAGTATTTATTATAAACAACAGCACTCAGTTTAGAGCGCGCCCTGGAACTATTTAACTTTCGTTAAGCTTAATCCGAAATCCAAAATGTATTTGTATGTTGAATGTCGAACATAATCCGGCAGATATAATAAAAATAATATAAAGTGTATTTAAAACTTTTTAAAACGTACGCATTACGCATCAACCCTTGAAATAAATATTACTAAAACTAAATAATCGTTTTACTAAAATATTAAAAATTTAAAATTGCTACCCAGACTAACAACTATTTTCAAAGTTCTTGGCTTTATAACCACAGGGTGTTTAACTTCTCAGCTACAACCTACAACCCTCTATCATCTTGTTTTTAATAATCCGATTGGTTTTAAATAGTAGTTATCATTAAAATCTTATACCGTTACGTATTATATATGCTACTGCCATCGACAATGTAGGTACCTACTCCAAAAAATTTAAAAAAAGTTTAATGATGTGAATCATTACTCAATTTGAGTAATGAGTAATTTGAGTTGTTAAAGCTTAAAAAGCTCAGTTATCGGGCCCACGCTCTGGAACATCATGTACGACAGTGTTCTGAAAGTGGGCCTGCCCGAAAAGACGACGATCTATGGACTCGCGAACAATCTTACTCCGGTAGTGGCCACCAGAGAAGCGAACCACATGGAGCAACGAGCAGACGAAGCGATTCAGGAAATCCTACTCTGAATGAACGAGAGAGTCCTAACTTTGGTCCCGGAGAAGTCTGAGTCAGTAATGGTTTGCGGAGAAGGAGGCGTCAACGACATCCGGCTTAAAGACTCCGTCAAGGTGCTCGGCGTGATAGTTGATAAATACCTCAACTACGCCGAGCACATACGAGAGACCTACGGCAGAGCGGTCGCCACGACGACGCAGTTGGCACGTATTATGCCAAACATGGGGGGATCGCACGCGTACATAACCATCTCGCTAGACGCGACGCTAGTAATGACATCGCTGTCACCCATCGACCTGTCCTCTGTGGGAAAAGCAAAGAGTCACCAAGCGGGAGGAACGCTCTATTATCCGCGCCGATATCATGGCGCAGTGGCAGCACCACTGGATGGACTCAGACAAGGGTCTTTGGACGAGGACTCTCATACCCAATCTCTAACAATGGGTAGAGAGCTGAGCTACCATCTTACGCAGCTCCTAGCCGATCATAGCCGATTCAACCATTACAAGCACCTAATTGGGAAGTTAGTACAGCGGAACACGCTCTCTTCGAGTGCTATCGATGGAAGCAAAGAGAGTTACGTATGTCATCTCTGAAGACTGGACGACCATACTAGAGTTTGCATCAAGTATCATGAAAGAGAAGGAATAGATCGAAAAGTAACAGCAGCGTGAAGCGGCGCCCCGAGACCGAGATCGAGGACGAAGAAACGCACTGCCAGAAAGAAGTGCTGCAATAGAAGACTATACACGGCAGCGCAGGATAGCGATAAACTATGGCGTGAAGGACTAGAAGCAATGTTAACGCGGAGTCCCAGCCTTCACGTAGGATTGACCCTCACATAAGTGGAGGTTCGGATATAGTTTTAGTAAGTCGAACGTTCTAGTTCAGCCTCACACTCTACAGACAGATACAGCTCTGATAGCTCAGATAGTAGAGCTGCTATTCTGAAGATCAGTTAAACAAAAAAAAGGGTAGGTTAGGTGAGGTGAGGTGAGGTTAGGTTAGGTTAGAGATGTATATTTGACAAAAATTTTTAATTAACGTGATCATTAAGATAAAGATGAGACAGAGGTGTGCAGCTGAAAAGTAAAACACATTGTACATTTATATAAACAGAAGTATTTTCTTTTGTCAGTACGTAGTGATTTTTCTTTTAATGTTTTTAATAAAGCTGGTTATAACAGAGAACGCTTTAGAACGTCGCTGTTATTTTAGATAATGCTCACTATGAATGATTAGGTGATTACACTCGCAATGCAGCTTAATCAAGTAGTCTATTGTTCAAATCACAAACCAATTTCTTCTGAAAAAATACCTAAAGTAGCAGAAATGATCAAATCTGCCTTAAGGGTGTACATTTTTGTACGATTTTGTGTTATACATTGCGCAACTAACTCACCCTGCAAACATTTTATGCCACATATTGTGATAATAATGACTGTAATTGGTAATGGGTACTGCCCAGTAGTCTAAGCCCGAAAACGTTTTAGTGTATAATTTGGGTATAATTTTGCAGTTTCAGAAAAAATTTAATGAACACCTTAATGGCAAAACAAAACTCATTTTCTTTTATCACGAATGTAGATATTATTTGGGGATGTTCTAACCGGGCAAAACAACCACTCGAGTAATAAAAAAATGAACTTTAATAGTCGAGTACGCAAATAACAAACTATTTTATTACAGTAACAATTATTTAAAACTTTTCAAATTTCTCAAGTTGTCATGGGAGTTTGGAGCTGCCTAGCCTAGGGATTCTTTGCAGTTTAGTCTTTTAATTTTTGACAATGAATAAACAGACACGTTGATAGCTTTAGAACAAAAACCGATAGTAACTGTCTCATATTCTTTGCGGAGTGAATTATAAAACATTGCAAACCTCAAAGGACGTCTTCGCAAACTACAAAAACTCTCGCATCAACTCTAACCGCTTTTCAACCCCTTCTAATGGGGCAGTTTGCTCGAATACTATCCGAACATATACGTTATGTCTTATCATGCATGTATCGATGTATCGTGTATTACAAATTTGAAATCAATATACCTATTCGTTCGCTAGTTATCGTGTTCACACGTACCTACACAAAGACAGTCAGACAGAACAAATTTATGTTTATGTTTGGATAGATTATATTTTTATTGTCACAAAAACTGATTCGAGGAAAGCTGAACAAATTATTACCTGTCTCATAAGCAGTTCGGGTGAGTGCGCGCCTTGTACTACTTCATAATTTAAAAAAATCTTTTATGTAGGCAGTAGAAATTAGAAATTTTGGGATTTTGTCACTTTTAATTTTTCCGAATGTAGGCGAATGTTCGGAGTTTAAAACACTTTTTATACTTTTTCGAAATTTACATTCAAAACTGAAAATATTTCCCTATCGGTCAAAAGTGAATGCAAACTCTACCACGTGAAAACTTTTCCTTGATATTGGTCAAAGCATAATATCAGTTTCCCACTTTTGTTTGAAATTAAGGTTCTGTAGGTTAAGAATGCAACGTAAATGTTCCAAAACGAGGAAGTTGGCACGTACGCGTTAATATGTCAGGAAGATGTGTATTAGAATTTCTTTGATGAATGTGCGTAGACCTTCCTCATGGCTCATGAATATTCCAAAAAGCATTTCATATATATTTGCATAAGTACAAAGGTTTTCTATTTTCCTGTTTTCCAAGTTTTCAACTTAAAATTGTATTTGTAACTCAGTATTATTCATAATTTAACTCTTTTATGATCCGATTTCTCTTTTACGGCTAAATGAATAATTTAAAAAATCGTTTTTTCCATTCGTTTACTCGGTAAATGGCAACTCGGTGCAACTATTAACTATTACATATTAGAGTACTAAAAAGCAATTAGTAAGCATCGTTTTTCATTTAAAATAAAAAATACTCTTTAGGTAATAAGAGCTTTTTTCATAACGTTCTGGATCTGTCATAAAATTTAGAAAAGTTTACTTTTTTTAAATAAAATACCTACAAAAGTTAAAAATTCTTAAGGAAATGAAATACTAATTGTAAATAGTAATAGTTCTCGACTAGGATTTATTCATTCATTTAAGTCTTCTTTTAAATCCCACATAAATTAGCATTAAGTATACTTCAAAAGCTTTTTCAAGTGAAAAACGAATGAAAAATAGATGTAAAGATATAAAATATGAGTTGATTCGAGCGTTTATTTTTTAATATTTTTAAACGGATTTATTTTTTGGGGCGTTTTCTAGTGCTCTTCGAAATGCCACTCGCCAATTACACTGAAGAAAATTTAGGTATACGGGTGTTGCATGACGTACTTTCATGCTCAAATGATCAAAATTTGTCATGATCAAAATTAAACTAAGCATTTTTGAGTTATTAAAGAAAAAGAAAAAATGTTCTTCAACTTTGAAGTACCTCACGGGCTTAGGAACCATTTTGGTATATAGGGTAAGTTGGTTAAATCGACTTATTTTGACCTCAGAAAAATGCCCCTTAAGTTTGTACAGTACGTCATGCAACACCCTGTATACTTTATTAAAAAATACTATACGACGAAAAAGAGTAGGTAATCGCACTTTCGCGTTTGTTCGAAATATTTAATGATGTAAAAAATCGTTCATCTTCTTCTAGACACTCTGTATTATAAATATTATAAAGAAGAAAGTAGTACCTAAATGTTCCAAGTTATCGTCATAGTTATGTCATAAGATCAAAAACTTTGTGGCGCTTGGGCACAAAAGAGTTGCTATAATCCTACTATCCTACCATGCTAAATACGCCTGATTGTTCCTTTGGATTTCACTACTAGGTATGTGATTTCTAGAATACTCGAAAAAAACTTGGTCGTAAAACTCAAATTTCATTACATTGATTATACAGGGTGTTTCCCATAAGTGCGTCATAACTTCAGGGGCTGTTACAAGAACTTAAAAGAAGTCGTTTGACTTCCTCCTTTCCTCCATTCAGAGTTACAGGGTGTTTTAGCTGAAATTTTCAAATTTTTGAAAATTTATTGTGGCGAAACGAAAGCAGTTGAGAAAATAATTTTTGTGAAGATGCCTTATGTATTTTTAACTCTATGAGATAGATGTGGTACTTTTGTTTTTCAACTGCCAATATGGCGGATTCAAGATGGCGCTAATCAAAATATTAATGGGATTGCAATAAAATTTTAAATACATGGGTTTCTTAAAAATTTATCGACAAATCTGATATTAGAATTTTAAAATTAAAAAAAAATGACAAACGCGTAACCTGAGCAAAAAAATTATTTTTGCCCAATTTGTTGAAAATTACACTGTGGAAACTTTCGAATTTTTTGTATATACCTAAATTATATTTTGAAGAGTAGTAGAAGAGGTCTATAATAAGTCTTTATACCTATTGAAATCATTTATCTTCAAGTTTTTAGAAGAGAAAGCCTAAATGTGCCTAAATGTGTTTTGTTTTCTAGCTCATCGAAATACATTTTTTTTTACCTTCCTCTAAGAGTCTGTCGGGGTTTGTCAATATCTGAAGTGACGTTGCAGAAGGTGTTGATAGACTTAGAGATTTTCTGGTGGAAAAGGTTATTTTCGTTAGTAAGTATTTGGTGAGTTATTGGATGGGATACATTTGGTGTGCGGGTGTTTGGTACTCTTTGAGGCTTGGTTTTTGAAAAACCATTTTAGTCGTTAAATTGAATTTTACTTTGATTAATCCCTTCAGGAGTATTTGGTATACATTTATGTATTTATTATAATTCGTAGGCCTTCAGCTCATTTATATTTTTGAATTTTTTAAATTAAACTTTCCTCGAAACATTCTGCAGAACTTAATTTACTTACTTATTTTGTTTACACTGCTTCTGGCGCCCTAAAAAAAGTAATTTTGAAAGGATAAGAACCTGCGACTCTCACGCCGTACTGGATATAGCTAGTCGGTAATCTTTGCGGTTTTACAGTTAATCGTGGCATAAAAAATTACAATTTTATTTTATCGAATAATTCAAAAACGGCCATCGTCATCATCATTCGTCACAAATTTTAAAAGTTTAAACGAAAAATGTTTGTAACTTAAAAATCTTTCAAATGACCCGAAATTAGAGCTACGAAATTAGGACGCTACACAGAAAAAACAATTTGGTTGAATTAAGAAAATTGGTTTGTTTGACTTTAATTTTGTTGCCTTAAAGAAATTATTTTTGAATCAAAACAAATATATTTGGATCAAGAAAACTAAATTTCTTGATCCAAAGACATGGATTGTTTGAATAATCCAAACCAATATTTCTTTCGGTTAACGAATTGAAAATTTACCCCAACAAAATGTTACTTTGAAGAGATCAACTATTTCATTTGTTTGATTGAAACGTGGGTTTGTTAGAAAGAATCATGAGTGATTTAGAAGAACAAAATAATATATTTTAATTAATAAAATTATAATATCAGATTTAAAGTCAGTAAAACTCACTACCTAAGAAAAATATTCTTTGAATAAAAAAAATGTTTATTTCAATCAACTAAATATAATAAGACGCCAGGAATTAGTCATGAAATCGTCATATCAAGATTAACGTGCTTGGAGCTTGGTATTCTCGCGTTCCTCGTGATATTACAGTATTCCTATTCGTATTCATTCAGTTTTGTTTCAGTTTTTGGTTTTGCGTGTAGTTTGTTTAGTAGTTCGATAACTAATAAAGTAAATTTAAAGTTAATTTAATTAGTGACTATGGGCGACTAATGAAAATGAAATGAAACTATACTTTTCCCTTGGATAAAATTTAACAACATCTTGTACAAAATAGGTTTCTGTTTGCAAATCTCGGAAGATGAAATACCTGATTTTGGTGTAATAAAATTCATTCTATCTGTAAGTGATGATATTTATTTCATTGTTTCTCCAAGTTACACTATCGGTTTTAATTCTCATAGACAAGCGTATGAAATTAAATATGATCCACGTGAAAGTAAATTAATCATGATTTCTTCAAAAAATATGCTTAATAGAATGCCTAGCAATGTGCATTGCACAGCTGATGGCGTGACTGTTATTTTGATGTGTTAAGTTTTCATTTATTACCTAAATTTAGAAAAGAAATTAACACTTGTTAACAGTTTCAGAAATTATTTGTTGTAATGCTTGCAATAATTGTTTCGAACGTATGAAAGTTCTTCAGGGCTGAAAGTTAGGTCTGTTACTGTTACCAAGCGTTAATTATAACCTAAATTGAAAGTATAACGTTTGTTATGGTTTACATTTTAAATTAATCAATGTAATACATTTATAACCCTGCATTCTCAGGGAAGAACTTTCTTAATTTGTGTATTTAATTAGGTATACTTACCTGTATAATGTATTTTTTTAAAATAAATGTTTAATCTTATAAAAATTGCTTTTATTCAAATAATGGATAATAAATTTCGTTTATTTGGACTAAAACGTATATTTTTGAACCAAAAAAGTGTAGTTTTGAAAGAAAGAAGTGCATTTTTGAACCAAAAGAGAACATTTTTTGTCCAACAAAATTAATATTTATATTAAGAATTTCGTTGTTTCAGTTGAATACAAGTTTCATTAGCTCAAACAAGTATTCGATTTGAAGTAACAAACGTACCTGCTTAATTCAAGATCGTTAATGTTAACTTCGTCAGAAAGTATTGCTCTTCTAAGCATTTACTGCATTTAACTAAATTAATATTATGTTCACTTAAATAAATCATTTATTTGAATTGATTTCTATTGTGTAAAAGTAAACAAATGTTTGTTTGACTGAATAACATTTTACATAAAACCAAGTATCAGTTTCTTTCTGTGACATTTTAATTTAGTTAGTTCAAGTTTTGGGTTATTTGTCTTGAAATGTGTTTGTTTGCTGCAAATGAAATTTTTATTTGATTCAACTTAAATATACTTTAATAATTTGCTAAGTTTTTTTCTCTCAAAGAAATTAAAGTTTAAAACATTCAAAGATATGTATTTGTTGAAGCAACAAACAGATTTACTTCGCCATATAGAAAGAAATAATTTATTTGCTTTAAATATTTTTTGTTTGTTTCAAATAAATCGTTTTCTCTGTGTATAGACGTCGTGGTCAACTTTTCGCGTTCTTAGGGACGCCAATATTTTTTTTCATAAACTATACCTATCAATTGGCAATTTAAAAAAAAGTTTGTGCAAATTAATGGAAATTTACTTTTTCATTTTTCTAATATCCTTGTAGTCCAGTCATTATTCATTATACAGTGTGTCCGGGGATAGGTGGAACACGGGCGATCTCGCTTATTAGTGATTTTATCAAAAAATGTTACTCGTTGTAAAAGTTTTTGCTTGTTCCAAAATTATTATTCACGGTTTCATTTCTGTAAATTTTTATACAGGGTGGTCTTTATTAGCGTTTCTCTAAAATTATACATCAGTAAACTACTCTTATTTTAAGAGGAAAATAAAAAAGTCATAACAAAAAATTATTCCTACGCCGATTTCCTATTCAGATATAAAATTTGAATCCGATACGGCACTTTTCATAATTTCAAAAATTTCGATGTAATAACGATGTTTCAAGCTGCGTATTTTGAATTTCGCCAAGGAATTGTAAGGATGTATGAATGTAAGGAGCAGTTATATTGACTAGTAATTATTATTTATTTGTTTGTTTTGATCTCTAATAAAAAAATTTTATGAAATTGTTAATAAAAAAATGTTGAAATCGTTTAAAAACATTAAAAAGTACCGCATCGTTTTCAAATTGTATATTTGAATAAAACATGAGCGTACAAATAATTTTTTGTTATGAATTTTTGATGTTTCACTTGAAAATTTTCCTAGTTAAAAACCGCCCTGTACAAAAATCTGCAAAACTGAAATTGTGAATATTAATTTTGGAACAAGCAAAAACTTTTACAAAGAGTAACATTTTTTGATAAAATCACTAATAAGCGAGATCGCCCGTGTTCCACCTATCCCCGGACACACTGTATACATTTGAAAATGCAAGTGAACCGAGAAAGCTGATTTTTGGATATTTTGTAGAGATGGCTCGAAAAAGCTTAACTTCAAATTTTCGATCAAGATTTCCTATAAGCTTTCGCCGCCATCTTGAAAAGAGGGCCAAATTTGTTTTTTTTTCGATAACTCGGCTCTACTTCACGATACCAAAATTGTGCTCATGTACTTTTTTGTTGCTATTTGGACGCTCTACAATTATGGTCATATGAATTTTTTACCTAATGTTAAAGTGAAAAATTGAGAGATCGAGAATTTAACCATTTTTCAAGATGGCGGCGAAAATTTGAAGTTAAGCTTTTTCGAGCCATCTCTACAACATATCCAAAAATCAGCTTTCTCGGTTCACTTGCATTTATATACCTTTTTTCCGACGTAATCACTGGACTATATTGCAAATTCGAGCAACTTCGATAAGTCAGGAATCAGGAACCCCGAAAATTAGGTACTCTTATTATATGTGGGTAAGTTCAGCCGTTTGCCATAAATGGCCTATTCAAATTTTGGGTTGTCATCGCTACATGCAGTTATCAAGTAGCCATAATCACACAAAAACAATGAGAAGTGCGTAATTAAAAGTTTCTATGACACAAAACGTAATAATTAACTTATCAATGCTTTTTCACTGAAGATGGCAAGCACCGTCCATTGTTTTAGTGATCATGGTTGCTTGGTAATTTCATGTCGCAACGACAACCCAAAAGTTTAATAGGCCATTTACGGCAAACGATTGAACTTACGCACACGAACCAAGAGTAGTACCTAGTTTCTAGAGAGTCTTTTATCATCTTTTAAAGAAATTGGAAATTCTAACATTATTTTTATGAAATAACAGAAAGAAACCAAAAGTGATCGGCTAGATCTATCAGTATTGGAATCCTTTCTTATAGTTGCAAATGAATAAATATTATTTTCAGTTTTCAAATATCAAGATGTTGTGGCGAGAATTTCGGTATAGCCTTTAAATACATAAAAAAGCTTTATAACCGTCATTCGTTGCCAAAATTTGTGGAACTGGAGGGACGTATACTTGTACTGTCACAATGCTTCGAAAACAGGTGTGATTTCTGATACATATTTGCAACTTTCAATAAAGTATATTTACTATTTAGAAATTCCCTTTCACGAAGAAAATTAGAGCTAGAAATACGACAATAATTTCATGCCGATTTCAATGATGCAGCGGCCAACACCGGATAATTTCAGGTTGCCGAAGAAGGTGCGGTGAGTACCTATTGCTTGTGGTGGTCGAAAAGTTAGGCAACCGCAACAACCGATATAATCGTAAACGAGAGTGGCATTGAAAATTCGGGAGTGATTAAAGAGATTGATGGCACGGAAGCAATTAAAGGTTTTAACATTGACGATGAGCGGTAATTAATTATGTGGTAATTTAAGCCGGGCTTATGCTCGTTAGTAAGCGTAAAAAGTAGAAAAAGCACAATTTTTTCAGGGAAAAAGTATATACACATCAATCACCAAAAATATATATAGGTTAAGTATTTTGTTATCTTTTTTTTAAACCATCGTTCACCAAGAATTTAAGATACAACAATTAAGATTGTGTATATTTATCTATCGAGAGTGTGAAACAAAGCCTTTAGGGGTGAGCGTCAGCTTCAATTACGTACAAAATTATTGCTACGACTGCAAGAAAATTTCATTCGTTTTGGTTGTAATTTCAATTCATTCTTTGTGCTGTCATTAGTCGCATCATACCAGACTAACACTGAGCTTGATGACATATTATTTATCTATAGTAAATTTGATAAACATATTTTTTTACCGCAACTTTTTCACATGTTTTCACCAAACTCAAAGAAAATGGTTGGTCTTCCAGCTACTGTGCTACTAGCCCTGGAATAGTTCAATTTTGGAAACAACTTATTAAAGATAGAAGATATTCACTAAAAAAATGTAAACCTGTAAAACGCTCCCCCCTTTAGTCTTAGATGCAGTTAAAGATGTTCATTTATCACGAGAACGTGATATTTTATCATAGTCCAAAAATGATTTATTATTGTTTCATTGATATATTACAGCCCAATAATCGAGATGCGTAGAAACTATAAGAGAACTGCTTATAGACTTTAGACCATCGTTATTATTCGTAGCACGGTATCCACTTATAAATATTTCGCAATATACAGTGTTTCGTTTTGAGGCTCTTAAGAGCAATGGTCACGTTCTTCAAAGTTTCTCCTGCGGGGCAACGGGTTGGGACGAGGTAAAAACTTCGCAAAAGGTGGGCTGGCCAAAGGCTCGACAGGACGACGTCAAAGTGCACTTACGTTTATAGTAAAACGCTAGTGTACAGACAAGACGAAAATATTTAAATAGATCGACTAAAATGGTTCTTTTAAAAAAAGTGATTTATTAGCCTTCTAAGGGTCCCATTGGTGTAATACCTGCATTTCGACACCCTTGTCACACGTCACTCAAATACACGTGGACTAAAGAGCAAAAATATTGGTATTCCGTAATTATTCAAAAATATAGTATTTTAAAAATACTGGATTTTAATTGTTGGTCTTTAATTTGGTAATATTATATTACTTAATATATTATTATGTATTTATGATCACATATGAAGACAAAAATATAATAAATATAGTAGGTATACTATGTATAATGAATACGTATACCATATTATTGATATTAATTTATAAATTGATATAATTTTATTAATTATTGATCATACGAGACCTACAATTTTATATACAGGGTGATTTATAATTAGGTGTAAACAAGTTTTAGATCTACTCTGCATAATATTTGGAAATATTCTCTTAGTTATTAGGAAATTGGTCGCAAATATGACTGACTTTCGAGAGCTAATATTTTTGTATGTATTAACTATATTTAAATTTCACAAATAGGCGTTAGTCGTTTATAATCTACTCATTACACACAAAAAATATCAAAACTCTAACTTTAATATTAGTCTCTAAATTAACTTTCTTTGTACGCTCTACATTTACTATACTCATGCGTAAGGACATGTTCCTAAAAATACCAAGAACGAATTGACAAATCGAAATAGTGTTTACAGATTTGAAAACAGGATAAAATATTGCGAGTTTTTAAAGAATTAAAAAAGATTAACTAAAAAAAAGTTACAGCTTATAAATTATTAATTAATATTAATTAATTATAAATTGATAACATTTTATTAATTATTTATTGATCATACGAGACCTACAATTTTATATACAGGGTGATTTATAATAAATTAGGTGTAGGCAATTTTTAGATCTACTCTGCATAATATTTGGAAATATTCTCTCAGTTATTAGGAAACTGGTCGCAAATATGACTGACTTTCGAGAGCTAATATTGTTGTATCTGCTAACAATATTTAAATTTCACAAACAGGCGTTAGTCATTTATAATCTACTCATTACACACAAAAAATTTCAAAACTATAACTTTAATATTAGTCTCTAAATTAACTTTCTTCGTGAGCTCTACATTTACTCTCTACTCCTGCGTAAGGACATGTTCCTAAAAATACCAAGAACAAATTGACTAATCGAAATGTGTTTACAGATTTGAAAAGATAAAAAATTGCTTTTAAAGAAGTTTTTAAAGAATTAAAAAAGATTAACTAAAAAAAGTTGCAGCTTATAAAATAAAATGAGAGTCTTTGGTTTTATCAGTTTTAGCGATAACGCGTAAATTTAGTTGATGTGTTTTTCAGATTATCTGTCGGTACCGAATTGACCAACTTTGCTAAATTTAAACCTACGATCTAGCTCTTCAGATAAGTGAGATCCCCTTCATGTTACGCAACAAATTTCAATCCTCTTGTATATTATACAGTGGATTGACTTCACAATATAGGTATATATTTAATCAAAAATTTTTAAATCTTGTTTAAATATTTTGAAATAACGCCCTGCTTGGTAATAATAATTAAAAATTTATTAACAATAAAAATCTTTATTTATTTATTAAATTGTAAGTATTTCCGATTTTATAATTTTTTTGCAATTTTCTGCTCAAAATCAAAAGTGGATAATTTAGCAATTCTCACTCGAGAAAAATTTGCTGGCCAAGAAATATAATATTTTACTTTTGTGCCCCAGGCATCTTGCTATAACCGAGGGTGTCGCCCAGCTTAGTGAGAATACAAAAGCAGGTATAAGATGAGATAGTTCCGCTAGATTCCTTGTAGTGGGCGACACATATTTACTTCAAAATCTGCAGTTTTACGTGATTTTACTGTTTCGTAGAAAGCTAATTATTTCTAAAATTAAATAAATTGTGCTATAAAATTTTTATTGATGTATAGTTAAGGAACAACTTTACTAAGGCCTGTTGTCACTTTTTTGCAATTTGCTTTAGGTTATTAGGAAATTGGTCGCAAATATGGCCGATTTTCGGGGGCTAATATTTTTGTACGTATTACCTCTATTTAAATTTCACAAACAGGCCTTAGTCATTTATAATCTACTCATTACACACAAAAAATTTCAAAACTATAACTTTAATATTAATCTCACAATTAGCTTTCTTCGTAACCTCTTCATTTACACTACTCATGCGTAGGGACATGGCTCTTAACCAAACTCTGGTATGTTTAATATAACACCCCCTTTTTTATTGCAGTATTAAGGTAACCAATTTCAAGTTTTAAAGTCTTAAGGTGATCTCAGCTTAAAAATAACCGGTAAAAACAAAATTATTGAATTATATTTAAATATATTTTTATTAAAGTTATCGATACTTTACTATGATTTTATTGACATGGGTATTTAAGGGTTAAAAAGGGTGCTCGAATTGAGTACTGAAAATCCCATTTGTTTGCCCGCTAATACTTTTTTGTGTTTCTTCTAATATGTATAAGGGAATTACACCCTCAGTAGACATTTTACGTCCTTTCATTTAATTAAGAATACAGTGCATTAAAATAATTAAAGTAATCAACTTTCATTATTTTTGTTGAATTAAAACTTTTATAAACGAAACTTGGAATACACATAATAATTATGGTGAATCAGGTGTTAGAGGCGATAAGCGCGTCACTATAGTTTCAACTTATAACTCTACACATTTTAGTTCGATTCTTTGGAATTTAATTCGGTGTACGGTAATGACGCGAGTGGAGTGTTGTGAAAATCGTCGTATTTCGAGGGTTAAAACCCCTATAAACTTTCAACTACGTGTTTCAGAAAATATCGTGAAGACTGATGAGTCCAGACAATTTGTTTTCTTAAAGGTAATTTTAAAATTTCTTACTACTAGTACCTACATGCCTGGCTATTTTTGCTTCGTTGGTAAGCACATATTTTCAAAAATGGCCGTGAAAAGATTTTTGTTAATTTAGTTTTGAATAGTAGTGCATAATTTATATCAATTTTCTTGAATTTTTAGAAAATGAATAAGGTAAATGTCGCCAAATTTGATATTTTGACTATTATTCTGTTTTGAAATTTGAAAACGACGTTCTTATGTAGGTAAAGGCCTCTTGACACATCCCGTATCTAGAAAACAGAGCCGTTGCGGACCCATGTTCATATCAACTTCTTGTCTTAAAATCAATCAAGTATTAATAATTTCTTAAAGCCTATGTACATACTTAATTAACATCCTGTATATTTAAAATTTGTGAAGCACATCTACTCCTACAAATAACGAAGTGCCTTAAGACTGTTTCCTTTTGGATGGATAACACTATAGCTCTATAGCTAGCTGAATTTATATTTATTGTAATAACAAATGGGATATTCCATTAAACCTTACCTTACCTTACCACCCTGTATATTTCAAAACAGTTTTTGTATAATTTTTAACTAACTCAATTTAGACATACGTACACCTTAGCGTTTTCATCCAGCCCATCTTTTATGGCTAGGCTAGGCTAAAGGCTAGACGCAGGCGGGTCGGTTCGCCTTGATAACTTCTATAATTACTAATAATTAGAGTCGATCTTTATGGGTACCTTTATTTTGAGTGTGTTTCACATGGAAACATTTGGGAGGGCAATGTTTCGTTAAAGTTACTCCAAAATTGTGAAGTTGTAGAGGGTAAATAGGTCTCACAATTTTTATACAAATTTTTCTTTGATTTAAACTTTAAGCAGTAAACATGCAGTTACTTTTAGCGTTTTTTCTCTTATCGCTGACACGCACTAAGAGAAAAAAAACACTTTTTAAAAACTTGTCTTCTTTTAGAAATGCACTAAAAAGTAGAAAATAAAAATTGATCATCATGATTAGAAGACAAGGGTGCAAATCTATTCACAACGTTTAACATCAATTTGATAAGCTCAAACTGAGCACCCTTGTCTTCTAATCATGATGATCAATTTTTATTTTCTACTTTTTAGTGCATTTCTAAAAGACAAGTTTTTAAAAAGTGTTTTTTTATATATTTTTATTTTCTACTTTTTAGTCTTTACACTTTTATTAATTTTACAATGTTTGACAATTCCTTTAGTTTTTTTAAGCCGTGGAAAAAATTTCTTAAAAATTACTGAAAAATTCTGAAAAATTTCTGAAAAATTATGTCACGTAAATTGAACATGCATGCAAAATTTCAGAACGATTGGATCACGGGAAGGTGTTCAAAATTGGAAAAATAGATCACCAACATCCCTACAAAGCAAGCTAATATAAGACAAGTAAAAAATAACGAATGCGAGTTTTTTAAAGACGTGCTTGGGTCATCAGAATAACACTTTAAACGCTTTTGTAAAAATTTCATTCTATTTGCGTCAGAAATTATCACTTACACAAAAAATTAAAGTTTCCATTTTTAAGGTCCTTGCACATTCGGTTATTTAATTAAAGTTGGTGGGACTGGCCCTCAGAATCGAAAAACAACGAAAAATTTAAGAATTATGTGTCCATGTTCAAAAAATATATTATTTACCACGCCAAATTCAAGTAATTTGAGCAATTAATTTGCTTTTAAATTATCGAGATAGCTCTTGAAGATCTATTCACTCAGAATATGGGTATAAAAAATATCCCTGTTGTACAACAGACAGTTTCGAGACGCGAATACACTAATTTAACGAGGAAATATTTAACTGAACGGAAAATAGTGAAGAAAATTTCGTTTTATTGTTCAACTTTTACCAAACACGCTACATTTACGACACGGGTCGTCCTTACAAAAACTGCTGGTTTTAGTATTCTCATTCTTGTTTCTAATATTAGTCGCCCTGTATAATACAAATTAAACAAGGGTGCGATGTTATTATGAAGTTTTTGTTTCGTAAAAATTTCTTCTAATAGCCAACAGAGTAATTAATAGCGACGTAAACCAAACTTTGGCGCGGCAATAAACTCAAATTTAAAAAAATAAGTTTTTTCTAAAACTGGATTTTGCGGAAAAAAATTGTTTTAAACTTAAGTTTGTAAACTGTTTGAGAACAAAATGAAAATATCTATAGAGAAGAGAAAAGCGCTCGCACGTTTATTTACATTTACTCACATTTAAATTCTCCTTCAAACTTTTCCTGGACAATTCCTTTTAACGCCATTTTAAAAATTGCAAACAGTACCAAAAACAAAGTCCGGTCACTTCAATCAACTTTTGCAAGTTTTCCAAACTTTCACCAAAGTTAAAACAAAATTTTCGGAACGCGAAACCCCGCTTATAAAAGATGCCAAAATAACGTAAATAGGGTGAATTTATAAATTATGATTATTGTTCGGTTATCAGTTTTTTACAAACTCTCAATTTTAATATTGTTACTAGTTTGTTACTTGTGGGGGTGTCGAATCAACACTGTGCCGCCAACATCACGTATTCGACAAGTTAAATACAGTGCGCAAAATCACTAAAAGTTTTAAGCAAGTAGAAGTTTGCACAACCATACTAATCTGTAATTACTGGTAGACGGTAATAATAATGAGTGGAACTTATTGAAATCTAAAATTATAACTTGTCGTTATAACAACAAATTTGCGCTAACACAATTTCGTACTTACACTCTAGCACTTTCGGATCTTGGCATTCGCCTTTGCAAAGTACGCATTTCCCTTAGAAAGTTTTGAACTCGGCGGTTTGCAAAAAGTATTAAAATTACACGAAATTATTTAAAATTGTAATTTTCATTATCGATACAAATTTTTCTTTCAAGTATTTTTGTTGGAAGAAGCGAGAATAATTAAAAGTAAAATTATGCTTGGATCAGGTAAATTTTTAAGTAGCTCACTGCGCCTTCGTAATACCAATGGTAGGTAATAATGAATTAACAAAAATATGCACCAGTTATCATTTTTTGGTATCTACATACCTACCTACGAACAAAATTATGCATCTATTTTATTTTATTAGTTTTTTTAATTCATTTTTAAATGCTTTATAATTTTTTTTAAATTTCTTATTTTGAATGCACAACGTGGTGGATGAAATAAACTTCATTTCACAGTTGATGTCTAGTAAGTGTAAGCAAGGATGATAGAAATAGTATTAATCTATGATCCTTGGTGTAAGTGTAGGTATAGGGTATGGGTTGTGAACTCTCTTCTTCATTCAAAAAAATTTTGAAATATTGGCATTTCCTATAAAATTTTATATTATCGTTGTTTTGTCAAATAAATGCTCACAACGCCTTACTTAACTGGAAATTTTAACTTTGAGGTCCAAAGTTTTTCTACTACCTAAGTACATACAGGGTGTCCCGGAATAACACCGACAACGCTCTACAGTGAGTTCCCAGGACCAAATAAAGACATTTTTACATTTTAACTTTAATTTTTAGGGCCTATAACTTTTTAGGGGGTGCATGTTAGGGTATAATTTCAAGAGGGGCAAATGTAGGGCGTTGTAGGTGTTGTTCCGGGACATCCTGTATAGTAGAGCCGGATTAAGGTTTCTCGGCGCCTGGGGCTCAAAAGCTTCCCAACAGCACCGACGTACGTCGCAGGCGAAAATTGAAGTTGACTGTTGAAATCTAAACGGTTTAAAATGAAGTTCAGGAGATTTATGCCTTTGTATAAGCAAAGAGCATAAAACTAACAGAAATATCCGAAGCTTATGGGGCCGAATGAGCCTTCTTTTAAACGTAGTAACATCGAGTGTGAAAAGATGAAACATTCATTTTTAGTATGTCCAAACTTGAGTTAAAGGTTTCTGTACTCGAACGGCATTTTAATCTCTTGTAACAATAATTGAAAATAATATATTTTTGGATGAGGACCAGTCAATTTAGGCAGGTACAAAAACTTTCTTGACAATAAAACCATAAATAAACAATAGCAAAGTTTACCGCACTTTGCCGTAAATCGTATATAATACGTATTGTAAAAATCCTCTTTTAGGTACCTAAGAATGCTTAGAATGGACAAACGTTTTATCTATTTTTATCCTTCTCTTTGTTGCTCCAAAAAAGAGTGGTACAATGTGTAGCGACACCTGGATCCCAGGGTAGTACTACGCTTTAAAAAGGCTCATATATTAACATTGCTTCGGATTTCTCTTACTAGATATTCTTTGGTATAAGCAAGGATAATAGAAATAGTATTAATATTTCTATAATCCTTGGTGTAAGTGTAGGTGTAACCTAATCACGAGGGCTTGTCACGATGAGCGACGAACAATTAGAAGTTATGTGGGCGACGTTACTCTTTTATAGATAGCTATCGTCAAGCGAATATGTAGCGAATATGATTGATGATGTTTCTAAAAAAGATGTTTTACAAAACGATCAAGTATAGTACCTATACAAAAAGTATTAATTCAAAATAATTTCATTTGAATTATTGAAATTGATTATTATCATTTTCCTGTTAAGGCTGGAGAATTATAGGTTAGAATTCTTACGTCGTCCTGAACAGCTTTAATACTCAACCGATACAACTGAGGTTTTTGTAGGGTCTAGCCAAACAGCTTGTCTATGGCTTGACATATTTTTAAATTCAAAAAAAGTATTAGAAAGTAACAAAAAAAAATTTTTCCGAAAAGTGGCAAATTACAGTCAGTTTAAATTGATTGTTTTCTCTTGCGTATAAATACTTAGAACGATATAAAATATGTCAAGCCATAGAGGATATGATATAGAACATATCTATAATAATTGATTTAAAAGAAAATGTGTTTCCTATGCCCTGAGGACGACGTAAGATTTTCCCCATAAGCCCAATGTTAATTAAGCTTCTCAAAAATTCTAATTGATGTCGCCACCCAGCCGTCGCTACGATTCATAAACGTAGATAAATATTACTACAGGTAATGATAAGTTTGACCTGGAACAAATTGCAAGAAACAGATTTTTTGCGGTAACTTGTTCAGAATTTTACGCTGATTACGACCATATAAGTCTATGCCAAAAATATGATGGAAAATGGCAAAATTTTGGCATAAAGTCACTATTTTTCGAGGTTATGATACAGAATACGCCTGAATGACGAGTAACCAAGACAGTTATGTGATACACACATCCTAAAATTAAATGTAAGAGACGCTACTGTAACAATCACGATCTTCGATCGATAGATTGTTCAGAATTTTTGTTCAATTTTATAATATTTAGGATTAGGAATTTGGTAAGTTTCGAATTCGGTAACTTGATTCGAATTAATTAATTATTAAAGGTAACGAAAGTTGCATTTTTGAAATTAGAGCTTTTCTTTGTTGTCTCCAAGAGGACAATAGGGACATTATAGTTTGTAGTACATTGTAGCTAGAGTTGTTTGAACCGTGGGCATAAAGGTGCACAAAAATGCAAGTAGGTTGTTTGGGCGGATGTCACTTGGGAAAGATATTCCTCAGGGCCGTGAGAAATGTCGACTGGATGAAAAAAGACTGGTCCCCGCAAAAAGACGGGAAGGAAAATTAAGTCAGTCGCTTACGTGCTGCGGAGCGCGAAAGGACTCCAGAAGGGTCGCCTAGGGTCTGTGGACCGGGTAGGACTCGGAGTAATAGATAGAGTTGCCTAAGGATCGCGGATCCTGTAGGAACTCCACGGTAGGAGTAAAACGCGTTAAAGCCAAGAGACGTCCCGTAGAACGGAGCTCTTGTGCGTTCGAAGCGGAAAGTGCGAATTGTGAATAGCGTAAATAGAAGGCAGTCGCTTAGGTTCTGCGGAGCGCGAAGGACTCATAAGCGGGTAGCACGAAAAGTGCGAAAATTGCGAATAGCGCGGAATTGGAAAAGTGTTAATAAGCGTTGCCTTTGGATCGCCGAATCGCGAAGGAACTCCACGGTAGGAGAAAAAGCGTAAAAAGCCAAGAGACGTCCCGTAGAACGGAGCTCTTGTGTGTTATAAGCGGAAGGTGCGAATTTTAAAGTGCGAAAGTAGTAAAAGTTGCTTGAGGACTGCGGTCGCGAAAGGACTCAAGCGGGAATTTGCAAAGATTAGCAACAAAACGTTAAAGCCAAGAAACGTCCCGTAGAAAGGAGCTCTTGTGCGTTAAGAGCGGAAAAAGGCGGTTTTTCCAAGTATTTGGGAGAAACCATCCCGAAGGAAAATAAGAGCGATAAACATTAGATTCGATAAAATAGAGACATTTTTGGTTCATTCGATACGGGTCGAGAACCATTTCGAAATAACGTAATAAAGTGCGGGAGGCATAAAGGACAAAAGGTTTTCGGGATAAAGAACGGTCATAAATATATTGAGTAATTTTAACATTAACTAAGGGCTGTGACGCGGAGTCCGAGAGTGGAAATTTGATTAGGCGCGATCAACGCTACGCATCGTGGACAAAACACCGGGCAAGGTCCGGGAAACGAATATAGCTTTCAACCGGATTCCAATCAACAGGATTTTCAGGCCGCAGCTTGCCAACTAAATAAGGTAGAAACTGTTTGGACTACTGCATTTTTATGTGTTTATGCCCGCTGGTCGTTGTTAGGAATTTTGATAGGTATTTTCAGGTATTTTATGAGAGAGTCTCAACTTAAGCGTGGTTGAAAACGCTCTACGTAATTGTCGTTAGGTCAAAATAAGCGATTTATCCTTTCAGTTAGGACTAGGGATCATTAAGATTGTTTAGGGTGTATTTTAAAGTAGTCGCCTCTTGTAGAGGTAATGCATTTTGTTTTGTTGTGTGTCCTTTGAAGTATTTTAAAATAGATACTAATTTAAATTACCAAAGACTGTGTTTATTATTGATCGATACGAGATCGATCAGCAAAAGAAAAGCTAATTTACCAATACATCAATTTTACTCGCTGTCCTGTAAGCCGAGCGGATTTACGTTTTTCCGAAGCAGAAGTGGTGGCAAAAATCAGTACGCTACCAAAATAGTACTCCAAATTCGGAACAACCCCAAGGGCCAAATCTCACAGGTGGTGGCAGCATAATCAAAAATAAATAATTCCTGTGAGGTTTTTGCGCGTTTCGGTGGTTGCTTTCCTGGGGGTAGCGAGGGTGAAAGTTTCAGGAAGAAAGAAAGAAAGAAAAACAAACATTTATATTTCACCCCGTTACACTACTGAAAATGTTAGTTGGGTTGCATAAATATTTTTATGCACCATAACCTATAATTCTCCAGCCTTAAGTCGCTCGCCCACAAACCTCGTGATTGATCATTGTGACAAGCCGTCGTGATTGGCTTTCAAGTCCGATGAACCCACAAACCTCGTGATTTTGCATCGGTCATCGTGACAAACCGTCGTGATTAAGCCTCATATTTGTTACAATAGACGTGAAGACTAATCACGACGGCTTGTCACAATGAGAGACGAACAATTACAAGGTAGGTATGTGGGTGACCTTACTCTTTTATATAGTATATTGCTATCGTCAAGCGATAAGCGACTGCTTAACATGAGCAGATGGCGAGACCGAGTCAGACTCTCTGAACCTGTAGTTAATCCGGCCCTGACTGTATGAAAGTGGAAATTAGCATTTTTAAAAGTTGTATTGAGTATTGAGCTTCTTGTACAGCCACAGAAATATTTATTGGCCACTAGTTAGTGGCGACTTTCTTCTTTTCGTATTATACGTTTTAGCCATGGAACTAGAAACTACTTCCATGTCTTTAGCAGTGCTGGAACTATAAAGCATTCCATTTGTAATTCGTGAAGTCATTGCAGAAATTGGCGAACATAAGCATTCACCAAAATACCTATAATGGCCAATAATTATTTCTTCCACTATACTTCTGATATTTTTCATTTGTAAGTCAATGATTTGATATTTTGAAAAAACGTATTATAATCATTGAATTAAAAAGTGCAAAACAATTACCTGAAATGGGCGATACGTATTATGGTAGACAGACGGTTTTCATAAACTAATTATTTAATGATGAACCTAAGGCTGAAGAATTTTAGGTTATGCATAGGGTGTATCTTACGTCGTCCTAAACAGCTTTAATACTCGACAGATACAACTAAGGTTTTTGTAGGGTCTAGCCAAAGAGCTATTCTATGGTATGACATATCTTTAAATTAAAAAAAAAGTATTAGAATTATAGCAAGTTTAAACTGATTGTTTTCTGTTGCGTATAAACACTTAGAACAATATGAAAAACGTCATAGCATAGAGGATATGATATAGAATATATCTATAATAATAGATTTAAAAGAAAATTTGTTCCCTATGCCCTGAGGACGACGTAAGCTTTCCCCAGAAGCTCAATGATAATTGAGCTTCTCAAAAATTCTAATAGATGTCGTCACCCAGCCGTCGCTGCTAGTAATAACCGGAGATAAATAATAGTACAGGCAATGAAAGGTTTGACCTGGAACACGACCTGGAACAAATTGCAAGAAACAGATTGTTCGCGGTAACCTGTTCAGAATTTTACGCTGATTACGACCATATTATAAAGACTCCAAAAATATGATGGAAATGGCAAAATTTTGGCATATAATCAGGCGTATTCTGTATCATAACCTCAGAATAGTGGGAAACTTTTACGTTAAAATGACGTTCTATCTCGTTCTGTCACAGCTAAATAAAAAGGATAGAACGTCAGTTTAACGGTAAAATTTCCACTATTCTTAGAGGTTATGCTACAAAACACCTGAATGCCACTATTTTTAGAGGTTATGATATAGAATACGCCTGAACGGTGGGTAACAGAGATAAATTTCGTTTTGATTAAACGCAAACCTCTATTTTTCGATTATTGTTGATAATAATACTTCTGAATATTTTTTTAAAATATCAATTTAGATTTATTTCAAAAATATGCAACAAAAATTACATGAAGAAGACATCTTGACGCTTGCTTCCACCTGCCATTTTTTGTATTTGATTAATTCGAGTTTCGTATTGTGCAACAGCAGCCCTTAATCGTTTAATATTCTTCATCGTGGCAATATTAGCTTCTTCGGTTTTTCTTATACTATCTTCATTAACATGTTGATACACTTCTGTTTGTGCATTCACTGAATTGATCTGCTTAGCCAAGAAACGTCCTCTTTCGGCTTCTTCCTAATAGTCATAAAATCTTATATTACAATAAACTTTACGTTATTAAAATATTATTACCTCCACATTCTTTTGAGTATCGTATAATGCGACTCGCATTTGCTCGTATATCTCAGTTTGATCAGTTCGAACAACTTGCTTCTTCTTTTCTTTCACATTTTCTTCTGTTTCGATTTTCTTGTTATACGCTGCTTTAATAGCTACTAAAATACTTTTTGTCTTTTCTAAACTTTTTTCGACGTCCTAAATATAAATAATAACAATTTTTTAAAAGTCGATAGGTATATAATTAAGGAGTGAAATTAGTTTAACTTTGTGTTAAATAGCAACTGCCAATTAACAATTATTTTTGGAGGCAGAACTTTCTGTCTCGGTATAGAGCCAGGATGAGAATAGTCGTATATTGTGAAGCCGCGTGAAATAAAAGCTTTCGAAAAGAAAAATGAATACACCGTAAACCCGGTTGGGCTTCGAACAGTAGTTATCTGTTACGTTCCAGTTCAACTTAAAAATACTTTCGGTTCGGATCCGGAAAAATGACGTTTTTTTCGGGTTTCGGTTCAGTTCCGGTTTGAAGCCCTGGTTGGAACCGTATGGCTATACAACGACTCCGTGGACTACCCCACGGGTACGTACAGTCTTAGCTTAAGAGCATAATACACCACGTGATCATTCACTGGCGGTTTAGGCTACACAACGTACCCTTTAGTTTATATACGAACCAAAAACGAAATCGAGCTTAATAAGTCCACTTCGAGATGGGACGTTTACATTTTTTGATAAAGCTGATGCTATTTTGTTTTTTTGCATTTAAATTTTATTTTGTATTTTGGGCCTTGTTCATTTGAAGCACTTGATCATGAGGATATTATTTCCGTAGTTTCCTTAAAATATCTCATTAAATCCGATCATATATCTCAATTTTGTATAATTGTTGTTCAGGGATGGCTTTCAAGAATTACCTTACAAACCGCATTAAAATCGCATTGAAAATAAGGAAGATTTAGGTAAATTCGTGTAGCAAGACTTGGCCTATCCCCTTAATCGCCCGGACACCCGGACTGCTTGGATAAACTACCACTATAAAAACTTTCCTCGGGATACCAACTCCCGTTGTATTTAGGCCTTACCCTCGTAACCAGACTCTGTGATAACATTATAAGGGTGTCCGAGAAGGCAGAGGACTCTACATGCTCTAAAAGTTAGTAACTGCAAGGAAGATAACGAATTCTCCTATCATATTTTAAGCATCTGCTTTTGCAGCACTAAGGCAGCCTAACATGGGTTTTGCTTATCCAAAACCACTGGATATACAAAGGATACATCCAAACAGGCTTGTAGCCTTCTTAAAGGAGATAAGACTGCGGAAAAGCTTACAATACGGCCAGGATGTACAAAGCGCCTAACTGGTCTAAGTGCACAGGACTTTTTTTTAAATTCTCCAGAGAAGAAAACAGAACCATTTGTATCAACCATACTACTTAGAAATGCTTGCGGACGACTTCCATAGTTCTATATTTCGAAACAAATCTGAACAGACGAAACTGTTTTTGATAAGTGATGTGTGGACAAATAATACACAAATTAAACATCCACTACCAAATGTAGCACCAGAAATTTTTTCTTCTCAAACCAACATGCCGAGCCGAGGAAACTCTTCGCTTCAAAGCATAATATCGCTATTGCCACAATAATCTGTAGTAATTGTAATGTGTATTATGATTTACCGCAATTTTTGCTTGTCCTTTAACGCCCTCTTCGCGTAAATCTTTTCTCATTTGTGAAGCTATGTTCTCATGTCTTTTTTGGAAACGAACGGCAATGGTTTCTTTCTCGTTTGCCAGAAGATCCAAAAACCTAGAAAGACACTTAATAAATTGACGAGGATTATAAAATTTGGGTGGTTATTACTTTTTTATTAAAATTTGTGGATATGTGTCAAATAACCGTTCCATATTTTTTTTGGTTGGAAGTTTACTGATTGCTTGCGACCACATAGCAGCTGGAAGTTTCATCTGATCTTCTTCCAATACAGATGTGTCAAAGAATGAATGTGGGAGGTTTTGATTTTCTAATTCGTCTAACATTTCTTCGCGCTTGGCTATCTGTAAAAATTTATATTTTCAAATAGCAAAATGAAAAGGCTGAAAATTTTGGCTTTTGGCCCTCGTCCTCTAACACATGAAGTTTTTCTAAATTTAAAATCCATCAGATATAAAGTAAATTTTAATACACGCGTTAATTAGAGCTTTCATTATTCTATTTTCAATGATATTATGTGAGGTCCATTATTTCAGTTTCATCTCATTTTATTTAAAATGTTAAGGTAAAAAACAAAAAATCAAATAAACATATTTTATAATATGATATGTAGGGTACATCATTTCAGTTTCATTCCATTTTATTAAAAAATGTTAGTAAATAAAAAAGAAAAAAAAACTAAAATACAATAAAAAAATACTAAATATATCATTGAAAAGAGGATAAAAACGCTATTTAAATATATCACATCTATCGTTGCTATTAAAGAAACTCAACTTTGGGTTATAAACCGAAAACTAACAAAGATATTTCAAATTCCTTCGGCTCATTTTATTGTACTTGAAAAAGTGCCTAAAAAAGGTACTAATATTTTTCTCTGTACCTAACTTCACAGCAACCGAGATATCGTTATTTATCGAAAAATTGAAAAATCGAACTTTTGCTTATAGCTCCAAAACAAAAGACGATCGCGAGTTCCAGTTTTTGTCATTGAGTTTCTCTCCCAAAAAGAGAACGGGGGCGAATGCACCATCCATTTTTCCATATCTCTTATAGTTATCGATTTCTAGACATCGAATTTTTCCCACCCTGTACAATTCTTTTATTATACGAAAATTAATATTTGCTACTTTCCTATTCTGAACAGTAGCCTTTTAAGTTGTAAGTACCTAGTACTAGTACCTCAGTGATTTCGTTTTTGGTTCTAGAATAAGAATCCGATACAAACCGAAACAATTTTCTTATCTTTGCTTTTACCTTTTTTCTCCGCGCGTAAGTTCGATCGTGTAATATAAGCAACAATTCAACGCGTTGTTGATTTTCGGGCATATTTTCGTACGGTTGAAACTCATTTTTATGTTTCAAATCGTCTACTAATTGATTCAGAAGTCCAGTGACAGCTCCATTATCTTCCGCCTTAACATCGCCTATAGTATATTTAGGTACATTTACCGTATTTAAATCGATCGAAACAAATTTCAAAAATACCTTCCAGCTCCTTATTGATATTTTGAATAAGTGTATCGTAAAATGCAAGCACTCTCTCTCTTTCGGCAGGATCTTTTCTACGTAGCAAAATCCTTTCCATTTCTGAAACTGGTGGCATGTGCTTTTGGAATTGTTCTTCCATAGCCGCGTCAAAAATTCTTAAAATGCGCTGTTCGAAGTTTATTCAAATACAGAACAAGTAATATTTATTACCCCTCTCCCCCTCCTAACCATTTTGGTTCGTCTTCTGCCAAAGTTACTGCGAGATACGCAAATGCTCCTTCTCCTCCAGGTAACGTCCTAGTAGCTAAATATGTTCTTCCGTCACGGGCATCCCCGTCCGATTCATCAGAAGCATCAGAAGCTTCTATAATTTCTTGCAGCCAGTCCGGTTCACTAACAGTGGACGGAAAGTGGCCGAACTCTTGCATAGCATTTGAAATATTAACTTCGTTTGGTGGTCTTAAAAATGTATCGTTCAGGTTTCCTTCTTGCATACAAAGTACAAGATTTGATAGATAAATGTTCCTGTTGCGCTTTGATTCGATATCGGTATATTGTTTTCCACAAAGTTTATATAACCACGCCTACAGTAATTAAGATAGTTAATAATGCGATTATTGCCTCTCTCATTTAAATTACTCACTCTACAAAGGGTAACATGATTCTGATCTTTTACGTTGGTTAAAAAACTATTAGCGAATTCTAAATAAAACAAAAAATCGCCGTCCAATTTATTTTCGATCTCCATTTCAAATTATACTTTATAATTTATCTACTTTTATTAATTGACATTAATTTAATGACGTTACATGATTTTTACGCAATCGCTAACCGTTGTAACTTGATATTAATTTTTGTTTGGAAGTACACGTTTCAAATTACTTAATTGGGAAAAGTGCCCCTAGTACTTATGCAACCAACAATGTCTCTCGCAACCTAAATACCGTTATCGGTTATCATAATAATTTACACAATCAGCAGCAAACTCTCGTTGGCGGGAACTGTTGACGCATGTTGTCGCGCATTTTGCTTTTGCGACTCCGCCATTTCATGTCAAAAGCGGGTGGGGCGTGAGACGCGTGGGAGCGTGGGTGATTTTAGTTCTAGTTCGTTTGTTATTGTTCGATGTTTGACCTGTCTGGTCATTTAAAAAAAATTAAGCGTTATCCGTTGCGCTTTCATTTTTCATCAAAGAAGAAGAGCATGAAATATGAATATGCTATAATAAATAATAATATTCAGGTCTATTCTGTTTTATAACCTCAATTATAGTGGCCAACTTTAACGTTTAAAGTAACGTTCTATCCTTTTTATTTAGCTGAATAGAACATAGTACCACAGATAAATAAAATATTTCCTATTATAATCCTATTTTATTTATCTGTGATAGTACATAGAATAGAGCAAATCCATGCTCTTCTTTACTTAAAATAAATATTTTTTTATACTCTTTGTTACTTTTTTACTTTCATAAAATAATAAATAAATTGTCAAAAAATTGAAAATACGGCTCTATTAAATTAAGGATACCTAACGCAATTATTTTCAGTCAGCTTCTTCCTGAAATGACGTCGACAAGATTAAAAGCTGACAAACCAAAGAACAAAGATCCCACCGGATAGTCATCCTGCTGATTGGATTGTTGGTTGCCTATGCTTCATTTTCGTTTAGAAAATCGTATCAGTAATTTATTAGGCGCTTGAATTTTTAAAGCAAAATATGCTTTCGTTTTAAGCCGCCCACAGACCTCGTGATTGTTCATCGATCATCGTAAGGCGTCGTGCGATTGGTTTTCAAACCCAATCAGTAAACCAGACCTCGTGATTTTCATCGATTATCGTGACAAACCGTCGTATGACGTATGAACCTCATATTTGTTACGATGACCGATGAAAAATCACGAGGTCAACGGCGGCCTTGGACTTCCTATAACACGTCAGACTCGAGCGGCTGACGCTTCCCATAAAGCGTCAATTGGTCTGCGCTCCTAGGCAATGAGCTACTGAAGAAATGTAGAAACACATCCACCTTTTAACATGAAGCAGTGCTTCCGACACAGTGCAACTTAAATTAAGAAAGTTGGTCCTATCCCGCATCTATTCTATTCTTTGCGGCGCTCGCTTTTGTCATCGCAAAGTCGACGTTTCCCGATGAGCGATCATAACAATCAAATTGCCGTTCGTCTCCCATGACAGCGAGCGCAAAATACATTGAAATACTGTTTGCGCGCAGTACCCAAGTACAGTCGCTCGTCCATACTGTTTGCATTACACAATACACATTAGCGTTCGGGCATCCTGGCGAGCGAAAAGTCGTAGAAGACAGAGTGACAAAATAGCTATTTGTGTATCTAGAGCGCAAAGTGATACTTTGTCGCTCGTAAAAGAATGTTGGCGCGCTACGCAAAGCGGAACGCGACAATCTTTTAGAGCAGCAAAGACACTTTGTACTCGAGATGCACGCATAATTTTTTCTACAGTTGCCTAAAAAGTTAAAAAATTTATTTACGTCATTAGTCCGGGAAGTGACCAATTAAAGCATGAGTAAGATGTTTACGGACGAAGCGAAGCTGAGTCCAGAATTTCTAAACGAATGCTTTAATGATCACTTCACGGGCGTATATCGTATAAAAAACAGTTTTTTATTTGAAAAATTTCTTTGTATAAAAACGTTATTTTAGAAATGTCAAATTAAACATCCGCTGTAGGTATTTTATTTTAAATCACATCATCCACTTTATATTCGTTACTTTGCAACGAATAACTACTACTACTACTACTTCAATCTTGATATAGTACATTAATATAGGTGTTCGTATAGTGTATTGGATAACACCCTTGCATTTCACCCAGAGGTTCATAGGTTCGATCCCCGCTGCCGGCAAGCTTTTTTCAAGCAAAAATTTAAAAAATATAATCTTTTTCAAAAATGTCGCCAAATTTCGTTTGGGAAGTGTTACTTAGCAACACTTCCCGGCCCAGTGATGTAATGTGCCATTTCCCGGACTCAAATTAATGACGGAAAGTAGCAATACCCGTACAGTATAAAATAATAGTTATTTATGTGTCTAGAGCGTAAAATGGGAGTTTTTGATGTGAGGTCTAATTTTTAGCAGCGAAGCGGAGCTGAGCTGCTAAATGACGACCGAACATCAAAAACGCATTTTGCTCGAGATACATACAAAATTTTTCGTACGACGGCAATATAAAATTAGTAACTTTTGTATTTTGTAAGGTTATGTTTTACGTAAATTACGTTTCTAAAAATTGTTCCAGCAAATAACTGTTTTGAGTTTTGATCTCTCGTATTAACTGCTTTGAGTTTTGATCTCTCGTATTAAAATTATAAGTACAACTAATACTTTCACAATTTTGCATTTTGCTAAATAAGTAATTAATTTACGACTTCAATATTGTCTAAATAATTATTCAAAGTTTGAATTTTGTCTAATGAGCGTGCGCCATCTAGTGGAATAAAATTGAAATTTCACAGAATCAAACAAAAAGTATATAACCGTGAAGTACCTTATTGGTTATATACCTGTCCATGTATAATTTTTACGATCATATACTTGTATGTAAAACAAACTCGATCAAAATGTCCGACTTTAGGCGATACTTCACGAAGCGTAAAGAATGTTTTTAGAGTCGGTCGTACGAAAAAAATTTTTTAATTACTCGGAAAATGTATTACTAGTTTATTTTGATCAAAAATCGATTTTTATTTATATTTTTAAATAAAAACAAACATGTATTTATTCGATTATAGTAAATTTTAATTTTAATTTAAATAAATAATAATTTAGGTATACGCACCAAATTTAAATTCAAGCAATCGGTACTGTACTTTGCGCTCGTCTCCCATGACAACGAGCGGCAATGTATTTTGCGCTCGCTGGCATGGGAGACGATCGGCAATTTGATTGTTATGATTGCTCATCGGGAAACGTCGACTTTGCGATGACAAAAGCGAGCGCAAAACCTACTTCTTGTTAAATCTTAAGTGATAAATGATAAGTGTTAAATGTTGAGTATAAATCCACACTAAGTTTATTTGTACATTGAGCTCCCTTCCCCCATTCCATTTATCATCAGTACCTTGCGGTCTTTCGTGCAGTCCTAAATCCGTGCACTAAATTCAAGCGTTTATTGTTTACTCAAACCGTTTCTGAGTTAGCGCAGAACCCTAAAAGCCGATGTCCCACTGTAAAATTTTCGTCAATATTTTTATAAAAGTTTGTATACAAACGATTTGGACAGTGTGACAAAGCATTAGTTTTATACAAATGACGCAGGTAAAAATTATTTTATGGTCTTTGTATTTTCATGACGTCACGTAAAATGTTTTTATAAAAACTCCGGGATAGAACTGTTTCTAAAATTTTGATAAAAGCGGGCATCCCATTGGCTGTTGACTCCCCACCCAACTTAGTGCAAACTTGAATTTGCGCACGTGTCTGCGTGCCAACCATACTTTTCGGTATTTTCATGCACAGCACACACAGGTTTTTATAAAAACGTATACCAAAATATTTGACAGTGGGACATACCTTAAAAACAGTTTCAAGTACATGACGTCAGAACGTTTGTATACAAATTTTTACAGTGAGACATCGGCTTAACGGAAAACCTGACAAAAAATTCTTAAAAGTTTTACAACGAAAATAGTAAATATACATTATAAATGTAAAAGAACTCTTTTAATTCAATAACATTTTTTTCTAAATTTTCAACCCCCTCCCTAAATCATACCTTTAAACAAATTTTATTATTTACACTAATTGGAATATTAGTTAGGCCACTTTCTTTCATTGTCGATAATTTTCAACTGTTCTTCCCAAGCAAATTCAGAAGAGGGGTAGGGTATAAAAAGTCTTAAAGGGGGTGTGACCTAAAAATAACATTTTTTACGGATATATGTAAACAAAATATCTAAGAACAGTTCTTAAAACCGCACATCTAAAATCTAAAGATTAATAGAGATATAATAGGCGTTAGAAGTTTTACTGAAGCTGCCTGTGACGTCATACCGACATCGGCCGTCGGCGTACCTAGTCGTATTTGGTCGTATCACAATTGTATTCAATTGTAATGTTATTTTACACCTATAGGTAACACATTGAATACAATTGTGATACAACCAAATACGACTAGGTACGCTGTATACTTAACAACGTTATATCTTCAAAACGGTTTGTCTCAGTGATGTGCAATATTGAAATTTGTTCTTAGAATTTTTCTTACTATAACTTTATTTTTTGGGTCACACCCCCTTTAAATTGGGAAAGTTCTACTTTGGTGATCCGTTATCATACCGTTTACGACTTTAATGGGGTCCGCTTATAACGAGGGCGCTTGCGCCAACAAAATGACTTGTTATAATGAACCTGCTCTTTATAATCGATTTATTATTATTTATTATCTATCGGGTTTCGACTTGGTTAGAGTAAGAGTAACACAAGTAACAAGAAACAATGACAACTGTATGTAAAATATGCGTTTAAAATTGCTTACGACGAGTTACAAGAATTTTGTTATCGTTTATCATTATCACAGACGTTAAGCCTCGTACAGACTACGGCTGCAACATGTAAGCGCTCGCGCACGCTAGCGAGCTAGGAGGACGACACAATAAATTGAATTGGCCATAATAGTTACTCGCTAAGCGATATGTCGTTTTGTGTCAGTATGGCCACTTCAATTTGTTGTTACGTGTGTAAATTTATTTTTCCTACAATCACTATTAAAAGCAGGCTTTTGCGCTCGCTTTTGTCATCGCAAAGTCGACGTTTCCCGATGAGCAATCATAATAATCAAATTGCCGCACGTCTCCCATGACGACGAGCGTCAAAGTACTTTGCGGCGCATCGTCTAGGAGACGAGCGGCAAAGTACCTACTGCCCCCTGCCCCGATCGCTTGAATTTAAATTTGGTGCGTATACCTAAATTATTATTTATTTAAATTAAAATTAAAATTACTATAATTGAATAAAAACATGTTTTTTTTATTTAAAAAATATAAATAAAAATCGTAAATATAAAAAAATATTTTTTGAACTTTTTAGTCAATAATTGTAGAAAAAATTATGTGTGCATCTCGAGTACAGTGTCTTTGTCGCCTTAAAAGATTATCGCGCTCCGCTTCGCGTCGCGCGCCAACATTCTTTTACGAGCGACAAAGTATTACTTTGCGCTCTAGATACACAAATAGCTATTGGGGAAACAAATGTTTTTAACAGACGTAGTACGTATTGTAAATAGTTGTTGTTGATAGTTGAAAGCTTTTTGTCTAAATCCTATGGTTATATACCCTTTATCTATAAGTTATTAGTTGCCGAACAGGAAAAGGCTGTAAAAAATACAATAAGGCGAACTAAAGTGCAATATTTCAATTGACAAAATTTTAAGTAAACTGTAAGCCCATCAAACTGATCGTAAAATTATTGGAAATATCATACCCATGCCGGTACCTACTACACGTTTTAGACAATTACAAAAAGGACAATCTTCACCGTAGGCACTATCGTTGTTCCCCTTAAATTTCTTTTTTAAGTGGCAATTTATTTTTAAATAAATGAAGTTATGATTTTGGGGCCCTTTACAATCCGGGTCCCTTGACACTTGCCCAATTTGCCCATAGGATAATACGCGACTGCTCCTAATATTACGAGGCCAGGGACCAGGGACATCCCCCGATCCCCGATGAGTCCCGGACATAAGGTTCAATCACGAAGGTTTGTCACGATGGCCGACGAAGAATCGCGAGGTCTATTATAAGTGGCTTTAGCAATACTTTGTAGCTGTTTACGCCGACGTCGATTATCTAATTCCATAGTCTTACCGAATCGCAAATTTTTACGAGAGGCTGCTTCAATTACTTCAAATAGATTTTAACTTCTTCAAAAATAACAAATAACGTAAGCTTTGCCGGACGACAAGAAATAGATTTTCAAAAATCGGTGTTTCTGTCGCCTAAACTGTGGAGCGATTTCGCTCAAAATCAATATTCTAAATTTTTTCAGAATTTCCTGTCTTTTTTCTTCTTTATGAATAAATTAATTAATCCAGAAAAAGCATTAATTCAGTAATTGGTTAAAATAATCAGATAACCCCGATAACCCTCTCGAGGCACGTGACCAAGACGTTACACTTCTTAGCATTCTAGGCGGAGCTTTACGAATAAATATACAAAATATATTTAAATCCGTAGCGGCAGTTCTCTCTTGCTCAAATCTTAAACGTCCTTTTCAATACTTATGTACGAGTACATTTATTTTATACGCTATATTATTTATTTTAGTAACTATCCCCTCAGATAATAAATTGCCGCAATTGTATTTGCGACTCTTTAATAACCATAACCAATCGCAATCCTTTTCTTAAAGGATTCTTATTCTTAAAACATATTCTTTATTTGATGGCCAGAAACGGACACCGATTTTCAAAGAATCGCTTCACGAAATCGATTCGTTTGTTGAAACGCAGTAATCAGTAGTCGCACTACCCGCGCACTAGCTCGGCAGGGCGATGTGCATTTAACACTCATCGCGCGTTTAACCCTATGCGCCACGTAGCCGAACACTTATTACGTCACCGACCTGCCCAAAAAGCCGAAAAACGACAGTTCTATGAGCAAGGATATTCGATATTCGATCGCGGGTAATAAAAGTATTATTTCTCTCTTGCCGACGCATGCGCTCAGAGTATCTTATTCAGAACGAACCACGAAGCATTTTAGTCGTATGTCGTTTGTCATTCATATTTCCGTTATGGTGGTATTCGTGTATTGGTTGTATCGCTGGTAGCGGGTAAATTCGTAGTCGGCAGTTGGGCAGTGTGTGTCGGAACGAGTTAAAACCGATTTTCCGAAAAGAGAATCACGGTTTTAAGAGATTAATGCACTTTTATCGTGTAACGTTTGAGTAACGCGAACACAGTTATTAGTACTACGTTTCTCCTCCCCCCCCCCCTCTTCGAACTAGTAACTGCGCACTTCTGTTTTTATTGTTGGCAACTCTGAAAATGTAAAAAAATTGTTAATTTGTGTTTGCAAGGTTAGTTACGGTTAATTTAGGAGTGGTATAAATTAATATACAATTAGAAAGTGAGGTCATATAATTATTAATCGTCGGCAGGGCAGAAGCACAAAAGTAAAATCGCGTGACGTCGTTCATATAGTCAGGTTAGTAGTTGCATGTAATTGGCAGTTCAATGGAGGTGGGTGAACTTCGCGTTCAAGGTTATCTTTTTATCGTTTCATTTTGTTGTTAGCTGTTAAACAGTTAATCGATAATCAAATTATACGAGAATTTCACTTATAGTAAGTAAATTAAAGTTGCAGGACGAGTTCCATCTCCTAATATCAAAATAATTACAATTTTCATTATCTGGTTTCATATTATTTTTATATTTTACATCAGCTGGTCCCCTTTCGAAGGACAGTGCAGTATTTATCCGCTAGGTTCGCGCTTTCGCGAGCATGCTCGTTGCATACGTTTACTTGTGCTTGATAATAAAAATAATGTTCGTTCGTTATGTTTTATTTTATTAGGCACCTATTGCGCCTTTTTTTTAAAGTTTGTTGTAAAGTAACCGATTATAGTTTTTAGTTATAAGTTCCAAACTTCCATAAATACGAACGAAGTAAAGTCTATAAAATTTACTTCTCATTAGTGTTTCAATGAATTTAGCAGGTAATATTTTGGTTTTACGTTTTTTATAATCGTTATTTACTATTATTAGCAATCTTTTTATTTGTAGTTTATACACTTTTATGTTGTTGCTCTACATAATAATGTGACATACTTACATTAACATTAATAACATTTAATAATTATAAAATTAATTTTTCACTTTGTTTTAGTGAGTTACCGACTATGGTGGTTAGTACCTAAAAGTTTCGATTAGTTACATTGTTTATGTCGAGTAATTATATTTCATTGGAAAATAGAAATCAAGATTCTTAACCCTACTTCGAAAGCACATATCAGTATGTTTCGTTAGACGATATTAATCGGTTAGTATTAAGAACCCAGACTGCTTTTGAAGTTATTCATTTATAGATTGAAAAATAAGTAGGATATCTGATTTGTCAACCGTGAGAAAAATTTTGGATGTATTTCGAGTGAAAACAGTTTTAGACTGAAAACAGGGCTTCGAACCTTTATATTTTTCGTTTCGGTTCAACTATTTAAAAATTTCAGTTCGGTTCCGGTTTTCGTTCTGGAAATTTTCTTTTCGGTTCAGCTCCGAGTGAGTAATTTTAAATTTTTAAAATTTGTATTAACAATTTAGAAAAAATATAAAATATTATACAACTGGAGAATTATACTTTTATGGGCCTAGGGCACATTCGAATTTTGGAGCAGCCCCAATATGTTCTAAAAACAAAAAAAAGTAGGTAGATAGATAGAAATTAGATAGAATTTTGATTTTACAATAAAAAATGCTTAAACTTGGTCAATTTAAAAAATTTATATCAATTAATAATAAAGGTACAAAAGCTGGAAAATAGGAAAAACACTGATTTAACCAAAGTGAGTGAATATTATTGAAATTTCGTAGAGTCATAATTTCATATTCTGAACAACTTTTCGCAATAACATTTTGTCATATCAATAACCGAAGTGGCACTTTATCTAAACATAAAATAGTTTTTTCTCAATTCCCATAACTACCTTGATTTTTTTAAACCAAAAATATGCTGGAAATTATTTTCAGGTCAAGTAGGCCGGCATCTCAAACATCAAAACGAGATTCCAAAGTTTTTGATCGATACACCCATTATAGTGAAGTCAATCGGAACAGAAAATACCGATTTAATCAAAATGAACCAATATTTTTGAAGTTTCGCATAGGGCCGTAATTTTGTATTTTGATCAACTTTTTTTAATAACATTTTGCCCAAAATTGACCAAAATGGCACTTGACCTGAACAGAAATTAGTTTTTTTCAATTTCCATGGCCGCCTTGATTTTTTAAATTATAAATCTGCTTGAAATTCTTTTCTAGCCAAACAGGCCGGCATCCCAAAATATCAAAACGAGATTCCAAAGTTTTTGGTCGATTACACCTATAGCGAAGTCGATCCTGGTCACTGTAGACCAGGGGTCGGCAACCTATTTGCACTGGTGGGCACATTTGAGAATTTTGACATCTTTGGGGGGGAGTATGGTCATGGGCCATGTTCTTTGCGCTTTTTTTAATCGTTAAGGCTGGAGAATTGTAGGTTAGAATTCTTACGTCGTCCTGAACAGCTTTAATAGTCAACATTTACAACTAAGATTTTTGTAGGGTGTAGCCAAAGAGCTTGTCTATGATATGACATATTTTTAATTTCCAAAAAAGTATTAGAAAGTAACAAAAAAAAAATTTTCCGAAAAGTGGCAAGTTACAGTCGGTTTAAATTGATTGTTTTCTGTTGCGTATAAAGACTTAAAACGATATAAAATATGTCATGTCATAGAGAATATGATATAGAACATATCTATAATAGTTGATTTAAAAGAAAATGTGTTTACTATGCCCTGAGGACGACGTAAGATTTTCCCCATAAGCCCAATGTTAATTAGACTTCTCAAAAATTCTAATAGATGTCGCCACCCAGCCGTCGCTGCGATTCATAAACGTAGATAAATATTAGTACAGGTAATGATAAGTTTGACCTGGAACAAATTGCAAGAAACAGATTTTTCGCGGTAATTTGTTCAGAATTTTACGCTGATTACGACCATATAAAGTCTATGCCAAAAATATAATAGAAATGGCAAAATTTTGGCATATAATGTCACTATTTTTCGAGGTTATGATACAGAATACGCCTGAATGACGAGTAAAAAAGACAGTTAAATGATACACCTCCAAAAATTAATTGTAAGAGACGCTACTGAAAATGTTAGTTGGGTTGCATAACATACTTTTATGCATCATAACTCATAACCTATAATTCTCCAGCCTTAATGAAAGTAATATTACCTAATTATTATTAATATAATCATAGGCATATCCTACATGATCGATATGGATCGTGTTATTATCGCGATCCGGATTGCAGCAGTATTGATGGATCAGAGATCAAAGTGAGACCCTACACGATCAATATAAACCTGTAGATCGCGCCTCAGTTCATTGTTTTTGTGCGTGCAGTAATGTCAAAAATGGATGACAGCAATGACGAACAATGACAGTTCTCCAAAACAATTTTCCCCTATACATATTTACCTATTTTATTTTTATTTGAATATTATCGCGTATTGAAGATTGATCTCAAAATATCCGAATAATTTGAGATCCATGTTGCGCTCCGTCAATATCTCATCCTACGCACTCAACATGTATCGCAAGACCGGACACGTGGTCTATATCGCGATAATATCACGATCCATATTGATCGTCTAGGTCTAGGATATGAGTAAGAGAAGTCTCTTAAACTCAAAGAAAGTTTGATGAAATTACAATATACGTACAAACAAAACCCTAATATTCCAAATACTGTAGCTGTAGACTTAATAATACGTACAACTGGTTCGTTTCAGTTTTTAGTCGGACGACTCGAAGTCGAACGTGTATACAATATACAAGGATTTTAAAAGCGATTCGACAATTACCTATTTTAGTATTCCGAGTTTTTGTTAAAGTGTTTAATATTTAAAAGTAGAATACTGTGCTTTATCCCCAAGTATATTAGAAGTTTTTGAAATTTTTCCAGTATGTATATTCTTTGCGTAATGAAGAACATTATGTGCCAAAGTCTTATAAATAAGTACCAAAGTTTAAACAAGTCCGACCTGTTTTTAGTGTCTAAGAAAATTAAATTATCATTTTAAGAGCATAACACAACACGTGATCATTTCACTGACGGGTTAGGCTACACAACGTACCCTTTAGTTTATATACGAACCAAAAACAAAATTGAGCTTAATAATTCCACTTCGAGATAAGACGTTTACATTTTTTGATAAAGCTGGTGCTATTTTGTGTATCCGGCCAAAGAAGTCGGAAATAGTTTCCATGGTATTGAATAGATTTGACTTTTACTGTGTGCAAATCGAGATTGATTTTTGTATGAACTAAATTAGAATAGCCATTTGCACTAATTTTGTCAGTTTGGTTGATGACAGCTGAAAAACAGTTAAAACCCGCTCCGAAGATGATACAGTGTATAGAAACAGCTGTTGGTTGCTGACAGCATGACAGCAACTGACAAAATTAGTGCAAATGGCTATTCTAATTTAGTTCATACAAAAAAAAAGGCTTCTATGTTTTCCACCTCCTACCTCACAAAACTACAAGCAGAGATAAAAACCTCTACACAATTAATAGTTCTCTTAATTAATACTTTAGGCAGCACTATACGATCATTTAAATTGTATTTTGTATTTTGGGCCTTGTTCGTTTGAAGCACTTGATCATGAGGATATTATTTCCGTAGTTTCTTTAAAATACGAGTATCTCATTAAATCCGATCATGTAACTCAATTTTGTATAATTGTTCGTATTCGCGTAATAAAAGTGAAAAAAAATATTGGGGAAAAAAATTTGCAAAATTTTTATCTTTTTATCTTCTTAAAAATAGTATATCATCATTACGCTTGGCAGTGTTTCCGCATGAGATAAAGTGAGAAAAGCGCGTATGGTTCAAATAAAAATTGTTTGGTATTTTAGGTTTTAATGAAATAAATGGTCGCATTCACCGGACATAACTGTTGCGAATTCGTCCGCTGACAACACCGCTACCGAGCGCTATTCTCGTAGCATGTTGTGGAGCGGTCGCCATTGTTCGAGCATATTTTATTTCTGCTACTTCTTGGGAGCGGAGTGGTAGCGTATTTTGAAAAGTAGTTGTAAATTTGAATTTGTGGTGGACCACGTTTACATTTTGGATTCAGATGGGAATCTATGTAGAGTCTCACCAACAACAACAACAACAACAATAACATAACCACACATACCAACGGGATAACACAACCGATAATTGACATAATTGTGCTCACTTTTAAGCCAACTTAACAAATTTACCGGACGTTGTACTGCTACATATATAGCAGATGGATCGGTATCAGTTTACGCTAGGTCCGGTGAATGCGACCATTAACTATACCTATATCAATTTTATAAAAATTTTAACATTTTTAAAAATAATTTTAGTCAATGCAGGGTGTTTACGGTTTTCTCTGTAATATCTTAAGGAGTGATAGTACAGGTCAAAAGAAGTCGATAAACCTTAAAACGTCTTAATAAAAGTTGCCTCATAAGAGAGATATGAATTCTTTTAGTTTTCACAATAAACGATTTAAAAGTCTAGTAATCTACTTGCTAATCCCCCGATGTCCTCGATTTCCGTACCTAACAGCGTTGTACTTTTATTTGTGGGATTGTATGAAAAGCATGGTTTACAACACCGAGATTTTCGGCATCCTACATCTCCGAAACCGGGTGCAAGCAACAGCAGTGGAAATTCATCGACAAGGTTTATGCCTTGAGAACTATGTGAAGCCGTGGAAACACTGAATCCGTTGTTGTATACTACAACGTAGTGATAATTTCGAACATCTTTTGTAGAAATACTAGTAAATAGTAAAAAAATGATAATTGAAGTGGATAGTGTAGTAGATTACTAGATTTTAAACAAAGGAATAGTTTATTGTGAAAACTAAAAATTATCTTGCTAGGAGAAAACTTTTAGTAAGGAGTTCTAAGGTTTATCAACTCCTTTTGATTTGTACTATCGTCCCTTAAAAGGGCATTTGATTTTGATCTAACCGCTGTCTTTAATCTTAAAGGGTTCCATTTTAGAAGCATTTCAAAATGTAACATTCCCATCACTAACTAAAGAATAAAATAATACATCGGAAAATTCTCATTTGTACGGCCATGTACGGTCTAGATATTTAGGGGGTGGGACTAATACCTGCAGCCAATTGCAGTCGAGCACGATGCTAACATGCACTGATCACCCCATGATCACTGTTTACTGCATCTTGAATATGAATGTGAATATGATATGCGCAAGCGTCTGACAGAAATTTCCTCCGCAAACTTTTAAAACCGTTTCTAACTTGTTCACGCTTGATGGAACGCGAGAAATCAGAACGCGCATACTCGTGAGGTTCTCGGACTATTAGTGACTGCCATTGAGCTCGACATTATTCATATTATATTCTATAATACTACTGGAGGTACCACTGCCGATACTGTCCTCGCAACTCAAGTTGGCATCTTGATAGCTGAGGAAAGACGGAAGGGGTGTGAAGCATTTTTGACATTTTCCGTACCGTAATTGATGTTATCAGTTCACTGAGCACTGAGTAAATTAACCTAACCTAAATTTTATTTATATTCAAAAATTTCTCTGTTACAACTTTCTTATACTTTTTGCGCAGTGTATTTTTTTGAAATTATTTTGCGCTCGCTCAACACGGTGAATCCACGCTTCGTCGATCCATAGCGTCCAGTTTTAGGAGATCGTTTGCCAAGTTGTAACTTGTTTCCCCCACTCCGATCAGACACGGCGGAAACCGCACGGTTTCTTATTTACATTAGCGAATACGGATCGTTAATCCGCGCGGCCGTTGCAACTCAATCGCAGGAAAACAGATCCACGCGGTTACCTATGACTTCTTTCTATAGTAGTCTAACGATCTCATACGGAAATTCATCCCTGATCAATTCAAGTATAAATTAAAAAATTTGGCTTCAAATTGTCGTAATTTGGGATACAAAGAGGCAAATAGATCGGCATGCGAAAGCCGGTCGCGTACTATTGGGTGCACCCAATACTGCTTTTTTCTTTTTTTTTAAGTAACCACAAGCACATTGCCTCTTCAACCTCCATCTTTTCTGGCTCCTCTCTTGCATATCCGCACGTAAACCTCCGGCTGTCTGAACACAGATATTTCTACGGTTTATGGTACGTTTAGATACCGTCGTTTCGGCAGTACGGCAGTACGGCGTTTTCTATACTAACCAATCAGAACGCAGAATACGATTTGAGATATTCAAGGACGACTGCGTGACCACGACGCTGCGTTGACGACGAACAGTTCATCTGGTTCAACTTTCGACGTCGTCGTTTCGACGTTGTGAGGTTATGTTTGTTGTTTTCAAATATCTTTCAAGTTACTGTTATCAATATTCAATTCCGAAAGAAGATTATCGACTATTTCGATTTTTTATTATATTAATCACCCATAGGCTACTCTTCTTTTCGTTTTTTGTTTTTTTAAATTTTTTATATAAATAAGCGCAAATTAATAACGAAGACTCATCCATTTTGTTTAACTATGTTTTACTGAAAATATTAACAGTTTTATAGTAGTTGTTAACTCCGTAACTTAAAGATACACACGAGTGAATTTGTATTTGCCGCCTGCATACATCGCCATGACGCTGCACTGCAAAAACGTCGAAAATAGTTACCAAAAATCCGGCGTTGTGGCGTTTTGACGTTATAGCTGCGCGCAGTCGAAACGACGGTATCTAAACGTACCATTAACCGCGCGGTTTCAGCTGTGTCTGAACGGGCTCTTAAAATGTTCTGAGCATAAGAGCCCGTTCAGACACGGCGGAACCGCAGAAATATACTGTGCTCAGACAATCGACGGTTTACGTGCGGATACGCAAGAGAGGGGCGAGCTTATTGTGGCGCGCGGATCTGTTTTCCTGCGGTTGAGTTACGGCTGCCGCGCTGATGTATCGCAGACTTCAACAATTATCTACCTACTTGACTTCTTTAAGGGAGGCCTCTATTCACTATTTTAACCTCTCTATGGGTGGCGTAAGTTAAAAAGAACGTTACAAAATGGTATAACTATATTATATTTATAATATGATGTCGAGCTCTATAGTGACTACTGATGAAACAGGTATAGGACAAGGATATAGGATAACAGGATATAGATATAACCAATCTTGTATATAATAATGTTTTCCACAACAACTTTTATTCACCGTATTCACGTACGATGCATAGGAGGCGAGTTATTTGCAAAAACGATTTTTGTGACCTTTGACCTTGAATATCTCAAATTGATTCCGACAGTGGGGCGGTTAAATATAGGTACTTTAAATATAGGGTGTATTGACACGTGAGTCGGCCGAGTCGCGGATCGCCCCCAGGAAGAACTTCGTAATTTTTATGCAACTCTTACGGTTCGTACACACATGAGCAAGGCGCGAACGAGGCAAAGCGAGGCGGAACGAATGCTTCGTTCATGTACTTTTGTGTTGCCAAACGAAGCAACCGAGGCGGCGAACGAGCCAACGATCCACTGTTAGCTCATACGACTTATTTCAAATTATAGTACAAGGAGAAGTGGTCCTTTATGTTGGTAATCGTATTTTTAAAATTGTAATCGTTTCAGTGCAATTTTTTTAAGCGACGTTTTTGTAGCCGCAAATTTACTCATTTAACTCAAAATGCGTTTTTCGAGTTTGACGGCGAATAACTTTTAAACGGCTCATACGAATTATTTCAAATTATAGTACAACGAGAAGTGGTCCTTTATCTTTGTAATCGTATTTTTAAAATTGTAATCGTTTCATTTTTTAAGCGACGTTTTTCTAGCCGCAGATTTACTCATTTAACACGTTTCCACGCTACCTATGAGGTAGTAGATGACAACTTTTACAACTTTTTGAATCGTTATATCTCAGAAACGGTGACTCGTAGGGAAAAAAGTATTGATACATTTTTTATATATAATTTTATGATCTACAATTTTTGTCTGGGATACTTTTATGATAAAACTTACAGTTTTGCTGAAAATCGCAAATAACTCCTTTTTTTTATCTTTGACCTCGAATAAAAATTTTTCCGTACACGTAAATGATGGGGAGCTTTTAAATTTTATTTATAATTATGTTTTGAACAATTTTACTGATTTTCAGATTGTTGGGACTTTATGCACCTTCACCCTCATTTTTTGGTCTACATTGACCGGACTATGATACAATAAACTGACATTTGTTTGCAAAAATTCATGGTACGGTTTTGAAAATCTTCATAGACAAACTATTCAATTTGCGGCCATTTAGAATCTGATGGAAATAAAAAATTATACGATATGTAGGAGTTGTATGATAAGAAGTTCTCAGAAATGTTTTCCGTATTGCCGGAAGTTCAAAAATAAAAGAGCAATTGCGAAAAACCGGAAATCGGCTATATTTCGGATACGACGCTGTAAGTCGGAAAACTTAAAATAAAATAAATATTTGTTTTAAGGTAGTACTACCGATACCACAAGTGTCAAATGTGTGCTTACTGTAATTTGACTTCCGTCGTATTTATATTTGGCAACGCCGCGTAAAAGCAAAAGAGACAAAAAATACCTTTCAGGTTATCGGTTTGACATGTAATGTTTGTTTACTAATGAAATGTCTGAATCAAACTTATTAAATGGTACAAAACGAATATTTCATTGGAAAAATAAAAGAGTCACTGAAATAAGGTATAAAAAAATGTGAAACAAGTAGCATTAGCCGTATTCTGTACATATTTAAATTTCGCGCGCGTCTAACCTTCTTGGCGGCGTTGCCACATGTAAATTTTTTCTTAATTATTTATTAATTACTCTTATCACGAGCTCTAAAGTTAAGGTTTTATTAATACAGAAAATTCAATTAATTTTTTTCTTTCTATTGATACCAATTTCATAAAAATCTGAACGTCCAATTTTGTGAAATAAAATAAAATCTGTGATTTCCCATAAGGATCAATGTTAAAGGCAAAAATTTTTAAATATTTTTATCTTTTTTTCAGTTCTCTGTAGGCCTCCAAAAATTTAACTGGTTAATTATGATATTATAATGTACCAATATGGCAAGTTTCAATAAATTCTGAACGTTAATTCTAAAACCGGTAGTACTACCTTAAGAACTACAAGTCCTATTATGTCTTAAGTCGAGTCAATACACCCTGTATATTACAACCAGCGCGCATAATGCTACGTTTAGATACCGTCGTTTCGGCAGTACGGCAGTACGGCGTTTTCTGTACTAACCAATCAGAACGCAGAATACGGTTTGAGATATTCAAGGACGACTGCGTGAGCACGACGCTGCGTTGACAACGAACAGTTCATCTGGTTGAACTTTCGACGTCGTCGTTTCAGCGTTGTGAGGTTATGCTTGTTGTTTTTAAATTTTTTTAAATATCTTTCAAGTTACTGTTATCAATATTCAATTCCGAAAGAAGATTATGAACTATTTCGATTTTTATTCTATTTTTCACCCATACTCTTCTTTTCGTTTTTTTTGTGTTTTCAAATTTTTATATAAATAGGCGCAAATTAATAACGAAGACTTATCCATTTTGTTTAACTATGTTTTACTGAAAATATTAACAGTTTTATAGTAGTTGTTAACTCCTTAACTTAAAGATACACACGAGTGAATTTGTATTTGCCGCCTGCATACATCGCCATGACGCTGCACTGCAAAAACGTCGAAAATAGTTACCAAAAATCCGGCGTTGTGGCGTTTTGACGTTATAGCTGCGCGCAGTCGAAACGACGGTATCTAAACGTAGCATAAAGTGTCGGAAAATGACATATTTTATATTTTGCGTCAGTAAGAAAGTTATTATAGCATCCATTTGATGTTTCGAAGTTAGCAGTAATATTTAATTTGACATATTTTGTCAAATCGAGGAAAGATAAAACGACTATTTTTGTAATTAAAAGGTTCTATTTTCTAACATAATAATTAAAATTCATTAATTAACGAACAATTCAAACTACAAAACAATTTATTTGAATTAAAACTCATTTCATAAGTCATTATAGCACTCCTCCATTTAAACGCTCCTCGCTACGCGAGTCGCATTTTAAACTTGGGGTCGTGCTATAATACGTGACTTATGAAATTCGTTCTTTAATATACTATTTCGTTTTACTACAAACTCGAAATATTTAAAAAGGCATCAGAAATAGTATCAAACAATAGTATACTCCGAAGCTCTTCCAGATTTTAAAAATCTAAAATTATACAGAGTGTTTTTATTTGAAATGGGAAAGCTGATCTCATTTACGACTGAACCGGAAGTCAAAATGTAAACTGTTTCGTATCATTAGATAGATAATTTTACAATAATTCCAAAACACTTAAAATATGCAGGGTGTTGTATTTAAAATAGAAAATATAACCCTATTTTTAGTTAAAACACAAGTTAAAATTAACATGTTTGGTATAATTTGACAGCTAATCTTGCAATATTTGAAAAAATATAAAATATGTATTGAAAATCTCCTTTTGCTTGGCTAATTTCCGGTTTAACTGGAAGTGGTTTTTTAACAAAATTGTAACCAATAGTATATTATAGTATACCAACTTGCAATTACAAATTTTACAAATAACCCCTTTATTTTGGGCTACCCTGTATAGATTTTGTTTAAAAGCTTATTTTGTCGAAAATTTTGTGTTAAAGTGGCTGAAACCAAAATGCAATAAAATCTCTTTAGTAGTTTTTTATTCGTCGAGAAACTAAGTTAAAAACATTTCTTTTGACGGAATGGTTTGCTTAGTTAATTGATATTAGGGGTTTCGAAGCTTCGAATAAACTCTGATTAAGATTACTACAAAACATTTTATTTGAATTTTAAATTACGAAATGTCAGTTTGCAATTAGTACTGTCAACCAGCCAACCATCAGAAAAATTCCTAAATTTTTATATTTTGATTTTTTTTCTTTGAAAATGGACTCCTCCATTAAAACGCTCCTCTCTACGCGAGTCGCATTTTAAACTTGGGGTCGTGCTATAATACGTGACTTATGAAATTCGTTCTTTAATATACTATTTCGTTTTACTACAAACTCGAAATATTTAAAAAGGCATCAGAAATAGTATCAAACAATAGTATACTCCGAAGCTCTTCCAGATTTTAAAAATCTAAAATTATACAGAGTGTTTTTATTTGAAATGGGAAAGCTGATCTCATTTACGACTGAACCGGAAGTCAAAATGTAAACTGTTTCGTATCATTAGATAGATAATTTTACAATAATTCCAAAACACTTAAAATATGCAGGGTGTTGTATTTAAAATAGAAAATATAACCCTATTTTTAGTTAAAACACAAGTTAAAATTAACATGTTTGGTATAATTTGACAGCTAATCTTGCAATATTTGAAAAAATATAAAATATGTATTGAAAATCTCCTTTTGCTTGGCTAATTTCCGGTTTAACTGGAAGTGGTTTTTTAACAAAATTGTAACCAATAGTATATTATAGTATACCAACTTGCAATTACAAATTTTACAAATAACCCCTTTATTTTGGGCTACCCTGTATAGATTTTGTTTAAAAGCTTATTTTGTCGAAAATTTTGTGTTAAAGTGGCTGAAACCAAAATGCAATAAAATCTCTTTAGTAGTTTTTTATTCGTCGAGAAACTAAGTTAAAAACATTTCTTTTGACGGAATGGTTTGCTTAGTTAATTGATATTAGGGGTTTCGAAGCTTCGAATAAACTCTGATTAAGATTACTACAAAACATTTTATTTGAATTTTAAATTACGAAATGTCAGTTTGCAATTAGTACTGTCAACCAGCCAACCATCAGAAAAATTCCTAAATTTTTATATTTTGATTTTTTTTCTTTGAAAATGGACTCCTCCATTAAAACGCTCCTCTCTACGCGAGTCGCATTTTAAACTTGGGGTCGTGCTATAATACGTGACTTATGAAATTCGTTCTTTAATATACTATTTCGTTTTACTACAAACTCGAAATATTTAAAAAGGCATCAGAAATAGTATCAAACAATAGTATACTCCGAAGCTCTTCCAGATTTTAAAAATCTAAAATTATACAGAGTGTTTTTATTTGAAATGGGAAAGCTGATCTCATTTACGACTGAACCGGAAGTCAAAATGTAAACTGTTTCGTATCATTAGATAGATAATTTTACAATAATTCCAAAACACTTAAAATATGCAGGGTGTTGTATTTAAAATAGAAAATATAACCCTATTTTTAGTTAAAACACAAGTTAAAATTAACATGTTTGGTATAATTTGACAGCTAATCTTGCAATATTTGAAAAAATATAAAATATGTATTGAAAATCTCCTTTTGCTTGGCTAATTTCCGGTTTAACTGGAAGTGGTTTTTTAACAAAATTGTAACCAATAGTATATTATAGTATACCAACTTGCAATTACAAATTTTACAAATAACCCCTTTATTTTGGGCTACCCTGTATAGATTTTGTTTAAAAGCTTATTTTGTCGAAAATTTTGTGTTAAAGTGGCTGAAACCAAAATGCAATAAAATCTCTTTAGTAGTTTTTTATTCGTCGAGAAACTAAGTTAAAAACATTTCTTTTGACGGAATGGTTTGCTTAGTTAATTGATATTAGGGGTTTCGAAGCTTCGAATAAACTCTGATTAAGATTACTACAAAACATTTTATTTGAATTTTAAATTACGAAATGTCAGTTTGCAATTAGTACTGTCAACCAGCCAACCATCAGAAAAATTCCTAAATTTTTATATTTTGATTTTTTTTCTTTGAAAATGGACTCCTCCATTAAAACGCTCCTCTCTACGCGAGTCGCATTTTAAACTTGGAGTCGTGCTATAATACGTGACTTATGAAATTCGTTCTTTAATATACTATTATGGACTCTGCCATAAGGGTGAATTTGCATTTCCATCTGAAAAACTGAAAAACGAAATGCTGGTAGTAGCATTACTTGATGTCTCTCTAGTTCGCTCCTTGGGAGCTTTGAGTTCCTTCGAAGAGTAATTCTATTGGTGACAATCACTCTCGTTAATTTTACTCTCATAAATATGGTCATTATAATAATATTGTAATAAATAAAGCAGTTAAATAAAATTACTAAAACCAAATTGTTTTAGGAAGAAGAGAACATCAAAACAAATAAAATGTAAGTTGTTGTTTTTTTTAATAAAAATATAGTACTAATAATATCTTACAGGAATAAGGCAAAAGCCCAAAGTGTAACAGATATCATATTGGAGCAAACCAAAAATTTTAGTGCAGCCGAATATTTATTCATTTATTTACATGTTTCTTCTAATAACACCGTCGACGCAGATAAGTTGAGGCGAATTTCTCAAGTTATACAATGTGTAAACCCATTTATTAGGTAAATTAATTTATTAATACACAATAATTATTCGAGTGAATAAAATCAACTTTTTATAGAAATTACTTAAAAACCGATGTTTCAAATATCATAAATGTTATAAGTGATGCGTCCGGATCTGATTTGTTAAATATAGAAAAAGTTCTTCTAACTAACATTGCAAAGTATAGAAGAAAAGTATTTGAAGGGTTACACATTGATCCTAATTTAAGCAAAAGTATTATTTGGTGCAAAATAAATTACGCTGTCGCCGATAATTGTTCTGTTAGCACGCAAGAAGTTTATTGTAACTATCTGTAAGTAATAACCAATATTGCATAAGGTGTTCTTTCATTGAAGTTTGTGTTTTAGAGCTTTTTGCGACCAAGTCAAGATGCAACCATTATCGTCTCCATTATTTACTAACACAATTATCGTAATATTTCCCGAAGTTGAAATTAAACGACCAACCAAAGGAAACCGGACACGTTATTACGATAAACTAACATTACAAATAAGCAAAAGTTCCCCTGTTCTTTTTAATACTTTGTCAAATATCGAGGTAAACTTAATAATAAGCTGTGTTCGTTTTTTTTACTAAACTGTTCTACAGATTAACATGGACATCGTGGCAACCACTTTTTCTTGTGATCAGTTTACGAGTATAATATTCAACCAACATCAAGAAACCAAAAAGGCGACCTCTAAAAAGGTACGTGCACAACTAAACTTAAATAACTGTATATATTAAAATTGAAGTTTCAGATTGCCGAGCCAGAACTACCAGTACGTGATATGCAAGTATACAGTTTAAAGGACGACAACGAAAGTTATAGAAGTGGTCAGTTAGGCGAGCAAACAATTTTAGTTCACGATCCATTAGCATTATTAAATCTAAGATCGGGCAGTGACAATAACATTAAAAACGTCAGTGACAATTCTAAACCAACCGATGAAGTGCAAAAAAGTAGATTGAATCGTTTTTTAGAAACTGTAGGTAAAAAGAAAATTAAGGAATACAAGCATCCTTCGGTTACAAAAATATTGAAAACACTCCCGAGGTGTACCCTCCCTTCAGAACTGTACCAATCTAACATTAGTCCAAATGTGGCTTTAGACAAGAGGCATGTTACTAATTGGTACATCGAGCAGCTTCAAAAACTGAAAAAAAGAGTGGCTTTAATCTCGACGAAAAGATTACCTTCTCGTTCGTACCAAGTTCATTGTTCTTGTTGCGACGTTAGTTTTGGAGTTGGGTGTCAGTATGTAGATCAAATCGATTATTTAAAATCTCAGCTTTCGAAATTGAACTTTAGTAAACCAAATAATAGCTTATTTTACCGTGTTACTTCGGATCATTTAAAAGATTTTATAAGTACATATTGTGCAGAAGAAGCAAAAGATGAACCACCTATTCCTAAAAAAAGTGCGAATGTCGGGGTAACTCCGCCCGATACAAAGATGGTTGCACAGTTTATTCCTGGAAAATGTGCGAATGTCGGGAAAACTCCCGATACAAAGACGGTTGCAGCACAGTCTATTCCTGGAAAAAATGCAAATGTCGGGATAACTCCTGATACAAAGACGGCTACACAACCTATTTCTAGAAAAAGTGTGAATGTCGGAGTAACCCCCTCCAATGCAAAGACGGTTGGTGATCAACTTACTACATCGATGAAATCGATTTCTGGTTCGACACCTGAAAAATGTAAATTACTGATGCTGCCCGAAAAATGTGCTAAACCAAAAACACCTATAAACACCGTAATTCCTGTGACAGGTTCTTTGGACGAATCACAATCCATTATTTACTTTAACGGTGTACTTGGAACGTTACACAAACCTACTAGTTCGATCAGCAAACCGATTAAAATTTTGCCTAAAGACAATATTGTTACCCCAAAAATTATTTCTGTGGAAGGATCAAAGGAAGTGAGCAAAAAACACGAAACGCCTGTTGGGATGAATATCGAAAGTTCTACCGTAGAATTGGTTGCACCATCTTCTGTCGTGAGCAGCGTATCACAACCTCCTTTATTACTTTATTTCCCTGGATCGAGTCTTGCATCTGTAAATTCACTTTCGCCCACAGCAACTACTTCTTCAGCGATGTCTTCTTCGCCGATTCAAACACCCTTGATGTCTTCCGTTCCCATCATTTCAGATATTCAAACGATGCTCGCTAAAGATGTTCGGCCTTCTAACAGAACGGAGCCTCGAAAGCATGCCACAAAAAGTACTGGACATAAAAGGATAACTTTCCTACAACAAAAACCAGTCACAAAAATGTTAAATAAGATCCCTATAAGAGATTTTAAGAATTTTAAACCCGTTAAAGGTAACGTACATGCTTCTATCCAACGTCTTTACCAAACTTATGGCAATGCTGTAATACCAAAACGGGTTTTAAATACCGACGTAGATCCTGTAGTTGTTTTAAACAGTGAGGAAGTTTGTGATTGGTATTGTAACAGAATAAGTGAACTTACGAAGAAAGTGGAGCAATACGAACGTAAAGAAGTGTTTGTCGAACCGGCTAAGGTTCCTATAACCGTTAAACAGTACGAATCTCTAGTAACTTTAAAAAGAAAAAGAATGGACTGTGGATCGAAGAAGTTCAAACAGTTGAAAAGACGGTCAATTGAAGAATCGGCTGCTCGAGACAAATTTGAAAAGTCGACTGTGGGGGAAAAGACAAAGGAAAAAGCAAATGAAAATGAAAAGGCAACAGAAGAAAATCCTTACAGTTGCAGTTTTTGTTTAAAACAATTACATAACGAAGAACAATTATTGTATCACAGTAGAATACATCTGTCGTGTAAGAAATGCAAGAAAAGAGTCAAAACTATTGAGATAATGCGAACCCATCTTACAAATCATTGCATTTTAAATAGTCGCAATAATCAACCTCAAGTGAGCTTAATTGAATGGAATGGTCTGAATACAGATGAAACGTCTCGTCCTCTTGCGATAAATTATACCAAAAAGAAAATTGTGCCTCAGAAAATTACGCCACCGCAAACTGTATCCACCAACAGAGATAGTTTTGGTAAATTTTTGGGTAACACATACATTTGGTCCAATCCCAAAATTGTAAACGATAATGGAGAAGTGAGTACCGCTAACGTTAATAACTCATATGCTGTTCTTAATCCAATTTCGAATAATGAAAAAAACGTAAAAAAAAATTTAAAAAAAAATCCATTTGTAAATAGCAATGTTGCCACATCGCAACATATAGAAGCGAGTACCGCTAACTTTAGTCAAAGACATGTCGTTTATAATTCCAAGCAAACCACTAATGGCTTACATATTCCTCCAGAAGTCGAACAGAACTTGGCCTCGTTACAATTACTCACTAATAGATTGACAAATAAACGACCCAATCGACTACAAAATGCTCAACAAGATTCTCATTTAAAAAAAATGTTATTATCAGTTTCTTGTTCTAATTCGCCTTCTACCGTAAGTAATGTCTATTCCCAAGTACCATTTCTAGCTCCTAGTAACCAATTAACCGCACCTTCAAATAATACCGATGTGGTGTTTGTGGCTGTTTCTAACAGTGCCTCGACCGTCGGTACAAACAATATCGTTAATACGGGAAATGTTACATCGGTCTTAAACTCGAAATCTCTGCCCTTAAAAGAAACAATAAACGATAATTTAAATAAAATATTAGTGTTAAATAACGTTCCGTACGCATCATCGACTGCTCCAGTAATATTTATGAAACAGTCTAATTTAGACTTTTCCAAAAATGTGTACACCATTGCGAACACTAACATGACAAATTTGTATCCCGAATTAAATATGAACGGTGTGTCTCAACTTCAAGAACATAGTTATTATCAATCGCGTCCCTGTTACAACAATGTTAGTTCGAGTAGATCAACTCCTGTTGATATTATAGAAGAGCCAAATGTGATTCAAGTTGATGGAAATTCGAACGAACAACCTCAAACTTCTTATTTAAGAGTAAAATCGTTACAAGAACTTCGTTAAGTTTTATATTTCAAACAAACTTTTTTAATGATACGTTCTTTATTTTATTTGTATAGTTTTGTTATTAACCCTTTAACGACTGTCCGGTTTAAAGTTATTTGTAGTATGGCCTGGAACCATTAGAAGTGGTACCCAAAACGATCTCTGTATCTGTGAATGTGTCAATGCAGAAAAGGTACAACAGCTTTAATTTTTAGCGACATTGAGTTAGTAACAATTGTTTTCTATTCAAGGCAACGTTAATTGTATGATCCTAGAAAATTTCCGTTTGTTGCGGACAGTATGGTAGGTACGCTCCGTAAAGTTGTCGGTAACTTTACCACCAGCAGAGAGGTACAATAATGAATAATCTCTTTCTATTCTATTCTTCAATTGATTGTATTGAACCTCTCTGCTGGTGGCGTAAGTCAAAAAGAACTTTACGGAGCGGCTTTAGAATACCAGGACTTAACTTCTGGAGTCTTTTATGCATTTGCTGTTTCTACATTGACATGTTAATATAATATAAAGTAGTCATTTATTGGCCTTAATGTATGTAGGCTACAGTAAAATAAAATAAATAAATTCTAATTTTTGAATTTGTAGGTATTAGTGATGTCTCTTGATGCTGGTGGCATAATATCGCCAGCAGAAAAATATAATAATTAATAGGAGTTAGTATTATTGTTTCACCTCTCTGGTGGTGATACCACTCACCAGCGTCAAGAGAAAAAGTTTTCACTACAGATTTTTTTATATTTTATTTGAAAGCTTCGAAGGGGTTACTAAGCCTAAAGAAGAAGAAAAATGTATTTATGGTGTGTAAAAATTACGCCACCTAACCGTGAAAAAATTGTCCACCCCTACGAACTTTTTTTAGCTAGTGTTAGTTTCTTTTCTACGTAAAAAAAATATTACAGATTTATGCGTCGAATGTTTAGCAGTAATTATGCACCAATCAAAAAGAATAGTATTACCTCAGGAGTTCAGGAGAGAATGTTATTTTGTATTATCATTATTTTGAAAATATAACTTAAAATTTCTTGTATTTTTGATTTTTATTTGATGCATAATGAAAACTTCCTAAGGATTTTTTTAACATTGATCTAGGGAATAACTAAATACTTACATATATTCTTCTGTAGCTTTCACTAGTTCTTCTACTTCTTTTGGAGTTATATCACGAATATTTAAAGATTTAGAAGAACCAGCACAGTTACTCGAAGACGTTTTATATTATACTAAACATTGGGTGTTGGTGTATTGTTGTAAATGACCTGTTAAAACGACATACGTTTTGTGTGCCACTTCGATTGTAAAAGATGGTTGGATATTGGTATACAACCACTGGCCTGGTAACATGAACTTCTTACCTGATTAAGCAGTCACGCCTCCTTAAAAAATTAATTAAAATGATAAGTAGGTAATTTTATTTTGCTTTGTTAATTGTAATTACGAACAATCGAAGTAAAAGCTACTAATGGCTAATCAAACTTTTCACAAAAACTAATAAAAGTGTAATGTTAGTATGTTTATTTTTTTTAAATTGTAATCTCGAATTGTTAATGATCCATTTTATGGACAATCAGTTATGTACTCGATTATTTAAACGTAATCGTCTCTTTAAGGCCATCGGGTCTTAAAAAGAAGCTCCGTATAAATTACAAATGTTTTGTTCTTATGATTTTCGTAATTTTTGAACAAAAACTAGGATTTTCAAAAATGCTGATGAAATTTTTTAACTCGATGACAATTACGTTAATAATTTCTAAATTACTAAACATCGAAGTCGTATTGAAATGAAAACAAACTTCACAGATAAGGAGAACAAATATTTTGATTCTGTTTAAGAGATACGATTGTTCATAAAACGTGTATGTGTTACTGCAGACCTAAATTGCTTTTATGGGCGTTCGGTTTGTCTATAATACATAAAAACAACTACAAATCTGAACACTATTCTGTAGTACTACCGACTAGTAATTTAATTTTGAAGTTTTATTTTTTAGACCAAATATTGTACACAGTTCCCTCATTAATTTTGTAAAAGAAAACTATTGAAAAATTTGATATAGTATTACTCGGCGTTCTTGGCGTATATGCCACGAGGCGAAATTGTCTCCCACATTCTTGAACGTATGGTAATGCTAGTTGTAGTAATAGGTAATTTTTTGTGAACTTAAAGAAAGAAGAAAAGTTTGATGTTGTCTTAGTCGGTAGTAGGTCTGTTGAGGACAATATTTTGAAGCATGCTAAAATATTACATTGCCTTTAAAAATCTGATGAAATCATCTCAGAATTGGTTAAAATGTGATTAAAATATGAATTTGTTTTCTTGATCCTTGTCTATATAATAAGCAGTTGAATACGGGTTAGTTTCTTTAAAATTTTAATTTGTTCTCAACAGGTATACTTACTAATTACACGAATGATAAATTAAGCAATGTAAGTAGTATACACTTTTTCCTGTACCTGTTATCTAATTATTTATAATTATTGTCAATAATACAACCTAGAATCATTAAAATACTTCATCTGCTATCTCTATATTGCAGTTTATTTTGAACTGGCTGTATTTTATAATCACTGAATGTTTTCATTAATTATTCTTACTTACCTACCTATTTTATTTTTAAACTTGAGGTGTGTTTCAAATTTATCCTGTTAAAACCCACATTTATGATAGGCTAAAACTTATCCAGTTTAATACCATGCTAAATTTCACACCCAGTGACTCTCTAAACTGGCAATACGGAATTACATTGTGTTGATCGCTTAAAGTATTACTGCATACTAAAGCTAATCTATACGAATAATAATAGTATCGATACATAGGATACAAAGATAAAATTATCGTACATCAACATCGAAGAATAATAAAAATTAAGATTCAAAATTGCATTTTAGTTTGATAATCCAGTCCAATTAGTTCGACAAAAGAATATGCATCGGAGACCAAAAATACCTCAGTATACAGAAATAATAGCCATGGTTTCTGGGTTATACACCATGCGTCGGAGTGGAGGATGAGTTAAGACACACGACCCGCTCGCTCTTTCCCTTGCTTATATCTAAGAATAGGGTAAATTTTCGATGAAGGAGAACCGAACGACTTTCTAGTTGCTTACATGAAGCTAGATCCGCAATAAAATACCAGTAGCTGTAACAATAAAACAATAGTAAAATTTGTTTTACCATAGACTGTCCCTGCTCGGGAGCCATGTACAATAACTAAAATGAACTGCTCGGGCGGCATTTATACGTACAATGATAATAATAGATTGTAAGACTGTTGGTAGTGTGGATAGAATACATCTGAAGATGAGTTGGTTAAAATGGCAGTAACTTAAACTAGTTGTTTACCGTAGATGGAAATATCTACCGTAAGGAGTTAAACATTTTGGAATGTTATCAAACGGTTCCTGTAATAGATAGTTCCCATTTTTTGCCATGCATCGTCAGTTGCATTCCTATTTTTATGATCCGATCCACCGGCTCTGCACTACGCCAACTCGGTATTATCAGATTTTATCGGTTAGAAACTCGTTGGTCGTTGGCACCAATCTGCACACCCTGCATAAAGGTCGGTCTAGACGCAACGTCTTGCACGACGTTTTGTCTGCATAGTTCTGACGTTGCAGATAAAACGTTGCATGTGGGCGATTAAATTATGGTATTAGAAAAACTGAACGAATACGGTACAGAGATATGACCAACTGAGCAAATTAGCATCGTCTTGTCGAAATTTGCATCTTTGTCGTATCAGGTGGACGAACCTATACGATTATTATTTCTTTTGCTTGTTTTAGCAAGCAGTTAACGCTTTTTCCATATTTTGCAGAGTTCACTAAAAATCAGTAAACTGCCACTTCAAAGTCGAGCAGTGTGGACGCGAGAGTTTGCAACGTTTTGACCAACGTTTAACCTGCGCTAATAAAACGTTGTACCCGTATCGCCGATGTTCAACAAAAACTTTTAAATTGATTTAAAATAAGAAAATGCGCACATTTGTTTAATATTATTTAATACAAAATTTTAATAAACAGTAAAGGTTTAATTAACTAAAAATACTGAATACTGCAGTCAGTACTACTATACTAAATTTATTTAATGTCTCGATACTATTGTCTCTCTTATTTGTTGAGTTAGCCATTCGACCCCTTCTTGAAGACCATCACCAGTTAATGCATTACTAGCAGATATATGCCAAGGTTTATCCATAATTTTGTCTAATCCTAGACCTGCTGCAATCTTAACACTACTGAGAGCATCTTTGCAGTCCATTTTATTGCCGAAAAATAAAATGGGAATTTTCTTATTGCAAATTTCGGGATGTTGCAATAAGAGATCTAATTCGTCTTTTACCACAACTAAACGCAACCTATCACTACTATCAATTACGAAGATAATACCGTGGCAATCTTTGTAATAATGTTCCCATAAATCGCGGTAGCGCCCGTGTCCGGACATGTCGAATGCAGTAAAGTATAAATTTTGATCTAAAATTGAAAGCGTAAATTATAATTTTAAAACGATGTGGTTCACTTACTTTGGAATTTTTCTACATTGAATCCTACAGTGGGAACAATATCGCTAGCCTTTTCTTCTTCATCTTTAAAATGATTTATAATTGTCGATTTACCACTATTGTTTAAACCAATTACCAAAACGTTAACCTCTTTTTTACGAATTCCCAAGAACGTTGCTAGTTTTCGAAACAACCCCATTACACATGTTTGTATTGTTTACAGCAATGTCGAGGTTGTGAAATAATCAATAATTTGTGTAGGTATTATCCAATATTTACGGAATTTCAAAAAATAAACACTTAGGTATAGCGGGAAATTCGAAAATCTAAAGACGCTCAATTTCCACTTTTGTTATAAGTTGAATCCAGCCTAATTTTCTAGAGACGTCGTAAATCAAATATATCGGTTTGTTTGTCGAGGAGTTACAAATTTCTTCAACTTGCATTCCCATTAAAGTTCTGTCAATAATAACTGGAGATCCTACATAATGTCTGCAAGACCCTTCAATTAGCGAAGTCGGTAAAAATGCGCAAAAAATACCAGTTTCATTTTTACTCAAATTTTCACATTCCCCATTTTTGTAGATTATAATCGACTCGGAAGTAATTGGTTCGTACTTTTTTCTATATTTTAATGAAAGTGACGGGTCACTTTTCCAACTGTACATTTCACTAAACCCGAAATTTTTAACGTGCAAACTTTTTGAAAGCATAATTGGCCGAATTGGTGGAAGTCTTGGGAATTCAGTTTGCAATTCGATAGCTGCAATTGGCGATAGTTCTGAAAGGTCCTCGAATACGACATTTCTAATCTGGTGTATCGATCCGCCTTTTGCCCAATAATTTGAGCCGGCTCTAACGAACACGCCGTCGAAATTACTAGAACTTGGTTTTTGTGAGCGAAGACATTTACTGCTAGAAATAATCCATTTAAAAGTTATAATAGCTGCTGCACATAAATAGCGTTGCTCATTTTTATCATCTGCATATACGTTTTCTATTATGGACGCGATAAATGGGTAACGAGCGTCGGTTGTATCATTTCTCAAAACATATTGCGGACAAACTTCGTATTTCTGATTCAATTTTGATAATGATAAATTGGGATTAAAATCCAAAACTGCAATATAGAAAAGATGAAGATCAAGACCTGTGCAATACTGCATATCTGTACTGTATGGATACATACAGTAAGAGAAATTAATTCCGAGACATACAAAAGTTCAATAGGAACGCATGGTATTATCATTTGGACTTACTATATGGAAGAACATCGAATTTTCTTGTACTACAATAATCAGAGCACTTTACCGAATAATTAGCAATAATCATCAAATGAGATAAAATATAAATTACTGATAAAATAACTAAAAAAGGAAGTGCTATTAACAATATTAATAATAGCCCAGTTTCTAATGGTGTTTTCTGTAACCAACAGTTTCTGTCCTGAAAATATGAATAGGCGAGTATTTTGTATTTTGGTAGGTATTTAAAATTTAATATTAGTATCAAAAGTTATAATTTTGGAAACATACCGTCATTTTTAGTAAAGTCTTTTATACGGTTGTTTGACAACTTTGTCAGTTTTATTTCAAGTGCTTTAGGTGTAACGACCAAAATGTCATTAGTAATTTTGTTGCGCTCTGTATATTCATTTAAATTTTATTAATCCACATAAATGTATGCATGTTATGATAGGAGATTATGTTTCCTTGAGAACAATAATTGAACGAGTCGTCGTGGAATTGATTGTTATTTATTTTCACAAGACTGAATTATAATTGTTAAAAATTTATAAGCACATAGAAAAAGATTAATAATTTTGGGAAAAGCTGTTGTGGTTTTTTTGGCTCTTTTTGTCAAAGTTTTAACAGGTAAAATTGAGAAAATTTGATTCGAAATAAGTAATTATTTCTTATATTTTTTTAGCTTTTTTCCTTGTATTTTTTTTGCTTATTTGATTATTTTGGAAGTCAATAACAATAAATTAATTATTCGATCGTATACATGTATATCTAAACTATATTTTGGAATGAAGTAGAAAAGGTCCATAATCGTTATAAATATTATAGTTGTCCTTTATCTTTCAATTTTGAAAAAAAGAAGTCGTCGTCACATCGAGTGAAGGAGTATATTTAGTATCATTATTAAAATTATATATATTTTTTTATTTATTCAAATTTTTATATTTTTTTATTCATCTCATCAAGTAATTCAATTTAACAATTTGGCAATAAGTTTCAGTTTTTTTTTTATTTGTTGTAGCTCAAAGTAAGTGTTATTCATCGGTGGCTAGATGTGTTTTGTTTTTTAGCTCATCAAAGTATTTTTTTTGGACCTTCCTCTAAGAATCTGTCGAAGCTTGTTGATATCCGGAGTGACGTTGCATAAGGACTAAAACTAGATTGAGATATTTTCTGGTGGAAAGGATTAAGTTCGTTTGTGAGTATTTTGGTGAGTTATTGAGCGGGATACGTTTGGTTTGCGGGTGTTTAGTACTCTTTGAGGCTTGGTTTTAAAAAAAACCATTTTCGTACATACTGATGTATTGTTTAGATTGGTTGAATTGAATTTAAACTTGATAATCCTTTCAGTAGTTTATTTTGTTAATTTATTTGTGACAATTCTTAAGCCTTCAGCTAGATTTCATTTTTTTATATTAATTAAATTTTTTCCTCGAAGTATTTAACAGAGTTTCAATTTATTTATTTATTTATTCCTTCTTCTGTATTTTTCTGTAAATACTTCTGGCGCCCTGTAGCAGCAATTTTGAAAGGAAGAACTCATAGACTTTCGCAACGAACTGATTAAAGCTAGCCGTTCTTTTATAAAAGAAAGGACTTTTAGGGTAACCTTTGTGGGGTTTACATTAAACCGTGGCAAAGAGTTTGGCGCCCAACGTGGGGCTGAAATTTAGGTTCTTTCAAAATTGCTTGCTAACTTACTTTCATTTTGTTATATAATTTTAAGGTGATACTCACTTATTCGTTTATTCTTTCCAATTTTTATTTCGATATGTATACGATAAATTATTTAAGTTCGGAGGAGTTGTCGTGGGAGTTAGCTATTAGAGATATAGATCCGCGGGATAAAAATGTTTTAGTTAAAAGAAAACTCTTAAGAGCTGTTCTTAATGAGGAGAAGGCAGACGCGAGCAAAATTAGGAATTATCCTTTAGTTAGATTCGGGATAGGAGAACAAATTCAGTATGTGTTAATGAGAACTGATTCTCTTCGTCAAGAGCTGGCGAATTTTTTAGAGAAACCGGATACTAACACCGCGAAAAGTTTATTTACCAAGTACACCCATTTGTTACATAGGTTAGTTTATGTGAAGAAATTAGAGTTGGATGATAAGGGCAAAGCAGACGTTGAACGATTATTAGATATGTTGTTGGAGCAGATTGACATCATTGAAGAGAAGGCTGCAAGTCCTGATGTTTTGGCAAATGATGTAGCTAATGTTATTGACAGTATGCGTCATGATGACTCGGAGAATGAACCCGGTCCGTCGAAGGTAGAGGAGGTAGTTCTTTCAAACCCCCCTATCTCAAATTTGCCAGTTTTGAGTTCTAGTACTACCCATAACCCTGCTACAGGTTTACCTCCTGGGAATACCCAATGGCAGTCAAGTCCGGTGGGTCAGTCTCACTTGCCATTTTCAAATCCTAACTGCTCTCAATTTCAAATGTATCATCGTCAATCAGGCTCAATCCATAAATGGAATTTAACATTTAATGGGGATAGGTCGAAAATGGGAGTCGGTGCTTTTTTAGAGAGGGTTAAAGAATTGAAAGTATCTAGAGGGGTTACCGAGGAACAGTTGTTCTACGGAGCCGGAGAGTTATTCGAGGGCGAAGCTAAAATCTGGTACAAATCTATCTGTGACAAAGTTTCGTCATGGTCCGAAATTGAACATCGTCTTAAATCTGTATATTTACCGTTTAATTATGCGCAAGAGCTTACACAGGAAATTATAGCGCGGAAGCAAGGTTTAGATGAACCGTGTTTTATTTTTATAGCGTCTATGCAAAATTTGATGCGACGTTTGCCTATATTTCCGGGTGAACGCGAGCAATTACAATATATTCTACCAAATCTCCAGCCCCATTTCGCTGCTTCGCTGGCATTGATAGATGTTGTTTCGGTAGATCATTTGCAAGCACTATGTCAACGACTGGAGCAAGCAAAATTTTATTCGGATAGGGTTAAGAAATCTAAACCTACTTCTAGTCCGCTTGAACCGGATCTAGCGTATCACAGTTATTCGGATCAGAGTGTGCAATCTAATTTATCAGTTCTGGAAACTAAACCGAAACCTCACAGATCTTTTAATCGGGCGCGTGCCAATACCAAATGCTTTAACTGTTCCGGTAGCGGACATACGTTTCATACGTGCGTAGAGGAAAGAAAGTTATTTTGTTATATATGTGGAACTGCCAATGTTATGTACAAAAATTGTTCAAAATGTTCAAAAAAACGGAAAAGGCCAAGCTTAGGTAACGGTCACCGAAGTTTTGGTCCTGACGATTTACAGGCCGAAAAACGATTGTGGTTAGAGTGGCTTTCAGTAGTTAAGGAATTTTGCAATCCTCATAATAAAGTTAACACTTTATTTAAACATATGTTCCAGGACAATCGTCCCTATATAATTGTTTCGGTTGGGAAGGAGCGTCTTCTTGCCCTACTCGACTCCGGAGCTAATCAGACCATATTAGGGAAAGAAGGTTTAACTCTTCTACGAAATTTAAATATCGAAATCCAACGAACTTCAAATGTTCCCACCTTGAGTACTGCCGACGGCCAAATACAATCTGTTGAGGGCTATATTGATTTACCAATCACCGTGGACTCTGTTACCCGACATTTGCGTGTGTTAGTATCAGAAGACATTAGAGTCGCACTGACTTTAGGGACAGATTTTTGTTATTTGTTTAACTTGTCAACTGATTTTCAGTCTGATAGTTACACGATACACGTAAATTCAAGCGATAGTTCAAGGATGATTCATTCGAGTAATGATTTAACAGCTGAGCAGAAACATCGTTTAAGTGAAGTTGTTGATAAATTTAGTGAAATTGGATTAAGTAAATTAGGTCGTACTACTTTAGTCGAACATGTTATCGACACCAATAATGCTAGGCCCTTGAAACAAAGGTATTATCCTCTTTCACCAGCTATGTTAGAAAAAGTTAATAAAGAGGTGGACGATATGTTAGCTATGGGAGTTATCAAACCCTCCACATCAGCGTGGAATAGTCCTATAGTTATGGTACGGAAGAAATCAGGAGAGTTGCGTTTTTGTTTTGATGGAAGGAAGTTGAATGAGGTTACGAAACCTGATGCTTATCCCTTGCCATATGTTAGCGATATTTTAGATAGACTTAGGGATGCGCGTTACCTTTCTTCAATTGATTTACGTAAGGCTTTCTGGCAAATTCCTTTAGCGACTGATTCGTGCGCTAAAACAGCCTTTACTGTACCTAGACGGGGGTTATTCGAGTTTAATGTTTTACCGTTTGGTTTGCATAATAGTCCACAAACGTTACAACGACTTATGGATAGGTTATTCGGTCCAGAATTTGATCATGTCTTTGTTTACTTAGATGACGTAGTGATTGCTTCAAGGTCGTTCTCAGAACACGTTAATACTTTAGAGCGAGTTTGTAATAAGTTGAAAGATGCTGGTCTCACAGTAAACTTTGATAAATGTGAATTTTGTAGACCATCATTACATTATCTAGGCTTTGTTGTGGATGAGAAAGGTCTTAGAACGGATCCTGCTAAAGTTTCTGCTATTGTCGATTATCCAACACCACGCACAGTAACCGAAATTAAACGATTTTTAGGCATGTCGGGTTGGTATCGTCGGTTTATACCTAATTTCTCAACCGTCGCTGCTCCCATTCTTGTTTTAATTAAGGGTAGGCAAAAAGGTCAAAAGATTGTTTGGTCAGAGGAAGCTGCACGTGCTTTTGATATGTTGAAAAATTTGTTAGTAACAGCTCCTGTTCTTCGCAGCCCATGTTTTGAGGAACCGTTCATAATACAAACTGATGCCTCAGACGTGGGTTTGGGCGCAGTTTTGGTTCAAGGTGTAGGTGAGAATGATAGGGTTGTTGCGTATGCGAGCCGATCTCTTTCGAGAACGGAGCGAAATTACAGTGCGATTGAAAAAGAATGTGCTGCAGTTATTTTCGGCATAGAAAAGTATCGACCTTATATCGAAGGTGCAAAGTTTACTGTCGTTACCGATAATCAGGCTTTACAGTGGTTAAGTAAATTACAAAGTCCTGCCGGTAGATTAGCCAGATGGAGTGTTCGTTTGTCTCAATACGACTTTACTATTTTACATCGAAAAGGTAAATTTAACGTTGTACCCGACGCACTTTCGCGTGCTCCACTTAATATCAATTCAATTATAATTAGGGATGAAGACAAAGATCTGTGGTATAGGAATATGATCGAACGTTTGAATTCTAACCCTGACGATCATCCGTGTTGGAAGGTTGAAGATGGGCTTTTGTTTAAATATGTACCTAATCGCCATAACATTGTCGCAAATTTAGTCGAATGGAAGATTGTTGTGCCGAGATGTAAACGTACAGAAATCCTTCATGAATTTCATGATAATCCTCTTTCAGGTCATTTGGGAATTTTTAAAACCTTTTGTAGAATAGCTGAAGTTTATTATTGGCCTCGTATGAAGCGCGACATTACGCGTTATGTCCGAAAGTGTGATGTATGTTTAGGAAGTAAGGCATCTCATAATTTACGTCCAGGATTAATGGGTAACGAGAAACGAATAAAGTATCCCTTTCAACTAATTTCCGTTGATTTAATGGGACCTTTTCCCCGTACTAAGAAAGGAAATTGTTATTTATTAGTAGTTTCGGATTGGTTCACTAAGTTTGTTCTCGTTCATCCCTTAAGAAAGGCTACCGCTACGTTAATTGCTAAATTAATAGAGGAGACCTTTTTATTGTTCGGAGTGCCTCAGATCGTGATGTGTGATAATGGAAGTCAGTTTACAGGTTCTGTTTTTAAAAATTTGATGTCGGAATATCATGTCCAAAAGATATGGTACAATGCGAATTACCACCCCCAGGTTAATCCTGTTGAACGAGTCAATCGTGTTATTGGTACGTGTTTAAGAGCGTATGTAAAAGACGACCATCGTACATGGGATACGCATATTTATAAAATCGCTCATGCAATTCGAAATGCGGTTCATGAGGTGACTGGTCACACTCCTTCGTTATTGAACATGGGGAGATCTGTTCCGAGTAGTGGTGATTTTTATGGTAGATTAGGTCAGTTGCAACCTGATGAAGTTACCCTCGCTAATCGTGAGCAAATCATTTCTGATGTACATAATTTGTCAGAAATTTATAAAGATGTAGTTGGTAAACTGAAAAATGCGTACGAGAGAAATAAATCTCACTATGATTTACGAAAGCGTCCTCTTACTTTTAAAAAAGGTGATATTGTTTGGAAGAGGAACTTTGTGTTAAGTACGGCTGTGGAAGGTTTTGCAAAAAAGTTAGCTCCAAAATATATCAAATGTAAAGTTACTGATGTTACAGGTCGTTTAACTTATCGTTTGAAGAATGAAAATGGTAAAGATCTTGGAATCTTTCATGTAAAAGATCTTAAAGCTCATCCTGAGTAATATTTAGTAACGATGTGTGTATTGTGTATGTTTTGATGAAAGACTTTGATAATTTACTTTTGATATGACTCATAGTCGTAAGAAAAATTAATTCGCATTTATATTTTTAACGGTAACCAGATCGTTTAGTATTTTAGTTTTGTTATTTTTCTTAGCAAGAGAGTTTTTGCTAAAAAAATTGTAGCTGTAGTTTAACCGCTCTTTAGGTCTTAAGTGGTAGATAGTTTTTTTGGTTAAACACAGTGTTTTTTTATTAGTTATATAAGTTTGGATCCAAAGATAGTTTCCAATAGTCATTTTTCCTGATATAATGGAACTGGTTTTCCTAAGGTTAGTTTAGTTGGATGAAGTCCTTAAATAGGTTTTAACTGATCATAATTGTTGATTCAGGTTTCAGCCCAATGACATTTTTTAGCTTTATTTTCAGATCTATCCATATTTGGTTAGCATCGAAAGTTGAAATTATTAGAATTAATTTGTAGTTTTTATTATTAGTCTTTCTCATTTTTATGTTTATGTGTAAACGCTTTAGGGAGGTTGGTTGGAGCGCTGGTGGGTCACCATTTATACCTATTTATATTTTTTTATACCTATACAAGGAGGTTTATATCAGTAGTTTGCATATTATCATACTTATTGGTTGACAGTGTGATTGTGATGATTGAGTAGCATTTGTGCTCTACAGAGGTACATTGATCTCGTGAGGTGTATCTACGAGTTCTTTTGTTGTTTTATCTTATGATTACCGAGTTGATTAGAAGTATTGAAATTATTATTGTTTTGTAGGTAGAGTAATAGTGTGAAATTTTACTTCGTGGAATAGTTTAAACATTAAAGTTCATTATTAGGGGGGATTTTTATGGGTTTTCACTTTATTTCTTTGTTTATATATCTTCTTTGATAATTTGTATCAATCGCTGTTGATATAACCGATAACGGTTATATATTTTGGGGGGGGAGCGTGTAACGACCAAAATGTCATTAGTAATTTTGTTGCGCTCTGTATATTCATTTAAATTTTATTAATCCACATAAATGTATGCATGTTATGATAGGAGATTATGTTTCCTTGAGAACAATAATTGAACGAGTCGTCGTGGAATTGATTGTTATTTATTTTCACAAGACTGAATTATAATTGTTAAAAATTTATAAGCACATAGAAAAAGATTAATAATTTTGGGAAAAGCTGTTGTGGTTTTTTTGGCTCTTTTTGTCAAAGTTTTAACAGGTAAAATTGAGAAAATTTGATTCGAAATAAGTAATTATTTCTTATATTTTTTTAGCTTTTTTCCTTGTATTTTTTTTGCTTATTTGATTATTTTGGAAGTCAATAACAATAAATTAATTATTCGATCGTATACATGTATATCTAAACTATATTTTGGAATGAAGTAGAAAAGGTCCATAATCGTTATAAATATTATAGTTGTCCTTTATCTTTCAATTTTGAAAAAAAGAAGTCGTCGTCACATCGAGTGAAGGAGTATATTTAGTATCATTATTAAAATTATATATATTTTTTTATTTATTCAAATTTTTATATTTTTTTATTCATCTCATCAAGTAATTCAATTTAACAATTTGGCAATAAGTTTCAGTTTTTTTTTTATTTGTTGTAGCTCAAAGTAAGTGTTATTCATCGGTGGCTAGATGTGTTTTGTTTTTTAGCTCATCAAAGTATTTTTTTTGGACCTTCCTCTAAGAATCTGTCGAAGCTTGTTGATATCCGGAGTGACGTTGCATAAGGACTAAAACTAGATTGAGATATTTTCTGGTGGAAAGGATTAAGTTCGTTTGTGAGTATTTTGGTGAGTTATTGAGCGGGATACGTTTGGTTTGCGGGTGTTTAGTACTCTTTGAGGCTTGGTTTTAAAAAAAACCATTTTCGTACATACTGATGTATTGTTTAGATTGGTTGAATTGAATTTAAACTTGATAATCCTTTCAGTAGTTTATTTTGTTAATTTATTTGTGACAATTCTTAAGCCTTCAGCTAGATTTCATTTTTTTATATTAATTAAATTTTTTCCTCGAAGTATTTAACAGAGTTTCAATTTATTTATTTATTTATTCCTTCTTCTGTATTTTTCTGTAAATACTTCTGGCGCCCTGTAGCAGCAATTTTGAAAGGAAGAACTCATAGACTTTCGCAACGAACTGATTAAAGCTAGCCGTTCTTTTATAAAAGAAAGGACTTTTAGGGTAACCTTTGTGGGGTTTACATTAAACCGTGGCATAGGCAACTTTAATCTTTTGGATTTTTTTCTCGGTATTCCGAAATGACTCTAGCTACAGGATCATAAATAAAACCCAATAGATTTGTATAAATATCTATTCTAGGAATAGGGATAACTTCCTACTTTACTTACGGTAAATTGAAAAAGGGTTAACAGCTTAAGATCTGCTTTCAAGGTACCTATTAGTACAAAGTATTTTTTAATTACTATTACTGTATGCTTTGTACGTACTTCTTTCTTCTTTCCTCAAGTTAATTCAAATCTACCTGCTTACCTTACAATACTTGTAAAGGCCTAGCTAGATTTCAACGGTAATTTCTATACCATTATTATTATATTATTAATTATATTCATTATTCAAACGTACCTACGGGAGGCCTAATGTGAATATCATTTTGGCACATTGGCTCAGTTACATAGATCAGGTAGTTATAAGGTGTTCAGTTAAAGTAGGTACGCTCCGTAAAGTTCTTTTTGACTTACGCCACCAGCTGAGAGGTTCAATACAATCAATAGAAGAATAGAATAGAAAGATATTATTCATTATTAATTGTACCTCTCTGCTGGTGGTAAAGTTACCGACAACTTTACGGAGCGTACCTACCATACGTGTAAACCTGGCACACTGTGTAAAGTGTAAACCGTGTTCCTTCTAAACTTAACCTCAATTTCAAGTGACAGTTTTAGATACTTACATTACCATTGCCTTAACTAAAATTGTGTTACATATTTATGTAATTTAATTATTTTGAGTATTAAAGTTTATAATTGACGTGTAAAAATTATATAGGGTAATTTGTTGTAAATAACTAACACGTGTATAAATTACCTCCACATAATAAGAAATTAGTCCGCGTTAACTCTAGTTTTAGTAAGTTTAGTTACCTGTATTTCACCTAATTTTGTTGCAATAAAAAAATTAGAATTCAAAAAATGGGTGATGTAGCAACCGAATCTGTTGTTGGAAATGAAACGGAAGCATTGGAAAAAGTTGAAGAAAATCAAATTGATAAGGTAGGTAAGATTTAGTAATTTCAAGCAAAGGTAGTAAATCAGGTCATTAGTTCAATTAATAATTAGAGCAAAACAAAAAGTGACTAGTGAAATGTGTCTATTCTAGGTTGAAGAAAATGAAGTAGAAACGAAGTTAGAAAATAAAGTTTTGGAAGATCGAGTGGATAGTAATGGCTCCGAATACGAATCTGTAGACAGTGCGAATAGTTCTGGAGAAGAAAATGATGAACAAGAGGTCATCGATCAATCAGACGGTGAATACGATGAACACGATGTTGAAAGCGAAGGTAGTGTGACGTTAGAACGAGAAGAAGGCGATGGGCAAGAAAGTATACCGACGAAGAAGGTAGACGATGATGAAGATAAAAAAAATCCTCAGTATATACCTAAGCGCGGTACTTTTTATGAGCACGACGATCGAACATTGGAGGACGAGTGAGTTTTGATTTTTGGCGGTAATATAAAACAAATTTATACTTATTTTTTAGAAATGATGTTCAGGAGCCTGCCGACAAACTAGAAAAACAAACGAAGAAAAATGTGTGGCTAGAAAAAAAAGAACGGTGGGGTCACGATCGTTTTGACGATAAGCAACAAGCTCCTAAGTCTAGAGCGGAATTGGTTGCCATTTACGGTTATGACATTCGTAATGAAGATGGTCCACCTAGAGCACGAAGACGTAGAAGATATGGGTAAGTTTTAAACTTGGGTATTTCTTTTAAGTCTAACGTCTGTCGTATTAGTCGTGGACCGAATAAGTATACGAGGACATGGGAAGATGAAGATGCTTATAAGCCAACAAAACCTGTTAAAAACCCAGTTAAAAAGCCTAAATCGAGAAATGAAAATGAGTTTCCACCTTTATCGAATACAAGTCTTGGAAGTTCAAACAGTTTAGAAAATGAAGACGTCATTAGAAATAATAATTTACAAGAAACGACAGAGTTAATACACAATGAAAAACCCATATCAAATGATACTAGTGTTAGGAGTAATAACTCGTCTTCCTACGAAGGTTATCATAAATCTGATCAAAATGCACGTGTGCAGCAACAACGAGTCGGTACTGGTAGAGTTGTAAAACCTAAACCCGAAGTAAAAAAAGAAATTAAAGATTCAGATTATACAGGAATGACACGAAGTAGACAGTACAGAAATTCTAAGTTCGAACAGAAAGTTTTACCTAGAGGTCAAAACAAGGAACCAAAAGATATCTATACTAACAGTAAGCAAAGTAACATGCCAAATTTGGAACGAGATTTGAATCAGTTGAATATACAAGATGGAGGAGGTCCTAATAGCGGCAATAAACAAAATAATTCTAGACAATCGAGTGTTCCACCTCGCTTACAAGCAGAACATAAAGCTTCTAAAAGATATAGTTCGATAAGATTAAGATCTTTGCCCGAAACTACTGCACCACCTTTTACACAACCGTCTCCTACATATTATCCAAATGGTTAGTGGAACTATATTCCGAGTAAATTTTATCGTACTAATACTATTTATGTTTTACAGACTACAATCAGCCACCTTCTGTACCTCAACAACAGCAAGCTTTATTAGCACAACCCAATCCCATTCATTCGACTCAAGTACCCCAGATAGCTCCCCCGCACCTACCTCCTATACCACAACAAACTCCCGTTACTGCTACATCTATTTTACAAGCTCCGCCACAATATGCGCCACCTTTTCCACCACCACCACCTCCCGCATTTTTGCAGTCAAATGTGGCAGCTTCTTTTCTACCTCAACAACCTCCACCAATTATAAATTATGTATCGGGACAACCTCAATTTTCTCAACCACCTCCATTTCAAAGTTATCAGCATCAACCGTTTAATACTGTGGTAAGTTTCCTAGTTCAAAATTGGCATGCATTAAACAATGATGACTTGTCTTACCAACTTACTAATTGTTTACGCTAAACGTAAGTTTCGCTTTTTTTGTTGAAAATTTTTTCATCAATGCATGATTGAATTCGTTAAAACAAAGTTTTTAGTTGTTTTGGCAAGAAAATATGGCAAAACATGATTTTTTTAAATTTACTAAATTGTGTGTATTTTATCAATTACAATAAATTATTTATATACGTTCAACATTTTTATATGATTTCATATTGTTTTTTAACTGTATGTCCGAGATACAAAGATTTTTATTTACATGTGTAAATGTGCATGTAGACAATAATTATCACCGGTTTTTGCTCAAGTTGTAAAACCATGTAAAACTAAAAACTTGTTAAAGGTAATTTTTTGTAAAGAGAAAATATTACCTCACAACCTCAAATACGCGATTTTAAAATTGTACAAAATAGTTTATAAAAATAGAATTACCACCGACTATTTGTATAAGGACGCAATGAGAATAGCCCCATCGTGAAGTAAAAGGAAGGCTGTAAACTGCTTGTTCTTCAACTATAGGTAACTCAACCATGATGTATGTACAGAGGGCTAACTGGCCTAAGTAAAAGAGTTTTTCTAAAGAACCTGCAGAGGAGAAAAAAATTAACAACTTCAAAATACGCAAAAAGGCGTAAATATCTGTAAATATTCGATAATATAATATTATGAAGTGTATAAATTGATTCAAATGCGTATTCGACTGAAGAGTTAGTAGCCCCAAACTTACACAGTGTCGTCGAGTTACAGTTATACAGTTCACGGAAACAAAATAAATAATTACCGTATTAGCCCGAATATAACGCGAAATTTTTCAATCATTTATTTTCCGTTAAAAAATCGACTCGCGCTAAATTCGGGGTTTAAGTAATGTAATATAACCGACCACGTCAAAACAACCATGTGATCATGGCCTGCGCTTTTGTTTGCATAGCGCTACTGCAGTATTATTTTTTTCTAAATATCTTTATGAAAATTTCGGAATCGCGTTATATTCGGGGTCCTGTTATATTCGGGCTAATACGGTACAAGCATTTTAATAATGTGAAGGTCTCGCTCACAAATTATTAAACACTAATTAATTATTACTTAAAATTTTCTTGAATTTTTACAACAAATAAAACTATTACTAGCTCCTTTTTAAAGAGAAATAACTAGTTCCGCTACTGAGACGCCAACCTCAAGCTGTAAATAAATATGTATCGATTTCCATAATTTATTGTATCGTAATTAATATTTTTATACTAGTAGTAGTAGTGGTTTTTTTGGCATCGACCGGTCAAAAACTACACTAAAACAATATGTTGTCTTTGCTAAGAAAACTAACAAATGTAATTATTTTAATTTTCGGAGATAAGGGGGGCACACGTTCATTAAAACCAATAGATGGCAGTACGCGCTATTTTAGCATGTTTTTATTTACCACATCACTAACAAATTGGTTAATAAAGCATACCTACCAAATAAGTAATTGCTGATCTACCAAGTTGATATGTTTTGAGAGTCTTTACATTGTAAAATACGGATACAATACACTTATTGAAATACACGTAATTTAAAAAAAGGCTTCAAGACTGTAGTTTAAAATCTCACTTTTGATGTTATTTTAGAAGACCTTGGGGTGAAAAACTAAAAATTACCAACTCTAAGCACATCGTGTGGCATATGGTCACAATAGTAAACACACAAACATGACATAAACATGTCATAAAACATTAATAGATAGTAACTTTTTGTTAGGTACCAACATACCAACTGCTCAAAAAACTAACTAACAATAAAACATACATAAAAAACCAGCCCTAACTAATTTGATTATAAAAAAAACAGAAATATAAAAAAGTGGTGGTGTACTTTGAAACGTACACACAAAACAACCAAGCCAAGCTAAAATTTGATTTTGCCGCGGATTTTGCTATTTTGAGCAGTTGATATATGTTGGTCCCTAACGAAAAGTTGCTAAAAAACGCGTATTGCGAATTTCGCACCATATTATAAACCACTACATTCGGTCGTTCTAGTGACATTGCGGAATTCCGGATCATGCGAGTCCCGCATTCTGGAGATTTAGCTGTTATAGTCAAAACCAGGAGAGGTGTCTTATGACTCATCGCTAAAATGACTTAAAAATTGACGTATTAAAATATTCTGTTGCATTTCCACAAAGTAAAAACAAATTTATAAACAAGGATAGCGTGATTCAGGTTACGTAGTTTTTTGGAATGAGTCATAGGACACCTCTCCTGGTTTTGACTATATAAATGTTAGCCTGTTAGGTTAGGTTAGGCGCAAAATTGTTTCCAACAGGTGCCAACGTATTTCTTTATTTTCATGAAATGTCTTACTTATTATTGATAGAATTACAAAAATTATGATCAATAATTTCTCTAATTCGTTAATGTTTAAATAGACTCAACCTGCCGAATTATATCAATGCCAAGGAGGTACAACATATTATTCGACTCAAAGTCAACAACTTGGTCAAAGAGCGGTGCCCTTAAAGCGTCCAAAAGCTGCAATTCCTATAGTACCACCTCCACCCCAAGAACCACGGGGTCGTGGAAGGCTTCAAGCAGAATCTGCCGAGTCTGGTGAAGACTTTTATGGTGATAATAGTAATTATGAAGACCCTAATTTTGTTATGCAGTAATTAAATCACTTTACTGGTAATTACTTATAGTCCGGTTATGGAAAAGTTTTACTGATCCCTGAACTTTTTTAAGTACTTTTCAGACATTAGAAATCCAAAGGGTGTTATCATTGTTGAGTGCATAATTTGTCTATACCACATTACCTATGTTTAAATATTTTTGTGCAGTTACTGCGATTAGTCAATTGCAAAACAACTATCGACGACACTTTTGGGGCCATCTTTTAATATTTTGTAAACAAATATATGGTATGCACTCTTCGGATTTTTATTCTATGTGTTCAAGCACGTACTTTGAGAGATAGAAAATTTGAAGGGATCAAGCTAGCCCTCCTTTAATTTTTTCATTGACTGGACTATTAATCCAATTTACATGTCTATAAAAAATTTTAACTAATGCTCTATCACCGTACCTAAACACATGTTTATTTACTAACACATACACATGTGTTTATTTACTAACATAACTTTATATACAACAATTTATAACTTAAAACATTAGCGAATATAATATTATGTTGTGCGTGCATGTGTGTATGTTAAATAATTACAGAAGTAACACTAGGCTAAAATATTTTATCAATTGCTTTTATTTATCTTTAATAACATAATTAAATACATAATAAATTATGTGATGTAAATTTTGTAGAAATATTATAATACTTATTATGATTTGCTATAAAATTGGTAATGTATTCTTATTGAATAATTTTTTTTTTTATTAATAATGTATAATTGTATTTTATAAATGTAATAGTATAGATCTTGTTTATATTTTATACTTAAGTAGGTACTGCTTACAGCTTAACAAGATCCCGTAGTATTTTATTTTAAATTAAAATGTAATTGATAGCTGATTTTCAATTGTACACTCGGAATTAATCAATTGAGTTGTAACTAAATTTTTGGTTTCTGTCGCTCACACTATTTTTTTAGAGTTTATTTAGTTTTTTTTCTTGAACTAATCAAGATTATTTTATTGTTGGTATATTGAAATATTAGATTTTCGCAAATTATTGTAAGTTTTACGTTAATATAATAAACGAATAAATTATGTTCCAGTTTCTGTGCTGATTGCCATCAAACGTAAAAAATTTTGGTGGCTTTAAATTATTGTAAAATGTTGAGAGAAAATTTTAAGTACGGGTCTGTTAATATTCTCCCTTCCAATTTCCAATCGTGAACCTAACCTCACAAATAAATGTCACATCCACGAGAAACGTGAAAAATAAATAATTGGCCATTCCTTGGTAAAAGTGAACTTGGCTTTTATATAATTATTCATTCATTTATATTAAATTATTAATTTGATCTTTTGATTCGAACCAAGCAGCAAAATGGTAATCCGTAAATATTGATTTGAAGGTTATGTTTATTAAAATTTCCAAAATAATTTGTAGCCCAAAAAATTAAAGAAATTTATTGACCGAAAGAATGCAGTTACATTTCATTTAGTCCATAGAAGCTTACGAGATCCATTGGCAGAAGACGAATCTGCCCCTCAACGTGTCTTGGTTCCAACAGTGAGTTGCTCATTTAGTAATTTGACAAAATTACCTCGAGTCTTTTTTAGTCGTCCGACAACAAAGATAAAAAAAAACAATTAGAAGAACAACAGAAGTTCGGAATTTACTATGACGACGATTATAATTATCTGCAACATTTACGAGAAGTTGATACTACAATGGAGTGGGTTGAAACCGAAGCTAGCAATAAACAACAACCAAAACTACAGTTACCAAGTTCCGTTTTTGCTTCAAAAGTTGAAGATGAAGTTGAACAGATTAATAAAAGTACTCATTTAAACGAAATCACAGGAAAACAGAATCGTGGTGGCTAGCGGTAGGATAGATATTGTAACGCTTCACAACTGCGTTGGTGAGGTTAAACACAAATTTAGTTATCTGCGCACTCCTACCGCTCACCGCCAAGAATCTGTTTTGCTGTATCAATTCTAACAAATTGTATCTTTTAGGTTTTGCTCAGAGTGTAGATGCTGATGTAGTAGCTGCTATGGAAGATGATTTTGACTTTGACAATCCAGAAAATGAATTGGAAGATAACTTTTTAGATTTAGCCAATCGAGAAGCAAATGATTCTTTAAGTGTTATTGAAGAAGAAGAGGAGTGTGAATCAGAATCGGAAGAGTCTTTGGTAGGCTCGGAGGATGGAAATGAGGTTGAATTTTCAGATGATCTACAAGAAGAAACTAAAGTTCGATCAACATACGATATTTTAACTAGCTCAGTTCGAAATAGGAATAAAAATCTACGTTTTATCGATGCTCAATGTGAAAAGGTGGTATCTCATTCATTTTTTATTATTTATTTTGATATTTTGTGTAATAGGTTCTAGCAAACTGGGAAATAAGTGAAGATGAAGATGACGAAAATCAACAATTTATGTCTAGTGAAGTATTACAGAAATATTGTGAAGAATTTTTGGAAGGACAGCCGAAAGTTTTACTGGATCAAGATCGTGACATAATAGAGGTAACTAAACGTTTGGCGCAACAAATGGGTTCTCTTAGTGATGAGGAATATGAAGAAATAGAAATTCCCATCAAAGGAGGATGGAGTATGTCTGTTAACAGTACGAGTACAACTTGTAACCAACCAAAATTAATTCCGGTGCCTAGGGTAAGTTACCCAAGGAGCCAATGCCATTATTATAAAACTCGATTTTTAGAATACGTCAAAGAAAACGCACAATTTAACATCGGCGTCGTTATCGAAACATGATAAACAATTCACATCTGAAAGCGATGAATCTGATTCGTTGGAAACTGAATCGATTGCATCTAGAGTATCGTCACTTTCGATTCGACCTAAAAGTGAAACACCGGAAGAAAAAAGAGAACGTAAACGTAATCTGAGAGAATTTAGATATGAAAGAAGGCAAGAGAAGAAACTCAACACGTTAGCTTTCAAAAGAGAATATTTAAAACAAGTACAAATGGATCGTACGAAACGACTTAATGCTACAGGAAAAAAAATTTTATAGGACTAAATAAAAACCCATTATTAACAAACTGTCTTATTAATCAAATTTTGTTACCTACTACCTATATTATTTGATTTTGTCTTTAATAGCAGGTTTTTAATCCACAATTCCACATTATATGTTCTGTTAAGCATTTCCTTTTGCTGACGTAAGTCTGGCAATGCTCGATTGTTTGTAACAGTATAATTACGGTGCATGCCATAGTAGACATTTTATTTCTTTGGTAATCACCTGCCTATTGGTAGATCTATCATTTACTACTAGTTGTTCCATATTATGTTGGTACAATAGAGCACTGAGATAATGTAAACAGAGAGAGTTCAGATTAAGGAAATGTAGTTCGTATAGGTACTGAGTTGGTAATCAATTTTTTAAACTTGCTTATGTTATCCCTATGATGCACGCCTAAAATACTTTACATATTTACACTATGAGCTTGCGAGGCCTTGGTAAATCTTTAAAATATAACTTAAAAAATGATTTTAGTCTTTGTAAGCATTTATACGTTCTAATTTGTGGGTCTTGCAAGCTCATGGCGTGTAATTACGAGTGAATAAACTATTTTTTTGAAATGTGGTATAGAAAGCACTAAGTGAGGCTAAAAGGAAATTTAAAAAAGTGGAATCGAAAAGTATACGAAGATTAATTGATTGCTGGGTTTCGTAAGCCTATGTGCCTATGTGTGGTTAATGAAATTTAGATGAACTTGATTTGATTTCTTTATTCCAGGAAAATGTTGCATAATTGTTACTTTGAGTATAGAAATTTGTTAACACGTCTCTTACATATGTCTGTTAACATTACGAGTACAACTTGTAACCAACCAAAATTAATTCCGGTGCCTAGGGTAAGTTACTCAAGGAGCCTAATGCCATTATTATAAAACTCGATTTTTAGATTACTAAACTTAACACTTTTCTGTACTTATTTCTTTCTCTTTTGCTTCCTAAAACGCGTCAAATATCAACAATTTGAACCTGTTAGAAATCACTTCAAAGTAGAAAATTTGCAACAAGAATTTATATTAGAATTTTCATCACTATTAATCTGAAGCTATGAAAATAACTTGTGTGTTTGTGTTTATTCAAATTAATGTTACTTTAAAGACGTATGTCGTTTGACACCACATGGTAGTGTGGTATCAGAGGGACTGAATACATTGAAGATTAATAATGTGTCATAATAGGGATGAAAATAAACAAAGTCGATTAATTGCTACCTTTTATATAATATGTCATGCTCTTTTAGTCAAATTGTACATTTCATTAAAGGGGTGTCCAGATCATGAAACGCATCCTGTTTGTGTTATATTATCTGGTTTACACTATCTGTACAAACTATTTGCCCATTTAATGTTTAAAGGAAAACTGTTTTATGCTCTTTAGTGAAATGTGGAATGTAATATAACTTCATCATGTGGATGAGTGATTATCTTTTAGTGTAACGTGTAGCGGTCATTAACATCAAAGTTATGATTTTTTAAATGGAACACCCTGTATATTTTTATATTTTTGAAATCCTTTAACACTTTTAGGTATGATAAGTTTAGCGGTTTTTAAAAATATTTATTTAAAAGTATCAATTTGTTAGATGTTTAAACTGTCGACTATTTATTTTTATTTACAACACAGCGCTGGGCTAATTAGTCCAATTTAAATAAATTATAAAAGTTACATTTAAATTTTGAGAATTTAGCTTGAAATGCAAAGCAACGAGTTTCTCTGTACTATATTTGTTTTGTTTGATTTTAGTAGGGATGTGACATTACTTATTATCCCAAAATTTCAACTTAATTAAAGCGCAATTGATTTTGTGACTTTTAGTTTAGGACTGGTGCTAACTGCTAACCTAATTACAATGTTCGTCATTAACAAAATTTGATAGTTCACGACAATACGGAATACAAGTTGAATATAATTAGTATAAACAAAGGAATAGAGCTTAAACTTCAAAAACAAAGGATTAAACTTTGTATAACCGTGTAACGTATTACCATTGTTTAACTCTAACTCTGAAGTTAATACAAAAGCAAATTAATGCTACTCGTATCGATTTACCTGTGGCAATTCTAGCTTAGCTCAACATAATACAAAATAATTTATATGCTTTTTATAGCGCTGGTGTAAAATGTTTTCAGATGGGGAGAGGGTATGTAAAAACATACTACCTTCCTTAAGATTGATTTCCTTAATTACTCAACCGTAGTGTTATAGAGCAGCCAAAAAGCTGTATAAAACAACCTTACCTATTTGCTATAAATAGTTAAAGCCGTATTCCAGCTAAGTACTAAATTAACGCGTGAAATTTTAGTATTTTTTTTTGCATCAAATACAGGGTGGTCAAACATTTATGACGGGCGGTTTTGAATGAAAGCCAGTTTGTAGTAGTAGTTTGTTTATGAAGGTGTCCTCTCCAACATTGTTAATGGAAAATAATAAGTATGCAATTAATTGTTCTTATCCCTACACAACTTTTTTTTTGAAGGAGAAGAAAATTGTCTTTGCGGAATGTCCATAATGTCCAACAAACAACAAAGCGTGCAGACATAGCGTATTAAGTACCTATAGGGTTTTATTAACTTTTCTCATCTAAAAGAAAGTTGTGTAGGGATAAAAACAATTGAGCATCTGTAAAGTGAATAAAATCGATTGACAATTATTTAGATATGGTGTCATTAAAAAAAATCGTAGTATATTAGACATCGTTAATGCTTTTCTACTAACAATAAAATGAAGATATGCAGTAGATGTTGGTGAAGACAAATTATACTATTAAATTTTTTTCCTCTCTGTTTGTTTTCATTTAAAATCACTCGTCATAAATGTGTTTGACCACCCTGTAATCGTAATCCTGTAATAGATAAGAAACGTCCGGAGTCCGGAATATTTTATCTATCTCGTAATAGAGGAAATTAAATATTAGCAATGTGTTTGTTTTGAAATTTTAATTTTTGATATCTTAAAAAATTCACTTCTTATATGAAATCACCTGCTTGCTTTGAAACTCTCGTAACAGATTTATTTTTTAGAGGTAAAGGTTTTAGGGCTAGGATTATTTCTTGTCCACTTCTTACAGGAAATGAAATATTCATAATTTAAATTTTTTCTGACTAAGAAATTTATTAAAATGAAATTATGAAATTACTACTGAAACACAAAATTATTAATACACAGTACAGCTTCTACATTTCTACAATCCGGACACGCTAGTCCGGTCACTCCAGTAGTTCGGGCATGCAACTCATTCGAACATTTTAAAATTTGATGTCTCGCAAATCCGGACATAAATTAAGAAGTCTGATCATTTCTTATCTCAATAATCGAACACAGGATTCATATTACATAATATATTTACATATATTTATGTCCTTGATTTTATTTCGCTTTTAAGAAGATAACAACCACTTTCCTTGTCCTGTACCAGCATGAAACTTATATTATTGCATTGAAAAAAAATATATCCTTGATAAAAAGAACCAAAAAAGTTACGTTTTATTTTTTAATTCTAGCTTAGTTACTCTGTACTCTTTGTAGCGGTTAGTCAGACTACTTTAAATTTTTCAATAAATCAAAAAGAGATTTAGTTCGGAGACTTCAAGTGTTCGAAAAAATCTAGAACTATGTGTGTCCGGATTATCGAAGTTATACTGTATCTCATTTCCTGGAAGAGGTCAAGAGATTAAGAATAAGCAATAGTTATGTATATTACGAGATTTTCAAAGCAAGCATCAGTGGTTTTCATAGAATGGGTTTTTTTACAAATAAAATTTTTTTTCTCTCTTTGTAACCATATCCGTGGACATACTGTACTAATAATTATTATTAAATTCCTTATTGTGGTAATTCATCAAGGACCTAGCTTAAGTAGAAATCTGATTTAATTGGATGTGACATGTAGAGTAAACGTAAGTGTAATGAGAACTTCATGAAACATGAAACTACTGTTATTAGTTATTACTTATTGCCTTATTAGTTTCTAGAATACATATTAGATACGTAGATTATACTCTTTTCGTTAGATATCTTCAACTTTACAATGTATGTAAAATATACAAATAATTGTAAACGTATTCTATTGTGGATTTAGATGTTTTGTAAATTGTAAACAGTAATACAATCAACTACAAAATAAATTTCAAGCTTTCCGTTTGAAGTTTCATCTAATTTTGAAGTTTTCTCATTTCCCAACAGAACAGATTATAATGATAGGGTTGTTATTTTACTGCATTACCTCGCACAAGCGTGTTTTGTTAATTTTGTAACGGTATAATTTTGATAAAACTTTTTAATTTAATACAGACACCTTCATGGCGGATACAATAAATTGATCAACCTACAACTTGTTAAAAATAGGAACAGCCGTGAGAATAATACCACTCATCGTGGTTGTAGATTGCACACTAAAAACTACCTAGTAAAAATAAAATGCCCAGAAATGGGTATTCGGCAGCATACCTACACGCTGTAATTTGGGGATTATATCATATCATATTTTGTTTTAGCTAATCTTCAATCTTCACCTCTGTTGTAAGTTGCAAAGAAGAGAACTCATTCTCGCACGAAAGAGCGTATTCATTAACATTAACCTTTTCTAAATATACTTTGCAGTTCAATAAATTGAAATTAAAAACTGCATTTAATATTTAATGATTGACGTATCGAATTAATTTCCAAAATTAATACCCAGTCGCTATCTATCAGCGTTGCATGTTGCATGCATTACATACGTGCCAATAATTTAAGAATTATTAACAAACCGGGAGCCGCTGGTGGTCTGCGCATCCGTACCATTAACACGACATACGTTATAAAAAACGGAATAATGTTTTAAATATTTTACCCTTACTCTCGTTTGTCTTTTTAAAAATTTCAATCAGTTTAACCAACAAATTGATTTTGAGCGTGATTTTGTAACGAAAAGCTCATTTCGTTGTGTTTTGAAAGTTTAATCAACTTTAATTTTGACAAACAGCTGTTAAAGCACGTCGCAGCTCGACGCACAAATTTTATAAGGTAATCAGCTGCTAAGATGAACGTACGCTCGTTGTTTCATCTTCGTTTATAGCGCAATTTTAAAAAGAGACGGCGCGCGCCCCCACTATCAACGCGAGCAGACTGGCTATGTAGTGACAAACAATCAACTTCGATTTTAATACTGTCCAAACTGTTACAGAGTATGGACGTTGTTGTAAAATGCGCAAAGAGTTTATACAACAAACGGTTCGCTGTGAATATTATAGAACATTGCGATTTTACCAGGTGATCAGTATTTTTTGCTAGCATAAGTGCCGCTAGCCCGAATAATTCTTGATATTTGAAAACTGAATCTTTCAATATGTGGTGTTTAATTAGTCAACCTAATTCTGTGATTTTCGAGGTTCGTGTAGATCCTAAAGCCATCGGCCAAGAATGCCTTGAGAAGGTTAGTTAACTTTATTTTTAATTTACAATTAAATAAATACTAACGTTAAGCGTTACGCGTAAACTTTTTTGTTTTGTTTTGACCAAAATAGAACTAGTTACTCCTACATAGGTTCTTCCTCTTTGTGGTAAACAAAAGATTTTTACTCGGCCTTGATTGAATCGTATAGCGCGGACAGCTTACAAAAAATTTTATTTTGATTTGTTTATAAAACTTCTTTGCAGAAAAATTTTCAACGTTTAGCAGTGACATAAAAGAGAAATAATCAAAGTTGTGAGCGCGAGGCTCTTTTGTTTGTTTTTAGTTTTCAAATTACTTTGAGTTTGTTTTTTCAATTTTCGAAATTTTTGAATAATTGTAGTATCTCTTATTTCTAAACTGAGCAACTGAACGTGAGGATAATCTCGAAACAACTTTTAACTGTTATTTTTTTTAAATGTTATAGGTGGAAGATGCTGTTACGCCTGTTACTAACAAGCGATATCTTTTATCTTATTCACAAGAACGCATTTTGCTTTGAAAATCCTTGTAAATTTTCTTTGTCCTTCGTTCTTCGTTGGTAACTAATCTGTAATTTACATAAAAATCATTTTGCGAACCGAAATTGATTGATTTTATCATCGATTTTTGTAAATTAAGCGTTTGTCGCGTTTTCTCTTCAACAAAAGGTTGTAAAGTCTCTATTGTTAAATTTTACCTAGTTTGAAAAACCAATATTGGAAAATCGTTTTACGCTATAATTACATTTATAATCTGTCTTTTGTTACTTTTTCCGTTATGATTTTTTAAACGGAAAAGTTGATTCCTAAATTTTCCAACGGCCAAATAGGATTTAGCGATGAACTGTTTACTGTTTGTATTTCACCACTATAATTTTTGGAACTCCAAATAATTACTTAAAATATTTAGCTGTGGCCCTGCCTTTTTAATTTTAACTCGATAAGTTCCAAAGTCCAATTTAGGAACGTAGGTGCAAAGTCCAACGTTCACTTACAGGTAGAAGTTTTTAGTTTGTGAAATGAATAGGTACAAAGTTCGCTAATCAAGTTGTTGTCATAGGTATATCAACAATTTATCAAATTGTTTTTTTTACCCAAAATTAGGAAATTAAGTTGGCAAAAATATTCCTAATTTTACAAATTTATTGAGTAATTACACCTTATTGTATAATTGTTTTTTTCTAATAAGACTTTGAATTTTACATTTAGATGTTGGCAAATAAAAAAAAAACAAAGTTGAGTAAGTTGATAAAAAGTTTTTTAATTTAAATTTTAGATACAGATAATGCATAACAATGACTTTGAACTAATGCAAATTACTCAAATTTAAATTAAAAACAACATTTTATAATTCACATTTTCTAAAAAATTCACCCTTAATAAAATTCTCGTTTTAATTAGAAGTTTTACGTCCAAAAATTGTTAAAATTTTATGATTGCTTTTGCAAAAGTAAAATTTTTGAAGGTTATCCACGTGTGGCATGGGCAGAAGTTGTTGACACACCTATTCATTTTTAGCTAATTTGGAATCAACAGTTGAAAAGAAGATCCTAGTATACCAAAAAACACTTCTAGAAGGCCTATTAGGTGAACATTCCATTAGTTAAGACTTTCAGAGTGACCAATCTGGTTAACTTTGGTATCAAAATTTACTTGGAAACGCTTTGCTTTTTTTTTTTATTAATCATTGGTTCTTTCTAGACCGAATCTAAAACGACTTTAGTAAAAATCATCCTAAACTGAACTTTTAACTCAGCGACCAGCATAAATTCGTTGGCGTTGGCCCCACCCAACCCTCTGAAGTTCCACAAATGTGCAACTCTTAAAATAAAGTTATTAAACCCGATAGGGCCTAATCCAAATTGGCACTTGGCAAGAGGATTCCTGTTTCCAGTGAACCGCTATTCTAACGAAAATTAAAATTTCACAACTCAATTCTTCTCATTTCGTTTTGAACTTGTATAGTAAGCTACTGTGACTCTATACTAGGTACCGTGTTCAAAACTTCAAATTTTCCAAACCTTAACCGCAAAATTTAATTTTCCACCTCACCTCTTCTCATTTGTTTACTCTTGATATTGTATTACTCAACTTCTACAAATCGCAAGGTATCCGGTTCAAAATTCCAATTTTGTTTTTAAAGCCAACTAGGATTTTGTATTTTATAAAAATTCGGCTAACTTGCGATAATTTTCGTGAAAAACAATCGTGTTTGCGATTTGTTGAACCTGAAATTTGATAGTGTTGGGGGTTATCATCAGATCATTACCATGAGCTACTTTTTTATAATTATTGTAAAACAAACGCCGGTCTTTTTAGATCGATTTGCAAATTTGGAAAAGAGAAAAACAATTTACCATCACTATATGGAGTTTGAAAACTTTTTATTTCTATTTTATTTGGTTTTATTTCGATCGTCCTAATTAAAAACATTCTTTTGAAACGTATTTCGTGTTGTGGGGAAAGATATAAAACATTTTTGTTGCCTGGAAGCGTATGTTTTTGAGTACCAATATTTTTCTTGTATTAATAACATCTTAAAGTCTTATATTTATATAAAATATCCAAAAGCATTATTCTTCTTTAAACATCAACGTTAAGTATAAAATCAATAATTGCCATAAACATTTATCTTTTTAGCCGATACGCTTCACATCTAATATCCTTCCACTAAGTTTCTCTTGTTATTTTCGAAGTTTACCTTTTTGACAAGGATGTTAATAGATAATTTATGAAGGTATAAAAAAACTTTGAGTTTTGTAGTTACGTTGATGTCTTGTAAATTTTCCCCAAACGATGTTTAAGGCAAAAAAATGTAAGTAAAACATTTCATGCATCAAACACGACAAGTTTTCAGGCGGGCTCTCTGCGGCGGCAACTTGTCTATCTAAATTGTTCTCTGATAACGCAAAATGTTTGTAAATTCTTTCTGAAACGCGATATTTCATGTTATCGCAATTTATCTTTACTAGAATTTGCCGAAGAAAAAATTAATTTTTAACCTACTTTTTTGATATTGTTGGTCCTTGGGACTATCATGTAAATTGGCTAAAAATAATTCTATGTCGAAATTCAGTGAGGCGGATTAATTAAGGTATTTCTTGGTGAACATTTCTAAGGTATAATTTCCTGCAAGGACGATTTCCTTCCTTAATTTAAATTTAATTAACTTTTGTTCATTATTTTTTCTGACTCACAAATTTGTAAGTGCTTATTTTCAAGTACTATTTCATTACTCTTTTTTTTGCAAATTATGATATTTAAATAAACGCTGTATACTTGTACACATTGTACAGTGTACACCTATAATTTAGTTATTTTTAGCAAAATGACAAAAGTCAAGTCGAAATAATTTGTATCGAAACTTTTTAAATTATTGTACTCTGATCAAGTTGTATTTTTTAACTATGTACTATGTACTAATCTAATTAAATAGTTTAAGTGGGAAACAAAAAACAAGTACGATTACGTCACGTTCACGTGAAGATTTATAATATAAACGATTACGTGAAGGAGTTCATACTTCTTAAAGTTTCTCCGCACGGATTTTCTACCACCATTAGTAGGTTAACTGAGCACGAGCCCTCTTATCAATTTGGCCCTACGTTTTCGTTCCAACAAGCTTCCAAACTCGCAACTTACTTTGCTTTTCAGGAGGCAGGAGTATTATCCTGCCCGGTGTGTAGAACCATTATCCGCTATTAACACCTTGTACAGATCACAATCTTTCCATTTCAATACCGCCCGTGTTCGTTTTAATGCTTCTTATGGAAGTGATTGTGTGCAGTGTGCACTATTTTAAAAGGGGAATAACTGACATATTCCACTGCAATATGGGGTGTTAGGTTTAGGTTAGGATTGCCGCCTTTCATAAAAAAAAGGCTTTGCAGAGTCCAGCAGTCACTTTCCCAAACTAAAGTTTGAAGCTCGTGCTCGTAAACTTCGCATTGCTTTCAAACACGAGCGATAATTATGTTATGCTTTTAGAGTCAATTATCCCCTTAATAACACCTCGTTTCGCTTTACAGAATTTCTTCGGGCTATCGCCACGATAAAATTACCGCCCGTGTTCGCGTGTTTCGTAAAACTCTAAATACATATAAAAGTGTATTGTGTACACATAAAGAAAAAGTTGACGTTAATTCGACCGAAAAATTGGGGGTGGAAAAAGAAAATGGGGTTAGAGGATAACGGTCTTTTATAACTTCTCGTGAGTGACAATTTTATATTATCTTATTCTATAGCATGAAGCATTGTTAGAACATAATTGAATTTAATTTTTTTGAAAAACAATTTGATTAGATTTTAGGTCAATGCTTGAAGAACCCATTAAAAATATATAAATTTATTACATATTAAAGCGGATCAATGAGGGATTTTTAACTGAAAATGACTTCCTACATTTATATATAGAATTGGCAGATGAATTTGAGTAGATATATGGATAATAGTATAGCAAAAGGTTAAAATAAAAAGGCGTAAAATATAAGCGCGAATTAATAATTTATTAGAATCGCTTCCACGTGGAAGCTAAATGATTGTTGAGAATTTACTTATTTACTTGCCAAAAGCGTAAGTTTGCCAAAAAATATATAAATTTAACAAATTCAGTTTATTAAAAAAAAACAACTTTACTACATATTTGTAGAAGATCACGTATGTGATGCACTATGTGCAATTTAAAAATAAATTACAATAATTGTTTTATTACAACTTACTTTCTTAATTAATTCCCAAATTTCTGCGCACAATAAAAATTTATTTTAAACAATAGCGTTAATTAATTTCGAAATTATTGCGTGCAAATTGCAAAATCCTTTTTATCATTTTAGGTCAGTTATTTTTTGATCGGAACCACGACCTACAAACTCCTATTTTAGATAAAATTGCAAATCATTAATTTGTGAAACTTGATACGAACGATGGCCCTATTTCGTTTCATTCGTTCAAACGTCGGCCCTAATTTCGTAACAAATTTTTACCTATTTACATTAATCACAAAATAATTAAAACGCAAACACGTTTTTAATCTTATTTGTTTTATTTTAACCTGATAATGTGGGAAGGTGAACTTTTATTATTTCATTGTTTGAAATTAATTTTATTTTGTTTTGAACACATTAGCTATTCACGTTACCGCGTTGTTTGCCAAAGTTCATGGATTTAATTCTAACTATGCGCGTGTTTATTATTTTTGGTGCTTGTATATTAAATGGAGGATCGATTGTTTCCCAATATTCCCATTTTGCGCTTTTTAGCAAATTTGAGACTTATATAATTACTTTATGATCAATATGGCGCGTTAATCACCCTATCTCGGTCGATGTCTCCATTACTATAAATAACAAAAGAAAGACGATTTTAATAAAAGTTGTGAAGGTGCAAGAGCACTGCGTGGCGCAGCCAATTTACAACTTTTAATGGACCACCCCCCTCATATTTATCGGTCATGATGTTTTCACCTTCACCTTCGGTTACGGCTTGCCGAAATACTTCATTTTTTTACAAAATTTTTGAAGTTTCGAGTGTGGTACTCTATACTTTAGTTTCCATACAACTCTTACTGAAACAGTTTTTTTCCTATCCATAATGAGTGAGTAACGTTCAAGCATGTGCGATCTGAGGAACATCTTTGAAACTGCAATAAACTCAAAATATACGGTTTTTCTTGTTTTTGGTCTTAAAAGTAATAGTATACCCCACCTTATAGCTTAGGAAGACCTTAAAAGTCACTTACAGTTTCCAATAACCCCCACGTTGTAGTGGCCACACTGTATAAATGGCAAAGAAAATTAATTCGTTTGTTTAGGTTTTTGAGCGCGAATTATTAGGCGTGTTCATCTGTTTATGTTAAACATATTTACATTAATTTTGTTGCCTCGAGAAGATACACAACAGGATGAACTAAATTAGAGTGAGGACGAGGACCCTCAAACTTTTGCTGGATCCACTTGCTATTTTTAGTTGTCCAAAAGGTGCACGTACTGGTGCTAATGTACGGTGTACTTAAAAAATCAACTCAATTGCATATTTATTGAATCGTTTAAATATTATTTATATTCGTGTTGCTTCAATTAACGATTCTTAAATAAACGAATTTGCCTTGAATTTTAATTGAGAACGAGCTTTTTTAACGAATTCGAGTGTTTTATTTTTCAAAACGACGATTTCGTTTCTGAAATGTTCGAATTTATCATTTGTTTACGAATGAAAAGTGTTTTTGCAATTTTATGCGAAATTAAAAATTGTTTACTGTAGTATTCTTATCAGAGCAGAAAATCTGTATTCTTAACATTTTCCAAGGTTCGGCATATGCGTTGTAATAGTACGTAATACAATTTTATTAATATCCATTTTTAGTGTAGAATATAAATTAAACGCAAATGTCCTTTTCGTATAATCTGCCCCTTAATGGATTTTCTTGGCAAAATTGATGTCCTCAAAAAATGATGAATGAGGATAAATTATGTGGAAGGACTTGAAGACATTATATAGGAAATTACAATATAGAAAGGCTCACAATAATTGGCTATTTTGTATTTCGAGTAGATTTTTTTCGTTCCTGTAATGAGAAAAGGTCGCATCTAATATCGAGAAAAGACCATCTTTCTACATGGAAAATTCAGTTTCACTTGTCAATTTAATACCCTTCTATTGATTAGCCTTTTCTAAACTTACGTTACTACTCACTATACAATGCATTTCACTCGAGTTAGGTATTTGATTAAATTTATATTACGAAGGTTTTCGAATATTTTCTTACACGTGTGGAATAAAAGATAAACAATTTAAAAAAATATAGTACCGATAACGTTAACAAACAGAGTTGTTGGTTCGTTTAAAAATAGTTTTGTTGTAGAACGCAATTTTAACACATAAAAACTCGCAAAAAATATTAATTAATTAATTAATAAGTTGTTTTAATTTAAAAAAAGTCTATTATGCGGCTTTTTGTAATTTTGAACTGTTTGAGCACATAGACTGTACAATGAGGAACTTCAAAAATGTGAGAAAAGCTGCAAGCTTTCTATTTCCCACTAGCACTAGATGGAAATAGTTGGTTATAGTTTCCACTATTATAACTTTATAACTATCGACTTTATGTTTCCTATACCATAACTAACTACACGTGATGATGAACAAATATTTAAAATACCGAATGAGTCCATGAGATAAAGTTTGTTCGTCAATTCTTTCCTATACCAGTGTCGATGTCCATGGCCTTAAGGCCTTATCGAAATTTCACCTCGGCTCTTCATCGTAATGTATACGAGACCACAAGTTGCGAACGGCTTTGAAGAACGAGGTAAGGGCTTCGTAAAGGCTATTGCTGTAATTCAAAAGACCTCATTCTAATTATTTCGTATTCCGCGCGATAAAGAGGACTAAAATTAAAATGTGTTTTGTTAAGGAAGCAACATTTTTAGGTTTGTCTTTAGTCTCCAGTCTCCACTCCCAGTGCACCACTCCCTTTTTGTAAAATTCACAAACCTTCCATTTTGTGAAGCTCGAGAATAAGAGACTTCACGTTTTTCAATTATGATAAATTATTGTAACGTCATAGCTTTACGAATAATTTTCCAATGATTTATTGTTTCAATGATTCCACTTTACTTCATTAAATTTTATTTCTAACATCTTCTTCGGCAATCTCGTACTTTTTACAATTTATTTTATTGCTCGAAGCGGATTTTGTTTTATTGTCATTTATAGGCCCTAAATTTTCTTACTGGCATTAAGGACGTCACTCCGAGGTGTTATCGTGGAAACTTATTTAAAGCAAAATAAATGAAAGAAACGCGGTATAAATATTTTAAAACGAAGCAATTCATATAAAAACACTCTTAATTTGGGCGTTTAAAATTTTCTCTTTTCTATTGGGTAATTTTTTCCTTTTTTGAACACCAGACAATGGGGTTGTCTTGCGAAAATAGAAATTTCTCTATTGTGCCGCAAATTTAAGTAGTTTTTGTTTTGTTGTATTTTCTAATTTATGTGAAAATTTAATCATCAAAAACGAATTTCCATCTAGTGATTAATTATCATTAAAATAAGGGTTTGGGAAGAGGGGGGTTTATTGTATTAATACTTAGCGTAATTACTCCCAAATTTGCCATTTAGTTTTATCTATGTAATTAGGGATACATTTTTTTTAAATAATCGAATTAAGTTATTAAGTTTGGGATATTTCATAGGAAGTAGTATAAGTTTTTGGCAAAAATCCAGTTGCGAGGAAAGAAATAAGAAATCACGCCGTTAAAACGTGATTAAAGCAAAATAGAGAATCGTAGGTGTATGGTGTATTGAAACGGTTTACGCCTTTTTCGGTCGTACACACGGTTAAACCGTGTTAAAATAAAAAAAGAAACACATTTGAAAAGAATTCGGAAAATTTTCAATTTTAACTCGTAATATTCGTTTTTTACTTTTACAGAGCTTCGTTTTTTTAATAAAAGCATCATACTAAATCATCGTCCTTTTATTATAACGGATTTGAAATTCAACAAATACATCTTGCACCTGTAGCAAAAATTATATATAAAATATTTTTAATTAAATATTGCTACCTGTGGAAAGTTACGTAAGTACGGCCGGGAAAATATTTTTAATAATATAATTAATCATTTCCTAAAAATGTGATATAAATAATCACTTTAATTTAGGAAAATGTAACAACTGTTAACGTTACGCGAAATTTTCCCAAAGTGTTAAATTCACGAATTTCCGTGTGAACATTTCGCATAAAGGAGTATGAAACCTTCCGCAATGTTTTAAAATCATATTTAAATTAAATACCCTTCTACCTTAGAGAATTACAATATAGTATATAGCGAAGGAAAGAAAATCGATCCAGTTTTATTAAAATCGTGTCATAGAAGAGAAATTATGAGGCAAAAGGAAAACTACAATATTTTCTCCATCGATTTTCTTGTGTATATGGCTTTGAAATGTTCAAGATAGAGATTTCGTGCTTTACTTTAATGGATGTTGTAATTTGTAATAAGTCATTTAATTTTAAAAATACGGCTGAGAAATTTAAATTTCCACCTCAACTGTCGGAAACTGATATTAGAAAAAAAGTGCAATTCGGCTTTTGCTTTTTTGCTTCGCAAAACGTTTTTGAAGTAATTTATTTGTATTACTATACTATAGCTGGAATTTTTTCAAAACGATCGAGTGCACATGAAAGATGATACCATGAAGTATCATTTCATAAATTGCATTGTTCAAGTAATATTTATCGATTGTTAATGCGTGATACGAATTTTGATGACTTGACTATAGAAAAATAACTTTATGACGTCATGTCATCTTCGTATCGTCTTCTGAAAATACTTCTGTACACAAGTAGGGGGTGAAAATGTTTTAAAATAGTCGTTTTGTAAACTGCAGCACATCAAATTTGCCGGTTTTCAAAATTACGATTACTTACTTCAATAATAATTGAAAAATCAGTAGGACGCCTACGGGGCAAATTAAAAAACTACGTTTATACGTTACGAGTGTTGGATAGAATACAAATTTTTCCATCGCTTTTTCAATAAAAGAAAATCATCCGGACTTCTTTAAAAACATTTAACAGCTGCGAAGTCTATTTTTTTACATTTTTTTACGTATCGGAATCTGATAGCTTGAGGTTTCCCTCTTTCGGCTCACGTCCGGGACAAATTATTCGAAAGACTCGAATTTTAGTTTCGCCGCATGTTAAAATCTTAAAGTTGGCTAAATCTGCACCATTGCGCGAGGTAATTAAATTTTTTAATTTTAATGCAGTTTTATCAACTTGCAATGGAAGGGCCTAAATGGTCAACTTCTCATAATTTATTATCGAAGCAAATGGTAAAAGAATCGATACTATTTGTATAATTAATTGACTGTTGCACGAATTTCCCTTTAATATTGTAATTTTTACGAGAAATTATCCCCTAATAATTGAAGAAGGCCGAATTTCGATTAATATTGTAAAACCGAAGTTATCGAGTTTTTTTAAAATTGAAATGTACTTTTAATTGTTTACGTGCCGACCTTTGCGGGAGTTTTGTTAATTGCGAATGTTCCAGCAGGAAATTGAGAGGGTCGTTTGAAAAAATAAAGGGGTGTTGAGGTTTTTAAATGAAATGGAAATGCACTTGCTTTCAAATTAAAATCTCAATCAAGAGCAATTGTTTCAATAATGAGTGGTTTGTTATAAAGAACCACAGTTTCATATTTGTCAAGTTTTTCCAGGCTTCATAAAAAGTAAAAACCACAAAACACTATATTTATTTTATCACTACATTTACGTAATAACAATTAGTCCAACTTGAAGGTTGAAGGACAGTCCCACATAAACATCCAAAATAGACTTAAACGGACGTTATTTAAGACTTAAGACACGCTGTATAAAGAGTGCAGGATTATATTCAATTTCGTTCGAGAAACCAAATCATGAGCTCTGAAAGCAATTTTGCTTTGTTATTGCAATTTTAAATTGATCTGTATTTTCTCCGCGAGTCTAAGATGCGTACTTTGGTACTTTCGATCAAATTCGATTTAAACAAATATTTGTAATGGCGGATATAGGAATGTGGCGCTTTTATATTTTTAAATAAAAACAATTTGTGGCCGACTTGTGTACGTGATTTTGCTCCAATTTAAATTTCCCTTTTTAAATAGTTCAATACTATATCGTGAACATTGTCACGTATATAAAACTTGGTAATTGCATTTTCAACTTTGTTTATTTATAATTAATTGGGTTACTCAAATGGCTTTTTAATTTTCGTTAATTATAGCTCGATTATGTGGAGTCGACTGGCAGACTTGCAGGCAGCAATTGCAAGGTTTTCTAAATTGTTATGGATAGGTCTGCCATTTATTGTTAATTTAAAACGAGAAAATTGCCCACAAAAGCGTATCAAATGCCACTTCGTGAATTAGAAATACTGAATTATCAATTACCACGGCCATCGATCGACCGAATCAATCGATTTATTTAATTTAAACGAACCAATTTCGTTGTAACAAAAGAAAACTAATTTGTAAAGTTTTGGAAGACGCGAAAGAAATTTTTTTTAAACATCCTTTTTCTACTTTAGAGTGGGCCGAGTTTGCTTACTAACAATTTAAATTGGTTTTGCCCCAGAGAAAAATATTTTTGAAGAAATAAAGGGAGAAAATTTTGGCGAAAACTTTTTAGGGTTTTACTTTGTTACAGATAAAGTGACTTTTTTCGTAAAGTTTCCTTTAAAAGAGAGAAAAAGTGTGCCGAGCACGTCTAAATTTAAACACGAGTCAAGTACGGCCTCAAGGTGTTTTGAGTAACAAATTTCGTTTTAAAGAGCACTAAGGTGAAAACTCTTTGTGCCCATAAGGGGTTTTATATAATTGAAGATAAAATCTAGTTTTCCCCAAGTGCTAACCCTGTCACTGAAATATTAAATAACACGAGGTAATTATCAAGTTTCCTCCGCATTTCGTGAAACTTATATTTAATTCTCCAGAGTAATTTAAACAAATAGTTGGGGAGATTAATATTAGGTACCTTAAAGTTGGCAGAAAGTTTAATTTTGCGAATTACATCTCAAGTCGAAAAGAAAAGAAACAAAATTATACAATAGAATATGTAACGTATATAATCAAAGTAAAGTTCGACGTGTTTATCTTTTCAACTTTACTTCTGGGATTGGATCAATTTCCATCTTTATGAAGGATCGTGTCGTTGTTGAATTTCAATTTTCAGCTACTCGGTGTAGGATAGAGCACTTGGAAAATGGCGTGGTTGAGATTTATGATCAAACACATCTTTAGATGATAGATAAATTGGATTTGCTTTACCGGATAAACTTAAGAAAATTATATTGTCAAACTTGGGCGGTTTGAAATAATTAGAAGCTTGCAATTTAAGCATCGCGATTTGTTTGGTGTAGACGTGCAAAACTTTTTAATCGAGTTGGCTTTTAAATAATTGCGTTTTCGCGAAAAGTCGATGTTTTCGTACCGCGATTACACCTTACTTTTAGAAATCTATATATTTATTTTTTATTACGATGTTGTTTGTTGTTTATAAAAATATGCGCATAATTCCTGTTCTTACATTGTTGCGTAATATTTCACTTGCTCATTAATTTGAATACATTATTTAAAATGCATAATTTAAAAGAAAAAAGAAAACATTTCCCTAAAGCGGACGTTATATTTGAAACCATTTTTTCACCTTTTTTCCCTTGTAAAAGCCCCATATAAATTTTCTTAATTTACGCTTGGATTAGGAAAAAACGACAAAACAAAGTTATACGCTTAAAAAAAGGTAAATTTCGCGATAACAATTTTTTGGCTTAAATAAATTGTTATTTTTAATGGCAATAGCGATAAGAGACGGTTTCAAAGGTTTAAAGTGACTTTTCCTTCATCAATCTTGACGTAGATAAGAGTGGTCGGTACTCAATCAATTGATTTGTTATATAAATGCTACATTGAGAAAACTGCCACAATAACGCCTTTAGGGCAGTCACCAAGGCCTCTCAATTTTTAAAACGTAGCGCCGAAATGCGCAGAATTTATTAACGTCAATCTCACGTCGTCTACTTGAAAAAGACTATATCGTAAAGCATTTTTAATTTATCCGAACCTGCGTTGCAGCTCGCCCTTTAAATTTTAGATCTCTTTCGTTCTAATATTCCAACTTTGTCCTCTCTAGACCTTAGCTGTCTCGAGACTAAACGAACTGTCTTGCTTTGAAGGGCAGTTTGACTTACTGCACGAACCACGAGCGCTTCCGTGCATTTGTGAAGAAAATTATCGTCCTTATTTTACCATTGCCTTGCAAAGTCGAGTGACTCTTTCTCGGTACAATTTGTTGACGTAAATTGGAGCTCGGGCTTTCCATCATACGAACGTCGAAAATTAAATTCTCCGCCTTTAACATAAAGTCACCAAACTGAAAGGGGTGTGTAACAATTTCGTCAAACGCCTCGGGAACGCAATCTCATTTTATACTAAATGGGCCAAAAACGTTTTGTACTTACTATTCAAGAGTTTTAAGAGCTTTAGGTTATTTTTAAAAATTAATTATTTGTTTTGTTGATTTTTATACACTTTCATTTGTTTTTTCCCTAGAGATTTCTCTTTTTAAAAAAGACCATTCATCTGTTAATTGTAAAGAGCTCAATTTTGAGAAGTATGCCTTAACTAATACGCCGTTAAATTCGTTACTCTTATAACAATATCGCGACAGTTACGTAAAGTTTAATAAATGAAAGTTTGTTTGGCAGGCTCTTGAAAAAAAAAATTTTATAACTGAACAGGGTTCGAATTTAATAGTATCGCAATTCACTTAAAACATTTTTTTCCTTTGACAGGATCACCTACCCTCGTTACGTAGCGAATTTCAATCGGGGAAATGTTTGTTAACATTCAAGAGCTCAAAAAAGCTCTCATGAATAAGTGGCCAGTTTAGTTAAGAGAGATGCGATGTATACTAAAATTTCATACCCTTGTTTTTAGGGCCGCCCGAGGGGCGGCTGCCTTATATAAAGGTATACTATCTCTAAAAAGGCTCCTAATTGAACAAATTGGAATCGTAGCGTTTTCATCCTGTCCATTTTATAACAATGTTTTTATTCTCGCTCACAATTTTCGCGTACAGGGTGGGTCGCCAATCTGTTGGTTTTGGGCATTTTCTTTATTACTATAAACAAGTACATAAAAGAAACAAATTGTAAGAAAACAAGAGCAGTAAGCTGTAAAATCATTTTAGGTACACGGTGTACGGCGTACGGCATCAACTCTGTATTTTGAAGTTCGAATAATTTCAAATTTTGCAGAAAACTCGTCCTAGCAACGCCGCAACTAAAATTAAAGTGAAGAATATTATATACTAACGAGATACACGAGACGTTTTATCCATAAAAACACGAGTTGGACGTGCCTAACATCCCGTATATCTAAAACTTTTGTATAGCGCATTAGCCACTCTCCTTCCTTCCGTACTTTTCTAATATTATTATGAAAGATATATAGCCACCCTTAAGCGACTCGCCCTGTATAGCCGAAAGGAAAAAAAGATTGAATTGAAGATTCTTTTTGGGATTTTTATGTGTTTATTTTCTCCTCTATATCTTGTGTTTTTCATACATTTTTACACTTATTTATGACTCCAACTAACTTGTGAGAGCTTCCGTAGTTTATATACTTGAGGGACGATTTTACTTTTTCATTCTGTTTTGTGGGTTGTTTCAACACTTTGCTTTAAAAATCCCTCTTACGTATTTTTAAATTTTTGAGTAGCTTTCAGAGTAAGTGTAGATGCGAGAATAATTTATATATGTTATAAACAAAAGAAAGACAAAGGTTAACGATCAAAATGTGTAATGATAAATGAAATGGACGAAATGGTGTTTATGGAAATATTCATATCGTATGCGAGGCAATGAACTTTTGAAATACTTAATTGAATATAACCACCACACACAAATCGAGGACTATTTTTAAAGCCCCATTTTTATAAAAAATTTCGTCTACTCCGCTTGCGGCTGCACTCGACCACTCGACGAATATAATTTTAATCCAGGAAAGTGGATCCAGTTTTTTTCAAATGCCCCATTTATAGCGTTTTGTACAAATTTTTAATTAATTCAATTTTCTGGATAGGTACAAAAATTGTAGCTTCACTAATTAATTTAGTTCCGTGAAGGGGCAATAATCCTTAATTGAAAACATTTTTCCGGAAAATTTTAACGTTGTTAATTTCCACTTCTGCGCTTTTTCGAATAAAAAAATTAATTTGAAAGCTCACGTCGTATTCATTTGCTTAGTGAGCTCCAAGCGTATAAAGGATAGAAAAAGTGTGGATGCTTTTTATTTCGCGTTGATTTGATAGGAAAAACTATCGTGCGGTTTTTGAGAAAATAAAATATTTCCAAGCGCATCCAAATGAAAAGTAAAGAAAAACAGTTGATGCTACTTGAAAACTTGTTTTTAGCTTTCTGATTTTAAATTAAAATAATATGCAAATGCTTCGGTATAGTCGAGTTTTTGCAGGTTTATTTTGTATTAATTTTTTGAACTATAGCGTTGGCAGGCAGAAAATGTTAGAGTTAATGTCCAACTCGGGGCGAACGGAAATTTAATTTTTCACCTTGTACGTTTCCTTAGCGTTTGATTTTTCTCGGCGAGTTTCCGAAAACGTGTAATTTCTATTTCAACAAAACTTCCAAGTAGTAGGCCGTTTTAATAGAAAGGGGAGAAATAAGTTGTTTACCCCAGAACTCCAGTAAGTTATCATTTAAAAGGAAAGACGAGATAAATTATTTTATCGCACCTTCACGGCTCGGTAGAAAAGAAAACTCGAGCAAGCGAGATAGATTTATACGAAGCCAAACCGGTATTTCGTGAGTATTGCTGCAAATACATTGTGAGGTAAACAGTACAAAGTCCACCATGTGTCCCCGCTAGCGGTTACAAAAATGTTTTCTCATGACACAATTTATTTTATTACATTTTTCGCCAAGTAAATACTGAATAACTTCGGACGATTAAATAAACGGCGCTTTCAACTCAAACATAAAGATTAATTAGAAACACTCTTCGACGCGTAAACTTAAAAGCCTTTTCGTAACGAGAACTTTATGTTCGCATCATACGCTTTAGCGGAATTTATTCGGCACAACTTTTTGCTTCACGGCAATAATCGACTAAATTATTTCCTCTAGTTAAAATTTTGCGATTTGTAATTACTTGTAGCGACTCGCAACTAGGAAATGTTTCAAAGTGAAATCGTCGTCGTTCGTTTGGGAACTCCTGGTCGGTTACGTGCGCTGTTCAAAGTCCACAGATCCCACAGCCTACCTCATGTTCGCGATGTGTTCTCGTTGTTTAAATGTTAAACGGCACACGACCACCAATAATAATAATAACAAGGTCCCTGAATCAGAATGGAATCGTTGCCTAGTGGACTTTGTACCTCGATTCTAGACACCGAAAACTTATTACTTAACAAACTCCAAACTTAATTTTCCACCTCGACCCCTTATACCGACGCCAACTTTTTCTCGTACAAGCGAGCAATTTATTTTTTCCCTATTAATTTTCATTTCGTATCAAGATCGTTAAAGTGTGTATAAATTTAAATTCGCCAGACGTTTTAGATTTCAGAACCAAATGAGGATATTTGCTAGGAAAGACTATCCATCTGCGTGGTGGGCGTGAGAAAGAAAATAAAAGAGCCGAAGCGAGATTTCTCTTAAATTATTAGTAACAGAACAACACCGGCCATAATTTAAATTTAAAGCAAATTCGCGTTACGTGTTCCACAGAGTTCCAGTTCCAGTTCCAAATTTGTTTAATTAGGATTTAATTAGGTATACTACGCTAAGTTTGAAAGAGTCGATTTTGTGTGTTGAAAAAAAGGAACGATGCCGGGCAGGAAATTCGTGACTCAAATTTAAAGTGGACTTTGGTCGTACGCTCCTACTTAATTCTAATAATATTTTCTATCTTTATCTTCGATTTCTCTTACCGTACGGAATCTCCGTTTGAATTTGGTAGCGAACGTAAATAGAACTGGGCTCGCAAAAAGCGCTTCTCGGTTATTTAAAGATTAATTGAATTTGATATTACGCAAGTCAATTATTCGAACCTAAGGGCCCTCGAAAAAGATTTCCTTATTAAAATTAATTTTCTGCGCCTCGAGGAAACTTAAAAGCTTCGTCGTTATCGGAAAGGAAATCGGAAACGATTTATTAAATTTTTCTTATGAAAACTTAAAAGGAACATTTTTTTCTCAGTTCGAACTCGGTTATGTAATAATTATTAAATTCGAGGGCTTTCGGCTATAAGTAAATATAGCACAAATCGTAACTGCTCTGCGGGAAAAACGTCTCCGACTAGAGACGATTTTGCACAAAATAATGGTCAACATCGTATACATCGATAGCCAACTTTCCTCAGGGTCATTTGTCAACGTCGATTAATTCCCATCGATTGATACCCAAAATTAAACGATATGTCTCGTAATATTCGCATTCAAGTTAGTAAATTACCTCATCAGTATAAGTTGAAGGACAAAAGTCCGAACCGAAATGCTTCATCTAGTAACGTGAATCTTGAATCTTTTAAATTTTAATTTTGGGAATTACTTTCACGATCTTTGACCTATATTCGTCGATGGGTATTCACAACAAAAAAATCAAACTTTACACTCGATTCGACTTTTTGATTATCGGTAAATTTACTTTTGACGTAAACGCGATTTTGAACGCGGGAGAGATGAGCTCCTTTAATCAGGATGAGGATTAACGAAGGGAATTTCTATGGGCGTTTCGTGAAATTTTATCCGCAACTCATACCTACTTATCAAACAATCGCGAACTGCCTCAGGTATAAAACTAAATAGTATAAAATGTTTATAAATTTATATTTTTCTCGTACAAACGGCATTGACAATAACATAAAATATTCTTATTTCGTCGTGATGTAATCTGAAATACATTATGCTAGTTTGTGTATAATTTAACATATTTCCCTCGCGCTAAAGGGAACGGGCCGTACAACTTTATGAATTATTTTGACTATATTAATAAAAGAGGGTTGAAATGGGGACTAAACAGAAATTAGACTTTCATTGGAGTTCCACCAAAAAAATCGGATGTGGCCTCGCATGTACACGACCTTCCTAATCTTGTGTCCGTTCAAATCTAGGTCTAGCTCATGACCGGAAATTTTAGAGAAAAGCTCGTGATACAACAAAAATTGTAGCAAACGTTGGTTTATATTTATTAGGCATTAGATCTTATTTCTTCTGTCATTTTGCTCAGAAGTTATGATGGAATTTTTATATCCATCCACCATCCAGGGGCCGTTACTATAGTCTGCGTGATAATTTAATTTCCGAACACTCAAAAATAGTAAAAACTCGAAACTCGAAACGGCTGTAGAAGTCTCTGAGCATGGAAATTTGCCAAAAAGTGATGTGCCCAAGGCCCAAGGGGTTGTCTGAAGTAACACTTTTCTCATAGTTTACGTATTGTGTATTTAGTGGTCGTGGGAACTTCATGTAATTTTTTGTCCCAGTTGATTATACTGATTATAGAACTACAACATGAGGAACCTCGTAATATTATACTACTACCTAATAGGATAAGATAGTAAACCAATGTGAGCAGTAGAGCAATTCGATACTTCTATTAAGTCGATAGCATATTAATTAAGATTTAGGACATTTTTTTATTGTTCTAATATTGTAACTTATGGTCTTAGGTTTCTTAACAATTGATTTTAAAATGCATAATTTGTGGAAAGTGAAAGTATTTGTTTATACTGTTTAGACGGTTAATATATCAAAAACTTTCATCGTTTAATGGTAGATATAAATTTCTTATTCGAACATGTACTAAAAAGTGAAATTAAAATCCAAAGGTTAGGATAATTTTATATATAAATTAAAAATCTCCCATTAAATTATTGTAGTTCGAAATAGACGTCCTTCGTTTTATAAATCGTTACGTTTAATTAGCGATAACTATTGTTGGAAGAAAACGTACTTGGTAGGTTTTTTTCTTTTTTGGTAGGAAAATGTTGTTAATCCTCGTCGGAAAAAAGTAAAAATCGTAAAATCTGATTACAACATTTCATGCCAACTGACACGTACACAAACTTCGTATTAGGAAAGTCGAAGTGAAGGTTTTTCGTCTCTTCTAAACCTACCTTAGACACATTCGTTTCCTTTACATCGGTGGATTTTCCGCTTCAGAATACTCGTTATCGATAATTGAAGTTTTGCCTATTGTTGGGGGATATATACATTAAGTTGTAATTTATTGGATTTTTTAACTTTTTACGAGCTCCAACTATTGTTTTATGTCGCGTTATATATTGCTCTATTTATTACTTCACTTTTATATCACTACCACCGCCACAAAATCGATATTAACCCCGTCGTAACAAACTTAATTTTTCGCTAATTAAATTTTGTGGAAATTTATTAATTGATGGTTCTTATTGTATAATAATTAAATTTAAACACATTTCCATTTAAATTTACTTGCCCCGTTTAAAGCTCCTAAATTTATGTTCCCGTAAGGTGCAAATTTGCGTACACAGTCAATAGGGGATCTCGTTTATATCAACATTTTTTTTGAGGATTTATTTTGGCAAGCAAATTTAATAACGGCCTAAAAAAACAAAAAATCGAAAGGGCGCACTTTCGGTAACGTTTTTTCTACATTAACGAAAACACCCATGTTTCCCTTTCAAGTTGAGATGTTTTACAGTTCGGAAAATTACGCTTTTAGTATTCTAACCGCGGCAATTTTGAGGATTACTAATTAATGTACTTTGTCTGCAAATTATATTAAATGAGGTTCTACTTTTATTTCATTGTTTAAAAAGCTGCTCAACGTAATTCAAATTTATGGCTTTAGCATTAGGTACAATCATTTCAATTGTCTCGCTGTAATTCGTGTAATTTTTTACAGCATCTTAATAGGCTTCCTAATCAATAATTCGGCCGAAATTAATAGTGGCGTAACTACCGTTTGGGGATATTTTGAGACTTCCAAATTAATAATTTACAATGTCGGGATGAGTAATGTGCATATTATACGTACCTAAGGCCGTAATTGCCTTACATTCCACGTTGTAGAATTTTACTTGCAAATATAAAAAGGTTCTTTTCTTATACAAAAAAATCGCATTTGGATTTCCAACTCCTGAAAAATACGTATCATCGTGTGAAAGATATTTAAATATTAATTCTACAAATTATTTAATTTCGTTTTCTCTTGTTTCAGGTCTGTGAACATCTCGGTATTTCTCACGAGTGCGACTATTTTGGTCTAAAATATGAAAATAATAAAAACGAAGAGCTGTGGCTAAATTTGCGCAACCCCATCGATAGACAAGTCAACTATCACAGCCACACGGCACCGATTCGTTTTGCCCTCCGTGTTAAATTTTGGGTGCCCCCACATCTTCTTCTACAAGATACTACCAGGTAGAACTACCGAAAAAAAATTTAATATTCTCTTTTACTTACGAAACTTTATTTTTTAATAGGCACATGTTTTATCTCCACGCCAAATTGGATGTAATCGAAAAACGTCTTTTAGCAACAGACTGGTCCGTCGTAGCAAAATTCATCGCATTAATAGCCCAAGCCGAATCGGGCGATTACAATGCTCTCCATCCTCCTCACTATCTGTACATGCAACTTTCCACCATTTCCGCGGTAGAAACGTCCGAAAAACCCGACGATTTATTACAAATGATCATTAGCGAACACGAAAAATTTGAAGGAATGAAAACTTCTACTGCCGAATATTGGCTACTTAAAGAAGTATCGGCTTTGGATAGTTTCGGAGAAGAAATATTTCACGCTAAACCTCACGGTGGTATGGAAGTTGGTGTAGGACCTCATGGAATCACCATTTACGACAAAACGAAAGAAAAGCATGCGATACCCTTTACGGCAATTCAAAGTGCATCTTCGCATAGACGAAGTTTTCGACTGGGCTATCTTTCGATGGAGAACACGGAAGCCAATTTAGAAGTAAAGTTAGATTCTAGTCAAACGGCAAATGGATTATATCGAGCTATAACCGAAAAACACGCCTTTTACAGTTGTGAGACTGTCCGAAGCGCAGTTACGGCTCAGTTTATTAGAGATTTAAAAGGGACCATTGTATCTATTTTTAACGAAGATTCTACACTCGGCAAAAAGTACGTTTTCGATATTAGGAGGACATGTAGAGAAGTCTACGACAATGCGAGAAGAGCTTTGTATCAAGAAAATAAACTTTTCAAAGAAACCATCGAGGAACAAAAACTTGGCTGTTACGAAGGAAATCAACGAAGAGTAAGTCATTTGAAACTTCTAAAAAATTAACTTTAGAACTAACGACCTCTTTTACTTACAGAATTCCCAAGAGCGTATTACGAGAATTATGGACGCAATGACGTGCAAAATTTGTATGGATTCCCAAATCGATACGGCCTTTTTACCGTGTGCTCATTTCGTAGCATGTTGTTCGTGTGCAGCAAGATGTGATCGTTGTCCGTTATGCCGTGCAGATATTACTCAAGCCCAAAAAATTTACTTTGAGTTTAGTGACCCCGAAGTTTAAGTGTCTTCTAATTCTAAAAAAAAGAAATAGGATAGAATCTGCCACACTTTATCGATATAATAATAAACATTGTAATTTTTGTATCTACTTCATCAGCACACACGAATTTATCGAGACTAATCGCTTTACCGTTAATTTTTATTATGCTGAGTGAAAATTTTTTGATATTTTTATTTTGGATCTCGTGTTTAGTTGTTATTATATTTAACCTATCTACACAATAATTTTTTTAAATCTCACATTGAGATTTACTATTTAATTGTATTTACTATGTAAAATTACTAATTATGTACTGTTTGTTTAAATTACGACTTACTATATTTTGAAATTATTTTTTTATTGTTTTAAAGTTCAAACTACATCAATTCGACAATAGTACTTTCTATGTATTTGTAAATTTACCTACCTACCTTCTCTGTGTATCGAGTATACAGTCAGTCAGTTATTATCAATGCAAATTTAGAATTAGTTTAGTTTTAAGAATTTGTGCTAATAGCAACATCGAACTAATGTAGAATGTTGCAAAAGAATTTTGAAGTATCTTGTTACCCATACGAGTATTTCACTTGTGATATGTTACATCAAATTATTATGATGTCCACTTGTCATTATTGTACCCTTGCGCTTCCCATCATTATTAGTTCAATAGTATAATAAATGTAAACAGAGAAAAAACATATATCTGGCGAAGATGTTAAAAAAAAGTATTTTCAAGTATTTTGTTAGTATTATATCTATTTTATTAATCAACTAGTGTGTCCTAATTAAACAATTCAATATCGACTATGTGGTTTTATTTATTTTAAATTTTTCCCTTGGTGGTATCTAATGTTGCGGTCACATCAATAACAAAAATCTAATTGCTTTTGCGATTAGAAAGACAAATTAACATGTGAATGTGATAGCTACATTTATTTTGATACTAATTGTAAATTAAAGATAAAAGATGTTCAATGAGGAAATTTAAAAACTTAGTAGAACAAACAATTTCATTTGTTATTGAAATATGCAGAAACTGTGATATAAGAAAGTACGAAAGTACTTAGTGGACAAAGCTGATTAAAGTAATCCGTCAATTATGCTGAGCATGATGACATTCAGTTGCTTACAATCCGCTAAACTGTATGCTGAGAGTCAGCACAACAGCACTTTCGTAACTATAGTATAATTCATCGTATGCTGACTCTCAGCGTAGCAGATTGTAAGCAGCTGAATGTCAGAATACTCGCCATAGTTCTATTATCTATTCTATTCCCAGATTGTCAGATTTCGTAAATTTGAATCTGTGAAAACGAGAACTGCAACAAAGAAAAACCTGAATATCTTATAGTTATAAATTATAATAGTTTTTTAGCTTTCTTGTGAATGATAAAAATGTTTTGAAGATAATAAAACGTGGCTTTATTATTATCTTCAAAACATTCTTATAGTTATAGTTCTAAACTTACATTCATTTTTGAAAAGAGATTACAGAATACAGTTTGAAGTCTATGGAACAAAGGCTTTCGTTTATGCCGATCGATTCGAAAAAAGATATTTGTGTATGTTTGAATATAAATAACTTGTAGATGATATAAAGTGGAACCATTCAAATAACTAACGGGGTACATACCAAATCATTAGTTCTATTGGATTTACAAGAATGGAAAATTAAGTTTAAAACCTGAAGATTTCGGCACTGCAGTTTTTTAAATTTTAGGGATATTTTGTTTTCCACTACGTCATTTTTTTGACACTTGACTGAAACAGACATCGGCAATTTGACGTTTAAAACTTAAAAATTTGCTTATGAATTTAAGGAATAAATTTTAATTTAAAGGTTGCGGTTGTAATTTCGTTTTAATTTACAAACTATTTTTGAAACGGCACCTGTTTTATATGTAAAATGACCGTGTAAGTAGTGGCTAATTTTAGGTTATGTTGCAAATATAATGCTTATTTTTCAGAACGCACATTGAACTAGGAAATGTTACTCCACACAATATAAAACAGTTGAAAAAGTTAAATACGGTGGTTTTTCCCGTATCTTATAACGATAAATTTTATAAAGATGTCTTGGAAGCAGGAGAACTTGCTAAATTAGCTTATTATAATGACATAGTCGTGGGTGCCGTGTGCTGTAGGATTGATACATCGGAAAAGACTAGGCGTCTATATATTATGACATTAGGTTGTTTATACCCGTATCGTCGATTAGGAATCGGAACTATGATGGTTGAACACGTACTAAATTTTGTCGAAAAAGATGGAGAATTCGATAGTATATTTTTGTACGTACAAATTTAAATTTAATTTTGAATAATACTAGATGTAATTTTTGCAGGCATGTTCAAGTTAATAACGAAGGTGCAATTGACTTTTATAAAAGATTTGGATTTGAAGTTGTCGAAACTAAAGAACATTATTATAAAAGAATCGAACCTGCAAATGCTCATGTATTGCAGAAAACTTTAAGAAAAAAAAGTGAAATCAATGGAAATGAAAATAATAAAAAGCACTAAGTTGGATTGCTTTATGTTGTACCTACGTATTGTTCTTTAATAAATTATTTGAAAATATTACTACCGTAAAATTAGTTTTATCGTATTGTTAAAAGTGGTCCTAATTTATCGATTTTCATTGAGTTTAGGTTTTTATAAGTGCGTGAATGCTAATATTAAGTATACAATACTTCCAATTAACATCATTTTTAATATTTGTTGCCATTATAGTGAATTTATCAACTATAATAGTAGTAACGAGTCATTGGACATTAAGATTGAATGATTCTACTGTTCTTTTCACCAGTTAGAAACTAGTAATTTCGAAACAATTAGCCGCATAAAATTGTTTTGTGTAGATAGAACATGTTATTAGAATTTTTAATGAGAGAGGGGCAAACTCTTCATATTCACGGATAATCAATAATATTTTAATAAATACCAAAATGTTGCAAAGAAAAATATTTTTGAACATGTTAAAGTAAGGCATTTAAAAAATAATTTCTGCATTAAGTGAATTTTTTACTGTTTTAGATTTGATAGTTTGCCACTGATAGCAAATAATGCGGTTAGCGGTTAAATATAATTTGATGGAAAATAAGTAATATTGTTACGACAATTTGAATTTCCCGGGGAATTTATTGTAATGGTGACAGTTGGTACGGCTCGCAATGCATTGTTGGAATAAGAATAGCAATGGCCGGATTTCGTGAGTTAGTATGATCGCGACTCCTTGTAATTCAAAAATTTTTGAGTTTACTCGGAAGTAATCGAGTTGAAAATTTAAATAATCAAAAGTAATCTTGTTGTGCATAAATTTTTTAATTAACTATGTGTAATAAGTGTACCTAATGTGCTGTAATAAATAATGCAATGTAATATAACGATGGAATACTCTCAAAGATAAGAACTTTTGAAATGTTTTCTCGTGCAATAACGGGTAGTTGAATCGACAAATTTTTTTTAGGAAAAGGACGAACTTTATTGAAATTTGTAAGTAAATTAATAAAAAAATTTATACACTCCCTAAGTGACGAACGTCGTCGTACGCAATTCGTGGCGCAGTGATTTCGAAATATTGAAATTTCTCTATTGCATAAAATCTTTTTGATGTTCAATTTTTTTTAAATGTTTATAAATTTAGTTGTACAATTATTGGATTATGGCCTTTTAGCCTAAAATAATATCGGGGCTCGTTAACTGTGTTGGCCAGATGATAACAGCTGTGTAAATTTATTCTACTTTTTTAATGTCTTTATCTAACATTAAAGGCATAAAATTCGAGTGACCTATTTTAATTTTTAGGTAGGTCGTATGTAGAACAAGTTCTACTTTAGTCTTTTAAATTGGACATTTTGTACGAAGTCATTCATTATTTTGTTTACCCAACTTTTAGGAGCGTGTTATTTTGGTTACCAGTTTTTTTCTGAACATACGTCTACAGTAGTTTATATTTTTCATTAGTGATGGAATTAGTATCTCATAAATAACAAGTTTCCGTCGGTTAATTAATTTACTAGTTTTTGGTGTGCTTCTCTAAAATTTGGTTAGTTAATTCCACATTTTAAATTTGCGATATTGTTTGAATTACCTACATAGCTCTGACACGTGTTTATCATATTTTTATCGCTTCCCATAGTTTCCTCCTACCTACCGGTTGTTGTTTTCGATGTGCGATGCTTTCTTGTTTGGGTCATTTATATTTTGTTAGTAGGTAATCAGCTTTATTTCCTCATTTGTTTGATAGTTTCACTGGGTCGCTTCGATAAAATTTTGGTAAACAAACTGTTTGTATACTATATTGGGATCTTCCGTGACTGTAGCTATGACGCCAAAATATGCCCCTATATTGTAAAATTATCCCTATTGTTAATCTTTTTTGACATTTACCAAAGTTTATATATTGTTTCATGTTATAAAAGGATAAAAACTTGCTATTTTTAATCGATTGTTCGTCTACTCGTCCTGTAACCTTCACATTGTCACAGCTCATAAACATAGACTTAGAAATAATTATACCTAATAATTAACCTTTCTACATTTTACAAAAATGTATAGGAAATGAACTGAAATGGTAAAAGTAATGTTTGTTTGTAGGTAGCTTGGTAGCTCGTTGTGGTATTATTTTCGTTGAAATTAGTGTTCAATACGAAAGTGCCATGTAGTTACAATTCAGAAATGTCGAATAATCAGATAAAATAATGTCGATTAGTGTGACTGACGATGAAATCGATAATTATTATATCAGAAATAAAACTTCAAAGACCCATTTCTCGTTAGAATTCCAGTTTGAACTGACGACTGGGAAGATCTCAGGTAATTAATTGGGAGTTTCTATAATATAAGAATTAAGCCATCGATCACAATATATGATCCTATTTAAGTGTGCGTTGATAAGAAAAATTGGATGGAGCATTAATTTATTAGATTTACAATTTGCACCTTTGGATTCTTTCGTGTGAAAATCGTGGTTCGCAATTTCTGGTAAATCTAAATTGTCTTCATTTGAATATTCATGAGAGTTTCAATTTGCTTCGAGGCAAATCCTTTCAATAATTGGCTTTGAATATCCACTATTCAAGTAATAGATTGAATAAATTAAATTGCTAAATTACGTTCATAATGGAATTTAGTTTAAAAATACTGCTGCAGTACTTAGTACTTATGATGTCCTATATTGTTCGTAGAAAATGTGCTATCAAGAGCTATATGATTTTTTCCTAATTAATATCTATTGTTTATATCGTATAATATCGCATTTTAAGCAAAGAAGCGCTGAACCTCAATTTCCCTTTAAATACACCCAGTATATTTATACAAACAATTGAATGTTGCTGTATTTTTTTAATTTATTTGTTGGTCGCGGTGCGTGAGTTTTTACAAATGTAATTATAGCTCCATATTTAAAACAATTTTATTTTCCTTTTAAACAATTGAAGAAAGTTTGCCACTTTTAATTTCATACTATGTAACTGTAAAAGTGTGAATGATGTTGATTATAATAGCTTGGCATTTACAATGTTGCCAAAAAATGTTAAGAAATGAAACAATTCGAGTGAAATTTCGGGTTTAAATTCTTTTTAGGTAAAAAAGAATTTTATAAAATGTCATTAAAATGTTACGGTTAAATCTGGATTTTTGAAATTTTTGCGAGCTCTTCATATCTTTATTCATTTACATATCAACATTTACAAATAATTTTTATTTTTTATGATGTTTTAAATATCAATTTTCAATTAGTTGAGGGGTTTAAATGATAAACGGTCTTGTAAGGTGTAAGCCGGATGGCGATTTAATATATTTTCTCTAAAGTTTTTCGTCTGCCCGCTTTAAAATTGCTACGGTGGTTAGTATAGGAAGCGTATTCCCCCTTTCTGATTGGATAAAACCCCAGACAGATGCACAGCAGAAGTGGAAATTCATATTCTCAATAGTCTATTGAAGTAGTGAAATTTTATCCCCAAAAAATTAAACATAATCGGTAGTTTGTTACCTGCTGACAGACTATTATAAATACAGGTTGGTCACCTTTGAGTTTCTCACAATTGGAATTTCGTAAATCTTCGGAGATGGGAAGATTGCGACGTCGGTTAAATACCGAAATAAAGAAAAAACAAATCTAAGATATTTGCAGCTGTTCCTGAAATATCTTTTAAGAACACGAAATTCTTGATTTTTGAAAATATCAATTAACTTTCTCACTATTTAAGTTATGCAATTAAATTTCACGTATAAGCAAGCACCAGAAATTCGATTGCGCGACATTAAAAGTTTTCTAGGTTACTAATTTCAGAGACAATAGTCAACTTTTGCTTTTTTCCATGACCGAATATGTTTTTATAATACTTTTCTACCTTTTTCTCAAAATAACGGCTGTATCAACTGCTGCTCAACTATCGTTTACAATTTCAGGTTCTCTGGAACTGTTATAGTTTGGACTGTGAATTTGTTAGTCCAAGAGCTAGCAAACATTTTACCACTTTATATTATTCCAAAGATACCTATATTTTATTTAAAAGTACTTTACCAGTACTTTACATGGTCAATATAAAATCACTCGTCTGCTGAGCTATATTTGGCACGTTACAGTACGGCACACACTCGTCTGACCTGCTATGACTCGTCTGATGCTAAGAGACATAATTTGTAGGAAATTTAATGTAGTTTATTTTTCTATAGAAACACTTTCCTCTAAAAGTGCGTAGTTTTCGAGTTATAAGCGATAAACTATAAAAATAATTTTGTGGCCGATTTGGAATTTTACTTTAACGCCCTCTAGCGCCTAAACCGTTTCTCCGCAGAAAAAATCTAACCAATATAATTTGTAGGAAATTTGATGTAGTTTATTTTTATATAGAAGCATCTTTCTCAAAAAGTGCGCACTTGTCAAGTTATAAGCGAACAACTGAAAAGAGAGCAAAACCCACCCTTCTCGAGACTCCCTTAAGTTAATTCTGCCACGTAGGAGTGGCAGATGGTCGGTTTTATTATTCCTTTGTAATACCATTTCAGCCTGCATTGTCAAAAAGTTTGTACTAATTGTTTTAATGTATTTGCACATGGCCTCTCAAACAACTCACGGGCTGCCCGCTGCAGACGTCTCGCTCTATCGATTTACCGCTTATGCGCTAAACTGAGATGAAAGTAGAATTTTTAACAGCGTCTGCCGGACAAACGCTGCGGTCTGTATAAAATCTGTTTCGACAGAACCATTAATTATTATAACTGCAATCTGGAATAAATGACGTAATTTTACGAATTTTTTTGGAAATTTGACGGTAACGCTGCCAGTATAGCCCGGCAGGCGAGTGATTTTATATTGACTATGCAAAGTTCGTACTTTTAAATAAAAATAGCGAACCGTTGAAATGAAGTGGTACAATTTTTGCTGGCTCTTGGACTATGTCCACGGACTAACAAACGGGCGGAGTCAGATCAAATTAATAACTTCTCACTTCCTGGCGTTGACGCTAAAAATGCCATTTTCATTTTTTTAGAAATTTGATTGTCTTAGAATGCAATTATTTCAGTTCTAACAGTAGATGATAATAATATGTACAGATGTGAACAAATAATTGAAAACCTTCAACGTTTGATTACACAAATTTTACGAATGTGAATTAAATGTGAGCAGATGGAGATGAATAATAACAAATTAGATTAAAACGCTGTGTATTTTTTTAACTGTTAAAATGTCACCCAATTTCTGTAAGCCACTAGTGGGCTCAATAAATCGATTGTGGTGCATTAGAAGTTACGTGTAGAAAGAACTCTCCCGCGAAGGCCATTGACATTTTGGCAAGGGTTATACATTTGATTCTGTGAACAATTCCACAAAAAATAGTAAAGGTGGTTTAGCCTAATAACAGAACCATAGGCTTTTGAAAAACGACGAGTTAAATTAATATTTCGTAGATCGCAGTAGAATTGTGGTTCAGCACCACTTTGCTGAAAACTTCTAACATGTGTACAACTTGCGCTATTGCACCTTGTATTATAAAATATATTTTTGGATGTTTGGGTTCCTCAGGTTTCTCCCTATAATCACAATAATAGAGATATTAAGGTGAAATCGTATGTAGGACCTAGGCTTTTTGTACCTTTTTTTGTGCGTCATAAAAATGCTTCATTTTCGATTAAAAGTTCTCAATTGAAAGATATTATTTTGTTATTCCAAATTATTTTCTTAGCGTGCACATTTTCATCTGGCCTTCTATTAAAAGCATTCACAAAATTCCATTCTCCTTCCCATCGTCTTCTAGGCGTAATTTGTAATCTGCTTTAAATGTCAGTAGTTTTTTTTTAAGAAATTTCACTGCACTAGCCGAAATTCTACATTCCTTGCAATTTCCTAACTACAGTTTTTGGAGTTTAGTTCAAATTGAAGAAGCCCATTCAATTCAATAATTTAATAAGTACCGCCTGATGACTTCAAACTTACATTTAGGTATGTATGTGTGTGTAGTATCATGATAAGGAATTAACAACAAAGAATAGCGCTCATACTTGTCAAGTTTTCAACAATAATGTTCTTCCATATAACTATAAAAAATGTGTTTAAAAATAGCGGCCGATGCCTCTAAATGTCTAAATACAAAACTAGTAGTCTAAAAAAATTTATTACCATAATAAGAATTACTGACACTTTAGCGTAGATTTGATTGCTGATAATTGTGAAGAAACTACGAATAAATGTATATTGGTAATAAATGAAATTACATCTTAAAATCGAAAGCGCCTTCCTTTCAACTTCGGATATTTCGACACTTTTCACGTATGCTCAAACATTCTCATCCTCGAATCATTCTTTAAGTCTCAATTGTTCGAGTAGTCAAATTGCAATTCTTTGTTTTCGGAGACAATTGATTTCAGTGAAAGAAACTGAAACATGTCATTCTATTCTTTTTCAACGTAACTTGCCGCCAATTTAATAGAAACCTTGTTTTTGACCTAGTAGTCAAAATCTACCACTTGAAATATGTTATACTAGTCATTTCCTTATTGATTTCCATCAGTCACATTTTCTTTCAACTTCTAGATGGTGCCTGGCTTATTATCCTTATTAACGTGTTGCACTTTAGACTTAAAGTCTTCAGGTAGAGCTACCAAGAGGAGACTGCGGTGGGAATCTAGGTGACCAAGCAGTGTCGATCCCAAATCGAGAAGCGTAATTTGCAAAAAAAGTTTATCGATTTAATGGCAGTCTTTGTTTGAAATAGCCAGGCTTGCTCATAATCTCATAATGCTTTCTCTGCCTCTTATCGAAGAAATTGCGTATCTGGGTGTTCACTACTCAATAGCACTAACTAGCTGCGTGTAACTAGGAAATGAAAATCCTCATATTATGTTGCTACAACCTGTATTCACGTAATAGAAGATACAACGATACAAGTGTTTTCCATCGATTTTTCCGGGTTGCCATTAAAAAACGTATCAATTTATATATTTCTAAATTAGAAATTTTATTTTTGATTGCGTTTGAGCTTTCAGCAGAACCAGCGATAAAAATCAACAAACTAGAAGTACATATTTTATATTTGGTTTTCACCGCAAGTGCTCTTGAATTTGATTACTCCTATATTTGTTTCATATATGTACTTGTAATAATGTTCAGCTTGAAACTTGAAGATAATTAGAAATGAAATTTTTTGTATATTTTACATTAATTTATGTATCTAATATCTAATGATTTTTAAGTACTGAAGGCTGATATTTTTTTTAAATAGATAGCTAATATAATTAAAATGTTATTGATTAGTTTTAGGTTGCTGAATTTTAATTAAAATAAATTAAACTTACCAAACAAATATGAAATTTAATTATAGAGTTTGAGATAACTGAATATGTAATAAATTTTATTGTGATCGATAGTGGCGCAATTTAAAAAAAATATCTGATGCTTTTTTAGAATTTGTTCCAATACTTCTTAAATTATTGGGTGGCAAGTGAATTCAGTTTTAGATGGTTTTAGTCAACATTTCAAATGCGACTTTCTACGTAAAGAATTCATATACCTATACCTTGGAAATTTGTTTTTCGGTAGTGGTAGTAGCAATTGAGACAGTAAATCTTTAAATCAGCTTCACATAGTTTCATGTGGAAATAAAATTAATCATATTAACTGCCACGTCGTCATAATAAATGGGTATTGCAGACAAAATTTGTCTGCTTTCGTAGCTCCAATAACACTGTGGGAACTTCGTACATTTTTATTTGTCGCAAACTTTCGTTATTTCGTAGAAAAGAGTTAAAAAGATCGTTGATTAGCAATAGTTTTGTAACAATTAAAAAATTCCACCAAAATTTCTGGTGCTTTGTGTTCATGATCCAATTCAATAACCAACAAATAGCTATTAATAACACAGTTCGAGTCGTATCAAAATATTTATGCTAATATTTCAAAAGAAAATTGAGCTTTTCAGTTTGTTTCGTGCTTCTCGAAGTTGCCAAATTTGGCAGCGTCGACGACAATTTTTTCAAAACGGAACTTTCCACAAAAAGCATTGTCAGTTTAAAAATAGTTAGAAATTATCTCTTTTGCTCTTATCACTTGGTTAAACATAATAATTATTGTTAATGTCAAATATACCGGGTTTATAATTATAACTAGCCAAAAAAGTATTTTGAAACATTTACATCTACATTATTATGAAGTTCATTAACTAAAGATTTAACGAGAGTTTTTATTTTTCAGAACCAAATGTTAACTATGGATAAAATTCCCGTCAAACACGAGTTAACAGATACGCAGTTAATAAAACAAGCGACGGATCCTCCAGAAATATGTTTCGTTTGTGGAAATAGAAATCACCCTCATTCGAGTTGGCTTCAAGTGAAGCCAACTCCAAATCAACCCAAACAACCGTATTTTCCATTTTTAGAGTCTCACGAACCTCCCGTAGGATACGTTTCTAAAAGTGATATTGCAGTTCGTGTTTGTTACTTGTGTTATACTTTACTTCTGCAACAATGGGAAGCGTATGAGTTAAGTTCGAGGCCTCATTCGGAACGTCTTTATTGGTTAAAACGAGTCGATAATGGTCCATATACAGGAGCAGATATGGGCTTACAAGGAGAATATGCTTCACAAGTACTCGGCCTCAATAATGAGACTACGGTTACACCCGTTAGGCCTACTAATGGTAGAGAGGAATCAGATAAAGTCAACGCTCCATCCAGGATTTCTCCGAGGCCGGTACAGGTAAATTTTTTCTCCTCGGGTAAACAATTTTTTTTGAAGCGCAGTTCAATATATCCTAAAATAGGCTAAGGATAAGGAACTGTCTTGGAATGGGGAATTTTGTCGAAAACCTGAGCATAACTTTCTTTGTACTTTTTATTATTAGGAAGACTTATCTGAACACCCTGTATATTCAAGAACTTTTTCTTTGTGTAAAGTAAGTTATGTGAATAAGATGCCAATCTCTCATTACTGCTCTATTGCTTCACTTTTCAACTTTGAAAATTGTTATTTATAGACGTTTTTACTCAAAATTTGGTAAGTTGGATTACATTTGTTTGCAACTAAGAAAATCCAGAAAAATTGTTCTAAACTCTACCACGAAAAGTTCCACTTCTGTGTTTCTACGATCAATATTTTTTCTTTCTGGATGTTCCTTGGGCAGGCTCATTGCACTTGGGCCAGGTTCTTTGTACATTCCGGTTGTGTTATGGAGCCATCCGCGGTTCTTTCTCTTGTTCCTTTCAATTCTCAAACACCAACATTCCAGAACTAACTTAGAGACTTTTAATTGACGAGGGTCTCCAAAGCAGCCTGACTGCCCGTGTGTCCGTATAAAAAGTTTGTTCCAGAGATTCATTCTGGCACACATCAATCTTGATGTGTACAGTGTACGTGTACAGACTATGAGAAACTAGAAAAAATAATTTCTAAAATTTCTTAAATAAACAATTTTCCATGCTCAGGTTTTCTACATAACTTCTATAAGCGATTGCTAACGATTTCAAGAAAGAAATTGCTGTTCCAAGACAATTCCCTACGAAATTTATTTTGACTGCACTAAGGCACCACTTAAGTTTCTCGGTTATACTTCTTAGGCTAATTTCGGATATTTTATTTTTAGTTATGATTGTATAACCGTTTTGTTTCAGTTACCAACTTCTGATAAAGAAAATCAAGAAACAACAACCGACGGAGCGCTAGATCTTCGTAATACGAGTTCAAGTTCAAGAAGTTCACCAAGATCGACACCCGTAACCTTGTATCATTGTCAAAATTCGAATTCGTCGACCGGAACCGATATTTTGGATTTAAGTATGCCCGATAAAAATGCAATAACAGAAGTATGTTACGTGTGCGGCGACGAATTTACACGTGGAAGTTTAATTAATATTGCTGCTAAACAATTAACGGACGATCCTAACCAACAATTTTTTCCTAGTCTTATGCTTCATCCACGTCCTAGTCGTTCTCATCCGATGGATGCCAAAGGTAGTGTTCAAGCTTGTATCGAATGCGAACAACACCTTCTAGAGCAATGGAAAATGTACGAAACGCAAGCGGTTAGTCATTACGAGAGAAATTACACTCTTCGGAAAAGACAAGCTCCTTCCCTAGATACCACAACCTTTATTTGTTACACTTGTGCGTTAGAATATCCTTCTAGTAGTTTACGTTTATTATACTGTTGTCCAAATCCAGAAAAAGAACCGTATTTTCCATTCATACAAACTTTAAAACTGCCTTCTGGAGCTAGTCCTATTAGTCCGCAAGGAATGGTTCAAGTGTGTTCAATTTGTTATACATCTATTCCGCAAAAAAATAAAGCGTTTGGTATAAATTCTAGTGCAGTCGAAAACAATCATACGCCTAATATGCACAATCACGTTGTAAATAACGTGTCTCAACAAGTACAAATAAAATCGCCCGCAAATAGTATCGGTTCTGATATTCGTTTTAAGCCCTACGAAATTGGCAAGTCTACAATTGTTACAACAAAAAAGAAACAGGCAGCAATCGAGCTTAGAGAAATTGCCAAAGTCGGCAACAATGCGGCTAGTAGAATTTCGACGCCTTCGCCCGAAACTAATGGACACTCGAATGGACAAAATTACAGGTGCTACATATGTGATGGTTTATTCGTTAGGAAACAAATGGAGTGGATTAGTACTAGGGCCGAAGGTTTAAATTCTCACGCCATGCATTTTCCATGTTTGCGGCACGTTTCTAGAACGTCGGAGCATAGTTGTATGGATTCGCACGGGCGCGTTTTAAGTTGTAATAATTGTGTAAGTCATCTGGCACGACAGTGGGAATGTATGGAAGCCGAAAGATTACCGTTGGAAAGGAGGAAGTAAGTAATTGAATGTTTATTCTAGGAATTAAAATAATTTTGACTATCTTTCCAATTTTTTTTATTTAAAAGAATCAAATGAGGTGTTGTGATTTAGTAGTATGTACTTAGATGTGCCCCGGATGTAAATTGCATTTTCATATAAGTGTCGTATATAAATTATCACTTTTACCATACTTTTTGTCACCATTAACATTGATATCAAACTGTTTATTCCACTTGATATTAGAAGTTCATTAACATAAAAAAATGACGCTATATTTTTGTTGAGTAAAAAGTATTTATGTTTTAATTTAATAATCTGATAATTTTTGACCCCCATTTAATAATAGTAATGTGTGATGTAATGTGTTGTAAAATTGTCTAAGGAAAGTTGTATATTAACGTAATCTTTCAGATACGATGTACCTGCCTCAGAAACAAATAGTTCAATTGAAGATAGAACCCAACTTTCTGTTACTAGCACTGATCGTAATTTAATTTCTAATTCCTGTGGCAGTAGTATATACTGCTTTCTTTGTGGATTGCATTCTGAATTTACATTAGCTCGAGTTATATACATTACGTCTAGAGGTAAATTTAAAATTGTAAGCTTATTTCGTTCCTTTTCATGGAACTTTTATGTAAAACATTCTGTAATTGTTATTTCAAAGATGAAATGGTTAAAAAATGTAAATAGTAGTATACTATTTCGTAGTGTGTGGTAAAAATAAAATTTTAGACAATTTTTTTTCTTTTCAGGAAATGCACCCTATTTTCCTATATTAAAGAGCCATGTTAGTCCTCCTAATGTGGAGCAAATACAGTCGGATGGATCAGCTTTGGTGTGTACATTTTGTTACCACAGTCTCATGAGCCAGTTTAGACAGTACGAAAGTCTTGGTGATAAAGCTCCTGAGCCTGAACTTAGAAAATATAATACTCACGACTATAGGTGTTATGTATGTGGAATAATAACTTACAGAAAAAGGGCACGTGCATTACAAGTTTCGGTATGTGTAATGTTTAATTTTTATTTATTATTATATCTAAAATTATACTTTTGGCATTGTAAGTCATTATTATGGGAATTACTAATTTTATGAAGTGTACTTAGGTGTCGAAATTGCACTTTGTAAATCTGTACATTGGTTTATCAATTATTTCCTTGAAAATGGGGAAACTACTTCTAAAAAGAACCATCGTAGTAGCCATTGCCGTGATTTTGTTAACATATAATGATTCAATAAATATCTTTAGTCAGCGGACTGCAGCAGCTATTAGTGTCTGAAAGTGCCGAAAGCAGAAAAATTCGTCGTTTATCATTCTGTTTAGCTGTTGAGTGTAAGGCAAGCGGATTCGTTCAGGATCCAACAGCTGCCTACTTTCGGTTTTCCTCTTTCACGAAAATGGTTGAATTAATAAAATTTAATCAAGTTCATGATATGGGCCAGGTTGGCCAAGCGAGCCGAGCATCAGCATCAAGCGTATACTAAACTGTTCAGAAAACCAAAACGTTGAAAAATTTGTGATTTTCATTTTTTCGCAAACAATTTTTTAAATCACACCCTAAAATAAATTGCGATTGTTTTGCTAACCGTCCTGTTTGAAAAAGAAAACCTTTTTAGTTTTGATTATTGTGGAAAATTACTACAAATCCAAAATAACATTAGATTGGTTGTTTAATGATAAATAGTTACTTATAATCTCGAATATTCTTTAAGGTATTACGGGGGTTATCAAATTACTAAACGGAATTATTACAAATACGAAATGTTCGATACATTTTATTTATATTATGAATAGCAAACTAATATCTACATTCAAAATTGCTTTTGACCTCCAGCAGTGGATCAGTGACAACTTGAATTAACGAGTTGAACTGCTTTAGTTTTTTAAAAATTAAACTAGAATAATAAGAAATCTGGAACCTTTATTTGCAAAGCTAAGGCTTTTTATAAAAAGAAAAGGTCTGTTGGGTCACCTTGCTTTTGCTTTGGAGTTTAATTTTGTTTAGAATCCTTGCTATGGTTAAACCTTTGACTCTCGTGTTTATTTTTTTTTGCACAAGGGCATAAAACAACTTGTAATACTAAAAAGTATGCAAAAAGTAAAGCACTTGTAGGGAGTATATGACTTACTGTACGTGTAATACATGTAATGATGTAGTTAGATTATACATTGGTTTCTAACAAGGTCTACCTATGGAATAGCTAAACACCTCTTTTCCACAGCGGCGTTTCTTTGAAGAGATTACAATTTCTTCTTAACAAACTTTTGTGATAAATTTAAATTATTGTTGCCAAAATTCATCTGATGTTTGTTCTTTATTTATTTCAGGACTTTCCCTTTTTAAGAAACCACCCTTTAAAGGATAACGGTGCACTTTTATTAGAAAATGGCGAGTACACCGTCGCTTGCTTAGATTGTTACGAAACATTACGAACTCAAAGTTTAGAATACGAACGTTGGGGCTTACCTATCGACAAACGACAATACAATTGGATTACTCAACCACCACCACCCGAAGATAGTCCAGAAGCTACAGTTGCACGATTGCCTAGTGGTCAGCGAAGCGATAAAGTGGTAAGTGCTTAATATTTGAAACAAATATTTTATATTAGAAATATTGTCGTAGGTGCCGCCCACATTTCTTGCAAGGCCTGCACGGAAAAACTGCTCTCCAAAAACCGAAAGAAAAACTTCTTCAAAGACTGATTCTGGTAAGTTTATTTACGTTGCTATTTAATTTACTTATTAAAAAAACCAGTTAGAATTAGACAATTTTATCGGAGCTTTAAAAACGTCTCATTAGCTCAAATAAAAAAAAAAGTCTAGTGTACGGTTCAATTCAAATTTGAAATGATCAAAAAAAAATTTTATCAAAAAGTTAGAGCTGTAGATAGAATTGACCATAAGAGATATTTACGTATTTGACCCGAATAATTAATACATATCTGGTTAACATAAATAAATAGAGATAATATTGCACCGATATGATAGGCATGGGAAATGAAATGCGATGTTTATTGTACTATTTACTTTTATATTAGAAGAATAGAACAGTGAGCGATATTTATTGATATTCTGTAATGTAATAATATTTTTAAGTAAAAATACAGCTCATAATCAGGCCGATGATTTTAGTATTAGAAAGGGCCGATGAAACATAGTTTTATAAAAAGAAATTTTTATCAAAAAAATAGTTTCAATATTTGTAATAATTAGATTTCTATTGTCTTCAAGTTTTGTTAATTCCGCCCATTGTCACGATTTCGTTACCATTGCACAAAACCTACTGAATACGGTATAACACCGGATTTGTGAAAGCGGGTGGAGTTAGCGAAAACTTGAGACAAGCGTGAGCTGAGTTTGATTTTTACATTTTGCCCTAAGTTTCACGGGGCATGTTGCATTATGTATTATCCACTTGGAGTGGGTCAGCCGCTGAAAATGCCCTTTTGAAAATTTTACACGCGAGAGAACTTTTCTCAGCAAATATGGGTATAATATAAATATTCAGTCACTCGCAGATCCTTAGCATGGGAGCCAACTGCTCCTAATTAAGCTGTACGACATTACTGACTAAAAAGTGGCTCAGTTGCATTGATGGAAGTAAATTTTACAAAGTTTCTAATTTTAATTTTGCCAAATTAATATTACCTAAGTTAATTTTTCATGTACAACCAATATTTACCGAGATATATGATTTCATCTCTTGAATTCAAGATGGCGGTAGCCCCTTACTGAATCTGAGGGGGGAAACTTGTCTGTGGTGTCCTAGTATTAGCACCCTCTACATATCATTAAAATTTCATCATCAAACTTCTAATTAACGCAATTTAAAATTCCTATTTGACTGGACTAATAGGGAAATAACCTGTAGAATTACGTTTTTATAATTTCCTGCTTCCCTAATTGTTTTAGAGCAAAAATGAAAGGGACAAAAAGTATGCATAATTAAAAATTAGAAATGATAAAGGTATTACATTTCAGCTTGGTTTTAGTGAAAGACGAGTGAAAGAGTATAAAACTTTTAAAAAGTTGTTGAAATTTTCATTAACCAGGATATCAATGTGATTGTAATCCAAAACTTGTAAAATGTATTATTCTTTTGGCCATCTTGCTTTATTTCATCGTTTGAACTTTCTGCTATCTGATCTTTCTTAGATAATGAAACTTCTAAACCGCTAAGGAAACTGGTGCACTCAAACCGTTGTGGATTGTCCAAATGGAACTAATTCGTAATTGTTGCCTTCATTATCACTGTTGATTACTTAGCTTATTTGCGATTTTAACCTTTGTTTAATTGTTCTAATTCATCGTCCAGCTCTTGATGAAGTTTAGGAACGTTGAGAGGGGTGTATTATTGTAGCTCTTGTGTTTTTAGGTAGATGGGTAAACCGTTTCAACTTTTTGTGTGTCATATGTGTCATGTCTTCCCAACAGCAAAGTAAGTATTCTGACGTTTCTGAAGCTTCTTTCGATGAGTGGCATCTATTTTGTTCATCTCGAGATCCTTAAATCTGGTTTACTGAGTCGAGAAGTCTTTTCCGGGGAATGTTTTATAAAGTTTTTCTCTTAGCATCAACCTGATGTTTGACAAGTCTTGCTTCTTGTCCCCCATGATCTGATTATCGTGATTGTGAGAGGCTGCATTTGACCATTCTCCCACCTCTCCATCTGTGATCACACAAATGCGCAATTTTCTTATTCTGATCTGCCTTATTATATTTTTCTCTCATTTTGAATGAGACCCACCTTGAGATAATGGGTTTTATTTTGGGTAAATTTCTATAGACCAGATTTGATAGGTTAATTTGAACGTTACCCAATCAGCCGATATTTGAATGTAGAGACGTGTGTTCCGATCCTGCATTCTGTATTTTTCTGTTTCTCAAACCAATCTGCGCCCTTTCTTACGTTGATGAGATAAATGAAAACTACGAAATTCCAATTTCAGTTTATATAGTTCACTGGGAAGACAACTGAAGCGCAATATCCGCCACTTATTGGATATTTAATTACACCGTCTTTGATGTTAATGTCGTTTTTGTCTGTTACGTAAACGACGGCCACCCCAAGTAACTTTTTTTGTTCCTGAAAATATCAATACTCATTTTTTACTACTCGTCAATTCCCAAATTGGGAATAATGCGAGATGCGTGGGCGAAAGATTTTTTCCCGTCGTCAAAACCCAACAAAATCAATTTGTAAATTATAAAATTGCATTTTCTATTTTCGTCGTAGCTCGTAGCATCTATTAATTTTATATTAACGATTTTTATGGCGTAACGATAACTTAATTTAAAAGGCAATTAAATTCCAATTCCAAATTATATCAAATTTGAACACATGCGCATCGTTAAGTTTTGTATGCAAAAGGAACGACGAGGGGTAAAGAGCGAAACTACCCCACAGTATACCCTGCTGGGTGGAAATCAAGTATCGCAGACGTGAGGGTCGCGCTTGTCAATAAACGCCTTTTTGCGGTTTCTCACGCCCAAAATATTATTCCTACTTTGTTTACTTGCAATTCTAGTACAGTGTGATGTGTGAATAATTGGGACGAATTCTCGTCTGTTGTTTTCTACTAGTTATACGTTTAAATGAGTGAAAATTTTAACAATTTCGAATTTAAATATTTTGTGTCGGAATCAATTGGTTCGCGTAACAATCTTCTTTAAATATTTGGATTATCTGGTTTTTCCCTTCGTAATTTTTCGTAATCAATAATAGAACTTACCGATTTAATATTGAAATCTTGCGAGTTTGATAGGTTTGAGCGTGAAATGAAAAATTATGGATTACTTTAAGTATTCTCAGTATTCTCAAATCTTGCAGACATCTTATCCAAGTGAAGGTAAGAAGCTCCGTTAAATATTCTTCAAAACGTTTCCATCCATTTTTTGTTCTAAATTTTTTAGAGCGCGATTAATGTGAAAAATAAAAAAAGCAATATCTTGAGATAATGAGTAGAAAATGTAATTGAATGTAATAATGTAATCCAAAAATTCTAGTGTAGTTTGAAATTGAATGTTTATTTGAAAAAATGAATATTTTCTTGAAAATGTTAGGCGAAAATATTATTTTGAGTAAAGACGTTACGTTATTCAAGAGCTTGTTGTAGAAAGTCATCAAAGGCGCGGAGCAATGAATATTTCATTTTATGGAACTGGATTCATGTATATTTATTTTCACCTACCGCTTTATTACGTTAGTGCCAAGAAACTCTGTTGGTTCTATCGTATCGAAATAATCGGCGTCTCTTATGTTATTTTATTCACTTTTTTCTCAAATGTAGTCATTTCTTTTGTATGAATAAAATATCGCCCCATCAACTTTTTCAAATTTTTGAGTGGTTCATCATGAAACTACTCCCTATGCGGTTTTATTATTAAAAATTAAAATGGAAGAAAATTGGTGAGTTACTAAATAAAAATAAAATACTCGCGCTGTTATAGTTTGTTTCTAAAATTGGAAAGACTTGAAGTATTGAATTTGTTAATTTTGTAAATACCAACCAACTAGTTGGGGCAGAAGATTGTATCGATAAACTAACAATTAAAAAAGTTAATTACGTACATAATAACGAAAACAGTAATTACGTTTTTTAAAAACTAAATATTTTTAACGTACTTTTTATGTAAATAAAACGTAAAGGTCGTTTTTGTTTTCCTCACCGGTTTTACTATCTGCCAGTTTGACAAGTATAATAAATACCATGCAGGTTTAAGGTTAAAAAGATAAGGTTATAGGTTAAATTTGGATCAACTTGGTCAGAGGGTCATAGGTGGATACGGTCAATAACAATGATCATTTTGCAATGTGTGACCCATTATAATCGCATGTTAATTTATTATTGATGAGATTGCAGAATGAATTTTATGTTTTCGTTTGTTCTTATGTTCATTAATTTAATAATTTTAATTGTTTATAAATATTAGTTAAATATTGATATCTTATATTACAAGAGTTGACCAGTTTTTTTCTTTCGGGAAAAGGAGGAATGGGCCTGTATTATGCAATTTATCTAATTCGATTAATAGCAAATATATTTTTCTGTTTGTTTATGCAACTGTTTTAATTTAATTTTTTAGGTTCAATTGTTTTGTTATAAATAACAAAGTTAAGGGGTTAAATATTACAATATTAGAGATCAAAGAGTAGATGTCAAGGTTGATTTTAAAGCGCAATTTGTTGTTACAGTTTGATCATAAACTATGTAACTTTTTTCAATTCGAAAAAAATTGTTTGATGTTTACTGTTTATATTTCATTTTAAATGCTCATTTTATAGTTAATGTGAGATGCACTGTTTAGTTGCAGGAGTTGGTTCAAAAGCTACAGTTCCTGCTAATGCTGTTCCTAAGCACCGTTCTAGTGCAGTGCATTCGATTCCGGGACAATCGGCTCAAGGACAAAGTTCGCATTCTTTTGCAGCTGCACTGAGAACTTTAGCTCAACAATCTGTTCCTACAACTACCGATCATTCTGCTACTGCAGCTCCGTCGACGAATGATTCTCATAGGAGAGACGCAGGTTAGTTTGTTACATTCTCGTGTGACCTAGAGAAAATTAAACAGACCGAATTATAGGCGTTTCTCCGGCGATAGAGAAAAATTCAAAAGCAGGAATGGAATTAAGTTTATTCGGTGGCAGTGGTTCGTCGAATATGCGACATCCTGAATCGAGAATGCATCCTTCAACCGTTCCATCTGACAGATATTCAAGTTACACTTTATCCGAACTTAATAGAAGTGGCTTCCAGCCCTATAGACCCGAAGACAGGTATTTTAATTTTTACATAAACGATCTCGTGTTTTCACTATCTTAATTTTTCAGGTTGGCTCAATTATCTGTACCTTTGGATGTCGGTACTTATCCACCGTACGGATATCCACCATTGTCTTTAATAGATGAACAATTGTATTTGGAACGGATGGGCTTATTAAGACCTCCTTGGCCTCCAATGGGACCGCCGTATATGCCGTACATGATTCCAGGGTCACCCATGCCCCTGTATATTCATCAGCACGAGAGGTATAATTTTTAGTTTTTTAAATGCTTCACGCTTTAACATCCAATATTCCTTAGAATGAAATTGGAAGAAGAATATAGACAGAGAATTGCCCGAAAGGAAGAACAAATAGAAAGGGAATTGCAAGAACAAAGAGAGCTACAACAACAAAGAGAACGCGAGCAAAGGGAACGCGATCAGAGAGAACGAGATCGTTTACAAAGAGAAAAAGATAAGGCACAACACATTGCGGCTACATCACATATTCCTCCTCAGTCGCCTCTAGTACTTCCTATGATGCATCCTTCGGTACATCATTCTAAAGACTTATATTCGGCACCTCTTAGTTTGACCACTAATTCGAGACAATCTCCGATGGGCACTCCTTTATTACCCCCAAGTACTTTGCCTAATTCTTTACACGTTTATTCTCCAGTAGTTCGTCCTAGTGCGTCTTTACAACGTCACTCTCCACATTCTCCTTATCATCCGGCTACCTCTAGACCCGAATACGGTTTGAATTTAACCCAAAGACATTCTCCCGTAATGCAACCATCTGGACCTGTTATAAATAACGCAATTTGTTTAGCTCTCCCTAGCAATCATATAGGAAGTCGAATATCTCCGAAGCCTTCAACACCTAAGCCTCAAACTCCTAAATCTTCAACTCCAAAATTAGCAACTAGTTCTAGTAACTCGTCGATACGAAATTCAAACACGATGACGTCTATCAGTTCCGATAATTGCGTTCGAAATACTTCTTCTAGTGTAATATCCGGCGATATGGTGGTGCCAATGTCGAGTGTGACTAGTGTTCCAGTTAAGGTTCCAGATGCAAACCTCGCGATACTAAGTGCAGGTGATGGGAACCGCGAGAATGGAAACGGTGCCTGCTGACCCTCCCTGCTTGTCTTACAAGAACGTCCTAAAGAAGATTCTTTTCTCGGTAACTTTCTAATTTCTTTTGATTAAACAAGTACAAAAGTACTTAGTTGGAAGAATTATAGTAACAGTAGGGTGCTCAACAGCAGAAAATGTTTACATTATCGGTGTTTAGTTGTCTAAACATCGTCCAGTTCTCGGGTACAACAGTGTGACTGTTATACTGTGACTGAGCGCAGTGCTCAGATGATGTAGAAAGTTATTCTCTATTAACCTATAAATAGTACTAGAGTTATGAAGTTTGCAAACAAAAAATATGCCACGAATGTATACTTTTTTCTGATCGGAGAAAAAGTCATTTTTAAAGAACATTTTTAGCGCTCGAGCACTCTTCCGTTTTCTTTTTAAATTTGGCACGAGTGCTTGATAACAAATTCTGTTTGTCTTTGTTTTAGCCAGGAAGTCTCCCATAGCACCTAAATCAATATATCAATCATCAGATTGCTTACCTTCTACCTCGTCTGCAGATGACACTTTTTCGAAAAATAACTTTTTAGACAATAGTGTGAAAAAACCGAGACCTTTTGATATAGAAACGCTTATTCAAAAAAATGGAATAGAAATACGGCAAAATACAAAATATAACGAAATTGTAAAAAAACAAGAAATTTCACTCCAAGATTGCAAAAGTTTAACTGCCGATACTAATGATATAACTGTTAAAACCAAAAATATAAAAAGTAAAATGAAAGAGCATGGTCAGTACAATTGTATTGTATATTCCGGCTATACTAATAATTTGTCGAGAGAACAAATCGCATTTCAAAACGAGTCGACTCGTAAGCAACAACTAATGTCTGAACTACAAACTGCCGTAGATTTAAAAGATTCTAAACATTCGAATTATTTTAATAGTATGTTCGTCGATCGTAGTGCAGAAGTTAAACATGCTCAAACTCCTATTTACACAAGTTTACAACAAACACATAGTCCTCAGTTGCCAATACCGTCGCCTAATTATCCAGTTCAAACTAAATTATCGACAGATTTTGATAATTCTTGCGAAATTGCCGCTTACACAAACGATACCATATTACAAATACCAAATGTGACCAAGAACTTGGCCGCGTCCAAAAATAAAGAAGTTACCGACACATATTTGTGGGATTTACATTTACAGAAAGCTCGAACTATCATCGACGAGAGAGCAAACGACATTACAATAAAAAACCTCTTGAATGACAACGATGGTATTTACAACAGTATAAATGAATATTTGAACTCGGTTATTTGTACTTCTCTGAATTTAAGCGAAGATACTGTGCCAAATATTGATACGAAGAATAATTTTGATAACAATAAAACCGACACGATGTGTGTCGTATTAAATATACCTACGGTAAATGCTTGTCAGCCTCCAGAGAAGAAACAAAAACTTAGCAAAATTGACATTGCCACTCATAAGCGTAAGTTACGTCGACAGAAACGTCAATTGGAATTAAACGTTACCACCAATAAAGAAAATGAAGACACTAAGTATGGAAAAAAGAAACAAGAACGAATAGTGTACGAAAAAATCACAACGCATAGAGGAACTGTAACAGACTTTGGAGTGCAAGTTTTTGGATATTCGGATAGTTCCAGTTCTAGTTCGTATACAAGTTCAGAATCTGAATCTGATTTTGAAGAAGCAGATGTAAACGATCGATCGAATTTGTCAGTTGAACCAAAATTTAAATCTGAAAAGTTGGAATTTTTGCAACTGTTTGGATTGACTACATTTTTAAAGAGGAATGGTAAGTTAATTTGTATTATTCGTTTTTATGCAAAAAGTTTTGAAATAGCTTATTCTTTGTATTTTGATAAATATTAAAATTTGCATTTTAAAAATTTTAGTAGCTGAACTTTCTAAGTTAGAAAGACGAAAATGGAAGTCGAGATGGATCTGTCCAGCAATAAAAAAATTTGAAATAGAAGCCCTAGACCTACCAGTGCCTTCAGGTTCACCTACCGTGCTCAATACTACTCCTGATTATCATTTGAAATCGAGTTTCTTTCGTGTACTTGAATTACAAAGTTTATCGAAGAACGCTAGCGAAGGTAAGATTTCAAAAGCTTTTTCGCTTCTTCAGATTATTATTTGAAATCAGGTTCCCATTATGCACTTCGTACACATCATACAAGTTTAAAAAATAATGATGAGTATAAAAGTCTCTAAAAGACCTGCAAAAAACGCTACTGCACATAATTTATTCGTTCCCATTATTATCGAAACAAAAAATTGTTTTATTCCTAACTACCATCCTTTGTTGAAAGGATGAAATTCTAAAACATTTTGTCAATTGTCTGATTACTGCCTTTTCTTTAAAATGGTGTATTTTTTGTAGTAGTTAATAGCACTGCAGTCGGGCAAGCTCCGATACCGATAGCAATACTTTTCATCTATTTTTTTCTTTCAGATTATGAAAAATCATGGATAAAAATAGTCGAAGATCGTATCAAACGAAAATGCGAATCTGCCATAACGGAGTACAGTTTAAAAGCTTACAAATTTAACCTTCAGAAACTTGAAGTTGATGAAAAACCATCAACTTTGAATAATTTTTTATGTAATACGAAAGCGGCTCAATTTAACGGCGACTATGAAATAAATCAGGAATGCTCAAAAAAACTTAACACTTTGTCTAGCAATACCGAAAATATAAATAAAAGCAAAATAAAACTTGGACAAAATTACAATAAATTTGATTCAATAGCAGAAAAGGAAATACAATCCAAAATCAATTCCAACAAAATTCCCAATCTATCCTTTGAAGGATTAGGCGGTATGTTGCAAGAGGTCGGAATCAAAGACATTTCAAATACAAGTAACCAACCTGTTATTAAAAAGCAGCCCTTGCAAAATTATAAAACTGTTAAATTAAAAATCCCTCTAAGTAGTAACAAGTCTGGAAAAGAATCACAAGTGTGTTGTTTCGATCCTAAAATAGTCGACAAAGTGTTTACTTTAAAAACTCCACAAATATTACATTCTCTATCGTCTGCGTGTCAACAAAAAAACTGTAAAACAATTCACACTCAAACTGACAACAATTTTGTACTTCCACTCACCATGATATTGTTGGACAACAGATCGTTGCCTCAGGAAGTGAAAACAGGAAAAGATACTTTACGTCCTAGTAAAGAAGATGGTAAAACTAAGAGTAACATTTCAAATAAAAAAACACAATGTTCGATTAAAGAAGAAGTAATGGACAAAGAAATACAATGCAAGCTTACAAGTAACATCGATAGTATGAATATTAAGTGTTTGCTCCAAGGCGAAGAAGCAGATGTTCAAACGTGGTCTGGAATCGAGAAAGTTTTAGCATCTTACCAAGCTCATACAAAAGGTTAATTTTTGGTTTTATTTTTTTTACGGCACTTACGTTTTGTATATTTTAGAATGTGATTCGAAAATCGAATCATTGAAGAAGGCACTGAATAATTTAAAAGAAGACGTTTCTTTAAAACAAACAGAATCAAAATATTTGGAACGTAAGCTTATGGCCTTGCAGTCGGCTTCGTATCTTTTTGAAAAAGAACGATTGCAGTTACAAAAAGCGATAGATTGTTTGACTGATATAATTAACGCATTTCGGTAACATTGAATTTGAAAAAATTGTGTAATTGTTTTCGGTTTAATTTTAATTTAAAGGTTCATGTGAATGTTCATTGAAATCAAATAATTTTTATTGTTAATTTGTTATTGTTTTTAAAAAGTGGAATAGTTACTTCTACTATAAACGCACTTGATAATTAGTTTAAATTGTAACATTTTTCTCCATGCTTTATTTTGTAACAAATTTAATTGTAGCTTTAAAAAGTACCTAAAATTGTTTTTGAATTGTAATCATGCTTGTGTATGAGTTACAATAGTATGATTCAAAATAAATTTGTAAATAGTTGTAAGTCCATTAGGTATTACTTGGAAAGGAAAAAAATAAGGTAACCTGCAAGTTTATTTTTAATTATAGTATGTACAAATACGGATAATTTTTAACTTAATTTATTATTTAAATAAACGATAAGTTTAGTGTAAAAGAACTAATTAAAACCGAATTATGAGTAATTGTTATTAATTTTAATATGTTAATTAATCTACGGGTGTTTTAGTTAGGTAGGAGAGAGTGGTGTTCACTGATTCTGTGATAAAAATAATTTTAGTAATTTTGACGTAAACACTGTTTCTAGCATGACAACTTAATAAACGTACATTAACATAAATTGTGTTTTTTTACACAAACTTCTGCGCCTTACTATCGGGCGTACTGAGACGTAACTTATTTTTATAGATCTTGCTAAGAAGAATGCAGACTAAAATAGTACAACAGCAATACTGCCGTGCTAAGGAAGAAGGTCCGTTCTGCAAAATAGTGATTTTGAGATATTCTAACTTTTGTGAATTTTCTAATGCCATCCTCCGTTTTCACTGCAGAAGATTAAATTGAAAACATAATTTTAAAATACTGTGCTTTATTAATTGGTGTACAGAAAAAATCGAATCTTTATCGTACTTTGATTATATGGCAGATAGAACAATTTTACGTAAACCAATCTTCGGCACAATAGCATATGCATTATACAATATGTGGGTAATGTTGCAGATAGGACTTTATATAATAGGTTAGCTAATAACCACAAAATTATAACGTTTTTCTAATTACAAAATTTAAAATAGGTTAAAAGAATAGAAATTATTTTTCAAATTTTCTCAAGATCCGTTAGTTTTAGAAGAAAAATTTAAGAGACAAAAATCCCTTGTTACAAAGATTGTTACTGAAGAAAAGCAAAATAATTTAAATTTATTCTGCAGAAACAATATTTTTTAAGGGTTGAAGGTTAACGCCACCCTTGAACGGGTAGTTCTAGTGGTGCAATTTTCTTAACATTTCTACCACACATTGACTTCTGTAAGATAGGTTGGCTGTAGAAAAATAAATAAAAAGTTTACACTCGTTTGAAGATAAAGTGATTTTTTTACATTATAACTTCAACTTTCAGAGCTTATAACTTTTTAGGGGTGCATTTTAGTGTATCATTTTAAAAGCGGCAAATGTCTTTATTTGGTCCTGAGAGCTCACTGTAGAGCGTTGTCGTTATTACTCCGGGACACCCTGTATATGGGGTAGATATATCTCCAAAGACATACGAACATCATAGTTAAAAGTACCACTACTGAAGTCCTATCTGCAATAATACATAAATAATAAAATAAGCAAGAAAGTCCTAAGTACAATTAATCTGGCAGATAGGACACACTTGCTTTGTATGTGTTAGATAGGACATTTTTACCTAGTAATCAGGGGTGTTTCTGTAGATAGGACAAACAATTTAGTGGAATATCAAGCATTTCTACTGTAGTTAGGACTTTCTTCTTTGGTAGATAGTTAGAATACGTTGCATAGCATACATATATCATATATCGAAAAATCCCGAAATCGCAAATTTTGCAGATCGGACCTTCTTTCTTAGCACGGCAGAATAGCAGTGTGTTAAAGTTGTAGCAGTACAATATAATTTTAATACTCTTGTAGGTGTCGTTTGAATACACTAACAAACTTTTACAGTACAATTTTGCGTGTTTGGCCCTAATTTGCTTTATCCAAAAATGCACCTAGAATTGGATTGGAGGGAGTTAGGCTTCCTGACTAGGAATAATTAATACGTTCGAAACAGCTTTGGTCGAATCCAAAAGTGAGTAAAAGCATAGGGAAAAGACGACTGTTTTTATTGTATAAACTTTTAATACTCCTAGATTCTGGAGACTTTCCAAGTTAACCCTCCTAACAAGATGGGGACGGGGCATTATGAATAAGTTGGAGAAGTTTAAAAGACCAATATAAAAAATCGCTCTAGAGAATGCAGTGGTGTTCAAGCTCCAACACTTAATTACTAATTTAATTAATGGGTTTTTAATTGTTACAGAAAACTATTCAAGGCAAGAAGAACGAAAATGAGAGATTATAACGTGATATGTTTTAATACAGAACGCTCCAAAAATCATGTTTTTAGAAGCATTGTAGAATAAATAATTATAAGTTATTACTTTACAATTCAATGTAAATTTAATTAATTTTTATTAGTGTTTTTTTTTGTTTTACTATAAATCAGTAGTTGCAGCATTGTTTATGCATTAAACTTTATAATCATAACATTAGTTTATTAATTAGTAAAAACTATTAAATGTAAACTTGTGTTAAATGTAAACTTATGTAAAAAACTTTTAAATGTAAAAGTCAACAATTTGTTAAAATTACTACTTTTTACGCCTAACAACATAGGCAACACTTTGTACTCTCGCTGCTTATAAATTTTGTATTTTTGATGGAGTGTGTAGAGTGGGGTGGTCACATGATCACCAAAAGGTGATAAAAGGCCGAGTTTCGGCAGTCGGAAACTTTGTTATCAACGCTTCAAATCAGCTTCGAAGAGAAAATTTAAGGCTTCCTCGTGTGAAAAATGAACTCGCGTTTTTGAAATTTTTTTTGATTGGAAGTTGTTTCTCGTATTACTCTCAAGTGTTAAGCCGATCGCTTATTATTTAAATGCAACAGATTAAATTTAGTAATTAAGTTTTGCTTCTAATTCTAATTTCACTCAGACGAATAATTGTAATTTGTACTTCATTAAGGTTAGTATTATTTTATAGATGATGATATGTATATTTTGTGCTACGCTTATATTATTTGTTGTACCTACATATTTTACTAGTTAACGTTAAACCTACTAATTACTGTAGATATCGAATATGAAATAAAAAATAATTAACTCGTGTATTTGACTTTGAATTAAAACCTTTAAACCCTAATGAGCATTGAAGCACAAGAAGTAGTAGACCAAGGGTCTAGAAGTAATACCCAATAATTAAAATTCTCAAAACGACCCTTATATTTACGTTATACGTTCTTAAGGTACAACATTTTAACAAACATTTAGTATTGGGTATCGTTCCTCGACCCTTGGACTACCACCATGTAAAATTTCAACTCTATCTCCTCCGGTTCAGAAGTATAACGCCAAAATCCCCTTATTTTGCCATAAAAAAGGTGCTAAAAGCTGATCAAAATCGGTTTACGAGCCATTTGATACATTAGGAGAGCAGAAGGTCTATAAGGTCGTCAAAATAAATTTTGATTAATAGAAAAATATATAAATAAATTTAAAATCAAATCCGCTTATCGTATATACAATAACGTTACGTAAAATTTAGCAATTTAAATTTATTTCGACGATCTTATAGACCTTCTGCTCTCCTAATGTATCAAATGGTTCGTAAACCGATTTTTATCAGCTTTTAGCAGTTTGTTTACCTTTTTTATGGCAAAATATGGTGATTTTGGCACTCTACTTTTGAACCGGAGGAGATAGAGACTTGAAATTTTACATGAGAGTAGTTGAAGGGTTTAGAAACAATATCCGCTAATCAAACTACCCTTAAATTGACTAAATAAACCTTCTAAAAATACAAATTATAAATCGTTTTTAAAATGTTGTACTTTAAGAAGGTGTAACTTCAATTTAGGGGTAGTTTTGGGGCATTTTTATTAGCGGGTATCCTTTATCTACCCTTGGACTACCCTCATGTAAAAATTTCAACTTTCTATCTCCTCCGGTTCAGAAGTATAATGCCAAAATCCCCTTATTTTGCCATAAAAAACGTAAACAAACTACTAAAAGCTGATAAAAATCGGTTTACGAACCATTTGATACATTAGGAGAGCAGAAGGTTTATAAGATCGTCGAAATAAATTTAAATTGCTAAATTTTACGTAACGTTATTGTATATATGATAAGCGGGTTTGATTTTAAATTTATTTATATATTTTTCAATTAATCAAAATTTATTTTGACGACCTTATAGACCTTCTGCTCTCCTAATGTATCAAATGGTTCGTAAACCGATTAAAATGTTGTACTTTAAAAACGTATAACGTAAATATCAGGGTCGTTTTGAGAATTTTAATTATTGGGTATTACTTCTAGACCCTTGGTCTACTACTTCTTGTGCTTCGATGCTCATTAGGGTTTAAAGGTTTTAATTCAAAGTCAAATACACGAGTTAATTATTTTTTATTTCATATTCGATATCTACAGTAATTAGTATGTTTAACGTTAACTAGTAAAATATGTAGGTACAACAAATAATATAAGCGTAGCACAAAATATACATATCATCATCTATAAAATAATACTAAACTTAATGAAGTACAAATTACAATTATTCGTCTGAATGAAATTAGGAGCAAAACTTAATTACTAAATTTAATCTGTTGCATTTAAATAATAAGCGATCGGCTTAACACTTCGTAGAAGTGTTGAGAGTAATACGAGAAACAACTTCCAATCAAAAAAATTTCAAAAACGCGAGTTCATTTTTCACACGAGGAAGCCTTAAATTTTCTCTTCGAAGCTGATTTGAAGCGTTGATAACAAAGTTTCCGACTGCCGAAACTCGGCCTTTTATTAACTTTTGGTGATCATGTGACCACCCCACTCTACACACTTCATCAAAAATACAAAATTTATAAGCAGCGAGAGTACAAAGTGTTGCCTATGTTGTTAGGCGTAAAAAGTAGTAATTTTAACAAATTGACTTTTACATTATTTAACTATATTTAGTGACCAATATAACACAAAAAATACTTAATAGTTCTAACTAATTAATACACTAATGCTATAATTATAAATTTTAATGCATAAACAATGCTGCAATAATTACTGATTTATAATAGTACTACAATAAAACCGCTTAAAATTATCAACTTGTAGTAGTTTTTGGGTGGAACTAATTCCCACAGAGATGCGGTTTGAATTTTTTAGTTCGTTATTGATATTTTCTTCACATACTAAAAGTCTAGAAAAATACCTAAGTGTGCGAAATGCGGTTGTTTGTGGCTGCCAATCTTGAAAAATTTTTCAAAAATTATAATAAATCGTGTGTGGTATCAATTTACAGAAAATTTCATGCTGTACAAGATTATATTAGTTTGACAAAATCAAAATAAAGAACAAAATGTTGGCCAAACTGAAAGCTTTTGCAGTGTTGAAAATCTTACTTTTATTAATCAAAATTAGTTTTATATATTAGTCCAGTCACATTAAGCAAACATCGCCCTTCTATCGGAATAATTCCTACAAAACTAGATTTTTGTACACACGTATATTTCGATGTTCCAAAATCCTCTAAGTATTTGTGAGCAATTTTAGATATTCGTTTACAAGATAACACTGATGTATAAACTGCCAAGTAAGACGCGCAAGTTTGATGAACGGAATCAGTCACTAAAGTTACCCATCCGTGGATAATCTAGCACTGCATGAAGTAGTATAAAGAAAATCTGTGGATTAAAGATCTATAAAAAGAAAAATCATGTTAGGTTTCCTCCTCACCTTGGTATTGTGAAGGAACTTTTTTTAAAAGTTTTATTCGAAATTGTAACATTTAGTAAGTCCAGTAATTTTATACACCCTGCCTTGCATTAAATGTGGTAGTTATAATTTTTTGGTATGTTGTCTATGACAAACGTCTCATGAGAAATCCAATTTTTGGTCCTCGGAGAAGCTCCGGATCTTTGTTAAAAATCCAGAACTAATGCTAAACTAAAGCAAAGCTAAATCGTATATATTTTTGGAGTTTTGACAAAGATCCGGAGGTCCTTCAAGTCAAAAAACTTGGATTTATCATTAGGCCTACATCATAGACAACATACCCAAAAATGAGAACTACATAACCCATTTTATGCAAGGTAACCCGTGTTACCTTGTGACAAAATTACTGGACTAGTCTGGACTAAAGGTATATTTATATTATTCGTTCATCGTATCGTGATCGTAGCGTTTACAGCAATACAAAGATTATTATATGCTTTCCAAATGAAAGTATTTATACTTTAATTAAGGAACTGGTCAGTTCATACACATAGCATAATCGTACACTCACCGTCCAGTATTCTTTGAAAGAAATCTTTGCATGATACGGTACGTGTACGACGATTTTGTTGGGACCAGCATAATCATTTTAAACGGATCCGACTGTATATCCAAATTATTATAACACAATCTTCAATTTTCTAAACTCATTTTCTGTTGAAAAAAATCGTAACACTGTCCAATCTAAAAAGGATGGTCTTTAATCTTCGTTCCTCATCTAGATTATCTCTTCTTAAGTTTGGTTCTGCTGTATATTGTTATTGGACGAAATGATGTTACTCTCCAAAATAAAAATAAGTTTAGTCACTACTTAATAAAATCCACAGTAAATCACGACAACCATCAAATCAGCATTTAAATTACTACTTCTTAAGATGTTGAACCACCATAGGTTTCGTTACTTTTTCCAAATAAATAAGAAAATAGTTCTGTGGCAGTCTAAATTAAAGTGAGTGATTGTGCTAGTTTAATTTATACTCGTTATAGTGGTTTTGGACTAGAAAGTTTCTGTGTCTGACCTGGCGTGTAATGAGTGGGCTTTGATTTTAAGTACAATGTCCTTTTTGTAAACTTTGATGCAACGTCAAAACAAACTTTTTTCCTACACACTACGAGATTACCCAACAAACAAAATGATGAGTTGTAAAAAGGTAGTTCCATCATAGTTCTAAATACACAACTCCAATATCTTATACAAACGATCCAGGATAAAGCTTCAAAAATATTAAAATATGAACAATTACCTTAAAACGCCCTATTTTCTTGTAGGAAGACTTTGGTTGTCGCAGTCTTGATACCATTTATTCAAGGTTCTTCTAAGATGCAAGACAAAAGTTAGCTAATACTTCTTCCTTTCGGCACTGTTGGAATGCAAAAGATTAAAAGAAATTCCCAAATTCCAAAGAAATAGTTTTCTTATTTAACAAAATATAACTCAAAAATACCTTCTGGAATATCCTGCTGGAGTAGTCAAAACTTGTCTTGAAATAGCAACTACAATGTGTACCTACTTTTTCAGCAAACATAAGTTCTCGAGCAACCATATCCCCTCCCTACTTGCTGGTGGGACTAAGAACTACACGATGTCTAATATTTACCAAGTACCAGAAACTGATCTGCTGTATGAACTATCGGTTCAAATTTTTGAGGCTATCATTTTTACATAAACAAGAAAAATAATTAAATAATTACAATCAAAACTCTAACCTTACAACGTTCTCACTTAAACACAATGAACGACAAAAAACAACTCAACAAACTGAACTTCTCGTTGATGAAACCACAGATAAAACGTATTTTATCCAAAATTAACTAATTAACTCCATCTGAATGCACCTTACACCTACATATTTTACAATAACAATTTTTAGTCACATTACAGTAACAAAACAAAAACAATTAACGTTGAATGACAAAAACCAATCAATACCAATCAATTGCTTTCACTGTAATGCAATTACTAATACTAAGATTCATTTGGTAAAACCTTATCACGTTGTTAGAAAACAATCTAACCCCCCTTCTATCGCTACTCGACTGGGGTACGAGAGACAAGGGCGAGTAAGACGCAACTACGAGTTACAACGTGGTCCAAGCAAGCTTGTAAAAAACAAAGAAGAATCGCAAAGTTGTCCAAGCTTGTCAAATGTACAAAAGAATCGTAACGTCGTCCAAGCTTGTTAAATGTACAAAACATGTAAAAAATGTGAAAATTAATAAAAGAAATGTACACAGAAAATTTTATCTTCCTTTATGTGAACAAAAACCCACACACGGCTTCAGTTTACCAAATTAATATTGTTAGGTATTTAGTATCACTGTAAAGAGAATTTGATACTCTCGAAGAATATCAGAGCTCGCCCAGTTTAAATTTTCGGGAAAAGGATTAAAGAGTCAAAGCTGTAAATCACCAAGAGGTAGTTATTTGTACTCGCTCTTTCTTAATAGTTTTGTACTGCTTTCTCTTTTTTTTTATTTAAATAACTTCTTTGCTAATTAAAACATTTTCGTTTAATTTTTTCCAAGGCAATTTTGAGAAGATCCTTATATTTCTTATTTAAAAGCAAACAGAAATACAAAGAAAAAACCTTAAATGTATGGTAGGAAAACTTGTATTCCTAAATGACTTTTTAATCCCCTTTGTAAGGTATACAAAAGAGTTTCAATTTTAAATATTTTGCAAGAATCCATAAATAAAAACATTCAAAAATACTTCAATATAAGAAAGTACAGCCCTGAAAGCATGGTTTTACCAGGTATTTTTGAATATTTTTATTTATGGTTTCTTGTAAAATATTTAAACTCTTTTGTATACCAAAGGGGATTAAAAAGTCATTTAGGAATACAAGTTCTCCTAAGATACCACCCGTTAATTTAAGTTTCGACTCTAACACTTCTCCGGAATATTTCAACTGGGCAAACTCTAGAAAAAATCCGACTCGTGTCATTCTAAGAATTTAAATATATGGCAGGTTACTGAAGCTATGACGTACCGACCCACCAAGGAACGGCCTAATCCAATTTATTGTTTTGAAAATATGAAAATAGTGGATTGCTGTACATCAAGGACTTGGACCACATATCGCCGATTACAGCGATCGTCAACTAATGCCTCGAATAATTTCTTTGTAGATAAAATTTCGTACATTTCAAGACAATTGTTTGTTAACAAACAATGCCACCACAATAATAATACCAATGTAATTAAAATCCTTTTATCTCATCATTAAAACCACTGACTAGTTTATCAGGAATTACGCTTACTCATAATGGTTAGAAATATACAAAATATTGATGGTACCAAGTTAATTGTTAAAATGAACTTTTCATTAAAAATTTTTTATTGTTGTGTTTACACAGAAAATTAAACTAAATCACAAGCTGAAATCTTTTCCCAAAAATAAAACTATTAACAAGTTATTACGATGTTAAACAATTGAAACTAATGTAAATGTACATATAATCTAACGTACAGCTACGTATTATTGGTATTTGTACACAATCATTGAATATTTAGTATTAATTATGTGTTATAAATGTAAATTTTGCGGAAATTAAAATCTTAAGGACAAGGTTTAGAACAGTCAACAACAATTAAGATTATTTGCGACTCGATAGTAAAGGTAATTAGAATAAAATGTGGGGCAAGCTGGGGAATTTACAAACGCATCGCATCGGTGTTAAATTCAACAGTCTAAAAAGTTAGCAGCCATGAGTAGTTCCAAGGCAATTTCGGGTGCAATCGGAAATTCAGGAATTTCGGTAGAACTGTTGGTGTAACGAACTTTATAAGTAAAGTACATGCACACCTTTTGTAGAACATGGGATCTAAAAAGAATCCACTTTTACATTTTGTTATTTAGACAAAAATAATTATTCACTCACGGAATTTCTCTAAAATTGACCTCGTTAGTTTCGTTTTCAGCAAACTGACCGGGTCCACTTAGCATAGCTTTTATTGTTCCGGACGTAAGAGCGTGTTCGCGTTTAACAATGAACTCGTGGCCATCCGACGATAGGAGTTTTACGTACATGGCATCGGGGCCTTCGCATCCTCCGTACACGCGTTCAGCCTTTTCTTCTCCCGCTTCAGTCATTTCTAGAAATTATTCAAAAAAATTACAACGTGTTGTTTAGAAAAATGTTACCAGCAGCTACGCGTTGCAAAAATAATACAATGAGTTTGCTAATTTCAAAAGCACGAAATGTAATGTTTGAAGCTCAGAGCTTAAAAATTAGTTATTTATAATTGATTTGGGTGCTTAAATACGATACCTTTAGAGATTGGGGTTGCAATTTTTCACAAAAAAACCACTAATTAGTTCACTTAACCTAACTTTATGTTATTGGTTTTATTTTTATACTGGACTTTTGAAATACATCAACATTTACAGTCACAGGAGTGGATTTACGCTTTTGCGCACAAGAATCGAGGAGAAATATACAGAGATGGGCCGAAAATTTTGATTTTTGTAAAATCATAATTTTATCCTTGAAGAAACATAAAACTTTGGGAATTAATAAATGTTGTTAGAAATCTGAATCTAGATCATTAAGGAAGAGAGTATTAGTGTAGTTTTTTGCAGCAAAAGTCCGAGCTAGATAATTTATTGTGCCCAACAGCGCAACAGCCTAGAGCATAGAGCTCTACAGTAATTAATTTGTGGATATTAAATATAAAAATCATCTAAAAACTAATTTTATTAAAAAATATAATATATTTACTTGTACTGCTACATATTTATTAACACTTTACTAGAACAATACTAATACGTACTCACTTTTTATAATTTTCACAAAAAGACACTTACCACAGTTTCTACCTAACACGCAAATATTTTTTAACATTAAATTTTGAAAAAACAAGCAGCTAAGAAGCATTCCAGGGATTCTTCCGGCTGAATTTCGAATTCTGGGAATTGACGATAAATATCAAATCTGTGTAAAGAACCCTCATACCGCGCTCTATAATGCAAGTACTTACAAACACTTTCCAAAGCTCTTCCCCTAAAAATAAAAATAATTATATTATCTGTACGTTTTACGTGACCTTTGAAGCACAAGGTTAGCATTAGTTACAAATTTGATACTCGTAGAATATAAATTGCAATATAGTATCCGGTATCCAGCTCTTTTATCAATGCCATCACTTCCAGAGATAGAAAAAACACGGAGAAAATTTCGACCAAAAAGTTTGTAGAATGAGGGTAAAAATATGTCAATTTTCCCAATGCACCACCACCAAATATTTTAGTGCTAATTTAAAACAATCTGCAAGGCCTCCTATCAATTATCTTCGAGCGCATCAAGAGATCTTTTGTTCGAAATTTTCTCCGTGTAACCGAAAATTTTCTCTGTATTTACTAGATTGCCGATTAATCTTTTTAACTTACTTTATACCGCTGAAGCGTAAGATATTTATAAACGGTTGAGTCTTTTCCTTTTTTTCAACGTACATTTCTCTTATTTTTGGAGCCGATAACGCGAGAGATTTCTCAATATAAAAACAAAAACCATCGTCGCTAATTAATTTCATGTATTTGGCTCTAACTCCCCTACATTTTTTGCCAAGATTAATGTTTAGTGAAGGTTCATCATCGGCCATTTCTAAAGAACAAAAAATATAAAAATAATTAAAAGAGTTGGAATCAAATTTTTGGGTATAATTTATAATTAACTCGTATAGTACTTACCTGTTTTTTTTTTAATTTGATGAATGAAAACGAGTTAAAATTGAACAATTACGGCAACAGATATTTAAGAAATAATTAAAACTGATTAAAATTCAATAATTAAGCGAAGAAATTTTGATACTTGAGAGCTCGATTTACATTAACTTTTAAAATACAATTTAACCGTGAACTCGCGCGCGATTATTGGTGATATCGTTCTACAGATTTATGGTCTTATCATTAAAAATTTTAAATTGGTTTCAGGTGGTTACTTTGTGTTAACATTAGCACCGTGGTAATAATATTATGTTAATTGCTGTTTTTATTATTTATTAGTCCAACCTCTCCAAAATTTGGTTAGGCTCAGCACTATAAATTTCTGTTACCAAAGAGTTACGTCAAATCAATGGTTTAAAAATATTGGTGCTTACACTAAAAACTTACTCGAGACTTATTAATTATAAGATTATATGAGGTACCTCTCATTGTTCCTTCTTCATCTTCCACGAATTCCATTTCTTCTGTTGCATTGTCTACCGACAACGGATCTTTCTCTAAAAATTAGGTATATTATACAAAAATATTGTTGTGAAAACTTATCGAAGCTTACCTACTCCTTCCATTGCACTATCGTCATTTTCGCCCGGTTCAGCTCCTAAATTGTTAATGTTTTTTATCAATATTTGTTAAGAGCAACGAAATGTACAAACATACCTGACACATCTTCAGTTTCCATTTTTTTTGGTTCAACGGTTGCTTTATCGCCCGAGGACATGTTTGTTTTATCAACAGAAGACATATCACCAACAGGTATCAAGAGAATATAGTGCTGGAATTTAATCTAAATTAACGACCCAAAATGACATTAAGGATATTCATAACCAAGGAAATTAATAACAAAACAAAAGACACTCTTTAAAGCTACTTATACACGTTAAACCATTACACTAGAGTATAGTATTTGGTTTTAATCGTTTAATAAATATTTATGTAGTTGAAGTATGCGCTCCGCGTTCCTACAAAATTAATTAGTTCATTTTACTACATTATTCAACTTTTCCTTTCTCCATTTGTTCTTTTTTAAAATTAAAATGTGTGCATTACAAAATTTGCCAGCAAGTTGAATTTTAAAAATAAATTCTTATGTATATGTGGTTGCCTGCGTATTAGGCGTAAATGAATCAAAGTCTTAAATAAATTATAAACTCGCTTTCGCAATTCGAAAGGGGGTAGAAATTGAGATTTCATACTTGTACTTGTACCTTCTAGTCAAACTATTTAACATACTCTACAAATCCTTAGTTAGTAATGTTAGTATATTCAACAGGCAGCAACAAGAAGTATAAATTACTTATTACTTGTGTTTTATGTAAATAAATTGTGAGTTCAGCTCCTACAATTCACGCTCCCACAATCTGGATTCTAGATCGTTCAAAAAGGGGGAGCTGGGACTACTTGTACAGGCCTATTGTGCTTTCTCCAAGCATCCTCCTCGAGCCTATCAGATCTCGAGTCATCCCACTTGCAGGATAAGCTCCAGTAACATGATCAATAGTTTTATCTTTTAGTTTGCATCTACGACATGTGGGACTGTTTATTATTCCCGTGTGGAGGTGCTCTTTTAGTCGGCAGTATTCCGTAAAAATTCCTGCTCGTAGTCGATTATTAGTTTGGGACAGTCTTAGACAACATTTGGCAAGCTTTTCTACTCTAGCGACAGCTTGTGTTACTTGTCCATATTATGTCCATATTACAGTGTGTAATACATGGGTATTGCTTCTGAGAATAATGTTACCAGTATCTACAGCTGGTTTTAAGATTGGCTCAGGGCCGCAGAGAAGACTGTTTGAACCCTTCTTAGCCAGCTCGTGTGCTTTCTCATTACTCTCGTTTCCACAGCACCCTTTAATCTAGCAAAGTATAACAACATTGTTTTTGGATACCTTGTTCAGCAACTCTATGCATTTCCACGGGAAGCCAGAGGTTACCTTGCAAGTGTTTAGGGCTTGTAAGGCAGCTTTACTGTCTGTTGATATCAGTATTTTTTTTGTTTAGAATTGTTAGCGACGTGTAGGTAATATTTCCCTAAATAGGTTTCTCATAGATATGCTGCTTTCAAGAGCAAGCTCAGGTGAATGCACACCTGATCTAGACTCCTTTTGATTTTTTGACTCATCGGTGAAGACACAAGACAGTTATGTCTGCTATGACGATCTCAGTTAGTTTTATTAGAGTTTAGAGTCCATCTCCAGAAGAGGTGGATCCTTGGAGCATTCTTGGAGGATTTTGGTGTATCCGATAATCAACTCACGTATTTGGAACCATCTGTAAATTATCAGGGGCATTCCTTTGAAAAAATAATACTGATGCAAATTCTTTATTGTTTGTCTTTAAATTAAATTGTCGTTATCAAATTGTATCAATTTTCCTTAAATTAACTTACGTTTCTAAACAATCAAATTGTATTAAATATTTTAAACCTATTTTAGTCTAATTTAATTTACTATAACACTAGAAATATATTTACAACGCTACTTAAAAAGCACATATAGGAGAAGTAGATTATAATAAATCATTTTTGTGTTAATTAATTAACTTCATTCGCAATATCGCAATAGTTCTAAGAAAAGAATTATAATTCTAGTCCTCCATATACGTATAACAAAGTTTCGCATAAAATGAGAAAATCTTCCCATTTAAACTACATCACCTTTGTTAAATTTTATTTTATGGAATTTAAATTTAATGAGAAAACCCATCAGATAAATTTGGTCGACGTAGAGTGGTTTAGTTAAGCAGACTCAATTTTTGTACTTTCAATAATTAATAGATATAAGGAAAACTCAGACCAAATTTCATTTAAAGATGCAGTTTTCGCATTAATACTTTCCGAATCAAATTAGACAGACTAATTCGAAAGCATTAGGCGTTCAAATAATTGTTGCTTCATTGCAAAAATTATTCTGATATCCGTAATCTAATTAATTCTTCCTTTGTGAGTCATGTATCCGTCGAAATGACTGACTGATAAAACTTTATCAAGAGTACTACGTCGCATTCTGGTGCATGTTGCCAAAAGCGCCCCACTTAAAAGGCACACAATTCCTCCTCCAAACGCTAGTAAAGCTGAGAACCAAGCCGTTTTCAAGCAAATGTTGTTTTGGTCGACAATGCTGACTAAAAAGAGCAATAAGTGAAATTATTAACCAGCACTTTACTAATCAAACTCACATGATTGTTTGATGTACTCATCTTCATTTTCGCCTTCTTGTAACACCCTCAACGATTGAAACAAATTAACGTTTTCAGACAAGGAATTTGCTTCGTTGGTTTTATTGGACGCTTCTATAGATCTCTTGTTCACATTCTTTACATTTCTCCAATGACACGGTTGACTCTAAAAGTAATCGTTAATTAAAATGGTCGAGATTGTTTGTTAACTCTTATACCGGACAACGTCCATGGCACATGCGAACGTCACATTCGACGTAAAGTGCAGGTGATCCTGTGAATCGGAATGTTTTCATATAGGCGTACACTTGTGTTTCGTAGATTCCCGTATCTGACCAAGAGCCGCGGAATCTCGATATGAGTTTATCATCTACTGGACAACTATAAATCGAAAAAGAAATTACGAATAATTTAGAGTGATGGTGAAAGACACGACAGGCGAAATTGAAACTAAAAATTATGAGAAGTATATTATCTTACCCGTAGTCGTCGATTAATTGTATTTTCTTATTGGCACCATTATGAGCAAAGCAATCGTTGACAACGATGTCAAAGCCGTCTAAAATCAAAATTATGCGTCATTTCAATTTTAGTGTTTTAGTCTCAGATTTTTGGCTTACCATATTTACTCCTCATGTAAATAATTAAAGTGAGAGGATCTCCGACCCGCACAGGTCCAGTTACACGATTTCCACCAGTGCCGTAACCATACCTTATTTCCATATAACATTCTGGTGGAGTTAAAGTGAACACTACTGGATTACCAGTTGCGACCCTAAAATAAAATGTTTGTAAAAGCGCCCAAAAAAATAATTTAAAAAATACTAACTCGACGTCTAAGAAGGGAAAAGTAACAGTTTTCCAAAAGTCGTATCCGTATTCACAAGTTACTTTAAAGTGTTCATCAAATTCTTCCTCGATGAGAGGATTGTATTGTACTGTGACGGTATTCCACATAAAATTTTTCTGTAAATTTAAAATTGTTACGTCAAGTAAAATTAAATCAAATTAAACAAAAAAAATTTTAAAATGGAATTAAAAAAAAAATCGCCCGAGCAGGGACTTGAACCCTGGACCCTTGGATTAAAAGTCCAATGCTCTACCGACTGAGCTACCCGGGCTAGTTGCTTACGTGATCATTTATCTGACAATTACACGTAGGTTGAAAATGATAAAATCTACTTACTGCAGGATTTTGATGATTATTATCATCTTGAAGAGCATTTTTACCCAAAGTTCCGCACCGATTTAACTGAATGAAAAATTCGTAGTAATCTCTTCCAGTTCCATTGACATACATGCAGTCGGGATCGTAGGCATACCCTAAAAATATAATTGTAAATTAGTAAATTTCTAATAAGACGAGAACTAGTTTTGAATGTGACGATTTTGAAAATATAATTTTAACCCAATTTTGTTTAAGTTACTTTTAGTGGGTAATGAATTTATATAAGAAAGAGCAGGTAATTTAATTTGACGATGATACCAATGTTCTTAGAGGCATGAAATAACGTAATGTTGATTTATAAAATTGTATTTTTTGCTAATTTGCACGGTGTACTTATATAATAGTTAACTGTTTAAAAGTTTCTTTTAAGAAGGTGTTCTATTTTAACTTATCAAATAACAATTTAATAAGCGTTAAATAATAGATATATGTACCTATAGTATATAAAATAAGCTCATTGTCTTAGATTAGAGCTTCTAGACGATATTTAGCCTAAATTCATTTTTAACCTATATTAATTTTTATCGAGTCTCTTTATTTTTTTCACAGGCTTTTCACAGGCCTGGTCTGGTTGATATGATATAAAATCATTATGGTTATTATTATTAAAACCACAGACCTTATACACTTTAATTAGGTTTCATAAGACGTAAAATACGAAAGGTACAACCTACAGCTCTCGTACACACTTATTTGTGTAAATTTGGTATAATAATTAATTAAAATAATTACACGCGTGCGTTCGGTATGTAAACAATTTACAAAATTGATTACAAAACATATTTTTGCGAGCTTGTACTTGAATTTATAAGCACAAATAATGAATTTCATAATGTTTTATAATTAATAACCCAGAACAAATTGACGACGTTCGTATTTATTATTAACGATCATTTGTATCGGCTCATCTACTCATCTTACCTGCAGAATACAGCAAACCAGCAAAACTACCATTAAATCCCACTCGAATCTTCATGTAATCATCCTGGCATTCTGCTTCAATGTCTGAAATAAATTTTTTTATTATAATTAGCAATTGTTTCTTAAAGACAAAATTTAAAGAGTTATTCCACGATGAACTTGAAATTTGTTACTTGTGGTGGATGATTCAATTAGAAAACAAACCTTGGGATCGCAAATGTTACAGCAATCTGAGAAGTAGTATTTGGCAATGAGTAGTAAAACAATGAAATGTGTTAATAAGTAGGTCAGATTGTCTTTATCGGTAGTAAAATCGGTTGTGATCACTTTCAAGCCAAGCTGACCGGAACTTGTACTTTCGTAACTTCGGAAACACTTTCGGTACCACAAATACAGGAAATTTTTTTTAAAAAACTGTTAAGTGTATTCATCGGTTAAGAAGCGACGAGTTCAATAATAAATTAGTTTTTTATGGGTGTACGTAAATTAATACAATACAATAGATCCAATGGCAAATTTAAAGTGAACTCTCCACTTGTATTTCTGGTCAAGTGCGTTTAGGTATATATTTTTGCAATTGTAGTAGTGTTGCTCAACCAGATCAACAGCTAATTACGCAACATTTGAAAACATTTTTTGGCAAAAGTTACACATATTAAAGAAAAGGCTCTAAAGCCACCACGCTTTTAAAATAAATCATGATAGGTACATACGAGTATTATGATATTTATAAAACTTTCTTTGCATATCTCGTCCGATAAGTAAAATCGAGTGTAGATTAGTAGATACGAGTGGTCATAAATGATTGTAAAAAGAAATAATTTTTTGGCCTTAAAAAGTCCGAGAATTATTTGTCCAGTTTTGACAACAATGTCATTTAGCTGTGGGTAAACTTGCACTGTAGATACTGTAGGAAAAAAGAAAAGACTATTTTGCGAATTTTTAAAGAAATGACAAATCTTTAATAACTGCCTCTTCAGAATAGTGCAGGCGCAAAGATAGGTTTGGGGGCATTTCCTGCTCTTCTCTTTCTAAGTTCGTACAGTTGGAAGTGTACAGTTTAGCAGAAGTGGGATCGATGGGGACTTTTGACATTTCATTTATTAAATGTATTTAAGGTCTGTACCAATTTTCAGTTCTATGCGAGTTTTTCCGAAGTTGAATGTCTATTTTGACTGGACTATGGCAATTTAATAGAATATGCTCGATAGTAATTCTGGTGCTACATCTGATGGCTTTCCCTTGATGAGGTGAAGGTGTGATGAGATACAACAACTGTGTCCTATTCTGAGTAAGTCGGACTTCGTTGCGGCCATGTTTTTATGAATGGGTTTATATTTTTTAATGTGTGGAGAACCAAATTAACTACCACTTTTCTTCAAACTCCTGTCGTACTGAAAGTTTTAAATCCTCCAATTCGGCTTCCACAATTTCAACAGCTCCAGCGGATGAAGCAGCAGATTTAGCGGCCGTGTCTGCCTCTTAATTTCCTGGTATGCCCACGTGTGAGAGCACCCAGCACAAGAGACTCATTAGTTTTCAATAAATATCTTTCCGACCTCTTTTGTTTTGAGCTTGTTTAGAACTCTAGTTTTTATAGACAACTTTACATTTTTCCATCGTTAGATCAAGCCTAGCAATCGCGACGAAATTTCATGACGATAATTATCATTATGTTATTAATGAACTCTCCAAGTTTGATGTCAATTGGTTCATTAGTTTTCTAGAAAAATCTTTTCAAACTCTTTCGTTTCGAGTTTGTTTAGAACTAAAGTTTTCGTAGGCAACTTCAAATTTTTCTATCGTCAAGTCTAGCCTACCAATTGCAATCAAATTTTATGACGATCATTAACATTATTTTCTTGATACACTCTCAAAATTATATGTCAATCGATTCATTAGTTTTCAAGAAATATTTTCTCGAACTCGAACTCTATCGTTTGTTTCAGAACTCTAATTTTCATAGGCAACTTCAAATTTTTCTATCGTCAAATCTAGCCTACCAATCCCGATCAAATTTTTTGACAATATATTTTCTTGACGAACCCTCAGTATTTCTATAAATCGGTACATTTGTTTATCTTCTCAAACTCTTTGTTTTGAATTTGTTTAGAAGCTCCGTTTACCAATTGATTTAGCCTTCCTCTTGGTTATTGAGAAGCTGCAGAAATTTCTTTGTTTTGATTATTCGGGCGAAGGTTCGGAATTGCTTTTAAGGCACTTATGGAGTCACAAATTATCAAATACTTGTTGGTTGTTTTTTGATTTTGGAAATACTTGAGGGCTTGGTATACTTACACGAACTGTAGTTCGCCGCTATTTATCACTACTCATTGGCGAGAGGTGAAAGAGATAATTTTCTTGCCAATAATCAATAATATACCTACGCTGATTCGACTGCCGTAGTAGTTACTTTTTCAGTTGCAAAGCAACATTTGAAAAAGTATTGAAATGGAAATGGATGAAAAAAATTTTTTTTATTTTTTTTATTTCATTTCTCGACGTTTCAGGTCATTCTGAGTAGAAAAAAGCAAAAAAAAATTTTTGTCTGTATGTGTGTGTGTGTGTGTGTGTGTATGTATGTAACGCCGTAAATCCAAAACTACTGAACCGATTTAGATGAAATTTGGTTTGAGGCAATTTAACAAAACTTCGTCGAAAAAACAAGTTTATAAATCAAATCCGTGCAGAGCGAAGCAAAATAAGGGGGTTATTTTGGGCGCATTTTATCAAATTTAAACTTGCGTCGTTTTAACTTGGCTATAAGTTAGTATATCTCAGCCCTAATCGAATAAAAATATTTTCAAATTTTTAAATTTAAAATGGCGGCCAGTATTACGATTGTCCCATTGATCGGTTTTTCTGTTATAACTTTGCCGGTAATTAGTATTTTGAAAATATCAAAACGGCATTATAAAGGCAAAATTCAAGCCTTTCATCCTAATCTAATCAATTTATAAAATTGTATTAAAATTGCTTATCTTTCAGGAGTTAAAGTTGACCAAAATTTTAAAGCCGTTTTTCTCAAAATTCCTTCCGGCCGTTTTTTTCATTTTTGGATATGTTTTAGCAATCATAGTTCTTAATAGAATGTCAAAGTTTAATTCTTTTGCTATGAAGAGTTTTTGAGTTATGATTTTTTGAAGTCCAAAAGTTTAAAAATGCGTACTTTTTTTGGTAATAAAAATGAAAATTTGAAAGTTTGCAATTGTATTATTCTTATCAATCCTTATTATTCGACATTATTTAAGAGTCAAAATCACTTCCGGTTTAACCGGAAATTAAAGAAATTTTTAGATTGTTTAGAAACATTTTGTATATTTCTTATTATTTTGAAAGAACGTAAAATTAGCATTTGAAAAAAACTAAAAACTTTGTATTTTGAGTTCCGGTTTAACCGGAAATAACGCCAATTTTCTTAATTTAAATAAAACGCCCGGTATATTTTTAAATATTTGAGAGGCTGTAAAAGAAGCTTTCAAATACAAAAAAAAAACTCGGATGTGGCCACACCAGGACTTTTTCAATTGAACTGAAAAAGTCCTGGTATGGCCACATCCGAGTTTTTTTGTGATGTATTTGTGTGAATTTTTTAAAACGCGTATATGGATAGTAGGACAGTTGGTGCGTATTTTCTATTAAAAGAAAGAAAATTGAAAATTGCACTGTTCAAGTGTACAAATTTATATTTTAAAATTTGGGCGTAATCTTCTATCCGCCTGTACTAGGAATAAAATAAGATAATTTTCTAAAAACAAACTTGTGAAAACAAGAGAATTGAAGAATTAAAAGCAATTGTTATTCCAATTTTCCACTGGAAATGTACTAGAAGCTAGAATGTGGATGATTTATAAAGAGCAAACAAGTCAAGAGTCCTTTAGAAATAACTCAACCCTCACTCAAACTTCCGAAAAGTGAAAAGTTTCTCAATTCGATGCGTTTCTCAATAAGAACGGATGTCTAATTTAATGATCCAATCCATATACGCATTTTAGATATGTTCCTCATGGTCAAATAGGAAATTTTAAATGGCTATTGACGAGCACTTTTTTACATTACAAACACATACTTTCTTTATTTCACGCAATAATCGAGAAATAATGTAAACAGATCTAAAAAGTAAAAATTCCATTATACAGGCTGATTCTGAATTGAGTAGGTGCACTGGTAAGCCTGTACCTCATCATATAGTATGACAGTCATAAGTCATAATATACTATGTAAAAGTATATTAGTTAAGTAGTTCAATATACATAGATTTAAATGAAAAAATAATTACGATAAATTTTTTGTATATATGTATTGTATACAGGGTGTTCTGAAAAATCACCTACAAATTTCTACAGTGAGTTCCCAGGTCCAAATTGGAGCAAACATAAAATCATGCTGTCTAACGAGGAGTTGTTTTATTATATTGTCGGCCGTAGATTTTCTATAATTCAATCTCTTGAATGTCAGAAGAAAAGACGAAAGAAGTCAAGATACTGGGTGAGCTCGTTTTTAAAACGCCGTTATGGAACGGAAGAAATAATGGACAACTTGATAAATGATGACAGAGTAATTCATAGAGAATTGCGATCTTCGTTTCATAATTTTGTAAGAATGTCCAGTACCAAATATGAGTACTTGATAAATGTACTGGTACTGAGCCCAAAAATGTGCATTAAACTTAAACTAGCTGTTGTTTACGTCGCTACGTGCAGTTCCACCAAGCAAACTCTGTAAAACAAAGACATTCACAAATATCTTTCCGCCGCGCGACGAGACGTGAGTTGATGATGAAATCAGTCGCCGGCGACTTAAAGTCTCTAAAATGCCTCTCTGTCTCTGAGTTTGAAAACTCGAGCCACTGCATGTTTTGTCGAAATAAACAGAGTCTCTGTTTTGTTGCATTTTGGTATTTTTTTGTACAAGTCAAGTGTGGTAGAACTTTCAAAAAAAGCGCCTAGCGCACCACTAGACTAGAACTAGCCGTTATGTGTGACTTAAAAATGTACAAATGTACTGAATAGCATGAAATCAAATTATTCAATTTCCCATGTTATTCCCCAAATGTGCTCAAAGCTCAGGTACACATCACAATATATTTATAGTCACCCGAAAACTAGCAGAAAATAACGAGATTTGTCTTCTATAATAAACCAATTCTAATATGTGAGGCATTAACGGTTCTCTCTGACCACCCGAATTTTTACGCGCAGCCCACTTAAATGGAGACCATAAAGTCAGAGATAAAATTGAACATTATCAGTTATGATGTTATGATTGAATTTCAACGTGGAAAAAAGATTATCTAAATTTAATCGTCTCTTCCGGATTTTTTCACCGTGAATTTTATAGCAGGATACTACCTTCCGTAATATTAAATTTTAAAAAACGTGATTGCGTTTTTTCCGGCGTTTTTACTTATACGAGCTGCTTTGTCAATATTTCAAGTATTTGATCCAATATGGGTGAGAACGCACAAGAATGCTCAGATTCCGAAACGTGTGAGACGAGCGAACGAGGCAACGATTTGGGCAACTCCACCATACTTTACTCAAGAGTTTGTACTCACATGTAAGCTCCAAAATATGGTAAATCCAGACAATATTAGTTTGTTTTATCAAAATAGTTATTAACAACAACAAGTTTGTTATTAGGAAAAAGTGGTTGTCAGACAAAGTCATTTTGCGCATAGTGATTTCGTTTCTCTTCGCTCTACATGTCTAAATAACTAACAAGATCTAAGTTAATTTAATAATTTACATCACTAATTTGTATTTTTATCGAAACTACTATACGTAGGTAGGTAAGTCGTTTATCGAACACAAAGTCGAAGAACCAACAACATTTACATCGATAACAAAATTTTGCCTAATAATAATTACAACATATTTCGTAATTACTTGAACCGTTTTGCGATATTAAAATAAATAATTTAACTACGTAATTGTAAAAAAAATTACTGTAAAGGACAATATTTCATGAGAACATACAGATCAGTTTATTTGTTCATTATGATGGTAGGTTTTGTTCTTACAGTTAAGATTTAAAAAATAACTTTTAAAATAAAATAATGGATAACTGCGGATCCTAATGATGGCATTTTTTCACATTGCACTTTTCTCAATAATTAACAAAATTCTAATCACTTATTAAATAGGAAATTTAGACAATACCATTTAAAAAAAAGTTATTCCGAAAATGTGAATTAAATAATTACTGGGACAGTTAAACCGTGTGATTAAATTAGAATACTCAGGATAATTACTGGTTACCTACTTGCAGTTAGTAATCTCGCAATTGAAATAAATCTGAAGGTGAAGGTTTTGAGAATTACTCTGCGCTAAATTTAATCTACTAATATACAGGGTGTAAACTTGAATCGTGATCATAGGATTTAACATGGAAAAACAAAGTTCTGTAAATATTGGCTCCCCTAATTATTTTACAGCAAAGTACTGAATAACAATTTTTTAAAGAATAAGAAGCTTCTTCTGATACAGTTATAAGATTTTTAATTAATTCAGCCGTTTTCGAGAAAATGAAGGAAAATTATTCAGTTAATAACTGTTTCTCGCGTTAGCCTTTATAATCAATTTCAAATACAGCTATACGCGATACGCGTGCTATACGCCAACCAAACAAGTCTGACGGAAATATGTCAACTAAAATTATAAAATAGGAGGTGGATAATTTTAAACCAATCGGCACTATCCCGGCGTGTACATTCTTGATAAATTGAAAATCTGATGTGCGTCAAAATCAAGGCTAACGCGAGAAACAGTTATTAACTGAATAATTTTCCTTCATTTTCTCGAAAACGGCTGAATTAATTAAAAATCTTATAACTGTATCAGAAGAAGCTTCTTATTCTTTAAAAAATTGTTACTTAGTACTTTGCTGTAAAATAATTAGGGGAGCCAATATTTACAGAACTTTGTTTTCCCATGTTAAATTCTATGATCACGATTCAAGTTTACACCCTGTATACCTATTGTTGTGATATGGAAACTAGGCGTTTGATTTGAATTTAATAAAAATTGCAACTAGTGTAAGTTAATTAAAAAATATAAGAAGTGCGAAAAACAAAAAGTGTAGTTCCTAAGGGATGAAAGAAAAAAACAACGGGAGGAAAACGAGTTCGGAGATAAAATCGCCGAGGACGGTTTATTATTTTGGAGAACAAAAATAGTTTCCAAAAGAGTTCGAATTATAAAATCTTCGAGGTCAAGTAGTTGTTTTGGAGAACCGAAATAAGTTAATTGGAAAATCTTCGAGGTCAAGTAGTTGTTTTGGAGAACCGAAATAAGTTAATTAGAAAATCTTCGAGGTCAAGTAGTTGTTTGGAGAACTGAAATAAGTTAATTGGAAAATCTTCGAGGTCGAGTAGTTGTTTGGATAGAATTTGGCAGAAGAAAAACATTTTAAATCAAGAAGAGCGAAACAAGGAAGAAGGAACGAACGCATGAATGCGTTGATATCACTAAAATTAATAACTGGTTAGTAAAAAAAACAAAATTAGGCTAGATAATAAAGGAAAAAGACATTTCTGAAGGGCAATTTCGCTTTTTGCAATTCGAGTGGTCGTGGTTTAAAATAATATGAATTGATTTGTAGTAAAAAGTTAAGACTTGAATCACAAAGGGAAAAGGCCTTGTAGGAAAACTTTTGAAAACGCATTTATTTTATTTGATTTTGAATTTTGAATTTTATCCTGTGTAAAAATAAAGTGTAAAAATAAACACCTCCCATATCACAATGATAATAGCATTTTTATTTATGGACTTTTGGTAAAGTTAAAAGCACTGCGAAAGATTACCCTGAGATAGAAGAGTTATAATAAAAAATTTTATTTATGTGGTTCACGACACTATATACGAATAATAGTGGTATCAATAAAAAGATAAAATTATCGTACGTACATCACTCGGTATACAGGGTGAGTGGGTGACAAATAATACCTTATTACATTGAATGGGTAACTTTGTTTATTATAAGAGATAGAGAGTTGGTTACATTAGCCAAATTGGTGGACAGAATTACATGCAAATTCAGAATACGTTAAGAAAATTGAGCATTGTTGCCAAGTTTCCAATTTATTCGGGAAAATTGAAAATCGTCAAAATTTGTAATCAACATTAGCTCGTTAGTCATTAAAAATATAGAAAAATCTAAGAGGTTGATTATTGAAATTAACATTACTCATACAACGTAGTGAGCCACCCTGTATGGTCCACGTATCATCCTTAGTGGTTTCATTGAGGAAACTATTATACCTAATATTGGCAGTTTGTTAAGCAGATAAACCTTTCTGGGGTGTTCTTGGTACATTTTTACTGTTTTGGCTTTGCATAGAGGCAGGACAAACGTCTCATAAAAGTATGCAAATGAAAAAAGACTTCTGTGCCTCTGTAAGGCTTATTTCGAAAATTTAAGGTATTACACGAATTGTTTAAAAAAACAAAATAAAACCTTTTTGTTTGCCCACACGAATTTAAATGACGAAAATTAAATATTTTGCTAATGTTCTGCACGAGCACCTCCCAACCACATAACAATTCATTGCTGTCTTTATAGTAATGTTAATATTATATATTATTGTTATAACACATAATTACGGCGTTAATTCTATTAACTTACTTGAAGAAAACTAAACTGCACTTTTAACGGTGCCTTAACTTTTAAATCGTAAGTTAATTAATTACAATTAAAAACCTCGTACGAGCCGAGCTTTTTCATTTTTACCTTAAATTTACTTTCACAATTTATCGTCTTTAATTAGGTAAATTTTTCGTCTACATTTCGTTTCCATAACCTTCCTTAAAATTTTAATAATATATGCACGACAAAGTTCAAGTAAAGCACGCATTTGTTCGGTCTATAAAGTTTATTTAATCTTCTATATGGAACAGTTAAAGAAAGTATTCACTTTCGTGAATCTTAAATACTTACGTTGCACTCTTGTGTTATTCCATCTGAATCTTCTATATTCTCTATCCCAAGTGTCGATCGGAGTTTGATATTCTGCATGATCTACCGCCGACGGAAGATTTCTTTGGCGTAAAGATGGCCCAGATACGTAAGCTGGCGTTTCGTCTAAAAAAACGACCTGAAAAGTAAATAAAAATAGTGTCAGATTGCAATATTACAGGATTTAAATTGTTAATGAGTACAACGTCTTAGAGTTGGACTGTTGTACTAGCTTTTCCCTAATTATTAAGCAGTTAAAAGGTGTGCCGGATAGGAACTTTATGTAAATGCGTAGCTCGTAGAAGGCGAGTGCGTAAAACCGGCAACACCAATGCAGGTAACAGTAATCGCCAAAATTGGGAAGCAATTATTTTTTATCAAACATCAACAGGCCACTTTTACACCGAGTTCTAACTTTGAGAGAAATATTTGCGTTCTGCTCTACAGTCCAGTAGTTTTGTCACTGATAAAAGGGGTTACCTAGTTACCTTGCATCAAATGGGGTATAGCTTCGACCTCGCCAGATCTCCGGACCTTTGTTAAACATCAAAGAAACAGCGAATTTTTTGCTTTTCTCAGTTTCTTCTAATGTTAACCCTTAAAGCCGTTTTATGCTTTCTAAAAGTAACCTATAAATTTTCTACAATTGAGACCAAAGCCGGTCCTACTTACTGGGTGTCCGAGATGCAAGTGAACAACAATTTGCAAGGTTTTAATATTTTGTCATTTTTAGCGATAACATGAGATATCTCTGAAAGAAGTGGTTCGATATCTTCAGGTAGTGAATGAATGCTGGTCAAACCACAATTGAAGTCGAATTCTTTTTTTGCGATTCAGAACACCGTTCGGACGCGCACCGAGGTAAAATGATGTTGATGATTCGGTATAGTCCAGTAATTTTGTCGCCTAATTTGTTACCTCGAATCAAATGGGGTAGTTTAAATTTTTTATTATCTTATATATAATAAAGGCCTAATGACATATCCAAATTGTGCACTTCGGTGAACCTCCGGATCTTTGTCAAAACTCCAAAACTAAAGTAAAACGTAAATCACGTATCTTTTGGGATTTTTCTCCGGAGGTCCGTCGAGACCGAAAACTTGGATTTCTCATTAGGCCTTCATCATGTACACAAAGTAGGTGATAAAATTACTAGATTATATCGAATTATAAGGGGTCGCCATCATTATTGTACTTTTCACCGCGTCCAACTTGACTCACATTAAAATCTGATAAAATTTGAAAACTTTTGAACACGTGTATCTCGGATACTAAGAGGTCTTCAGAGACTGTTTTGATCTCAAGTTGTAGCAAATTTAGTTTACTTCTAAAAAGCATTGTGCGGGATTTGCCAAAAAATTAGTCCTTAAGGGACAAAATTAACAAAAACTGAAAGAGGTTTCTTGGATTTTTTACAAAGATCCGAAGGTCAAAAATTTGGATTTGCCATTAGGCCTCCATTACACCGTCACAGACAATATAGCAAAAAATTCTAACTGCCTCATTTGATGGAAGGCGCTTGAAATACTGTAAATGTCCATTAGAAGCGATCTCTGCAAGACTAGTTTGTTAGTTTCTATCTGACAGCCTGTCTGTCTGTTCTTGCATGTAAAGACGAGTCCTCGCTTTACTGTAAGGACTAGTGTAAACAGCATTGCAAGCGATTTCTGCAAGACTTCCTAAAGTTTTCTAGCAAAGTCTATTTGAGAGTCAATCTGAAATATCTCGCGGAAGTTTCCTCGCATGTGAAAACGTGGCCTAAAACCATTCGTAACTCGCATTAATGTACAGCCCCAGATTTTCTTCTTTGAGAATCAGTATTTTTGGTTATAAAAAGCTTTAAAATGAGTATGTCCTCCAACTTTGGGACAGATGACTTGGTAAGACAATTTTTTACTGTATGCCCGCCTTAGCTAACGACGCTAAAATTATATTACAGTTGAGCTAAAATTGCTTTTTTGCTAATTTAATTTAAAACAAAACGTTCGTACCTAATCGAATAAATAAATCTCTTACTTTAGTACTTTCCATTCTCACGTAAAAGCTTAGTTACAATTAAAATAAAAGTGGCTTCAAATTGCTTAGCATACATAACTAAATACCTAATAATTTACCTAAAATTGGATATTCACTAGTGACACAAAAATAATGCGGACAAAACAGTACAAGTTATTAAAGAAATAGAGCTTGACGTATTTTATAAAAGATCACCATGTATATTCTGCTATTTTGCACGAGAAGAAGACTTTGTAACAAATTGATGAGTTTATAGACGATATCTTATACTCGCTCGACTATGTAGTAATCATCCTGTGTTTTACAATCAAGCACAATGGTTTTTAGAGAACTTAAAAAAAATGGAGAAATAAAAGATTTTTCGACGTGAAGGATATGTCATAATCTGTTTAACAATCCACTAAGTTTACGTACTATACATACGTAGGAAAATTATTATTAAAGGTAAATTTTATCAAAAGGGTCATCGGATGAGGTGTTAATAGGCGTTTTTGATTTATGCGAAACTATGCATAATTTTGATTAGTTAAATGCGGATGCGTTAAATTATACGCCAGTTAATTGCCAAGACTTATCTTTTGTTGATAAAAAGACAAAAAATTTAAGTTTCCTAATACGCTTAATAGCTTTAAAATTGCGCTTATTCACACAGCGAGTATCAACCTAAAAGGAAATGAAGCAAATGGAAATATATGAAACAATTTTGGTTTTGGACGAAACAACACGGTATGGTAAAAAGATGGCCATAACCTAGTAGTTTATTTAAATAATTAAGAAAACTGTGCATGAGGCACCAAAATACTCGTAAATATCGTTTCCAGTAAAACCGAAAGTGGCGCAAACATATCATTACAGCGTACAACTTCACAATTGTACCCTTATTTAACCTTAACATTTTATGGTAGCCACTCAGAATACTCCAAATCCGTAATCCCCGAAAGGATTGAACGATCATCGTTAGTTTACAATTTTCCAAAATTGGAAATTCGTAAACCAGCCTCACGCTCAAGATTTGGAGTTGTGTCTCCTCATCATGGTTACTACTTCTTCACAATTTGTGTGAAGGACTGAAAAATGCATACTACAGAAATGATCCTGTGAAGTATGATCTTAACTTTTCAGCGTTACGGCAGAGTCTTTAAGGTAAACTCAAGATAACTTCGCCAGGGAGTGACAACGTTTAAGGAGGGAAGGTACCCAATAATTTTAGAAGTTAACATTTTTTTTCTAGCTTATAAAACTTATTTTCGGAAATCCATGATGTGGAGAATATTAGCTAGGGCTGTAGTTAATATATGTATAGTAATATTTTGATACTTGTATAATTCAACTTTATTAGAGTTGTAATATGTCTCACTAACACAAAAGTAGTCATAGTATCTTACCTAATTGTCCAATTTGCTTCAAATTTTGTTAACCCCAGAACTGAATCACGATGTTAAGACATAATTTTAATAATTTATATTCGATGGCTAATTAAAGCTGTATTTGGCTAAAATAATTTAGTAAAATATCGCCGAGGAAGTGCGGTAGAGCCCAGAAAAGGATAGAGAAGTACACGAATTTCGGCACTTTACCTGCGATATAAAGGACACAACCCCTTCTCGCCAGGGGTCATTTTCTAAGTTTTTGAAGAATTACAACAAAAATGTATTTTATGAGACTACGAGACTGTCAATTGCATATTAAATGAAATTATACTTGAGTAGATTATCAATTATAGAGCGCAAATTTCTAGCTTAATGTTTTCTTTTTCATTTTTCATTTTATGCTAATTTCATTTATCGTGCTATTTTGATGTACTTATTCTGATGAAGCCTATTTTCATACTTTCTTACTGACTAATGACTAATGACTAAAAGTCTACTCTCAACAGCTAATCAAACTACACAAAAGCAATAATAAAACAAATATTAAAAAATCGAGCAGATGTTTCAAACGGATAGATTTTATTCCTAAAATTCTTAAAAACCATTAAGGATGAGAAATATATGCCTTTGCTTCCCCGCCAGGGAGGATGGACGAAACAACACGGTATGGTAAAAAGATGGCCATAACCTAGTAATTTATTTAAATAATTAAGAAAACTGTGCATGAGGCACCAAAATAGACATTGTTCCAGTAAAACCAAAAGTGGCGCAAACATATCACTACAGCGTATAACCTCACAATTGTACCTCATTTAACCTCATTCAAATTTGGATTGATACTTGATACCTATCTCAAAACATAGAAAAGGTATAATCGATTTCCTGATTTCGAACTCTATACACCCGGTATAGAGTTCGCCATTGACGCTAATACGTAAGATAAGCGATCAAAAGAGGCACCTACATTTAAAAACTATTTTTCACAGCAGGAGGTGGTTTGTAAAAATATGCCAAATTTCAAGTTTTTGTGCCGCTTTAATTAATAGTGAGCGCTCACCGTCACCCAGAACGTTAAACTAGGAATTTGTAGAAATACAAGAAAAATTCTAAATGACTCTTTAATTTACTTTTAACAAGTGGAAGTTCATCATGAGACATAATAATATTTAGGTACATTTCTTTCAACAAAAGAATGATAATTAGAATAATTGGAGTACAATTTAATGTTAAATAAAGTTTACTTAGTTAAATCAGATTTTAAGGTGATCGACCGTACATACCACAACACCTTGTACAATGCACGATTGAGTTGTCTACAAATTTAAGCGTTTATACAAAAAAGTTGCTTTTTAGTTTCACGACGCATTGTTCAAATCTACTAAAAGTGATAAAAGTATCATGGTTTTTTAGAAAAGGTCGGAGAAACGTTGTTGAACTACATACTATACTGACAAACGTTAATATACTTCGATGCCTGTATTCTCCTCATTACGTCACAAATAGCCGAGCCGAGTAATGACAGCTGTGAACTGTGGTTTACTATTGTGGATTGTCAATTAGCGCATATACCGATAAAAAATATTACTCTAGAATGTCTTTCTTTTAAGGAAGAGTCCAAGCCTTACATTATACCAACGTAACGAAATGCCACAAAATAATGCCCATATTTTGGATTACCCTGTATCGATTTTGACGTTATAGTTAAGACGTTACCCACAGGCACACACCCCAGCAGACTTTTTAAATAATTTTTTACATTTTTGAATTCGGGGGACCGGGGACCTAAAATCCCCAGATTTATCATTTGAAAATCAAATTTAAGAAAAATTTGTTTTTCGATCATATTACTTTTTCAAAGTAGACCAAGCTGGCGAAAAAGTAAAAATGACTCTTCCTGTCGAGACAGCTAATAATATCTATTTATACAAAAATTATTTTTCAACAACCAAAGTAATTTAGTATTTCGCAACGTTTAATAGTGTCGTCTTAACCTTTACATTGCCCTAAGAACTTGAGACGATGTACTTTGTTTTTTCAAGTCCATGATGAGCTTAAAATTGCAGAGGAAGTTACGCTTTACAATTTCAAAGTATTGTTAGCAAAATGATAAATATTATGTCTCGTTTATTTGATGCTAAAACCGACCGCAAAATAGTTTTAATTTGAGCGGACCATTCGGTTCGGACCAAGGAAGTAGTATATTAATTTAGTTCCACAAATATTTATTCTCGGTTTGTATCTACAGACAACGAAATAAAAACGATTAATTTTATAAAAACTTCATTCGTTATTAAAAGTTTTTTAGAAAACCGAGAATGTAAATTAAAAAAGTGTATTAAAACAATTAAAACTCACTATCTGGCTAATCTATTGGAGATATTGGAGGTGGGAGCGTTCAAATTGACACCCTGTATAGTATAAATAAATAGATTGTAGCTGTTTAGGCTGTTTCTTCTACTTTTAATATCCGTGAGCTTACGTCTACTTTATATGTCCCTAGTCTCTATGTCTCTATGTCTCTAGTCTCTACGTCCCTAGTCTCTATGTCTCTAGTCTCTATGTCTCTAGTCTCTATGTATCTAGTCTCTATGTCTCTAGTCTCTATGTCTCTAGTCTCTATTTCTCTAGTCTCTCTGTCTCTATGTCTCTAGTCTCTATGTTTCTAGTCTCTATGTCTCTAGTCTCTATGTCTCTAGTCTCTATGTCTCTAGTCTCTATGTCTCTAGTCTCTATGTCTCTAGTCTCTATGTCTCCAGTCTCTATGTTTCTAGTATCTATGTCTCAAGTCTCTATGTCTCTAGTCTCTATGTCTCTAGTCTCTATGTCTCTAGTCTCTATGTCTCTAGTCTCTATGTCTCTAGTCTCTATGTCTCTAGTCTCTATGTCTCTAGTCTCTAGTCTCTATGTCTCTAGTCTCTATGTCTCTAGTCTCTATGTCTCTAGTCTCTATGTTTCTAGTATCTATGTCTCAAGTCTCTATGTCTCTAGTCTCTATGTCTCTAGTCTCTATGTCTCTAGTCTCTATGTCTCTAGTCTCTATGTCTCTAGTCTCTATGTCTCTAGTCTCTATGTCTCTAGTCTCTATGTCTCTAGTCTCTATGTCTCTAGTCTCTATGTCTCTAGTCTCTATGTCTCTAGTCTCTAGTCTCTAGTCTCTATGTCTCTAGTCTCTATGCCTCTTCAACCGCATTAAAATGTTTAAATTGTGATACTAAAAACATGAGTAGAGAGGATAGTACGGTAGTACCTATACTCTTTTGTACTACGAGTAGTAAAAGAAAGTTAGTACCGAACACCACCGTAGTAGGTATACATTTTTGTACTAGTAAAAAAATGTTAGTACCAAAAGCAACCACAACTTCCTGTGACGCGTTATCCACTAGCCATCTGTCATTAATACGTCATTATAATTGTCAGTAATTGGATTAATAGTAATATGTTAATACCGAAGGCCACCACAGCGGCCGGTGGTGCGTTATACACTAGCTACCGCCCAGTTCTGGACTCAACAAAAAGAGTGCTTTCTACTATTCTACTCTTAGTAATATAATATACCTATACTATTATTCCATGGTCGCTTTTAATTATGAAACATCATTACCGTATCATGTTCGCTAGCTGCATGTGATAGCGCCTCTCTACTGCGGTTCAATTGAGATGGCGTATGATCAACCAGGGCCGCCGCCGCCGCTCCATCTTCCGTAATTGCACTACTCGCTGATTTGTGCGAACCAAATCCTATACTCGAACTACTACTCACACTATATTCTATCTCTGTTGTAACATCAGGTGATTGAAATTTATATAACTAAACAAAAAGAAAATACTTCATTAATCAGTTTAAACCTTAAGAAAAACTAAGTGGAAACAACCCTTATAACTATTATGCGCTTAGATCTGTTGAGATGTCAATCTGATATTTCAATGAAGTGAATAACAAATTAATACCCTCGAATTTACACGCTTATACAGGGTGATTGAAATTCGCTGTGCAGCATAGGGATCTCGCTTAGCTGCCAAGCTAGATCATAGGTTTAAATTGGTCAAAAATGATAATATTCGTTTTTTTCAGTTTAGCGAAAATGCGCCAATTTATTCAAAAAAATTTTTCAGATTATTTGTCAGCATCATCGAATTTAGCAACTTGGCCGAATTAAAACCTATGAACTAGCTCTTCAGATAAGGGAGATCCCCGTGCGGTACAATGAATTTCACAATCGCCCTGTATAGCCAAAGCCAAACACTTATCACCATGAAATGAAATCAACTTCACTTTTTAAAATTGAACGCGTCCTGTATATTTTTACTCTTTTAAATTTAAGAAGCCATTATGGATCACTTTATCGTGTAGAAATTTATTTTACCTCTAGGCAGTCACGCCTATAAATATAAAATAAGTGCTCCCATTGATGTCATCGAGTTTTAAATATTCAAAATTAGGATGACACTACATTTTAAGAAATGTCAAATGGAGCCATTGTAGATTATAAAATTATAACAATATTCTAGTAGAAGGATTTTATACCAATATGTACTTTGATACCAAATACTCCATAATTAATTAATTTACAAATTATGCACCGAAAGTATGAGCCCACAGACCTCTTGATTTTTCATCGGTCATCGTGACAAAACGTCGTGACTGAACCTCATCATGTTTGTAACGATGACGGATGAAAATCGCGAGGTCTGTGAGCGGCTTTAGGCACGATTTAAAAAAATTTTAAGCGCAATTTTGTTTTCAAAATAATAAAATGAACATAAAAGGGTGCTCCATCTGAAAAACTGCATTGATGCCGTTTCCGGTAAAACCGGAAGTGACGCACGAATATTGAATTCAAAAATATTCATTATCTACTCTCCTGAAATTTCATTTCAGCGTTGTTCTCACTTTAGTTTTTACTCATCAATACTCAGGGTGTAGAGTGTAGAGTAAACTCTAAAAACTGCGCTAGAGCACACGAGTTTAGTATAGGTATTTTGTAATTTAAAAAAAATTGTTCTGCGCTAACTCTAATTAATTATTAATACATACAACATTATCAATAAATTACTTACTTTTGGCACTGTAGTTAAAAATATAAAAAACCATAAACTTCGCCATCTGTAACAAAAACAGTAAAATTAAATTAATATAAAAGAATTTGCAATTTGATCGATTGTGCATGAAATTGTAATTTTCACACGCAATGAATATAATTAGGAAGTTAACGCATTGAACGCCCAATTTTAATAGTCGTTTAAATTTAAGCGATGCCTACTGTACTGTTTAATGCTTCTTTGTTTAAAATAATTACGAGCACAATAAAAACTGTATTATTTATTTTTATTTGAACCGAAATAGTCGCTTTTCGTAAGGAAGAACAAAATTTATATCAAACTTTCCACACCTTTCTTATAACAGTTGAATAAAACTAAAATTATGTGGTTACATAATAATAAACAAATAGCTTTAAACATAGAGGCATTTTCAATTTGATGTAAATGCGTTGAATTTAATGTTAATGAACGAGTTAAGAACTTATTCCCGTTAATCGTCGCAGGCGGCTGGTTGACACGGTGTTAAATATTTTCTTTGGTTTTCAATGCTATTTTCCGTTTTTAAAAAGTGTCATGCACAGTTTCGCACTTGCGTTATTTAAATTTGCTTAATTTTCTTCTACTTATAAAAATATGTAACTCGCGTGATTATTTATTTATACGAAAATTTCTGTAATAATAAAATTTTCTCTAATCAATCCAATTTTCGTGAAAATTTGTAAAAAGAAGATTGTAAACAATACCTGTACAATTCGTTTAACATTATTAGAACGTAAAAAATTTTGCCTCCTGTGAGGATTGAACTCACGACCCCTGGTTTACAAGACCAGTGCTCTGCCACTGAGCTAAAGAGGCTCTTCATAAGTCAGTCAAGTAGAGCTGTATATCCATATCACCATAATTTATATAAACAAAACTTGAAAAACACGCCTACTTAAATGATTTGTTTAAAATTATTTTAGTCCAGTCGTCAATACTCATGAAACCTCACACAACCATCTTTAAACTCGTGATCACGTGATTTTTTTTGTTTAATATAAAAAAATTGGGTTAATTAGAAAAGCTTTGGGTGTTATACAAAAAACTTAATAAACAACACACGATGTTTGATTTTGAGAAAACAAAAAATGAATGTTTATTCTTTATTCGGACCTAGGCTTCACGTGTTTTTTGTGTATACAGCCGGTATAAAAAATAAATAATAAGGTTATTATTTATTATAGTAGGGGGTCTAAGACGGTCTATATAGAGGGGTCTTATGACTTAACGCAAAATGAGTTGAAATGACGGATTAAAATATCCTAGCGCATTCTCCACCTCCACAAAGTAAAAACAAATTTATAAAAAAGGATAGAGGGCTTCAAGTTACGTAGTTATTTGGAATGAGTTATCTCTCTTGGCTATGATTTCTTTTTCGGGTAGGTAGGCGATAAGTGAATAAGAAACAACCACCAACATACAATTCCTCAAAGAAACAATAAAAACAAACGTCAAACTATATGAGTTTGCGAGACAGAGGACACGAAACGCTCCCATTATATTTTTAAATTAATAAATGTTTTATAGTAGCCACTCAGAATACTCCAAATCCGTAAATCCCCGAAAGGATTGAACGATCATCGTTAGCTTACGATTTTCCAAAAACGGAAATTCGTAAACCAGCCTCACGCTCAAGATTTGGAGTTGTGTCTCCTCATCATGGTTACTACTTCTTCACAATTTGTGTGAAGGACTGAAAAATGCATACTACAGAAATGATCCTGTGAAGTATGATCTTAACTTTTCAGCGTTACGGCAGAGTCTTTAAAGTAAACTCACGATAAGTTCGCCAGGGAGTGACAACGTTTAATACTGCACAACGAAACCTGTTATTATAACATCTTCAAATATCGAATTTTGGAAATTTTTTTATTGCATATAACTTTTTATTTATTTTCCCGTATTTTAATTAAATAGCCCCTATTGTAATTTAATTAATACAATATAAAAGTAATTATTAAAATATGGTGGCATCTATATACAGCAGTCTTACAATGCAAAGTAAGCAGTCCTCGGTAGTATAGTGGTCAGTATCCCCGCCTGTCACGCGGGAGACCGGGGTTCGATTCCCCGCCGGGGAGGATATTTTTTATTTACATAATTAACTTGCTATTCCAAAATGTTTTTTATGAAATAAAAAGTTTTGAGCAGTTACATGAAAAATTTTGAACATGATACGTTTTACAAGTCAAAACAAGAAGGTGTTCTATGACTCATCGCTAAAATGACGCATTAAAATATTCTGTTGCAAGTCAAAGATGTATTTGGGCGTCATTTCGAAAAAAGTTTAGCTTGGATATTAGCAGGTGAACCCAATTAAATACATTTTAATCAAATTTTTAAATTCAAAATGGCGGTCAGTATAAAGTACAATTATTTTGTAAAGAGTTGACAGTCGATTACTATCATAATTAGTTTACGAAACATTGTACTTTGTTTTAATCATTTTGAATTTCTTGAATCACACTTTATTATACCTCAAAGAACCGAAAGTCGTGGATAAAGCATAGTATCCTACTCAAATGTAATAGCTACGCTAATATAATAATTAGGATAATCCCGATATATTTCGGATTACGGCTCTCGTTTGGGGGTAGTGTCACAACACCCCTTTTATAAGTTTTTCTGTATTTTGATTAACTAATTGCTCTCACAATTTAATTAATATATCCCCTAAAATACTCTGCTCTATACTCAAAACAGTACAGTCCTCGGTAGTATAGTGGTAAGTATCCCCGCCTGTCACGCGGGAGACCGGGGTTCGATTCCCCGCCGGGGAGAATATTTTTTAGATACTTTCACACAATTTCATTGCACTATCTATAACTAACGAAATAGAGCCGATTGAGAAACTTACTCAATTTGAGCTTTTCATAACTGAGTTCAAGTTTAAAATGTGACCCGCGCAGCGGAGAGCATTTCACTGGACGAGTGCTATAAGCCCCTTTTCAACGAAAAAATTAAAATATAAAAATTTAGGAACTTTTGTGATGGTTGGTAGCGGTTGGAAGTAACATTTCAAAATTTGTAATTTAAATACATTGTTTTGTAGTTTGTATTGTTCATTAATTAGTTAATTTTAATTAATAGAACCTGTTAATTCTAAAAAGAAATAGCAGTTTTCTCTTTTCTAAATTTGACATGTAAGTATGTAATATGTACTATATCAAATTGTAGATCGCTACCAACTTCGAAGCAGAAATTTTTACGCAAAATATAAAAATCAATCTTATTAACCATATTGTAATGTAATTCTGCCTAATTTTACTAATTTAACTCGTGTAATAACAAAGTTAACTATTATAATAATCCTACACATACAACGTATAGTGTGATTCTACCCCCCCCCTGTATAGTCTCATCATCTTCGTAAATATACACGATATACACTAATCACTAATCACCTCTAATACACTTTTCATTTGTTCAACTTTCTTTTCTAATTTTTTTTCTAAAAGTAAAAAACCCTCTTCGATTTGTTAAAGAAGCAATGACTTTTTTACTGATCAACGACCTTGCTTAGTCTACGTTAAGGCTCAACAAATACCAATTAAGAAGTTTTTTCTGATTCATTGAACAAGCAATTCTTGTGAATCTTTATCACTTGTTATAAAACAACGTTAACAAACCAAATAATCATCTCATTACCTTTTCTTTGTTTCGATCAACCGTAGAGTAGCCAAAAACTATTTAACCACAGTTTTAAGTTAACAATTCGCTAATCACCGCCAAAAAAAGTTGGCAAAAGAGTCAGGAATAAGTAAAAGTGATATTAAAGAAGATTTGGTTAATCGACCATAGCGAAGTATATTTCTTTGTTTCCGCTTATTTGATTTTTAAACGAGATTAGTTTTTATTTTTACAGTTTTTTAGAGTAACTTTGAGTTTAAAGGCATGTTCTCAATTGACCCGTTTCGAGTTTTTGTGGATCAGTGTGGGGGGTAAAAATTGACAGCTTTGTATAGCTTTGTATAGGAAATCGAAAATCGAAAGACAATGGAATTATATGAATGATGCAAGATGCAATAAGTACCATGTACCATGTAAAAAGTTAAACTTAGCTTATGTTAAAGGTAGACGCCCCTGCCCTAACAGGACACTTTTTAATTGTTTTAAATTAATTACGCGATTCGCACATATCACAGACTTCCTGATTTTAAATAAAACATAAATAAATAACGTTTTAGCTTTCAATTGTTCTTACGGTGATATAATTTCATTATGTAGGTTAAAAAAATTATTGAATAAGATGCAGTTTAGTTTTCTCGGTTACTTGGTTGTCTTCTAATTGGTACTTAATTTTTAAGTTTGAAGCTTTAAAGTGTTGAACGCTATATAAAACGGTACGACTTTTATTTTTAATAGATAAGCAATTTCACGCCAATTAGAAGTGATATAATAATAATATATTATGAGGATAAATTTATTGGGCCAGAACTGGGTAAAGAGAATTTTTGGGTTGTTCGGAACATAATCTTTTTAGTCGCGAATTTCACTTTTCGTGTGGGCGCGTGACTCTTCTTGCTCGTGGTCCTCTCCATTCCTCTCCATTCATCTCAATGTGTCAAGTGTCAACTGTCTAGATTCTAGATCATCGAAAAATTCTGGAATGGACAGCAATTTAAGGTTTTAGGAAAATATTGTTTTTGTTTGCCAAAATTTCGGTTGCCTTCTTTCACCCTCGTTGTCAAAAATTGCATTTTCGTTACTGCTAGAGCCAGTTAAGCTGCACACTTCTTTTAATTTTTAATTCCATTATAATACCATCATCTATAATATACATCTTTTAAAACCGCACTAACCCTAGATGCGCAGAAGAGGAAGTGAGAAAGCGGTTAAAAGAGATGCCCAATCCGTGTGTTTAGGTTGGTGTGTAGCCTTGGTTACGTCGCTGTACGAAATTTGGTTGTTTGCGCATGTCGGTGAGGTTTTGAAAGATATTATAGTACTTCTGACTCAAAGTTATGTCGACAATTTCTTCATCAGCATTACGAGTGCTCGATGTGCTTGCTTGCTTATTAATATTAATAGAGGTGACCTTGTTTTCGTCTCCCAGTAAGTTCAACTTATATTCCACCCTTTACATCCGAATCCATCAATCCATTCTAACAAGCGTCCTTTAGTAATTCATTAAATTTCGACCCGGAGTTAGAAGTGATATTATTCCATTCCTCCATTCTCATAAATTAATGTATTATATTCTTATGTAAGAGGTGGATTGTTGTGCTTTTGCGTTTAACCCGTTTAGAAATGGATTTTAAAATATTCCATTGGATATTTTGGCCCGGTCGAATAAGAAATATGATTTTTCAGTAAAACCTTTTAGATATTGTATGAAGCAAATTGTGTTCCCAAGCTTCCGATTAATCGACTTCAGGTTTCGTTTGGCTCAATGCTCAGATCTAGCTTCAGAACAAATCACGGTCCTTTGTTCCTGCCGATGCTGTTGAAAAATGGCTGCGTTATAATTATATTTGGGTAGCCGTATTTGAAGCAATTCCTTTGTTTCTCATTTTAGCCGGTGTCACCTACTAATTATTCCAATTTTTTAGAGGCTTAGAGCACATCGAGCACAAGTGAGACCGTAGGGGGTAGGGGTGTGGTGTGACTACAAAGTTAATGCGGGAAAATTCAGTAGAACCACACTTTAAAAGTAAGCGTTTTACCCTCGCTATATCTATTCAGCTATAAATTTTTGTGGTAAAACAAAAACATGAAATGGAGGAAGTTTACGGGAGACACTTGCTTTACTAAAATTAAAATTTATAAGTGGCACAAATTATTTGAGCAAGATGTCACTTGTCACTTGAAGATGACGAGTTCCCTGACAGGCCAAGTAATGTTATAATGATCGCCTTAAAGTAAAGGAAGTTGCTAAAATATTAAGGATATCGGAATCGACAACTTTGAAGATTATAAATAATCCTCTGGGTATGTCATAGGTGAGCGCGAGATGGGTGTCTGAGAATGCTCTGACAGCTTCTCATTTTGAATGTTGTAAGTAGTTTTTAACGCTGTGTGGTGATGGCTCAACAGTTATTATCAATTCATTTGCCACAGGAGACGAAACCTCGGTTTATTTTTATGATCCTGAATCAAAGAAGGAATCTATACAGGTGCATTTAAAAAGTGGTTTGTGCCTTCTGCTGAAAAAGTGATGGCAACAATCTTTTGGGTTTCTGAGAAAATTGTTTTAATAGTCCAGGCAATGGGTAGATTCTGACTTGCAAATGGTCCAGGAGTGTTGTAATTTGGTACACTTGTACAGTTTGGTGTCCTAATTAATATTCCGAGTTTTCGACCTTGAGCGACCGCCGCTCGCGCCGCCAGAGTGGACAAAAGGGGCCGCAAACAAGTGTTTTAAAAATATCTTCTCTCTAGCGCCACCTAGGTCATAAGTAGATATTACAACGATTATAGGGCATGTAATTTCCTAAAACTTTTGTAAGAAAAATTTTTCAATCAGATCAATAGTGTACGAGCACACAGCTTTTCAAATTTATCATATTGTGCCATTTTTAGCGATACAGCGTTCGCCAAAGATCAGAATTATTTTCCTTGCATCAAATGGGATAGTTATGATTTTTTGGTATGTTGTACAGGATGAAAGCCCAAAGGTAAATCCAAGTTTTTGACGTAGGTGGAACTCCAGATCTTTGTCAAAAATTTAAAACAAAAACAGAGCCAAATCGTATATTTTTTTGAAGATTTGACAAAGATCCGGAGATCCGCCGAGGTCGAAAACTTATATTTATCATTGGGCTTTCATCCTGTACAACATACCAAAAAATCATAACTATCCCATTTGATGCAAGGAAAAGATGCAAGATGCAAGATATTTTTAAAACACTTGTTTTCGGCCCCTTTTTTCCACTCTGGCGGCGCGAGCGGCAGTCGCTCAAGGTCGAAAACTCGGAATAATAATTAGGACACCAAACTGTACAAGTGTACCAAATTACAACACTCCTGGACAATTTGTAGCGAAAGCTCATTTTTATGTATTCATTGCCTGGACTATAATTGCTATAAAAAATAAAGATACCACCATAACAGACTCATACTACGCTGGCATTTTACATCGATTAAAAGAAGAAATGAAGTAAAAAAGACGAGAAAAATTGACAAAAGGCTTACTTTTACTACGAAACAATGCACTTGCCCGTAAGGTAAACATTGCGATGAGTCTCTGAGATTATTCATCCACCCTAAGATCCAGATTTGGGACCAATTGACTATTGCTTATTTTCAAATTCGGAAAAGAAACTTCTTGTAAGGTATTTCGACAGCGATGAATCGTTCCAGATATAGCAGTAAACGAACATTTGACGAGCAAATATAAAAATTATTTTTTTGACGGTTTAATTACAAACATTAACTCATAGAAGTAAGAAATTTTTAAAACAATTTAAAAATTGCCTACTTTTAAAGGAGCAAAGTTGACTAAAATTTAAAACTGATTTTCCCAAAATCGGCTCCGGTGGCTTTGATAATATTTTGATATGTTGTAGATATCGAAGTTCTTATTTAAGCACCGTTGATTGGTTCAATTCGTATGAGCAAATCCGGAGCTATGATTTTTTGAAGATCAAAATCCAAACATTTATAATGTCTTTACTAATTAAAATTTGTAATTGCAAGTTGGTATATGGATGTATTCCATAAATGTCTATTATTTGTTATAATTTTGGTTTAAAAACCACTTCCGGTTAAAACGTAAATTAGTCAAACACCCTGTATATTTTATGAATTTTTATAATATTGTAAGGATAGCTGTCCAATGATGCCAAAAACGTTAAATTTTAAGTTTAGGTTTAACCGGAAATGGGATTCGCTTTTCTATTTTAAATACAACACCCTGTATATTTTAAGTAGTTTGAAAGATTGTAAAATTAGCTATCTATTGATACCAAATATTTAATATTTTGACTTACGGTTCAACCGAAAATGGGATTACCTTTCTATCTAAAAATGTAAAATTTTAAAAATCAGGGAGGGGTTCTGAGCATACTATTGTTAAGTAATATTTTTGATATTTTTTTAATATTTTCAACGCGTACGAAAAAGTCCTGTTAGTGGCCACACCAGTCGCTTTTTATTGCACCTTTGAATTTCAAAAAATTAAAAAATATCTAATAGTAAACACCGATTTTTCTAATAAAATTTTTAGAGAGAAATTTTTAAATTAACACCCTGTACTATAGTATAGAACGTTAATGTCCTATAAATGAATATTTTTATATATATACTGAGTAGCTCGTTTAATATTCTAATTATTCGTTTACTTTCATATTTTTAAATAAAATCTTACTCGACCTTTCTTAAATTCAATTTCGGTTATTAAGATGCAAGATGCAAGTCTCACGTAATGACGTAATTAATTAAAAATCATAATGAACAATTAAAAAATTTAAGACAAAACGATTAAACATACAAGAGAACCTTAAACCAATTCTATTTATCTTAAAAATGTGTAAAGGTTGCTAACTTTAAGATTTTTTTTCAATTAAAAATTAATTACTTATGTAATAATTTGAATTAATTGGCCAAAAATGAAGATTGTTAAAATAATTTTACGTATTTATATTTATTTATAAATTTACCTTTTAAAAACGAGTAAATCACAGTAATAAGTAAGTGTTTCGAAATATAGGCGCGTTATAAAAAAAATACAAAAATTAAAATTTTTAATTTATAATAATTATTAAATTGAAGGTAGGTACGTATTAAGAAATCAATTTAACGTAATTCATTATCTATATTACCGGCATAAATGGTAAATTTACTTTCGAATAAGAAATTAGTATATAATTAATAAAAAATTAATTCAGTAAAAGTACCTCATAAACGCATCCATCGTTAACAAATTTCGTAGCTTTGCTTAGTAGTAAATCATTGGCGAAATTTCAAAATTTAAATTCCACCATACGAACAAGGTTTCTTTAACAAATATCCTCTGTTTCAAAATTTTACAACACACACTAGCACCGTAATTAAATTATTTCGTCTTATATCTCACTTTCGTAAAAAGAATTGTCACCAATTAAAAATTATTTTAAAACACGCGTCGTTCCGAAAAAGAGTCTCGTTCCAATATTATCGATTTCAAATAAATCACATTTGAAGAAAAAAAATTATTCAAACACGCGCTGAAATAACAATGAAATGTTTACTTTGGAGGAAATTTGTAATTTACGCGAACGTTGCGTTAAAGAATGAGGTGTAGCGCGAAATCTTCTTAAGGTATAGTGAGTGATTCTTTAAATTGCACTTGTTGAAATTATCCCTCCTTTGTAGGAAATCGTTGCAATTTTTTTTAAAAGCTTTAAATTCATCGTGAACTTGTAGATGATTGTACAAAAAATTGATACCGTAAAATATTCAATAAGTCAAATTTTTTATGTTTAAGATTCGGTTTCATGCATTGTTGACTTTAATTAAATTTAGGTCTTTGTTCTTTGGGGAATTGATAAATTCTTAAGCGTATAGTGCAATGCGTAAATGTTCAGAATAAAGGAAAAAAATGATTGATTTTTCTCTTTTGTTTAGATATTTAACCTTTTAATTTTTAATATACTTACATATTTTCTAAATTGAGGCAACGTCGTTTCCCCGGCTATACCTACCTATATAGTTTTCAGTTCATTCTAACAGAAAATTTTTTTTCTCAATCTAGTGATAGGTAGGTATACAGGGTGTTAATTCTATCTATCTATCTATATATCTAGACAAACTTTAAGGAATTAATATTTGATTGGTTTTAAGATAAAAAGTTTATATAAATATGGGGCCGCAACGGTCGGGGTGTTAAAATCTGATAGAAGATAGGTCTTATGAAAATGGTAAATTAAAAAAATTGTAAACATGAATGTGTCAAGAAGTGTTTATACACGAGGCTTTTACATAAAAACGTCGTGTTCAAATTTCAAAACTAAGTAATGGGCAAAATATTAAATTTTGCGACATTTACCTCTAAAAATTCAAGAAAAGAGAAATAAATTGTGTACTACTATTCGGATCGAATTTAAGAAAAATCTTTCCACGGCCCTGTTTGAAAATGTGTGCTTACGTGCTTACCAACGAAGTAACGAATAACTAGGTATAGGTACTACTATACTACTAATAAGAAATTCTAAAATTACCTTTAATAAGAATAAAACAAATTTTCTGGACTCGTCGGCTCATCAGTCTTGACGATATTTTCAAAAACACATAGTTGAAAGTGTCTTAAACCCTCTAAATACGATGACTTTCACAACACACCACTCGCGTCATTACCGTACAGCAAATTAAATTCCCAAAAATCGAACTAAAATGCGTCGAGGTATACGTTAAAACTATGATAAGAAGTGACGCGCTTATCGCTTATAACACCTGATGTGCCTTATGTGTATTCAAAGTTGTCGTTTACAAAAGTTTTAATTCCACAAAAATAATGAAAGTTAATTATTTAAATGCATTGTATTCTTAATTAAATTAATGGACGTAAAATGTGTAAAGAATGTAAGTATTGGCGGGCAAAAAATTGAGATTTTCAGTAATCAATTCGAGCACCCTTTTTAACCCTTAAATACCCATATGCCAATAAAATCATAGTAAATTGTTATATGTAGGGGGATCTCTAAAAGACGCGCTACCGAAGTTTAGGAGTTCGATGATATATTTTTTATAATAAGAAGATATTATTACACATACCTATCTACGGTGTTCGTCAAATAGTCGGTAGGTATCATACTTTGAGAAAAAAGTTTTATTGTCGATTTTAGGGGGAAATCGATTGAGTAAAGTTTGATTAGGACATGCCAAATGACGACTGAAGAGTGCAATTAACTAAATTTAAAAAAAACATTTTTCTCATAATAATACTAATGCCCAGTTTTTGGCAGACGTACAAAATTGTAAAACTAAGTAATAATTGAAAGATCGACTTCCTTACGAGGGTTGTTCTCTTTTATTGAATTCTAATGAATTTTATGTTTGAATTTATATGAAATCGACAGTTTGTATCTCTCAAAATAACAATTTTTGACATATTATCACCTTTTTCACGCGCTTCAGCGAGTAGTGAAGAAATTTTAGAAACAAAATTCCTAGGGATGATATACTTTTAACAAGAAGCAGTGACTAGTGACTACCATTTCAGGAAAAAACCAATGTTGGTTTTGGTGATGCTATTAAATAACAATGAGTATAAAATTGATTTCAACAGAAATATTTGCGGTTTTTTGCATCAATTCTTTTCAATTTACTTCACTTGCAGATTACACTCGATTAGTTTTGCTTTAGACGTTTTGTAAAAAAAATAAACGGAACTTGTTAAACAATACATCTTTTTGTAGAAATACGCATAGCCACAACCAACGCCGACTAATGAAATTCACGTTACAGGCTACAGATTTGTATTTTGTATCGTCTTCTACTACAGACAGCAGTTCCAGCTAGTAAAATCGTCTAGTAATTACGATTTTTATCACGGAATATCGAATAATCGGACATCACAAACTTTAGACTAAAGATGAACAAACTAGTTTTAGATCAAAGAAGAACTGTCAAGTATTACATTTTTACGTATTCTATTTGATCTTATGGCAACTATCAACTATACCGCATAATCTTATTGCAGAATTGCTTTGGAGTGATGAATGTACTTATTACATATACCGATCTACCATAGATGCTTGTATAAACTTGTTAAGTGTGGCAAGATTAAAAGATCCAATCAAATGTTGAAATAGAAACGAAACCGCGATACGAGTCTGTTGGGATTTCCTTCTCGGATAAAGTACACAATACCTTATTCCACTTAAAACTGTCACATACTACTGTTCAACGTCCAAATATTACTTTTTTGTATTTTTAAAAATATTTAATACTCTTCTGTTAGCGAAAGTTTTATCGCTAATTTAAATTTTATAATAATGTTTTTTAAACGAGTACGCCTAAACGTTATGTAACCAGCAATACGCTAAACAATGGTTATCTACATGAAACTATAATTAATAGCACAGTATATAAACTACTTATTGTACTGCGACAATAATAGTATATTAAAGGACAAATTTTGTCACGTCCTCAAAGTTTCAAACGCGACTAGCGTAGCGAAGAGCGTTTTACTGGAGGAGTGCTAGAATGACTTATGAAATGAGCATTTTAAACGATTTTTTCTATTTTGAGCCTTAGCCCGAATCCGAATATGAAAATAGAAAATAAACCAAATTAATTTTACAAATTTGAAAAAGGAAAAAACTTATTTTGTGGCGAATTTAATTTATTTATTAGCACCGGTATATCACCCATAGATCTGCTAAAAAACAACATGAAAAGCCCGACTGCCAGTTTCTACTTTTATAGTTGTACGAAGGATGAAATATTAAAAATTATCAACATCAAACAAAAAAATACTCTAGACAAATACGGCGTATCAACAAAAATCTTGAAGTTATGTGCCAATCAACTATCGAAGCCATTAACATTATTATAAACAAATGCTTCATAAATGAATATTTTCCGAAAGAACTAAAAGAGGCTAGAGTAACGCCGATATACAAGAAAACGGGTAGCAGAGACGAGACAAGCAACTATAGACCTATCTCTGTCCTTCCAGCCATCTCCAAAGTTTTCGAAACGACTTTGAAGAATAAAATAGTAAATTTTTTAGAAAGTAAACGCTTGCTAAATAAAGGGCAGCATGGATATAGGAGGGATAGGAGTACAATAACGGCACTAGCTGATATAATACAACAGATGGCAGAAGATATTGATAAAAGAAAAAAGGTAAAAATACTAAACTTCGACCTTAGTAAAGCCTTCGATACTGTGACACACGATATGCTTCTGTCGAAGCTCTACAGTCATGGTTTCAGGGGATCGGTCCAGCAGCTTTTGAAATCCTATCTTGCAAGTAGGGTACAGCGAGTTCGGTGGCAGGGTGCGGTGTCTTCGGAAGCGGTAGTTGAGTGTGGAGTTCCACAAGGCTCGGTCCTTGGACCCATCCTATTCATAATATACTTAAACGACATCCATATACCGGACAGCCAACTATATATGTATTGCGACGACACTTCACTGTTACTCGCTGGAAGCGATGAACAACAGATAGACCTCAAAGAAATTCGAGCTACTGAGAGCATTGGAAAATGGTTCTCAGCGAATAGACTAAAACTGAACGTCGATAAAACAGAAGCGCTTATGTTTGGTCATAGTGGCGAATATCGACACGTAAAGTTCTTGGGACTCCATTTGGATTCCAGGCTCAACTGGTCTCAGCACGTCCAGGAAGTCTCCAAGAAACTTTCTGGATCTCTGTACGTGCTAAGAAGACTAATTAAAGAGGCAACATACCATGTGGCAAGGACAGTTTACTACGCTAATGTCCAAAGTCTCTTGAGCTACGGCATACTGATCTGGGGCAGATCGGCGGAGGCAAAGAAACTATTTGTTCTGCAGAAAAGGTGCATCAGAATTATAGAAGGAAAAAGCAGTCGAGAGACTTGCAAGCCACTATTCATCAAGGGTGGGATACTTACCGTTCCAAGCATATATATAAACGAATGCCTAAAGTATACCTACGACCGAAGGATTAGTTTGAAAAAACACAGTGACGTCCATCTTCACAATACGAGAACCAAGAACCAACTCGTTGTGCCTAAGGATGTAACTAAAGCTACTCAACAGTGCTTTGATTATTGGGCCGTAAAGTTGTTTAACAAATTGCCTGACGCGGTGAAGGAGCTGCCTCCAAGACCATTTAGAAAGGCCATAAAAAACATGCTCTTGGAGGGGGCATACTACGAAATAGATCACTTTCTGGAGGGTTCGCCGTGGTTCCGAGATTGACAGTTTGACAAATTGTGATTTTAAAGTGTTTGTGGTGTTTATTACGAATTTCAGTAATGTCAACCAATTGCTTACTTTATTTTAATTTATTGTGACAAGACATGTAAATTTTTGATGTCAATAAAATGTATGTATGTATGTATGTATATTTAACAACAAAAACAAAACAAAGAATTAACTGTGTAAGGTTTTGCCGACTTACTTAGAGGGAATGTGTAGTTAGGTACAGATATTAAAATAAAAGAGCTTCACACAAGTTTTCCCTTACTTACACAACCAACTAGATTCTCCTTCAAACTGTGAAAAATGTCAAAACACAAATAAAAGTAAACAAATCTCCAAATTCACCAATCAGTTTATAAACAACATAAATATATCGAAGACAAAGATAATAATCATCGTTTTCAACGATGAAAAAAATGAGTGATTACTTACTCTATGGTTTTAGTCTTAAAATTAAACTTCGACGAATAAACTTTTATCGCAATTGATAAACGGATAAAATTAAATTGTTCAAATTTTCAAACACATGAACTATTACTTAAACAAAATTTCCACTTATGGCATCTGGGTACAATCTTGCAAACCTCAGACAATGAAACAAAATTATTCAAAGACTGTCTCATTTACAAAATAAGTTAAGTGAATATTATGTAGACGCATGCATAATGTACATAAAAAATATGACAATAGCAAAGTCAAAAAGTACCCCCAAAAACAATTAATGATAAAGATAAAGAAAATAAAGCAATAGTAGATGAGTTTAAATGAAATGAAAAAACTTCGACACCACGTACCTTTTGATAAGAGGGTTCACAAACTTGTAGATACTAAATCCCAATAAAAATTGCAACAAACTCCCCACAAGGGCGTAAAACTTATAAATTCTTCAAAATTTGTCTTTCACTATTTTACAAAAATACTTAAAAATCTCGTACAAGCACGTTCTTATTACTCTAAAATCTAATTCTTAATGAATATTTTTTCATAATGATCCCCCCTTATCAACAGACGCGATAAAGAATAGCTACATAACATTTATCTCCATCACAATTGAAGTAGAAAAGCCAAATCACATAAGGCGTGACAATTACGAATTTTAGGAAAACAAAGTAAAAATAACACGAAACAAAATAAAAACGTTACAATTGCTGAATATTTTGGCCAAACGACAATTTTAATTTTAATAAACCTAAAACCTACTACAAAAATACTCTTACGAAAAAGAAAATCTCCATGGTCTACCGCAACACTATCAATTCGAATTACCCTGTATAGTCGACGAAATTTGAAAACCAATTCAAGGCCAATATTTATAGCGAATCGATTGATTTTATTTAATTTTCTCACGATGAACTAAACGACAATTTGTGGGAAGATATCAGTCTAAACCACAGTGGTCTGCACAAATAATTCTTGTAACACGGTTATTACCCGATTCGAAACTACTTACATAATTATTGTCTTTTCTTTCCCTGTAGAACGCATTTATAACTTCCCACTCGCTTTACGTGTACTTTGTCAAATTTGTGTAATAAATGCAAATTCCAACAGTTCCCTTGATTTACCGGGTGAAAAATTATCTGCTACATAGTTATTTGTAGTTTAATACGTATTATTTACGAATCAAGTATAATCTATTTTACATGATGCGGAAACTACTTCGATAATAGAGGAAATTCAAATTTACGGTTACAAGATCAAGCGGCTTGACCCTCGTTTAAAGTTGTTATAAATCAATTTGCTTTTATTTGTATTTAACAATATGAAATTATAAGAAAAATGTACCGAGGGGCTACACAGCAGCGACCATTCATCAAATAAACAATTGAAAAGTCTGAATTACAAGAATAAACGAAACCACCATAAAAGTAGATAGAGGGACCAGCTAGTTATAAAGTAGTTTTTATTAGTGAACATTTTAATTACTTAGTTCACAATTATTATAATATTAGTTAGATAATTCTAATACGTTCATGGGCGCCGCCAGAAAATTTTGCAAGGGGGTGCAAATTTCTTTTAAGAGTCGGGTAAGGGGCGTGGCCTATTTAGAAGCGCGTTTATAGTTTTTGAAGGCCTTGGCGTTGTCAAATTTTGGGGCCTCTCGTTTGGATAAAAGAATAAAATGAAATAGCGCCGCAGGCGAAAATTTTTGATTGTTCAAGGTTAAACGGCTTAAAATGAAGTTTAGAAATTTTAGGAACGATTGATAGTGTCTCCAAAAAAAAAATGTTTTACGAAAACAAAGTAGGAAAATTATTTCAGGTAAACAAAAAATATTATTGGAGAATTCCGAGACTTTTTTTGACCTATGATAAATAGGGCCTGGGCTCTATTTTCTTATTAGGTATCAATTTTAATTTATAGTTTACATCTAAATGACAAACCCGGGTGAAAAAGCTCTTACGCATTTTCCAATAATTAAAACAATTAAAATAGGTATAAAGAAATTTTAATTGGACAATTCTTATAAAATGAGCTGTTTTGGGGCCCTTAAAAACACGGGGCCTATTTTATTAGGTATGTGACACAGCGCCGAATTTAACGATGTTGTTGCTGCACGACATATTTATTATGTTATAGGTTATATTTATTAATAAATAAAAATGAAAGTCTAATTTAAAAGAGTTTTTCAAAAGCCAGGGGGGTGCAAGTGCACCTCCTTGCACCCTCCTGCCGGCGCCCATGAATACGTTGTAAATGAACCCCAACATACACACGTAAGTGAAAAAACTTTAAAACTTTATCTAACTAATTAACCCTAAATATTTAAAAATTTGTAATTTATAATATTAGTGTGCACGAAGTCTAATGGAAAACGAGTTCAAAAGCCGGAGTTACTTCAAGCCCCTGTGGCCTAATGGATAAGGCATCGGCCTCCTAAGCCGGGGACTGTGGGTTCGAGTCCCACCAGGGGTAGTTTTACTTTTTTTCTATTTATTTCAATCACACTCTTATCAAATAATAGTTATAAATAAAACTTCAAAACCGAACATGTAAATAGGTAAGGTCACACAGCATACGCTCCCATATAAATAAAAATATTTTTGTTTTTTTTAACATTTATTATTCTGTTGATTACTAAATTAAAATTTCGGTTCTATTAGAATAATATTATCCAAATTTATTTTTTTGGGGTGATATAAAAGATTATAGTTTATAATCATGACTTAAGAACAATTAATAATTTAAATAAATAAATATACAAGATGATTGTTTGTCCGTACCCTTAAAAAACAACTTCAAATACAGTAGCATATACAGTAGCATAAACCCATTCAATTATATGAAGAATACGAACTTGCGACTTAAAATTTTGTGTAAATATTTCCAGAAGTATTTAGAATTCTTCAATATAATATATAATTACCAATTACCAATGGATTCTGCCATGGAACTACAAAATATTTTCTAATTCCATCATGGATTCTGCAGTTCGCAGTTCCTCGGGGAGTGGGTAACGCTGCTGTTAATTTCATTACAACCACCAAGGTAATTTCAATTTTCTTGGGCATTAAAATTAATACAATAGTGACAATTTTAAGTTTTGATAAATACATAATATACAGCGTGAGTGTGCCCAAATGATACAGCTCAGTAAATATCGTATCTACTTTTTAGAAAAAAGTTTCAAATAAAAGTTGATTATCAAATTAATAGTTATCAGCCATAAACTCGATTTTTTAAATTTTGATTTTACTGTATGATCAAAATAATTCAATCTAATGGACAAAAAGTATAAAAAAGTGAAAATTGCAATTTGATTACAAATTTTTAAATATTTAGGGTTAATTAGTTAGATAGATCTAATACGTTGTAAATGAACCCCAACATACACACATAAGTGAAAAAACTTTAAATGAGAAAATTTGTTTTCCAATTTGTATTTGTTTTGTTTTCCAGACTTTGCTATTTCCGGTAGCACGCCTATACCAAATACGCTAGAAGGTCAACATAACTTTCACAATTGCAATTTGATGTAAACTTATTCTAAATGTTGTAAACTTTTTTTTTGTTTTTCACAAAAACTTTCTTATGTGAGGGCACCAAAGTTTTACATGGTCGAAAAGACAAAAAGTGCGTCTATCGAATAAGTGTAATAACGACATAGGTACCTTGTTGTTTTTAACAAAAAATCGAGTTTAACGTTTAAGATGGTAGATAACTATTTGATAAACAACTTTTATTTGAAACTTTTTTGTATAAGGTGGATGTTTACTGAGCGATATGTATGTTCCATATCTTTTGGACACACTGTATGTATTTATGTACATACATACATTCATTCATTCATACATATTCATTTATACAATTCGTTTAAAGTAGAAACAGGCTTGGGGATGCGACGGAGCTTTCCAGCTTTCCACCAACAACGTCCTATCAGTCGAGTAATAGTGGTATACCTGGTACGCTCCGTAAAGTTCTTTTTGACTTACGCCACCAGCAGAGAGGTTCAATACAATCAATAGAAGAATAGAATAGAAAGAGATTATTCATTATTGTACCTCTCTGCTGGTGGTAAAGTTACCGACAACTTTACGGAGCGGCATTACTTTATATATTAGTCTCGTTCCAACTTGGGACCAACCGCTACGAATTAGAAAGACGAGCAATGTTCATTGAGCATGCCTGTTGCTAGGACAAAGTCTAAAAGCATTGAATGATTAAGTTGACGTGATTGTCAATAGGTTGCCGTTGCTCCTTTTTGCGTTTTTATATTTTGCGTTGATTTCAGAAATGAACGAATTTTTCACAACTCTTAAACACCTAAAATAAACCTTCGTTAGTTACATTTTGATAACAGTGGAAGCAGTGCCGGATTACGGTTTTCATAGGCCCTAGGCCAAAAGAACAAAATTGACCCTTTAAAAAAGTGATCCGGCCTAGGGTCGGATCCTGGAGAAGAAACGGCCCGGGCGAATTAAATAGTGGCGGCCCCCAATTAATTACTAATTTACTTTAAAATGTTTTGCAGTTTTGCTGTTTTGTAACAGCATGTTCAGTGGTGTAGTGACATATTTAGCGCCCGGAAGCAAGGAAAATCAGAAGAGTTCTGGAGAAATTTGTTTTCCTAATTTTTGGCAATTTCTGGCACCTAGGGCCGCAGCCAATTTTTTTTCAATTTTCAAGGTCAACAGAAGTTATATCCCACTTTCGGAACTGGGCGCATTCAGGGAACTGTAACGCTGCAGCGCTATTCGTACCTATCACAATTATGAACGTAAAGTACTTCAATGAAGAGCTGTATTGTTCGAATGCAAGTGCCTTAAAATTTTCGCAATCATTAGCAGCCAATTTTCCTAAAATATCGCCCGGTAGAACGTAGAAGGATCCGCCCCTAGCCCGGTCATGTCGTTTAAAGTTAAAAGAGCAGCTGGAGTTTTGGGCCCCCAACGTCTTTCAGCCCTAGGCCAGGGCCTAGTTGGCCTATAGTTAAATCCGGCACTGAGTGGAAGCAGTGTAAATTTATCATTTCGACCACCCTCTGATTATTTCCAGCTCTGTACGGAGTTTAATACCTGACATAGTTTCTAGAAAGAATGAGTCGCCTTTGTTCAGAAAATTTGTGGTTTAAATGAACAACAAAGCCATCCGGTAAGACTATGAACAAATATCCTTGTTTTTCGAGTTCCATAATATGCGAAACTTTGTTCCAACCGTATCCAAAAAAACGGGTATCGTATTCAGTTACAGTATTTTTTACTACCACATACGGTTCAAATTCACGCTTCCATTTCACCTGCAACAAAAATTAATTCAACGAATTTCCCTTAGAAGGGAAGCCTATAAGTAAAGTTACCTGATACGGCACTTCAGCTCCTTTCCATTTAGAGAAATTTGTAGGCGCATGTGCTGGTTTGAAATGTTTTTCATGAAAGGGAATGATTGCACCGCTATTTAACGAGTTTAAGAGCTCTTCTTTTGTAGATGGTATTAACTTTTTACTTTCGAATGCTGGAACTATAAAAGCCTAAAAATGCTGCTTTAGTTTCTAAATGCAAGCACAGAGCACTAGTGGGCATACGCCTAACTAAAATTAAATAAGCAACCCGCGTTACATTTCTACATCTCAACATTTTATACTCGATCTGTTTTATACATGCAATTGTTTTTATTTTCAACCATACATGTAATGACGGGATTACTGTCGTGTTTGTAAGTTGGAAAGTAAACAATTACTCAACGTTACTTTCCACCCGGGTGAAACATGATACCGGGTGGAAAGTTTTGACATTTTATCAAAATTTAGGTTATTTTTGTTTAAATATTAATCTTCTTTATTTTTACTCTCATTAGTTACATGCATGGGCGCCGCCAGAAAATTTTGCAAGGGGGTGCAATTTTCTTTTATGAGTCGGGGAAGGGGCGTGGCCTATTCAGAAGCGTGTTTATAGTGTTTGAAGCCTTCGGCGCTATCAAATTTTGGGGCCTCTCGTTTGAAGAAAAGAGTAAAATTACTTAAGTAGCGCCGCAGGCAAAAATTTTTGATTGTTCAAGGTCAAACGGCTTAAAATGAAGTTTAGAGATTTTAGGAGCAATTGATAGTGTCTCCAAAAAAAATGTTTCACGAAAACAAAGTAGGAAAATTATTTCAGGTAAACAAAAAATATTATTGGAGAATTCCGAGACTCCTTTTGACCTATGATAAATGGGGCCTGGGCTCTATTTTCTTATTAGGTATCAATTTTAATTTATAGTTTACATCTAAATGACAAACCCGGGTGAAATAGCTCTTACGCATTTTCCAATAATTAAAACAATTAAAATGGATAGAAAGAAATTTTAATTGGACAATTCTTATAAAATGAGCTGTTTTGGGGCCCTTAAAAACAAGGACCTATTTTATTAGGTATATGACCCAGCGCCGAATTTAACGATGTTGTCGCTGTACGACATATTTATTATTATGTTATAGGTTTTATTTATTAATAAATAAAAATGAAAGTCTAATTTAAAAGAGTTTTTCAAAAGCCAAGGGGGTGCAAGTGCACCTCCTTGCACCCTCCTGCCGGCGCCCATGGTTACATGTATGGTTGAAAATAAAATAGTATACAAACTTTGGTGGAAAGTTTCATTTTTGTCTCGAGCATTAACTGATCTCGACAGAAATGAAACACTTTCCACCTCAATATGTAATATACTATTATCCATCTAAAATCGTATTTAGTGGGTAAAATATCCAAATATTATGCGAAATTAAAATTCGGGTATGTAACGCGGGTTGCCTTTTAAATTCTAGTTAGGCGTATACCCATTTTAGAGAATAAAAAGCATGTTGCCATGGTAATGACTAATTATACATTTTCAAGTAAAAAATTAAAGTTAAATTCGTTTTTTAAAATCAAAAGCGTTTTTAAAATTTTGAGTGTTTCCCGCGCAACCCCTAGTTATTAAAAATGATCCTGTGCACCTAATATAATTACCTTTTTTTCTACATCATCTGTAACGTTGGATAAGAACGACTTTAAATAAACGTATAAATTTTTTGAAGGAATAAAATCAATATCCAGTAATAACACGTAAGGTGTTCCTGCGTTCTTCAACGCGTGATTTCGAAGTACGTTGATGGGGTAGCTTAAATTTTCTTTAAACACCACATGAAAGGCAATGTTGAAGCGATCTTTTAATACTTTCGACTGATCGATAAAGTTTCTAAAAACACCAAGTTCACTATCGGATAAGTAGACTGTTAAACTCATGGGACCTAAAAGAGTCATTTTGGGGGTTGCTTGGATCCGGTTAAAAATTTAAAACTATCTTACCATCCCACACACTTGCCACCTTCTCTATTGCGGACATTCTGTTGAAAGACAGTTGAGAAACGATAGATACGTCAGTTTCTTCAAAATCGTAATCGTATTTTCTAACAAAGAGCAATGTTCTCCATGTATGTTTTGCCGTTGCAAAATATTCGGAGCAAGTGTTATCGGACCAAACTGTCTAAATTTAAATTAGGAACTTAATTACAATTACGCCATAATTACAATAAACAATAAACATTCGTGTAACTCACTTTTATATGCCTCTCTTTGCCGGCTTGATTCGTTTTATTAACGCTTTTTAATAAACTACCGTCAAAATCGGCGAAAAATGTACTAGTGCGATTTTCAGAAGGGCTGAAATCGTTCCAAGTGGAAACCTAAATACGAAATACAGGTTGAGCGGTTTATTAAGAATTTTAGATGGAAATAAATTATCTTACTAAATTCATTTCAGAGTCGTAACAGCTTTGGTTATCATTAATACGTTGGCATCGCAATTCTCTGTATGAAACATCGAGATTTTCAATATTGTTTTTGAAATCTTTGTGAGTATGTAACTTGGTCTTCTTTACTTTTCTGAATATTAGAATTTCATTTCTAGCGAAAAAACAGAAAATACAGTATTTAGACAATTTTATTCGTATTGTAAAGTGTACCCTTCTATTTGACGATTTATTGATTCACCAACTTCTTCAATACGGACTATACCTATTGACTTTCAAAAAAAAATGTATTAATGTATAGAGCGTTTCAAGTTATTCCGAAATGACTGTATGACTTTAGTAACGGTGGGCTTGAAATGGGTGAAAAATAAAATAACAAAAGCATCGCCCAATATTTACATTTGTTATAGTTCCGTCAACGGAAACCACAAATGGGCCTCACGTTAAAAAAACAATAGTTTTCAAGCTTTTCATACTCATTTATAAGTGTCTGTCACCATCACTAATAGTGATGAATATTCTAAAAGTTTCAAAGAATCAGAGGTCAGATTTAACGACAGTGGTCGAAGACATGTCTCACTCTTGTCTCGGTTTTTCGTAAATATCTCGAAAACTAAGGGTTGGAGCTAAAACGCCATTCTATACAAAATTAAAGGTGATAAAATTTTATACAAAATTGAATATGTACATGTTTTTTGTAATCCTAAAGTTTACTAAGTTATAAGACATTGAAAATTGGTGTATTCTTGCCACAATCACCAATGCAACAGCTCTAACCTCGTTTTGGCAAAAAACAACAATTTTCAAAGTCCTATAACTTAGTAAACTGTAGGAATACAAGAAATACACATATATTCCATTTTGTAGAAAATTTTATTAAGTTTAATTTTGTATAAAACCACTTTTTATTCAAATATTAAGTTTTCGAGATATTAACGATAAACCAAGCTCACCTCTGATTCACTAGAACTTTTAGGATGTTCATTGTTCATCACTCATCACTAGACTATTGGAAATTTTGAAGGTGAAACCCTTAGGTGTTTGGACTAATAGGGGAGTATTAGAAGGCAAAGTATAAAAAGAAAAATTTTCAAATAACAGCTTTTGTATTTCGAAATTAAAAGCCTGTAGTTGAACTTTATCTTTCCACCACCGCATCACTTAGACCAGGAAAAGACTTACTTGTTTTTCACCGAAACTGTCAATTAGAGTCCAAAGTTTATAAACACTATCCGAGATAATTTTATTGTTTTCCACTATTGCGATTTTATTAATTTTATTGTTCATCACTAATGTGGGCAATACGAATTTTAATACCGCCTCGTTTAATCTAAAATTTTCGAGTCCTTGAATACTAATACGTTCTCTCTCATAAAAGGTGACTATTACTGAAACAGAAAAAATTAACAATTTCTCGATTGTTTTATCCAAGAACCTAATTTTACCTTTTTCCAACTTCCACGTTTCAAATAAAGTTTTTAAAACATTTTTAGATCTATCATCGACAATAATATGAAAATGTAAGGCATGCCTTCGATAAAACAAAATAGATTTTAGTACGGTGTGAAAATCTACGCATAAGTTGTAATCGATAATTACAACCCCTATGTGAATAAAGAGTTCGAAATTTTCAAACTTTTCACTTTGCGTTACGGGACTAACGCTTTCTTCAAAAACAACATTATTTAACTTATACTCTAAAAAGTAACAAATTACTAAATAAAAATAAATTTAAATTATTACGTACTTACCCGAATTCAACAAGTATAAAAATACTAAAATTATTGTTAACGGCAATGCAATTTTAATTAAAGTGTGTCGTAAGAGGAGCAGCTTCAGCCTCGTAATCCTCATACTGTTACACCGACTAAAATGAGCTTCCTGTATAATTTATTACTAAATTGTGCGTCAAATATTGTTAAGTCGAAAAAGTTTGAAAATTAAAAGTGGTTTTCGAAAAAATATTTAATATAGGTAACGTTCAATTCGTACAAAAACGCTTTATCGAAACTGATAAGTTACCGGAAGACACGACGGCGTTTTCGTTGCTAAAATATGCATTTTTTGTACTAATTAAACAAATAGCTACTGTACATAATGTATTGTTTAAGTAAGCTCTATTTTTACATGCGATACTATTTCCTGCCTGCGAAAACTGAGTATCTATACCTATCGCACCATAAAAGTCTATCAGAACAAGCTTCAAAATTTTGATGAACTGGACTTGAAGTGGCATTCGATTCTTTAATATTGTTGATGTTTGGAATTATAAGTAATTCAATCAAGAAAGAGTGAGATTGAACGTATGAATTGAATTGTCGTGCTAATTTTCAAAAATAATTTTTTTTCTGTTCGTCGGTCTATCTGCACTGCCTTTCAGTCGGTTCTCCTGTTATATCTACTAGGCGATTTGGGACTGAGTTAAAAAAAATTGGATTTAAAGGGGGTTAAAAATCACGATTTTAGAAACCATTGCAATAGCTTGTCAAAAATTGTTTGATTCCGATATTTTGGTATACGAATTTACTTACCAATAATAAGTTGTAAGTAATTTATTTACACCTAAAACGCGACTTGTACATTTTCTGTTTGAAAGGTGACTAAATGAAATTGTAGATTATGTATAACTTGTAAAGGTTAGTTAAATAATAACACTACAGCAAAATTGCGAGTTATGCAGATATTTGAATAAGCCAGAAACTGCTGATAAGACAATAATTCGAAATATTCTAAAATAATTACTATATTAATCACCAGATTTTTATGATTATCGATAAATTACAATAAAGTTACTATTATATGAATCACATCAATTTCTGTAAGAAGTGCAGTGCACTTTATTATTTTAATGATTGACTATAGTAAGATACTCAGGCGCATTCTGTATCATAACCTCTAAGGATAGTGGCCAAGCTTTTACGTTAAAATAACGTTCTATCTCGTTCTATCACAGTTAAATAAAAAGGATAGAGCGTTATACGGTACTTTAAACGTAAAAGTTTGGCCACTATCTTAAAGTTTGATACAAAATAGGCCTGAATACCTATTAATCAATGCATCAAGTGGAACTTCTAGTATATACAAAAACGATATGGCGGTCATAGCAGAGCGTCAGTTTTAGGGTAGTAAACGCTTTCTTCTTCTTTCTTATTACTTATTAGTTATTAGGTATCAATTTTAATTTATAGTTTACATCTAAATGACAAACCCGGGTGAAAAAGCTCTTACGCATTTTCTAATAATTAAAACAATTAAAATGGGTAGAAAGAAATTTTAATTGGACATAATTCTTATAAAACGAGCTGTTTCGGGGCCCTCAAAAGCACGGGGCCCTAGACGCGCGCCTTGGTCTAAACGTTGCACTGGGCACTGAGCATATTTTATTAGGTAAGCGACCCAGCGCCGTGTCGCTGTACGACATATTTATTATGCTATAAGTAGGTTATATTTATTAATAAATAAAAAAATTTAAATGACATCTAATTTAAAAGAGTTTTTCAAAAGCCAGGGGGGTGCAAGTGCACCGTCTTGCACCTTCCTGCCGGCGCCCATGATCAGTTATCATGTGTCGAAGTTGAGTGGTTATTTTTATAAAGTAATGTTTGCCATATCATCGTGCAAAGATTGACATCAGAGCAGCGATTGTAAATCGTGCAAATTTATTTTGAAAATCGTGATTCTATTCTCGAAACGTACAGATCATTTTATTTTACAATCGACATAATCGTCCATCCGAATCACTAATTTGGCAAACCATGGATCGATCGGTTTCGCACTTCGTTGACGCTACTTGATGTTAGCTTACCATATGACACAAAAAAGAGTGCGTACCGAAGAAAATATAACCGCTCAGATCTAAACACCTCGATTCGCTACCGTGCGCCACAATTGCACCTCTGTCCGACCACTTTTTTGGAAAATTTTAAAGTAAAGATCTTGCTTAAGGCCTTATTCAGCTCGTATAAGAATTGAAGCCGCGAGATCATCGTCTTGGGCGTCTATTTGGCAAATGAGCTGAAAATCAAGTTGCCTCATTGTTTCATCGCACAACTTTGTTTAGTGTTGGAGCTCATTTTTGGCTAAGTGGCTGTGTCAATAAGCGAAGTTGTTGCATTTGGAGTGAAGAGCATTGTGTGTTTTATTGGCGAAATCAGACTACTAATGCTTGAAAAATGATCGAAAATTGAATCTCCAAGGAACACCATATTAAAGCCAGTAGCCGAGGTCATATGCTCAAAATAATATTCAAACTCTGAATAGTATAAGATTTTCAATTACAAAAGCCAAAATTTTGTTCATTCGATCAAATTATATATGTTTTATTCAGAGGCGGAGCGAGGGGGCAAGGGGGTCTATCATGCCCCGGGCGCCACTCGCAGAGGGGCGCCTAATGGTTCCCAAGACAAACAATATTTTCCTCAAAATTTCAATTTTTATTTTGATCGATTTCTGGGAAATATATTTTAAATTAATAATTACTCTTGATTTGTCTGATAAAATATGCAGTACCTAAATTAATCAAATATCCTACGGTGAAGATTGTCCTTTTTATTATTGTCTAAAATGTGTAGTTGGTACCGGCATGTGTGTAATATTTCCAATAATTTTACGATCAGTTTGATGGGTTTATTATTATTTTTTACAGTCTTTTCCTGATCGGCAACTAATAACTTATAGATAAAGGTCTATAACCATAGGGTTTCGACCGAAAGCTTTCAACGCGTTATAAACAACAACTATTTACAATGCGTACTGCATCTGTTAAAAACATTTGTGTTCCTCCAAAAATACAGCGAGTAAACGGATTGAATTGCCTATAGGTGTTTGTAATGGACAATAAATTTTAGAATTTGGTGTTGATCTGTTGATATTTTGGAATGTCGCCCTGCTAGATCTAAAAACTTTTCAGCCGATTTTTAGTCTGAAAAAATATAGTGGGCTTTGACAATTAAGAAAAAACTATTTTTTATTTAAGTAAAGTGCCTTTTAGGTCCATAATATGGCATAATTGAATTTAACCAAATTGCTCAGAATATGAAATTATGGCGTTATGCCAAATTTCAAAGAGATCGCAAATTTTAATTTTAATTAGATGATAACGAGTTTAATACAATTTTCAAATTTTAATTCAATATTACAATGTCAAATTAATATAACTGTTAGAAAATAGTTTTCTCTTAATTGTCACCGCCCACTATATTTTTTCACCCTGAGAACCTGCTTAAAATTGTTTTTTGGCCAAGCAGGGCGACATTCCAAAATATCAGCATCAAATTCTAAAATGTATTGTCTATTACACCTATTGGCAACTCAATCCGTTTATACACGGTGAATTGCTATTAAAATTTCTGAATTTCATTTTAAGCCGTTTGACCTTGAACAAACCAAAATTTTTGCTTGCGGCGCTATACAGGGTATAGCGATAAAATTGATTATAACTATTTTGGAGGGAGTTTTTGCACCTTTAGTGTTCTGTTAGATGACAACAACTCCAAAATAGTTATAATCAATTTTATCGAACGGTATAAGTGGCAATTTTCTAGCTTTCTAGATTGAAAAAATTAAACCATAATCAAAACATTGAGACACAAAAACCTCTTTTTCTCCAAAATTATAGGAGATAACCGATTTTTAAAAGAGACGTAAAATGTCTAAAATTGATAAGGCTTTCATAGAAAAAAACACTTAAAGCGCATAAACTACCGCTAAAAAAATTTGAATCAATTTAATTCAACGGTAAGGGTAGTTTTTACCCTTAGAGATTTTCAGTCGACATTTTGTGCACACCCAAAAGTTGCACTTCAATTAAAATGCCCACATACCAAATTTTATCAAAATCCAACTAGGCATACTTGAGTTATTAAAGAAAAACGAAAATTTTTCTTCAACTTCAAAGAGCCCTTACGGGCCAACGAAGCGTTTTGGGATATAGGTAAGTTTGGTTTAATCGACTTATTTTGATCTCAGCAATATGTGGTAGTTATATTTCCGTGTAATAACGGGACACCCTGTATATTCTTTTTTTAAAAACGAATTGTACTATAAAAAGTACATTCTATATTTTATATTACGATTTTTCGGGGATGGTGGCACCAAAACGGTATCGTGCCCCGGGCGCCAGTTATGCTCACTACGCCTCTGGTTTTATTTCAATTTAAAGTTCTATGCCTTTAAAAAAACTCCCGTTATTACCTACATAAGCTTGGCTGCAAGAAAGTAGGTACCGTTTTCTGTAGTTTATACCTTGAAAATTAAAATTTTCTAGAAACTTTAAGTATCTATTGTACTGAATACTAATGTTGTTGTTCTAACTGCAGGAGTCGATTAGAAAAATCTAAGGGTAAAAGGCAACAATACTATCTAAATCTTATCCCTTTGTTACTGATAAAAAAGGTCAGGTACCTATGTATTTAAAAAAGATTAACTCTCAACTTATTTACAAGTTTTTCGAAAACCGTGTAATGAAAGTATGTAAATTCTTTCTCCACCCCTACATTTTCCTAGAAGTCTAAAGAACAAATTTTAACATTTCAAATAAATTTCGTTAGGTAAGTTAGTTGAAATTGAACCTCCAACGAGCAACAAGTTCGGTTATTTCGTTATTTGAGCACTATTTCAAAATGAGTAACTTTAAAGTTTTGTCGAGCCTACATAATATTATTATAACTCCACCGAACAGGTAAATATTAAAAAAATATCATATTCACAAATTTACTAATCGTTTTGTTTTATTGGCAGAAATCAGAGAATAAGCGTTAACGAAAACATTACTGGCGCCCCAATGAAAAATAGACCACAAGATATCAAAGCCAATAATGCGTCGGTCAACAATAAGAATATTGCCTGTAGAGCAAATTTGCGTTCCATGTTTGAGGCTGTCGAAGAAAAATCCCGAGAGACTTGCGAAGATGAAGTGATAGCGCCGTTGAAAGCAATGACACTTAGGTAATTAATTTTCCAGTTTGTTTCACTTTATTTGTGTTATCTTCATTTATAAGTATTCTGTTATTTTATAAGTTTTACGTACTACCTATATGTAATTTTAGTTTTCGAATAAAACATTTTTTTGGTTGAATAATAATATGCAGTTAATTAATTAATCTCACGAGTTTTAAATAAAGCAAACGATACGCGATGATATAATTTTTTAACAAGGCGCTGCTAAATTAATCGCATACAACGTTTAACCTAATCTAAATTAAATCAGCAGCAAATAATTTGAAAATTGTAATGCTTCAATAAATTTGAGAATCTTTATCAACTGCTATGGTCTATTCCATTGGTTATTAACAGACGGGACCTACAGCTTTAGATGGGTTCTGAACCACCCGCATTAAGGTAAGTATTTAATTCGAAATTCGAACCATTCTGAATTAAACCCGACGCCCTTATAAATAGCCGCCTCACCGCTAATATTCTCAATGTTTCAATTATTTCATTGGGGTTATCCAGTAAATTCATTCAATAAAGTATTAGGTGGGTTATTTGTATTTATCGAATTATGAGTTATGTAGTTTGTGTAGTGGATTCGGTTTTTGTATTTTTGAGCGCGTAAGTCAAGCTTGCACTACAAGAAATGTTTCACAGTAAAAAATAGCACCGAAAGCAATAATTGAATAAATGTAGGTTGGGAAGCAAACAAGCAAATGATTTGCAATAAGACACATCTAGTAGGGTCAGCAACATCGGTTTCTTGTATTTCTTTCTAAATCCTCTTACAGGAAAAGTTTCTCATAACTCATAACGCACTACAAAAATATTGCAATCGAAGAATTTTTTAAATTAAAAAACTACTATATTTTAACATTTTTTAAAAATATTGTTGCATATTATAAGTTTCTATATTTGATTTTAAATTCATTGCGTGCGCGAATTCGAATTTTATTAAACTATTTTCATTTTCTAATCACATATTGTGATAACACATAACACCACCTGATGTACGTTTCAACTTACAAGAAGATACAATTTATACACAATTTGAATTTAGTTAGTTGGTATAGTATATTAGTTAGTGTAACAACATGTACGTGGTTTTTATACATGTTCAAATCTAGTTTTTCAAATCAATCCTCCACCCTCGTTTAAGAGAATCAAGATCTCGAATAGTGAAGGAATTAGTAGGTAAGCATCTGTTTATTAAATTATTTATACTTATAATATTTTTTTGTAATACGTATTAGTATTACGTACATGTTATATTATGCATTATAAGAAGGTTATATAACAGCACTCTCTGCTCAACCGAAGTCACCCATAACCCTGTGCCCCATAACGACTGTTTTTTGTGAATTTCGGCATTACTGACAATTTAGTGAACTAATAGTGAATATTAAATTTGAATAACTTGAATGAGTCAGTTTTAGCGTTATATACTTTATACTATACAGGTTGTCAACCAAAATCTAAATGAAGCATCACAAATGGAAAAAGTGGAGCTAAATAAAATAAAACAAAGAATGTCACTTTGGAATTTGTACTGCCAATAGAGTTGACAGCGGCCAACCATCACGATAATCTCAAAAAATTTTTATTTCGCTTTTTTTTCTTTAAGGTTGTTCAGAAGGGGAGTGGGGGTAAGCTGCGGTGGATACTCTGTCCTGTGCTAAATACATAGGATAAAGAAGGATAAAGATATCTATTGCCAACTTCAAATAAACAAAATTTTAATACTTAAAACCAATGAAAATATGCTTTTTTTATTAAAAATACTCAATTTTTAACAATTTTTTTCTAAATTTTATTCTTTTAAAGAGTTTTTGTCGGTTAAAATATTTTTTAACTTATTTAAAAAAACTTTCAATATGATGTGTAAAGTACGGCACTGCTGTAAACTTTTGGTAGTGTAATAACCAAAGATGACAATGACAGGGGGTTTGAACAAATTTTCAAAACTTGGTAATTTTTAAGCAAAGCTTATCAGTTGACGAAACGACGTTCCATTACTTTGGGAAATTGAATAATTTCATTTTTATAAAAATAGATCTATAATTTTTGATTTCATTAAAACTTTAAATAACACATCACTTTTATTTGAATCGCGCGCGCTTTTCCCAATTTATCTCATGCAGCGGCGTTGCCAAGCGTAATGATGATTGATAGCTTTTGTACTATTTCTTTGAATAATAATTTAATTTTCTCAGAAACTAGAAACAGGACTTTTTTGAAATTTTGTACACTTATTTGTAAGACTTTCATAAATATTTTGGTGGTTTTTGGTAATGTTGTCATTTCTGGGTGCCAAGATAATGGGGTTTAAGTGAATGTGCAAACCCTCGTTTGCATATAAGCAATGTAAAAACGTGCACAAAACAGTCAACTTTGGAATTTTTTATCTCAGTAACTAAGAACAAGATTAAGTTTAAATTTCGCTATAATGTTCTTTATCATGCAAAGAATATACTGTGAAAATTTCAAAAACTTCTCATATACTTGGATTTCCTTCTGAACAAATGGGCATACGCAAAACAGAAAAAATTGTCTAACAAACCCAATTCAGAAATCATTTGGCTAGCACTTCTCCATTAAAAAGAAGAACTCTATTTTAAAATTGGAGTCCAACGTGCATTGTTTTACATTTTGAACTGTGTACATTTTAAAAACAAGTGAAAATCGGATAACAACTTTTGGGCTTTTTCGTCTTATATTTACGTGTAGAATACGCTCCTCCCGACATATTCATATTTATTTTTTGAAACTGTAAACGTCAACATTTTCAGGAAACGATTAGTCCTACATAAAAATTTGTAATAACCTTTTTTGTGTAGAATTGATGTAGGAATACTTTTTGTCTTTACCTTTTTTACGTAATCGCAATTGTTACTTATATTAGATAAATTGAATACAGTGTTTGCGATGTCGAACATTTTGTTGTTCGCGCCCAGCACTCAAACCTCAAATGCATCATTTTCGAGAGTGCCAACATCAAAATTATGCTTCTCCAAGGTCAAACAAAAGAGATTGAGACTACTTCCATACTTGCATCATCAAGGAACCCACGAGAGCCTATTTTTGTTCATCTTTCAAAACCTCACTGACCTGTGCAAACAACCAAATTTCGTACAGCGCCATAACCAAGGTTACACCCCAACTTAAACACACGGGTGGGGCATCTCTTTTAACCGCTTTCTCACTTCCCCTTCTGCGCATCTAGGGTCGGTGAGGTTTTGAAAGATGTATAAATATAAATTGAAATTAAAATAAATTGTACAATGTATATAAGGGGCATCAACTTGGCAACTCAATATGTTAGACAAAAATAAAAGGGAAGGCAAAGACAGAACTGAGAACAAGTAGAAAAAATTCAATGGTAAAATTCATCGTTATAAATTATAATAGTTTTTTAGCTTTCTTGTGAATGATAATAATGTTTTGAAGATAATAAAGCCACGTTTTGAAACAAAAATATATAATATGACGCGTTTCGCCTTAAGGCTTCATCAGATAAAAAATAAAAAATTACAAAAATTAAAAATAAAGCATAAAAATCTGTAAAGGAAATAAATCAAAATTAGGTTAGCGAAAAGCATAAATTTTTGAAAAGTAAACTTACTGTTATAAAAAACGGAGATGTATCTTGTAAATTTTTGAAATTGCCGCGTTAAATTAAATAAATTAAGATTAAAAAATTTTTAATACAAATAAATGTGACTTTTATAGTGACGTTTATAATGTTTTTGAATTTTAAGTTGTTATGGGAATATTTAATATAGAAAAGGGTGTCTAGTTTTTTGTTTAATGTATGTTTATTTGTTTAATTAAAAGAAGAAAAGAAGAAAACAATTTAAACAAACGCTTACACCTAGAAATGATTGAGATTAAAAAACATCAAAATTCCATAAATTATCGCAGCGATATTGACAACTTGAATTCAATTTACTATAACTTAATTAAACAAATAAACATACATTAAACAAAAAACTAGACACCCTTTTCTATTTTAAATATTCCCATAACAACTTAAAATTCAAAAACATTATAAACGTCACTATGAAAGTCACATTTATTTGTATTAAAAAATTTTTAACCTTAATTTATTTAATTTAACGCGGGAATTTTAAAAATTTACAAGACACATCTTCGTTTTTTATAACAGTAAGTTTACTTTTTAAAAATTTATGCTTTTCGCTAACCTAATTTTGATTTATTTCCTTTACAGATTTTTATGCTTTATTTTTAATTTTTGTAATTTTTTATTTTTTATCTGATGAAGCCTTAAGGCGAAACGCGTCATATTATATATTTTTGTTTCAAAACGTGGCTTTATTATCTTCAAAACATTATTATCATTCATCGTTATTTTCTAACAATATTTTTGTTTATCTGAAATATAATTATAGCAATTTAATTCTTAATTTTTCTACTTTGCTTTTGTAAAACATTTTTTTGGAGACACTATCCGATGTTACGAAAATTTATAAACCTCATTTAAAGATGTTTGGTTTTGAACAATTAAAATTTTTCACCTGTAGGTCTCCAGTACCTACAGCGCATAACACTATAAAACTTTTAATTTAGGGCCCCCTCAAAAGTAAATCCGAGTCTGTTTTACTATTATACTAATTTAAATTTTGAAAAAGGGGCCCACCAGAGAACAGATATATATCGGCAATGACACGTTTAGGAAATACTTGAAACACAAAAAGAGGTATGTATAGTCGGAAACCCTCAATTTCGAAATGACTTCTTAATCCCCTTTGTAAGGTATACAAAAGAGTTTGAGTTTTGAATGTTTTTATATAACACTCATTGTAAACCTTTTAAAACTCAAACTCCTTTGTGTACCTTACAAAGGAGATTAAAAAGTAATTTCTAAATAAAGGTTTTCTGACTATACAGTGTGTCCGGGGATAGGTGGAACACGGGCGGTCTCGCTTATTAGTGATTTTATCAAAAAATGTTACTCTTTGTAAAAGTTTTTGCTTGTTCCAAAATTAATATTGACAGTTTCATTTCTGTAGATTTTTATACAGGGTGGTCTTTATTAGCATTTCTCTAAAATTATACATCAGTAAACTACTCTTATTTTAAGAGGAAAATAAAAAAGTCATAACAAAAAATTATTCCTACGCCAATTTCTTATTCAGATATAAAATTTGAAGCCGATACTGCATTTTTCATATTTTCAAAAATTTCGATGTTACGATGTTTCAACCTGCGTATTTTGAATTTCGCCAAGGAATTGTAAAAATGTATGAATGTAAGGAGCACTTATATTGAGTAGTAATTATTATTAATTTGTTTGTTTTGATCTTTAATAAACAATTTTTATGAATTTGTTAATAAAAAAATGTTGAAATTGTTTAAAAATATTAAATGTACCCCATCGTTTTCAAATTTTATATTTGGATTAAACATGAGTGTACAAATAATTTTTTGTTATGAATTTTTTATTTTTCTCTTCAAAATTTTCCTACTTTACTAGTGTATAATTTTAGAGAAACGCTAATAAAAACCACCCTGTACAAAAATCTGCAGAAATAAAATTGTGAATATTAATTTTGAAACAAGCAAAAACTTTTACAAAGAGTAACATTTTTTGATAAAATCGCCAATAAGCGAGTTCGCCCGTGTTCCACCTATCCCCGGACACACTGTATACACAACGGATAAAAAAATATATTAAAAAGGTAACTTTTTAAACTTTAAATAATTTATAATAACAAGTGTCCTACATAGTACAAAGTTAAAAAACAAAATTGTAAAGTGGATGATGTAGTAAACTCCAAAAAACCAAAACAAAACTGAAATATTCAGCCAAATCACAAAAATTTCCAAGTTTCTTTTGAGTCCGACAACTCGGTTTAAGATATGTACGAGAGAGAGCTCACCGTTTTTTATCAACAGTTGTAATTAAATTTTATACTTCTCATTTGCTATAAATAAATAAATAAATTCAATAAGTATGTCAACTGCAATCAGTCTATTTCGAAACGTCTTCCATATTTCGCGTAAAGCTCTTTCACAGACTTTTCCTTCAAAGATTTCAAGCAACTGAAAAACTAGCACTTAAATAAATATACAAAATTAATAACAATTACTAATTACCTTTTGTAATTAGTCTGTTTCAAAAACTTTTTTTTATCTAAAGAATTCGGGTGGTATTTGTGAACAACGAAGGTGTTTGGAAGAACCGTAAACTCGTAGCCTTGAGCTTCCAATTCCATTATTTGAGAAATTTTATTCCATCCGTAAGCAAAAAATCGTTCGTCGTATTTTGCAACACCTTTTTCCACCACTATGTACGGTTCGTACTTATCTTTCCACGTGACCTTAAAAGGAAAATTAGGTTGAAGAAGAAACTAACAAGTTTTTCGCCTAGAGCTACTAGGTTACCTTATAAGGCTTTTTGGCAGTCTTCCACTTCTCGTAATTAGTTTGATGATGGCCTTCTTTTCTGGTATCTTCTTGAAAAATGAAAACTTCCTTTTTCGCCAACATATCGAGTAATGTTTCCGTGTCTGATGGTAGAACAGTCTCGTCTTTTCTCGTTTCGAATGCTGGAACCACTAAAGCCTAATTAGGATTGTATTAGTAATCATAATAAAACCCAAACGGTGTCATTATACCTGTTTAGTCATATTTTTGACGTGACTAAGGTACATTTTTAAAGTCAAATGTAAGTTTCCAACAGGCATTAAGTCAATATCGTTTAGAAATACGTAAGGGCTATGTACTTCATTTAAAGCGATATTTCTTAAAACGTTGGTGAGATGATAATTTCCATCTTTGAAAACTGCATGGTAGCCGATATTATCACGGTTTTGCAATATAGGAGAATTATTGATAAACTCTATGCAAGACTGCAATTCGGCGTCCGTTACATAAAGAGCAAGGCTCATGGGACCTAAAATGATTTAAATTTAGTTGTCGTCTCGTAAACGGACTTAGTTTCGAACGCTTACCATACCATCGGCGAGCCATTTCTTCTAACCGTTTCATTTTTTGAAGAGACAATTGAGAAACCAAAGTGACATCGTAGTCGGTATCCACGTAATTGTAATTAGCAAAGTATAAGAATGTCCTTCTTTTTCTACTTTCAGTTTCAGGAAAGTCGTAACACGAATCGTTTATGGATTTCTGCAATGCAATGAAGTTAATTGGTTTTTTAGAAAGCCTAACCTCATTAATTTGTTGAAGACATATACCAATTAAGAGGAATGCTTAAACACTAATCTCTAATTGACTTCTTGTCGTACTTATTTGTTTTTCGGAAGGGAGAGTTCAGTTCTTGCGACACCTTACTTGCAGGATAAATTCCAGAATTCTAAAGGAACGAGTAGTGCTTATGCTGGCCATGCCTAGCCAGAAAGATCTCAAAACAGGCCATATTCTTAAAGTTAGAGCTGGGACAGTAACAAAAAACGTCTTCTTCGTCAGCTGGAATGGTTTACTATTCTTGCAATAATGTGCGGTAGATAGAAGTAAGCGTTACTTTCAAGAGAAATTTCTGAAGTTGGGTTACAAGTAGGGGAAATAAGGACTTTCTCGTGGCTAGAGAGTATACTGCAACGGTCTTTAAGCTAGCTAGGTGTAAGAACATTATCTCTGAATTCCCGGCTCAGCAGCTCTACTCACCACAACAGGAGATGGGAGGATATTTACCACTTAAGTCCACTTAAAACCGCGATAATTTTATCCTTCAGAATGACCATTTCTTCAACGTATTTAAACTAGGAGTTATTGCAGTATTACCTTATAAATTTCTGCTCTGGTATCGAATCTACCACAAAGGCAGCTATCTTTTCGTATTAAGTTGCCATTTAAATTTAAAAACATGCGATACACTTCGTTGGAATATAAATCGAGAGACTTCTTGTTTACAACCTAGAAAAATATAGAAACGTAAATTTTTTTGATACTTAAGGTTCAATGAGAACGCACTCAATTATCGTTAATTAGCCCATAGCTCGTTTGGAAGAATACAGCAGACCTCGTCCAAAGTAGAAACAGTCATATCAATCATTTTAATTCATATTAGCGTTATTGGTGCAAAACAAGCGCACGGCTTTTACACCGAGTGTTGAAATAGAGCTGGTTGGTGAAAAGTTTCGCTTTAAGACTGTTCTAGTTTGGATGAGTTGTCCAAACTCCCAAATGTACCCATGTGCTCTAATTATTATTAGTTTCGACTTGGTAAGTCGAGTCTGGGCAAGTTAGTAATCAAAACCAAGTTCTTTGACAAATGAGCAAGTTGGGGTACATTGCCCTTTTAAAATAAAAATTTAAATGACAAACCTTTGCTTGGCTAATACAACCAGTGCCACGTTGTTTAGTGTTCCATATACATGGAAGCGTATAAATCAGTTTGGCGGTTTGTAGAACTGAAAGAATGATATTCCTCTGTGCATATTCGTTGTATTCAAACATTTGTTTGCTTTTAATTTCTTTCCATAGATTATCCATTCCATATTTATTTAAATTATTTAGATTGTATAATAAAATATCAGAATTTGGTCTAAAATAGTCAGTTATCAAAAGTGCTACAAAGATCGTTTTTTCAGAAATACCTTTCATCGATGCGTTCGTTATCATTGCGTTGTTTTTGATAGTTCATAGCCATGCCTAAAACCTAACACCAGAAATTAATTTTCGTTTAAATATTTAATTTACCCACCTGATCGTCTCCAAAATTGTTAAACTCCTCCCATAATTCGTAAATGTCTCCATTGAAGGCAAAGTTTGTATTTAAAATTATAATTTTTTCAATCTCGTTGAGGATTATTAATTTTGGAAATAGTAATCTTGTTACATGAAAGTTGTCCTGAAATTGCTTTTTTTTATCGATTACGTTGATGTTATAATAAGACATCGTAACTGCAAAGAAAAATTTTTAATTGTGGACGACTCCTTGTACGCGCAAAATTCAGTTAGGTATAACAAATATGCGGAAACTTTCAGACTTTTGTTATAAGTACAAAAATAATAAACAAAAATACTAGTAGCTTATTTGTAAATGTTTGTTGTTGTTCTATATTTTAGGTGTAGAACATAAGAACAACTAACCGATAAGTACGAAGCACATATTTGTGGACACTTGAAATTCGTAGCAGAGGATATGACTCATAAACTTGACTTTTTGACGTAGGCACCCGCGCTTTACTTTGAATTATTGCACTTGGTTTAGAATGATCTGACAATAATAAGTACCGGGAACTATTTATCAAAAATTCGAATATCTCAATGATCCACGAAGGTTCAATTTCTTAGACGTGACTTAATTTTTAAAGGTGACTCTCACTAGTTTTTTGCAAGTAACTCGCTTCCTATAGATCGTACGTTAATGAAGGTTATTATAAAAGTTATAGAAAACATTATTAGCTACAAGATTGGTTATATCCATTTTTATCATAAGTTTAACCATTTTTTAGATATAGCGTGGAGAAGGGGTTACAGCGAATTTGTTTACTAGATGACGCTATTTAAACTGCAGAGTAACACCCGTAAGTTTCATGAAAAGAAACATCAGCCACCAAAGCTACCCACTCATGGATAATCCGGCACTGGATGAGGTAGTAGGAAGATATAATTAAAGAATTCTGAAAACAAAAATCGCGTTGAGTTTCGTCTTCACGTGAAGAAAATTAAAAAGAAAGTCTTGTCAAGATCTATTAGTAAGTGAGCTATAGAGTTCAGAAGCTTCTTATTCACAAGTTGGAGGTACGATAAAGATTTCCTAGTTTTAGAGCTTATACGTCTTTCAGAATCACCCTGTATATGTAAGATTTAGTAGATAGGGTATTATCTACAAACACAAAGGTATTGCAAAATTATTTATAGCCTCTATAAAAATTAATTACCTACCTAAGTACCCATTTGATGATTCTTACCAGTTTTCAAGTATACTTAGCTTGACAATTGTATCAGTCGAATAACTACTACATATTGAAAACATCTTTAATCGATGATGTAAAAGAAATTTAGTTAGTTGTCATGGTTATTAAAAGTACTCAACTACTCAGCTTTAATTCTTAGTCCAGTCAAATAAGGTTTTTGGGTAGGAAAAATTCCTACAAAGCTGGATTTTTGCATACAAGTACTTTTCGATGTTTCATTGATCCACGAAGGTTCAATTTCTTAGACGTGACTTAATTTTTAAAGGTGACTCTCACTAGTTTTTTGCAAATAACTCGCTTCCTGTATATCGTACGATGATAAAGGTTATTATAAAAGTTATAGAAAACATTATTAGCTACAAGATTGGTTATATGCATTTTTGTCATAAGTTTAACCCTTTTTGAGATATAGCGCGGAGAACGGTCACAATAAATTCGTTTACGAAATGACGCTATACAAACTGTAGAGCCAAACGCGTAAGTCTCATAAAAAGAGTCAGACACCAAACTTATCGACTGATGGATAATGTGGCACTGCATGAGGTAAGATAAAGATGTAATACATGATTTATAAAGGTAACAATGGTGTTAGGTTTCATCTTAACCTATTGTGAAGAAATTTAAAAAAAAGTTGTTAAAAATTTTTATATTTAGTGAGCGCGCTATTTTCACTTCAGAAGCTTCTTATTCGCAACTTGAAGGCGCGATAAAGATTTCCCATATTACATTAGATAGAATAAGGACGTAGTTAAAGATTTTTTAGAAACAAATCGTGATCGTACCTCCGAGTCGTGAATAAAAAGCTCTTGAAGTTGAGTGGCGCACTCTTTAAACTTGCATTTTCGAAAAAAACTGTTTTTTAAATTCTTCATAAAATGCAAAGGCGCAACCTGGCACTATTTTGTTTCTTAAAAATGTTTAACTACATCGTTATTCTATCTAATGTGAAATGGGAAATCTTTATCGCTCTTCAAGTTGTGAATAAGAAGCTTCAGAAGTGAAAATAGCGCGCTACTAAATATTAGAATTTCGAGCAAAGGTATTTTTTAACTTCTTCACAGAATACGGAGGCGAAACCTGACAAGACTTTAGTTTTAAAAAATATTTAACTACGTCCTTATTCTATGTAATGTGATATAAGAAATCTTTAGGGCATCTCTAAGTTGCGAATAATAAGCTCTCGAAGTTGAATAGCGCGTTCATTAGTTTTGCAATTTTGAACAAAAGTCCAGTCAAATTAGACAAAAAACCGTGGAAAGTTCGGAAAAATTCGTATAGAGCTGAAAATTGGTGTAGACCTTAAATACACTATTACAAATGAAATGTCAAAAGTCCCCATCGATCCCACTTCTGCTAAAAATTTTATTCAAAGACAAAGGTCTAAAAATCGGTTTTCGTCAATATTAATCGAGTCAAATTAGATAAATGGATTGCATTTCAAGGAAAAACATCCAGAAGTTTTGAAAATTGGTGTACTTGTTCATTAGAACCGGCAGTACAACATACTAAAAGTTCCGGAGTGTGGAGGGCAAGAGCGGGAGAGGGAGCTGTTTAAAATCCACCTTTTCCATTTCTTGCAAATAACTTGCCTCCTATAGATCGCAAGTTAATAAATGTTATTATAAAAGTTATAGAAAACATTATTAGCTACAAGATTGGTTATATGAATTTTGCCATAAATTTAACTGTTTTCGAAATATAAGAGATGGGAAATAGCAGATAAGGGGTTACAGTGAATTTGTTTACGAGATGACGCTTTGGAAAAATTCGCATAGAGCTGAAAATTGGCGCAGACCTTAAATACACTATTACAAATGAAATGTCAAAAGTCCTCATCGATCCCACTTCTGCTAAAAATTTTATTCAAAGACAAAGGTAGAAAAGTCGGTTTTTTGCAAATATCTATAAATATTAGTGCAAATGCAATAATTTGTTATTTATAAACAATATTTTTTATTAATAATTGTTTTATTAATAATAAACATTATTCCATTTCTTTGTGCCAAGTGCCTCGGGAATCGAACCCAAGACTTTGCTATTTCCGGTAGCACGCCTATACCCAATACACTACGGAGGTCAACATACTTTCAAAAGTATGTTGACCTCCGATTGTGTATGTGTATGATTGTTGTATGCATACTAATTTGATTTATATATATTTCGCTTTCTCGACGCATTTAAACAATGCCGGATGGCTTGTTGAAAGTATGTTGACCTCCGTAGTGTATTGGGTATAGGCGTGCTACCGGAAAAAGCAAAGTCTTGGGTTCGATTCCCGAGGCACTTGGTGGAAAACAAATTTTCTCATTTAAAGTTTTTTCACTTATGTGTGTATGTTGGGGTTCATTTACAACGTATTAGATCTATCTAACTAATTAATCCTAAATATTTAAAAATTTGTAACTTGTAGCTAATAATGTTTTCTATAGCTTTCATAATAGCCTTTATTATCGTACGATAGACAAGAAGCGAGTAATTCCCAAAAATAACAGTTTTGTGACCTTTGACCATGAATATCTCAAGATGCTCCACCGATATTTTTAGGATTTTAGCGTATCCTTATTTGTAAGATTGAAAAGTACTTGTATGCAAAAATCCAGCTTTGTAGGAATTATTCCAGGAATAGGCGATTTTTTGCCTAATTTGACTGGACTATCTATCGGTAAACGCATTATTGCAGCGCTATTCATTATCGGCTGCACCTTTTAAATCAATAACAATAAAAATTATAACTTTGATATCGAGGATAAAATGTAATTAGTTGACATAATCTATCGTTTGAATCGTAAGATACGTACAAAAATGAGGAAAAAGCCCTATTAATTGTTTTCTTCTCAGAGTTTTCGACAAAAAATATTTTTAACAGTAATAAGAACTTTCAAATCGCCGAGAATTTTCAGACATTTGAGTTGTCAACTTTGACAGTATCCGACAGAGCAGCTAGAGGAATATTTTTGAAAAAGTTGAGACGACGATGGAAGAAAATTTTCCTAAGATTCGAATGGTATTTAGTAAGATTATTTTATCCTCAGTTAGTTGCCATGAAAGGAACAGCAAAAATTGGAGAAAATTGTCGCTTGGATTTCGCTTTCTTTCCCAAAATACTTTTTGATTGGCTGTTATATGTATTATGTACGAATAACATAATCAAATCCAATTCTTGAATTTTAGATTTGAAAAAAAAAATTCAAGAGAAGTTCGATACGTTTTGAATTTGCATTGCACTTTTTGGGAGTCATTTGGAAAGAAAAAGTACTAAAGGAAACCTATAGTTATATATCCAAGATTCAAAAACCGAGATAGAAATAAATGGCAGACACCAAAAAATTCCTATAAATGCCTACTGTTATAATCAAACATTTATCCGACTCATTCAGAAACTTGTTTTCTTAATGAAAATTGCAGTAGCCATCATCCCCAACTCAGTAAGTAAAAAAATTATCAAAATTTTTTGAAATTCCTCAATGCATAATTAGAAAACTAAAAGTGATTTAGTCTTACCTTGTGTCAGCCCCCATGTTGTGATGAGCCTTGTAATAATTTTTTTCGACATATTATTAACAATGATGTGGAAATGTAACGGATTATTACGATAGAAGAATAAAGACTTCAACATTATATAAAAATCGTTAGTTGAATCTTGAGTAAAAGACACTATTCCGATATGTATAGTTTCACAGTTAAGTTTTTGTGTTTCCATACTTCTCTTAACTATCCTATGCTCGTTAATTCTCCTCTCTACTCGAAATCGCTCCAATTTAATAAAAGAAACTAAAAAAGCAAAAATTGAATTTACAAAATTTTCATTGTATCGTCTACTTACCTAATAAAATAATAGACGCAACCACCGTTACGGTAACAGCCCCAATTGAGGCGTATTTAATTTTCACACGCATTTTTTTACTGAGAGATTCGAAACAAAATTACGTATCACCTTCGCATTTTTCGAGCTTGTATCGCCTATTGAGTAAAATCCAATCTATATTCCACTGTTTCTATCTTTTCACGTTATCTGATTATTACGAAATACTTATACTTTCCTTATCAAAAAACTGAATACGCAAATTTGAATAAAATGATAATAATTAAAATAAGACTATTGATGTCACGAATGAGTTCAATAAATAAAATGCGCGTGGAACTTGGAATAAGTAATAATGAGTATACCTGGTACGCTCCGTAATAGTATATTAAAGAACGAATTTCATAAGTCACGTATTATAGCACGACTCCAAGTTTAAAATGCGACTGGCGTAGCCAGGAGCGTTTTAATGGAGGAGTGCTATAATCGCTATAATGACTTATGAAATGAGTTCTTTATACAATTTTTTCTATTTTGCGCCTTTTAATAGTTATTTACGTCATTAGTCCGGGAAGTGACCTATTAAAGCATGAGTAAGATGTTAACGGACGAAGCGAAGCTGAGTCCGGAATTTCGAAACGAATGCTTTAATAATCACTTCACGGACGTATATCGTATAAAATTTTATTTCATACTGTAAAAAACAGTTTTTTATTTGAAAAATTTCTTTGTACAAAAACGTCATTTTAGAAATGTCAAATTAAATATCCGCTGTAGGTATTTCATTTTAAATCACATTATCCACTTTATGTTCGTTACTTAGCAACAAATAACTACTTTATAACTTCAATCTTGATATACATTAATATAGGTGTTCGTATAGTGTATTGGATAACACCCTTGCCTTTCACCCAAAGGTTCATAGGTTCGATCCCTCCTGGCGGCAAGCTTTTTTCTCAATCAAAAATTTAAAAAATAAAGTCCTTTTCAAAAACTTCGCCAAACAGTCCGGGAAGTGTTACTTAGCAACACTTCCCGGCCTAGTGATGTAATGTGCCATTTCCCGGACTCAAATTAATGACGGAAAGTAGCAATAGCCGTACAGTATAAAATAAAGTCCATTTTCAAAGAAAAAAATCAAAATATCAAAATTTAGGGATTTTTGTGATGGTTGGCTGGTTGGCAGTACTAATTGTAAAGTGACATTTCGTAATTTAAAATTCAAATAAATTGTTTTGTAGTTTGAATTGGTCGTTAATTAATTAATTTTAATTATTATGTTAAAAAATAAAACATGTTAATTACAAAAATTGTCGTTTTCTCTTTCCTCGATTTGACAAAATATGTCAAATTAAATATTACTACCAACTTCGAACATCAAATTTTACCAAAATTATTACAGCACGCTAAATCTCATTACGATACGCAAATGGATGCTATAATAGCGATCTTACAGACGCAAAATATAAAAAGTTCTTTTTGACTTACGCCACCAGCAGAGAGGTTTAATACAATCAATAGAAGAATAGAATAGAAAGAGATTATTCATTATTGTACCTCTCTGCTGGTGGTAAAGTTGCCGACAACTTTACGGAGCGGCATTACTTTACTACTTTTAGGCGGTAGGTAACGGTTTTTAAGCAACAAATCGAAAATAGGGGGAAAATTGCAATTATTAGATGTTAAAACAAGAAACAAAAAAAGTTAAAATCTGAATTTCAAATTTATTTCTAAAAGTTACAATCAATAATAGGTGGTACCGTTGGTATGTATTGATAAAGGTTATCAATCGTATCGTATCGATAGGCTCTGATGAAATTTTTTGGAAGAATTTGAGGGAAACAAACAGGAAAATTATTTTAATTACTAATAACTACGCACACATTTTATCCCAGTATCCTGAGTGTCGACTTAACCTTTAATAAGGATAATGATAAGGATATGGGTAACTCGCCTGCGATGCTCAATGATCAATTCAATATAATTATTAAATTCAAATAATTATCCTCGTCTTGAAAGTTGACGATCTCGGATCTAGAAACAGCATTTCCAAATCGTTTATCAAAATACAACTCGACTATTTTAGAATTAAAAATGTGATTCGTACGCAACTGATGTGAAATGGGAAAAAACGAAAATTTGAAGACAAGTAAATTTCCTCTTGCAAATGGGCAGAGAGGATTAATAAATTGACGCTAATCAAACATTGTCAGAAAATCACTTTTAATCTTGGGTTCGAGTTACTTTAGCATCCCCCTTATTCACCAAACTAGGCGTATCATCCCTAAAATAAAGTAAAATTTGAATTGCCTTTGTCTTGCTTTGTCTTATTTTAACGAAGTTATTTCTTGTTTGTGAGCTGGTTTACACAACAGGAAGAAACGTCTTTTCTAAGATGGTAACATGCGCTGGAAAATGACTACGATCAGGGGGTTGAATTACGAGAAAAACATGTTGACTAGTAAAATATTAATTTGAGTTTTAAAATTTTTGTAATAGATATGTAGTAGGCTAAGAATAAATGAATACATCTATATCCTTGTAAATTACTATCACATCAAGTGCATTCGTATTATCGAATAATGCTTTACCTTGCATACGAAACGTATTGTTTATTAGGCGGATCCCGCTGTAGCTTTTACGTCCCGTCCCGTATGACACAAAGACAAATTGCCGCCCCCCGGTAAGCATATGTACTTTTGTATTATGAGTTTTAAAAATTAAATAGCGCCGCAGACGCAAATCTTTGATTATTCAAGGTCAAACGCTTTTAAAATGAAGCTCAAGAATTTTGGTAGCGATTGGTAGTGTCTCCAAAAAAGAGGTTTCACAAAACCAACGTAAGAAAATTAAAAATTAAATTATTTCAAATAAACAAAAAATGTTATTGGAGAATTACTATTTTAACCCGGGGTCCGAGTCTTAAGGCTATAGGTTAGCCTAATGGTAAATCCAGGTCTGCGGAGGGAGAAACTCTAATACGTAATTATTTTACACAAATCGCAAAAATGTGTTTCAAATAAAAATGTATCTAAAACGAAGTTAGCCAATTTGTTGAGAGGGCTAGACTTGCTTTAACTCTGGAGCCCGGACTTGATTTAATTTTGTGGGGCCGAGACGCTGTAGCTCCCCTGACAGTTCGCGCCTGACAGAATTAAAAATGTCACTCTTTGATGGTTGCTTTCTTCAGAAGTAAGGATTACAAATATGTTTTTAGCTTTTAGGTAAAAAAACAAAAAGAGTAAATACGACATGGTGATTTAAGGCAAAAAATATCCAAATTTTGATCGGGTATTTAATTTATCTATATCCTGTCACATTAACAACCTAAATTGCCGCTCGTTAGATTTGCCGCCCCGGACGGGTGTCCGGTTTGCATGTCGCCTAGAGCCTAGAGTGTGCCTTGCTTTTGGTCTCGTTTAATTGCCGATTAGTGTGGTTACGACTATTCAGATCTCAGTACGAGATGCCACCGCGTGGCATTACTACGTCCATATGTTTTTTTTTAAATTAAAACGTAATTTTAATCGATGATTATAGTAGGATTAACTATTATTTGTCCTTAGGATTTGCGAGGCCTAAGGGCAAAGCTAATTGCGAGGCCCACATGACTGTGCCGCTGGCGAATTTGTTTAAATTTTTGCTTGTTCAAGGTCAAACGGCTTAAAACGAAGTTCCGCAATTTTAATAGCGATTGATATTGTCTCCAAAAAAGATGTTATACGGCAAAATTTTTTTGATTTTCTAAGTGAAAATTTATTGGCAACATCTGAAAGATCACGTAAACCAATTTTTATCAGCTTTTAGCAGTTTTTTTACGTTTTTTATGGCAAAATAAAGGGATTTTGGCATTATACTTCTGAACCGGAGGAGATAGAGAGTTGAAATTTTACATGAGGGTAGTCCAAGGGTCGAGGAACGATACCCAATACTAAATGTTTGTTAAAATGTTGTACTTTAAGAACGTATAACGTAAATATAAGGGTAGTTTTGAGAATTTTAATTATTGGGTATTACTTCTAGACCCTTGGTCTACTACTTCTTGTGCTTCGATGCTCATTAGGGTTTAAAGGTTTTAATTCAAAATCAAATACACGAGTTAATTCGTTTTTATTTCATATTCGATATCTACAGTAATTAGTATGGTTAACGTTAACTAGTAAAATATGTAGGTACAACAATAGTATATTGCGATATAAGGTTGGTAAGTGCACTATAACAAAATCGAGAAAAAGTTTGAAAAAGCGAGACGAAGTCGAGATTTTTCAATTTTCGAGATTTTGTTATTATAGCACTTAAAAACCGTATATCGTATTCTATTTTTCGCCCGATTAAAATATAATAGACAGACTTTTTTTTTAATTTTAAATTAATTTTTGCAAATGTCAAAAATTTAAATGTCAACAAAATAGTGATTTTGCAAGGAGTACCAACTTTACTTACCGCACGGAGTTAGGTTATAACCTTATAACAGCATTGTTTTTACTGGTCTATATGGAAACTATGAAGGTGTTGTAAATTTAATTTACACAGTCGATCAACAAGGCCTGTAAGAACGTTAAAAAACACGATCGGGCGAAAATAATATAAGCGTAGCACAAAATATACATATCATCATCTATAAAATAATACTAAACTTAATGAAGTACAAATTACAATTATTCGTCTGAATGAAATTAGAAGCAAAACTTAATTACTAAATTTAATCTGTTGGATTTAAATAATAAGCGATCGGCTTAACACTTCGTAGAAGTGTTGAGAGTAATACGAGAAACAACTTCCAATCAAAAAAAATTTCAAAAACGCGAGTTCATTTTTCACACGAGGAAGCCTTAAATTTTCTCTTCGAAGCTGATTTGAAGCGTTGATAACAAAGTTTCCGACTGCCGAAACTCGGCCTTTTATTAACTTTTGGTGATCATGTGACCACCCCACTCTACACACTGCCATCAAAAATACAAAATTTGTAAGCAGTGGGAGTACAAAGTGTTGCCTATGTTGTTAGGCGTAAAAAGTAGTAATTTTAACAAAGTGTTGACTTTTACCAACGACGATATAGTATCGTCGTTGGTTTCAGTTAATAAACGAGGGAACACTTTTATAAATTGTATAAAAGAGCTTAGTAAAAATATCGATAACATCAATATCGATAGATCTAATACGTTGTAAATGAACCCCAACATACACACATAAGTGAAAAAACTTTAAATGAGAAAATTTGTTTTCCACCGAGTGCCTCGGAAAAACAAATTTTCTCATTTAAAGTTTTTTCACTTATGTGTGTATGTTGGGGTTCATTTACAACGTATTAGATCTATCTAACTAATTAACCCTAAATATTTAAAAATGTGTAATCAATATCGATGTGTTTACTACTAGTCGATGTCATCTTAGAAAAATATAGATACTATCCATATATTGATTATTTGATCGGGATATCGGTTTTGATTTTGTATACAAACTTTTAACAAAATATTGATAGAAATTTAAATTTTTTACATTGAGACACTAGAAAATTAGTAACATATGCGAGTAAAATAAATAAACACAGTTTTCCCTATATTTACTACAGAAAACAGTTTCAGCACTAAATAACGATTTTCAGTGAGTAATCTCAAGCAATTGGTTTTGATTCTTCAGATAGTTTCGTCATTTTTAGTAGTTTTTTTATTTATTTTCTCTTACATTAAAAATTGCTTTTCTTTTCTTCAAAATTATTCCTCCCAGAAGCCGAACTCCCGTTTCTTGTATCTGTTGGATACCTACGTGACTACCAATTTTTGGGGCACCCATAAGGTATGTGAGTCTATGTTGACCTCCTCCGACGTACAAACTCTGCGCCACGCTAAGTCCTGTAACGATGTGGTTTTTTTCACGGCTCAGAGTTCTATGAATCGTAAGATCCAGGCTCTGAGCTGCCCCGAATCCGCATCGTTTCCCTTTTATTTTCCGTTCTTTTGGCACTGCATTCCCAATGTCCCTACTTCTTTTGTTTGTACCTGGAATTTTGTCCTTTAGGCCTTCAGCAATTTTTTTCATCTTGTATTTGTAAAGAAAATTAACCATTATTAAATTAGACCGACACCTGAACATTATCTAGTGTACGTTCGTTGAAGACGCGCGAGGTCAAGCATTTTAACGTCCGATCTTTACATACAAAATTTAACAATTTAAAAACTTTGAATTAATTTTGTTTAAAAGTTAACTTCAAAATATCGCTTCCTATTTCATTTGCTCCCCTAATTTCCAATTGACACCCCCTAAGTAATTTTATTAATTAATGGCCATAAATTTCATTTGTTTATTCTTTTTGGATCCCAATTTTTCTCCGACCACGGCGAGACTTATATCAATCTGAAGCTCATTTAACCGCGCCTTTTTTTCACCTTATCATTTTTCCCACAGGCTAGTATTTTACTATTGATAATTATACTTAATGAGCGGATGATACGCCAAACGCCAGTATAATTCCCACCACGTACGTCTCAACGAGAGCTGTGATTGGTCGTGGCCGTGGAAGGGGAGAAATTAATAAATAGCTGTGACACCAAATTGAAGGGGCTTGTTTTGCTTGTATTTTTGTCTTGGTGTGTCGCCAACACCTGAACTGTCGTTCAGTCTGTTCAGCGATTTTTGGGGTCATTTCGGTGACAGGCCCAATCACTCAACTTCCGTGTGCTTACTGTGCTGTAGTGGTCCGCAAGGACCGTCGTAGTGCCGTATAGCTGCACCCCATTCCCCTTCCGTTTGGCTACCGTGCTCTAGTGGTCCGCAAGGACCGTCGTAGTGCCATATAGCCGCACCCCATTCCCCTTCCGTGTGGCTACCGTGCTGTGGTGGTCCGCAAGGACCGTCGTAGTGCCTTATAGCCGCCCCCTTACCCTTTACCTGGTTTAATTATTCTTTATTTGTTAATTAGATGGTTAATTATAAATTCGTTAATTGTCTGTATTTATTGAACTTGAATATTGTATTTGGAATTCGAATTTTGAATTGTTTTGGTTTATTATTTGGGTTTAAAATAAAAGCATTTTATTTTGTGGTATGTGTGTATCTTTTATTTCGACGCAGAACCTACCCCTCACCTGACTGAGCAACGCCCAAGGGAGGAAAAATTAAGGCTACCGGTTTTCGACCTTACAGTCCTCCCCAGCCCTCAATTATGCGACTGTACAATTTTTTAATTAATTTTATAAATAGGAAATAAATAAATTTAACGTTATATTAAAAAAAACTTTATCACTTTATACCGTTTCTTATCACATAACTTGTATTATATCTTGTGTTCAGTTCTGTTGCAAATGCACGCATTCTTTCGTATTTACACCTAAAAAATTTCAATCGTTTAAAGCCCGGCCATCGCCAATTCATTATTTTACTTACTTTCTGTACAAAAACGATTTTCTATTTTCGTTTAAACTAGAACTAGCTTTATGATATTTGTGTACAACAAACAAATCGGATAAAACTATGAGTTTATATCCCAATGCATCGAGGTTCATTATGTGAGACGCTTTATTAAATCCAAAGCCTATAAATCTTCGATCGTACTCCACAACGTCAGATTTTACGACGACGTACGGTTCGAAATACAACCGATATTGAACCTAAAATACACACCTTATTAATATAAAGCAACCCTTTACAATTACTTATGTTGGAATTCTTAAAAATTAAACTTAGAAATCGGCAGATTCCAATTTAGAATTCAAATCACGGTGCCGATTGTACAGCCACAGACAAATTTACTGGGCACTAGTAAGTTGTAAATTTCATTCTACATTCTGAATTCTATTTGTAATAACTAAAACTTGCATTGCAGAAATCGCGGACTTGCGGTCATAAGTACTCGCCAGCCAACCTATAATGGCCAATAATTAAACTTAAGTTCAACCTACCTTATCATTGTTTATTGACAATGGCTCTTGACATGACCGTTGTCAATGAACAATGAAAAGATAGGTTGAAGTTGAGTTTAAGAAAACTTAAGCTTAAGCTTCGAATGTACAACCGGCCCTTAGTGAATTTCAAATTTCGATGATACGAGATACGAGTACACGCAGTGTCGAAGATACTGCTCGACTGTGTCAACTACGCTCGTTACGATTCATACTATCAAACCAAACATAGCCCGAGTTTCCGTCTGACTTGCAGTGCTCGTTAATTGATTGCAAATGGCCCTTTTTGTATTTTATATGTTTACGCATCTCACCGTGTAAGAAGACTCGGCTGTCATCCACCGACTGTAATTCGTCGGCCCATACGCTTTTACGAATTCGGAATGGAACATTTTTAAAGTTTTATTTTTAAGCATATCTAATACTTCTCCTTTATTTTGTGGAAGGTACTTCTTACTTTCAAATGCCGGTACAACCAGAGCCTAAAGTTAAAATAAAGCATTTTGGACATTAGATCAATCTTAATATTTACTTTATAATCCATATTGTCAGTGTGTCCCAAAAAAGCTTTCAATTCAGAATATAAAGTTTTAGACGGCACCAAATCCATATCTAATAAAAATACGTAAGGTGATGCTACCGTGCGTAAACTGACGTTTCTCAAATCGTTAATTGGATAATGTTTGCCTTCTTTAAAAACTGCGTTCCAAGCTATATTTGTGCGGCCGCTTAATAAAGTTGAGTTTTGGATGTACTTAACACTTTCGTAAAGTTCCTCGTCTGTCACGTACATTGTGAAACTAATCGGGCCTAAAATAGTTTTTATTAATTTACACGAAGATGTGGAAAATGAAAAATTAAAACGTACCACTCCACGTTTCGCCAAGTTCTTCGGTTAGAAATAGTTTGTCGAAAGAAAATTGAGTTGTTAAAGTTATGTCGTTTTCGGAGGGTTCGTAATCGAAATTTCTAAAATACATTAACGTTCTTCTAGTTAGAGCTATATCTTTATCGTACATGTAGCATTTGCTCTTGATTGTTTTCTAAAAGTTGCTTTGTTAGTGTTTTAATAATGTCATAAGTATTAATTATAAAGATGCAATGTTTAATTGAAAACCCAATTCAAGTGATGGTAGTCTGGAATTTTGATACCACGCAACGTTTTTATTAGTTGAAAAACTATTTTCTAGCTTGCCTCAAGAGTTGAAAACGGAAAGAGAAGGGGGAGATACAATTTTCTGTGTTAAATCAGGTACAGAAACGCTTAATCTGGTGGGATTAAGAGAGTCTACTCTATTTTCGTGTCTCTCTTCATGATTTTAGCAATTGCAAAACCCGGGTATCATTCCCTTTCGTGAATACTATAATACTGGGTGCAAATCGGATTAGGATCATTCGAATTATGAACGTAAAATTTAGGGAGATTAAATAGCAAGCCATTTTGAATTTCTGCACTATTGTCAATGGCTATACCACCTCCGGTTTTAACGCAGATGACATCCATCTGGAGCCTTTGAAGTAAATCACTCTACATATTTTTGTTTTTTAGAATTTAAGAGTTAATTTTGGATCTACATTATGATTCATTTTGAAAGTTCTATTGGAGAAACCACAACCCTGATATTACATCAGGCTCAAGAAGAAGTATCTTCAGCAAACTTTAAAAATTATTGTTATTATTGTATTATTGTATTATTGTATAATTGTTAAAGTTATTAGATTGATATCTCAAAGATGGTCTGAAAGTTATGGTGATCCTGATTGTGATCGACACGTAGTGCATATTATACGTGGTTATCTTACTAACTTTTTGTGAAGGAGTAAGCATGGATGATTTGCAGTCTTGTACTTTGTGCTTTACAATATCTCCACTATATTTCGAAAACATCGCATGTTGCGCCAAAAAAGAATTTTCGTCCTTAAAAGTTTTATTGTAATGCTGAAAAAAATTTCGGTGAATAATCTAAAAAAAGGGATCATTTAACTTACGATCGCTTGAGTTTTAAAAAAAAGTTACCTTTGCCCTAGTACTAAAGTAACAGTTGGGGTGCACTTCTGCTAGCTTAATATTGTATTGACATGGAATAACATACACCAAGCTACTGTTAGGTTTGACAATGGTGTTCAAAATATCCTGCTTTTCCACGAACTGATCACGAATTATATATCGAGCAACTTTCGTCCAAGTTAAAAACCAACTGGCATTTCTTTGATGTTCCAATTGATGTAGTACCACACCTGGATCAAACCTTAGAAGAAAATTAAAAATTTATTAAGAAATTTATTATTTTACTTGGTTTCGAGAGACGCCTTCCAAGTGTGGTTATTGATATTTTTAAATTTTGTTTCTGCTAATCCTATAAACTAAAAGTTTCAATTAGAACTCCGTTAGCACTTCAATCGGTATCTTACTTGATTTTGATTAAAATGATCAAACATTCTCCACAGTTCGTAAATGTCAGAGCCAAATGTTAAGTCTGCATCAAGAATTATTAATTTCTTAGTTACATTAAGTGGAACGGCACTCGCTAATAACAGTTTGATGAATCCATTTTTGTGCAAGTAATTGTAGTTTTCCTCCCAATTAATATCTGATTTGTATTTCGTTTCGTTATAGTATGAGATTTCGACTAAAAATCGTAATAGGAATGTTTCACCAACTAATAATTTAAAGGAATGAATTTAATGAGTGGATTACCATCATCGAAATAAGAGATTTAGACAAACAACGAAAACTGAGCACTCGGGTAGAACTCAGACGCGTAAGAACTGAGTAAGTGCGACCAAACGGTGCACAAATTACCTACTTCGACATTCTCGTTGCAGTTTTGGAGTCTCCAAGTCCAAGTTTAATTTTGGAGAGTTTTGATTACTTACTAGGTGTATCGCAATTCATTTTACGCGTTTTAATTTAATGTTATCCAGCGATAAAAACTTATAAGAGCACATCTTACCTTGTGGCACATTCCAAGTGTTGAATAAAGTTTCCAAAATTGGATATGACACACTATCAACCATAAAATGTAAATGTATGGGTTTACTTCGAAAAAAATATAAGGATTTTAATGTAACGTACAGTTTCAAAGTTTGTTCGTAACCGGTACATACAAAACCCACATGTATGGTCTCACATACTTGGCGAAATTTAGAACTTCGAGGCACTGCTCGAAATTCGTACTTGTTTTCATATTCTACGTCTAAAACAGCTATTGAAAAAATAATCGTTTGTAAAGTAAAAGTATCTTACGCGAAAAATGGTTTGAGTACAAATATAATAGAAACGTTAATAATAATACAAATCCTACGCACACTTTTAAAAGGTACATTACTCACTCGCAAGCTACTTTTTTCCGTATGCGTAATCGATAACCAAACTATCATAGAAATGCTTGTAAGAGATAAGATTAGGGACTGCATGCGTAATTGAATCTTTTTTTCTAAAAGTTACAATAGATTATAAATCAATAGGAAACAGTGCAATCGCAATCGAACTTGTTGACTTGAAATTGGAGGCTGAGATAACTTGCTTTTCAAAATTTTTTTTTAATTTCACCACTAAACCATAATTTAAGTACGGCACATGGAAGAGGAGGGAATTGAAAGCTCTAAAAGACACAACTTAAGCCTAGGTTTTCCGACTGATAATTTAAGGCACGTGGTCAGAACAGAAGATTGCTAACAGAAAATTGCGTGATTTATAAGCCCAAAGTGTGTCCAGAAAAGGCACATTCAAATTAGACCTAATATGATTGATACTTAGCAAGTAGTACTTAGCACTTTTCTATTGGTCACTTAACCCGTAAATAATGAAAATTGTAACTCCCTATTGGTCAGCACTCCGTGATTAATGAACAAATTATTGACGGGTGTAATTGCAAGACACGTAAATTCACTTTTTTGACTGAGGCAATCGAGGCGAAGCCGAGATCAGCAAGACCACCAAGTAAAGCAATAACCTCTTTCATTTTTTGTATTTACAGGAATGAACCTGTACCTTAGTTTGCCACAAAAACTTAACGCTTTAGCTTTATAAAAAATTAAATTTATTCACTTATCGATACATTTTTTTAGAATAGATGATACAATAACTTATTTGAAAAGATAACAAATGTTTACGTATTTACAACACTAATTTTCTACTCAAAACATCGTGATTTGTCTGAAATTTTCACATTTCTAATTAATAGAATTTGGTGAAAATATCTAACAAAGCTTTTTTTTTTCATTTCCCAATCACCACAATAAACAAAATTTAATAAATCACAGTAAGTTAATTATAGGAAACATTAGTTGTAACCAGTTCAAAATTTTAAATGTTATTTTATGATGAGAGGGGGGCGAGTTTCATCAGATCATCGGCAATATATTAATCAGTAGCTTCTTTGGTTTATCCGAACTATTTTTGCATGCAGAAATTATTACTAAAACACTCTTCCGTAAGGAATTGCACTTGAATTTGGATGTCGAACACACGGACTTTCGTGCAGTAATAATTTACTTCCCCCATAACCGGATCCGCCACTGCTGCTCGAGAAGATACTTCTGCTATAATAAGGTAGTCCATTACCAGATCTGCGTGATTTCATCAGTGCACCGGCCGATACCAATACAGCGATTAGAAATATTATGCCAAGTACGGCAAAAGTAATTGCCATTTTATCGGGAGAAACGCAAACAGTTCTATCTCCAGAGAGAGCGCCGTACGGCAAAAGTAATCCGCCTACAAAAAAATTAATGTTATTCTCGGCTTATCTAGTTCAGGGGTTTTGGAATAGTTGCAAAAGGAACAAGGTTATGCTACCACCACTATAAGAAGGTCCTGTAGTTGTAGTCTAGAATTAAAAGTTTTATGTTAAATGGCTTTGATATACTACACAATTATACATAATACATACCTTCATTTTAGTGGTTTTGATATCTTCAGTTTTAAGAAACGGGGCAAGAGCAAAAGATAGATCTGTTAAGTGTGATGTTTTGTGCATTTAAATACAGGAGTGTGAGCTGTGATCTGTGAGTGCTAATAATTCACTAATACAGAAAGGTTGTAGAAAAAGATTTGTCGAACGTAAAATTATATTTTTATATACACAATACACAAAATTATATACAAGGAGAACCATAATAAAATGATCTTTATTTACAAAAAGTTTAAACTTCGTCCTTTCTAACTTACCATTATTACTTCGTTCACTATTTTCATTTCTAAGGTCTTCGAGTTCGATTTCCGGAGCAATCACTTCGATGCTATTGTAAACTTCGAATCGGTCCAAAATCTCGCCCGGTTGCCCTTTCGTTTTAGCTTTTAATCCGACATCCGTAGAATTCGAGCAATTTACCTAAAATTTTCCAATAAAAACAAAGTCGAGAAATAAGCCGATCGACTAACTTTAACGCAAAGCCCTCTGCAAAGTTCCAAGCCACACGACAAATGTAAACGATCACGATCTGGAAACTTAAAAGCTGCAAATTTTGAAACTCCCTCTTGGTATCTCATCAAAGCTATTGGTCGTGGAACTCCAACTAAAGGTATCGGTAGTAATCCTTCGTCTATGGGACAACCCCGGTCGTCTAAAAGTTTTTGAGAAGAGTCGCCGAGACCGTCGTGAGCAATGCACCCTACAATCTTCCAACCAATTCCGGCTAAAAACAGTTAAACGTTATTTAAATTAATTCACAATTTTTCAACTAGGCACCTGGTAACGTCGATTTGACGACAAGAAGCGTAGACTCTCCAACTTCTAAAGTTCCAGGATTGCCACTTTCTCGTTCTGGTATAATTTCCATCCACGCTCTAGCCGCTGCCAACGTTTCTGCGAGCTCCTTCTCAGAATTAACTTCAATTTCTTTACTAACGTCTTTCGACCACCCCTCGCTGTTCATTCTCCCCTTTCTACAACAACCGAACAATAATAAGCGTTTACATGCGCTGTTAACGTCAGCACCTTGTTTTATCGTCCGATGGTTGGACCAAACTACTTTTAAAAGCTTCCATCATGGGCTGACTTTTAAGACTCATGGCACTATCTTTCAGTTTACATTTGATTATATATTCTTGATCCGTAAATTGTCTCAAATGACGATCTTGTTGTACAACCAACGCAACGACGTAATACATCTTATCCTCTTCCGAACTCAATCGTACTCCACAACCAGACGTTGGTAAATGTAACGTTAATGACTTTGTTAAACCACCTATAATTATAAAAAAAAAGGTAGCACGCAAGCAAAATTACATTTTGATAAATTTAATGACGACAAAAAGTTATTATTTTTCTTACCCATCGTATTGCATTCTTGTGAGAAGTCTTTTGCAAAAAGTATTCCTTTAAATGGCTTGTTCATATGAACTGTTATGTTAAAATTAGCTGAATTACAAGTAGCGTTTGCGTTAATAACTTTGTTAATAATTGCAGGAAGTGGATATCGCATACTGGGTGTTGATGTAGTTTTTATGATGCGGCACGTTAATATTAGTATGCATAAGAGGCACTTCAGCATTTTAGAAGATGTTATCTGGGAAGTAAAAAAATTAAGTTAAAATTTAACCATTTTCGATGTTAGAAGAATGAACTATTACTAAAGCTTATCTAGTATTAAAGCCCCATTAAATGCAAAACGAATTTTTGAACTGGAACTTTTTGTTTTAATTTGCACACATGCACACTGACTGCAGCTTTAAAAGTTTATCGTTTCACGACAGAGTTTGTTTTGGCCACTTAAAATGGCATGCAGCTGAAGTACACGGACAGTACAATTTTTTATCTCAACATTTTCTTATTTAATTTTTATAGATCGTATAGAAGAAAGCATGAAAGAAAAGCCACACGCAATCAATTATGAGTTGCCACTTAAAAAATGTTCGATGACGTCATACCTCTTCCACTATAATCAATTCAAAGTTACTAATAAATGCATTTTGTAAAAACAAAATCAACATCATGTTCCAGAGGTTTTTTTGAACGAGAGTATAATGATTTTATTGAATTGATCGTTTTGCGGACACACTGTATAAATAATCGGCAATTGTGTCATCATACTCACCATTAGTAAGTGAATGCCTATTTTACGTAAATTCCAAATGTTTTAAATCATACATACTGGATTAAGTATATTAATATTTTATTTGAATCATAATCCACCAGTAAAAAAACACCAATAAAGTGCAAAATTCTCCTTTTTATGGAAGTAATAATAATAATCGTATACAATACAATAGGAAATTACAAGCGAAGCGAATAGGAGATCAACTAACTGTGTAGAAAGCTATGTTAGTTCATTTCAAAGATATTTCGAGCTCAAGAACGTTTTAGCAGAGATTAGCATGAAAATCGAGTGCTGTAACTATGAGACATCCCATTCGTAATTCGTAAAAATTTTATTGCAGAAATTGTGGACTGGCGAACGTAACTTTTCGCCACAGAAAGTGGCCAATAATCATTTCTCCAACTGCACAGTGTAATTTGTAAACTGTGCTTTACTGGTGCTGTGCATAGTATAAATACTAGACAAAACTATGCTTACTAAATTGGGTACTAATCATTAGAAAATTAAAGGGAATGTGGGCAAGTGGATGAGCTAGTTAAGACGACCTCTCTAAATCCTTTTTGCGGTCTTTGGTCCCGAATCCGCTTTGGGATTACCTACAGTTTTGAGACTGTGCCGACGTAAGACCTTACTGACTATCTAGACATCTAGGCACATGAGATAAATATAAAACGCAGACATGCTCGTCTCGTCATTGATAAGTCTTGCATACCTCAAATAAAGACCCTGCGTGAAGTAGCTGCTCTGAACCCAAAACACATATTTATAGTATGTTATACGAGCGGACAACTTTTGCGGCACTGAGGTTTCAAACACTAAAAAATTAGCATCAGCAACTAGTAAACGTACAAAAGGTTAGTCCAAACAGGCTGACAAAGTTCTTTAAAGAACCCTCCCTGCAACGTGTCACCAACACTCTACAAATTCGTGTGATGGGCACATAGCCATGAGTCTAAGTCAACTTCCCGTAACTTCGTTTGTTTACTTCTGTTAATGATACGGCCAGCCTACTTGCACTGTTAGTGCCAGGCAGTCAGACTGCCTCCTACAGCTACTTAGCTGAGACGGGGTAGAAAGGGAGGGGGTAGAAAGTCAAAATTCTGCGAGACAGATACACAAATTTTAAGTATTTCATTCCAGCTATTCTCGAATTACATTTTTAAGAAACGCAAACTGTTTTACCGTCTTAAAATCGACATTTCTGGCATTAAATTATCCAGCGGTGTGTATTTCTATAAAAAATATTTTTTTTAATTTAAACCATAGCTCTCGACCTTTTTTAGATTCCCTAGAATCGTACAGTTATTCCACTCCATTGACCTACCAAAAATGAAGTCTATCGAAAAACAACGTTAGTTTTAATTGGAGCTATTCAAGTGTGCGATGAATCAAAACGCTTCAATTATGCCCAAAATCTTCTACATGAGATAGTACATTCATCTCGAGTTACAAGCTCAATTTTGGAACCTAACCAAATATCTACACCGTGCAAGAGCTAGCCAAGTCTATTAGCTTCGTTTTCTAAACTATAAGAAGGCTGTATCTATTTCTTAACCACATGCTCAACTACAATTATTTACTAATTATTAATTATAGTACGCTCGATTTTACTCACGAGAAAAAAGTATTTAAACAAAACGCATACTATTTCGATGCAAGGAATTCAATAGCACATATTGTGCATTAAATTAATGAATTACAGTTATAACGAAGAATTATAAATGCATTATTTTATTACATCATGATTCACGAGGTATTACGTTAGAGAAGCGGTCTGATTAATTTACGATTAACGAACTATAACACCATCTAATAATTTAAAAAGGAGGCGTTGCAGGTTAAATTGGACAAAATCTTCCGATTTGTGGCGGATTACTTTAAAATACCAGGGCTTCGGAACAGTGGCGGCGAGGGGTAGCAGGTGGAACCGCAAAAGTTCTTCCACCACTCTGGAAAATATAGAAAAATTTATTGGAATGTTTTATTAACAGCGAATTGGCATCACTTTAGTATCGAAGAGCCCATCTAATACCTTCGGCGTTTTTCAAATTGTGGAGTTAATTTCCTCCTAAAAAAAGTAGCTACAAAGCTTGGCGCTGGAGTACCTGAGTCCCAGAGTTAAGCCAAGTCCGAGCTTCTCAAAAAATTGGCTATCTTATTGTAAAATAAAACTTTTATTTGAATCTCGTCAATTTTATGATTTGTGTAAAATAATTAAGTATTCGAATTGGCAAGCTTGGATTTACCATTAGGCTCATCAAGCCTAGAGCCGCGGGTTAAGAGAGATCCAGTAATTCTTCAACAATACTTTTGGTTTATCTGAAATACCGAATGGAGTACTTTCCTTCTTTGTTTTTGAAACATCTTTTTAGAGACACCATCAATCGCTAGTAAAATTCCTAAACTTCAATTAAAGCCGTTTGACCCTGAACAATATAATTCTACATCAACAGAGATTAGAGATCCTGGTAGTGCGTAGTGGAGAACCGAACTTGAATGACCATGTACGAATGCGTTAATATAGCTGTATGTTTTCTTTGTATTTTAGAATTAATTTTGTTTCCTCAATTTCAATATTCTCCAACTGCGGAAAATGACCCCACTGAATGACCCCAAAATTAACATACAGCTCATGTGGGGTACTTATTATTTGGAGTTTTCTTCATCTGTGCATCAGTACTTTTCTCTTCCATAACCAGTAGGTACTGCATAAAAATTTAAAATGCACATAAAATGTAAAACACCAGTTAATATATTACATTAACTTTACAACTACCTACCAATTTCATCATTAAAGCACCTTGAAACGCATAATTGCAAAATTTCTAACAAACTTTAAACCGCATCTCACTAAGGTAAGGTTCCCAAAATATTCAAGAAAAAGTTACCCATTAGCATACTAACATAATATATAATATAAACAAAGCTCATGTACAAACAAAACCATACAGCGTGTACAATTTGTGAATGCTAACGCCGCTAACCCATTTATAGCACAACGACATTGACTTAATTTTTAAATTTTCGATTTACACGAAACTAACTGTAATTGTTGTTTGCAAGTTGCTCGTCTAACCCATTAATGCAAATATGTATATTCACAAGCTGCGAGGAAAGAAACGCGAATACCGTTACATCAAAAGTTAAAGTGTACACAAAGAAAGAAAGAAAGATACGGTTATGTAATTATTTCAAATCGGCATTTTTATTTTCAACCTTACAGTTCGTCTTATCTATTATGCTATAAAATGGTCTAAATTTAACGGTAATTTATTTTAACTTGCATAACTTTTATTAGACAATGTCAAGGTTAGCAAGATCCACATAGGCACTCTGCGAGCTTGAAATCAATTTGTGTTTTTATTATTTATTGCATCTTCTTTAGGTCACTGTGTAACTGGACACAGAACAAGCTTTTCAAAACAACCCGTTAAGACATTAAATTTTTGAATTAACCTACTTTACTAACCATTCAGTTTATTACTATACTGTGCCCGTGCGATCAAAATAATAGAAATTGATCTTTTTATTAACGTTATTAATTTGTAATAAACAAATCCAGCTGTCGTTTGGTTACTTTTCTGTTCGTTTGTTCAAGAATGGGTCCAGAGAGTGGGAGAGTTTGTCTTTTGGTGGCGGTATCGAGTCTCGATATTTGGGCAGTAATAGGCACGATAAAATTAATCTCTACATATACAGGGTGGTTTGCTTTTCATTAGCCAGACTATATCCTCAGTAAGAATGAAGATCCAAGAAAGAGTCTTAATCCCACTTTATGTAAACCATAGCCCAAGTAACAATTTTTCACTACCAATTGTGTTTTCTGTAGAAGTTATCCCACTTTAATTTTTTTTGTACGGTTTACTACAATTATATAGTTATGATTTTTTGGTATGTTGTACAGGATAAAAGCCCAAAGATAAATCTAAGTTTTTGACCTCGGTGGATCTCCGGATCTTTGTCAAATCTTCAAAAAGATATACGATTTAGCTCTGTTTTTGTTTTAAATTTTTGACAAAGATCCGGAAATCCACCGAGGTCAAAAACTTGGATTTATCATTGGGCTTTCATCCTGTACAACGTTACCAAAAAATCATAACTATCCCATTTGATGCAAGGAAAATAATTCGGATCTTTGGCGAACGCTGTATCGCTAAAAATGTCACAATATGATAAATTTGAAAAGTTGTGTACTCGTACACTATTCATCTGATTGAAAAATTTTTCTTACAAAAGTTTTAGGAAATTACATGCTCTATAATCGTTGTAATATCTACTTATGACCTAGGTGGCGCTAGAGAGAAGATATTTTTAAAACACTTGTTTTGCGGCCCCTTTTTTCCACTCTGGCGGCGCGAGCGGCGGTCGCTCAAGGTCGAAAACTCGGAATATTAATTAGGACACCAAACTGTACAAGTGTACCAAATTACAACACTCCTGGACGACCGTTTGCAAGTCAGAATCTACCCATTGCCTGGACTAATTGTGCATTATGTGCATTGGCACATACAAAAATTTAGATGGGCCAGTCCATCAGTCGTACTCGAACCAGTCATCCCTCTTTTATTTTTGACAATGTACCTATCAGAAATAGATAGTACTTGTAAATAACTCTTGTGAGTTTCTTATTTGATGGGATTAATTTATTCTTTTGTTGGAATTGGAATGATAATGATAAGTTACTACACAGTACTGAAAAGAGAATTTGGAAGTCGCTTGGCAGCAAAAGAAAGAAAGATGACGTCGTTGCTTTCGGAAAAACGAAGTTTGATATTTCTCCCCAAAAACATGAGACCCAAACAGACAGAGAGAAAATGATTTTTTGGTATACAAAGTTTCAAAATGAATATAAATAAATGTTTTTAGAAAACAGTTTTCCATACTTTGTGGTCCGGCGGGAAGCAATAATTATTATTCTCTCTGCGTTATAGTTAAAGCGAATCTGAAAGTTTTTCTTTTGACTCGTTTTATATCTCAACTATTACGGGAGATGCCTGGATTGGTATAAAAATATGTATGGTATGCAAAGTTTGTACGTGACAAGTAAAAATTTTTAATGATTATAGCATATAAGAGAATAACAAAATATTTCTGACTTTTCGCATAGCCTTCTTATTTCACAATTGAAGGTTTCTTTTGTATTTTAATACATGGACTTTCTATTTGGGAAGATCATTAGGAACTTGCTCGTAATCCGAAATCAATTAATTCTGTCCACAAGTTATTTTTACAAATATGTCGACGCCGAGTAGGTAATTAAAAAGTAAAATGTTTAACTGTTGTTTACGACGCAGCTAAAAAAACGAGTAGTGACACATGTACGTAAAAATTGGCACAAAAATAAAGTAAACAGCTAACATACAGACCCATAATATCACCGATTTTCAATGTTTGAAGGTATTGTAAAAACTTATCAAACGTTATTAGAGTCGGCAAATGAATGGAGGACGTAATAGCAATCTTCCCAAAATTTGTATCTGCTGCAAGATGGTTTTGAATTTAGTAGAATATTTTGCCGCTTTCGCGGAAAATCTTGAAATGTGTGGAGAGACAGGACTTAACATTGAAACCGCAACTTGTGGGATCGCACAGGGGAACAGTATTAGGTCTACTCTCTATCAGTTCAATGAAGAACAATGTGATATCTTTGGAATATGACACTACTATTATAAGGCTAGCTCTTGGTTGGCAAGAAGAAGAGGTTAGGTTGCTAGAAGAAAAGGATCTGTAGATAGGGACAGTTTAGACAGTCATACATTGAAAAAGCAAAGTAAAATTAACGTGTGAAGTTAATTTGTAAATAAAAAGAATTCTATTAATTACTATTATAGTACATCGTCATGCTAAGAATACTAATAATATAAAGCACAAACACCTTTTACAACAAAGAGTAATTAAATAAAAAATTTCAGTTAATTAAAATAATAATGAAAGAAAGTAAAACATTGTACAAAGAAATAAATGGTGAGAAGTCGCATTATTAATTATATTAATTTCACTTTTAATTGCAAAATCAATATTTTAAAGAAATATTTATTATGATAATTCATAAATTTGCATTAATGAAGTTTTATTGCACTTAAAAATGGAGTATTTCAATAAAGCGATCGGCGCAGAAAGTAGAAAGCGCAACACAAATTGTAGACTTTTTCATCTATTGTTGGGCATCTAACTCCTAAGTTTTCCGAAATGTACAATTTCCTTTACAACTAATTAGGCAGTACCTAATCAACTGATTCTAAAATGTGTACCCAACGGTTTAGTGGATGTAGAGCAAGTCAATTTATGATGAAAAGTTTAATAAAGTTTTTCTCTAAGATGTCTCCTAAGGGAGATACAGCCCTTAGAAAGTGGTTTTCTGAAGAGAGTTTTTATTTAATAATATTTCTCAAACCGTTAGAGATATTAATGTTAAAATTTTGCGTAACTACCAACTTTTTAATATTTAACAATTGAGATGTCAACTAAGGGTAGGTTATATCTGAAGAGGATGTGCAAATAATCTCCCTAACTTATTAGTGCATTAGTTTCTTTTATTTTTGACACGAAATTATTAAATTTCATTGTTATTTGTAGGAAAAAGGTACTCTTCTGGTACATTGTTTAAAAAAATTTTTTTAAGTTGATTTTTATGCATAAACAGCCGTCTTAGGTAAAATTTTGGTTCTTAACTACAAAAGTTTACGTTTATGCATAAAAATCAACTTACCAAAAATTTTTAAAGAAATTTTACTCAAAATCGGTGAATTCTATCGATGTTTGACAAGAGTACCTTTTTTTCGTAAATAACTATGAAATTTCATAATTTCATGTCAAAAACAAAAGAAACCTACGAAAAAATAAGTTACGGCGACTATTTGCACCTCCCCTCCAGATTTAACCTACTCTGAGTTGACATCTCAAAATCTTAATAAGGTGGTCCTGTTAAGCATGAAAAGTTGGTAGTTATGCCAAATTTTAACATTAATAAATCTTTATAGTACCTTCAAGTTGAGAATAAGAAGCTTTTGTAGTTCAATAGCACTCTCATAAGTGTTACAATTTCGAAAAAAAATTTTTAATTTCTTTACAATGAATACGACGAAAACGAAGACGAAATCCAATACGACTTTTGTTTTCTGACTTCTTTAATTACATCATTATTCTACCTCATCTAGTACCGGATTATCCAGGAGTAGTTAACGTAGGATCTGTAGAAGGCGAGTTATTTTCACGAAATAGAAAAAGTCGCTTTTAAACAGCTCCCCCTCCCCCTCTTGCACCCCACTTTTCGGGACTTTTAGTATGTTGTACTGCAGGTTATTACAAACAACCATACTAATTTTCAAAACTCCTGAATGATTTCTTCTCAAATACCATCCGTTTGTCTAATTTGATTGGAGTAATATTGAGAGATATTTGCGAGAAACCGATTTTTTGAGCTTTGTCTTTGAATAAAATTTTTAGCACAAGTGGGATCGATGGGGACTTTAGACATTTCATTTGTAATAGTGTATTTAAGGTCTACACCAATTTTCAGCTCTATGCGAAATTTTCCGAAGTGTTGACTTGACTATTATCATATCTCTAACCATTTCAAAATGACGAAGAATTCAAATGTTTGAAGTTGGATGTTTACTTTGATTCATTAAATATTATTGTGATCCATATCGTGATAATACAACGATCCGTATTGAGCGTCTAGGGTAGCCTAATAAAGTATAAGATCCATCAATATTGTTGCGATCGGGCGGAAAAGTGGTGTAAAAATGTTACCGCTGTTACTATAATTCTGTAAAATGTACATTGTGTACTTAAAAGGTTTTTTGCATTATTAACAGAATTTATTTGGGCAGGTCAGACTCGGGCACTTTCAAAAAGCTTCGCGGGCACTAAGGCGCCCGCGGGCACTAGGTTGCCGGTCCCTGCCCTAGACGCTCAATACGGATCGCGATATTTATTAACATACTGCGATTCGTCAATATCTCACCCTACACGCTCAATAAATATCGCGATACCGTATCGTGATAATATCACGATCTGTATTGAGCGTCTAGAGTCTAGAGTCTATTAGTCTAGAGTCTAGAGGGTATGCCATATAATTTAAAATCGAAACTAACTACTAATACTGGGGAAAAACAAATTACTTATCTCAAGCCGCGGTCCATACATTATTCAATAATATTGTAATAAAACAGCAAATAAGATTTTCACATATAAAAACCGCAGAACGCGTTTCGCTACACCGTAACTTCTTCAGATACGAATGATTGACACGCGTTACGTGTGCGGTTTTAATTAAATATGTGAAAATCTTTGCTGTTTTATTATTGACTTTCATCAAGTATCATGGGCCACATCCTTCGAGTTATTATTCAATATAATAAGAGAGGGTTGATCTATTCGAGCCAACTTCACTTGTGGTCGCTGGTCGGCATCGAAATTTAATTACAGTTCGTCATTTCGCTCCTTAGTTATCTCTTGGAAAATGAAAACTCCCTTTTAGTGTTATTGTATTCGTAATTTAAAGTATTAATCAAGTCTTGTTATAAGAACTTTCTCTCTTTTACTGTTACTTTTATGTCGATTCACACAATAAACAAGCGTACTTTACCGTACATTTCCAATTTAGATTTTTAATTGTTAATACTCTAAGTTATGTTCTCTTTGTTCGAGATGTTACGAACGCTTTATCATTATCAAAAAAAATTTTTAATATAAATTATTAAATAAACAAGTACTTACCTACTGATAATTACGGTGATTTAATAAAAAGTCGTGGGAACTATTTTAATAGCAATCAAATTGAAAACGGTTGTTCGTAAATGGAAGTACTTTTTATTTTTAAATTCTTTTAGAATGCAATAATTATAATTGAAACGGCTATTGCTTAATAGCATTAAATTAAATTTTATTCGAACTGAAAGAATGTATACGTGCTTACATCATTTCTGTATCTGAATTTGAGAACTGGATGGGAATGTTGATGTTATCAGTTATCATCATTCTATCCGTGAAGTGGCGTAACAAATTTTCTTGTGAGTATCCAAGAAACAACTAGGTATACGCTGTTATTATAGCTATTTACCAGAGTAAATATTTTTAAATAAGTTCAAACGTAAAAAGTATAACGGTTTTAGAAAATTCTTATAATAATACATTACAAACAGTAGTCAGTAATTGTGACTAGAAAAGATCATCAGTTGTTCAAGCAAAATTAAAAGACACACTTATGTGCAAGTATTCACATCACTTAAGGCCGGTTGTGTAAAAACGTTTAACTGTGGTTCAGGGTTAACCTGTGCTGTTCTAGTGACAGTGGCACATTTTAAACACTCCGCTATGAACGCTTGAACAGAAGGTTCACCTTGAACCACAACTTCCCCTAAGACTTCGTGCAAAGTAGAAACAATTATGTTTATCATTCTAATTAGTAGCGCTATTGGTGCAAACCTGCAAACCAAACACATACCATTCGTTCAGCGGATTGACTACTGTCCATTTATAAAAAATTGAATTTTATCAGAATGATATTTTACTACTTTATCAGGTGACGATTACCCCAGAAAAAGACTAGCCCAAGCCAATAATATTTAAAATGAATTTTTAAGAACCCAATAAATATTTCAAATTTCAGTGGAAAAAAATAAAAATTTTAAATAATAATTGCACCTATAATATGTACTTCAAATCCGCAACCTCTGTAACCAATGGTCTTTCATTGCTGGCCCCCAGTTTTTGATTTTATTTTCTATAAAAGAGATAATTGATATATTTTTTAAGAAAAAAGAAAATTACAAAAGTACTCCGTTAGCGTGAATTCTATTATGTTTGTAGGTACATTAGAGCAATAAAACCTAAAATTAATCAAATGGTTTTTAAACAAATAGCTAATTAGTTTCCGCGCCATCTACCGTGCTAGAAATAGTCTACCGAGCTGTCCGGTTTCGCCTTAATAACTACAAAAATATAGCAGATAGATTTTTTTAATGATTTTTCTTTAGTTAAAATAGCCGTCTCCTATAACATACTGAAGAGCTTATCCGCCATTTTTTACTCGCCCTGTATATAGTAGGTGAATTTTAACAAAATACTCATTGTGTCTGAAAAATGTTTTTGTTTTAGTAGATACATCAGTGAAATTACGATAAACAACTGAATCCGATGCAAGGAAGAAAGTCTTCTGCTAATGTGATCTTTTTTGAAAATTCTTGCGATTTTAAGAAATAATTTTGCCTCTTGTGTCTTGTTCATTCATAAAAATAGGGACCTCTGCCACTAAAAAAGATTCTGACGGATTGACAGTTTGCCGTTGGCAAATAAAAATAATTTTAGGAAATTTTTTTGGCTTTATTTCATCCTATAATTACACTTAACTTTTTTCAAACTACATCTACAAAAACGCAAATTACCTATAGGTAGCTGAATATCTCGAAAATACGCAGGAAGCCGTTTTTTGGCCATTTCAGAAAAACTGTTAATATGAACATTCACCGTTCACCTAAAGACGATGTGAATGACGAATGATAATAATACAAGTAAAATTCAAAAATTATTTAACAAAACAATTTTTTTCTAAAATAATGCGGATCTGCCTTGAGAAAGCTTCAATTCTCCTAAGGTCCCACCCCGTACTTGCAGTGTGTCCAAAAGGTATGGAATATGCTATTATATAATATTATAACTCAGTAAATATCCGCTATATTTACAAAAAAGTTTCAAATCAAAGTTGTTTATCAAGTAGTTATATCTACCACCTTATAGCCATAAACTCGATTTTTTGTTGAAAACAAAAGCACAACGAATAACACTTGAAGATTTTTAAATGGCAAGGTATGTCGTTATTATACTCATTAGATAGAGACCTTTTTTCTCTTTTCTGCCATGTAAAATTTTAATGCCCTCACATAAGAACATTTTCGGGAAAAACAAAAAAAAAGTTTTACAACATTTATTTTATTGTTCAGAATAAATACAACAAATGTTCAAACTCTGAACCATTCAGAGCTTGGCAATGATAAACTCGATTTTTAGACCCGTTACCATCAGCTTTTGCAACCATTTCAGGTGGAATACACCTTATCTCTTCTAGAATAGGATCTTTTAAATTTTGGATATCTGTTTTTTTGTTTTTCACGAAAAAATTTGTATGTGAGGGCACTAAAGTTTATATGGTCGAAAAGAGAACAAAAACCTCTATCGAATGAGTGTAATAACGACATACCTTGACATTTCAAAATTTTCAAATGTTATTCGATGTGCTTTTGTTTTCAACAAAAAATCGAATTTATGACTGTAAGGTAGTAGATAACCACTTGATAAACAACTTTTATTTGCAACTTTTTTGTAAAAAGTGGGCATTAACTGAGCTGTATAGTATATTCCATACTTTTTAGACACACTGTATACAGAGTGATTGAAATCAAGTGATAACGCAGATTACTCGGTTATTATTAAAGATAGGAAAAAAAGTTATATAAGTAACTTACAGTACTCCAAAAGCTTGTTACGTTAGTCTTTTTAAAAGCACAATTGAAATTGAAACAAGAGAGTAACGCTAATTAAGTTTATTTTTATAAATGGAACGTGTATATTGTTTCTCGATATTCATCAAGAGTATCAATTAAAAACTCAATCTGATGATCAAATTACCATAGCAATACAAAAACAATGGACATTTAATGGCCTATATTATGGGGTGGAAAATGGCATCATTTTATCATTTTAATCTATTTTTGTATTTTTTACTTAAATATCACATGAGCCTTACAAATTAATGTACTGCAGCATATAGGTAGGTACCTACGCCATATTTGTTGAATTTAATAAATTTGAAACTCGCTCAATAAGTATGTTAATTCTAATTAGTTGGCGCTATATAAGTTCGTAATTGACAAACCATAACAATATCCATTTAAAAACCCGTTCAAATAATATGTATTTATAAGAAAAGTTCTCAAGATATATGATTTTCCGCTTATATCTCAAAATTACCTCATTAAAACTAAACTTTTCGAAACACTATTCTGTGTTTAAGACAAAACAGTTAAGTTTGAACTGTTATATCAAAGTTAATTGCATAAAACTACAGAAAAGATAAAATGAAGAGAAGTTGAACTAATGGCTTACCATTAAAATACTATATTAATAACCATATCTTAACATTTATTTCAGGCAATTAAAACCGTTTTGAAATTATTTCTTGCGAAAATTGTAATTTTATATGTAAAAAGGAATAACAAGCAATTTGCGTGGTAAAAATTAAACAAGAAGAGATACTGCAACGGTTGTTGATTGCAATATATTCATTTATTTCGATTAATTCGCAGGCACGTAAGTCGAGGTGTTGCTCAAATTTATCACTATAATTTATGTTAATTTAAATAATTGATAATCGAGACACCGAAGGCACGAAACTGGTTATAAAATCATTTTTACTTTTCATCCGTACAATTAAAATAATTAATTAATTCAAATTCGGTAAAAACTGTTTTATGGATTTTTTTAGTTTACTAGTTCAACAAGTCACGTGATACTTAAAAAATTCGAGACCTTCGAGTACCGTACTAAAATCATACAGTAACATTGTTATACGAATAAATGCAACGGAAATGGCAAAACTGAAGATACTTAATTATTTTTAAATTCCTACTAACCGAATTTTAAGTACGGATGTTACAATAATTGCGTTGTTTTGAACGAAAATAATTGCTTTCCCTCGCCAATTTTTTGCATTCAATTAGAAACAAAGGCATTTCTAGTGTACAGAGTAATAGAGTTCGGCAAATAATGTTCCTGCAGCAGATCAATTTATTGGCACATTGAGTATACTAAGTCGGGTTTTTAAAAACTCACTCATGCGCCAAGTAAAGAATTTAAAAGTAAAGAATGCCCCATTTTGGCATCTTCTGTTTATTCCCTTAAAACGCCAAATTGTCCTCAATGACCCTACAAGATTTTTTTAAATAATTTTACAGCTCCCCAAGGGATGACCCATAAAGCGGACACAATTGGAAAAAACTCCAAAATAAGAATCTGGACTACAGGAGTTGGGTAATGCCACAGGTCAATCTCTCTATAATTTTGTTCCTGCCCTCAGAAGAAAAACTGATACTGTTCCCGTTGTGGCCTGGTAAAGAAGTCTAACAGCGGACACCATCATCAGTGTCCGCTCAACGTGTTAGATAGAATTTCAAGGCTTCTCATTTGTTTGACAATAGTACTCAAACAATGGAACATCGAAATTTTTGTTAAATGGCACACCTTGTTTATACAAGATGAGGATGTCTAGATAAGCGGACAGTCTTCTCCAAGCTGCAAGCTCTTTCAGATATTATTTTTAAAAGAAAGCTTTAAGTATATATTTTCCCTTCTCTAATAATATTCAACCGTTCGTTCCGTTCGTTCGCCCAACAATCAATAGCCAACTAAATCAATTTTTGGGTTAAATTGAATTTGCAGCAGTCATTGTTTAAAATCACACCAGTCATCTCAGTTTTGTGAAAATCTTACACAACGTGACGATGTCGAATAATTTTTTTTGTAAAAGAACCGTCACAAAGAATCGTCTTTCGGGAAATTTATATTTGTACAGATATAAGGTGCGCTCAAAAATAATTAGAAGTGCGATATGTACTTGTTTTTTTACCAAAAGCTTAAAGTTTACTTGATGCAAGCCCTGTTTTGCCGTTTCCATCTGTCTTACGCTAAAAAGTCAAAACGACAACTTCCAATTATTTTTGAACGTACCTTACTGAATTAGAAACATAGTGAACCTAGGTCAGGTACTCGGTAGGTGAAAATCGACGAAAATAATAAAATGTTTCTAAGATGAGAATTCGGCAATTTTAATTCTGTAGGGCACAAATAATAAATTTTCCGCGGGTACGCGAGTGTTCAAACATTAATTAGTAGCCGTCAATACCCATCATTGAGAGTTTTCGCAAAAGAAAGAAAATTCTTTAAATTATTCTTTCCGAAAATCCTTAAAAATGATAAAATTCGCAATCCTTTTTGCACTCGCTCGCTATTAATGTAACCCTAATTTCCAAAAAAGTATAAATATACATCCACATAAACTCAATTGTTTTATCCCTCACTTCATTTGTTGAGCAATTAAATCGGTATTATTATTACCAATTAATGGGTTTTTACTGACAATAAAAATAATTTTTTTTAAATTTGATTGTTTGAAAAACTCACATTTTCGCCCAGTTAAATAAACACTTTCGAATAAACATAGGGTTAGAACTTCACTTAACTAATTAAAAAAAGACATAATTAAGAAACTGCATTAACACTGACTGCACCGAGATGGTTAGTTAAAATAGTAAAGACAAGTGAATCGAGTGAACGTCGTAACGTTAACTTTGAAGATACAGTTCCTTTCTTACGGGATCTAACAGTGGCGTGCAATTGATCTAAAATTATTCTCTCTTAATAGTCATAATTACCTAATTGCGATACCAATCGTATAAATTCGTCAAACGCAAAAAATTAAATTTGATTCTTCCTATTTTCTTTCGAGACCTTGTTATATTTATGTTGTAGTATTTTTAATTTATGGGTAAAATAAAATTATAAAGTTAGTAGTGGTACTTAATATATTTAATTCTTTTTTAAAATTTCTTTAAGTTAGTTAGTTAATTAATTGCGTACTTATAGTACATAAGGAGCACGTATTTGAAAAATGGTCTTACTGAAGTGCTAAATTTCCAAAGTATTTATAAAAACAACCCAAAGTCTTTCTATCCCCGCATGAAGATTGAAAGATTACGCGAATTTAAAAAAATCTTTTTTTTTTAATCGCCTCTTCTTCAACTCTGCAAATAATGGGATGATAGTTTTGAGATCAAATTGAATGCGGAAAGGTTACAGTAACAAACACATTCTTCAACACGAGGATTTTTAAAAGTTTGGCCCAATGAAATATTTATTGCGCCAAAAATTGATTAACTCACGACTCACGACTATAAAATTATCTCTTATCTCAAGATTATACGATGATTATGATGATGTCACAAATCAATTGTTCAATATCTTTCACATAAGACTCATTTTCCTCATTTTGCTAAGTTCATCACTTTGGTTCCTACAAATTAATTAACATTATACAATTTGAAGATTATAATCTATGTACAGGATGGTCAAACACTTATGACGGACGGTTTTTAATGAAAGCCAATAGAGATAGAACATTATTTTGTATAATGTAATTTGTTTACGAAGGTGTCCTCGCCAACTTACAATAGAAACATATTTTCATTTTATTGGCAATCGATAGATTTTTCTCTTTTCAGATGAGCAATTGTTTTTATCCCTACACAACTTTTTTTTTGGACGGAACAAGTTAAGAAAATTGTCTTTCCGGAATGCCCAAACAACGCGTGCAGATATTATGAAACGGATAAGAAACACTTTTCAACAAATTAATGGAGCAAATATGGCGTATAGAATTTTAAGTAACATTTCATAAAGATAATTTTTTAAATTTTCCCCTATTACATAAAAAGTTATATCGGGATAAAAACAATTGCACGTCTGTAAATAGAATAAAATCCTCTAGAGACAGTATTTATACAAATATGGTGTCGTATAGGATGAGGCGGATGAGGTATAGAAATGATCAAATGATTTAAATTTAGCTATTGCAATTCTATTAAACATAAGTAGTAGGCAACCCTCTATACAACTAAGTATGTAACGCATAGAACGAAAATCGATACAAGGAAAAAAGTCTTGATAATACCGAACAATAAATCGGGAATAATCTAATAAAATTCACTGGCATAGAAAAATGTTTAACTGCACAATTTAAAGATAAAAATATTAATTGATAAATACGATATATACTAGTTTACGAAAACAAACTTAATGAACCCTCGGTAGTACAGTGGTAAGTACGACCCGCATGATTGTATCATTTGGGCGACCGAGGTTCGATTCCTCGCCGAGGGGTCCAAGTTTTTTAATGACTTTTTTATAATTTCACCACAATTTATAGATAAACATTTAACTCGAGATAATTATTTTTATTGAAGTTAGAAAATTTTGTACTTATCGCATAAAATACGTATTACCATAGTATTACACTAAACGCTTTCATGGACTGATGGTCGTCTTTTCCTATACTTACACCGCCAAACATTTTTTAGTTTAACCACGTTTAACCAACATTTGAATTGAAGCCTCCGAAACTGAATAAAAAGGTGATGGATGAAGATGGTCAAGATGAGCAGTCGACAAAATTAGTGTGAATGGCCACAAACCTTAAGTATAGAAATAATTAAAACCCGAATCTATTCAATGAACAAAAAATATATATAAAAACTTGTCTTCTTTCAGAAATGCACTAAAAAGTAGAAAATAAGAATTGATCATCATGATTAGAAGACAAGGGTGCTCAGTTTGAGCTTATCAAATTGATGTTAAACGTTGTGAATAGATCAATTTTTATTTTCTACTTTTCAGTGCATTTCTAAAAGAAGATAAGTTTTTAAAGTGTTTTTTTATATATTTTTATTTTCTACTTTTTAGTCTTTACACTTTTATTAATTTTACAATGTCTGACAATTCCTTTAGTTTTTTTAAGCCGTGAAAAAAATTCACAAAAATTTCTGAAAAATTACTGAAAATTTCTGAAAAATTTCTGAAAAATTCTGTCACGTAAATTGAACACGCATGCAAAATTTCAGAACGATTGGATCACGGGAAGGTGTTCAAAATTGGAAAAATAGATCCCCAACCATCCCTACAAAGCAAGCTAATATAAGAAAAGTAAAAAAGAACTTTATGGTAATCTTAGACCCGACTCGAGTGTTTTAACGTGAATACAGAACATAAACTGTTTTCTATTAGGGCGTTGTATGGGTGCAGAATTTTATTGTATCACCCGGCACCTCCTGAGATTTGAGTGAGTTGTAAGAGACCGGTGAATGGTCATGTGCTCATGTGTATATATTACCATTAAAGAACCAGATCTACTCAATGATACCACCACCACTATACACATCAAATTTTAAGATTCAAGATCAAGGTTCTATCAATAACGAAAATACTTCGTATTTTTCAATTTCTAAATTTTGATTACCGGCAGTTATTGCTAAAAACTAAAAATATTCACTCGTCCTCATCATATCATAACAACTACGTTAAATACGATCCACACGAAATATCTGGAGCCTCACGCCTCAATAGCTCAATACCCTACACACCTCGCTGTATGAACGTTCTTGTCTCAGCTGGGTTTTAGAGGGAGGACGAGGAATCTCTTGTTAGAGAAGCGTTTGGATAAGTAGACGTACTTTTCGTTGGATCTTAGTTTTCGAGGCAGTCGGAGCATTCTCGTTTTTTTATTCATTTTTTTGTACCGGTTGCGCGCCTGTCCAGACTCAAAGTCGAACTAACGTTGCATGCTATATTTGTGTTTTACCCTATATAGTGGAGCGGATCGACAGTAAAAAGTCGCTTATTTCGTGTAGTAAAATTTTTCGGAGTAGAATCATATGGCACCTTTACTATCTTATTAAGGAACCTCTAAAGCACTAGAATCTCTGCTTACGACATTTTCCCGTGGTACTGACAAAAGTTATGAGCCTTCGAACCTGAAATATGGGTCTTTTTTCTCACGCGCTACATCTTTCAAAAACATTATTTTTCTCCGTCATTACTACACGCACAGGACTGCTTTTGGTCTCAATTAATAGAGTCACTACTGGGAAATAGAAAACGATTTATAGAATTTAAAAACCACGATCAGTTTTGGCTGTATTACTTTGTTTTTTGGAAATGTCGAGACAAAATGTGTAAAGACCGATGTGTAAAGAGACCGAGTCATACGGCAACACGGGCGTTAAACAAGGAGCACAATACATTTATAAAATTTCCGTAATTTTTCTGTTCTGTTGATATCCATTTAGACATTTAGACAACATTTAAGATGCATGAAATTCACTCACTTTTCAACAAATGAGGACTTACTTCCTGGCTTAGGTAGTATTTTTTGAATTTTATGCATCTTAAATGTTGTCTAAATGGATATCAACAGAACAGAAAAATTACGGAAATTTTATAAATGTATTGTGCTCCTTGTTTAACGCCCGTGTTGCCGTATGACTCGGTCTCTCTCTCTTGCAAATGATTTGGGCATAGTTCATTTGCGTCGTTTCTTATAAATGGCCCTAGAGACTTTATTTTTGAAACGCGACTATATGTTAAGCGAGATCATAAGTTGACAAAACTCTAATTCAGCTATATGTAGCCAAGAAACTAAATTCCATATCGTGAAATCAAAAGTTGAGGGTGTTTAAAGTCGGAACTTTACACATTTTGTCTCGACATTTCCAAAAAAACAAAGTAATACAGCCAAAACTGATCGTGGTTTTTAAATTCTATAAATCGTTTTCTATTTCCCAGTAGTGACTCTATTAATTGAGACCAAAAGCAGTCCTGTGCGTGTAGTAATGACGGAGAAAAATAATGTTTTTGAAAGATGTAACGCGTGAGAAAAAAGACCCATATTTCAGGTTCGAAGGCTCATAACTTTTGTCAGTACCACGGGAAAATGTCGTAAGCAGAGATTCTAGTGCTTTAGAGGTTCCTTAATAAGATAGTAAAGGTGCCATATGATTCTACTCCGAAAAATTTTACTACACGAAATAAGCGACTTTTTACTGTCGATCCGCTCCACTAATACTTCTATAATAAGAATAAGAAAATCATTATTTACCATGTTCAGTAAATATTTCCCGAACAAATCATAAAGGTTTTGTATAAAATATCATTTTATTTACACAGATGGGTAGGCCTTCAAATAATATTTGAAAAGTAACAATAATTAACAATGCAAACCTTAATTAGTTAAGTGTCTGTAAGTGTAAGTACCTAAATATAAAATATTAACACAATATTATTGAAATGTGCCAATAATAATTTTGTATGAATTAGTAATTTCATACTTTTTAAATCGATATCTCAATAATGCTGCAATTTTCGATAAAAAGATATTGACGTATTGACACACCTTCAAGCCATTAAAATATTTTTATAATTAGTACTTATCACACACTGTAATTATAATTATAACTTATTTTTCTACCTTAAAGATTTTTCTAATTTTAACAAAAAACTTCAAAAAAATTATTTGATCAACAACAAACAACTAAACTTATTTTAAACGTAAATTGAGAATGAGAAAACTTATCACATTTTATATATTATTATAATATTATACACTATACACTCTAAATATAAAAAACGCTCAAGACACTTTTAATGCATACATTGTCAAGCAAAATGCAAAATCACTCAACGATGGACGGTTCTTGCTCATTATTTTGTACATCTGGAACAAGATCAGATCTCTCTATATCTTCTTCAGTTCTTCCAAATGCATTAATTGTATAATTAAGTATGAATCCACTTTTAGCAGTTACAAAAGCCCATACGATTGGTATAATTTCACTTTGGTTTATTGGAAGAATCGCTAGATATAAAAACAATAAAATATTTCAATGGAGCAATCAATGTAAAATTTATCAAGAAAGCTTTAGAAAATATAGCTTAGTACCAAAGTTGGTACGGTAGATGGTTGATGTTGGTAGTAATAACATATTATGGCGCAGTCGGTAGGATTAGAATTAGTTTGTATTTAACTATTACTACACGATTTATTACTTTCAAAGTTATGTACATATACAAGAACAAGGAACTTACGTTTTTTTAACATTATTTCGATAGTCGAGTGGTATGCTATTCCCATAATCCCTATAGTAAAACCAATAAATCCAACAACTGCCAAAGGATACAATTCCCTACTGGAATACCATTCTTCTAAATTATTTTTATATTTTAACCAAAGCACATGGGTTAACAGGGCATTAATGATTGCTACAATTAAAAGTTTAGATTAAAAACTTATAAACTTTAAAAACGTCGTAATCTGACATTAATAGCACAAGCCCGGCTAGCTCAGTCGGTAGAGCATGAGACTCTTAATCTCAGGGTCGTGGGTTCGAGCCCCACGTTGGGCGAATATTTTTTTATTGAATTTTTTTTAAAGAAACAATCTATTTACCTGAAGCAAACGCCCAAACGCATCCTGGAGAATTGCCCAAAATTAAAAACGCCACAAATCCGCTTAATCCAAGCGCAGTGTATGTAGCACTAACAGTTACGATAAGTGGATGCATTTTACCATTGATTTTAATTTTACTTTAGTTCTTAAAAATGAGATTCTACGAAAAACGATATAACATATCTCGTTGTACTACAACAAACAAATAAACCACTAACTATGCATTAAATAAAACAAAACAACAAATAAATAAACGTGAACGTAAAGTGTCGCCGGTGGTATTTTGTAACTTTGTTTACTTCCCATTTTTTATTCTTTATTTTTCCTCAATTTGACACCTCATTCGCCATCTATGAATAGAAATTTCAAGTTAAATCATCAAATTTCAATTCAAATTCGAAATTCTTTATATCCCAAATCCCAATATCCTATATTTCTAATCGTTATATCGTTATCACTCTTCAATCACAGTAAAAAAAATTGGGTTCTTTGGTAATAAATTAGCTCATATTTGCTTATTAACCCAGAAATTACTCAAAGACGAAAATAGTGAAAAATTACTTTGAAGGTCAAAAATGGCTTTTTTATCACATTTTGAAATAAAACAATGCACAAAGTATTATTATCACTTATTTATTCCTGACCATTCATGACTAAAATTCCCAGTTTCAGTTACGCGAAATGCGAAATGCGAATTCACATCCTAACCTCAAATTTAACAGTGAGGAAGTGAGGCACATTTGCTGATGCTGACACATTTTAACCTGCTGTAGTACCAGCTGTACAGTACAGTTACTTAATAGTTATTTATTATTTAAAATCATTTATTAAATCCATTTTAAAAATGTTGGTTGTGTATTCAAATGAAAATAATCCATCTACATTGAAAATTCTAATTGCTGCCAATTTTACTGGAAAGGAAATTGAGTTAAAAATTACCAATTTAAAAGGTTCGTAAAATATTGCATCAGAAAAATAGGTATAGGCACTGCTTTTGTCATTAGGAAAAAAAAACGATTTACGTATTGCCGAAAGAAGTCTTAAAACTATAAGTTTCCAGTTGTAACATTTGTTAATAACTTGCTGTAATTTCTTCACTAAATAATTTAATGACTACTACATTCTAGCAAGCTTTAATTTATTCTCATTTTAGATACCGGAATACCAGAACCAAAACGTTTACCATGTTTATTGTACGAAGATCGAAACATGTTCCTTTCAAATTCGGCAGCATATGCTTTATTTCCTCCTAGTAGCAAACACGAGAATACTGTCGATGAGTGGTTAGAATGGGAATCAACGACATTAGCACCTATTCTCGTTATGACGTTTGGAGCATCTGGAAAATTTCAAAACCAAAAAAATGCGTTAAGAAATTGTTTAAAAACTTTAAATGATGCTATAGGTTCTGGCGTATCGCTCACTGGAGTAAGTTGCACTTTTGATATTTTTGACTTGGTACCAAAAGCTGTGATTTTGTAGGAAACAGTTAGTGTGTGTGATGTTGTAATATGGTCAAGTTTATATCCTTTTTACCAGGATACAAAATCAAGTGACGAGCATTTAACAGACTTCAACAACCTCAAAACTTGGTTAAATAAACTAGAAGAAAGTTCCGAATTCCAAGTAGGTTATTGTAACTCTAAGTAGGTACATAAATTTACATAAAAAGTGTTCTATTCCAGAAAGCGTTGAAACAATTTAAAGTAAGTCCAGGATCTGTTTCGTATCAAGTTCTGTTGGCCAGTTCAAAATATGTTTTAAACGAAGAAGTAATCACAGATGCTAGTTCTTTATTATCACCTCAACATAGTACCGTTGAAACGATTACAATTGAAGAAATTGTTTCGGCTAAAAATGTGTGGCTGCAAGGTGCTTCTAAGTTGCCCAAATTAAGAAAAGAAGAAGTGCCCATGTAAGTATATATTTCTAAATGTAAACTGATGATAAATTTTAATCATTTTTAGTTTACCTGTTGCTGGAGAAAAAAACATTTTAATTACATCGGCACTACCGTATGTTAATAATGTACCTCATTTAGGTAACATCATCGGATGTGTGCTCTCTGCTGATGTTTTTGCAAGGTACTAAATCTATTCTACCCAGACTAGTGTGTAATGCTGACATTTTAACCAACAGATTTAATCGTCTTTGTAATCACAACACCTTGTTTGTATGTGGTACTGACGAGTACGGAACGGCTACCGAAACGAAAGCATTAGAAGAAAATTTAACTCCCCAACAAATTTGTGACAAATATTTCGAAGTTCATAACTCTATTTATCGTTGGTTTAACATTGGTTTTGATTATTTTGGTCGCACGACAACACCCGAACAAACGACGTTAGTTTTGCATAATTCTATTTATATTTAAAACCTCTAAAATAATTTGTTCCAGGATAACTCAAGAAATTTTCTTACAACTCAATAAAAATGGATTTATGCAAACAGAAGCGGTTGAACAACTTTTATGTGAAAAATGTAACCGATATCTAGCCGATCGATTTGTAGAAGGGGGTTGTCCACATCCGGGGTGCAATTATGAAGATGCACGTGGCGATCAGTGTGACGGTTGTGGTAAATTAGTTAATGCTACCGAACTTAAAAATCCGAGATGTAAAGTATGCAGTACAAAACCCGTTATAAGACATTCTAACCAATTCTTTTTGGATTTGCCTAAAGTAAGTAAGCAATTTTCACTAAAGTTCTTCTTTTGAAACATCATTTTAAGTTGGAACCCCTTCTTCATCACTGGATGGAAAAATCTTCTCCAGGATGGTCTAATAACGCTCGCATTATTGCTAAATCCTGGTTGAAAGAAGGTCTCAAACCGAGGTGCATTACCCGAGATTTGAAGTGGGGTGTACCAGTTCCTATTGAAGGATACACCGATAAGGTAAAAAGTCTTAAATGCGATTATGTTATGTGACTAAAAAATTTTGAATTGTAGGTATTTTATGTATGGTTCGATGCACCAATTGGCTACCTATCAATAACTGCTAGGTATACGAAAGACTGGAAAAAATGGTGGAAACCTGAATCTAATGCTTCTGTAACTTTATACCAATTTATGGCCAAAGATAACGTACCATTCCATTCTGTTATGTTTCCCGCTGCTTTATTAGGTTTAAACGATGGATATGTTACAGTTTCTCACATTATGGCAACAGGTTATTTTGGTGCTGTACATGTTTTCTACTTTTGTCTAATCTTATTAATTTAGAATACCTCAATTACGAAGATGGAAAATTCTCCAAATCTCGTGGCGTTGGGGTATTTGGAAATGATGCACAAAATACAGGCATACCAAGTGATGTATGGCGATTTTATTTATTATTCGTTCGACCCGAATCTCAAGATTCCAGTTTTAGTTGGAGCGATCTTGCTACTAAAAATAATTCCGAATTACTAAACAACTTAGGCAATTTTGTCAATAGGTGAGCACTATTTAAATATTAAACCGTCGCATAACTAATACTATTCATTTACAGAGCTCAAGTATTTGCTGAAAAATTTTTCGATAGTGTTGTTCCCACCATGAATTTAGACGACGACGACTACTCTTTTCTGGTACTTTGTACTAGAGAACTTAAAGAATTCATCAATTCTTTAGAAAAGGCGAAGCTCAAAGATGGAATTCGTCACATTTTAGCTATTTCGAAACATGGAAATATTTACATGCAGTCATCGGCACCGTGGGTTTTAATAAAAGGAACCGACCAAGAAAAGTAAGATGGAAATCTACCAGCGTTTTTTACTTAATTTTGCATTGCAGGGAAAAGGCCGGAACGGTAATTGGACTTTGTTGTAACATAACGTGTCTTCTAGCCACTCTATTATTACCTTATATGCCCGAAACAAGTAGAAATTTAAAGAAACAATTAAACGCACCTGATACTGTTTCCATATTAACACCACGGTTAGTATTTTTGTAGATCGAATTAAAAACTAATTAATATTTGGACTTAAATTTAGAAACCCCGAAATTTTAAACTTGTTACCTGCTGGTCATAAACTCGGTAAACCATCGCCTTTATTTGCAAAAATCGACTTGGCCAAAGTAGAAGAATTAAAAAAACAGTTTGCTGGTAAACAACAACCCATACCCAACAGTAGCCAATTTGCGGATGTAGCTAATTTAGAAACTGCCATTTCGAAACAGGTAAAACTTAAATTCAACTTGCGTTTGTTTGACTACTTTTATACTTTTCAGGGTGACAAAGTTCGTTTGTTAAAATCGAGTGGCGCCGAAAAAAGTATATGGCAGCCCGAAGTAACGATTTTACTAGACTTGAAAAAGAAATTAGAATCTGTACTTAAAATATCGACTACCTCGCCAAAGGAAGTAAAGGCAAATTTGACTGTTCAAAACGGAACGATAGATTCTGCTGCAGTTGCACAGTTACAAGTAGATGTTGATAAACAGGTAAGGGCGTTACTTAGAATAAAGAGAAAAATATATAAAACTGTTACTATTCAGGGCTTATTGGTGAGAAATCTAAAAGCTAGTGGAGCGCCTAAAACTGAATGGCAACCCCAGGTTAAAATTCTTTTAGAGCTAAAAGAAAAGTTGGCAGTTGCATCGGGAACTCCTTCAGTCCAATCTGGAAAGAAAAGTAAAAAGTAATTTTTGTTTTTGTAATTTAATTTAGGTAATACACTTTTTTTGCTATTTAAATGGTAACCACTTGTGGACTATGAATATAAAAGCTGTGGTTGTCACTTGAGAGGTTCATATTTTTACTCGAAAAAGCATAAGTTCAATGCAGGTGTAAATGCATCAGTATTAGCAATTAATTTGGATTAGGTGACATTGGTTTTAATGCACTTTAAAATGTGTCTTGCTCTAAAGTCTGTCTGCTTTTAAACTGCAGTAGTAACTGGCATAGGTACGAAGCATTTCACTCTGAGTGAATGAATCGGACTTTAATCCTCGCTTACCGCTGCAGTTTAAAGCAGACAGACCGAGGTTGGATTGCAGAAAGCTTTTAATCGGCGATTAAAATTCAAATCATATAACGGTTGTTTACAATGACGTTTTCCAGGACTTTTCTGCAATTCAACTTAGGTGAAAATTTTAGAAATGTTTTTAGTTTTATTTAAAAATTATTGGAAGCCAAATAAATTAATTTATTGCAATTTCAAATAAGTTTTTTATTATAAAAAATTATATATTTTTTAGTGCAGGTGCCTTTCACTTTTTAAAAATTGTCTATTCGAAGATATACAATCTTTAAAAACTGGCTAATGATTGTTATGTTGTTTTCGATGTCCTTCAAATTAAAACCAAATTTTCCCCATTTTGTGAAGTTTTTTTTTAACACGTTCGCTACCGCTACAAATTATAAGCTCTCTTCCCGTGAACCGCAACTGTGTATATACGTATTCAAGAAATACGCTATCTCTAGCAAAAATATACTGACAAAAAGGTACCATCGCCCAGTATAATGGCCCCAACTGTTCAGCTACGTGTAATGTAAACCGACAAAGTTTTCTTTCTTTTCTTTCACCATTTGTGTACCACATTATATTTAAACGTAAAGAAATAGCTTTGAAAATATGGCCATTATACTGGCCGCGGCTCACCATGGCACTAACCCAATGGCCAGTATAGTGGCCGCCGGTAGCGAACGTGTTAATATAAGCACCGAAAAAATAAAACCTCTTCCAATTTTGTGTCGTGAAGAGAACTTACTATAATGTATTCCATTATTTAGTGATCTCTCGTATTCTACGTTTTTATAACTTTATAACATGATGTAATAAATGGCAATGATTCTTATATTTATAATGAAATAGTAATTACATATTAACTAGAGACAATGAACTTTTAACTTTTTCCTAGTAGACGTAAAATAGACGTCATGACTTTACTAGAAAACGGACAAAATTCGTATTTATTCAAACATTGATCTCTATCAGTTACTTTTTCGCCGTATTTCACTGCTTCATACAGTTTTGTACTCGTCCAATTTTTTGAATAACTGGAAGATCTGAAAACGAAAATTAGTTAATGAGTTTATTTGAACGTGGCTATAAATTGAATTTATTAGTACTAGTATTTTAGTAGTATGGTAGTATATAAAAATCTATACCGAACTAGAAGCAAAATATTTTCCTCCTCTTTCATTAATTCTTTTGGATTTGTCGCGACTAATTGGCATATAAAACTTTGTGTACATCCCAGAATATCATTTGCTAATATTTTTTCCCAGTCGACGTATAAAATCTAAATTTAAAGAAACCCTTTTAGTTCATAAGAGTTTTTTCAAATATAATGTTTACCTGAGGTGTAGAGGGTGTTGTTAATTCATCTTGTGCATATAACCGATTTTGTTGTGTTGAACGTTTAAAAAAGAATTTACCTGATGGTGAGTTATTTGGTTTTTGAAAATTGTTATAAATATTACTAAAATCTTGTGCCAGAGTGTGTAACATCCATAACCCAACCAATCCCAGGCTGGCCAAAATTATGAGTCTTATGAGTTGGCTTGCTTTGCACAGTCCAATAATTAATAGAAATATGAACAAACGTAGCCATGTCGTCATATTAACGTGAATTGTAGATTAAAACTATTTGCCTCGTTGGAGTATGTTTTTAAAGGAATATCGAAATGAAAAAGTTCACCAAAAAACTAAAACCACTACTAGCACTTCAATTGCATTGAAACTAGTCTCATAATTACTTGGCGTTTTATATAATATAGCTACGAAAACGGAGTAAAGGAAATGGGAAAGTAGTGAAAGTGTTCTTCCAGTTTGAAAATTTTACTAAATTTACATTTTTATCTCTTTTTGTCATGTCGAACTAGTATGTTGTAAAAATACAAAAAAAAGGAAGAATAATAAATTAGAGAACAGGTTCAATTGTGTACTTGCTCAAGTAAACCAGTATATTATTACTAATATGGATACCGGCAGGTATATTATACAAGACATAATTTGTTTTCGTGTTCGTCATAATTGCAAGTTAAAATTAAAAAAATAATGTCGCGCATTTCTAAGTACCTAAGTATCTACCTATCAACTTTAGTATTTCACATTTTCAATTTTTTCAACATTCTATTTTCTAAACGATTAAATGATTACCAAACTGACTAAATACAACGTCTACTAACATTATTATAGTAGAATTAAATAAGTAAAATTTGTAATTTGTTAGGGCTAGTCCCACCAACTCTGATTAAAAAATTTAATCACGGTTAATGGCAGTTAATCAATGAATGACAATGAGTTGTCATAACGATTTTCCATTAACCGTGATTAAATTTTTGAATCAGAGTTGGTGGGACTGACCCTTGTGTGTCACTTAAATTAGATTTCATGTTGTCAAACAATTTGCTATGTAGATATTATTTTAATATACATAATGTGAATAAATAATTCTTAAAGCAGCATTAGATAGTACTTAGTGCATTCTTTTTGAGCTGTTAAAAGTTTTTGGATTTTTTAATTTCAGCCTATTTACGATGAATTGTTAATCAAGATAGCAATAATCAGAAAATAACGACACCAATCGAGCAAATTATAACAATAATCAAGAAAATGGTCTCAACAATCCAAAATATGATGAGAATGGTCAAGAAAATGATCACAGCGATCAAGAGACTGATAACGATGGCAAAGAAAAGAACCACAATAATCCATAACATGATGACGGTAGAAAAATACTATAATAATTAACAATGGTCAAGAAAAGAACTATAATAATCAAGGAATGATAAGTCGTTAAGAAAATTATAACAATGGTCAAGAAAAGAAACACAATAATCAAGATACTGATCTCAAAGATCAATAAAATCATCACGATGGTCAAGAAATGCTCGTAATTAATTTATTTCAATGCGCATAATGACATAATTAATTCGTAACAATTTTAGACAAAACGAATTTATTTCTAACATCTTAGTTTACATCTAAGGATGTAAACAGTAAACACAATAATAGTGGGTTAGTTCAAAACAAAGCTGTAGTTCTGTAGACGTACCTATATTATTTAGTGTCGATTGGAAACAGTAAATTGCACGATTTGTTGAGTGTAAGGCGTCCCGCTTCCGTGTATTAATTCTAACTTTTAGCACATTTGCCTAGTATTATAATAGAACAGTTCTTTATTATTCATTATCATTTTAGTATTGTAAAATGTGCTAATACTTATGCCTAAACATATATCTGGAGTTAATACAATGCAAGGAGAAATTACAGGAGAAAACGCAGATTAAAGTTAAACATTTTTAGACTGCCTAAACAACCCACACTAAAAGAGAACCAGGATATGGCATATCTAAGTCTTCTGTAATCCTGAGAACTGATTGATATGACTAAAAAATGGACTACGCTCTCCCCACGAGCCGTGGTATTTGCAAGATCGGGTACTATTTCCGTAACTATTACTTTAGAAACAGTTACAAAATTTCAGAGTGCTCCGTGCGCAGTAAACGGCAATGCCGTCAAAGTATTTCTACAGTTAATCTGAAAAAGAAAAGTAAAGACGAAAAGTTTTTTTAGTAACACCAAGAAACACATAGGTAAATAATAGAAATTCCATTCAGTTTATCTTATTTTACTATTGTGGGTTGGGCAACCCCCAAAGCAGCAGTGTTAGTATGGTTGTATGGTTACAAGTTTTGTATTTGTTGATTTGATTGGTTTTCATTGGAAGAGATGTGAAGTAATTTTATTTATTACGTCTATATACAGGCGTGTCTTTCATACCCAAGTTAGGTTATTAGTTTTATTCCGCGGTGATTGTTATAGAAATAGCGCTTGGGCGCTTAGCCGCCGTGATGTCTACGGCTGTTCTTGCGGTAGTTGCGGTTATATTATGTATTTTATTTAGACTTTTAAATGTGAATAGTCAACCCCAAAAACCGTCCATTTGGTGCTCGGATAAGGATTTTTTAGATTTAGTTCTTCAAATCTCGCCAGTTTTACAAGAACCGTAAGTTCAACAAATTTAAGTTTCTACTGCTATGCTTAAATCGTTTTTGTTTGACGTTTCTAACGTCACTTTTATTTTTAATATTTTTATATTAATCTAACCCTTGAGGAAATGTCATTTTAATTGTTTATATCGTACATACGTGTACTGCTATTTAAAACTTTAATTACTAATCTTACTATCTTACTACAGCAAAGTTTATAATAAAAACGGTCTGTAATATTTTAACACTTGTGGCAGTGACAGACTGCAAATGGGGTAATATCGTAATATACTATTAAAAAATATTGTAGATAAAAAATATCTAGATCTTCGTTTTCACGTTTATTAATTAAATTATTAATACCTTAACTGCCAGAAGTCCCCAAAATTCAAAAGATGTATCGTCTAATGACTAATGTAGTTAATTCAGTATTTTGACGTGTGCGTCATCTGTCATCAGGTGGTCATAGTCATCATATCACATGTATACAGCAGCTCTAAACAAGTGGTGTAACCATGTAACTGACGTTTCCATGTTATTATTAAGGGTTATACATACATACTATTCATTTATATACTTTTCATACTGCTACGTGTCACGATTTATATACAAGGTGTTTTTAAATATGTACGAAAAAATTTAAGCGATAATTATTTGTCAAAAATGAAAGGGGCATTTTCTTTCTAAAAACATAGTGAAACCTTGCATCAGGACTCTACTCAAGCATCGCCATCAATTCCATAACAAGCACACTGCATCCGAGCATAGTCTAGCATCACCACAAGACTCGCCATACCAAAGGATCAAATTAGTTTGATATGATTTCAAGCATCTCTACAGGCTTGATGCCTGGAATGGGAGTCTGTGATTGGAGGGGTAGAGCGTAGACCACACGCGATTCAACGTACCTATTTCTGAACCCAGGATGAACATTATATTTGCGACCATGACCATTATTAATTGTCTATTATTTCACTGCAGCACTTGCATATAAAGCACTATCACTGTTTGACGGCTGAATAATGAATAATACAAAACAATTTTAAATCTCTTAACGCCGCCTATATACACTTACAAATGACCTAATATTTTATAAGACTTGATGCCTGCACTATGCAGTCTGATACTTAATGCTTGGCGAGGCTTAGGCGATGCTTGAGTCGAGTTCTGATGCGAGGCTTTACTATGTTTAACCCTCGTTTCTGCGGACTGCATGACATTCTCAAAAGAGCTGAAAATCAGGTTTTTATTTTTTCTCGGATTGTAGAGAGTAGAGATATGGGAGATTGGGGGATAACTTCATGCACTAAGAAAAGGACTACTACTTTAGATATATTTTGTCTTTATTCATTATCACAGAAGCTGAAATTACCAAAACCAATATTCAAAATCTTATCAGAACTTCATAGGCTAAATGTAATTTATGGAATTGTGACGAAGAAACTGAAAAGAGATTTTAAAAATGGTTCTAAATACCCTATTAGATTTAAATTTTCATATACCTATAGTGAGACTCCATGAAAAATGCTACATTTGCTACTATATGGAACTATATTGGGATTTTTAATACATCTAATACATCAAATATTCATACAAGAAATATTGTATGCACACGAGCACACGTTTAAATGGAAATAGCACTTCCCATGACCCATGACGATGTTATCGAAATCGCTTGATGTGTCAAAATTTATTTATTACACGCGATACGCGAGTACAAACTAATTAGCTAATTATTATTAATTTTTGTTAAACTATTCCCTATAGAAGAAGAAATTCAAATTAGTATGAAACGGTATTACAATTGTAGCACATGTTTTTTCTAATATTTTTTTCTGAAATTCATAATATTAGAGAAAATATAAAATTTGACGTGAAGCTCCAGTAAAGTGATGTGTTGAAACTGGACACTTGAGCTTTTATACTTCTTCACTTATTTTCGTTAATTTTGTCAATATACTGACTGCTATTTTTTAAAGCCAAATAATATACATTCATATAATTTTACCGGAGCAGCCTGTTGCGTATACCATAAAAATCAATATGTGGAAATAGTACGTATTACGGCTAGGAAAAGTATCGATACTTATTCGAAGTATCGATACCTTAGGCGGTATTGCCTAACAATATTAAGACAAAAAAGTATCGAAGATGTCGAAAGAATTAAGGTATCGGAAGTATCGAAGGTATTAGTGTATTGAAAGTACCGAAGCTCTGAGAGTATCGGGGTAAAAAAAACATATCAAAAATATCTTAACAATAATGTTTTTAAATCAATAATTTTTAAATGGTATGGTAACCATGATTCAGCATGGTAAAGTCCACGTTTTCACGACGTTTGGTACTGATTCCACAACACTCGGCAATAATCGACCTAACTGTGCTTTCTTTTCGTCGGATCGTTACTAAATTCGAGAAGGTGATAGTACTTAACGCAGTTCTTATTACTGAATGACGATACTAAACTACCAACAAAACATCCAAACGCAAGAAGTGAAGGGAATATAGGTGCTGTAAGTGGTGGTGCTCCAGAAGATCCAAATTCATATATTTCTCGTCGTTCTCAAAAACTAGACCTTTCAGCAATGATACTTGGGGTATTTTGAGAAAGGATTTGGGTTTGCACCCTTATAAGAGTGTGTCGACCCTAAAACTAGACTTTCGTAGCCATCGTGCAACTCAAAATTGATGCTAAAAAATTTTGTTTTTACAGTTTTCTTGAAAAATAAGTAGATGAAGCGGGCCAGAGTGGCCGAGCGGACCGAGCATCGGATTCAGGTCTGGATGTAATCGGTTCGAGACTCGCTGACATCACTAGATTTTTCTATGTGTCAAATGCCTTGTCCCGGGTGGTTCGGAACTCACCTAAAACTGTTGTAGGTCCCGTCTGTAAATAACCTGTGCCGTTGACGCGGACGTTAAATACCACATTAAAAAAAAAGTAGATGAAGCAGTATTTGAAAGTTCAACCTCTATTGTAAGAGATTTATTTGCCGTGAGAATTCAGATTCTTCTTTTGACGGCTCGTTACTTTCGATATCTTCGATACTTTGGATATTTTCAATATTACTAACGATACTTACAATACTTCAATACCTTTGATACTTTCAATACTATCAATATTTTCGATACTTTTGAGTAGTATTAGTATTGATTTTATTAATACCATTTTGGTGATGATACTTGATACCTGATTTACGGTATCGCCCAACCCTAGTACGTATATTATAAAAAATGTAGTGAAGTACGTTTTAGACAGTGATAAAGACGGATTATCTATCTATGACTATTAAAAAGCATGTGTCACAACTTAAATATGGCACGAAATATGCAAAAATGTCTTAAAGAACATGGGTCCGCAAATGGCCGGTTTCGGAGCTACGGGATATGGGGGATTATTCCTTTTTGTAGCATTTGTAGTTTCAGCTTGGTGGTTCTCTGGCTCATTTTTCGATTGCCGTTAGAGGACTTTTGTAAGAAAATGGGTAGGAAGAGGCGAACCTGCATCACGGCCTGCAAGATCTGGAGATATTTGTAAAATTTAGTGTACGCTACGCCTGTAAATGACCTCGAGGAGCTGCAGCACCGAGTAGATTATGGTCTCTAAATCCGATCCAATGTTAGGGTTTTCAAAAGAATTCGAAGGCCCTTGCACTTTGAACATAATATGTTTGTTTATCTATTATTTGTTAATAATACAAAAAGTGATAGTGTAACGTATAATGTTTCTTATCTCTGAAACCGGCCATTTGCGGACTCATGTTCATTGAGACTTTTTCTGCATAATATTTTGGGCCATTACTATCACTGCTTCAAGTTTGTGACACTTGTTTTTTAACACCCTGTATAACCCCGTCACTAATGCGTTTTTGTGTTGCTATATAATATGTTGCTTAATAAGGATATTTTTTATTAAAATTTATTTTCTCATCATGAACAATTTACCACAGTACGACGTGCCGCGTATTTTACCTACTATGATAAGTAGATACTAGTTTAACACGATTTTGACGCATTAAAAAATGCCAATTTGTATCTAAATCATGCAAATCATTATTTAATGTTTCTTGTTTCAACCTAGTGTTAATTAATGCCTATATTATTTTATTATTTAGTAATTATTTGCGTAAGCTACTCTGATTATTAACTAATTGAGCTCATCGTCAGCATTGTTCTTTGTTATCGTAGTTGGAACTAGAATTTTCACTTAAATACATTTAATACTGCAATTTGATTTCACTTTTCTAGGCAACAGTGTATAAAAATAATTTAGGTAGGTACATCAATCATGAATGACGTGAATGTAATGTACATAGGTAATAAATGTAATTGCTGTAGGTACGTTTTTTATACACCAACTTAACATTGTGTAAAAAAATTAATTAACCGACAATACATTTCCCGCTTAATCGAAAAAAATAATAGACTGATGATAAAAAAAGTTTTTAAGTGACATTGTGTAATTACTTATGGGAATATTTAAATAGGAATTAATACATACTTGGGTATAGTCAGACCATTTTGTAAAGTTCTTTTTAACTTACGCCACCCATAGAAAGGCTACAATAGTGAATAGAGGTCTCCCTTAGAGAAATCAAGTAGGTAGGTAATTGTTGAAATCTGTATTTAAACTTGTAATTAAATATAAAATGTGGTTGTATTTGAAAAGACAACATCTGGGGGTGTCGGGCAGGTAAATATTTTCTGTAGGCCATCCATTTATATTTTCTTGCATAAATGCACTACCAGCGGCCCCGGTCCCATAGCGGATTTAGTTTTCGTAAATAAGCGGCAAAAATCCTTTAAAAGTCTAACCAGACTTCAATAATTACCTACCTACTTAACTTCTCTAAATGAGGCAACTATTCACTATTGTAACCTCTCTGCTGGTGGCGTAAGTCAATAACAACTTTAAGAAGTGGCTTCACTATTATATACTTCCACTAGTATACATATTCTAATTCTATATCCTCACTTTGATTACCTAGAATATGAATTTTAACAATGACTCATTGCCTCAAATTGTCAACTAAATTACAAGTACATTTACGTCATTATCAACAATGTTTTTTGTTTTTTTTAATTATTGCGAAATAAAACATAAATATACCTGTTGATAAAAAAAGACAGCAACAACTCTTGTGAAAAACTGTACCTATGTTTCCGCTGTGACAAGTCGGAGTCTCTTTATTCTCCTCGTTTTATTTTCAAATAAATAAAAATCTATTTGAATTTCCACTTACCTATTTCTAGTTAGTCCTAGGGCAGTTTCAAAGCTAATTACAAATTTTTACATTTAGGGGGACTACCAAAATTTTAAGAATGTTCAATGTCGAAGAAGTTGAAAATATGGGGTCTACTACGTCGGTTTCACTTTCTTGCCTTCAAAAAATTTAATTTTCCCTGTATGTTCGCAAGTATGACCAGGGTGATAATGATGGCCTATTGTGAGCCTCTTATTTTTAGTAAAATAAATTTTAATTAGAAGGTATAATATTAATATAAATGAAAAATAATATTAAAGCATTTAATATAAATTGTATTTTATTTGGAATTAGGTAAAGGTATGTACATATTTCTTTACAAACATTGGAAATACAAAAGTAATATAATGATTGTAGTAGTACACGAAAATAAAACACGAAAATTTATATCTACTAATACACTTATTATAACATTATAACTAATAATTTGGTCTAAAAAATTGTTTTTTCTTTGAAATACAGTAATAAACTATTATTTCTCAAATTCGATATTGATATTTCCATTTACACCCTTTGCTTGCACGCCAAAGACCGTTTAGTGAGGTAAATGGACCCAGAAATTATAGTTACTGATGTGAACTTATGCATAAAATTATAAAATCCTGTGTGAGCTTCACTCATTTTTAAGTGTACTGAACTCAAAACAGACCAGCATACACGAAAAATGTAATTAGCTCCCTTTTGCACACAAATAGGAGACCCTGGGACGTACCTAATATCAAATATGTTCTTATACACCTACACACCACGTGATAGCGTTTTATTACTTTCGTTTTGTTTCTATTATTTTTGTATTGAAGTGTTGAAATTACGAAGTTAGCTTGTCGCTATACTATCGTAGTTTCGCCCAACTGCGGCTTTATAAAGTGCCATCGGTGACTGTCGTATGTCACTGTCACTGATTTTTCCACACTTTGTAGATCATTAAAACTCACGTCTCATTAATATACGAGAAAGCTCATCTGAACATTTTAAATTGTTTAATTAATTGTTTATTAAGAAAGAGCAAAACGTACTGCCTGGAAACTTGAAAATCGATAGGAATTTTCACTTTTCGAATTTACATTCTAACTGTGTTTATAGAAAGTAATAGTGCGTAATTATACGTTGAGTATTGCGAAATATTGTCGCTGAATACATATTTTGGAGAATAATCTTACATTATTTATTTTAATATCTCGAGTGATGAAGATTAACTGTTTTTCTGCTTTTCGTTAATAGTTAGTCATCTAACATTAATTAAGCTGTAATGCAGTGTATAATATCAGAATAAATTTCTCATTTGCAAGCTTTGATTTCATTCGCATTTTTCCTTGAAGTTACCACAAATGTCACTAAATTCTATAAAAAGTAAATAAATAAAGAGGTAGGAAAGAGGACTACTTCAAAATAGATTCAAAATATTTTTATACTTGGTGGTATTCTGTAAAATCTGTTTATTTTAACGCCTGTTAAATTGTTTATTTTTAAGGTCAGTTCTGACCTGTTAATATTGTAGATGATTCTAGTTATAAAAAATCATTTATGGAATGATTAATTACGTCAGAGGCGGCCTAATAATCTCTGTGATTTGTTTGATTATTATTTAATAATTATTGATATTTAAACTGCTATTATTAAGGGTAATTAGTAACTATAATGCCCCTTTTAAACTAATAATATACCATAGTATACAAATTTCCATTTCACATACAAATTTTAATTCAACTTTCAGGTAGGTAAATAATATTGAATTCGATTTCGAACTAAATATTTGAACTACGAGGGTTGCCCCTTATATTTCGGGATTGCACAAACCTAGTGCTGCCATCTGGCAACTGACGTCGCAAACGTAAAATTTGAAATTTTTCACACCATATATGTACTCAGAACTTTTTTACGTACGAGCGCTATTTGTGTATTTACAGTAACTTGAAAAATTGATTTCGCTCAAAAAATGGAATTGAATCGTGAGCATTTTCGTGCGATTATTTTTTACAACTTTCGACGTGGATTAACGTAACAACAGTGATGAACTAAATTCAACTTTTGGCGACGAAGCACCATTAAGGACCAGTATTTATCGATGGTTTTCCGAATTCAATCGTGGTCGTAGTTCGCTCAGCGACGAATTTCGTGAAGGTCGTCCAAAATCAATTGTTGTTCCTGAAAACGTTGATGCTGTGCATGAACTGATTCTGAAAGATCGTCATGTGACTTATCGAGAGATTGAGGTATCCTTGGGCATTAGTGGGACCAGCGTACATTCAATATTGCATAAACATTTGGCCACCAAAAAGATTTGTTCGCGTTGGATCTCACCAAGGCCTTCTCGATATTAACAGGCCGTAACCATCGTTTAGTGACGTCACAGCGATAGGCCGACTTTAGCATTAGTAGTATTGCTTTAAATGCGTTTTTCTAAATATTCTCCGATTTATTTATTAGGGTTTTTATTCTTTTTTAGGAAAATCATGCAACATAATGATTATTTATCATTAGCAAAACTAATATTTAGAAAATTATTTGAATAAACCCCTTTAATTAAACAAAATAATAGGAAATGTTTCCCTCGCACTTTTTGTAGTTTTTGTTGATTTTTAAAAAATACTTATGTTTGATTAGGTACTTATTAACAAAATTAAAAAAAATAATCCAAATTAATTATAAACCAGAAAATTTAACTTACATGCTTTATTTCCTTTCGGTTAATTTTTCGCAACCACAAATGCTTTAACACTGGATCTTTTGGAAATGAAAATGATGTTGTGTAATTATTGTCGCCTTTTTTTAATACATAATTAGTAGTGGTATCCCGGCACGCAACATTTTCTCCCCATTTTTAGATGAATTTAAAATTATAAAGATTGTACCAATTGGACACTACTACTATACTTGAGCATTTAAAAAGCTGTAAGTATTACGCACTTGACTTCTTTATAACAACTAAAGTTCAATGCTTGTTATTTTCAAAAATTTTTAAAAATGTACCCTTTGCAAACAATAGTGGATAGTAAAAATTAAATCTTCAATGACCTAAAGAAATAAGTCAAAGAAGGATTCAGAGTTAAATAACGTAGGTCTTCTTAGTTATGGTACATTTATACACTCATATTCTTACAAAAAAAAAGTATAAATCATAGTTGGCTAAATAATAACATTCTAAAAAGTTAAAATAGAAAAAATGAAGAAATTGGGGTAGGTATCTGAAGTTGTATAATATTTATAGTATCTGCATTGTTGTATAGATACTACGACAGCTACTAAGCAAACAATTTTTTTACGAAACTTTAAAGCCTGAAATGTCTTTTATCCAATAACAAGATGTAAAGTTGCATTTGAAAATTATTTTTTACATAAAAGTTTAAAATACTGAAATATCGCACCGAATTCTCCATACAATACTATGGTAAATCAACGCACCAGTCGGCCCATCTCCGTGACGTCATACGCAGATTTTACGACATGGTTACGGCCTGTTAATATCGAGAAGGCCTTGATCTCACATAATTTGACAATCGCTCAAAAAAAGGCTCGTGTCAATTGGTCGGAAGAAATGCTCAAAAAATACGATCGCGGTGCTTCTAAACATGTTTATGACATCGTGACAGGTGATGAATCGTAGATTTATTCGTATGAGCCCGAAAGTAAACAGCAGTCGACTGTATGGGTATTTCAAGATGAGCACAATCCGACAAAAGTGGTTGGCGCACGAAGCACTTCGAAGCAAATGGTCGCTTGTTTTTTCGGAAAATCTGGACATGTCGCAACCGTACCATTGGTGCAACGTAGAACGGTGAATTCTGAATGGTACACAACTATTTGTTTGCCAGAAGTCTTCGGAGAAATAAGGAAAACGAACCGCCGAAAACAAATCATTCTCCACCACGACAATGCGAACTCTCACACATCGGCTGCAACACGCGACTTTTTGAGCACCCAAAACGTCGATTTGATGAGTCATCCGCCTTTTAGTCCTGATTTGCCACCTAATGACTTTTTTTTATTCCCCAAAATCAAAAATAAATTGCAAGGTCAACGTTTTTCGACACCTGAAGAAGCAGTTGATACGTTCAAAATGCATGTTTTGGAGGTAGCTCAATTGGAGTGGAAAAAAATGCTTCGAAAATTGGTTCAAGCGCATGCAAAAGTGTATTTACCTTCATGGAGAATATTTTGAAAAACAATAAAGCCATTTTCTATGATAAATATTTGTTATTGTTTTCAAATCCCGAAATATAAAAGGCAACCCTCGTATTACAACAGTCCTAACTAGAGAACTGTATCATTTTGATACGGTACTTAGGTAGTAGTACTTATATTATGTTATATATGTAATTGGCTATTGATGGTTATTGGTGAAACATATAAATGGAGCACTGTACTCATATATATTGTATATTTCCGAGTATATTTCTAAAATATGCTAATTTATTATTCATTGAGTATTTTCATTTCATTTTGGTATATTTTTACTATATTCTCATTCTGACTTTTGTTTTTTGTTAGGTTTTCTTACTCGTGTTTTATAATTACTATTCTTGATCACTTCCGTTATTTCCGAATGTTTGCATGCAATTTTCCTTTCTGCTTTCTGACCTTTCTGTAAATAACGCGCTCAACCTATCGCGTTCTTGAATAAATTGAAATATCCCAAACCAATTACTTGGAAAAAGGGTTTACGGTGATTCATACTTGATTACATTTTTGTATAGTCGATCTACCGTGCTATCAATTAGAGAATTTTTTTACTGTGAAACTTGTGCTAAAAATGTTCCTGGAAATAATATTTATTCTAATGAATTACGATATGGCAATATTTATAATCTGTCGCCTGTTTGTATTAGCAAATTGATCATAAAAATTAACTTTTCGGGGACACCCTGTGTTATATGTATACGTTTTTGTATACAGCCGTATTGATTTACTTTCAATGGTCGTATAAGTATTTTTGTAAGCACATTATAATTAGTAGAGAGTAGAGCCATGTAGTGTAGAGCCATAACAAATACGCGACAAATAAATAAGGTAAACATATTGAAGTTGAAAGTGAAAATCAATAAATTCTGTTAGTTTATATTGTGTTATTTGTACCTATAGGTATTTTTTTATAAATTTGAAATTGTTCTACAATAATAACCTTAACAATTACAGCGATTAAATTGTTTATCGTTACTAGTTTATGGGTACTTTTATTATGAAGGATGTATTCGAATTGTGACCATAATGTTCTTAATTTAATTTTCTATTTTTGGATAAAGGGATATGATGTAACTGCTTATAGTTTTTAATTCTCCCTATCTAAAAGGATGTAGAAATCAAATACGTATTACCTATATGGTCTATATTACCTTATACGTTAGTAGCTGGAGAAAATAGACATACTTGTTCCAAATCTCACGATCGATAACATTGAAGAAGTTTAAACGCAAAGTACAGCCACAGAAATAATCATTGGCCACTGTCACTATAGGTTGTTTGGCGATTATTATAGGATGGAGAATTTGTGTGAGAAGAACTGAATTAACTCTTTTACTTTTTTGAGACCCCCCTAAAGCATTTTGACCATTTTTCGAAATATGCGAACGCGATAGAGTCTAAACGGAGCAACGAAATCACTACAAAAGTTTAACGATATAACGGCAACAATTACATCTTTGGATGAATACGTAAAATTAGTAGTAACTTTTGGTAAAAAATTGAAATTTTTAACAAAATGCGAGCGTCAGATGAATTGATATTAAATTGCTTTAGCTCCTCTTTCTCTTATATTTACAGTTATGAAGATATACCTTGGATAGGCCTAGATTATAACAGACAATTACGTAGGTACAAAAAATCATGTAGATGTCCGCATCAGGTCTTGTAATTTATATAATTAGGATGAATGAACTAGATCATTAGACATAGACATATAAGAACGTATCTCTGCGAGAGAGTAATTTTTAATAATTTCAAAGTTTAAACAATTATTACAGAATGAACTCGCAATTATTTATGATTATTGGGGTCACTTTTGATTAGACTAAGCTTTAAGGTTACAGCATTTAGATCTATGATCTATGTGTAAGCCCGAACTTAAACTTGAATTGATGACATAATTTTGTTTCTAATATTTTGAACTGTTAATACAAAAATCATGGATGGTCCTTAACTGGTAATCCAAATTTGAAACACGAAAATTACAACAAAATGAAATTTATGTGTAAAATATGTAAAATAAATTCCGTAAATCCACAAAATGCGACCTTGCACCTCAACTAAAGAACTAAATTAAATATATTACGACAAGGTAATTAATTTTACATGTAATGTACATTATAACGTATAACTGTGTGTAAGTAGTGTTCTATTTCAAATTCATTTTTACCATATTAGTTACACATCTTATAGGCTCGTTACACAAGTTTAGCCTCATTGCTAATTGTCCTTCCCGTTTAACCTTTACCTTGAAATGATTGTAGATGATGAAAAACTGATTATGTAACACTCATATATTATACATGCGCAAAAAGAGTTATTAATAAAAATTATTTCATTATTACATTATTTAATTCGTGGGTGGTATTTCGCACATTTTAAATTATCACTTACTAAATTCATATTTTTGAGAGAAAATCCGAACTTGACCTTATTTTAGTTTTTATCGTTCGAGAGGTAATTGACTTAAAAGTCATTAAATAAATAAAACTCGTCAGATTCGAAAAACAAATACTTAGTCAGCGGTGTAAAAAATTCTTTGAGGGTTCTTTAGAAATATTGATCCCAAACCTTTTCTAATTCTGATGCTGTAAGTGTACTTCATCAACTCAAGTCTCGAGTACACCTGGATACTCTTTGAACTTTTTAGTTTTTCTCGTTTAGTAAATGAAACTGAATTTGTACACGAAGTCGAGTAATTTTCATAAATAACGTTATTGGTTATTTACCTGGTTACATTTTTTTCAATTTTCACGCAAGGTTAATGAAGCGCATTGTTTGAAAAATGAATCGTTTGCTAAAAAACAATTGGTCTTCACCTAATTACTTAATGAATTCAATGAATATTTTAAAGGGGCTAACGCTAATGCCTATTATTTAAAATTATCATTTGGACTGGAGGTCTTGTTAAAATAATTGAAATTAGCATTGTAAATTGTAATAGGTAAGCAATTAGATTATTTCTTTAACATTTTCGGTGGCCTCGTCTACTTACTTTGGAAAATTTAAAAGGAAGGTCCTAACGTTTTTTTAAATGCAAGAACGCTACACTGAGTTTATTTTTATGGATTTGGAGAGTCTACCAACCTAAAGAATCTTTGCATGTATGCAACCAAATATACTCGCGATTATTGAACACGGTATAATAATATGTTGATTTAAGGGTGGAAGGTACCCTAGCTAAATTCGTAACGTTTTAAATAGGCAACCCAACTTACTTGCCTTATTTAAGCCTACGTATCCATCGTGTAAGGCTAAGTAGCATAAAATATAAAAGAAATAGCCAACTTTACCGATAACAATGAAGAAAATAAAATCGACAAGCAGGTACACATAATTTTTTGTATGTACCAAACAGGTGGTGACTTTTCGTTGCATTGTATAAGAACAGTAAAAGTGCCAAGTACTTATGCCAATATCAAAGCTTACCTAGTTGTTATAGTATTATTCAGCAATCTTGGCGCGTACATGCATCAATTTATGAGTTTCATTATTGTTTCCACTCTCATCCCAACGTTACTTAGCATTAGAAGTGCGTTGATACAATAAATGACATACGTTTTTGATTTTATGTATGTCAGGTTCCTTTATTTTTCCGTATTTTATGAATTATGCCCAATAATATATAATGACGCACACCCCAAGAACGCTGAATGATACCATATTATAGTATTTATTAACAAATTATCATTTTATACATGTATTTACGTTTCCTAATTTATATACGTACTATTATAGATTTAGCGCCAGGATTGTAGTTGAAGTGCGAAGCGCCTAGGGTTACAAGACGCGTGGTCTATAATAGTCTTCGCAACGGTAGTGTATACACGATTATTTTTACTACTAGCACTTTAATCTCATTAAAATAAAAAATTAAATCACAAGTTTGATCTAATATATTTAATTGACCTTGAATTTGATAGAAATATTGGTAATTTTTTTAAAATACAATTTACCCCGCTCAAGTTTTACACACATATTGTTTTGCTTATTTTTTTAACTTTCCTTAATTTTTTGGGTTCTTATCGAATACAAACACTTGACTTCCACTAATCCATTATCATTCACTAGTCCATCAGGGCTACAACATAAGTGGGGGTATTCTTTAGGTATAAAAAAGCCGCTTGACTTGACTTTCCACTTTCTTGATTTCCTCATATTTTTCTATAGCAACATTTTCGTGTGTTCTACCATAAAATTTCCACTAGAAAATTTTGCCACAAGACTCGTATAAATACCTCTCCGTATAATTGGTAGTGACATTTCTAGAAAGACGATTAGATTGAACAACGTTGTCATTACTTTGCAAATCTCTTCAAACAATGCACTTGTTTGTAGCAAAGGCATATAGTTATCATCTTTAATTGTTTTTAAGAGTTTAAGAATAGAATCTATCCGTTTGAAACATCTGGTCAGTTTTTTAATATTTGTATTATTATCATTGTTTTTGAGTACTTTGATTAGCTGTTGAGAGTAGACTTTTAGTCATTAGTCAGTAAGAAAGTATGAAAATGCGATTCATTAGAATACATCAAAATAGCACGATAAATGAAATTAGCATAAAGGTTTAAAAAATGAAAAAAAATAGGCTAGAAATCTAATTTCATTTAATATGAAATTGGAAGTCTCGTAGTCTCATAAAATACATTTTTGTTGTAATTCTTCAAAAACTTAGAAAATGACTCCGGGCGAGAAGGGTTGTGTCTTTTATATCGCAGGTAAAGTGCCGAAATTTGTGTACTTCTCTATCCTTTTCTGGGCTCTACCGCACTTACTCTGCGATATTTTACTAAATTATTTTAGCCAAATACAGCTTTAATTACCCATCGAATATAAAATTTTAAAATTATATCTCAACATCGTGATTCAGTTCAGGGTATAACAAAATTTGAAGCAAATTGGGCAATTAGGTAAGATAATATGACTACTTTTGTGTTAGTGAGACAAATTACAACTCTAATAAAGTTGAATTGTACAAGTATCAAAATAATAAACAAAATTTTAAATATGTCATACCCTGGAGTGAGGGATTCTCTATAACATGGTATAAACGCCGATTTAATTAAACTAATATTAAGTCCGCGAATGGCTAAAAATCTATCTTTTAAACTATAATGATTATGACTTTTATATTATACAGATATTAACTACAGCCCTAGCTAATATTCCCCACATCATCGGTTTCTGAAAATCAGTTTTTTATAAGCTAGAAAAAAAATTTTTAAGTTCTAAAATTATCGGGTACCTTCCCTCCTTAACAAAAATCCGCTTAGTATACTATAGTAGACTTCGTTCGAAACCTTACCGACCTACGCAGAAAACAAAATTTCGTACAGCATCGTAACCAAGGTTACCAACCAACCTGAACACATAGATTGGACCCCTTTTTCTACCGCTTTCTTACTTCCCCTTCTACGCATCTAGGGTCGGTGGGGTTTTGAAAGATGTCTATGAAATCACACATTCTGTAGAATATAGTCAAAATCAGGAGAGGTGTTCTATGACTCATTCCAAATAACTACAGACCAGCAAGTGAGAAGATTCACTTGACCTTCAGTGCGCAGTAGGCAAAGTGTGTTGTATGGAATGTACCAACGTCATACGTCAAGTTTACATTACTACCTATCAACATCTCTCTTACTCCGAATGCCGTCTTCCTTTCCGTTCTGCACATTTCAAGTGAATCTTCTCGTTTGTTAGCCTATACCCTATACGTAACTTGAAACACGCTTATAAGTTTGTTTTTACTTTGTGGGAATGAAACAGAATATTTTAATACATCATTTTTAAGTCATTTTAGCGATGAATCATAGGACACCTCTCCTGGTTTTGACTATACCAGGAATTTTGCGAATACTAAGAGCATCTAAAAATTGTTTTTTTACGTTTTGACAAAATGCAATTAAGAGGAGGACTCAAAGTCGGTAGAGGCGTAAAGGCGGTAGAAAACAAAATCAGTGAAGAAAATTTTCAAATTACACTTTCTGGGAAACGCCGTTACCTCGCTTATGAATGCGATTTTTTTACAAAAATTCAGAACTCCGCCAATCTCTTATCTTTCCATGCATACCAAAAACTTTATTCTCGAGCTTCTATGAAGCCCGTGAATGATACCGGGGAAATAGTCCAAATTGAATTTTCTATTGAAGCCGCCTCTTTTAATACGACATGTGTATTGTATTATAATGAAATATGTATAGGTGCAATGCACTTAGGAAAGAATTTCATAAATAGTAAATAAGCAATATAGGTACAGGTCGTGCGTTATATCTTGGCGAGAACCGGCGCAAGCCGACAGTAAGGATAGACGGCACTTCGTCGTGCTCCGTGAATTCCATACGCCTACAGTAGCGTACTTATTGAGCATAATATTATATATTTTTTTAAATGTTCGAAAACTCTTTAAATTGCAAAAAATTTTTTTAGCTATATGCGTTAAGAAATAAACGCTATTTTATATAAGCGTGCAAAAAAATGTTTAAGAAAAATTACTAATAAAATCTACGAATTATTATTTACTAATCACTTTCGCTTTCAAACCCAAATTCACAGTCATCAGAATCATCATCATTTAAGTTAATTATAAGATCTTCAGTTCTAACATCAATTATTATCTCGTTTTTTAAATATTCGTCTTCGACTTCAATAACGTGTTGACAACGTTTTTTCCAATCTTCAGGCGTGACTGAAGAAAACTCATTCTCCGCTAATTTCCTAACGTCATGTAATTTAAATGTTGTGTTTTGCTTTGCAACTTGATTTTTAACTGTTGCCCAGATTAACTCTATTGGATTTAAATCCGGGTGATAAGGCGGTAATCTTAGCACTGAACGACCATTTTCGTTAATTTCGAGTTTTGTGCAATGTTCGTTTTCTCTTTCGAAATAATTAAAAACATTAAAAACTATCTCACGCGCTTGACTGTGAAGAACTTTTTGACCTAAAGTTGACGACATAGTTGCTAATAAACAATATTGAATACTGAGGTGAGGTGAGGTATCGAAATTTTTACCGAGATTATAACGGTTCTGAATTCCGCATTTCTTTGTTAATTTGCATATTTCTCCGAAATATTACAACCCTTGTTGTTATGGTCTTTTATAACTTAAGTAAAAAAACATTGAAAAGTATACAAAAGTTTAACATGTTAACATTTTTAATATAAAAATTTTTAAATAAAACATTAATTTTAGTTAATTATTGACAATTAATTTTATTATTTTATAAAAAAAAATTACATTACAATTTTGGTTAACTGCATTTCTACAATGTTTTATCATTGAATAGAATGCTCTCCGCCACTGATAATATTGGAACTTGCCGCCACATAAAAGCGAATGCGCATCCACAGCTCTCGCCAACTTATAACGCGGGACCTGTATATTAGTAGAATGAAAACGTCAAACAAACAGAATACTTTCCAGTACAACAAATATCTAAGACCAGAGGTGTAACAGTTTTTCATTCAAAAAGTTAATATTGAGGATAGTTTTGTTAAATGGGCTTTGCCGGTTTACTAAAATGTCTGTTATTTTCTGAATGTTAAATGCCGTTGTGAGTGTGGCGTTAGTACTACCATTCTACCTACCATTGGTACCTACTACTCTACTCAACTCTACTATGATACAGCTATACAGGGTGATTTCTAACATAGAAACGAAACTGATGGGGCCTCTCGGAAGGGATCAAAATATATTTTTTCCACGACCGGGAGTAGATACAAATGATCCAATGATACAAAAATCATGGCAGAAATAACAAATTACTTCCTAGTGTTATAAATAACTATTTATTGTTAATTACTGAAATGCTTTACAAAATTAAAGTGCAACTTTTCTAAGATTTGAAACTCGACTGCTTGATTATATATTTTTCTCGTTGCCGAGATACTTCATGACGACGGGGAGGTCGGTGACTCGTAACAGTCTCCCCCTTTCGATTAGGTGTCGGCCTCGAGCCTGATCGAAATTCTACAGGACGTTCGTCGGCCTTCTCCCCCTGGAGCAGACATGCTCCTAATGCATAGGAACTTGCGTCGGCTCGGAGAACATATGGTAGCGTCGGTTCCTTACTGGAACGAAAAAGTTCTTCAAACTCTGAAATCAGACCATTTAGAGGTGCCGATTGTGGGTTACTAAGAGAGTTAGCTTCGTCCTTTCTAAGACGAATAGACTCGATTTGAAGTCGGTTCTCTTCAGCGATGAATTGTTCTTCGATCTCTGAAATCAGACCAATTACAGGTGCCGATTGTAGATCACTAAGAGAAGTATCTTCGTCCTTTCGAAGACGAATAGACTCGGACATGCCATCTTGCAATTGATTATCGTTTCTGAATTCTTGCATCGAATCGGTAGATAAATCAACTGTTACATGTTCGGCGTCGGTTCCTTACTTGGACGAAAAAGTTCTTCAATCTCTGAAATCAGACCATTTAGAGGTGCCGATTGTGGGCCACTAAGAGAAGTAGCTTCGTCCTTTCGAAGACGAATAGACTCTATTTGAAGTCGGTTCTCTTCAGCGATAAGATTGATTGTCGTTTCCAGAGTTCTAGGCATGTTGAACGCACGAATTGAAGTTTGACACGAAGACCTGATAGTTTTGCAATTACTTGAAAGTGAGCCGTATCCGGTGTAGATTACAATTACACAAACCGATTGGGTACGCTCTTTGTAATAATTGAAAACGTATAAAGGTAAAGGTTCGCGTATTTTAAACACACGCGTTCAATTTTATTCGAGTTTCAAATGTCGGCCCCACGTTGGGCGCCACTTTGTTATAAATAACTATTTATTTTTTGAAGACGAATAGACTCGGACATGCCATCTTAAGGTTGATCATCGCTTCTGAATTCTTGCTGGTCGCCCCACGTTGGGCGCCACTTTGTTATGGAGAACTATTTATTTTTAATTACTGAAGGACTTTACAAAATTAAAGTGCAAACTTTTCTAAGATTTGAAACTCGACTGCTTGATTATATGTTTTTCTCGTTGCCGAGATACTTCATGACGACGGGGAGGCCGGTGACTCGTAACACTAGTTTAATAATATCTCAAAAATCCCTAGGGAGTTTCATTAGGAATTAAATTATAAAAATCAATAATTTTAAGGTCATGGAGATTCGTCTTCTGGCTACAAATCATATCTTTGGTAAAATCATGCATTTCTCTCCCTCAGTATACAGGGTGTCCGGATAATCCGTCAGGAAACTTCTAGGGGTGATTAAACAGGTTAAAAGAATAGTAGAAGTTCCTCTAAGAAAAATGTCAAATCTCGGTAATAACAAAGATACAGCTACTCAAAGTTCAATATTTTGTTTTTTCTTTTTGATGTAACTCCCTTAATCCTTGACCAATCAGGTTGATTTGTGGCATGCTTATTTAGCGTATCAGTTTTATCATTCCATCATTAAAGTGGTTCATTGTTGTACTACCAAAGAGCACTTTACCTAAAACTCAACATTTATTTCTCACCTAACTTTTGTGTCTTGATAGGTATCACAATATTTACGATACATTTTTGAAGGCAGTCAAAATTCTGATAATCGATGTACTCTTTATTCTAATCGATAAATGTAACCGTTTAGCTAAAAATCCACCTCAAAGTTTTGACAAATTCATTTTAAATAAGCGACTTTGGGAATCTAGTAACTTTGTTTTTGTAAGTTTAAGCTGATCGTTTGGCATAGGTACAAATTTTATTTTGACTTAAATTAAATAATGACTAATAATGAATACTCAAGTACTGAATATCGCGATATGCATTTTTGTTATGGAAGGGCGAATGGTAATGCAGAACAAGCACGGCGGTTTTATACCGACGCTTATCCGGACAGGCGTGTACCACATTCTCAAACATTTGTAAACGTTCACAGAAGACTTGGTGAGGAAGGCTGCTTTAGAAACCCACGTCATGATAATGGGAGGCCGAGAACTACCAAAACTGTAGAAACAGAAGAAAGAATTCTAAACGCTGTTGATGCAAACCCAGGTACGAGTGTTAGAAGAATTGCTGCTCAGGAGGGTATTGGTCGTTCTACAGTTTGGGAGTTAGTTCACGAGCAACTTCTTTATCCGTTTCACATTCAAAACGTACAAGCACTTTCTCGTGAAGATGCCCTGAGTCGTTTGCACATGTGCAATCAAATTTTAGAAAAATACGAAGAAAATAATCGGTTGTTTAATGTTATACTGTTTACTGATGAAGCGAGTTTTAATCAAGACGGTGTCACAAATTCCCATAACAGTCATGTATGGTCTGATGAAAACCCGCATATGTACTCGGAAACAAAACATCAACGCAGGTTTTCTCTAAATGTATGGGCCGGAATCGTAGGCGATCAACTTATAGGACCTCATTTTTTTAATGGAACATTGAATGGAGAAACCTATTTACAATTCCTTCAAAACGATCTTCCCGATTTACTTGAAGATGTTCCTTTAGAAATAAGAGCAAACATTTGGCTGCTTCAAGACGGAGCTCCGCCACATTTTAGTTTGAATGTACGTGCACATTTAAATGAGGCATTTCCTGAACGATGGATAGGACGAGCCGGGCCAGTACTTTGGGTGCCACGATCTCCGGATCTTAATCCAATGGATTTTTTCTTCTGGGGCTATTTAAAAGCACTTGTGTATGAAACTCCTGTAAATAATATTGATGATTTGCGTCAAAGGATAATAAATGGGTGTATAATAAGAAACAAAATTGGCATTTTTCATCGTGCCAGAAGGTCATTTTTAAAACGCCTTAGAAACTGCATTGAAATGAATGGAGGTCATTTCGAGCATTTATTGTAAAATTTATTGTAAAATTAAAGTCTATTACTTTTGGTTATTAACTGGCAGTTGTTTATTATTAATTATTACATTTTCGTTACCAAAAATTCAATTTATTTATCAAAACTTTAGGTTTGATCGAGGTCCAACGCTACTAGATTCCCAAAGTCGCTTATTTAAAATTAATTTGTCAAAACTTTGAGGTGGATTTTTAGCTAAACGGTTACATTTATCGATTAGAATAAAGAGTACATTGATTTTCAGAATTTTGACTGCCTTCAAAAATGTATCGTAAATATTGTGATACCTATCAAGACACAAAAGTTAGGTGAGAAATAAATGTTGAGTTTTAGGTAAAGTGCTCTTTGGTAGTACAACAATGAACCACTTTAATGATGGAATGATAAAACTCGATACGCTAAATAAGCATGCCACAAATCAACCTGATTGGTCAAGGATTAAGGGAATTACATCAAAAAGAAAAAACAAAATATTGAACTTTGAGTAGCTGTATCTTTGTTATTACCGAGATTTGACATTTTTCTTAGAGGAACTTCTACTATTCTTTTAACCTGTTTAATCACCCCTAGAAGTTTCCTGACGGATTATCCGGACACCCTGTACAGTATACAGTATGCCACCGGATTGAGTTACTTAAGAGGGGGAAAAATTTATTTTTCATTTCTAAAAAGATCACTCTTCATAAAACGTCCTACTTATTCTCAAACTCCTAATATTAGTTTACAGGAAATAAAATATTAACAATTTTGTGTTTGTTCTAAATTTCAAAAGTTTTTATTTTTGATTTCCCAAAAAATCCACTCTTTATAAAAACTCCTGCTTGCTTTCAAACTAACGTACCTAGCTTATATTATTTTTTTATGTATTACGGAAGTTTGCAAACAAGCAGGAGTTTTTAGGAAGAGTGTTCTTTATGGAGAAATCAAAACTTTTTCTCCTTTGTAAATCAGTGGACATATTACTGCGTAATCTACCTACTATTTTGCCAATAACTGGTTACAATCTTATAACAAGAAAGATTACAACGATTTCAAGCTCTCATAAATTAACACGTACGTATTGAGTACCGCTGAGCTTATTATACTATTTTTGACGTTTATGTAATTGTGACATACACGATTAGATTAAATAAGTCAGCGGTTTTCAATAAACGAACATCCATAAAACTAGTATTGCAAAGGACAATTTAGGTAATAGCCATAACTTTCATCTTATAAAAAATTTATTCAAATTGTAACTGAACTTTGCTTTTAACTCTCACTCACATATTCATATTTGAATTCAAAATCTAAGTTATTACTTACCGTATTACCGTATTTTATATCAAAAGTGCTCAAGTTTATGAGTTTTAAACCGTTATAACTTTCTTATTCGATTTTAATCAAAACTTTAGTGTAACAAAAGAAAATTTAAAAAAATTCTAGTCAATTAAAATAGTAATAGTGATATTGTTTCAACTTGTAAATGTTTCTTGTAGCTTGCAGCCCTTTACTGTAAGAGAGGCATCCGTTCCTTTCTACATTTCTTTCTAAAGCTTCTAGGGAAATGGGTATTTAACAGTACGTCGATTTCTGTGCTCAAAATCAGACAAATTTCAGGTCTCAAACGGACTTAGATCTCAATACTCGTATCTTGGCTACTAATACTGACAAAATACTCAAAGGGTTATGAAAGATATGTTGAAGATATAAAATTAAAAAGGGTACAAAATTTACACCTAAAATACCACTCATAACACCTCATTGGTCAATAGCTAGCCACTCATTCTTTCTTCTGACGTTCTCTCCTTCAAGATAGGTCAACTGATTATAAAACTGTTATCAGTCACTAACTTAAAACTATAAAACTTTCCTGTCATCTTTTCTGTCGCTTTTCCTGTGGTACAGTAGTGCCGCTTTTTCATTGCAGAAAATAAGTCTTTCATTGCACACTCACGTCAAATGCCGGTTCTCCAATTTTTCCTCTTATAAGGGCATCCTTCAAGAATGCTCGTTGGTTAGTGGATAAATTGGATAACTTTTGACTACATTTTACTGTCGTTTCATCGTGTTGCTTTTGGCAAAAGGATTGTAGTTCTAGTGATGAAAGAATGGCACGATAAACAATGTGCTGATAAAAACGTCTCGCCCACTAACGCAAGATTTGCAAAATTTTAAACTGGAACGACGAGAATGCTCAACAGAAAATATGCAGTAATATAATCCTTTCCTTATGCACTAACGTGCATTCTTTCCGTCGCGATTTGCTTTTCCTGCAGGAAAAAACGCTCGTCTGTGGGTATAGCTATTGGGGATGAAATTTATAATTCTGTGGATGTAGCAAGAATCATATTATAGCATGACATGATGAAAACCAATAACGTATTGAAATCAAACCACATAAAGCTTTTTGCTACACTGTATTAGCTTCTTCAGACAAAATGGATCAATTGTCAAATTTTTATTGTTTCTTGCAATTTTTATTGAAAACATAGCAACAATAAAATTCAGTATCCACCCCTTCTTCTTGAAGAGGTTAAAAGTAATATTAAAAGATTTAAAGCAGCATTTTTTTAGTAATAGTTAATAGCGTTGCAGTCGGGAAAGCACCTTTGCCTTCATTTTGACTGTGTGATTAATATTTTCTTCTCTTTTTCAGATACACTCCCACAAGATTTTGGGGCTTTAGTGGTCATATGCAGACAATTCTTCATAGTCTTATAGGAAGAGTTCAATGCCCATGGCCAATTGGGGAACGTGTATATTTATTGTTACTCGATGGGACCACCCTCACATACGATCTATATCAACCTTTAGATAATTCGTACGAAGGTAATTATTACAAAAATTCCTCCACTCAATTAAAAGAAATTGAAATAATTGACAATGTAAAGCTAATTTTATTCGTAATTTTAGACACTTTCACAAAAACGTACTTTTTTACGTTCATTATCGTCTCATTTACCAGACCACCGAAGCAAATGATTACACATAAGATATAAGTTCTAGTTAATATTTTTTTAAATTTGTACAAACCTTTACGATAAAATTTATCTGACACGTAATTGATTAATACTTTTTTTCAGATGATGTTACGGTGGCTATTTGTCCCGGAATAGGTAATACTTCGGAGAGCGTGTACATACGAACGTTCGTACATTGGGCACAATGTCACGGTTATAGATGTGCCGTTTTAAATCATGTAGGCGCATTAAAAAGCGTCCCGGTTACTGCGCCACGAATTTTTAGCTACGGTAAAAAAGTTTAAATTTAAATATTTCGTTTATTAATGACATTTTAACTCTTAACGCAGGAAGCACCAATGACTTCGACGAAATGATCGTGAATTTGCTGAACAAGTATTCGGGAACTAAAATAGTTTGCCTCGGATTTAGTTTAGGAGCAAACTTAGTAACGAAATATTTGGGCGAAGTCGATAGGGAGAGGTCGAATGATGTTATTGGAGGAATATCAGTTTGTCAGGGATATTGTGCCACAGAGTAAGTTTTGACCACTTTGACTTTGACTAAGGACGAACTGTTTTAATTAAATTTTAAACTTGTAGGGGTTCAAAATGGCTACTTAACTGGCAAAATTTTCGTCGTTTTTACTTATACATAATGACTGAAAATATGAAAAATATTATATTACGTCATAGACATGTTCTGTTGACGGAAGAAGTTAAAAACCGTTATAAACTTAACGAGCAGGAAATAATCGCAGCTGCAACATTGCCAGAACTCGACGACGCTTACAGTAGGAGAGTTCAGAATTTTAACAGTGTCTCGGAATTGTACACGTGGAGCTCTAGTATAAATTATTTAAAAACCATTCGAACTCCTATGGTATTTATTAATGCCAAAGACGATCCCATAGTTCCGGAAGCGCTTTTAGAACCAATCAAAGCCTTTGTTAGTAAGTGTTTCTATTTTACAATTCTTACAAATTATTAATGGATTTGAATTTATTTTTATAGCCAGTAAGAGAGACACTATGTATTTAGAAGTTTCTCACGGAGGACATTTGGGTTTTTACGAAGGAGGGTTAATATATCCCAATCCGGTGACATGGTTGGATCGATCTTTAGTTGCTCTCGTCGGCAGCCTCGTTCTAAAAAATAACGTATCGTCGAAGAAAACAGCTCAAGCCTTCTAGTATTATGAAACAGCTTATTTTGTAATTGCATTTTTCTGTGTGATATTATTCACATTCGATATATAAATGTGATCAGCCAAGAAAGATTTCCATTGTTACCAGGTAATGTGTTTTGTGCACTTGTATAATAAATATATATGTTGTGGAATTAATAAAAGAAAACTTCTGAGCTATCATACGGAAACAGGAAGGAAACAACGTACGTTCGTATTTGGAAGATAATAGAGTTTAATAAATTATTTGAAATTGAAGAAGTTTCGATAAAACTTGTAAAAGAAACATAAAAGTATTACTTGTATATTATTTATTGTCTTTTAGGCCCAGTTGTATAAACGAGCTAATCTCGGAGTCAGAGTTAACTCCACGATCTGAATATAAGGTTAGATCTTAGCGTGGATTAGATTAGGTTAGCTCGTAGGCACTTGGTCCAGAGTTAACCCATCAATTTTCTAGAGTCAACTATATTTCAATTTAACTCAGAATTAGTTGTTGATTTAGGTTGATCGTGGAGTTAACTCTGATTCCGAGATAAGCTCATTTATACAACTAAGCCTTAGTATTATAGAACTTTGGGTTATACTATAGCTAACAAACAAAAGAGCTCTATTACATGGAATGAAAGCCTTTTTGAAAATAAACTGCTAAATAACATTCATTGCCAAATACAGGGGTGGTCCAATATGTGCCTCATAGTCGAATTTAATTTTTTGTAAAAGAAAAAGTTAGGGTAAACTTATACTCATAACACTCATATTAACGACTCATATATTACAAAAATGTTTTACGTGGCTATACTATTATTTTTATTGAATTTGAAATTTTTCTCTGAGGAATTCGAATCGGTACTTAAACTGCACAACTTTGTCCATTTAATCAAATTTTTACCTTCAAAATAAGAAAGATACCCATGTTATTCTACTCTTTTTAGGGCATTATAATATGGGGTGATACTTTAAAATGGAATTAAGTTGAAGATAGCTGGAATCGAAGCGTTATAATTCAGGGTACAGCCTGGCTGTATTTTACAATAGCAGTCTGTAATATGTACAATATAAATTATTGTACTTATTACTTACTTATTAATTTTGGGAGCGATTAATTGAGATTTTGATTTTCCATTTACTATCATTAGCTCAGAGTGTTTTTCATTATTCAATGGTAAAAGGTTTTTCACTTAATATTGCTATTGACTATTGATGGTATCATTAAAGTAATCATAATTTATGATTATATCTAGCTCAGTGTGGGTATTAGATACAAATAGATAGTGTGGTAGGTATTAATTAATGTGCCAGGTGCTCGGGTTTTACATATTGATCTGTAAGGTAAACAAAATATTCCAAAGCACTTAATAGTTATTTGCATTGCAAGATATTTATGTGAGTTTCTTTTTTATTTTGATCAACTTTTTATCAATTACTTTCAATAATTATCGATGAAAAATGATTTTCTTCCTCAAAAATGATCGCCGATAAACTTACAATTAATCATTAAATTTCGACAGCCCTTCCTCCATTGACTGACCTCCTACCTTGATTTTTTGTCCTAGATGCATAAATAACAAACTATTAAGAGTTAGGTTGGACGATAACTACTTGCTTTTAAATTATACAACGTACAGTATTTATGCATTTTAGTTTCGAGAACATGGAAACTTTTTTATTTCTTGTCGATCGTCACGATTACATTTTCATCAAATTAATCATTAAAACAAAATTCCTTTTTGAAAATTTATAGAAAAGTGATGTATAAAACAGCTGCTCCACTTCGGGTAATAATCAAACAAGAGTTTTGACATCAGTCCTCGATCGACTCATGTTTTCTTTACTAAACCCTCCCGTCTGCTCATTCAAGGCTACTTGCAGATTACGAAGTGCAAACATTTACATAAAAATGATTTGAAAACTCCAATGAACTATCACAGGGTGAAGGATAACGTACTTATTCGTTTTATCTGGTGTGTGCTTGCATGTTAACATATCTAAGCATTTTAAACTTAGTGTAGTATTTAAGTACCCCTAATACCCCACCAGCCCTTCCAAACTACGAATTCCTCACCTTACTGTGATATCTTGGTGTGGATGATACGGGAAGTAATTCATCTTACAATAGTCGGAACTAATGTTTATAAAAATATGTCCAACACGAATCTTGAACATATTAAAAATTATTTTGGTAATCGTACAAATCTAAGATTGTATTGGAAACTAAAACATAGAAAATTGTTTTCCATAGGAAATAGTATTAGTAGATAATAATTAATTTTACGTTTTTATTTGTTTCGAAAAATTTTTTGGATGTGGCTATTTATACATACAGTGATGTCTCCGGACTGATAGAAGAAATATTTTTTTATCTTCGATGATTAACGAAATTATTTCTACTGTAATAAAATTCTGATAATGTTTAAGATGGTCGCAGTAGAGTGGTAGATGAAAATGGGAAATATTTTCACTTTCAATATTTAAAAATGTCTTTAAGAAATATTTTTGAGAAATTAAAATAATACCCAATTTATATGTTTGTGTCAAAAATTTGATATTTTCATTTAAATTAGTGGTATTATGTCGAGTATTAAATATTTATCTTTTATCCTTCTTCATAAAATATACTAAGTACTATAGCCTCATACATACACAGTATGTAGAAATAGTCGCATCCTATATTTTGTGATTCCAGAAAGCTAACGAGCACAAATTTGTCATTTGTTGATACTAAGTGTAAATATCGATTCTATTTTAATTTAATAGACTTATAAGGACGTTTCGCGACGTCAGTCGATCAGAGCTGACGATAATTGAAGTACCTAATATTATTTCTGATTGTGATATTTTGTTAGTACCAAATGGGAGTTTTATAAAAATTCGTACTTCTCATAAATGCTGAGTAAAATTAAGAATGAGTTTTGTTATTACTTATTAATTTATACATTGTGATTTTGTGATACATTGAATTGTAAAACAAGCTATGCAGTGCAGGCAGTTTTTTAAATCTTATTGGATTATTTGATACATTAAATTTGTCCCCATATAGCAAGCAAAGTGCCTTAGATTTTTATATAAAGCTTTTGTATTAAATTTATCTTTTATTTAGTACCTATAACATATATGAAGATGGAGTAGGCGTTGTTGCTGTGTGGGAACTTGTTATAAATAAAAATTGTTGCTTTCTAAATTTTTATATACCTACGTAAGAAGTTATACTGAGTGATCACCAGTTCCAATAGGTTCACTTGAAATTCTTTAACTTATCGGGGTTTTGAGAACCAACAATCTTTGCAACAAAATTAAACGGAGCCTATTGATGATGCTTATAATTAACAGGTTTAGCACCTACACGATAATGTTGTCAGTTGTGTAATAAAGTAATTTCCAATAATTGTAAACGATTGTTAAAAAATGTAAAAAAATACAATGTGATTAACTAAATGTTAAATTGTCTTGTGTCCTAGATGCATTGTGTAATTACAAAATATTTTTTCAAAGTACATAAAATATATATATGTAATTGATCCAATAATAATCAAACAATTATTACAAGTTTTTGACTATTAGTTTTTATTTCAAAATAGGGAGAAGTAGGTCAGTACAGGTCTGCAACGTATCTTGGTGAGAGTCGGTGCAAACCGAAAGTAGCATATTTGGCAGTTTGCCGTGCTTAGTGAATTGTACACGCTGTTCGGTGGGTTATTTAACTTTTTCAACAGGTGAAAGGATGAAATGAAAAGTTGACTAAATGAAGGCTAATGTGGTTCCACAAATTGCATATTGCTTATCATAATTTTTACAGAGATAACGGTTCTTAAATCTCCATTTCTTTGTTAAATTGCGTTTTACCAAAATATTTAAATCTTGCTGTTGTAGTCTTGTCAAAAACTGTATTGTAAATTATATAGGGTGTCTGTAAAAACGCTTTAGGGTAACTTTTGGGTGGATACTAGACCGATATAATCCAATTTACTTACCTATATGCAAAAGTGCACCATTACAAAGTTACAGCTCTTCAAAGTTTGCGTTTTACAAAAGTATTGCTTTTATATCAGAAGAACCGTTTTGAGGTTTGCGTTCATCTATCGGCATCGTACGCATTGGACGCAGCGAAAATAAAGATTCTTTACCGTGTTTTAATGAACCATTGTTCATTATATCGCATCGGATTTTGGTGAATTCGATCTGGTTGCTCAAGAGAGCAACGTTTCCGATGGTACGATGCGTGCGGCTGATGTCATCTACAAATCCGAGCAATGAACGATAGTAATCGCATCAGCCCGGCTGCAATGTTTGCAGTTTTCACAGCCACAGCATTAGTTGTTAGATCTAGTTACTAGGAAATATTGACAAGCCGTTTGATACAATCCGGATAAATGAACGAACTCAACGTAAAAAATACGATTCGTCCGATGCGTACGATGCTGATAGATGAACGCGCACCTTTAGATTGGAGTTTAACTTGTGGGACACTGAGCACCCTTGTCTTCTAATCATGATGATCAATTTTTATTTTCTACTTTTTAGTGCATTTCTAAAAGAAGACAAGTTTTTAAAAAGTGTTTTTTTATATATTTTTATTTTCTACTTTTTAGTCTTTACACTTTTATTAATTTTACAATGTTTGACAATTCCTTTAGTTTTTTTAAGCCGTGGAAAAAATTCACAAAAATTTCTGAAAAATTACTAAAAAATTCTGTCACGTAAATTGAACATGCATGCAAAATTTCAGAACGATTGGATCACGGGAAGGTGTTCAAAATTGGAAAAATAGATCCCCAACATCCCTACAAAGCAAGCTAATATAAGACAAGTAAAAAGACACACTAGAAATAGAGAAATTAGAGCAAATCAAATCCAGAAGTTTTGTAAGATCAATTAAAGATTCAGAGGTGTTTTCCAAATTGAGTACCTACTTACAGAAAAAATGGAAAATTCGGTAAAAGTATGTGTGCTGGAAGAAACTATGACTACTGATTAATTATAAATTTGTAATATCTGATTATGAGAAATTAAAAAAAATTCAAAATTTCATTATTTTTTTAATATTTTAGTTTTAGAAAAATTTTCTACTCCTACTATTGGCAAACATGCCACATTGAGATTTTAAAAGTTGGCGCCATTTGTCACAACCTTAAAAAATTACCAAGCCGCGCCATTTGCCGTTAGATAACCATGATTTTTAGACATCGCGTCATGTGTTAATTTACGAATTTCGGTTGTTGTTAATTGTCAATCGTCTGCTCGATTGTAAAATTCATACTAATTTCTATTTTAAGTCGACCAAAGTTGTTAAATTCATTAAGTTGTTAGTGTGACAACGTCATATTGAACAAATTCACCTTTATTTGTTTATAAGTCGTCAACATGAAGAGAGCTGTTAAGTTTAATGTTGGTGATAAAGTATTTGCGAAAGTTAAAGGCTATCCGGCGTGGCCAGCAATCGTAAGACTTGCCAATTTATATAAGTCAAATACTTAATTAATTCGTGTATTTTAGATTTTACAAGATCACAAAGTGAAGTATAATGTAAAATTCTTCGGTACTGGTGAAACGTACGTAAAATTTATAGCAGTAATTCTTATGTGAGGGTCTCGACTTCCAAGTTTAACAAAGTTATTGTTATCATTAAAAGTCGGGGTCCCTAGATAATAATTTTTGGTATATGCCGACAGCTCTTTATGAAGCTTAAAAAAGTTGTGCGATTGATGCCGAACATTCATTTTACAGTTACATAGCTTTAAAATTGCACTATTTTTTAGTTTCTATTGTTAATATTAATGTTAAGTAATTCTTTTACTTTTATAGCGCGAATGTAAAGCCTAAAGATGTGTATTATTATTTGAAATACAAAAAAACATTTCATAAATCTATAAAAAGAAAAGACTATAATGATGCTATCGCAGAAATCGAAAATGCTATTCAAGAATGTGGTACCGATGGAAATACCGAGGGAAGTTCGACAGCAAACAATTCCGTAAGTACAACTTAGCATACGGCTTTAAGTCGACCTCCTTTTTGGCTTAAATATATCGAAAGAACATTGCTTTTTTCGTCCAAATATTTACGTTCAATATTTGAATGCAGTAATTTTAGGTTTCTTCGAATTTAAATGACACCGTGGATAGCACTAAAAGTAATAAGCGTAAACGTTCTATAAATAAAGATAAAGTAAGTAGCGCTCGGTCCAAGAGAAGTGCTAGTGATGCTACTTCTATTGAAAATAACGAAGATAAAGGTAGTAATACAACACGGTTTCCACATTTTTTTCTCATATTTTATTTATAGAATCTAGTAAACAAATTCTCGATTCAGATTCTGACGAAACGACTGAGGAACTGGCAAATAGTCACGAAGAAAGTGAAATGTAAGTCGAATGTTTATAATTTATAATTAACTTCAAGGAAAGATTCCAAAATTTCAGGAGCCCTAGCGAAGACATGGAAACCGAAAATAATCAAGAAGAAAATGAGAATGAAAGTAACGAAGCGAGACGAAAAACAAAGTTATCAAATATTAAACTAAGTGATGAAGAATTTAAAGTTGTTACAATTGATTTTTTAAAAGTAATATTGTCGTATGTAAGTATTCACGTTCAAAGTTACATATTTTTTTATTAGTATTCAGTCGATTAAAGTGCCCTGCAGACATAGCATTATATCTGTGGGAACAAAACGATTATAAAAAATTGTTAAATCCCTAGACTTCAACAAGTTATATGAATTTACTACCCCAAATTTGTTTGCACAAACTACCTCCCTATTACACGTAGTAGAATGGTTGTACGATTGCTTTATAGATTGTGCTTTTATGATTTTGTATTTAAATACAACCAAACTTCCTTAGCATATACAGTGAAAGTTTTCACTTATTTCTACATTAATAATTCTAATGAACCAATCGACATTCGACTGTGTATCACATGAAATTTTAATTGGTAAGCTGAAAGACGTTTACATGTTTCATGAGATATGCTCATCTTTTATAGTCTTATGTGACCAACCGTTCTTGTGGTTCTATCATGGTTAATTTTAATGGTGTTACTTCTAACGGGCTTTCTATATCTAGATTGTACTGCAGGGATATATATTCCGCCCCCTTCTTTTTCTTTATCAATGACGTGCCCGGATGCTTGTGAAACATTGTTCACTATACTCTGAATGCAGATGATGCAGCACTTTGATGATTTTAACCGATTTTACTGTTGTCTGTAATGATTGGGACCGGGATTTTTTGGAGGTCAGTGAATGGTGCACTGCCCAATCAATTATGTATCAACGCCGCTAAAACGGAGAGAATGTTGTAGCCACCTGAACTATGGTATCACCGAGCGAGGACTTGTTTGTTTGCCATCCAGCGAAAGGCAGTTTGTATTGTGGCTAGTTTGGGTTACCGGGACTGCAGTAGAGAGGTCTGGCTAGGTCAAATTTCTGCAGGTATCAATTCCACTCGTATTTACACGAGCATGATACGGTAAATACGCATAAATTACTTCCACTACATCAAATCAGGTTTTTTAGATTTACTTGCCGGCGGCTATAAAGGGTTTACCTTCCGAAGATTTCACTTTCTCTGGCATGTCGTTTAGGAAACAATTAAATAAAATCGGCAGATTACTCCTCAAGGGTATATAAAGGGTGATTTTTTTTAGAGTATAAGAACTAAGAACTTTCAATTGAAATAAAACATAAATTAAGTTTGTCCCAAATTTTTTTGTTATTCAAAAGATTATTTTAAGACATAATTTCCCGATTATGTGCACCACGACCTCTTCTAATGAACTGCATTCGATTAGTCTAATTTTTGACCACTTTTTGAAGCAATTTCCGAAATAACACGGGTTATGTTCATTTCCAAAGTTTCAATTGTTGCTGATTTATCAGCATAAACCAGTGACTTCACATATCCTTATAGAAAATAATCCAATGGCAGCACCTTGGAAGCCAATTCACTGGATCGTTTCTTGAAATTTGTCTTTGAATAAATTAATTGCTTGGATCGCTGTATGGCACGTAGCTCTATCTTGCAGAAATCAAAAGTCTTCCAGGATGATTTCAATTAAATTTGGATAGAAATAATCATTTATTACGGTTCTGTAACGATCATTATTGATTGTAACATTCGTTTTGTCTTTGTTTTTAAAAAAATTAGTGCCAATGATGCCTTCAGCATATAAACCACACCAAACAGTACATTATTCAGGATGTGCCTGGAACCTGGAAAACCTCTTGAAGATTGTTATCACTTCATATACGGCAATTTTGTTTGTTAACGTAACCATTTAACCAGAAATTAGCTTCATCACTAAACAAAATTTTTCGATAGAAAAGTGGATCAATTTCCAATTAACTATCAGCCTATTCACCAAATAAACGAGGCAAACGATGGTTTTGTGACTTAAGATCTTGAACCAATTGAACCAATATGGGTGTAGAATTTTCCATGCAGTTGAATAACAAAGACCAAATTGTTGAGAACGGCGACGAATAGACAAATGCGGATCTTCATCAACAGTTTTGCTTACAGCACCGATATTTTCTTTTGTAGTTCTTCGTCTTGTTTCTTTGGTATCAAGTAGAGTAAACGTTGTTCAGAATTAATCATTAACTCTACTAAGTGGCTCAGACTGGCGATTATGTACACCATAAAGTTCTCGATGTGCTCTTTAATTTTGACGAACAACAGTTTTGGAAATAAATTTCTACAATTTTCAAACGTTGTTGCGGTGTAAGTGTAAAAACATAGTGAAGCCTCACCTCAGGACTCGGCGTCAGTTATGAGTTTATAGGCGGCGTTAAGAGGTTTTAAATTGTTTTTCATTATTTATTATAAAAATTTATCTTAGATGACAAAATTACTGGACTATAATCAGTATGCAAAAAAAAAATTTGTTTCCAAATTATATAATATTTTATAATATAAAAAATTTAAAACAAAATACCAAAGTGTTTGTCGCTACGCTACTGAAACAGTGCGTTGAATCACGTGTGCTCTACCCCACCAATCACAGACTCCCATTCCAGGCATCAAGTCCTGTAGAGATGCTCGACATCAAACTAATTTGAGTCTTTCAAGCTTTCGGCGATGTTTCACTGTGTGCGGGGTGCGGGCACATTTATTAACGTGTGTTTGTTCTGAAATTGATGGCAAGGCTTGAGGTGAGGCTTGAGTCGAGTCCTGAGGCGAGGCCTTACTATGTTTTTAGTTTTTACCCTTAAGTCTCCATGTTAATTTGTCAAACCTTACTAACCACAAATGTCCAAACAGATGACGTTAATCGTCTCTAAAATAATCGCTATCTTGATCAAAAAATGTTCTTGTATGAGCGCTTGTTGTGACTAAAATTTGCAAGACTGTGAATTAGGGGGTGATTGTTAATGAAAATAACAAACAAATACTGGACGTAAAATTGTTTGTACAGATTTGTAGTCCTCTTTAGAAACTTTGGATCCCAAATTTGTTGTAAGTCGTATCAGAGATGCACAAGCATACCATTGGGAAGTTTGTATGAACAATTTTTATGGCGTGTAGGGTTAATGCTTGAATGTGTAAATTGTTTCTACTAACAAAATATCCAAACGTGATGGTAGGGCACTTGGCTTAGAAATTACTATTTTATTAATAACTTCAAAATTTTGGCTTTCAGGCAGAGCACGTTAGAAAACATAAAGAAGCATATCAACGTAAGTAGTATTAACTTTTTTAAGAAACTAGAAATAGCCGCTATATTTTAGAAAAACCGATCGAATCGAGACCTAGAAGAAAAGAAGTGGTAATGGCCAAATTAAAATCTGAAGATTACATCGGAATAAAACTTAATCGTGAATCTCCGTCACACCTTAAAAATGAGTTTGAGCAAGCCACATACGACGAAGCTGAAGTTAAAAGAGTATTAATTTTAAAAACTGAACTCGAAAATGGAGCATGCAATCCCGAAAATATACCCGAATTGTTGGAAAGCAATTTTGTACTGAATGAAAAGCAAGTAGAGCATCATGTAGAATTAGATCTAATCGAACGTAAAAAGGCAAAGCTGAAGTGGTTGACCAAAGAATCTAGTTTGATTGAACTCGATGCCAAAATTAAAGCTTGTTTGGGATTAGATAAAGCCGATCCTAAAGCTGCTCTCGAACATTTATCGACCATGTCGAAAATGGAGGTCGATCCGTTGATGCTTAAAAAGCATCCTCACGTTGTGGATATGGTTAAACGATTACGCAGGTATATTGGAAATGTAAAGGAATGGAATATGGACGAAGACGAGCAAGATAAATTTGAAATCCAAGCGGCACACGTGCGAGATAAAGCTGAGGAAGTATTTACAAACTTTGCTGTAAGTTTTTATAACTTTCTAAATCCGAAACGACTTTAAATTGAAGTTTTTTATGTTTTCTTTTTAGAAATTATTTAAGATACCGGATACTTCATTATTTTGGGATTCGTTTAGCAAAGAAGTGGACGATTTTAAACACCACGTTAAAGACATGAAGGAAAGTCACATGTATGCTTTGAGCTCGGAACCAAGTAAGTTTCATCTAATGGTCTCTGTAAATTTTTTAATAATCATTATGTCTTCTGTTCTATCGATTACCATATTATGCTTTTATCCTTGTGCAATTCTACAAACACTAAAATCCGGTCATATCAAGCTATTAAGAAATTAATGTCAAACTGATTCAATCTAATTCTTCATTTCGTTTAACTTCGAGTATGAGACCACGGTAATGTTCCAGTTGTAATTTATATTTATCAGCTCACTCAAATTCATACGTCTACACTACGCTATCAAGTGCTTGATAAGAACTGTTGTAGACCGGCTGTCTCGAATGTTTCTACACTTTTTTAATCTTTATTGGACGTACACCCACAACAAAAGTCTAAACTTATTTTTATTTATAGATTCTAGACAAGCATTTTTTGATAGAATAGATGATGAAGACGAGATGAAGATAATTGTAGCAAAATTGGAAAAAAGTAACAAATTACAAAAGGTAATAATTAAAAATATTATAGCATGTAACATAATACTCAACTTTTAAATACAGGAAAATTCTAATCAAGTGGCCGAATCTGATAACGAACAAAGCAGTAAAACGACGGCAACTTCAACGCCTTAATTTAAATAAGTTTCAATGTATTGATATTTTATCGTTTCTGTTTATTGCCATTATTGTGTTAGTTACAAATATGTGGTATGTAGCATAATGGATATTTGGAAGCTTGTGAAAATGTTTCATTAAACAAAATTATTTTTGAGGGTAACCCTAATTTTTCATTATAAAATTATAAGGTGCGAGGATATAGCAGTGTATGTTTATGTTTTTTTTTGATATCTCATGTAATGTTATCTATAACATGTCAAGTATGACTAGTTGCTAAAGAACTATCGAAATGTATTAATTTAATTGTGGTGAGTTTTTGGGCAAACTGAAATTGGCACCAAATAAATGATAAATTACTACAGCCAAAACAGCTCAAAATAGCTGCTACACATTTGTCTGCATGTTTAACGTCTTACGAGTGGGCAGTAATAAGTTAGTCTACTGTACATCAAAACTTGTAACCGAAATTTATGTAAATAAATATATTTTTTTCCAAGAAAATTAATTACATTTACCGTAATTTAATTAAGTTTTGCCATAAAGGTTGTGTAATATTCGTAATAAAATTGCTTTTTTAGTCCTTTACTTTTTGGTTACTTGAAGAACTTCAAAACTTCTTTGTAAATATGATAGTTTGGAAATAAAATACCCTAATGAAAATTAAGTTTTGTATTAAAATAAAAGTTTGTTTTTACATAATAACGAGCATTTTATTTACAATAAATGTTAATTTGAAAGATCTAGAACCTCTTCGTTAGAATTTTGTTTGTCGTAACCATTATGATGGCTTTTACTATTTTCAGTCTTATGCTCGACACTGGGAATCTTATCTCTAGCTCGTCGAACGTTTCTTTCGTCATTGTGTCTATTTCTATATTCCAAACGCATCTTACGTTCTTTAGCTAATTCTTCCATCTCTAAACTAATAGGTTTTTTAAACGGTCTATCTCTTCCACCAAATCTAAGCTGACCAGATTCTTTTTTCCCACCAAATCCACCGCCTAATCTTCTTGGCTTCCATCCTTTTAGTAATCGTTCACACTCAAAATCTACAAATATTAATTGACCGTCGACATTCATTTTATTAGCTTTACGGTAAGCTTCTTCAGCAGCTCGGTCAGTTTCAAATTCTATAAACGCGTATCCTTTTGGTAATCCGGTTACAATATCTTTTACTAATCGAAATCGTTTTAAACGTCCAAATTTTGAAAATATATCTTTAATTGTATCTTTTGTTGTCTTGGGGCTAAGACGAGAAACAAATATTGTACATTCTGGACGTCCTTTTGTATGTCTGTTTGGTCTGTACTCTGAATTTACGGCTCGATTAATACCTTTATCATGTGGTTCTGTATCCGTACCATCGATTGAACCGATTTTAACTGGATCATACTGTTTAGCATAGCGTGACCACGATTCTGTAGCATTAGTTCCACTTATCTAAAATTGTAAAAAAAATAGACGATACGTTCAACAAGCTGTAAGACTTACGCTATCACTCATTCTTATAAAATTGAATATAAAATTAATTATTTAATTTATTACAGAATTGAAAACAATAAGTGAGGTTATGTTCGTGTTGGTTCGTGTTTCAAAAGTATTGTAGTGGCAGCATTCAGTAAACGTAGCAGAGCGTCTCATGCCACATGGGCTCCTGACTGTCAAGGTTGAGTTGTAAAAGTAGAATACCTTTCTGGAACGTGCAAACGAATTAAACATAACTGAACTGAACTGAACTGAATTGAACTGAACTGAACTGAACATTCCCATTTCTAGCTTGTACGAGGTTTAGTAGGGATAAAAAATCGCAGCCTCCATGCATGATAGAGTGTGATTTTAAATTGTTTATTAATTAGTTAAAACTATTATGTACTTTTTGTGTTATATTGGTCACTTTCTAAGTTGAAATAATGTTAAAATCAACAATTTGTTAAAATTACTACTTTTTACGCCTAACAACATGTTTTTTTCTTTGTACACTTCTCCCACTGCTTATAAATTTTGTATTTTTGATGGAAGTGTGTAGAGTGGGGTGGTCACATGATCACCAAAAGTTAATAAAAGGCCGAGTTTCGGCAGTCGAAAGCTTTGTTATCAACGCTTCAAATCAGCTTCCAAGAGAAAATTTAAGGCTTGCTCGTGTGAAAATTGAACTCGCGTTTTTGAAATTTTTTTTGATTGGAAGTTGTTTCTCGTATTACTCTCAACACTTCTACCAAGTTTTAAGCCGATCGCTTATTATTTAAATGCAACAGATTAAATTTAGTAATTAAGTTTTGCTTGTAATTTTATTCAGACCAATTATTGTAATTTGTACTTCATTAGGTTTAGTATTATTTTATGGATATGTATATTTTGTGCTACGCTTATATTATTTGTTGTACCTACATATTTTACTAGTTAACGTTAAAAATACTAATTACTGTAGACATCGAATATGAAATAAAAACTACTTAACTCGTGTATTTGATTTTGAATTAAAACCTTTAACCCTAATGAGCTATATAACTACCCCTATATTTACGTTATACGTTCTTAAAGTAAAACACTTTAACAACGATTTAGTATTAGGGGTAGTTTGGAGAATTTTAATTAATGGGCATCGTTCCTCGACCTTGGAATACCACCATATAAAATTTCAACTCTCTATCTTCTCCGGTTCAGAAGTATAACGCCAAAATCCTCTTATTTTTCCATAAAAAAGATAAACAAACTGCTAAAAGCTGATAAAAATTGGTTTACGAGCCATTTGATACATTAGGAGAGCAGAAGGGCGATAAGATCGTCAAAATAAATTTAAATTGCTAAATTTTACGTAACGTTATTGCATATACGTTAAGCAAATTCGATTTTAAATTTATTTACATATTTTTCTATTAAATTATATTTATTTTGACGATCTTATAAACCTTCTGCTCTCCTAATGTATCAAATGGCTCGTAAACCGATTTTTATCAGCTTTTAGCAGTTTGTTTACCTGTTTTATGGCAAAATAAGGAGATTTTAGCGTTATACTTCTGAACTAGAAGAGATAGAGAGTTGAAATTTTACATAAGGGTAGTCCAAAGGTCGACAAGTAATACCCGCTAAATAAAATCCTCTAAACTACCCCTAAATAATAAATAAATGCAAATTATAAATCATTTTTAAAGTGTTGTACTTTAAGAATCTAGAACGTTAATTTAGGGGTAGTTTGGAGAATTTTAATTAGTGGGTATCGTTCTTCGACTCTTGGACTACCACCATGTAAAATTTCAACTCTCTATCTCTTCCAGTTCAGAAGTATAACGCCAAAATCTCCTTATTTTGCCATAAAAAAGGTAAACAAACTGCGAAAAGCTGATAAAAATCGGTTTACAAGCCATTTGATACATTAGGAGAGCAGAAGGTCTATAAGATCGTCGAAATAAATTTAAATTGCTAAATTTTACGTAACGTTATTGCATATACTATAAGCGGATTCGATTTTAAATTTATTTACATATTTTTCTATTAATTTAAATTTATTTCGACGACCTTATCGCCCTTCTGCTCTCCTAATGTATCAATTGGTTCGCACACCGATTTTTATCAGTTTTTGCCATTTTGTTTCCCTTTTTTTATGGCAAAATAAGGGGATTTTGGCGTTATACTTCTAAACCGGAGGAGATTTTACATGATGGAAAGTGGTAGTCCAAGAGTCGAGGAATAATATCCTCTAATTAAAATTCTCCAAACTACCCTTAAATAATAAGTCATTGTTAAAGTGTTGTACTTTAAGAACAAATAACGTAAATATAGGGGTAATTTGGAGAATTTTAATTTTTGGGAATTACTTCTCAACCCTTGGTCTACTACTTCTTGTTCTGATATGCTCATTAGGGTTAAAGGATTTAATTCAAAGTCAAGTACACCAGTTAATTAGTTTTTATTTCATATTCGATATCTACAGTAATTAATATTTTTAACGTTAACTAGTAAAATATATACAACAAATAATATAAGCGTAGCACAAAATATACATATCTATAAAATAATACTAAACTTTAATGAAGTACAAATTACAATTATTGGTCTGAATGAAATTACAAGCAAAACTTAATTACTAAATTTGTTACTTAATTTCTAAACTTTGTAGAAGTGTTGAGAGTAATACGAGAAACAACTTCCAATAAAAAAAAATTTCAAAAACCCGAGTTTATTTTTCACACGAGCAAGCCTTAAATTTTCTCTTGGAAGCTGATTTGAAGCGTTGATAACAATGTTTTAGATTGCCGAAACTCGGTCTTATATTAACTTTTAGTGATCATGTGACCACCCCACTCTGCAAATTTCTATAGTAAATTCAAAATTTATAATGTGTACAAAGTGTTGCCCATGTTGTTAGGCGTACAAAGTTGGAATTTTAACAAATTTTGAGTGTTACATTACTACAACTCAGAAAGTGGCCAATATCGAAAGAAAAATGTGTAATAGTTTTAACTAATTAATAAACGTGTCGTTATTATAAATTTTAATGCATAAACAATACTGCAACTACTGATTTATAGTAACACAAGAAAACCCTTATTAACAATAATCTAATTAAATTTCTTATAATTAATTATTCTACAATGTGTAAGTTTTTAAGTCTAAAGATATAAATAAATGGCTTTCGGCGTGTTCTGTATTAAACTATTAAAGCATATTATCACGTTTCGATCTCTCATTTTTGTTCTGCTTGCTTTTGAATAATTTCCTGTAACAATTAAAAACCCATTAATTAAATTAGTAATTAAGTGTTGGAACTTGAACACCCCTGCATTCTCTACAGCCAATTTTAATATTGCTCGTTTGAACTTATCCAATTTACTCAGTCTCTGTCCCCATCCTGTTAGAAGGATTAATTTTGAAACAGCCTCCAGAATCTAGGAGTATTATAAGTTTGTACGAGTACAATAGAAAGAGTTATCAATTACTCACTTTTGTTTTTGACTGAAGCTGTACAGAACATATTAATCACTCCTAGTCAGGGAATCTAGTCTAGAGATCAGTTCCTTCACAAAGTACTAGACTGTATTACGTCGATTGATGGTATTCAATTTTCATTCCTGATCTCAATTTCCTCTTCTTAAATAAATTGTTGTTGGACAACTCAATGCTACTCTCTAAAAAAAAATAAGTTTAGTTACTACTTAATTCAAACCCAAATCACGACAAACACCAAAGCAGCATCATTTACATCAAATGACATTACATATTTAGATTACTACTTCTAATGATGTTGAACTACCATAGGTTTTATTAATTTTTCCCGATAAATATTTCATTAAATTTAACTTGCCAAACTTCGTTGGATATTGGATTAAAAAAATAACTAAAAAACTAAATTTATAATAAAATAAATGATTCTGCTAGTATAATTTGCATTAGTCATTGTGCTTTTACGCTTGAAAGTTTCGGTGTTGAGACCTGGTGGATAACGAGTGGGCTTTCCGAGAGTACCCAACAAGTACAAAATGTTGAATTGTAAGTACAGTCGGGTCCGGTTATAACGAGCTGTGCTTATAGCAAGATCTCGGTTTTAGCGAGTAATTTCTCATGGCTTGAAAAATTCACCATTTAACTTAATACATTTTGAGCTCAGATACAACGAGCTCGGATATAACGAGCAGGTCTGTTGTAACGAGCATATTTTCCTTGTCAAACACGGCCAAACTGCGAAATAACTTCACTTATAACGAACAATTTCTAATACTTGAAAAACATTCTTAACTAGTGCAATTGGAAAATTTGATTATTTATTGGACGGTTAGCTTCTGAAATAAAGCATGATAATGATAACAAACTTATTGTAGCTTGCCGTGTAACTCCTCATAAGCGATTTGAAACGTATATATCACACACATTCGTCATTGGTCATTGTTTCTTGTTGCTTAGTGTTACTATACCATAATCAAGCCTAAACACAGTAGATAATAATTAATAAATCGGTTATAACCAAGACCTTTTACGAGTTGTCGGATATAGCGAGCACATTTTGTTGGCACTACCGTGCTCGTTATAACAGGACTCGACTGTAGTTCCATTATAATTTTAAATAAACAGTTCTGACATCTTATGCTAAACGAACCAGGATAAAACTCCAAAAATATTAAAATAAGAATAATTACCTTAAAACGTCCTACAACTTTTCTGTAGATATTCTTGATTTCGTCCATTCTATGTTCTTCTGATGCTAGGTAGAACTTTGGCTAGTATTTCTTCCTATTGGCACTGCTAGAATACACGAAATTAAAGGAAAATTCCACAAGTCAAAGAAATAGTCTTTTTATTTAACAAAATATAAAACTCAATAGTACCTCCTGGAATAGTCCAAACTTCTGTCCTGAATAAGTAGCAACTCCAGTGTAGTTTTCAAGCAACCATATCCACACCACTACCTGATAGTGGCATTAACAACTACACGATGTTTAGATTCTTAAGATATACCAAAAGTATGTACCATGTACCAGAAACTAATCTGCTGAATGAACTACAGTTCAAATTTTTGAGGTCGAATGTGCGGAAGATAAACAAGAAAAATAATCACAATCAAAGCTCTAATCGCACCACGTTCGCAGGTTCTCACTTTTAACTACGACGACTACGACTTGGAACGTCAACACAATGCACGACAATTCAACGAACTGAAACTAAACTCATAGATAATTAATACTAATTTGATTTATATACTTACTTCGGCGGGTATTGCATTTTTAGATTTTCAGCGTCTTCAGTCTTCAGCGCGGTTACCGTAACCGTAATTATTCAGTTTCTATCTTTGAATCTTTGTCTCGTAAATTCGTAAATATATTTGACCTTGACAGCTAGGAGTCCATGTGGCACGAGAGGCTCAGAGATAACGTCTGCTGAATAAGACCATTAGTAAATATAAAACATAACCGTTAATTATTAAATTATTCTTTTTGGAATTGGAATAAATCAAAACCAAAATGAACCCCTTAACGTGAGTATTAATGGAAGTTCTCGAGGTAGTTGTTAAAATAAACTAATTGTAGAAATATGAAAAACGTCTTGAAGCTTAGCGAAAGAGAAATCGGAAGTAGTTCACGGTCTTCATGGCACGATCAATATAAACACAGTGCTTGGGTTTTTGTAGGCGGTTTGCCATTCGATCTTACAGAAGGCGATATTATTGTAGTATTTTCTCAATATGGTGAAATAGTTAATATAAATTTAATAAGAGATAAAGACACTGGAAAGTCTAAGGGTTTTTGTTTTTTATGCTACGAAGATCAACGGTCGACAGTTTTAGCAGTGGATAATTTTAATGGAATAAAGGTAAAGTCAACATAAAATAAGCATTTATTATACTCTAATGAATTTTTAGATTTTAGGACGTACCATAAGGGTCGATCATGTTACCGACTATAAAATGCCTAAGACTTCTAAAAAGAAAGACGAAAAAAATGATAGTGGCCCACCAAAACAAAATGAAGAAAAGGTGAAAATGGAACCAGTCGTTTTGCCACCACAAGATTTACGTGAAACATTAAAAGATCAAATTGCTAGTGACATCAAACTCCCCATGAGACTGCCGATTTATACACAAGACTCTTCAAATACAAGTACAATTACCGAACTGGTGAGATTTTTTGCAACTCAAAGAAACTAAGGCCTCATTTTCACATGCAAGGAATGTCCGACTGACTTTCAGACATTTCTCTTAGAAATTTTCTCGCATGTTAAAACGAGGCCTAAAACTGCTAATGAAAATGTTTTTTAGCCTCTAAAAAAAGAAAAAGTGAAGAAAGAGAAGAAACATAAAAAAAAGAAAAGTAAGAAGAGTAAAAAGAGAAAAGCGCAATCTTCTGATAATTCATCGAATAGCAGTTCTGACGAAGGCGACAAGAAATATAAAATGCAAAAAACAAAATAATTTAAATTAATTTTAACGCAGTCATCTATTAATAAGTTTTGCTTTAATATTGTCTGCATAAATATTTTCATCAGACAATACTTTAAATTTGAATAAATTATTTTTAGTAGTCTGCAGTTTTATATCAGTTTTACAGCCGTTTTTCTGTAACCACTCTAAACTAAAGTTTGATGGACCCGAATTCACAATTTTGGCACTCCCCACGCATTCGTCGTCTTTAAAAAATACAGCAAACTGGCCACGTGTGATAGCACGATTTGCATGTTTTAAAACCACGATGAGGCCATCTGATGTTTCACAAACTATACATTTAGTTAAACCTTCCACATGTTGAAATTTAAAGTTACATTCTAATAGCCCCCCTTTTGCAATTTCAGGTGGTGGAGAAGAGATCCAGTGAGGTTTTGATGTATAAATCACATCGGAGAATAAAGCTGAATGATCGGTCCCTTTTGCCTGTAAGTAAAAAAGATAAATGAGATGATTAATTAATTGGGATATTACTTACTACAAAAATATCATTTGTATTATTTTTCTTTGCTGTAAAATACGCTATTGGAGCTCCAGAAATTTTTGTTCTTTGTCCTAGAGTCCACTGATGAATACCATTGTGCCGGCCAACGATTTTACCACTCTCGATGTCAACGAAATTTCCCGGTTTATCCTCGACGTACTAAGTAAAAAAAAGTTCCTTTTCAGTTTACAACATAATAGTTTGAACTTACATCGGCTATAAATTTCTGGAAGTTACGTAAACCTATGAAACATATACCCATGCTCTCTTTCTTATTCGCAATTCTATTTAGTCCATTTCTTACAGCAATGCTTTTCACATCCTGTTTGGTAAAATCACCGACCGGAAACATTGACCTTCTTAAAGCATCTTGTTTAACTTGGCAAAGAAATAAAGTTTGATCTTTAATACGATCTTTCGCCGTTAGTAATTTATTTACTGCAAAAATTGAAATTAGTTTAATAAAATAAAATTATCTTTAGATTAAATTACACTTATTTGAGTCGTAACATTCTAAGTAAGGTCCAAAGCTAGTTCGTGCATAATGTCCGGTTGCTATCGCATCAGCTTGTAGATTTTCACATGCATATTTATAAAATGCGTCAAATTTGACGAACCGATTACACAAAACATCTGGATTAGGAGTACCCCCAATTTGATATTCTGTTAATAAAGTGCTGAGAAGTTTATGAACTATTTTCTTACTGAACTAACGTCGAAATTACCTAAACACATCGTTCCAATATTCTTTGACGAAGTTAACTCTTAACAAAGGCACGTCCAGTTTTTCACAAACATACATCGCATCGTTATAATCTTCGTCCACTTTACAAATCCCCGTTTCATCGGCTATGTCCCAATTTTGCATGAATACCCCATGGACATTGTAACCTACGAATTTTTTCTATTTAAGTGAATTTTAGTAAAATTAATATAGGATACCTTTGTTTTTTAAAAGCAAAGTTGCTATGGCACTATCTACTCCTCCCGAAATCGCAACAACCACTTTTCTTATTTGCAACATTTTAAATAAAAAACCAAATCATCTAACCTCACATTCATAAAAGTCAAAAGTAAAACGTAATTGTGAACGCTCGTAAAATTTGGCGCGCATAGTAATCGTATATTGTCAAACTGCATTAAAGAACCCCTACTAGACGCTATTAATTTTTAATTCGTTAATTTAAAACTTATTAAATTGCATATTTTAACAATTATGTGGAATAATAGTGCTTTTGGTAGTATATAATATTTAAAGCTTGAAGTGTAAGTTAAGGTTCGTTTTGTAGGTGATGGCAATGCTTCTGGAGTTGGTTTTTTTAATAACGGCCAAAATCAAGGTGGTGCTTCACCAGCACCAAAATCTAAAGGCGTAAGTTAGATTTGTACGTTGCAAATTATTTTAAACGTTTATTGTTCAATAATAGGTACGTAGATTACAAAGTGTGGTGCCGTTATGCATACGTCAAATTCGCGACTATCCCGAAGAAGATTTCAAATTGTTAGGGATGCCAGTACAAATAGTAAGTTAACTATTACGTTGTCGGAAGTATATTAATCAGCTTGTTATTTCAGGTGAGCGTGATTGGCATTTTGAAAGACTATGAGGTACAATCCACTAAAGCCACATATGAAATTGAAGATCATACTGGAAATATAAAAGCGGTGTGGTGGCTCGACAATGACAATGTAAGAACCTCCTCTAAAATTTTAACAATCTGTAACCTTAATTTGTAGAATACAAGCCCTAATTTGCCAATGGTGAAAGAGGGATGCTATGTGCAAGTTTATGGATCCTTGCGCTCGCAGGAAGGTGAGAAATTACTTATGGTGCTTAAAATGTTTCCAGTGGATAGTATTAATCAAGTTACCACCCATTTACTGGAAGTTATACATACGAGACTCGAAGCCGAAAACTTAAGTAAAAATACTGTAAGTACTTATTACAAACTTAAGCAAATAATTGTAATAATTTAATATTTTGTTTTAGGGGGGATCTTTAATGAATATTAAAAAAAATAATCCTGGCGCCGAATTAGCAAACTCAATGAGTTTCATGTACAACGATGTTGAAATGGGTGGAAATAGTTCCACAGGATTCACTCCTATTCAAGAAAAAGTGTATCGTATTTTGCAACCAATTAATTCCACTTCAGGTTTACATCGCAGCAATATAATGCAACAGTTTCCATCTCATCAACACAGAGAAGTAGAGTAAGTTCTTAGTTTGATCGAGCGAACGTATTTTTATTTTTGAGTTTTTAGTGCCGCATTGGAGTTTTTAATCAGCGAAGGGCACGCATATTCCACCATTGATAATGATCACTTTAAAGCAACCGATTCTATGTAAACCTAAGTTTAAAAATGTTAATGTTAATAGAAAATAAATTTAATTTTTGAAAGTTTGAAATTTTAAATTTTGAAAATAATTTCAATTAGATTGGACATACAATACAGGCTGTACCAAATTTTGTGGTAGATACAGGGATCTCGCTTAGTACATAGTAGAGTTGATTAAATGGTCGTTGGTTCGACTAAGTAAAACCAGTACAAAAAAAATGAAGTACCTCCACAGTTATTATAACGCTATTTAACGCAGTACAGAGTAACTAGAGTTCCAGAGAAACCGAAGGCCGAATTGTCATAAACTTCAAAGACGTCTGCCACTACGAAGACTACTTAAAACCATCTGTTACAATCTACGCAAAAAATGAAATTTTTTGATATGTAAATCTTTCATGTTCCTTTTGTTTAGTTTAACCCCTAAAAACCCACCCTTCTGTACTTTAGCGCGTTCTAGCACCTAAACTGCTCCTTTGACAAAACGAATCTAAGATACATACTTTGTTGGAAATTGAATGTACTTTATTTTTGTATAGGAACGGTTTTCTCTAGAAGTGCATAGTTTCGAGTTATGAGCGATAAACAAGAAAAACGATTTTTTGGGGTCTTCCGAGGCCTAAACCTTTTGTCTGAGGAGAGATCCTTTCAGATATAAATTTCATGTAGTTTACTTTTATATAGAAGCACTTTTCTCATAAAGTGCGCCGTTTTTGAGTTGTAAGCGAAAAACTGAAAAAAGCAAAAATCCATCCTTCTCGATCCACCGCCAAGTTAATCCTGTCACTCCGGAGTGACAGGTTGATTTTATTACTCATTCACAATGTTCTTTCAGCCTTCATCATTAAAATTTTTTTACTTATCATTTAGTAAAAGTACACACTGCCTCCCGGACTATAAATTGAAACAGCGTATTACAAACATGCTCAACAGTGATAAGGTTCACGGTTTTACCCTTTTGATTAGTTAAGTTAAGACACTTCACTTGTAGACAAAATTTCATGCATCTGAACAGCATAAAAAGTAAATAAAGAAAATAAATTAAAAATGATAAAAGCATGTACATCTTATATTTACACAAACACATATACAGCAACCTTTTTAAAAAAAGAGTTGCCATTTTAATTAATAAATAGCATCATCATCCAAATTATCGTCTTCATCTTCATAAGCCTCTCCATTGTCGAAGTAATTATTTGCATAATCGGTACCATCGTCGATTTCCTCATCTTCGTAATTAATTTCCATTTCTTCGATTTCAGCAGCATCATCTTTATTTTCTTTAACTTTTTGTGTGGCTTTATTTTCGAGCTTTTCTAATTTTTCCAACGTTTCTTTAACATCGACTGCCGACGCTAAGGTGGGTTTTGCTTTCCGAGGAACAAGTTTCGGCCTTAATTCGTTAGGGAAAAAATCCCAATCAAATTTTTCTCTAACACTCGGTAATTGGGCTAATAATTTATCAATTTCCTGTTGAGGTGTATCTTGTTTTAGTTGAGGCATTTTTAAGTAAGCACCGGATGACTGCATGTGGTCTATACAATCTTGTCTTAAAAGTGTTAAATAATCTATTTCTAAATTTTCCTAGAATTATTGATTTTATAATGGATCTCAAAAATTGTAATTAAACAGTAAACCTGTAATGGAACTGGTCGCCTATTAAGAGGTGGGTATAATGGTAAAGGTTCAGTAACTTGCACATACTCTTCTTTGGAGACTCCTAAAGCAGCAAACTGACCTCGATTGGCTGAAATTCCTCCACCACGACCACCTCTACCTCGACCGGCCATGTTGTTAGCTTCTAACTTCTAATTTTTGCAGTTTATCACCTAATTTTGTTACTTCTTCGGCTTCTTCTTTTAAAGCCTCCTAAAAAGAAGAGTTAAAATTTGTGAAGATTAAACTAAATTATTGTAATCTTACCAAATCATATATCACTTTTACCATTAAAGAACAACTTGGGCACGTTGCTACTTCTTCTCCAGCTAGTAATTCTTCCTAAAATAAGAGATAACAAGTAGATAATAAACCAACAACTAAATTTGGGGTTACCTACCTTTGAAATGCAAAATCTATCACCACAAGGACACGGATAATAATACATTCCCTCTTCTTCATCAAAATCAAAATCTTCAATTTCAACTTCGTCGTGATAATAAACGCTCATGATTTTTAATTTTCAATAACATGCCTATTATACCACTACAACATACGAAATGTCAAACCTACCGGATCTACCGAATGCAGCACGTGTTAAATTTTAAGTTAGTTGTGAACAGCTCATACACAAAGAACACTACGATACGTAGGGAAATATATTTTTGACCAAATTACCAACATAATATCAATTTAGACAAGCAATATACAGAGTGTGAAATTAATTAGATAGTAAAGGTATGTAGTCAATTTACACACATGATCGATCAGAATGCAATATAAGAGTCGCACTTTGGGATATCTTTATTTTAATAATTAGGCGGTCGTAGGTGACAGAAAAAATATTCAAAAAATTCTACGTGGCTTAAAAACTTCGAAAATAAAGTTTTATATGTTTTATAACTTTTGTCACTTATCGTTTTATGAGGCTCCTTTCAATTCGGTAGGTATTTGTAAGTAACAAATATGCAATTTGTGCGAGAACTGGAAATAAAGATTTAAAAATTTTTATATATGCAACCCATCGTACACTCCTGTATTTACGGTTGACGCAATTTATTGTTCGAATAAATAGTAATTTGAGTTTAATTAAGAAGTTTGTTATTATTCAACCATTTAGATATATTTTCAAGTTATCGACGACCACCTTTTTATTAAAATAATGATTTCGTAAAGTGCGCCTCTTATAATGCACGGTGCCCGGAGTGAATAGAAATGTTGAAACATTTCTACATTTCTTTTTTGTAACATAATGTTTAGGTTTAGCACTGCAGACAGGGCAGCACTGGCAGCAATACGTTGTAGCTGTGACTGACTACAATTAGAAGTCAGAATTTAGTAAAAGGACAAAGAAGAAATCAAAGGCTGAACATTAAATTAATGTAGTTCTTGAACAAAATAATCAACTTGCCACTGAATGTTTATAGCACCGGGCGCTTTAAATTATTGTACTGACATTGAAGCATAGTAATAATTAAAATACATAAATATCTGCCAGTAAAGCAGTCTATTTGTTTTAAAAACTTATAGCAAAAAAAATTCTCCCCGGCGGGGAATCGAACCCCGGTCTCCCGCGTGACAGGCGGGGATACTGACCACTATACTACCGAGGACTACGTAGTGTTTACTATACAATACGTGTCTAATAATGTCAAACGTTTTTTGATTTCACAAGTGAAGAAATAATAAATAACAATTCCAAGTCTAGACATCGATTCCGGGTTTGGAGTAGTCCGAGTAGTTACTAAGATCAAAATTTGAAAATTACCAAGGTGTAATATGCAGGTCTCAAAATTTTTTTGTCTTTCACAAAGTTCGGAAAATTTCAAAGAAGCTATGTATGACTCAGACCAAGATCCAATTTTTATCAGTTATGAAAAAGCCTAAGACTTAAATCCAAAATTTCGATTCCGTACGACTTTATATAGTTGATATGGCATGCACCACTTTAATCGGGCTGGATTATACACCACACAACATACATATCCAGACAGATTTTTTATTACAATGTCTACTTTCTTAGTTATATATACAGCTAAATTTTCGCATTATTCAATTGTACGCTTATTAGGTAGGATAATATTGTATAATTCCAAGCGTACATGCTACATGCACCCAACATGTACGACCTACTTCATTCTGGTACAGTTTGTTGTGCCGAGTCGCAAGTCGCAACGTTTCAACCGGCTTTATAATTTTATAAATGTACGATATAAGAAAGAACCCCAAATAATAAGTCCAAATTTCAGAAACTTCTATATAAATCGGTATCATCTATACCTGTAATTATTTAGGTACCAAATTCTCATACATTTTCATTTCATTCCACGCTATGGATGCGTATAAGTAAATAAGTACCTAGTAGCTATAACTTATTTATTTAATTTAAAATAAGTAGACACGTTGCCTCCTGGTATTAACGAATTGAGAAAACTTTCTATATAATAAATATAGTATAGTAATTATATAAATTATTAATAAATTATTATTACAGGAAATATGCATTAACTAAATAAAAAATATTAATAGTTATCAAAGGATTTCTGAAGTGGAGGTGAAAATATGAAGAATGCGGTTTCATGGACTATTACACTCCTTTTTATTAAATTAAATTTGATTCGGAAGTGCGCTTGAATTTTCATAAATTATCTGAAACAAAGTTAGGTCCTAAATTTTTCAAGTTCAAATATTTCAACCATGTGCTAAAATTGGAATTTTATAAATTTTCTTACTTTCACAAAGAGCCACGCAATCCGCATGTGTCTTAAAATTATTTCCGTTTCCATCACATCCACCAAAATTGAATTCTTCGCAATTGCCAGTTGCAGGATTATACATCCAACGCGGCAAAAGAGCACGACAATGTCCTTTAGCTATAGGCAATTTACACACGGACACGGCTATATGGAAAAACAATAAAAGTGTGTTTTGAGTTTCCCACACACTTTTTCAATACATACCCTTGTCATTACTAACCGGCTTACTGTCAACGGATAAAGCACAAAGGAGAGAGAAAACAGCGCACGCAATTAAAGGCCGATGTTGCATTCTAATTATTATTGTCTATGCATAAACTGTTAACAAATGCTATCACCTGCAGGTTGATCCCCGTATATATATTCTCATCTTAATCAACGCGTCATACATTGCAATTAGGTGTAAGTCAATATGGGGATATGTAATACGTAGTACATGAGGACATACGCACGTACACATTTTGTGAAACTATAAGTTAGAAAACCGTGTCAAATATGGTACCTACACGAGTCGCTAACTATAATTAATACTGAACGCGTTGGAGAGTTCATTAGCTTGATTTGTCAACAATTACGTGTTGCAATTGTCATAAAACAAATTTCCAAACTTTTTACGGAAATACCGCTTGATGTCTTAATTTCCAAAAATAACAATTTTCCCAATAAAATTTTCTTGCCTGCCTGTAACCACTCACTTAAAATATGGTTTGGAGCATTGATACGGTTATATTAGTACTACTTGTAATGTTTTTCATATTTACAAAAAATGTTATCTATTTTGTGACATTTTAGGTGCCTCTGTATTCAAAATAGTCAAAAATATATCTTCTAGAAAAAGTTTGCCTGTACGTGTGTGCGTGTACTTTAACGGAATTTCATAGATAAAATAAACTTTTAAACAAAATCGATACAGAGTGACCCAAAATAACGGAGCTATTCTAGTCGCATTTTGGAAAATCTTGACCCACGGTATTTATACTCGGTTATAAGTTATAAGTTAGTACGCACCGACTCTAATTTAAAAACTACTTGTTCAAATTTCAAAATTCAAAATGGCGGCCAGGATAAGATTGTCCTATTCTCTATGTTTTTTATTATTACTTTGCAGATAATTGTTATTACAAAAACCCAAAAATAGGAATATATAGGCTAAATATAGGGCTTTAGTTCTAATATAGGTAGTCGATTTTTAAAATAATTTAAAAATTGACCACTTTTAAAAGACCAAAGTTTAATAAAATTTAAAAACGAAATTTCTCAAAATCGGCTCCGAGCTTTAAGGCCCATATGCAGAGACGCTCCTTTAAGGTTCCTTAACTTTAAACGTTCCTTTAACGTTATATGCATTCGCGGTAGCACTCCTTTAATGAAACAAGTAGGAGCAGCTCTTAAAACTAGCTCTACTGCGCATGCGCATAATGTTAAAAGACGTTTTCGAACGACCGCCCCTAAAAATAACTATTAAGATTAAGGAATGTTAAAGGAGCGTTTCTGCATACGGGCCTTAGTCTATATTTTGTAGATAATATTAAAGCTCTTCTTTAAACACTGTTGTTTGATCAATTTGCTATGAGCAGATCCGGAGCTATGATTTTTTGAAGGTCAAAGTTTAAAAAATTTATTTCTTTTTTAATTAAAGTTTGTAATTGCAGGTTGGTGTATTCCATACATTTCTATTATCCCAGGGTACCCTTAGCGAGATCAGCCCCGCCAACCAGTCACAGGTGTGCTGGTCAGCGCAGTTAATCCGCAGTGCCGCATCTCTGTCTGAGCAACCTGAAAACTCAGGGTGTGTAGTATCCCCGATTTCGTCGATTTTTTTAAGGATCCAGGATTTAATTTTTCCTCTCTCCTTCTCAGTTAGCCCACTCTCAAGATCACGATGTACGATGTGCAATTGCCATCTTGATTTATAATTTTAGTTAAAAAAACACTTCCGGTTAAACCAGAAATTAGCCAAACAAAAGGAGCTGTTGAAAGCACTCCCGTATATTTTATAATTTTTTAAATTATTGTTAGATTAGCTGTCTAATGCTATTAAACATGTTAAGTTTTAACTTCCGGTTGAACCGGAATTGAGGTTAGCTTTACTATTTTAAATACAACACCATGTATATTATAAGTTGTTAGGAAGTTTGTAAAATTATCTATCTACTGATACCAAACATTTAAAGACTTCCGGTTTAGTTGGAAATGAGACTAGCTCTTCTACTTAGATTTTAGAAATCAGGGAGAGCGCCTTCTTCCTTCTGAGCATACTATTGTTGGGTACTATTTCAGGGTTTCTTACGAAAAAGTCCTTTTTTGGCCACATCAGCCGTTTTTTAATTTTTAATTGTTTTATCTTTAGACGCTTATTTAGGGAAATACAGACTCTCGTTTTATTTTGTTACGTTTCGCCTTCCTTTGGGGCTTAATCAGACAATACAATTTAAAATATTTTCTTTACCAGTTTCCATTTTTAAGTATTTTTTTCGTAAATTAATTTGTTTTCTAATTTTCTTGAATTGTTTTGTTAAGATTATGCTTTTTTTCTAAACGTGATTTAGTTATTTTATTTGAAGTAGGTATTCTTATTATTTGAATGGTGGAAAGAGAAACACTTCTGTTGTACCATTTTCTATAAATAATAACTTAATAATTTTAATCTATAATTTTTTAAATAAAATGTATGAAGGTACAAGGTTGGCCGAATTAAAAATTTAGGTGTAAAAACGTATGAAATCGGTTTTTAATTTCAATAATAAATAATAGGTCCACAGTTTGTCATTTTACGATTTACAAAACAACTCTTAACTATTACTTATTACACAACTCTTACATAAGTGATAAGTGTGGGTGCATATATCATCCTCAAACTCAATTCATCATACAAACTATAGAACAATACCTTATAAGCAATAATACATCAATAATTATACAATCGTCTGTAATCTATTGTCTGGACTTGGTATGTAAACGTACTATTTAGGTGTCCCACAATACCAATATGTCAATTTATTATAGAATAGCACAAGTACAAAAGTTACATGAATAATATATTAGAGAAATTGACATAATATGTATACCGGGTGTAAAATCATTTGGAAAAATAACTTGTAAAAGCATATTTCCCCAAATATTGGCACCCTTTGTCACTATACAGGCGTCGTACAGCATCCAAAACTACCATATTTATAGTGTTAATCACGTAATTGTACATATAGTCCAGTCAATGGGGGGTTTTGCCCTATAAAAGGTGGTGTAGTTCTGATTTTTGAATATGTTATTGGGTTAGGGGCCCTGATGAAAAATCCAAGTTTTCGACCTCGAGGGGAGTCCGCGCGATCCGCCATCTTGGATTAAAGGTACGAAAAATTGGTTTTTCCGATTTAACTTCTTAACCGTTGAATCCACGACAAAACTGTCCAACCTAACTTAGAAGAAAACAAAATTTCCTACAATATTTATTCTATTTATTTTGTTCCTATCTGTTACGGTTTCTGAGATATAAGCTGCAAAAAATCGTTATTTTTAGAAAAAATGAATTTTGTTGGTAAACTTTGCTTGGAGACTTTTTTACCGTTCATTTGAGAGAAAATTCTTTGGAACAAAAGTTTTAGGATTTTTAATTGCCTTCAAACTGAGTCTATCACTGATATTTTAGTTCAACCAAATCCAAAGTTAGAGCAGATTTGTGATAACCTATAAATGTGGAATGTGTTTACAGCTCGAAGTTCTTGTTACCGCCTCCTCACCCCATATCAACCCTTAACAATTTCTCTCACATTTAAACATTTATTCAATTTAAAATGGTTATAGGGGGGTTTGAGATGTTGAGCAAATTTTCTCGTTTATATTGCCAACAACTTGTCTCATATGTCAACAATTATTCATTCTAACGTTTTGGAGGGTATTGGTTGAGGAGAGGGGATAGGGGGGGCCTCATATAACATTAAAATCGGTTCAGGGGTTTGGCAACCACACGCGTTCGAAGATTGGCTAACTTTCGGTAAGTCGTACTTCTCCATGAAACCAGGTTTGTCGGTACTCTTTTGGCTATAACTCCCAAAATATTTGTCCGACCCGTAGTTTCTTTTATTCATCTGAAAGCTGGTTAAATATTCCATCAGACCGCATATATGAAATTTTAATCAAGCCTTATAAAAAAAAATCCTAGCACGTTAAAAACCGTGTACTGTTGTGCGATCCAAGTTTCCTTGGCAGATTTTTCCCAATAACTCCGAAACTATTTATCCGATCTAAAATTTATTTTTTTCATCTAAAAGCTGGTTAAATTTACAATCAGCCCTGTATATAAAATTTTGATTAAATACCGTAAAATACTCACACCAGCACGCTAAATATGTACGTTTTTGCGAAATATGACGATTTCCACATGTTTAGTGGGCTAGTGTGGGTATTTTATAGAATTTAATCAAAATTTAATGTAATGGATCTGATAGTAAATTTAACCAGCTTTGAGATGAAAAAATAAATTGCGGATCGGACAAAAAGTTTTGGAGTTATAACCAAAAGAGTACCGACAAACCTGGTTTCATGGAAAAGTGCGACTTTGCAATCTTTGAATGCGTGTGATTGCCAAACCCCTGAACCGATTTTAAAGTTATATGAGGTCGCCCCCCCCCATCCCCTCTTCTCAAACATTACTTTCCCATAATAGTTGTCGACATACGAGACAGGTTGTTGACAATATAAACGAGAAAATTCTTCGCTCAACATCTCTACCCCTCCCCCCATAACCATTTTAAATTGAATAAATGTTGAAATGTGAGAGAAATTGTTATGGGTTGATATTGGGTGAGTGGAGGGGCTGTAACAAAAACTTCGAGCTGCGAACACTCATGACTCATTTTTCGACATTTATAGGTTATCATAAAACTGCTCTAACTTTGGATCTGGTTGAGCTAAAATATCACTGATACACTCAGTTTAAAGGCAATTTAAAATCCTAAAACTTTTGTTTCAAAGAATTTTCTCTCAAATGAACGGTAAAAAGTCTCCAAGCGAAGCTTACCAAAAAAATTCATTTTTTCTAAAAATAGCGATTTTCCCCAGCTTATATCTTTGTCGTGGATTCAACGGTTAAGAAGTTAAATCGGAAAAACCAATTTTTCGTACCTTTAATCCAAGATGGCGGATCGCGCGGACCCCCCTCGAGGTCGAAAACTTGGATTTTTCATCAGGACCCCTAACCTAATAACATATTCAAAAATCAGAACTACACCACCTTTTGTAGGGCAATGGCCTGTTTTTCTCCCCATTGACTGGACTAATAATATTTCTACAAGTACAAGTATTTAAGTCAAGTATATAAAACAACCCCCTCAAATTTTAACTTTTTTCGCTCGAAAATGTACTACGTTGAATGCAAAAAAGAGCTCGACATCAAATTTTAAATCCCGAAAAAACATTCCACACCCGGTAATAGAGATTTTTCGTATAGTAGTATAATAATCAAAAGCTTATATTTGGACAAATCCATACATCAATTTCATGTAAAATGAAATAATTTAATTTGTGTTTAATCAATTTTTTGATCAAACATTTATTTTAATTCGCTATACTTTGGGGAAATTCAAATTACCAATTAGTTTATTAACCGACGAGTGACAAACTGTGCCAATTTTTTTCCGAAATTTCTAAAACTTTTCCGAACTGCAAAATAACGTTCACTTTTTGCGTTAATTCATTTTTAAATTGTATCTATTTTAAGCGACTTCTTTATTGAATAAAAATTGCAAAAAACTCAAAATAATTTCGCGCGCGACATCGAACTCGTTTAAAATACACGTATCTGCATATTATTTAGGTTTATTTATAAGGGAGGGGAAATTTGATTATTTAATTACTTCAATTTATGAAATCATTTCATTACACTTTCTCTGTATTTGCGTCATTGATTATGTATAGCTTTATTTGCATACGTATCAGTTCAACGCTAAAATGAGTTTTCATAAATGTTTTGCATTTGACGTTCAATACATTTTGGCATAATATAAAATTCTGAATTTTTTAAAAATTAAATAAATTTTTGTTTTTATTTTATTTTAAATTTTAAAGCCCTTATTAATGTCGAAATATTTTGGTTTTTGTAACGTTTTAGTCAGTAGTAGGTACACAGTCGATAAAGTTCGACTACGCTAAATAAGTTGAAAAAATTATATTTCTGTTTTATTCTCGCTTTCGTGGGAATATAATTTAATTATTATAATAATAAAAATAGTTTGTCAATCTTTTAGTCGACTCCGGTGGAGGCTCTGTTAGTCAAAGCAGGGGAACCTTCGCTTAATATTCGTAGAACATTTCTAGCTACTAAGTTCTTGCTAAAAATGACAGCGGTCAGAGATCAAATTTCCGGTAAAATTCAAAAATTAAATCTATTTGTCCAAAGAGAAAAATACTGGAGTCATAAAAACAACTCACCTTTGATTAATCTGAGAAATACAACCTCACATTCCTCATATAAACACGTTCTCAAAACTACCGTTGTATACCTGTCCTTACGAAGCATTGTAAGACCTCCGCACATCTTAATACTTAGATACGATACCTGCCATCATGCCGCTAATATCAAATTATTAGAAATTCTTAGCGACTTTAGTAATCATCTGCAAATTGATACTGATGGTTCTAAGACAACGAACAACGTAGGATGCGCTTATTATAAATATCTTATATCCCATCGCTGAATTCAGCAAGACACTCAGGAGAGAGTACACCATATTTCAGGCAGAAACTGAGGCTGTTTTGGCAGCTCTTAACTTCGTTCTCGTTGATTGCGATTACCACAATTGTCAAATCCTCACCGACTCCCTGTCACTCCTTACCACTCTGGCTATTCCTCATTTCGTTTAAGAGTGAAGTAATAAATCAATCCACTTTGTCAAAATTTCTTTTATTATACACCTGCTCTTTTCCGGTTCTTCATTGTTAAACTCCAGCTTAGTGCGGCAAGCAACAATACGGTTACACCTATAATTTGATTTATTACTTCACTCTTAAACGAAATGGAATATAACAATATAAATACAGCATAATCATACAGTACTCCAAGTTTTCTCGGTATTAAACTCTCTTCGTTACACCTACAAGAAGGTTATTTTTATATGAGTAACGTCGTCGCACAGAGGTATTGCCGGTAACGAAGCAGTAGATAAGCTGGCCAAGTCGGTAGCTAGTAATGACCAAGACTTTTCGGTCCAACAAGTCAATTTTCTACGTTCCTATTTTTAAACTCGAGTCCTTGGTTAAGTGGCAAGACCATTGGTCTACCATGTAAGTGGCAAATGATTATCACCAATATGGTCGTATATTTCCGTGTGTGTCCAAAACGTCTATCTTCAAGTCAGTCCCAATGTCAAAATCAGTATACATTTATCAGGCTGGCATTTAATCACGGCTGCTTTAAAAACCACTTATTTAAAATAAAGTTGGAGCAGGATCCCTTCTGCTCATGCGACGGGTCATCCGTATGCGACCTAAACCATCTCCTATTTGCTTGCACAAACCATCAAAACGCCTCACAAGCTTTTCTAAATTCTCTCATAGTCAATCATAATATACGACTTCCTCTCAATAGTTCAGCACCCCTTTCATACGTTTTTCACAATAAGTCGGCCCTTCAACAGCTTATTAATTTCATTAAAGTAACTAATTTCCTATTTAACTTTCTGCGCTTCATCATTACAGTATGTCACTTTCACTAATATGGTTAAATGCGCTCGTTCGCGAAGCCATTATTTAAAAAAAATGTTTTGGTTTTTATGAAGAGTTTTTCAAAAGCTTGTACTCGAAGCCATTAAAAATTTTCGTTCCTTCAGGGAAACTTTCGTTTCCCCTTCATATAAGAGCTTCCAAACAAAAAAAAATCGAAATTGGACCATTAGTAGCTAAGATACAAAAAAATTATTCGACTAATGAGGGCCATCTTTAATGACCGTTATAATGGTGTCTTACATGGATTTTGAAGTGGCTCCCTATCTGGAAAGTTACCTTTTGGCATGAACTAAAACCACAGAAAGTGGCACATCCCAATCAAAAAGTGCAGCGTTTTTTGGTGTACCCAATGTACTAAAAAAGTGAAGAAGATATGTTTTTAATATTTGAGAAACTAATTGAAAACATATACAACAGTGAAATAGTTTTTCAAAGAAATCCGCGAAAAAATCCTTCATTTTTCATCATTTCCTCCCCCCCCTCCTCTACTCCTAATTAACGCATTCATGCTCTTGACATGCCAGAAATAAGATTGTCAATAACCTTCTGGGAGATATTCTCCCATTCTGCAGTTACTGCATCTACCTGTTGATTGTGGCTGCAGATGGGAGTGTACATGACTTAAAACTTTCTTTTTAAGAACGTCCCTAATGGTCTGGAGCTGTAGTCGAGAGGTTCTTTGAGACATTTCTAACGTTTCGTTTGCTGCTGGGGCAAACATTATCCAGAGGTATTTTGTCCTGTGTGGTAAAGGTCGAGGTGACCAGGTGACCGTCTCGAAGGTTTAGAAGGAGATGATTGCCACAGCAGCCAACGAAACGTCTTGAATCTCTCAAAGAACCTCTTGACGCCGGCCGTCTCAATAAATCGTGTATATTTTTGCAAAAATTTCTACACTTGTATCTCGGATACCATTAGGTCTACAGAGACGATGTTCTCGAATTGTAGACAATTTAGTCTACTTTTAAAAAGTATAAAAGTGCCTTTGCCGACAAATTAGTTCTTCTGAATGAAAATTGCTAAAAACTGAAAAAAGGCAGGGTTTCTTAGATTCTTGAGCCACCCCGTACAGAACACATTTTGACGACCATCGGATTTGGGTACCCCAGAAGGCAAGGAATCATTTGAAAAATGTTTTTAATACCCAGTGCACTCCACTAAAACACTTTTTGATTTACTTTACTTACACCAGTAGCATCTCCAGTATGGCCATTTCGAACTTGTTTGGTCTCATTAATCGAAGAGTAGCTACAGTGTAAACGACGCTAATTTTTATTTGTCATTATGTCATTAATTTCTAGAACGAAAAACAAAAGTTACTTATTTACTAGTTGTTCAGCACTCAGCAGTTGTTACATTGCGAGTCCGAAAAGGTCATAAGTAATATAAAAAATAAATACAAAAATTGTAGTAGTTTAAGCTTTAAGCTTTGAGAAAGGCCTTCATTGTTAAATTTCTCTTTTAGTTTCCACTGCAGAATTTATGGTAATGTTGATTTTGGGTTTAGACCAGTTTAGAGACATGTTTTAGACTGCATTAATTTAAACTTAAACTTTAGTTGTGTAATTCTTGTTGTCTAAAAAAATAATTGTTCTAGTCCAATATTTGGCTGTTTGCTTTAGTGTAATAGTTATTTCGAAAACGTTAGAGGGCAAATTATTAGTAATAAAAGTGAAATCAACCAAATAAAGCAATTTCATTATTTGTAATTACCGAGATGCTAATTATCGAGCTATTAGGACTAGTCACTCATTAATCTAATATTATTAATAGGTATTGCGCCCAAAGGGTTACTCCACGTATCCATGCGTTTGGCAGTACGTATTTCCAATGTTTAGAGGGCTGTTAGAAGGGGACTGCTTTGGCGAAACGCGTCAAGCGGTCACATGGTGATAAATTACACAATGAAAGCTTGACCATTCGACACTTTAGTATAGCTTTGTTCGTCGTACGCTAGAAGCGGGTTGTTTTCGTGAGACTAAATTTTGGTTGGCACGCTGAAACTAAGTGTAGTCTATCCATTATTCCACAATCTTAACTTTATGATAGATACCAACACCGCTATCTAACAAAATTACTCGGTCGAGCTTTGGTTTGGTTTGAATCCTCGAAGTTATTTTTAAAAATTAATAACTTAGAAATTGTCCCTTGTAAGATTAATACGCTGTGCGTAAATTCGTCCTTAATTTTAAATCCGTGTCAAACTCTAGAACCAATTATCATTTGACAATCTCCACCCATCACCTTCTTCTCGTTTCTATTCGTAAATTCTTCCCCCACAAAGGATTTACATTCCAGAACTGTTATTTAATTTTTAATGACGTGCAATATTAATTAGCAAAACGTTATAATCTTCCGAGCTTTTGAGCTATTTATTATACAGTTATACCGCACGATTGCAATAAGAATTCATCGAGAAGGTTTTTAACGAGTATGCTAACATACTAAATCCACTTGTTCGAATTTTGTTTTTCTATGCTTACCCTAAATTATGCATTAAAAAATTAATAATCTTTCTTTTTTGTTATTCCTTACAGGATAAGTTACTTTTATCGATGGGATCAGAAAAAATAAGCCGTTTTTAATTATAAAATTAAAGTTTTCGCATTATTAATATACAGGGGTTTTCAATAAGAACGATACGATTTTGAAGTGAAATACTGTTGACAGAAGCAAACTGTGCCCCTGGGAAGGCGTGACCGGTGGCGCTTTAGTTTCGAAATGTGTAATAACTTTCTCCACTTCCACCACTAACTGTACATACTTTCTTGACGTGATTGGATAAAAGTTTTACCCACCCAAGTTTTTAAATTTAGTTGGCATATTTTCCGGGGGCACAATTTGCTTCTGAGCGCTGTAAAACAAAATCAATTTTTACTTTATTTCGAAGCACAAACGATTAAATTGTTTTCCGCATTACACATCCTGTAAATTGTAAATAGTCATCTTAGGTTCGTTTACAAGGGTGAAATCGATTAACTAAATTTTTGAAGACCTTTTTCAATAAATAATGCCTAATTTCATGAATGCAGCGTTCGATATTCAATTTTTAGTCGTCAATAGCGTCTATTGAATCTCCTGTTCGAAAAGGTGATTTTTTAAACCAAAATTAAGATCAACTTTAAGTTGCTCTAGAGCCCAATTGGCTAACTTACGATGGCTACGATGGTCTAATTGCTTCACTTCTCTGGTCGACATATTCTTATAAAGGTGCAAACGTAAACATAAGTCTTTTCTTAAAATATACGCCAAGTTGTTCTTAAGAGGTCTAATTCGTCATTGACTAATGAGAACTGCGTTAGCATCGTAATAAATAGTACAGCCCTTGTCGAATTTAGTGGCCGATTTAGCGCCAACGGATACCGCTAGGACTGTAGCAAAATGATAGAAAACGATCAAACTTATTCTAAGGTTGCCCAAATGTTCGGTAAGTCGAAATTGACGATTCGTCGTAATGTTAGTCGTCGGAGACAAACTGAACTGCACGTGAGAAGACGAGGTCAAGACAGAAAACGCTCAACTACAGCAGCAGATGATCGATTTACAGCGTTGCAAACACTTCGAAACCGGCGTGAAACGACCATTAAAACAAGAAACGTACTTGAGAAAGTTCGTGGAACCCGTATAAGTGAACGATCAGTAAGAAGAAGTTGGTTTGAAGTCGTATGCGCCTATAAAAGCCCCAAAACTTCAAAACACATCTTCGAGTAGCGCGATTACACTTTGCTCGAGAACACCAGAATTGGAACTATCAATGGAGTCCAGTTTAGTTTACAGATGAAAGTCGTTTCTGTGTAAATTCGATTGATGGTAGGGAAACATTGTATCGACGTCAAAGAGAACAAAATTTCCAATTTAATTTTACTTTTACTGTCTCTTTTGGTGGAGACTCGATTATGGCGTGGAACAGAATATGTTTAGGGACACGCACAGAGTTGGTCGTGATTGATGGAGGTACTTTAAATGCAGATTAACGACATTCTGCAAGACCTTATTTGCTGGCTGGGCTGGTTTGGTACCTCCAGGGTCCAGCCCACAAAACGGCAGATGCTTAGCCCTGCCCCGCTCTTGATTGGGTGCGGGTAAGGGGAAAAGTCCTGACGTATAAAACTGAGAGGTAGAGTGTTGACACGTATGCGGTATATGGCCAATTTAACTATACCCGCTATAGCGGTACAGCGAAGCGCTCGGCGGAGTCATACGCGATTTTAGGATCAATTGGCTGCTGCAGTCTCTGCACCAGAGGAGCTGTGGACTAGTCTATCTGCAGAATAGTAACGGGAAGACGTAAGTTCTGGTAGGAAGTTCTCGTACTTCCGTAGTAGGCATGCTCTAAATGTTTGGGCACGTGGGCACCACCAGTGCGTGTCCAGGCTCTCCGCTATCTACCTAATCCCTGGTGGGTGGCAAGGTGTTTACAAGTGCGCCATCATGGTGGCTTGGCCCCGCTGTTGGCGTGCGATAGAGAGACACCGAGCGCTCGTCATCATGGTAACTGGTCTGTAATAGGTCGTAACGGATGATCCGGAAGCGATAAAGTAGATGCTGGTGGAAGGGGAGTAGCTACCCCCGAACCGGTGACCAGTCGGGATAAAACTGGTACTGCGGGCAGACGTCTAAAGACTTCTGATGAGGTTGGTTTCGCAGGGGCTAATGGTTTCCTGGAGGGTGAGAGATACTAATCAGCCTGTCCTCTTTAACCCTTGATATAGCAGCAGCTGGGTGCAAGGGGGAGGGTAGGTAAGTGGATCTTAGGATCCAGTTTAAACGTAAGACCTTATAGGGACCTTTCGTCCCATATATCGGGGGAAATTTTGTCTTAAAGTAAGACAATGCTCGCCCACACGTCGTTCGCTGTGTAATTGACTTTTTAAACCAAGTGGGTATAACAGAAATGAATTGGCCAGCATGTTTTCCAAACATGAATTCAATAGAAGAGTCTGGGACATGTTAGGCAGACGACTTAGGTCAAGAATACCTGAGGTAACAAGCACAGAAGAAGTAAAAGCTGCTTTAATTAAAGAATGGAGGAGTTTGCCTCAAGAAATAATCGACGACGTCATCATAAGTATGAAAAGACGAACGACTGCAGTCATAAGAGCTTGGAGAGGAAACCCTCGTTATAAAGAAATATTTCCAATGCGTATGAAAAAGTCTTGTTATGGCCACATCAGTCGTTATTCGTTTGTAATAATAAAACATATTCTCTATAATTGATCTAAATTCCCATTATTTAAATTTTATTGGTTTTAGGCGAAGGCCAGATTCGTTTCAGAGGGTGCAACAATTTAACGACGTAAAAGGGCTGCAAAAATGGAATTATCTCTAGTCAATGACAAATGACAATGACGCTCGTCAGTCGAAGTAGCAATTTAGAGTAAACTGACCCAAATATGTACAGACAGATAGATCTTACCGATATTGAGGATAAAATTCAGTTGTAGATTATACATAATTGTTACGATTGACCCTTACTTAACGAAATCAAGTATAATAGCTAATAACCGAGAGGCCGAGAGCGATGAATAAGAACTATTAGAGTAACTATAGGAAAAGTAATAGCGAAGAAGATGAATTTGTTGAAAGCGAACTTATACGGAGGTTCTCCTAAAAGTATAAAGATTTGCTACAATTAGTTGACAAATAAAACTCAATTATTTATATTGAATTGTCCGTAACGTTAAGCTTGTGGCAAAAACTAAACCAAGTTTTGTTAAAATCGATTGCCTAAACAAGATTAATTACGATACACGTTAGGTACCTCCACCGCCAAGCGGTGTTAGAACTGCCAATCAAGTTCTCTCGAAATCAGATCTGTTGTCGAACAGGCGGTAGTTAGAAGCACTTGGAAAATAAACTATTTGCGCATTAATAATGTAAACCGCTTACATTTTCTTGTGTTATACACTACAAACTGTCAGTTTGGAGTTATGCAGAATTCGTGTAGCTCTAATTATGTTTTAATTTCATTCTGTCCATTTGTATACAAAAGTATTCCGTCTGTTAGAGTCGAACTGATTAATAGTACTATTGTACTACTATGCAACAACGTATATTATTTCTACCATCGCACTGCAGAAAACTGACAAATACTCGTTTAATTACACCTGGTTCTTCAGAACAACCGAAATGTATCAATATGATAAATGTTACGTCCGCGTAAAAGATTATAATGATATAATGATCATTGCACGTCCTTCTCTGTTTATTTGGCTTTTTATTGCTCAGCAATATTCATCAAGTTCTGTCAGAGCCGCCGTATTGATTACCACAACCACGAGTCTTTATAATTTTTCTAAATTAGAGTTAATGAAGCTTTTGTTTGCATTTGTAGTCTTAAAAATAACGCACATGTGGCCCTCTTTGTTGAATAGAGCTAGGACTACAAAAGTAATGTAATAACCCACGATTCACGATATTATTATCATCGTCAACGGTTCTAACGTCTACCAATACTTTTTCGATTTCAAGGTATAATAAAATAAACGAAAGTTGTATTCAATCTCTTGAACGATTATAAAGTGCTAAAAGTTGAACTTTAATAGAAATTACATAATACTACGCTGTCGCCTAATTCGAGAATACAGTAGTTTCATAACTATTAAAAACTCTATACTTCCAAAGAGCTATCAAAACTTTAATTTTTGGAGAGGGCTAGTAGTCCAGTCAAAATAGACAAAAAATCGTGTAAAGTTCGGAAAAACTTGCATAGAACTAAAAATTGGTAAAGACCTTAAATACATTATTATAAAAATGAAATGTCAAAAGTCCCCATCGATCCCAAAATTTTATTCAAAGTTAAAGGTCAAAAGTCGAAAAATCGTTTTTTGCAATTATCTCTCAATATTAGTCCAGTCAAATTAGATAAACGGATAGCATTTGAGGGAAAACCACCCAAGAGTTTTAAAAATTAGTATAGTTGTTTGTTATAACCTGCAGTACAACAAACTAAAAGTCCCGGAAGGTGGAGTGCAAGATGGGGAAGGGAGGTGTTTAAAAGCGACCTTATCTATTTCGTGCAAATAACTCGCCTTTTATAGATCCTACGTTGATGAAGCCTCTTATGAAGGTTATAGAAAACATTATTAGCTACAAGATTAGCTGTATGCATTTTCCCATAAGTTTAACCATTTTCGAGATATAGCTCGGAGAAGGGGTTAGAGTAAATTTGTTTACGGGATGACGCTGTATAAACTGCGGGGTAAGACAGTAAGACGCGTAAGTTTTACAAAAGGAATCAACAACCAAAGTTAACCACTCCTTGATAATACGGCATTAGATAAGGTGGAATGAAGATGTATATAAAGAATTCTGAAAACAAAAGTCGTATTGGGTTTCGTCTTCACCTATAGTAAAGAAATTTAAAAAAATTCTTTTTCCGAATTGTGACATTTGCGAGAGTTCTATTGAACTTCAAAAGCTTCTTATGCACAACTCGGAGGCACTATAAAGAATTCTTATATCACGTCCGATAGAAAAAGGACGTAGCTAAATATATTTTAATACAAAAGTCTTAGTGGGTTTCGTCTTCCCCTTTTGTGAAGAAGTTAAAGAAAACTCCTTTTCGAAATTGTAACATTTGTGAGAGTGCTACTGAACTTCTGAAGCTTCTTATTCACAACTTAAAGGTACGATAAAGATTTACGTATCACATCGTGTATAATAAAGAAGTAGTTAAAGATTTTTTAAACCAAAATCTTTATCACATCTCCAAGTTGTGAATTAGAAGCTTTTGAAGTTCAATAGAACTCTTACAAATGTTACAATTTCGAAAAAAAATTTTTAATTTCTTTACAATACAAGGTGAAGACAAAACCCAATACGACTTTTGACTATAGGAGTTATTTTTTAGTTTTGATGATATCAATGCGATATTTTAGTAAGTTTTTTGAGATTTTCTCAAGACTAGCAACTAATTGTGATGAAGGGCAGAAAAATAATACATATTATAATATAATGGAATGTCTTCCCGTTATTATAGATACTTTCAGACAGAAGAAAGTGTATATTACTCGAAACCGCTGCATCCCAAGCATTCAGCCCTGTGGTACGCCCTTGTTCACAAGCCGTGGAGATCGATACAGAATTGTATAGTTTTACACTTCTGAGTATCTGAAGTGACGTTTAACAATAAGTCAGAAAAGATAATATGTTGCAAGTACCCAACAACAACTTATAGATTTTGGATTATTTGGGGAGGCTACTTATTTGAGCATATTGTACCTCCCTCAAGTAGCCTCATCGAAATCATCAGGTGTCGAGTCATCCCACTTGACTTGTAGGTAAGCTAAACTTTGAAAACTTTAAATTTTAGAATTGTGAAAGAAGGGAATCCTCTTAATAGAGCTGGACAGTCGGAAAGCACACGTTCAACTGGTTCGTCTAACTAGATAGGTTGCGGTCTATACTGTTTCCAGTGTGGAGCTTCTTTAATCGACAAGATCATGTGAATATCCCTCAATCCTTCCCATTGCTGGTAGATTAGCTTGGTCGGTAGAGGTAATTATTATTCTTATTAATGAGATAGTGCAGCTAAATGAAAGGTCTGAAACCGAATGAACAGTCGTAGTATTTATAAATTTGTGTATTGAATTGTGTTTCAAAATATTTGAAGAAGTCCTCAAGATATGCTAATGGTCATACCTATTTGTAGGCTTGAACTATGGGTTGGAGCTTAAACGTGAATCTATACAAAACGAAAGCTGGTAAAATTTGCTACAAATTGAATATATGCATGTTTTTTGTATTCCTAAAGTTTATCTAGTTATAGGTCGTTGAAACTTGATGCTCTTTGTGCCAAAATCACCGATGCAACTGTCTGCTTCAATGACGTTGGATTAAAATCTCGAACTCATGGTATGACAATAGAAAATGAGGTGAAAGTGGCTAATAATTGTGACAACAGCTGTAGGAATAGTCCGACAGGATATTCAAAACAATTTTTACGATACATCCACCTACCCATCCACTACCGGTAAAGCTCACCTCTGGCATTTTTTGTAAAAGCACTTAATATTGCGGAAGACATATTTATCTACCTTTCAAATTTTTACAAATAGTTTTGTGTGTTAGAATGTTCCTCAAGAGGACACTAATCATACAGATACAGCATACAGCCACGAATTTGTTCGAGGATTTTAGTAAAAGGTGACTGTGGATGTTGAGTACGAACGGTATACGGTACAATCGGGCAATAAATAAAATATACAAATATACTCATATAGTGTAATTTGATAAAAATAAAAGCCACACTTTAAACATAATGTCGAGCTTAATTAGATTAAAAAGAAGATAAATAATTGGGTTAATTAAATATTAACGTCAAGACAAAGCGGAAGTGGAAGCGTATCGAGAGATTCCTTCCTACAACCGATAGATCATGAGGCTCAGGTGCGGGCCACAGGCATTTACATAATAATACCGCCGCTATTCTCCATGTTAATTGCTATCACTATTTGCAATTAAAAATAACCACTTACTCCCACTAATTAGTACATTGATTTACCGAGCGAGCTGCAAGATTTGTAGCGCTTTTTACTGCTACGCTGTTATTATAACTAACGTCCATAAAAGATAAGTGCATTAAAAGATTCTTCCTTTTCTGCAATTTTACTTTATTTACAAATTTAAATTTGCAAATCGGGATAAAGGCGCGCAAAGTGAACACACCTGCAGTGCACTTTTATCACTTTTTGCTCAAGCTAAAAAAAAAGTGTCCAACAATTTTCTTCTCGTTTTAAATTAACAGTGTATTTCCGCTAACTCAGGTGCGCCGTTACATACATTGATTACAAAACTAATTATAACCGTTAACTTAAAAGCTAGTCTGTATATTATTATTGTTTATATCTTCCAGCTTTCAGAAAATTATTTACATAAAACTTTACCAACTTGGATATTACTGTCTTCTGCGTTCTATATTTTAACCAGGTTTTTCGTTAAACGTTTTTAAAATTTAATGTTGGCTTAAAAGCGTAAAATAATTTTCTTTTATAAAATATTTAAACTTGCATTTTTCTGCTTTCAAACACCTTAAAACCCGAAGGCGGGAAGGGAATATTTAAGAGTAATTTTCTTAAAACTAAAGCTACGCCTTTAGTGGTTATAGGAAAAGTTTAAATGACAGACTTTATAGATTTGGTCTCTCTAATTTCAGCACATTTGCTGTTGCAATGAGAGCTCAAAAACTCTCATTTACCGGTCCAATTGTGTGGAGCCGTACTAAACCTTATAAGAAACAGGGCCCATATAACTGAACTCGACTCCGTTTGAGAATAAAATAAAGTATATCAGTTGAATAAAGTCTGAACAGGTGTTTCACGACTTGGACCGGCCAATCTAATCAAGACAAGATCTAGTAAGTCTTGATCTTGTCTTGAAATATCAATGAATAATAAATATGAGACCGTATTAATATTAGATCCACTGTCCCCATTGCCTAGCATATATTGAGAAAGAGATTTTGAGCAAGAGTCGCTTACCTAAAATATTTATATAAATATTTAGAGCAAAACACTTTATATCTCCAGGCAATGGCTCACTGAGCCAAACCATGGGTAGGGAGATAGAAACCGATGAAGACGCCGACAGCTAATATACGCGAGCTCTTGGAAAAAGAGAAGGTTTATAAATATACCACGTGGATTGGAAGGCGAAGATTAACAATTATCTAGGGCAACGAAGAGAAAATAGGAACCGACATATTAAATGGATGGGTAGAAAAAACAGCTGAAGTATCCAAATCTAACCTGAATCTAGTCTGAATTACGTATTATCCAAGTGTGCTCATTAAGACGTTCAAGACTCTCGCCTTAAAAGTAAAAGCGTCACTAGCTTGGATGGGCATTGGCGGACTGGCTTGACTAAATGGCAGGCCTGGACTGGCAATTTTCATTGAAAACGAACGTCGGCGTTAACTATAACTTTCAAGATACGAAAGTTAATCAGTCAGTAACTAATCACCCCGAAATAATCAAAGTAAACAATTTTATCACCTCGTGGAGTGCGATAACGGAGGAGGTAATCTCGTGGTTTGGTGGATTTGGTCACGGTCAACCCTTCGATACAGAATTACATCAACAAGAAAAAATCGTAATAATAGAATTCTTAGAAGCGCCATATCAAATGGACGTGCCCATCAAAAAGGCAACATACGGAGAGGAGGAGAATATTATAAAAGGCACCAGGTTTCGATTTAATAACTGACAGAATAAACAAGAATTGCATTGGCGAGGAGAAAAATATCCACACTATACATATTTAATGCCTCATTTACAGTGCTGGATTACGGTTTTCAAAGGCCCTAGGCCAAAAGAACAGAATGGGCCCCTTAAAAAGGCGATCCGACCAGGGACGGATCCTGGGGGAGAAACGGTCCGGACGAATTAAATAGTGGCGGCCCCCAATTAATTGCTAATTTACTTTAAAATATTTTGCTGTTGCCTAACAGCATATTCAGTGGTGTAGTTGCTCCCTGAAGCAAGAAAAATCGGTGCGTCTATTTCCCTAGAAGTGTTTTAAGGAAATTTGTTTTACGGGTCACCTAGTGCCGCAGGCAATTTTTTAAAATATTCAAGGTCTGCATTAGATCCATTTTCGGAATTTTTTACCATATTTTTGTATACTGTGAAATTAAGCAATCAATCTGCTATCGCCTTGTAGCTCAATCCGCCTTTGACCTGGCTTGTCGTTTAAAATTAAAAAAGCCGCTGGAGTTTTTGGCTTAGGGTCTTAGGCCAGGGCCTAGTTGGCCTATAGGTTAATCCGGCACTGATCATTTAGGCTAAGATATTATTCAGCTTGGGAAATAGCCCAAATAATTATGCTGTTCAAACCTGGTAAAAAATCCGAAGAAGTAAGTTCGTACAGACCGATAAGTCTAGTTTGGATTTCTAGACCAACATGGAACAACTGTCGAACAAATTTACCAAAGGGTTAAGAAAATTAATAATGTCATTGAAAGGAAGTGGTACGGTTGTGCTGTCATTCTAGGCATAAGTAACGCTCTTGATAAAGTTTGGCATGGGAGGTTGTGCTACAAACTTTTTTTTTTTGTTTTATGGATGTGGGAATCTTTAGAAAGACACCTCCACTTTCTGTGGAGGTTGGACAGGATGTTATTGTCCGACTCACTAAAACCACACCCGAACCCCCACTATCTGTGGGGGTTCTGTCCTGCGAGGTGATTGGAAATTCGCGTAAGCATTTCTTTCAATTCGCCTCGCCACAGTTGGAGTCTCTACGTCATTGCCGCTTTCCGGACTTATTCTGCAACACTTCCCGAGATCAAACTTCTCTCAAACTTTTCCTTTTCTTCATGATGCTCGAGGCTAGCTCTAGCATCGTGTTCCATTCTTCTATTCCTCTGAGCATTATTTGGACGATGTTATTGACGCTCAGAGACTCTCCCACTTTGAGGGCTGCCGCGACTCTTTTTTGTTCCCATTGGACACAACTGAACAACGAGTGCTCAGCCGTGTCGATTTCGTCGCAGTGGTCGCATTGGGGGGTGGCGAGTTTCCCAATTCGGTGCAGATAGTGGTTGAAGCACCCGTGACCCGTGAGGAGCTGTGTCAGATGGTAGGTCAGCTCCCCGTGCTTCCTCTCTACCCACGGTTGTAATTTGGGTATGAGAGCCCTCGTCCATTGTCCCGTTTCCGAGTTTTTCCAGCGGCGCTGCCACTTTAGAGTGGCTACAAACTTAAGAGGAACTTACCACACCCCTTTTACGTATTACTGAGGTCGTACCTAATGGAAAGGCACTTAAAAAAAATATGAGTCTGAGTCAATATCTATCTGTTGCAAAGAATATCGTTCGCAGTGGAGAAAGAACAGACGACTATCGCAAGTTAACCGAGTAAAGGAATACGAAATCAAAAATGCAACTACAAAAAATACCAGGACATTTGTCCCAGATGATTGCCTCTTACGACCGACAAGGGATTTCTTGGGCCTATTCGGTACCGGTACCCATATGATTAAACTGTTTTTATTTGCAATGTAATCAAACAATAACGCATTAAAAGTACATATATTATACGTTACGTAACTGCAAAAAATATTTCATCAGAAATACAAAAATACAAAAACTAAAATATAATTGATAGGTAGTAAACGTAAAAATCTAATACGTTCTCAAAAGAAAGATGACACGAGAGCAAGTTATGTTTTAGAATTTTATATGGAAGATTCAATGTACATTATCAAATATTTAACCTCTTCAAGTTACTACTTTGCTTGGAAAAAGATTAAGCTATTCTTTCTTGTGAGATTTGGCGAGTCTCGGAGCGCTTGATTGAAAAAATTTATATTTATGTCTTTATGCTTTGGCGGATGAATAAATAATAGAAAAATAATTTAAAAAACGCTTCATTATAATCACCCACCTGATGTAATTTAAAAATAATTACGAAAAACTATTTATGTCGAAAAGCTTCCTGACTTTTAAAACTCATTTCGTATAAGGTAATTATTCTGTATTCAAATAGACGAGCTTTTCACACTTTTGCTGATAAATGGCGGGTGACTGAGAAATAAACAAGAATATATACCATTTGTTGTATATTTACCTCATAGATAGGATTCATAATATTCAAACCGTAAAAATAAAAAGCTCGCCGAGTATTGGCATAATGCTTTGTGTAACTTTTCAAATCAAAGGTAGATGGCGGTCGTTGGCAAACATTGTCTGCAAGAGTACAATATGCTTCCTGCAGTATACTGTTTGAGATACGCCAGCTTTCATTTCCTAGTCTTTGTCTTATTTCTCCATTATTGAAATTTCTAGATACACTATACCATCCAAGTTTGTTAAACTTACTACTAAATATTAAGGACGTTTTTAGGTATAGGAGGAGATGTGAGTACCTACTTAATTTTATTAAGCCTTAATAATATACATACACGTAGACATTTAAACTTTAAGATGCATATAAATCTTTAATGTAATACCTACATCAATATAATTTATCAGAAAAGTTAAGGGTAAATTGATAGCTCTTGGAGTACTCGACAACTTATATTTTATTAGTTATGTGTTTAACTATCCATAATAGAGTAGGTATTAATAAGTTTTTGGCTAACAACTTTATCTGTTGTAGCTCTGAAAATTAAAACTTATCAAGAAGCCAAGAAGTGGTTGTTATTTTAAAAAGAATGTAATAATTTCGAAAATTAAAATGTTACATTTTAAAGAAAATTCAAAACTTTTAAGTTGATGAAACTTCAAACTTTGAAAAAATAATAATATAATTAATTAAACCAATTTCAGTTTAAATTTTGCCATTTTTAAAAATAAAAATGACGGTAATAGTTTAATGGTTTTTGACGCCCTGTAATTTCCTAACAAAGTGCCGAAAATATATCCCAACTGTGTTTACCAGTAGAACACGCTAGTGAAGTTGTTACATTCGTATTTGTAATTAATTAACACCCTGTATACTTTAAAAGCATCAGAAACCACCTATTTATTGGGTCATAGTCAAGTACGACTTTCGATGTAGAAACAAATGACTATCACAATGTCGCTCAACACATTTCCGTCCGTACACATTTTGACATTTTTCATTCGTAGTCTTATTACGCAAAAAGGAAGAGGCCGTAAAATTTTGTAGAAAGTAAGTAAAAAATATCTAACCTTTATGAAATAGCGGAAATTGGCCTTTAAATTTCAGAATGTCCCAAACGGCAAACGATACTTTCAAACACGAGCACCATGTATCAAAACCGAGTCCAACGATACACTAAAATATTAAAAATTCGAGTCAATACTAATTGAATGATTATTAGGTAGTATTTTGTATAAAATTGGGTTAAAAATTCTTATCGAACTAAAACAAATGATATAATACGAAAAAAAATTATCTCGACATATGTGAGCCAATTCTGATCTAACTGCATCATCTTGAATATCTCGAAAGTGGAAAATTGGAAAAAATAGGAAGTTTGGAAAAAATTTTAAAATATCGAAAAACTAGACTACAAAGAAACGTTCGTACAGCGAGGCTGAAAGAACATTGCAAATAAGTAATAAAATCAACCATCTCCCACACCTAAGTTGCAGCATTAACTTCGATCTTTTTCGTTTCTTCGCTTATAACTCTAAAACTACGCACTTTATGAGAAAATTGCCTTTATATAAAAATAAACTACGTCAAATTTCCTACAAATTATATCTGTTAGGTTTCTTCCTGAGTCAAACGGATTAGGCGCTAGAGCGCGTTAAAGTGTGACAAAAATTCTAAAAATCGACCAAAAAACTTTTATCGCTTATAACTAGAAACCTACGCACTTTTGGGGGAAAATGCTCCTATATTATACATGTACGGTTTAGTAGTACAAGCAATAATCTACGTGGGATATCCCACGTCGGCGTTAGCCTAATTTTCTGTACTCCGTCTGGGATCGACGACGATTGGCATAATTTAACCTTCAGGGCGCAAAAGAAGGTCTTGATTTTGTAGGGAAAGGTAGTCCCAACGAATATTTACTTTTCTTTATATTTTCTTAATATAAGAATAAATTATAATATTTTGACTCCTGAGCTTAAAATATTGCAAGGTCCTGTTTTTACGAATTATTTCAGATTTCTTGCTGTTATAGTATTATACCTATTATGTATTATTAATACTTTAATACAGTGTGTTCACTGATAGTGGGAACAGTGAATAATTCTTCTATCGTACTAGATACACAAAAAAGTTTAAATACTTTTTTATTTAAGTCGAAATTTACTATCGGAAACTGCCGACGTATAATTGTTCGTATTTCAAATTTAACCGGAAGCGTACATGAATTATTTTTTTTAAATGACAACATATATTTTTCTTTACATTTTTGCAATATGCGGTTATTCCTCTGTACATACATATAAAATTTTTCATAAGGTACCATCAAAAATTATTTGAGAAAAATGTTATTGATTTATTCAAGATATCAAAAATTACAAAAATAGTAATTAATATTTACACAATGCACATAGATTGCTAAACAATACTTGAGAGTTCTAAGTTTGTCACAAAATTTATTCTATTAATTGATTTATTATCATGGACAATAGTGAAAAAATTGATATGCTATTAATTTTTGGTGAATGTAATCGTACATCAATAACATTTTTCTCGAATAATTTCTGATGTGACCTTATGAAAATTTTTTATGTATGTACAGAAGAAGCAAAGGAAGGAAGGAAGGAAGAGGAAGGAAAAATGTAAAAAAATATATATGTTGCTATTTGAATAAAATAATTCATCTACGCTTCCGGTTAAATTTGAAGTACAAAAATATATACCTCAGCAGTTTTCGATAGTAAATTTAAAGCTTAATAAAAAACTATTTAAACTTTTTTTTGTATCTAGTACGACAGAAGAATTATTCACTGTTCCTACTATCGGTGAACACACTGTATATCGCTTTGAGCAGATACTATGTAAAATATAGCTTTTAACTTCAAATCTTTCGCACTTGTTCGTCTTTAATATTTCTAAATATAAATAGAATTTTAGATTAGGGGGGGGGGGGGGGGAGACTGATGTTGTTAAATTTATAAATTTAAACACCATTACTACAACTATTACTATCCATATAGAAATGTTGAAAGATGATTGTTACTATATACTATTAGGAAAAAATGCATTTTTCGCAGTTTTTAGATATTTTGAAAAAATGTCGAAACTTTGAAGCGGTACGTATTTGGTTTAAAGAAATGTTTAATGAGTTTAAAAGTAGGAAATTGAATGTTCTTTAACTTTTGTAATAAAGTGTTTTCAGCTAGCTAAACGCGCCATTTAGGAGTTATAGGCAAAAAACTGAAAAAATTTAGAAATTTTTCGGCTTCTCTAAAGTTCATCACACAGGGTTTTCAAATTGGAAAACTTGGATTCAACACCACAGACTATCCATATACAGCATATTGGATAACCCCAATTTTAAGCACAAGCTGATAGACCGATTCTCAAATGTTCAATCATTAATATCTGTAACTGAAATTAGTTCCTGTTAACTAGTGCCTTCAGTTTTTTTGTTTTAAGGCGTTACAGACACACACGTCCGCCCTCATAGGCAGACTTTAAAAACTCATTAAGATGGTATCAGATTAGCTATTACAGTAACTAAATTACAATTATCACAACGACGACAATAACGACAATTGAAAAGTAACCAGGAGTGAACGATGATCATTCATACAGTACAAACCACAAATTTAACAATAGGTACGTACTACAAGTCTGAAAACAAGTAGCTTCAAGAATATCGCACTACTCTAGATGAATATTGACGGTTGAATACTCTCTAAATTTGGAATTACTACAAAATTAGATTATTAATAGCTATAATTGGAGACCGTTAAAAACTTAAATGGTTACCTAATAAATTGTGAATTAATTAAAGATAAAGTAAAGAATTGATTAACGAAACATTGATTATATTAGCTGTACTCTCGTTTATGTTTATAGTTGCGGTCGTCAATTTTAAGTTTTTTTCAGTTTTCGGTTACGGTTGCAGTTCCAATCCGCAATTGTGAAATGAAATTTTTTAAGAATCCGATTTTCTAGGAGAAAAACCGCAAAAGCGATCCTCTTATAAAGTGCCAACATTCTAAACTTTTTTATCAAAAGTTACAGAGCGTTGGAACTATTATGGAAGCCCAGGAATAGAATAATGTGGAATACCAACTTCAAAACAACAACAATAAAGCTGGTAGTCGGAAGGCAACTTTCCATAAAGTTTGACGTTTATAACTAGGAGGTGGTTAAAAAAACTAACGTCAAATTACTCTCTAAATTACTCAACAGACGCTTTATATAAATTTGACTTAATTGTTTATTTTTAAAATTGTTTAATTTGTTAAAAAAGTAATTATTTACAAAATCGTTGCGTTCTCCTATAAAGTTTTGATTAACTGTACTTGAGGTAGCCACTTACAAAATATTATACACGATAATAAATTTTTTCGAATCTAAAAATTTTTCTAATTCTAAGGTAATTTAAACTTTTTTTTATTAGAAAACAGATGAGCATCTTTTTAGACAACTCGGAATTATCTACTTTGGTTTATTTTCTAAAAATAATACCCACCGAATATAGCAGTGTTTATGTACACCTGCGGCATTGTTCTCAACTACTTAACGTTGTCCTTTACCTTTACATTGCTTTATAAATGTGCTTGTGGTCCTTGTTATACGAAATTCCATTTGTGGGACAAAAGCGCCACAAATGAGATAACTAAAAATAAGACTTACATAAACGTGAGTCTTAAACAAGATTCAATTTACTCCTATACTACCTACCTATTTGTGTTTTATGTTTTTAAAAATACAAAAAAAGATTTTTAAATTGATTAAATTTTTTTATTATCTTTATAAAATAAGCAATTGGCTTACGTCTAAGTTACTTTCTTTGCAGACAATTAACCGTTCGTCGACTGTTACAACAATGAAATTATTATAGATGGAATTATTAATTACTAAAGTATGAAAAAAGCGAATACTTAACTAAACAGTGAGCATATTTTGTAGTAATTAAGGATATGTAGGTACTAAAGAGTGTAAAAATGACTGATGCAGCTGACAACGGCTGAAAATTAAAAATACTTTCTGTGCATGTGCGCCTACACCCTTACACTCAGCAGTTGAACAACATGAAAAGCGGCTAATTTCTCTCCTGTCAGTGTCAGCACCTTCGGCCGCTGCCAGCAGTGATGGTTACTGCAGTTTACCGAACACGCCCAATGGCCATCCGAAGTGTGTAAATGGTTTAGAAACAACTTCCTGGGAGACTAGGTTAGATAACGTTAAACAAAAATTGTTACAACAATCAATTTTACCAAGAATCACAGTAGTTTTTAGTGAGTGGGCACTTAACTGTTTTTGAATAGAAACATATCAATGTGTCTCTGATTCGAGGCTCTTTATTGGGATTTCAAAAGCTATAAAAAATAGAACTTTGATGAAATAAGGCAATATTTGCATAATGTACAATATACATTGCCAATTCGATACTGTGCATTTGATCTAATTGCAAATAGGCGCAAATAGTTATTTGTTTTCAGTTCTCGAGTCAACTGAATCTTGTAAGATTCAGACCTTTTACCCATTTACTCAGTTCAGTAAATGCAGGCCTTTAAAAGGAAGTATACAATTGTAAAAATGCTAATAGATTGGGGCTCAGGGCTCAGGAGGAAATATACGTTCAACGTAACGTAAAAGTCTACAAAGAACTATCAAACCACGAAGTACAAGAAAATGTAATATTCCAGGGCGCTCTCTTCGGCCATTCTTTCTTTCTTATATAGCTATCAATGACATTGAAGAAAGAATACTGCCTGTAAACATTTTACTTGATCATAACGATATCGTTATTCATTGTACTGATTTTCGAACATAAACACATTTAAGTGGATCAGGGTGGTCGAGCGGCTAAGACCGTTGGGTGCAGATCAAGATTCTTAATTCAAATCCGACTGGCACCACTAGATTTTTCTGTGTCAAATACCTTGCTCCGGGAACCCACCTAAAGCTATAGGTTCCATCAGTTAAAAATCATAGCAGTTGATGCAGATGTACAAAAATACCGTTAAGAAAAATTACAATGGATATAAAGGACTTACAAAAATGGAGCGACTATAATCGGTTCAAATTATCACCAACAACCCAGTTGTATCTATTCACTTTACCAAAAACCACACACCAAATAGCTCATAATTTATGCCCAATGGAACCAGCCTTTCACGGGCAAGATTTCTTGGGGTAACTTTTGATCAGAAATTGTTTTGGATTCCACATATTATCAGAATCCTCAAAAATTTTTGCAAGGAAAGATTAATTCTTATGAAGGATATCTCATTCAACCACTGAGGAGCTAAGAGAAGTACGTAACTAAATATGTTTAAAGCTATGATTAGATCTAAAATAGACTATGGTAATTGCATGCATGGGACTGGAAGGAAAAACGCTCTAAAACTGATAGATACGGACGACACGGTCTATAATACAGGTTTACAAATCCCCGTAGGAGCTTTTATAACTACACCTTTACGAACTATTTACAGCGAATCTGGACAACTTCCTCCAGGATACAGCAGAAACTAATCACTTCTCAACTATACCTAGAATATTTTCGGAAACACCTTGCATCCTAATAAGTTATTATCAATCATCCACCCTTTATACGCTAATCACTTTCAATTAAAGCCTAACATTACATTACAACCAAAAGAGACTAAACAGATTATTAAAATTAACGTTACAAAGAACACTTAACAGTAGTGTCTAATTAAAAGTTTGTTATAATACGGAAAATCGTCCGATTCAGTCAAATCACTAAGCTGCCTATATCTTTGAAACCGTGACACTTTGTATAATGGTGTATATGGTTGAATATGTTCAAAACCAACCCATCTACCACCCTCTTTTAGATATACGCTGGTGAACCAAATACCCTGTATACAGCGAAATAATCGTATATCACATTCTTAGCATTCTGAACAAATACGTAGAATACCGTCACAAGTGGGGATTGGGGATAATGACCAAGTAGAACAGGATTCAAAAATGCGACTAAAGCCGAAAAGTAGACTTAGATTCGTACCCAAGCACAGACTAAAAAACCCATCATCCCATCAACATTAATTAAGCAAAAAATAGAACCAAATGAAAGGAGGAAGACGTTATCTACTGATGATAAAACCGAACGTGCAAGCATGGATTCCACCTAAATACCTCTCACGTTCTCAAGAACTAATTCTGTCAAGACTTAGAATAATGGGGTATACACTAGGACAACACACGAATATAACTAACAGGTCGATGCATAAGTTCGTAGCGTTTTTAGTTTCCATCGTAAAAGTACTTCGAAAACAAATTTGTTTTAAGAAACGTCAACGTCAGTTTAATGCCACTGTGTCGTTTTGTTAATACTTGTTGAATTTTTCAGTTTGTAGAAACTTAGGGGTAATTGTTGGCTAAAGAACATGGAGTGTCAAGTACAAAAATAGCAACATTTTCGATATATCCGTTTGTTTGAATTTAACCGAAGAGTTAAGACATCGGAGGCCGCCACAACTATCTGTGCCGTTTACGGAGAGATAGTCATCAGGCAAAGTACTGCACGAAAATGGTTCTCTCGTTCCAAAGAGAACCATTTTGATATGAATAACTTCCCACGTTTAGGAAGACCATCCGACTTGAATGAAGACAGATTAAATGCTTCAATTCGTGATGATACACGTCAATGAACTCGGGAATTGGTCAATATGATGAATTGTGACCTATCAATCATCGTGTCATATTTGCATTCCATGAGTAAAGTTCAAAAGTTGACTGCTATTGCAATGTGATAATGCTTGTCCACATACTGCTAACATTACAAAAGACGCCATTCGAGAGCTTTGTTAGGAGGATATTCCACACCCGCCCTAATCTCCAGATCGTGCTCCATCAGATTTTCCTTTTTTCTGCTCTCAATACAACAATATCCGAGACATCTCATTTAACAACGACGCTGCTCTTCAAAACTGGTTCAGAAAGTTCTTCACCTCGAAACCACCAGATGTCTTCAGGTGTGGAATCGAAAAACTACCAAAAATTTGGGAGTTCAGCAAGAACAATGTATAGGAGAATATTGATTAGTTTTTGTATTTTGAGTATTTAAACAAATTAATTTTAAATTTTACAAAAAACGCTGGGAACTTATGCATAAACCTGTAAAATCAAGCAAGAATCACCACCACTTTGCAGAACATTAGAACAAATAGAAATTTTTGATTGTTCAAGGCCAAACCACTTAAAATGAAGTTCAGGAATTTTAGAAGCGATTGATAGTGTCTACAAAGAAGGTGTTTCACAACAACTAAATATCTAGGTACTTACTGTATTTGGCACTCGGCGAAATGCAAGAGGCAATTAAAAAAATCTTCAATTTTTCCGACATCTAAGATTTTTTCATTGTCTAATTTTTGTTAAAAACGTCTTAATCATTCTATCCTACCTTATTTTATTGTTAATATTTTTCTAAAACCTACCCTAGTCCGTAGATCTATAAAACCCTTAGTGATACGGGTGGAAATATGGGTGGAAAAGAGGTATAAAACTGTATTGAAGCATATTATCGCTGTTACTATAATTCTGTAAAACGTAGATTGTGTACTTAAAAAGGTTTTTGCAGATTAACATAATTTATTTAGCCAGGTTAGAGGCGGGCACTTTCAAAAAGTCTGGCGGGCACCGGCACCAGATTGCCGGTCCCTGCACTAGAGGATCAAGGATACGGTGTGGCCTCCAGCCTCCAGTCTTCAAGTGGAAATCTCGGCTAACAATAACTTTTTTATTACTAAAATTTGTAAAACTTTTATAAATTCGCTATTTGATCTACTATACAGGGTGTAAATACTAAGTGGTTACACCCGAAAATGTGAGTTGCAACTTATCGAAATAAACAATTTTGTTGACATTTTCGAGTGTAACGGTGTAACCACTTATTATTCACACCCTGTATAGGTGCCAAAGACCTGTTGTAGATGTCAGGCACATTAAATAATAATATATTATACAGGGTGAGTCTAAAATGGCGGATAAGCTCTTCAGTACGTTATAGGAGACGGTTATTTGAACTAAAGAAAAATCATTAAAAAAATCTATCTGCTACATTTTTGTAGTTATTAAAAAAGAAGTAAATTGAGATTTGGCAACATGGTACGGATGTTAATAATCGATGACAGATAAAAACATAAGTGACATAAGTCATCATAAGGGTAGTTTCAAAACATCGTTGCCACATATTTTTTTTAACAACTTGAAACAGAAATTTCGATATTCAAAATTAATTTTACAGAACATTAAGATGTTATAGGAGCATTTGTTTTTGCCTAATAATTAAAAAACACCTGAGTTACTAGAGGAAATGATGAAAAGTTTCAAAATTTGGCAGAATTCGGAGTTGAGTTCTCAACTTAACTTCTTCATTTCTCAACAAATTAGCGGCTAGGAATTTTTTTAGAATTTTTTCTTTACTTCAATTATTATCCTCTACAACGTACTGGAAAGCTTATCCGACATTTTGGACTCACCCTGTATAAAAAACAATTGAGACTAAACAATATCAAGTTCTCCTGAAAGTGTTCATTCTCAAGTTAAAATTGTTTAGTCTCAAATTAAAGTTGAAAAGTTATGGTCTGCCATATTGTAATTTAATTTGTTATTAATCATCTTTAGAAAATTCTAGCAGAAATATTGGAATATGATAATCGTTCGAATTTTTCACGTTTTTTATATATTTGTAAAGTGTTACATTTCGAAAGTTCACGCTTAGTAAACTACATATAATATACCTTCGCAATTAATAGTCATTACTCGTCACCCCACACAAAAAATAATTCAATAAAACTTAAATTATATTTCGAAAACGACTCGAATAATGAAATAAAGCTAAGATTTTCTTTTCTCTCAGCGGTTGACAAAAGAATTATTAGAAAACTTGTCCAAGTTAAGAATTATTCGTTCACTAGCCTATTTGTTATTTCTAAAATGCCACATTTTTTCCTAAAGGGATCAGTGTTAGCTTTGATAATACAAAAAAAGGAATTTCGTACGAACATGTCTTCTTCCCAAGAGTATACGATCGTGATACAATTATAAAGGATTTAGGAACAAGCGTGACTTAAAAGACTAGCAAGTCATTCTTGATAATTTCAATTTTCTTCCAGTTAAAATGTACGAACATATAATTTAACTTATTAATATACGATCGAAAATAAATTTTACGTACGAACTTGATACTTAAAGGTATTATAATAGTTGTATAAAATACATTAAAAAATTCTTTTATTTTTGTAAACTATAAACTGTGGGCGTCTCAAAGCCCACTTCCGAGTTATCTTGCTCGTCTTCGTTTAACGATTTAATAGTTTCGTAATTTTCGTTAGTCAACGAGCGCTTTTTAACATTTCCAAAAAGTCGGCCTAATAGTTCTTCGTTTTCTCTTTTTTGGCGCACGCTATCGGTGGCTTCTTGAAGTCTTTTGTACTTGTTAGAAATTTTATTTTCAAATTCGGCGTCTCGACGAGTTTGGAAATTATGTTTAAAATTTTCGTTGCGTAGTTTATGCAGTCCTAAGTAGCTATTTGGAAAATCGACTAATTTAGGACTCGGGGAGCTCAACAATTTATTCATCCTTTGTTGGACGAGTTGATTAATGTTAACTTCTGGACGATAAAGATTATGATTTTCCAATTCGATATTCTCTAACTGTCGCTTAAGAAAATCTTCTTTTGGATGCGAAGGACTCGGTGTTATTGGAGGGTGGGTAAAATCCAAACTTTTTCGTTTTAATTTTTCTGGCTTTTTACATCCTTTTTTAACGGAATCGCCTTTTTCTACGTGTTTCAGGATATTTTGCAACATATTGTAATGTTTTTTCAAATACAACTCGACGCCTTCGACTTCGACCTTACATTTTTTACTCATATGCTCGTACTGGCCCAGTAATTCTTTAATCATGTTCATTTTATTTTTTATATCGTCTTCGTCTTTTTCTAGTTTGGACGCCCTTTGGTCGTTGTTGAATAAAAATGCGCCCTGAGTAAGTCTTGTACTTGTTTCTATAATCTTTCCCGTTTTGACTAACGGCAGTGGATAACCTTCGTCGGAAATTCTGGCTTCTTCGGCGTTTCTTTGTTCCGATCTATTTGTTTTTGTTATGCGAGCTAAGTAATGACGTAATTCGGGTGGTATGTGTTTACAAGTGCGTCTATGAACTTGATCTAATATTATTTTATTTAGTACTTCCATTATTTGACACAATAATTCTTCTGTGTGCTGTATGTCGTCTTGGGTCTCGCTGTTTCTAAACTCGTCTAAACCTTTCTATAACAAAAACTGTGGTATGTAAACAAAGCTTTATTTAAAAAAAATAATACTCGAATAAATAAAATTAAGTATAATAAGTTAGAATTTTAAAAAATCTATTCGATTATTTGACAATTACCATTTCGTTCTTAACACTGTGGGTTTTGTGTAATCCGGGCGAAAATCTGCTAAATAATTTTGGATATTTTCCCAATTTTTTGCTTGCTGCGTCGACAATTTGGGACGCTAACTGGCCACTTGCAGCTTCGCGCAGTTGACCATAATTTTCCTTCTGTTTGTTACTACCATCTGCGATTGCACACGTCTACAATGTTAGTAATTCTTTATATTATTTTATAAATAGCAAATACAGTTGATCCAAACAAAAGATTCCCCCGAGATGGACAGACGGAAATAATAAACTTGCCGAAGCAATGGCTAATAATCAGCATATTTAGCCCAAACGCCGAAGTGCAAGGAGAAATGGAATTACTTCGCGCCCATGAAGCTCTCGAGGCATTTTTGTTTGGATTAGATATAGTACAGCCAAACTATGTTAAATTCCAGTTACGGAAAGCACCCGAAATTACAAAATGGAACCATTTGGAAAGACTTATGACAAGCTCTAAAGATTCGCAAAAAAACCATCCCAAAAAGATTTTGTAGTGACATTTACGAATTTCTAAAGCAAAACCTATACAGAGCGATCGAAAATCGAAAGCACTTTATTCCAATTTTCTTAGAGAGCATCATGATCACACCACAAATTTCCAAAAGGCCCCCATTTAGACACTTCAAATGCTGAGGTTACATTCAAATTTGACTGCACTAATAATTCTAGTAAACTAAGCACAATCAATTTGTCTCGATACACATCACACTTACTCCTTTATTAGCTGGCGACTTAATATCCAGGGATGGATTCAATCCTTTATCTGCCCCTAATAAACCCTTATATTTAGCGTTTGAACATCTAACATCTTTTTCTCTCTTCCCGAGACCATGGTCGTCGCGATGGCGTTTTTCTACTTGTATATGGGCATTATTCAACTTTTTTTGGTCGCCGATTAAGTTGTCTCTTTTAATTCGTCGTTTGTTATTATAAAACGTCTTCATCCTATTACGGCGTAAAATCATTTTTTCAAAACGTTTTAACCGCTCTAAACTACCTTTTTTATTTATATCAGGCATAGACGCGCTTTTTAACGTTTTATGGATAGTTGAACTTTTTGGTGTCTCATTTGATGCAATTTTTATTCTGTACTTCTGATAAACTTTTGGAAATTTTTCAAAAGGTGCCGTATTTATGGCATTTTCGGCCGCTTTTAAGTCGTAAATATCTTCGTGATTATCATTATCTATTTCGTGTAAGTTGACTGGATAACTTCGACGTTTCCTATTATTAACTTTCCTTTTTCTCGGGCTATTTTCGGTTATATGTTTAAAACTATTAACCGAATTTAACACATTTCTCTTATTAAGCAAATTTAAATTTCTATCTTCCACCATGCCCTTTTTTATATCGCCAACAAACTCGTCATTGGGCGACTCTTTGCGTTTTTTATCAGAAGAAACTTGTTTAAAGTCGTTTTCATTGTGTTTAGTATGAAAGGCAGTGTAAATCGGCGATAAATTAAATTTAGAATCTACAGCATTCATTTTACATGGAGCAATTTTATGTTTTGGCTTTTTAGCCAGATGATGAGCAAAGTTAGGAACTTCTCCGGTGATTATGCTTATTTCTTTTTCATCGAAACGCTTAGCAGCCCGTGCGATTTTGGTTGGAAAATGTAATAGCGAACTGAAGCTCGACGTTTCAACACCACGACTATATGAACCTCCGCACTTAGTAGTTGTTGTATTACACGTTTTATTATTTGTACTATTAAACCTAAATTCGGCTTGATCCACATTTGCTTCTTGTTTCGGCGATTTTAATGTCATGTTACCCAGATTGGAAGACGTTACTTTTGGATGAAAAGTGGCAGCGGTCGAACAAACTGTCGTGGTTTCTCCACATGCCGAAGAATTAGCGTTGCGTAAGTCTATTACGGCGGGCCGGTGTAATCGCGGCATCCGACAATTACACTTGGGATTTGTGCAAATTAGTTTAGGCATCTTCTTATTTATCGGTTCAACATTTGAACACCCGTCTATAATGCCTTGGCATTTATGGCATATGCAAGCAGATGGCACATCTCGGTATCCCAAGGTTCTAATGTGGCCGTGCGTTTTACCGAGCGTAATTTCCTTATTTGCATTATCAACGGCAATTGCAGACTTAACCAATTGTGGTATAGAGCCTACCGTATCGTCCATACTGACCAACTTTGGATTTTTTAACAAATCTGAAGCTGACTGAGGCTCTCTTAATTTTTTTTGGAATTTATCTATCTTCGTAGCCGCATCAGGATCTCCGTCTTCCTCATAGTCATTCTCGGATCTTTTATTTTTATACGCGTCGGAGTCTCGACTTTGCATCAATACAAACTTAGACGAATCTTGGGTCTGATCTCCTTCGTCGTCGTCAGAATAAACAGAAACGCCCATATCGTCCGCGACGTCCTCGGAGTAGTCCTCGTCGTTCGACATACCGAGAATTTCTGGAATATTCCTTTTAACTCGAATTTTATTTCCAAAAGCGTCTCCGTTCGACTTTCCATTTTCGTAATCTAAACTCCCGTAACGATCATCGTCGATGTTTACGCTTTTGATCGACTTCAACTTTCTGCTATTAAAATGTTTTTGATTTTCGTTACTTTCGCCATCATTAACTGGTTGCTCGTTTGAAAGCGATTTATCCAACAATTTAGATAGGGACGGCTTATGTGTCATCGAGCGTCGTTTAACTTCGAACTCATCTAAAAAAGCTTGCTCGGATTCAAACGTGGTTCTTTTATTTGTATCTAAAAAGTCTTTACTCTTGCTATGTATCATATTATTTGCTTCTTGAACCACGAAGGATTTAGGACTGTGATGAGGCATAGGCTGAAACAAATCGATCGCTTTGTTGTCTGCTTTTGACATGATACCACCTAACCCGTCGTAAGATTTTGTAGACAGCTCGTTCTGCTCGATTGCCGAAGTAGGCTCGTCTACATCTTCCAGAGTATTTACTTTATCTTTAAAACCATCAGATTCCTGTTGCACTTCTTTCAAATCAGGTTTGGCTTGATATACGATAGCAAATTCCTTCTTTTCGTTACAATTGAGTGTCTTTGGTATGTTACAACATTGTTCATTCATCTCTTTGGCGTTTACAAAGTCGTTCCTGGGTTTTTCATCTCCAAGAGTAATCGTTTGTACAATATCAACCACGTGACTTGGATTCTTGTGGAGGAGTTTGTACTTTTTATTCATATGCAACACTTTGTGTAGATCTTCCTTATAGTCTTCGTTGTTTAACGATGCTTCGTTGCTTCTACGCTCAAAAAATAATTTCTTAGGCTTATCGTGTCTCTCAAAATATGCCTCATCTTCGTTCCTGTCGTATTTCTTTTTTATGTAATGTTTGGACTGTGACACCTTTGGTCGTTCGTCGACGTTAGATTCGTCTTGGAAAATATTTTCATGCTTCTGCTTAACTCTGGCTCTTAAGTCCCGTTGCGAAATTTTAGAATGAGATTTTGCGTTGTGAGCATTTTTTGCCTGTTTGTCATACAACGGTTCGTATCTATTTCCTGGCACTTTTTGAATACCAGCTCTACTTCTAGGCACAACCGAGATACTACTCAAACCAAAATCGTCGTCGGAATTGTAATTACTTAAATCGAGACCTCTCCCCGTTCTCGATAAGCTCCGTCTCTTTCTTCGTCTCCAATTTTCTTCGTTAACGTTCGCTTCTCGAGATGAGAACTGATCTTCTTCATTTTTAGGCTCAGAATAAGGATAAATGTCGTTAAATGGTCTGTCCATTTCGTTAAAATTTTCGTTATAATCCTAAAGAAGATACTTTTATTTAAATTTGGAATTATATTTTTTCCAATTTTACCAATAAATTATCCCTTCTGTGTAATTTCTGTATAGCCCTGGCAACTTCGCGAATCTTCTTAAATTCATTTTTTCGATCTAGTAGAGTATTTAAAAAATTTACCAGCTCAGGTGGATCGTCGTTTTTACTGATTATTGTCTGAAAATTATTATTTTAAAAATTGATAAAAAAATATTAGGCAAATTCTACTTTTAATTAAATTCGGCTTTGTTGGCCGGATGTATTTAGTTAAAATAGTGTTAATAATTCAAGATTAACAAATTATAATACAAAAATATCTAATACAGAAAGAATATAACGGTCAACTTAAGCTTTCGGTTATACCATCAATTCTAATCAAAGTAATGTTGGAGTTTCATTAAAGTGTTTGTAATTAAGAAGCTGGCACGTAAAAAAATGTTGTGGCGAAAACATGTATTAAATTTATAAAAGGGCATTATAAACGATTAGCAAGATTTTATCTAACTTTCGTAATGCTTTCTTTCTCTTTTATACTTGGGGAAAGTTTTTTAAATCGCCAAAGAATAAATTAATTCTAAAATTACGTCTTTTAAAACCATACACTTTGCTAAATTTAAACCTTACCCTCTGCCTTTTCATTTGTTAAGATAAGGAGGATTCCCATGGTAGGGGTCCAATTTCAGTCAGCCTGTATACAGGGAGCCCAAGTAGGAACATCTAGCATAATATGTTTATCCTTTTTTGAGTGAATAAAGAGAAAATAATTAAACAAGAGCTACACATTTTAAAGAGTGCACTTCAACAGGCCATTTTCATTAGAACAATATCAACCACTAGTACCACTAAGTATAACTGTAATTTTCTTTTGAGGAACTACAATTTTTCGAGAAATTGTAAAGCATATAACTTATAACTTATGACCTACTGAACTCAGATTTATTTTTTACCCTTTGGCGGGAGGGGGGGGGTAAAAGTTTGCAGCCTTTTGACTTTATAAGCAGAAAATATTTCGCTAATTTATGGTCTCAAAAAATTACAATTTCTGAGAAATGAATGGCCCAAATTCTAATTTCTAATTTCAGATTTGCCGACGAATTTGCGAGAAACCCTTGTATCGGAAATTTTATTGCAATCCCATTAATATTTCGATTTCTCTAATCCGCCATATTGGCAGCTGAAAAACGAAAGTACCACATCTATCTCATAGACTTACAAATACATAAGGCATCCCCATAAAAATTATTTTCCCAACTGCTTTCGTTTAGCCACAATAAATTTTTAAAAATTTGTAAATTTCAGCTAAAACTCACTGTAACCCCGAATGGAGGAACTTTCGGTATAAGAAATATGGGGTCAAACGACTTCTTTTGAGTTCTTGTAATAGCCCCTGAAGTTATGACGCACTTACAGGAAACACCCTGTATAAACACTTTTCTCTTTATTCTGAATTTAAATAGCTTCAGCCAAAAACTCAAAATGAACTAAGTGGGAGCGATGTGGATGGTGAAGATTCTAGGACCATCTTGATGACCCATATAAATGTACCATAGCTGAAGCTATAATCTCTGTAGCTTGGGCGACTCCCATTCAAGTAATTTATTTTTAGATAAGGCATATATTTTTCAAAATATACCGATTGAGGTTGGGGCTACCCTCCACGACCTAGTCGTCGGTGTGAACGTTTAGAGAAAATTTTAAAGTTCCATTTGATTCCATTTAATCTGGTTCCAATACGAAGACCGTACGCTTTGAAGCACTGATTTTCAAAGAGAATCCTATACAGGGTGTACAGCAAGAACGCAAGAACTAAAACCGATACATCAAATTTTCTCTTCCGTCTACGAGACCAGACAAGTTATAACTGAAGTAATTCAAAATTATTTTAATAATTTTGAGTTTTGTCTAATGCGTATGTTATTATGTTGTAATAAAAGATCCTTTTTAAAGTCCATTATTTTTGTATACCGGAGATGGGTAGGTGGTAGGTACTCCTAGGAAATAATAAAGGTCGACGTCTATAACTTGTTTATTTTTCGAGGCACACGAAGCAAGCAGCTTCATGTAATCTTATCAATTATTAAACAGGCGAGTCTTAAGTAAAACAATAATTTAGCCCGTCGGTAATAGGAAAATAAAAAGCTGGGCCGCTAGCGGGAGAGCTCGTGTCCTGACGGTTTATGATCCATATTTAAACGCGCCCGTTATTAGAATTAATATTCTGAATTTTTAGGAACAGATGTTTCTTGTTTCGTATTATTTTTACATAAGTAATGCTAAATTTTGTGCAAAACTTTGATTACAGTCACTATAACTTGTTTCAACTTTTTAAAAATTTATTCAATTTGCGGCTACTGCATATTCAAAGGAAACGAATACCTAACTATATATTTCTTATTAAAATTAAATCGAAAATGTAAATTAAGTCTAAAAGAATCAAATATTTATAAAATTTCTAAATACATTACGATTTACATAATCGCTTTTACAGATTTAATTTAATGGAAGCAAATTTTTACTGAAAGCCTTAAGAAACTAAATAATCCGATCCGCAACGAAATAATAAAATTATTCTGTTACGAGTTACGTAACATAAATTAATCGTAGTACATCGAATTTTTTAGGAATGACTATAAACTGCACGAGTGGATTGCGTTAGACAGCAATACTTTCATATTTTTGCCGTAGATGACAGTAACCCAACAGAAAAGAATGAGTTGACTCCACATTACGTCCTTAAATATCCCCCTTCGATTACTTACACCGTGTGATCAAAATAAGATCATATCGAGAATGCGTAGGAAAGTTCAGATTTGAGAATGCGACAAATTCGCTCTGTTATGGTTCAGTCTATTTAAGGTGACGCATAACTCATCAGAAAGAAGAGCCCACCACGTGACCCAAGCTACTACTACTTAGTGCAACGACATCAAGTCAAACAAAAATGAGCAAGTTCTCACCTAACATCTGCGACTACGTAAAATATTGGTGATAACTCCACGGAAGTATCTATACGTTCGTTCCTATTCAACTGGTGAACTGATGGGTTCTTCTTTACTTGGTATCACTCTGTCAATTTTACTTTATTATGGAAGATGAACAAATAAATATAACAACATTTTTTCAGGATAATTTTTATGTTACATAGCAATGAGTCATGAGCCACCTTATTTGGTCTAGGGTATATTTACTTTGTCAGTAACGTTATAAACATTCCCAAGTCCTCCCGATAACTTCATATTTTGATGCATCTATACGATTTTTCCTTGTAGCTCTAATTATACGGTCAACGGTGTTCTGAACAAAACAATACTTTTGTCTAGAAAACAATAAACTATGAGAAAATTTTCCTGTATTCCGCTACGCTATTTGATTGATCTATTAGAAAGAAAAGTTGGCCATAAATATCCCTCTTCGAGAGTAAATCCACATACCATATTTCAATTAAGGTTTGCAAACTTTCATAATGCTATTTTATTACACCTTCGACTAGTTTTACGTTTTTCACATACCCGATAGATAAATGCAAAAACGTAGACGAGGTTAGTTCAGGATCAAATTTAATCAGCTATTTCGAAAATATGCACCCACTTTACACAATCATGTTTTAGTATAAAATGCAGATTAATCAAATATCAAGTTCCTTTAGCGGATGATATTTTTCTAACGTTTACTAGATGACGCTCTTGTGTTTTCAATATACAGGGTGTTCTCTGAGGTAACCGACAAATTTACACCGTGTGTTCTAGAGGTGATTCTGAACAAAATAGTATAGAATTTAATAAACACGACATCAAGTTTAAAATGCGACTCGCGCAGCGAGGAACGTTTTAATGGAGGGTGGTAGAATGACTTATAAAATGAGTTTTTTACACAATTTGTCTATTTGTCTACAATTTGTCCAGTGACCGCAATCCTCTAAAAACATTAAGCGACCCCGACTTCGAGAAACGCTGGTCTACATAATAACAACTAATGCAAAATAATAAAATACTTCAGCGATTGTAAGTAATTTAATTTGAAAATCGAAATGGCCACTTTTAAATAAGTTTGATGTAGTTTAAAATGGTCATAACATTTATACAGCTGTGGCTGTTGGTTTACGATCACCCTAAACCGATACATCACCACAACTTTTAAGATATCGAACGTTTACGCGAAGGGCGAACGTTATTACTTTCTACGGACTAACAGTATCGATACGAGTTGTAACAAAATTAGATACCGAACAAGGTAGACGAAGAAATTTCGAATTAAAGGATATCCACCCGAACAGCTCTGGGTGAAAAATTTTGGACTAAACTCTCGTGCTCATTGTTTTGGCGTAATTAGCCAAAATCTCTATTAAATGCTAATAGGAGGGCGAGTTAGATGTTTAAATAAACAGGCCAAAATGGTTCTGAAAGATTTTTGTCCCTTACGGAATAAATGTACTCGAGTATTGTACAAACGAGACCGGCCGCATCAAAAATTTAGTATTCACTTCGCTTATTCATTATCGCCAACAACCGTCTCGATGTGATGAAACACTTTAATTTCCGACGAAGTTCGCTTCGAAACTTGGGCACATTAGCCCATTGTTCGCATTGATTTAATAAACGCAAGATTTACTTTAAAAAGTGGAATAATATTTGTGTTATGGTCCCGGTAAATGGCTGTCGTGTTCCGAATCGTAAAATTTGATGAATTGATACGAAATTTAATTATATCGAGCGAGTGAACTCGGGGGGCCGGCGTATACGTTTGTAACGTTTTCGTTTTCTAAACCAAAAAAAGAGAAATGCACTAAAATTGTAGTTTTACCATTGATTTACCTCTCATCAATAAAAATTAAGTCGATATACTTTATTATATACTTTTGTTATTTTTATCATGTCTTTGACAGTTTAAGAAAAGAAAAATGAAATGCGCTCGCTTTCTTTTACAAAAGAAATATGATTGATGCTTCTAATTTAAATTGACTTTTAGAAAACCGTATTTACGAAATTAAACGATCGGCACTTTTTATTAGGTACTCTACTTCTTACTTTAAGAGCATCTTCTCTTACTAATAATAATAGGCTAATTATTACGCGCCTACCATTAAAACTCTTTACTTTAGAATTTTTGAAAAGTGATGCAAAACGACTCGGCATTTTCTACAAAATTTTCTCTAGATCATCAAATAGTTTAAAATTTGATTATAGGCCAGTCAACTAAGGATATCATTTTCAAAAAAATCCAAAACTTGAAATTTTACATACTTATTTGTAGATAATGAATATACCAAAAATCCCAATAAATCGCTTTTGCGGTAGTGTCCGAAGACATGCCACTTTTTTTGGTTCTTTGTTAATATATGCATATTTTTTGTATTCCTAAAGTTTAGCAAGTTATAGGGCGCTAAAAATTGGTGTTCTTTATGACAAATCCACCAATGCAACTGTCTGCCTCAATGATGTTGGGCTTAAAATCTTGAAGTCAGGGTATGACAATAGGACATCAGATGAAAGTGACATAAGGATCGTAAAAACAACTGCAGAAATAGTGCGACAGGATATCGAGGACAATTTTTACAATACATCAACCTACCCTTCAGGCAGTAACATCTTCAAAGGAGCGGTTGCTTGTGTGACCAACACCCCTTTACGTTTTTCTGGACACTTTGGTTATGAGGAATACAAATATTGAAAACAAAAAGAGGAAATGCATTTCAATTTCCCACAGGATAATTTCTGCGATGCGACCAAGGTCGTTCATATCTTGCATAAAGAACTTTGTCACCAACTGTCACCAACAACACCAACACCAATAGTTTGAAAGGAAATTCTTGCATTGATACTTTGGATGTAAACTCAACGCCATATAACTCGGTAAACCTTGGCAATACGAAAAACATACATAGATTTGATTTTGTGGAAAATTTTAGCACTATTAATTGTGCATAGAATCATTTTTCAACTCCAACCCTTAGTTTTCGAGATATTAACGAAAAACAAACGCATAAGTATTAAGTATAATTTATAATACTCATTCCGTTAACAACGAATGGCGTGTGGTTTATACCGTATGTTCAAAATACTCATGAATCATGAATTTCTGATCACTGGCATATTTATTGGCGATAAAAATATTCAGTAGTTTAAGTCGATTTCTGAAAGATCGGGGTAAAAAAATTGACACATAAGAGACTTGGATAAGAACTTGGAACTTCAATAAGGTTTGGTCACGCAGTTACTAACACATTAAAATTTCGTGAAAAAAACTGCTGCCACCATCTTGAAAAGTTGTTGCCATAAAATTTGCTATAAACTAGGCTCTTATCATTATTTTCATTTAATTTTCCGCTGATCCTGAAAAGGAACTTGATGAGTTTTAGATAATACATATTATACAAAATAGAGCTTCGGATTCTAATTTCCAAGATGGTGGTCGTGACTAAAATTGGCTTTTGGGGGCTTTTAGTACGTCGATCAATTGACCAAATATTGTTGTACATTTGCAAATTTCTTGCTAGTCATCACTTTTTTAAATACTAATCGTTAAGCGACGACTTAAAATTATTCCACTATCAGGATTAGCTTAGCCAAGTTTAACTAACCGTAAACTGGCATAAAATAGTAGAATTTAAACAAAAAATCTATAGTGAGACACTACTTTGTCTCGTCCTTTTTTAGTAATTTCCTTTACGTTCGGGCGTATGTGTCGACTAACTTAATAATGCAAAAATGCCATCAGTCAAATATCCATCAAACTTTTGTACGCTTAATAGTGGATTATTTAATATTAGGGATACTCTTAAACTTCCACGGAATAATAAATTAATAAGATGATAAGTACTAAAATAATTCTTACGTCGAGAAGGTCCTTTTCACAATTTGTAATTCCACATAAAATTATAAAAATCACTGCTTCTTTAAAGGACAACCAAACAGCCATAAAGTCTGAAACAAAAGAACGGTTTTAATAAAAAAAGAAAAAGAAATGAGGTAATACAACATGTTCAAATCTAAATTTAATTTACTTCAAATATTTTTATTCTTGTGCAAATTATAGTTCTTCGCCGAGAAGGGCTATAAAATGGGTATGCTCTTTTCGTAATTATTTTCTTGTTTCCGTAATTGCTGACACACCCCCCTCCCCCACCCTACTGGCCATCTTTTTAATTTAAATCTTTTCTTATGCAAGCATCAGCTTGCGTCCCATTCTACAATTATTGTCTTTTCTTTGTAATGCACATCATATCCATGTTATATTTTCATTGTTCTGATTAATTGTTTTTTTTGTCTTTTTGTACGACTTCTTTGTTTAGATTTCAATAACGTTAAGTTGTATTTTTGCTTTATTGTTAAGAGCTGAATATGTAAATGTTTTAATTAATTTTTAGGTCTGTTGTTTAATTAATTTTTCGGCAATATTTTGTTGTAAAACAAAAGGCGAAGTAAATTTTTATTTTTGTTATTTTGTTACTTATTGAAAAATACCACACTCGAATCAATAGGAAAACAATGGAAAACAAGTAAGGATATTTTTGTTTGTTTCGAAGTGAAAATTGTATTCCTTTCAAGCATGACGCTATGACGGTTAAAAGTCGAGTTTTATTAGGAACGCCAGTGGCTATGCTAAGATTAAAGAACTCTTCTCTACTTTGTACAAATAGTAGCGAAGATTTGCATAAAAGTTTATATAGTCGACTCTTTTTGTGTTATTTTAATTTTTAGTATTTAACTTCATAGTTGTATGGTAATATGGCTTCCATTTTATTTTTTGGTATCACTTTTTTAATGAACAAACTGTATCGCAATGCGTTTCAAACCTTCACCTCAACATTTCTATAAAAAAGTTATTTTGCAAAGACATATTGAACTGAAAAGAGCCCTTGAATGAACCTAACATGTCTGGTAAGTGCGCCTGAAAGTGTGCTTTTTAGAAGAAAATAAATCTGTTAAATCAGGTTAATCAAAAACAAATGGGAGTTCCTATGGAGTTCTTGTCTGGTGGCTCAAAATCAGACAGATTACTACAAAAACTCTACTAGACAAAACACAGAGACTCTTTTGTCCTATGGTCGTAGGAGCCATGAAAATCACACTTTCAACAGCACTGAAGGTGCTGCTATGTCTTCCTCTACTAGATCTATATGTGGCAGAGATGGCAACAAATGGCAACCCTATGACTGCGAGGATTAAGATTATGGTCTGTCAGATACAAAATTTACGGACACTCCAAAATCCTCGAGGAGTGCTCAAAGAAGCTACCTCTCCTGGAGATGGATGCAGACCCTATCTCTCCAAAACATACATTCAACAGAGACTTTTAAACTCTAATAGATTCAACTGAGAACATCGAAGCGGGCATAACCGTCTTCACCCTAAAGAACAAAAGGTATCTGGAGCAGGTGTGCACTCACCCGAGCTGCTCTTCGACAGCAGTCTACCTCTGGGGAAAATATGCCCCAGTTTTTCAAACTGGACTGATGGGGTATATTACACAGCGTCAATAAAATTCTAAAGATGAAAATCCCTTAAACACCTAGAACCTTGAAGGTAACTTCGGGTGTTCTGTTGCAGTGCATAGAGCTGCTCAACCAGATATCCAAAATCAATATTCTTATACTCTGCTTCCCTGTAGCCATGAGCCAATCATCAAAAAAGCCGTAACTACTGTTAATACCCTCCTTAAAAATAATACCCATCAATTACAAACTGCAATGTACGCCATTAACGAGAGCATTTGAAGGGCTGCAAAATTGGCATAGTTTGTTCTTTATTCGACTATGCTAGCACTCCCCCTCAATTTTTTTTACTGGCTACAATCTATGCTGGCCTAAATACCCGTTAGTTCCCAATATTTTTGAGTAAGATGTTCAAAATCTGTCCATTTTCAAATTACGCCTCTATAAGGACTCACTAGGAATAGAAGGAATAGATCGTTGAAAAAAATCAAGCGATGAGGCTAAAATCCAATAAGTAGTTCGATGACATCAACTGCATTACGTTTTAAAATAGCGCTTGCCATAGCGAAATTTGCTAAAACATTATTACGATTTATCCTAGAAAACCTAGAACACAAAAAATATTTAAGAACAAACTAAAAATGATAGTTTTTCACGAAAAGCTGGAAAAGTTAACTTTTAACAAATAAATATGGTTCTTTTACAAAAGTAAAGTGGGGTCGTATTTCTCACGTTTGCTTAAAATTCTAACATTTATAAGCATTAAAGGTATAGCAGCCATTATCGATCTTTTGATAGCTTAAGTGATTTTAAAATCTTCAGAAATACCAAGTTACTTGGTCACTTTATCCACAGAATTGTCTTCATTTATTCTACGCCGAAATCGATCCATTTAAATTCAAATTAAGAAAAATGGGATTTTTCTACAAATTTAGGGCTTTAAGTAAATCTCGAATCGCAAAACGTGCTAAGCCGTATCAAAATGAAAAGTGAACAAGAACTGTTGGAAAGACATCTGTTAATATTTAAAGGGGGTGTTTTGTATATCGGAATTATACATTCTTGAACGCACACATAACTTCCTTTAAGTAAATAGCTTTAACACCCCTTCTCTACTACTTTTCTTAAAACGTTTACGAGATTATGTGGCGTGTTCGCATAATCGAAGATTATACCTTGTATTTTATAAGAAGATTTAAGAAGCTATTAGAAAGTTATTAGGGGGAATATAAATTCCATCTTACATTTAATAAAATTAATTTTAAATTTTGGGCAAAAGAAATTCTAAAACGACTCACCTTCTACTTAATTTTATATAGATATACTTGGTTGAATAGTTCTTAATTATTTAAAAAGTAAAAAATTTGACAGATGACGTTTTTAACGTAACGAATTTTCATTGATTTCTAAAATGACGAAAATTATAATTTTGGACCACTCGATTAATTTTTCGACCGGGGGTAGTATCTGACTTTTTTATAGGGTTAGAAATCATTGCGTCAAAAAGTTGAAGAGGCGTTAGAGTGTTAACAAATCGATTGGTTCAAAAACCAATGATGGTTGAACGCAACATCCGTTGCACCTCTTTCCATTGCCTTCCAAATAAAAACCCAGAGCCGATGGATGGTGCCCACTAGAGTATACAACATAAATTTGGAATAGTGGGTATGTGAGGTACATTGCAGGATCATGCAATAAGTAAATATTCAGGCACTGCATGCCTAAGAACGAAGATTTTCCAATTTGCGCAATAAAAGACTTATGGATTGACAAGAAAACACCACCAGCACATCATCCACTACTGCTAGGATTTAGGAAAAGTTGGCAATGTACCCTAAACGCCCCATTTAGCTTAGAACTCAAGTCCACTGAAAACGTTTTCAAGTTTCAGAATGAGTAATTGTAAGGAGTGGTGGGTAATCGATAAAAGTTCAGTTACAAGTAATTCGAATATCTACTGCTGGATACTTGTTACCTGATACTTCAATTACATTTATTGAGTAGTTTGAGTGCCGTGATGCATACCAACTATGGAATTTCGGTAGTCGTAAATAAATTTGTAATTTTACGAACGATAAACAGTTCAGACTGCAATAACAAGAAAATTAATAAAATACATTACTGAATTTCCCGGTAAGTTTCAAATTATACCCGTGCATTTAGTAAATTATTTCATTAATTAAATATCGAAATTCGCGAAGGCACATAAACAATTATGTACAAGAAAGCGTTAAATAAGCGACACGTGTAGCTTGTCCTATACGCAATGCTGGGAAGTGTAAAGCAATCTAGTAGTAAGAAGTAAGTTAAGGGGCGGGTATAATTAAATATCGCTTAATTTGAATCAATTTATGAACCCTACTCATTGTATTAGAAGCGAAGTAAGGAGTATAAACGATTTGTTGGACATGTTTATGCATCTGCCTTGGAAAACAGCACCCGAGTGCAGCGTTTTAATAATGTAAGCATATAAGCGGCGTGCTAAATCTTTCACTCATACCACTTTCTGCTCAATGTTTTATACCGTGTACGTTAAAGATATTCAATATTTTTGCGATTTTTAGAGTAACGCGTATTTTGTTTCTTCTTCCATTCTTAGACGGCTATTTACAAATGTTTTAACAATTTACGATTTCGTACAGAGTTAAAAATATTCGAAAGGGAGCACTTTTTTATACGTAAATGGCACTTCATATGGTTGAGCACTCTAAAAATGAAGAATGATTTGTTAAGGTGACGCTATTAAAAATTTAAAGATAAGAGAATTTTTTAAAAAAGAACAAGAGGCTGTGGTGTAAAAGTAATGATATAAATTTACAATTAAATCTTATATAGAGAGTCACCTCTCGGAAGACAATGGCAGATCAGTAAGAACAAAGTCCCCCAGTAAAGCAGTGATGCTATACCAGACTATAAATGGTGAAAAGTGTCTTCTTACAATTATTTACAGGGTGCTCCCGGATCTTGCTTGGGGATCTTGTGAAACTTTCTATACATATACAGGGTGAATTATTTTTCATTTTACCTGTGTGAGTGTCGCTTATTGCAAATGCTGTGGATTTTTAGGATTTTCCGCGGCGGACTGCCTTCCGAATGGAACGCAGTTGGTTTGACTGTAAGACTGCTGTCAGATAGAAATTTAGATAGGTAATGTAAATTGGATAGTAAGTGCGATAAAACTCTAGAAAGCCTTACAGAAGTTGCTTGCAATACTGTAAACGTGCATTGCAAGCGGCTTCTGCAAGACTTCCTAGAGTTTTATAGCACTTAGAGCCCAATTTACTTTTTAAGTTTCTATCTGAAAGTTCCACTCCTTCGTCCACTGCCCAGTTATGCCAAATTAGACTGTCTGCCGGGGACAATTATATAACAGTGCACGGCTTCAGTGCGAGAAAACTCTAGGGAATCGTTTCCAATGAACATTTACAATATTGCAAGCGACAGACTTTCTAGAGTTTTTTCGCACTTGCGGTCCAGTTTAACATTATTTAAGTTTCAATCTGACAATCTGTCCAGTTGTGCCGAATTAGACCGTCTGCCGGGGACAATTATATAACAGTGCACGGCTTCAGTGCGAGAAAACTCTAGGGAATCGTTTCCAATGAACATTTACAATATTGCAAGCGACAGACTTTCTAGAGTTTTTTCGCACTTGCGGTCCAGTTTAACATTATTTAAGTTTCAATCTGACAATCTGCCCAGTTGTGCCGAATTAGACCGTCTGCCGGGGACAATTATATAACAGTGCACGGCTTCAGTGCGAGAAAACTCTAGGGAATCGTTTCCAATGAACATTTACAATATTGCAAGCGACAGACTTTCTAGAGTTTTTTCGCACTTGCGGTCCAGTTTAACATTATTTAAGTTTCAATCTGACAATCTGCCCAGTTGTGCCGAATTAGACCGTCTGCCGGGGACAATTATATAACAGTGCACGGCTTCAGTGCGAGAAAACTCTAGGGAATCGGTTCCAATGAACATTTACAATATTGCAAGCGACAGACTTTCTAGAGTTTTTTCGCACTTGCGGTCCAGTTTAACATTATTTAAGTTTCAATCTGACAATCTGCCCAGTTGTGCCGAATTAGACCGTCTGCCGGGGACAATTATATAACAGTGCACGGCTTCAGTGCGAGAAAACTCTAGGGAATCGTTTCCAATGAACATTTACAATATTGCAAGCGACAGACTTTCTAGAGTTTTCTCGCACTTGCGGTCCAGTTTAACATTATTTAAGTTTCAATCTGACAATCTGCCCAGTTGTGCCGAATTAGACCGTCTGCCGGGGACAATTATATAACAGTGCACGGCTTCAGTGCGAGAAAACTCTAGGGAATCGTTTCCAATGAACATTTACAATATCGCAAGCGACAGACTTTCTAGAGTTTTTTCGCACTTGCGGTCCAGTTTAACATCATTTAAGTTTCAATCTGACAATCTGCCCAGTTGTGCCAAATTAGACCATCTGCCGGGGACAATTGTAACAGTCCACGGCTTAAGTGCGAGAAAACTCTAGGAAATTGTTTCCAATGAACATTTACAATATTGCAAGCGACTTCTGCAGGACTTCCTAGAGTTTTCTCGCAGTTTCAGTCTAGTTTAACATTATTTAAGTTTCTATCTGACAGTCTGCCCAGCTGTGCCGAATTCAATCCTAACAATCCACAGCTTAATGCAGTTTTGAAGTAAGAGTTCATAGCTGCTTTTAAATGTTTGGTGTGATGTTCAGTTGCTTAAATATGGCAGAAAAGAAAAATAATTCACCCTGTAGACTTCTTTAAAAACTTATTTTTACGATAATAAAATTTTGATAATGTTGAGAGCGCCTTTGAAGTAAAAAAAACGTTAAATGCTTCCTCAAAATCAACATAATTTAGCAATCTATCATCTATCATTATTTTAAATTTTCTACAACATTTCTTAATGGCAATTTTTAATTAATTTGCGTGAAAGAGGTACTTTACTCGAAAACATTTTAAGTTTCCCTCACCCTCAAGAGCGCCTTCAACATTATTGAAATTTTATTACTATAATAGAAATGAGTTTTTAAACAAGCAGACTCACCCCCTTTTAGAATTGCTTGGAGGTAGAATAATTTTATCATTCGCAGTATTTGCACCTATTGTAAACGCAATTGGGAGACAGAACATTTGGAAAGATATCAATCAGCGCATTTTTAGAACCGTCACCGGCCACCGGTAAAAGCCTATTCAGCAACATTTCTTTTTTAATATAAAAAAAAGTAAGCGAAGGTGTATTAAAATAAACTAATACGAAAAAAATAATAATATAAGCTTTTAAAAGTTTATACCTGCGGCAGTCATAAAACAAGCATACATATCCCTCTGTAGACACATAAATTATAATAGCGAACACATATTTCCTATGGTTGACTTAAGTATATCAATTTGAGATCGACATTCGGTCCTAAGTTAGCCAGAGCGACCGACTTTTGCATTATTTATGATAAGACGGCCCCAAACGCCACGAGAGGCAACGCTGTCGCCGAGCACTCGTATAAAACAATTTGCGACGCTCATTTTTATCAATAATACACTTCTTTTGTATTATACAGGGTCTTTCTAAGAGAGAACGTTGTAGATTCTCCTACGGCGGTTTTCTAATACGCTGTCTGCATTTTAACATTTTCACATGAATTATTTAGCACTTAAGATAGATTACTTTCAGTATTGCACCTATGAAAAAATATGGTTATTATTTATATCCCTACTTTGATGAATAAATATTTTTATTTTATTGCTTTATAAGAGCAAGGTAATAATTTGTAATGATGCAGTTATAATTTATTATATTCCGAACTAAGACCGCGTCTAAACTTTTAAGCTAGTCTTAAGAATAATTTATTATCCTTTATAATCAAAAATTTTATTATTTACAATTATAAATGGAGCAAACATCTGTGATGTTAATAGGCTTTTCCAGTTAATTGTTAATTAATTATTATTATTTATATTTACTACATTATCGTTTTGAGAATTTTCATTATTAATCTAAATTTGTATCCAAATGTGACCCACCTACTAATATAGGAGCTTGCAGACGTCAAAGTTTTAATATTTCGATATATTACAAGCACACGTCGAATTTCTTCCTTCAGTTCAGGAATTGTGGCTGGTTGGTTGGCGTAGACAAAAGACTTCACAAAACCTCATAGAAGAAATCGAACGGCGTTAGATCGCACGAGCTCGGTGGTCAATTCTGGTCACAGTGCGTGAGATGACACGAGCAGAAAATCTCTCATGCAACAACTGCATTGTCTTTCGAGCAGTGTGACAGACTACGCCGTCCTGATGCTAAAACCACATCTCGTCTAGATCCATACCAACCAATGCAGGCTACAAAAACTTCAGTTCATCATTCACTGTCACGGCATTGCTGTGGTCGTCGGCGAAGAAGTACGGCTCAATCACTCCGCCAGTTCGAAATCAGCACCAAACGGGGACTCGTTGTGGATGCATTGCTTTCTTATGAACAAAATGTAGATTCTCTGATCCCCAAATCCGGGTATTTTGTGTGTTCACGTAGCACGTACCCATTTAAGTGGAGGTGCGCCATGTTTTAAATAAAATCAGCGCCCATTTTTTGGTTTTCCAACATCTAGTTAACGAAGGTACGGCGTTGCACATGATCGCCTGGCTTAAATTCTTAAGTCAATTGAATTTTACGTTTATAGATGCAGATGGAGATGTTTCTTTTAAATTCCCGTCAAATTGATTGTAGAAATGGCCAGTTGCTGCGAACAGCTACGAACCGATGTGCATAGATTCTCATCCATAACAGAGTCGGTTCGATCGAATATGTTTATAATTCTCTTAATTGTCGAACAATTTGATACATTTTGTTTACACGCGCTCTACGAACTGTTTTTACTATTATAATTCGCTGTTCGCTTGTGTAGCGCTTCGTAATTGATAATCGCGAAGGGTCTACTCGACAGTAGTTGCGAACATGTTACGACAATGTCGCGAATTTCATATCTTGCGCTCCTTTTGAATCACCTTTTGTAAAGAAAATCCATGCCTATGGCAAAATAAAACGAAAAACGAAGTAATGAGCCAAAAAACTTTTGCATATACAAATTAATTCAAAATCTTATTAAGTTGAACGGAATGCAAAGAAAATGTAAAAAAAATCATTTGCTTAGAACTTAGAGCATGCTTTTGGAAGGCAGTAGTAAGTGTATTGAAAGTTCTTCCACCCCAAGCGACTTCGTAGAAACCCTGAGGCAACAAATGCGAACCCTTCGACCAGTGCCAATTACTCACGCGACGAGTAGTAAAATTTTCATTCACCGAGAATTACCAAGGTGCACCCATGTTTTCCTTCGGGAAGACGCGGTCAAGAAACCTCTGCAACAGTCCTACACCGGCCCTCACCAAGTAATGGCGCGCCTAGACAACAAAGTCTACACCGTCAACATCAACGGGAAACTAATTAACGTTTCAGTTGATCGACTCAAACCCGCGCATTATCCAACCGAAGATCCGCCCATCGTGACATCGAGCAGTATGCCCACCACCTCGATGCCAACCGTCGTAGCACCCGCGACCTCCCTCGCCGCAGCGTCAAACGAGCCGACACCAACCGTCGAGATGCCCGCAGTTGCGACTCCGAGCACCACGACACCCCCAAGGCGCTCAGTGCGTTTTCAAGCGCAACCACGCTACAATTTCAGATTGACCACTCATCGATAAACAATCGCGATTTTCTTGCAGTTTTTCCCACGTAGTAAATCGCTAAGAAGGGGCTACTGTAGCGGTGATGTATTCAGTTTAAATTTGGCGCTGTACATCATCGTTACAGGTAGCGATTGCACCCGCATCCGTTAATCGCCGACTACCACCGACCACAGGGTGAGTCGGACCAACAGCACGAGCAGTTCCAAGTCAAGCGCCAACCGATAAACACGCGCCTACTTGCATGACTTTGTAGTTCATCTAATAGTACGTATGTGCTCAATAAAACAAAACGAAAACCGTATTCACGCTTATTAAAAATAAACTTTGTTGGGTAACGCCGTGACCATAGACCTACCCCAACAGTATCATCAGCCGACATTGCTGTACGATACCGATTACTATCCCTAACCCTTGGAGAATCTAAAAGTGGTTAAATTTGTACTAAAAACGGTTTGTCAATAACCACATGTATCCTAAGCACACAAAGTTGTGACACATTCTTTTCTAAGACTTTTACCCTCTTCAATTTTTCGTGCTGATTATCTTATTATCTGTACATAATATATAGGGCTGATTTATTTACTCGGTGGCGAGTTTTACAAGAGAGATCATTGATGCCATTTGAAGACAAAGAAGTTAATCGTTCGCATTCGTTCCCTCTTCCATTCCCACGAGCTAAAATGGCAAACCTATTTATACTGTCTACAGGTGTCTCGAACTAATCTACGAATAATTGCAGGGACACTCACGAGACACTGTCGACTACACAAACATCTTCACACTCTGGGCTTGGTAGATAATCCCATATGTCGGGGATGCGAACTAGAAGACGAAACCACTGGACATGTGCTCTGTCACTGTCCAGCTCTAACGTCGATAAGAATATCCGTGTTGGGGGACTTCTGGCTCAACATGGCCCGAATAAGTACCACCCCTCCCGCCAGAATTCTGAAGTTCATCCTACATGTGGTATGGCTCGAGATCTGATGGGCACGGGGAGGCCGCTTGGAGGTGGTACAATGGGCCCGATTAAGTGGCATAAGTGCAGGGAGCTTGCTCCCCCTCCTTAATAATCCAGGTCCAGATCCAGAAACCTATTTATTTCAAATATACAGAAATTGCGAGAAAACAGTTTTGTAAACGCCCAAAATGAACCCCATCAGAATCTGCGCAGACACAAGGAATAATATCTTAATTCACGTAAAAACAATTCTGAAATTTTACGTCCCCCACCTAGCCCCCTTTCAAAGTGCTTTTAATTTTCTTGCCAGAATGTTGTTTGAGACATTTCGTTCGCTTTATTGTTGCCGAGTCTCAAAGGTTTCTAGACAAATTAATATTTTCGGCAGTATTGTGTAAACAGGTGGGGGGGGGGGGGGTACAGAGACTTGGTTTGATCAGAAGTCGTGTTATCGATGTCTTTTGCTCAGAGTAATAATTAGGTAAAATATGAATTTAAGAGGAGACAGGGGGCCGATTTAGGTCTAAATGTTCTCGGTTCGAGACCTGCTGATACCACTTGATACCTTGCCCCGGGTGGTTCCGAACCCACCTAAACCTGTTAGGTCCCGTCTGTAAATTTAATAACCTCTGCAGTTTAAGCGGACGTGGAATACCACATTTAAAAAACAATGAATTTAAGGCTTCCCTTACACCCCCTTCCTCGACTCAGATTTGTACAGATAACTTGAGGTTTAGTTCTTGTTCCGTGAGCAACTCAAATGTTCGAGTCAAACCATTTGGGACCTAGAAGTTTCCATTGACAGGCAAGCAATTTATTTCTTTAACGATCTCCTAGGTCCCAAATGCCAAATGGTTTGACTCGAACATTTGAGTTGCTCACGGAACAAGAACTAAACCTCAAGTTATTTGTACAAATCTGAATGGAGGTATAATAAAAGAGACTCTCTTAGAAATTTTTAATATGGTAACACCTGATTAAGAATCGTAAATCGATATGGAATAAATATCATTAACACACATGTATCACCTAATATTGCCCAGAACCTCTTGTTAAAAGCCGAGAGGGTTGTTCTTGAAAAATAATTAAAAATACGTATTTCGCCACCCAATAGCCAATCACTGGCTTCTTATTATTTTATTCGACGACTCAACTCTCCATTTATTATTTTATATTAATTATATAAATTATATTATTATTAATTTAAAATAATTCCAAATTTCTTTTAAATAAACACCCTAATTGATGAAAAATGATAAATTCTAAATAAAAAAGTCCTCGACAAAAGGTGAAAATCTGAAAATTCATACATTGCTAGCGATTTGAAACAAACAACAGATACGCTTCACGTATATAAAGAAAATCTTTCGGAATATCCACAAACATATATTCAGGAAAGCCTTTTTATGAGGGTAAGAGAAAGACGAAAAATATAGAAATTGTTTTTCCCGGCGGATTGGTCCACGTGCGGTGTAATACTAAGATATGGCCAATAGCAGGTAGTTTTATATCCTGTACCGATGTTGCATATATAAGGGATCTCTCAATATTTTAGTATCTTGGGCCTCTCGAGATGTGCTACCTTCAAAACAAGAACCGAATGAATAAGAAAGAAGAAAATTAACTTTTGACTCTTGTAAAAATTATTATCCTTAAACTAATAAAGAAAACGCTTTGTTAAGCAAAATTTTGTTAATTAATTAACAAAACGTAATTAATTAAAATTACGCGTTTGTTTTTTCGAATTTATTTGGACTCTTTAAAAGCCTCTCATTTGTACGAATTGCGTTTGTAAAGAGTAAGATTTCGAAACACGCAAATTATAGAAATTTTTATAAATTATCCCTTTTATGGTATTAACTTGCTTTAGGATTTTGCACCAACAAAAAAGTTCGCCCCACTTCTTACAAAGAAGCAAAAAATGTTTAATAAAAAAATTCTTTTCCGCTCATTTAGATTTTAAAACGGGGTCGCTTTTTTTCTATTCGTTTAAAACAAAGTTTAGCTTTGCTTTTGAGTTGTTACATAATCCTTTAAGGCTGCTTTCGCAGTTGTGACGTAGTCCACTTTATAAGGGGTACGGCTTGTCCCCTCTTAGGTGTTCATATGGAACACAAGTGGAAAAAAGATACAAATAGTTTTTTATTTTCTTTCAATGAAAAATCAGGTTGTGATTGGCTATCTGTTATTATTTATGAAGCGTGATATTTGTGACAGTTGTCAATTAACTAAACGTGGACTCGCTCAACAGACCACGCTTTGTTTTAAATAACTACTGCTAATCTTCTCTTGTAAAATGATACTTAGATACGATTTTTATTTTAAACGGCTTGCAGTCGTATATTTCTGTAGAGTTAAAAAGAATTCTAAATATTGCAATCAATGCTTCCCCAACCACCGTGATATTTTAATATACAGGGTGATTTATTAGCTCACCGACAAACTTTGCCACATGAAAGCTCATGTAATTTTAAGAGAAAAATATATTTTGGGCATTTGTCCGACTTCGCTTATTTAAAGACATTGAGGACTTCAAAGTTTACTGCAGCGAAATTAATAATGGTAATAAAAAAAGTGGACTTAAGGCCCGTCGTCCATTTATACGACATGTCGTATCATTTTTAAACCTGTGTTTATTAATTGAGATTCGTACACTTGACAGACAAATTATTTCTTGTTTTCTTGGTTAAAAAATGATACGACATGTCGCGGACATGTCGTATAAATGAACGACCGTCCTAAAACAACCAAAAATCTAAAGTATGCCGATTAGTGCGGTCAATCAGACCAAAAAATCAAAAAATGAGAGTGAAGGTGCATAAAGTCCCAACAAGCTGAAAGTTATCGTTATCGTCATAATACGCACACGTTTCCACGCCACCATGGAGGTAGTGGACGATAACAACTTTTTGAATCGTTATATCTCAGAAACGGTGGCTCGTACGAAAAAAAGTATTGATACATTTTTTATAGATAATTTAATCATCTACAATTCTATTCTATTATTTAATTATACAATATAGTTCAAAACACTGCGAAAAAAACAAATTCAAAAAATGATTCTTGGCTTTGCTTTTTATGGGCCGAAGATGGGCAATGTGCAGGCAGATATGCGAGCATGTGTATCAGAATAATATAATGTGATGTGCGTAGGTATATTAGGTCTAACAATTAACGATAGATATTTGTTTGTTTGTTCAAAATGAGAATAATTGCATATTTTTAATAGTGTACCTTATTTGTAGGGTATTCGGTAAATAAAACCCAACAGAAGACATTTTTTAGTTTCTTCTTACACTTTTTGTTTTGTACTTATAAATGCCATATTAAGACTAGAGTGCACCAAAAGACGTGCACTTTATAATACTTTTGTTATTTTAGGAATAAAAATTGATTTGCGCATGTTATGTTAAAAAATGTTTTAAGTGGGCCTTATTACGCTCCTGTACCTTAGTAGTCATTTTATAGTAGTAGGTACCTACACCTACATCTCTTGTAAAAAATTTGGGGAAAAATTAAGGTCTGCTTATTTTACCAACTTTATTTATTAATCTCACATAAAACGAAAAATAGCTACTAAATTATTTTTTCTAAAAGTTCTTTAATGGTTTAAAATACATCGTAACGTTAGTAGTTAGTATGAGATCAAATTTTTATGTTGTTATGTATGTTTATCAGCTCAGACGTGCGATAAGCAGTTGTAGTAGAATTTCTCTCTCGAGTAATAAGCTCCGCCCCTATAAAACGTTCAACCGCACCTTCGAACCCAGAAATTTAACTTTTTGTTCAAGTGTTATTCCCTTATTAAGACTAATTTTGAATTGGGACTTGTTGCAAACTTGTCAGAAAGTACATTAGATTTTGGTCTGGGGAGTGTTTTAAAAAAAAAAGTGCCAAAAACGGCCTTTTGGACCTTTTTTCGAAAAAGTACTCCCCAAAGCATATGCAGAATATGGCCTAGAATGTGCTGCAAAAATTTGAAACAAATCGAACAATAAATAAGGGAGAAACAATTGAATAACGTTTTCAGGCCTGCGAATGCAGCCTTAATGTTCATGTCAAGTTCTTGCACCACTATAAAACCTTTTACGTAAAGAGACAATAATTAGAGTTTATTAGAGAACTTTGTGGTGCCACCATCAACCATCTTGTAAATTACAATCAATATCAAAGAAATTAACTTGTTAATTCTGCAAGTATAATGTGTTTCGAGTAAATTACAGGTAAACTGATCGCGTATTTAGCTTTATATCTTTAATTAAGAGAGCAACAATCATTTTCAGTTCATGTCGTGATTGGCGTAAAGTCTTCAAGGTTTATATTTCGACCCTACTTCTTCGTTAATAAAAATGTTTATGAGTTGAAAATTAGCGCCAGGCTGCAATAAATTACTATAACAGATTTAATTAATACTGCCTTTGCTTGGAGTTTATCGTTTTCCCGACAACATTAATATGTAAGATACAGGGCACAGCTCAAATTTGGTTTCAATTATTTTGCAGACCTTATTAACGGCTAAACTTGCATACATTTTCGGTATTATAGCTTAATGTGCTATTGAATTCTAGAAGTTGAATATTAAATTTAATAGTTATTATTTCTCAACTTATATTGAAGTAAATTTAGTTTAAAATGTATTACTTTTTTATTGCTCAACTTCGCTGCTAATTAAATTAAATAAATTTTAAAAAGTCCTAACAAACTCCGCTTTTACAGAAATCAGAGACGCAATTTTTTTTTAAATAAGCCCATAAGTAAGTACAAATATCGTGTTCGACAAGGGCGGCTTTTTAATTATTTAGAATGGAGCCGAATAAAATTTTTCTCCCCTTCTTAAAAATACTACATAATATGATTGAGTCTTTTATACGTATTTTACCCCGCATTGCTCTTGTCCCTCCCAAGAGATTCAGGAAGTAGATTTGGTGGCACGTTATTTGTTTTAAATTTTACAATTAATTATGTTATTCACCTACAAAAAGACATTATTAAATTTAGTTAACACATTTCCTTTATATCTGCTTTTTTAATAAAAAAAAATAGTTGTCCAGAATGAAGGTAGAACCTCAACTCGCCTGTCGATTTTATAAGAATCGGTTATCATCATCAATTGAACATCGACGATTGAAATATATAGAAAACAGTAGAAACTTTCGAAGACAACAAACGTAATAAGTAATAAATATTAAGAGAATGTATTTGTATACATACACTACATGAAAAGCTTAAAAATTTAAGAATCAATATAAGATGTGTCATTTGAACAAAGTTTTGATATTGCATAATGTGACGTGATGTGTATAAGGTTCTCGGATAGACTCAACAAAACAGGAAACTTTTTTATTTAGCACTTGTCCAGTCATTGCGTCGAAAAAAAAGGTATACAAATGCAAGTGAACCGAGAAAGCTGATTTTTGGATATGTTGTAAGAGGGGGCTGTAAGAGGGGGCTCAAAAAAGCCTAATTTCAAATTTTCGACAAAGATTTCCTATGAGCTTTTGCCGCCATCTTGAAAAAAGGGACAAATTTGTTTTTTTCTCGATAACTCGATAACTTCACGATTCGAAAATTGTGCTCATATACTTTTTTGTTGATTTTTTTGCGCTCTACAATTAAGGTTATATGAATTTTATACCTGCCGCTTATCGTTGTTGAGATATCGAGTGCGAAAATAAAAAATTGAGAGATTGAGATTTGTTTTTCAGTTTTCTTCTTTCTGGTGATAATATCGAAACAGTGTTTGAAATCAAACGTGTAGAGTATCTTAATACCCTACAATGAGTTTTGTTTATTTTTTAGACAAAAATTACGTCTCGTAGCACGCCGCAAAGTCAGCAAGTCCGCGCGAAGTTTCGATTTCATAATATTATTAGCTTGTAGTCCGGTCAAATTAGAAAAAATAAAAACATTAACCGGTAAAAATCTGGATTTTGGTATACAAGCTCATTATGGCTTCCGGATAAACATACTAAAGTGCTAAATCGATAACTATTGCGCTTGGACCGCCATCTTGGAAAAAGGGTACACTTTTTTAGTTTTTCGCCTATATCTCAGGAACTATTAATGATATCAAAGAAATGGTTTAGATAAAAACCATAGCTTATTAAATTTACTATAAAAAAGCTTCTATACATTTTTTCTCTATCTCCAATACTATCTTTCTATCACCAGAAAGAAAAAAACTGAAAAAAGCAAATCTCGATCTCTCAATTTTTCACTTTCATATAACTTTAATTGTAGAGCGTAAAAAAGCAACAAAAAAGTACATGAGCACAATTTTCGTATCGTGAAGTAGAGCCGAGTTATCAAGAAAAAAACAAATTTGACCCTTTTTTCAAGATGGCGACGAAAGCTCATAGAAAATCTTGGTCAAAAATTTGAAGTTGAGCTTTTTGGGGCCCCCTCTACAAAATATCCAAAAATCAGCTTTCTCGGTTCACTTGCATTTTCAAATGTTTATAATGACTGGACTAACTATACTTACTACAAGAGAATATTAAAATTTTCTTCTTAATTTTCATGTTTTTCTAATTTTGCCAGTAATGGAAACTAGTAGGTATTAGAGTTTTATTTTGAGTTACATAGGTTGTGGATCTAACAAAAACTTTTATAAAGAATAACATTCTATGGAATAGGATATTTTTGGAGAATTACGGGGCCTATGTCCTGGATCCTAGATTTTAGCATAATGGTTATCTGGCCTGTGTCCCGTTTCCTTATTAGGTATCAGTTTTAATTGATATAATATTAGTTTACATCTACATAAATTTTTAGAGTTAAATTTGATAATATCCAATATCCATTTGGATAGTGTCGTTGACCTTAATTATTGGATCTGGATAATGTTAAGTCATCCCTCCATGTGTCACAAAGAAACGAATTCCTTTAGGAGCAGTTTGGACTTTGCCTACTTTGCATAATTTAAATGAAAGATAGGAGGCCGGATGCTCCAGCATCGCAAGCGTTTCTATAAATCCACCACTAAACACAAACACACTGTATACCATGCTCATTTTGCATTAATCGAGTTTTTAGACCGACCGTCTTTTGGATGCGTTTTCGTCAGCAACTCCGACGAATTAATTTTGTCCGATTTTGCATAAATGGTATCGTCTACTGAACAAGCTTGACTGTCACGAATTAACGAATCTCCGTGGAATTCTTTCTTTCATAATTGCAGATTCCTAGTTTTTCAACATCCATTTTTACTACTTGCTATGCCACACAAAATGTCAAAATGTGCCCAACGTTATTGGAACAACTGCCAATAGTTCCATTTATTTCGTATAAATATCGCACATCGCATGTTTTCGTCCGAATTTGTATGAATTTGCACGAATTATTTTGTATCTAGTGAACGCACTCTAATACGTTTCACGGAAATGAGATCATTCGTACTTTTTCCTCCGATTTCTGCAGGACCGGATTTAGACATGGGTTTTATGGACTGCAGTCCAGGGTTTTGTACAACCACAGGGCCCCTTTCGGCGGTACAAAAAAAATAAAAACAATTTGAATTCAAATTTTCAGAAAAATAGATTTTACATTTTACACAATTTATTCGTAAATAATATGGTAACGTCGGAATGGGGGCTCCTCTAAAGCGTATTAGCTTATCGTAGTTCTCGCCGTTTGACATTGGAGGATAGTGATTCTATGGCAAAATTATGGGGGGGGGGATGTAACTGTATCGAAATTATTTTGTTATTTTCATACGTCTCCTTTCAAGGTTACAACCCTCTATACGGGAACGGTAAAATTCAGTTTTTATTTGTCTTTTTCAAGAATTCTGATAATTTAATTTGATTAAATTAATATTCTATCATTCATTTGTTTTCTTAAATAAATTTAATGAAACAGATTATTTTTTGTCCTCAAGCTGAGCTTTTGGGAAAACCAAAAAATAAAATAAACCTTTCATCAAACTATAAAGTTCTAAAGTTTAGAAATTTTAAAATTTCAACTCACAGCAAAGTTCTGATTGAAAACCTAATAAGGGTTTCATTTATCAGCCGTGGGATGATAAGGACTCATTGTAAATGTTACTATAAAATGTCTTTTAATAAGTAAAAATCATGTACCATTCTCATACATTTCCTACTTTGTTTTTGCGAAAGATCTTTTTTGGAAACTCTATCAATCTCTACTAAAATTATTAAACTTTATTTTAAGCGATTTGACCTTGAACAATCAAAATTTTTTGCATGCGGCGCCGCTATTCCATTTATTCATGTAGGTAGGCTGGGTAGGCCTCATAACAGTGTTAGCCCAGGGCCTCCAAAGTTAACGGTCCGCCCCTCGATTGCTGACGAACAAATTCGGACGAAAACGCATCCAAAGGACGACCGGTCTTATTGGTCTTTAATTAGAGTTCAGAGAGAGAGACTGACTATATTGACATTTAGAGACCTACAATCCGTTAAACTGTATGCTGAAAGTCAGCATACGATGAATTTAGTTACCACATTGCTGTTGTGCTAACTCTCAGCATACAGTTTAACGGATTGTAGGCCATTAAATGTCAATATAGTCAGCATAATTGACCGCTTGCTTTAAGCAGCTTTGTCCGCTAAACGCATCCAATCATTAGCATTATCAACAATTCATTATTAATTTTTCTTGCCTCCAGTTATTTAATTTTTACCATATATTTTTAACCAAATTATTTTTTTTAAATAACAAATAGCATATCGTTGTAAAGGAGATTAAAAGAGCTTTCAGTAAAGGTTCTACTCAACCTACTCTTTGAGGGATCGAGTCTATTCCACTTTGGGGGCTGATCTAAGGAGAACGCAGATTCTCGATTAAAGTGTCCCCCTCCCCTCAGTAATAAAAGTTGAAGGTGTTCTTGGGTTTGTGTTTTTTGGAGGATTGTTGGATCTTGTTCGGGATGTTCTTACTTGTGTATGCCTCCGCCGACAACGTGACAATATCGGTCTTTAAGGCAGGCCGATTACCAAGAAAGTGGTTTCTTCCTTGATAACGACCTTTATTTGAAATTATTGATTTGTTTAAAATATAACAGAAACTACTGTTAAGCGATTTATCGAATTTATTTGAGTCGAATTTGAAAAGCGAATTATATTTTGTTGATGGTTTGAATTCTCCAACGCGACTGACTTATTATCACTTTTTTTTAATTCGAGTTATTTAACATCTAAGTTGATTTTTTAAATAAAATAAAATCACCAGAAAGGTCATGCGGAATTTTAATATTTTATACTAAGACGAAGATATTGGAGGTGGCAAGTTTTCAAATTGACACCATGTGTACTAAATCTTGCAATTTCTTACCAGAATGAACTCTTAAATCATTTATACTTATAAAACAATATTAAAAATTCATTCTTTATTGCTCAGAATAAACACCGATTTTCGAAAAGTCCATCTAGAAACGATTCTTAGCAATTCAAATTGCTATATCAATTCTTCGATTTAAATCGGTTCATTTTCTGAAAGATCATTCAATCTTTGAGGTATATAATCTTAACCATCACACATGGAATAATAAAGAAAACTTAGGTTTCGAGTTCATGTAACAAAATTATTTGAAATTAAAAATTGGTAGGGCTACTGTCCTGATTCCTGATTAATAGACAATTTCAGCTAACAGTAGTGGTAGGGAGGCCAGGGTCAATTGTAACAAGGGTCAATTGTAGCCCAAACTTTATAAGCATTTTTTAATTTTTTTCGTTTTTATAAATTTATTAATGGATTTATACATAACTTATCTTTTAGATGAAGGTTCAGTTGATATGCTTACCAAATTTCAACCGTAAAAAAGTAGTAGATTCGATCATAGAACCGAAAATGTAAAAATTGTTACAATTGACCCCGATCTCCCCCTACTGTTAAGCTGCTAATCTTCAATTGCCATATTGTAAATAATTAATTTTGTAAATTAAAATGTTTGTCACCATCTCATACAAACACTAAACGATTTATAGTTTTGCTTTACGCCGAATACCGTTACAATAAAGCTATTAAACAAAGACGTATATAAGTAATGCTGATTTGAGAATTAACAGCCCCAAGTTATTTAGCAATAAAGGCGAATGTAAAGTCAAACTCTAAAATTTTAATTAAAATTGATGATAACCACTTTAACAATAGACAATTTTTATGAAAGCTAAAACGTGAAATAGACATGATATAAAATTTCAGAGCTCGTACACATACGTCAGATTCTTTGGAGTGTATATTCGAGTTTATAAGGAGGATAAAGGTAGAGGGTTGAGGGTTAAAAATGAGCCCGATTAAGGCCTCTGGGGTGAAGTTACACACTCTCATGCACATATATCTCCCTTGTCCCGTATCAACCAAAAAAGTTACTCGTCTCAAGCAACTCGATTTTAGTCTTCTAACGTTTCTAATGCACGTCTCGCTTTTACGTGTATAAGAAAAGTTGTAAAACAATGTTGTTCCTTTTTTACATGTACCGGTAAATTTTTTACTCTTGCCATTTGTTCCAACAAATTTTATACTTTAAATTAAGTTTGCTTAGTTAGGCCATCACATAATATTACTTTGTTGTCGTTGCCTGTCTACCGGTAGATATTAGCCGAGGTTCATAAAATTGGATTAGATTAACTGTGGGTTACCTACATTATACGAATAAACCGCCCTGCTTGTTTTCTGATAGTGTTCGCACGTTTAATATAACGAGAATATTTTTAAATTAGATGATAAATAATCGTTAAATATAAAACACCTATTTTCGCCTTCATTTTTTCTTCATTTTACTAAACTTCTCCAACATCGGAAAAATTTATTTTTTTAATAAGATCGTTAATTGGGTAAATTTACTTTTGATTAACTTAAATTAAAAATTTAGGCCTAGCGAATTGAAAATTTGATAACAAGCGTTTCTATTACACGTATTCTTCTTGTATCACGTACAATGTTAGAAGGATATACCTGCAAATGTCCGAGTAATATGACCACGGTCTTGTCTGGACTTGAATATTTAATAGGATGTGCTTCTATTTTGCCGGTTATTGTGCCCCGTGGTCCTTTACAACCTGACAGTATTCGTCTGATCAACAATGTACGACTATCTAACTGCTAGCTTTTTCAAATTGCTCAATAGCATAAAAATTGTAAATTAACTATAAGTATAATTTCTACAAAAGAGAAACGAAAAAGTTCAAATAAAATAAAATTAACATTAAAATTAACAAAATGTTTTTTATAAGACGCGATGAGCTTAAATCGTATTGTACGTACCTAAACTAATTCAAATTTACTTAAATGGCGATAGTTCATCCGGCTCGAAGGACCAAATCAAATGTAGCGACTCTTATTTGTGATATAGAGATGATATTGATTGAGCAAGTAACATAAATGCGTCTCCCTTGATCATCTTTCAGAAATGTAACAGCGAAATGCATTCCTTATTGATCTAGTGTACTCTTTGTCTAAACGTCATCGATAGCCTTAACGGCAAAAATAAATTGGTATTGGAAAATAAGCTATCTACTATCTACCCTCGCGTCTAAATATGATTAAACAATCCCCAATTAAATTACGTTTAATATTTGTTTTGCTCATTTTTTGTGACAACGGTAAATTGAAAGACTGTTCAAGAAATTGATAACGTTATGCCCATACGTCGCATCAATCTTTTCCTCTTCTTTTCGTACGACCCCATCGAAATAGAAGCAATTAAACTTTTCATTGTAGTATTTTAGCAAAATTTTTATATTAAATGGAAGAGTGAAGAGATATTTTCAACTTTCATTCGTAAAGCGATGTGTTTTAAAATAATAAAAGAAGCACCATCACTTCACGTCAACGATTGTTCCAAGTGACAGCGTGCATTTTTTAACATAAATTATTCAAATATCAATCAATGTTATTTAGTTTACATTGTTTGCTATTTATAACTTTTTTACCATAACAAAAATATGGAAAAAAATTTTTTATAATAAAAATATAAAAAATTAATCAAACGTAAATGCAGAAAGTTCGGAAAAATATTGCGGCGATCACTCGTGCGCAAATGGTGTCAAACACACCACTTACTGTTGCATACACAAACATTACATTAGGCAAATGTACATTGCTCGGTTTTGGAATACCAAATAGGCACTGTAAGCACGTGACTCCAATCCACAAACTAATTCCTTTTAGAGTTATTCGCTTTCAAAAATATGATTCTACTTATTTACTGAATTTCATATTGAAAACACAAGCTTTCGCAGAAAAATTGAAACTAATTGGGCGTTAAACAAAATTTAATTAAAAGTGTTCTTTATCGCCTTTTTTTCGTTATAAAGGGCGGTTTGGAAATGCTGGAACTATATACTTTAACGAGATGCTCGTGAACTCAAAAAGATTTTGGTTACACCGCAATATATTGGTTGAATATTGTAATTGTTACGTAACTTATTAAACAGGGTGTTTCCAAAACATATAGCCTAAATCTTGAGAGTCCATATTTTACAAAATACTAGGACATACGTATTGTTTTGTTTCAAATTCTGGCTTTCCTGTGACGAAGAGGTTTCTACACGGGATTGGCCAAAAATAAGCCCTTCAAATTTTAAAAATTTTGAGTAGGACTAATTTGGAACGAATTTTTTAACGTGTTGGGTATTGCTCGTATAAAATGTCCAATGCTACACAAAATAGTCACTCTACTCTGCTGGGGAATGTTTCACATAACGTAAACGATGACATGTAGAAATCATTATTAGCCACAACCACACCAATTAAAGGGTTTGGATATCGTTGATTTGTCTGTCGATATGTTGTGAAAAAGTTAGTTCTCTGCAACTATTTGTTTCTACAGTAGAGATTAATCGAAAGAGAAGAAATACGACCAAGTTTATTTTAGTGTTGACCAAATGACCAGCTTATAATTTATGCTATGAAATTTATAATTATTGAACTTAATTTTATTGCACCCACAAAATAAATGAGAATTTACATCGAGAAGGGTGTAAGTGCAAGAGCTACGTGATTCGATCAATTAATATCAAACAATCGAGATTCTATTAATAACCAAGACCACTTAAGAAGACACATATACTCGAGTAAACCACACTAACTTGACCAAGTTTACGATGATTTAGAAGACGAATTGAATCAGAAAATAACATGCAGTTGGAAGATCAAAAATAATTTCAAAATCCTCCTAAAAGAAAACGTTAAAGGTTAAGCAGGGTATTTTATATGGTGATAACTCGACTCGAGTTGATAACTGTTTTCAACAGAGCGCAAAGTAAATTTTAAGTTTTGTAATAGTTACTAAACTCGTCTTGCAAAATTCTTGTTTTTGATCATTGCCCTTATGTTTGTAATGAATTTAGGACCACGAACTTTCTTTGAGAACATCGAACGACTGCGATATGTCTCATTTAACCAGAAAAACTGCTGATGTGGCCATAAATATTAAAAAATACAGAGCATTTTCTACAAGTGCGTCATAACTTCAGGGGCTGTTACAAGAACTCAAAAGAAATCGTTTGACCCCAATTTTGGTATACCGAAAGTTCCAGAAAACACCCTGTATATCAGAAATATTACCTAACAATAGTATGCTCAAAAGTTTTCCCTGATTTCAAAAATCTTTAAATATACGTTTTTATTTTAAATTAGAAAGCTAATCTCATTTCTTGCTGAACCAAAAGTCAAAATATTAAATGTTTAGTATCACTAGATAGACATCTTTGCAATCTTTCAAACCACTTAAAATATACAGGGTGTTGTATTTAAAATAAGATTACCCCATTGTGGTTAAACCGGAAGTTAAAATTTAACATGTTAAGTATCATTAGACATTACACTATTATACCTATAACTTACGTTTTCATTTCATTTCCTGTAAATGGTTTTGGTAGATGCAGCATCTGAAACAATAAAAATTTGATTAGTAACAAATTGATTATAAATTGCAGTTTAGAAATCAGAAAGAGTACTAACGTATGCTCAAAAGCTCTCCCTGAAATTAATTTACAGGGCGTTTCTATTTTAAATACCAAACTAATCTCATTTCCAGATGAACCAAAAGTCAAAATATTAAATGTTGAGTATCACTAGATAGCTAATTTTCCAATTTTCTAAAATACTTAATATACAGTGTGTCCGGGGATAGGTGGAACACGGGCGATCTCGCTTATTAGTGATTTTACCAAAAAATGGTAATCTCTCTAAAAGTTTTTGCTTGTTCCAAAATTAATATTCACAATTTCATTTCTGCAGATTTTTACACAGGGTGGTCTTTATTAGCGTTTCTCTAAAATTATACATCAGTAAACTACTCTTATTTTAAGAGGAAAATAAAAAAGTCATAACAAAAAATTATTTCTACGCCGATTTCTTATTTAGATATAAAGTTTGAAACCAATACGGCACTTTTCATATTTTCAAAAATTTCGATGTTTCAAGCTGCGTATTTTGAATTTCGCCAAGGAATTGTAAGGATGTATGAATGTAAGGAGCAGTTATATGGAGTATTAATTATTATTTATTTGTTTGTTTTGATCTCTAATAAAAAAATTTTATGAAATTGTTAATAAAAAAATGTTGAAATCCTTTAAAAATATTAAAAGTACCGCATCGTTTTCAAATTGTATATTTTAATAAAACATGAGTGTACGAATAGTTTTGTGTTATGAATTTTTGATTTTTCTCTTCAAAATTTTCCTATAGTTTACTAGTGTATAACTTAGAGAAACGCTAATAAAAACTACCCTGTACAAAAATCTGCAGAAATGAAATTGTGAATTTTAATTTTGAAAAAAGCAAAAACTTTTACAAAGAGGAACATTTTTTGAAAAAATCACTAATAAGCGAGATCGCCCGTGTTCCATCTATCCCCGGACACACTGTATACAGTGTATTGTATTAAAAATAGAAAAGCTAACACCACTTCCGGTTCAACCTAAAGTTAAAATTCTACATGTTGGGTATCATTAGACAGCTAATCTTACAATATTTTAAAACATCATAAAATATACAGGGTGCTTTTAAAAACTCCTTTTGCTTGACTAATTTCTGGTTAAACCGAAAGTGTTTTTTATACTTAAATTACAACAAATAATAGAACTGTGTAGAATAAATTAATATACCAACTTTAAATTACAAAATAAATTATAGAATTTTAAAATTTTGTTCTTAGTAAAGTCATAGCTCTGAAGCTAATGCAAGCATAGCGGAGAATGAAACGACTTAAGTTGACAAATTAAGAACTTTGATATCTATAACATATCAAAAAATGGCCACAACGGTCCAAGCCGATTTTAAGAAAATCGATTTTAAAATTGTAGTCCAATTTGGTATTTTTAAAGTAGTAAATTTTGAAATTATTTTAAAAATCGACTACATCAAACCTAAAGCTCTATCTTTTGGCTATATATTCCTGTTTTTAAATTTTAATAATAAAAATTAGTTCCAAAGTTATAATAAAAAAACTAGAAAATGGGATCAAGATTTTTTGAAATACGACCAAAATAACCCCCTTATTTTGAATCACTCTGTATAGATTGCGTTTAAAAGCTTATTTTGTCGACGAAATTTTGCTAAGGTGAAGTGGCCGAATCCAAATTTCAACAAAAGCGCTTTAGTAGTTTAGAGAGAGTTTAGAGCCTCGTTGCCAGTTCTAGATTTACCATTACCTCTCTAGAGCTTTAGGCTCTAGGCTGCAGCCTAGCGCTCTCGGTTAAAAGGAGTCCTATAATCCTGAACAATAATTTTTTAAGCAATTTGTTCTTTCTTACTTCGAATAGTATTTTAGAAAATAGATTTTGTTGACTTACTTTGCGTTGGTGAAACGCCCTTTTGGGAAAGTGTCAATCGCTGCTAAAATTCCCGAACTTTATTTAAGCAGTTTGACCTTAAACAATCAGAAATTTTTCCCCAAAAAATTTGTCTACACGTTTCAATTTGTATTTACTCGCGGCTTTTCATCCCTTAAAAAATTTTCTATGACCACCCATCATAAGAGCCCTTAGAAGTTTGAGGAACCTCTAAGAGACCTTAGAGGTAAATCCGAGCCTGCTCGTTGCGAACTATAAACACACTTTGACACTTTTTTAAGAGTTTTATTTTTTTAGCATATTTGGATTCAGGGGGGTCCGAAACACCAAGAAATGAAATTTTTAAATAAATAAGTTTTTCGACCATAAAAATAGTAGACGAAATCAGTGAAAAATTTAAATTATCTGCTTTTGAATAGATATCAAATCTACAAATCTGCAATGCTTCCAAGAAATTTTCTCTTCCTCCCTGAATCTTCCGGTAGATTCTCATGAGCTGACAGAGCTACTGATTTGATTTTGAAAAACTTGACTAAATGATGATGTATTAATGGTATTTTTTTAGACAGAAACTGACTTGAAAAGATGCTGATAGAGTCTTTCTAAAAGCTCTATTATGTATCAAACTAAATTACAATTTAAGAATTGATTTAACCAAATGGCATATTTGTTAACATCAAAGCGCAATAACTGAAATACCTATTAACGCGCGTCTATGGTAGTTTTGGAGAAATTAATTTTTTAACATTTTAATTTGTTTGTTCCTTTGGCAAAAGCAATTTTTTACTAAAAGCAGCAATTAAAAAAGAAAAAGCACGAATTACTACTAAGCATCTCTGTGGTTTTACGAGCATTTTAACATTGTATTTCAGCTTTCAGCAAACCTAGTGAATATATATGCGAAACTGTTGTTTGCATGTAACTAGTAATTAGAAAAAAATTTACAAAAATGCAGAAAATAGATAAAAAGAATATGTTTCACATTTTGTTGAAATTCCCATGCGGAACAATAGTAACGTTAATAAATGTGAAATAATTTGTCAGTTGGTAGTTAAAAGAAACAAATAATTTATTCAATCTCATTCATCCATTTATTAAATCTGCTTTACCTCAAAGTGTATAAAGAACAATTTGAAAGTATATAAATAAATTTAAATAAGAATGCATCTTATAAGAAATTATTATTTATTTGTCTAATAAATATCAATGACGAGGCGGCGGTGGAATCAGTGCCGTCCCCGGAGGCCCAAACCAGGAAGACAGAGGGTGACATCTACTACCAACGGCGCCCATTTATCATGTTCAGCTACCGCCTCGCACCTGAGCCATCTTATTATCTCGGCCTCCATCAAACTGATGTGACTAGATTGTTTAAGTAATTAAACTTCCGTCTGACAAATTTATTTTTCAAGGACAACTTTTCTTGTTCAGTTTCATTTTACCGAATAAAATTGGAAAACATGCGCCTTTTTATTATAAAATAGGTATTAAATAGATATTTCTCGAGTAATTAAATATCGTCTCCAACGGCGAAGTTAGAAAGCTTCCGAAAAATTACTTATTCTACGGAATCGAAAATAAGTCAAATAAGTTCCATCGCTACATCATAATGAAGCGCAGATTAAAATTTTTTGAAGAAACGCCAAATGCTAAAAGCTTGATTCTTTTCTAACACAAAAATGAATTCAAAATATTATCTGAATGTGGTACGTTAAGATTATTCGAGAATCTGTCTGAATTTGTCCTAATCACCAAAAGAAGAAGTATATACCCTACTCTCCGCGATGTGAATCCAACTAATTTTTTTACCAATTTTTAGATCTTAAACCGCTCATAGACCTCGCGATTTTTCATCGGTAATCGTGACAAACGGTCGTGATTAGTTTTCAAGCGCGACGAGCCCTCATGCCTCGTGATTTTCATCGGTCTTCGGTCATCATGACAAACACAAAGTTCGATCACGACATCACGACGGTTTGTTTCGATGACTGATGACAGATGAACAATCACGAGGCCTGTGTGCTCATCCGGCCTAAAAACTTAATCACAACGGCATGCCACAATCATCGATGACCGATAAAAAATCACGAGGTCTGTGAGCGGTGTTACACATCAAAACCCAAAAAAAAGAATGTTTCTCTATTCCCTGTGACTAACCTACAGTAGGTACATTTTGAAACAGAGTTGGTAACTTTACCACCAGCAGAGAGGTTCAATAATGAATAATCTCTTTCTATTCTATTCTTCTATTGATTCTATTGACCCTCTCTGCGGGCGGCGTAAGTCAGAAACGCCGTTTCAAAATGCCCAGGTATAACTCCATCATACTAAATACCTAAATAGTTAATTTTTAAGTTACTAATTGTATGGTAATCATTGCAAAGCAAATAATGATCGTTCCGACCAAAACATCCCCACCCCTAATGTAATTGGTGTGCCCCGCATATAAAAATGTTAATTCAAAAATACAAAAACGATAAATTTGTCTCTCTTTCAACCTCAACGCAAAGTTATCTTAATTTTTCGCATAATTGGAAAATTTTTTGTGAAAGACTTTTTACAACGTTATTTGTAAGAGAAAAAGAAAGATACATCTGTGTACGACTATAATCACTCCAGATATATAAGTGAGGGACATTTGTTGCGGAGTGGCGGCGACAGATTTCTAATTATCTCATTCAATTATCTTGGTGCAGTATTTCTTATCTTGCTGCCTCTTTGTTAATTGTTTTAACGTCGAGCTGTTTACGAAGTCAAAACTATTGTTCACTTCGGTCGTACCCTTTTAGCTACGTAGATATGTATTTTGTTGGTTGGTTGTAGTATTCACTTTGCTCTTTAAGTGAGATCTCCAGATAAAATAATTATATTTATAGGCATCGTTTTAACCGTTCTGTTTAATCTTAAAATCAAATTTTGAAAATGGAAAGTTAAATATTTTCGCATTATAATAAATTAAGTAAAAAGCGCTCGATAAGAGAATTGCTACAAATTTAGTTAGCACGGTTTCTCTTCGGTATTCAAAAGCAGCGAGGGATAGTTGACAGCGGACATAGATAGCGGAACGGAAGCGGAACGAAGAATAGCGAGGTGTTTATTGTAGCGTCAATCAGATAACGGCGGCGTGTTGCTTCCTCGTGACACGTGAGTATGAATACCATCCCCTTGTATTCATCAACTTGCAACTTTCTATAAATTTGCTACAAAAACTGTGCTTTTGCACAGTAGTTAACGAAATCTCTACACATCACGAAACAATGTAGCAATAGATAAAATCATTTTCGGTCGCTTATCCTGTTTATTGCATCTATAACAGTTTTTGTGCGTGTCACCGAACACTTAACTGTAAGGGGTACATTTTGCGGCATATTATAATAAAATACATTCGTGTATGAACATATTCCATTAGTGGATGGCGGCCCGGTTCGCCCATAACCGTATACCGCTCGCTATGAATTATTTGGAACCTTTGTTTATGATCTCGTTTTTATTCTTGATATCTACAAGTACAAAACTACCGGCAGTACTAACAATTTTAGTTAATCTCTTTTAGGTAACGCTCATTTTTTCCTTCGTCTCTCCCTTCTTCTAACGATTAAATAAATTTTAAAGGGATTAGGAAAGAAAGCATTTTTCATTTTTTGGATAAACCGCAATTTCCTTTTTACGAAGTAGAATTAATATTTAAAAAACATTCTTTTTAAATACCGAAAATATTAACATCGCCTTGGAATAGAATTGGGCGACCTGTTCACGATTGTTTAGCGATCTTCAAAAAATTTTGAATTGAGATTAATATATCTAATACCTATTACATACCATCTTGATCTTGAGACTCTGTTTTTAACATATTCAGAAATAACTTTCAAAGCAGCCAATTTTGCTCGTACTTTGTGCTGGTTTTTCTTTTTCAGCCACTAGAATAGATTTAATTAGGCGGTTTAACTCAAGGACGGACTATCCGTGGCATGCGTGCTCTAAATAGCATGCAACATTCAAGAGAATACACTGGAAATTCTTCCTTAAAATGGCTTAAATAATATAGATAAGTATTTTGGCTTTTCGTCTTCTTAGCTCAGACCACAACTTTTCGTTAATTCATCGTCTCAAAAAATTACAATTCCTGGGAAATAAATGGCCCAAATTAAGAAAGTTTTCACTTCATTTTAAATTGATATAATTATAGAACGCAGCAAAACGTTCAAATTTTTCTTAAACGTTCCACAATCGTTCAAAAACATATCAAGACCACAATCACCGCAGAAAGCGTTAGGTAAATTACACATCTGATACAGAGGAGAGGCAAACGACAAATTGGTCCTCGCACGCCGGCGAATGAGTGGTAACGCCACCAAGCAACTCATTGAGAAACAAAATGACAACCAATATCCGACGGTTTCTAAGAGATATCATGTTATATTAAACCAAGATATCGATATATGGTTCAAGCACAGGATATACACCTGTATGTTTAAACTTCAGGTAAGTTATAAACTTCCTTTGTATCATCTCGATACTGTTACTATAACACGCATAATACGAATTCCAAACCACCGACAAGTATTCAAGCTTACTACGAAGATACGAATTATACAAAAGAACAATAGGCCGATTCGAACGAAAACTAGAGCAGGTTCTAATTATAAAACCAAGAGATGTATACGGCGACTTAACCTTCTCGTTAATGTGTAAACGAGACCATAAAGATCAGTTTTAAAAACGACACCAAGATCCCTCATCTCATTCTTATTGGGAATACGTGAATCGTCAATATGATATGGAAATGAAACAGGATTCAGACCCCTACAGAAGTTTAAAACCGCACACTTTGCTCATATCCACTACAATCGTATAATCCGTTCAAATTGCCCTGAAGAACGCCACAAACAAGACCCGAGGACATCTTCATCCACACAGTTTAAGATCATCTGCGTACAATACACACATTGGTCCACTCAATACTTGGGAAACATCATTTACAAAGTTTAAAAAGAGCAATGAACCCAAATTACTGCCCTGTGAAATAATACCGGAGGGAATCCCAAAGGCGTCAGACGTGACTCCGTCAAAAGCAATTTACTGCGACCTACCACATAGACGCAAATTCAACTCGATGCAGCTTAATCAACAAAACACTAATAATACTAACTTTGTTGAACGCCTTATAAAAGTCCGCCTGTCCACCACCATCCAAAACCTCATACAACTCCCGTGAAACGCTAACAGGTTCGTGGCAACAGATGGGACGAAAATTTTTAACATTAACTTGATCAGCATAGATGCAACCTTCCGTAGACAAGGGTAAGACGAAGTCTTAATATGGAAATAAAAAATAATCAACATCGGGTAGACCAGGTATACTATCAAACCCCACCGAGGTATTCGACTTTCTAGTACTCAAAGCCTCCATTACCTCGTTTAGCTAAACAGAGCCACAATTAAATAGGCGAGTTAAGACGAGATTATTGCAATCAATGTCAACCACCGCAGAATCAACATCGTACACTGAGCGAAAATAATTTGCAAAAGCATCAACAGTTTCCTGCGAGGTCTCCAGTGTTGAAGGCCTTGATAGTTCATAACACATCAAACTACGTGTCGGATTGGATTTCTTCTCTTGGCAAATTTCCCCCCAAAATAGATGAATCATCAATAATACCATCCTCCACCTCAGAAATGTAAGAATCAATATGTAATCAATGTAAGAATGTAAGCGACCTCAATAATTAATGATTTATTTTTTATTTTATAGTAATAAGCAAGCTGAACAAAGTTTACCATTTCTGGTCATCTGGCCAAGCAGTGAAAAAGTTCGCCTAGAAGCAGATGAAGGAACCGGAATACCAGCTACAAAATACTGCAGCCCATGATGGATTATTGCTAGAAACCACGTCAATTAAGAAAATGAGGATTGAGAGAGTCTTTTATACACAGATGGCTCTAGATTTAATCTGTATAGCTTATACTTGTAAATTTTCAATCACTCAATCAAAAACGAACTCAAACTAATCATGATAAGGGTAAAACTGTGCTTTGTAAAGAAAATACTCTTGTGTTGAACAGATTTTTTAAGTTTTCAGATATAAAATTGCGGCTTTTTCCACACGTATAGATATTTTTTACCTACATTGCGCCGTAGAGCCTCAGAGAGTAGTATGGTGCCCCTAGAACAGAGAAAAACAGACAACTTGCACAACTCAAAAATCCAATGGAAAAATAACTTTTCAAATAATTTAGGAAGTCCGTAGGAAAAACGCTTGAGGTTACTAGAAGTATTGTACAAAAACTAGCAAAGTAGCAAGTTAAAAGAAGATGCATATGAAAGAAGAAGCACCGCAGTGAACAGAGAGAAAGAGCTCGTACCTAAGTCAACATTTGAACTCCCTATTTAACCATCACTTTTTAGTAACATAATTTCAATTAAACCCAAACTACTTTTTCCACTAACAAAAGTATAAATTTTCTAGAGTTACTAACCAGATTTATATAACGAGTAAGCACACATAACAGTAGTCGTTTCTACAAATAAACAGTTTTAAATACCACACCTATAGTAAATTTCAAACACCTGCTCTATTATTGATTTTAGGGATGATTATTAAAGTAATAATACAAGCGAGGCAGTGCTTTTAAAATAAAGACACGTTTCTATGAATTTAAAAAGAAAACTAAGCGCGAATCCATTATTAAATATAGATTTGGGCTAAGCTTGTAGGTTATCCGATGTTATAAAATTGCAAGTTTAAAGGTATTATTGAACTGTAGATGAAAACTCGTGTAAAGCTGTAAAGACAACACGTCGTATTTACGAACCTAGCTAGATCCTGGCAAATTCAATCAGATATCAAATCCTTTTACCACAATAAAGGAACTCATGGGACTACAGCCAGGATAACGTGGAGCATTATTTACGACTAAGGTGCTACCTTAGACCTTACATGACTGACATATGTAGCGTTTTTATTGCAGCCATTTAAAGCAAAATGGGAACTTCAATAATTTTTTTAAAATAATGTATTTATTTACGGCAGCTTTCGGCTCAGAGTTAAAAAAATGAAATAGTTACGATATACCAAGACCAAATATTGGATGATGGGTAATTATTAAATTAAAGCTTTAACAAGCAAAACTAATTCAAATAGTAAATATAACGAGGATTTATAGGGTTTTGTAGAAGAACGATAAAAGAGTTAATCGAATTTGTAAGTTATAGTTTCAGTTTTTTCAGCAATTACATTAATAAATCTGAAGCTAATGGTAACTTTTTATCAGATTGTCGTTCCTTTTACTTTAAAAACAATTCAATTATTCAATCCGGAAAATAAAATCTAAGGGTGGAGACCAAAAAAAGAATAAAGTAGAAGTAGAATAATTAATAATCAAGTGCTCAAAAGGGCCCCTATAGCGGGAAAGTTGTGATGTAGTCTTAAGACGAATACAAAATAGACTGATTTCAACTGTTTTATACTGTTTCCAGTACTAAAAAAAGCCCGATCTTCTGCGGTCATATTGGAAAAGCAGAGACATTCCAGATCTCTCCCGATGGAATGGAAGATGTCACGAGAGACATCCCATATGAACTAACGTTTATTATTTACCAGCCATTTATTAATGCTCCTCCAAGTGATTATGATACAATACTCACAGCGTTGTTGACCGCTGTTGTAGAAGACTAAATTCTTAAACCAAGTTTATACTTGGTATACCACCAGACAGTGGCTATACCACTGTCTGGTGATATTTGACCAACCTCTCTACCTCGAGGCACGAGACATTCTTGCAAGCCGTATCGATGATTCTGTTGTGCCAAATATTATTATAATGGCTCGATGGATTTCATTTACTGATGTCCTTCATGGAAGCAATTGATTACATTATGTAAGGTAATGGATTAATTTTCAATACCATATATATATTATGCGGCAAACTTAACTCAAAAAAATCATGTCTGGTCACGCCTACGCAAGGTTAGTACGAGCTCATATGTTGACTCACAGAACTTTGGTAAAAATATTGATTCAATCAATGGCCCTGTCGCCAACAATGGTGGATTAATTAGAGGAAATATTGTTCAACATGGATACAATGATGTGAAGGGGATTGTGAAAAATGTGCAAGAAAAATTCAAAACTAAGCTTCAACTGTTGACATAACGTGGTCCCAATGCCAAGCTCTGGATTATATATTTTGAAATGGCGGCTGTCATTGACCACTTGATTGAAGCATAAAGAAGCAGCAACTGGAATCTATACTCTATAGATCTACACCTCCAAACCATATATGAGATGATCCTGTCTTTTCTCACCAGAGTGCCATAATCTGTATGCCAAATGCAGCCATCTTTACCTTTGAAAACGGTAATACCATCCGGCGAATACGAGCACTTCACCGCCCGAGGACGTTTCACCATGTGCAGGAGTAAGAAATTATGGTGTGGCACCTGGAGTGATATGGCGATTGAATAAACTCTAACGAAGTCAATTGCTAGTCTCACTCAAGGCGGTGGAGTAACTGCAGACGTGCAGACGCTGTGGCAAGATGGACACAAGACACAAGAGATGACAAATGACAGCACTGCATAAGATTTTATTTCGAATTTCAATTTTTTTGGAACTGAATTTGTACAATTTCGGACTTATGTAAGAGCTTGAACATTATGTAATTTTTGAAAAAAGGATCTGTATACGATCTAAATAAGGTATGTGCACTTGTGTACATACACAGTCTTTAATAATAAATTTGAGTTTTGGAATGGAAAAAGTGGGTTTTTGCGGAGACATACAAAATACGCCAATTTTCAACTAGCGCTTGATTTTTGAATGAGAAGGTTATTTAAGAAAAGTTGATAGTTTTCGAACTATTAATTATTGTTATTTGCAATTGTTCCAATGTTTTGTCACGAAATTTTGATATCAAACCTCAAACTCGGATTCAGCAACCTAAAAAACATACTTACGTATAGAATAGAATAAATCGAAACTACTCCAAAACTTTTGTGGGAAAAGCACAATTTGACTGGATTAAAAGTACGTAAGTAAATTTAAGAATTTTTTTGATGAAATCGGCGTTTTTAGTTGTAACAAGTAAATAAAACAAATTTTATTACCGAAAAGGTTTAAGAAAAATTTTGGAAAAAGAAAAAGTAACACCTTTTCTTGAATTTATTGGAATTAAAATTATTCAGTTTTAAAGTTCTATTTTGTGTTTGAGTTTTCGTGATTAAAATTAAATTTTGGACACTTTAGCCATACACAAACCAACTAAGAAAGTAGCACGTAAGAAGCAGAGTTCATATAACTCGACTTTATATTAGCAATAAAATTCCTATTAAATTATGCCAGTGTTTCAAAACGCAATTACTTTTTTTCTTATTTAATTATTATTATATTTTAATTATTAAAAATGTTAATTCCATTATAGTTTAATTAAAATTTTATACTCGGAGGTACGTGACAGTAAAGTTTAAATGTGTAAAAAGAGTTTTATTTTTAAAACAACAAAATTTAGTAAGGGATGCAATTACGTTACCTACTTGTTGGCATTGCAATAAAAAAACAATTACAAATTTTGTTACTTGTTTTATTAAGTCTCCAAGGAAATTACTTTTCAACACTTAAAATTCAAGCAAAAACAAATATTTGATTGCGCGACTTTTTCCTTATTCGCTCCCCTGATTTGTCAATTATCACTAAATTAGAATAAAAACGGGGTTTAATACAATTTTTCTATTTGCATAATAATTACTGTAATCACTGATTAACACTATGACGCCAAAATGATTTTCTGATTGTCGACCAGTATTGGTCATTGAAAACATTTCTTTACTTTCATTGCAATACTCCATCCACGATTGACTTAGGCCTCAATTGGCCTTTTTTTATTAGGTTTTCATTTTACGTCCGTGTGTAACTCTCATTATAGACGGGGCCTGGTATGGGTCTAGGACTTTTCGCTTTTCACCGCCGCCGTTTCGTCACTGACTTTATTTTCTGCTGCGCGCAGGAAAGCCAGAATTACGATGGTCGTGTAATTAGAAAGCTTTATAGTTGTTGGTGAAAAAAATGACCTATTAATTAACTATGGCCGCAATCGGGGCATGCTGCCCGCCACAACAAAAATTGTTAATTGCTATATTAATTTTAGACACCTAAATCACAAGAAACTTCCAGAAATATGCAACAATATACACTTTTTGGTGACATTTGCACAGATAGGGCAATATGTGCAAAATCAAATAGGGGTCATTTGAATGGGATTTTACGGGAAACGTGAAAATTTCATTATCATATCATTAACTTGAAATATGCATTTTGCGTAAAATCCGGGATTTAATAATAAGGCAACCATTGTAATGCGGCGGCGAAACGGCTGGTGGTGAAAAGGCCTGGCGACGAAACGGCCGCTAAAAACGGTTGTGGCTCCCTTCGACGGAAGCCTTTAGAACTAGCCATAAATATGTCAAGCTTTATGTGCAAAGCATATTGAAGACAACCTGACAAGAATCCTAACCTGACACAACCTCTTCTCTCCCGCAACAGCGAGTCCATAATAAACAAAAGTAAAAAATGAATGCGTGCGCTCGACGGACAAATGAACAGCATTAAAAGTAGTAAGTGGTCATCAATATCTCCATGGTTACTAACCCCCCCCCCCAAGTTAATATACAAAGAAAACAGGATCCAAAAGCTCATACCAACTCACACAGAGACACAGACCCCATTCAAATACGTATATACGGGATTGACGGTTGTAACAGAAGAGGTCAAGCTTTACCGCTGTCTATGTATACTATGTAGTAGATGTAGATGTAGTACTGTATGTAGATGTAGTCTATGTATACAATCCATCAGGCAATAAGCCTCATTGAGTCCGCGGAGAAAGAGGCGGCTTCATATGTAATATAGTCACCGATTCTCTCAGCGCTCTCAAAGCCATCTAAAACACCTAAAAACCTAAAGAACTCATTAAAGATATTTTAACAAAAATGACGAACCTCAAAACAAGAGGAACATATATATTTATATCAAATTTCGGATAATGAGGTGGCCGACATTATAGCTGCAGCAGCTATAAACAACGAGGAAGCGAATTGAAGCGATGCTCTGTATTTAACGGACGCCAAACGCTACTTTCGAGCAACATGAGTAAGACACTTTTAAGGGACTTCTCCGGGAAGTATTATTATTATTATTATTTTCCCTGAGGCTGGCCCCCAGTGGTTCCATGCACCGCGACCTCTTGGGTCTATTGTGCGCCTCGGATATACTTTTCCTTTATGTGAACTCTGTGCTTTTGATAAAGTCCAGAATTCCCTCTATTGGTAGTTTGGGCAATTCTCTTTGGAGCATCTTCTCTTTTCCGAGAATGAGTAATGACTTCTTGTGAAAGCTTCACAGTGTAACAGAAGATGAATTGGAGCTTTCTCTACCTCTGCACACCCTCTACATAGTGGGTCTTCTTCTAGTCCCATCGTATACAGGTGCCTTTTGAGCTGGAAATGTCCCGTTATCAGTGCCGTTGAAAGTCGTAGCTCACCTCTACTCATTTTGAGTAGAGAGTGGGTTCTTTTGTCAGAGGGTTTCTCTAGTAGGACTTTAGAGTGGCCCTGCCCGGGAGTCTCCCTCTAGTGTTTAATATGCCATTTTGTTAGAAGTGACTGTATTTCTCTCTTTGCCATTTTGTAAGGAATGCCAAAGGCTGGTTCTGGTCCAATGCGTGTGCAGTCCGTTACTAGTCCGGACCCCACCTCATAGGCGTTGAGCGCCTTAAGGGCTGCTTGACTGTCAGATACTACCAAGATTCTTTGGTAGTGATAACCTTGATCTAACAGTATTTACGCGCAAGTTAGAATGGCGTAAATTTCTGCTTGGAAGACGGTTGCGTGCTCCCCGAGGCTGAAGCTTACTTCTTGCCTCAAGTTGCCGTCCCCGATGATTCTAGCTGCTGTGCCTGTTGAGCTTTTAGAGCCGTCTGTGTAGAACACTAGTCCATTCATTTTGACTGCCTTGCATTCCCATTCATCTCTTGTCAGAATTTTAGGTTTTTAGGTTTTAGGAAAAGTAGGGTTTTTCAATGGTATATGCTCTGGCTACTCTATCAGACCTCATACTGAGTATGGGGTATTCATCCATTCCTCTCAGGATTGAGACATGTCCTTGCACATTCTTGCCTGTGGAGGATTGAATTTTAGATCTGTAAGCCTCCTTTAATGCTTTGGATTTCACTACCAAGTGTAAGGGTGGAAGGTTCAGCATTGTTTCCATTGCTGCTGTAGGCGTCGTACGCATTGCCCCAGTTATTCCTAGGCAAGCCAGTCTTTGGATTTTACCCAGTTTATGTTTGCAGGTTTTTGGGTGTGTTTTTGCCCACCACACGGACTATTGGTATGATCATTACAGTGTATATCCAATAAGTCAACTGAGGTGTTAGTCCCCAGGTTTTACCGAACGTTCGTCTACAGGTCCTTTCCGGAAAGTAAAACCGCTAATCCAGAAATTTAATCAAAAAGCCGCAAACTACTACTCCATCACAGTCCGACATATTTTGACAGAATGCCCAAAATACGACAACAAGGACTGCAAGAATACTACTAGAATTTCTGAAAACTATTCAATTATTACAGCTACTTTAATAAATAATTACGATATTGCAAATTCGTCGATTAGTTAATGACAAATGAATCGAAACTCGATCACCTATTTAAAAAAAAGTTATATATGCCACGTTCTATGGGCCCATTGTACCTACATACCTTATAAGTTATACATACATAAGTATGTAAGTACATAAATGATACAAATCAACTGAGAATATGTATATTTATCCCCCCCCCCCCCGTACATCGTTATCTTACAAAATTTTTAGCTCTGCCCCAACACTTTACCTTTAGCAAACGCAAAAGTAAAAATTAAAATTTATTGATTAAAAAAAAAAAGATTTTTTTGTATCTGTTTGATAACGCCTTATTTAAATCGGAACTTACAATCGTTTTGTATTTTTTATTTATGGTTGCAGATAGCAAAAATGCGAGAGACAATTAAGCTCCGCTACAAATTTTTCCAAGAGAAATCGGAAATATTCCCGTTATACGATGATTTCTCTATTTTTGATGAACATTTGATGGCTATTTGTTTTTTCCCAACCTATTTTTTACTTAAAAATTGCGTAAAATAATTATCCATAAATTAATATAACATTCAAATTAAGGCCTAAAGAATATTTTAAATATTTCGGTTTTACATTGAAATTTGTGTGGCGATGGTGAATTTTTCGTGTAAAACTTTTACAATTAGGTAGAGGCTTCAACAAATTTTAAATATTACAACTTTGTATTAAAATACACAATACACAAACTGCCAGTATATTATGAACTAATGTCTTCAAAGAGCGTTTTAACATTCGCTCACCAATAATTAATAAGAGCCACATCTAAAAATTTCATTTAACTTGGCCTTACGCTTTTTTGTAAAGTTTATTTTTTTAAATTAGTTTGCGAAAATTAATTAAACGGACGTGTCGAGTTAACTTAGTAGATCACTGTGAAAATGTTACAAGTTGAGTTTTTCGTGGAGAAAATTAATTTGAAAGAGTAAGTTTTATAAAATAAGTGCAAGTGGAGGAAAATTTATAATCTACAAAGTGCAATTTAAGTTTTCTCTAGAGGGCGAGGGTTATTCCTGCAAGTTATAATTTGGCGTTAGATCTTTAAGGGCAACTGATGTGACAGTGGAAAGTCGCATTTCCTTTAAAACATTGCCCTCATAGATCCATAGTCTTCTGAAGGAACTTGTATCTATTAATGTCTCTACATACACTCCAAAAGGATTTTATGACTGATTATATTTAAATTTGCACCTTATCATCGTAACTGCGCGCATTGATTACTCGTACAAAGTAGGTACTAAAGGAAACTTTGCAAAAAAAATTCTAAAAAGCTTGTTTTATGCCTAAATGTTCGTTTTGAGACTTATCGTCCAAAACTGTGAAATTTCAGAAGAAAGTCCTGCCTTGCCTTTGAGTGCCTGCCTCACTTTAACCGTTTGAGTAAAATATATAAATAGTCCAGTTGAATTAGGATAAAAATCGGCTTTATCCTGCAAAAGGTCGGGTAGTTCTGATTTTTTGATATGTTGTATATATGTATCCCTTGATTAAAATCCCAAGTTTTCGACCTCGTCGCACCTCCGCTAGCTCCGTAGCACTGAAGAAACTACAAAAATTTACGGCTTCAACCAGAAATCGCTGAATATCTCTTCATCAATTGGTTTTATCGAAAAAGTTGTAGTATTTTTTTTTGTAGAGCACTAAAATTACTACAATTTTGACCTAAAACATTTTTCTCTAAACTCTACCGTTAGCGAGAAGCAACGCCGTAAAAACATAGTACGGACGTTAGCGGCACATATTAGGACCAACCTTGGATTTCATTCTGATGCAAAACCTTTTTTCAGGTGAGTAGTGGGTACCCATAGGTTACTTTTAAGAAGTGATACTCGCGACTGGTGCGCGTGGAAGGCACTTGTCGAACTTCCAGGAGCGAATAACGAAATCTCGATGCACACCAGTCGCGGATCCTATCGGGGTACCACTTCTTAAAAGTCACCTATAGGTACCTACTACTACTCACCTTTAAAAGGGTTTTGCATCAGAATGAAATGCAAAGTTGGTTCCGCTAACAGCCGCATTAACACGCAAAATTTTCAAAAATACCTGAAAAACCTCAAAATGTAACCTTTTTTGTTCATTTTCTCTTTACCACTTTCTCACTTCCCCTTCTGCGCTTCTAAGGTCGGTGACGTTTTGAAAGAACACTTAAGAGATAATGAACAGAAGAGAGTTTACATTTTGTAGTTTTTCAGGTACTTTTGAAAATGTACGTGTTTTTACGGTGCTCCTTCTCGCTAACTGTAAGGTTTAGAAAAAAATGTTTTAGGTCAAAATTGTAGTAATTTTAGTGCTCTACAAAAAAAAATATTACAACTTTTTCGATAAAACCAATTGATGAAGAGATATTCAACGATTTCTGGTTGAAGCCGTAAATTTTTGTAGTTTCTTCTGTGCTACGGAGCTAGCGGAGGTGAGGCGAGGTCGAAAACTTGAGATTTTAATCAAGGGATACATACGAGTATATACAACATGTCAAAACATCAGATCTACCCGACCTTTTGCAGGATAAAATGCTAATTCGACTGGACTAAAAATTGCAGTAGGTAGTAGGTATATGGATTCCTGACAAAAAACAAGAAATGAGCCGAAAGGCAGTAAAGGCAACCAATATTTAGTGTGATAGTTTTTGAGTCAGATTTTTTACCCCCTACCCGTCCTTTAAACCATTCTCCAAAATACAATGTGAAAATATTAAGTAATAGGTATGTGGATTCTTAATGACACGAGAACGGAATTGCAAGATATAGGTAAAATCTGTACTTTATGTATTAATTGCGGAAAGGTTTTTAAAATGATTATTCTACATTTTAGGTATAACAAATTGATAGCACGAGACCTAAAAGGCAATATTTAGAAAATAGCTCCTGTTCGAAACAAAATGTAATATTTTAATATAATGATGTATAGGTAGTAGGTAGGTATATTAAATCATCATATTTCGAAAACATAAGATGGAAAAAACTTTGAAATTCAATTTTATAAAAGATATAAATTTGATAATAATATGAAAAAATTAATAAAGCTTCGAAATTTAGTTGGTCGTAATAAAATTTCCGAAGTTGATACTTATTATAGCATCCTTTATATTAAATACGTAATCTCTTTTTATACAATAATGGAAGTTTGTAAATTGTATTTATAATCACTCTTTATGAAACATTTTTAATGCTACTTTGTAATTAAAACAAATTTATCCTATTTTACTTAATCTCATTAACAAAGATAATCTATTACTTAAAAGGTAGCGCATAACGTAGGAAACGCATTAAACGCAAACTCCTAAGTGCTGTTTATGTATATTTGGAATTTAAGATCTCCTTCTTAGTTTTTAAGGATATGTCAGTATATCCGGTAGAAACGGGAATCGGGCGGTTGAATGTTACCTCGATGCAGGTGAGAGAGATGTATGAAGCACTCGGCTGATTACCCGAGCACGGGCCAAGTTATTAATGGACCAATTTCCGAATATGACTACCTCGCTCTATGGTCGCTTTGCTCCTTGTATTACAAGCTTGTTCTGCAGGTTCTTTAAGGTATTACATGATCGTTTATGCCTTTAGATAACGATTAGAAATTTACCTAACCAGTAAATTCTTGTTAGGCGTCTAACGATCCCTTACAGTTTACCCCACATTTTTTAATTTATCACAAAATGCCTCATTAATGTTTCGTTCAAAAAATAATGTATCATTCTACCTAATATATTTATTTAATTACTAAAATACGTTATTTTATAAATTATCATCTAACTTTTTATGGCTTTCATTCTAATGTCTATCAACCACCCAAACCGAATAGTCCAGCAAATTACAAATTACATCAAAGGTAATGCCAAACTATACTGCAGGCACTACATCAAACAAACGTGACTTCTATAACTAAAAACAATACCAATTAATAGTAATTAGTATCATAAACTACTCTTTTAGAAAAAGGAAGGGGTGATGAGGAAACGGGCCTCTCTTAAATAATATTCCATGCAATCCAAGAAACTCCATTTTAGACTAAACGTTGTTTTGCCCTCAAACACAAAAAAATAATAGTTCATTTGCTTAAAATTTTACTGAGATGGAAAATCGGCGAAAGAAACCAAAAACAATGAATTTGACAATTTGTCCATTGAAATACATGCTCCAGCTGGCGTTTCTATAATCGGCAACAGAAAATAGAAGCACGATGTTCGGTTAAAAATACTGGAGTAATAAGGCACCATGATGGTGGTGTTATACCTGCAACATTGTGCCGTTCAAACTTGAACACCGTACTCTGGTAGTTGTGGGAGACTGGAGTTTAGTCGTCATCTTTTCCAGTCACCGTCGATTGTATTCATTGATTTGAACAAAAACTTGACATGCTTTTGACTACACTGAACGTTTAGTGTATCTTATCTATCTAAGAAGCAAAAAGGTTGTGATTATAGAGAAGATAAAAATCAAATCAGACAGTTTAACCAACAACTTGGGACTTCCTCAAAGGGACAGGAATATCCTGATAACATCGAACACAATCACCGAGCTAAGTCACTGAGCCAGCACAACTATTCAGAATGTCAAAGGCTGGTTTTCGAACAATACTCTGTTAATAAACGTACAGAAAACGGCCTACATGACGTTGACGATAAAGGAGGAAGTCCCAACTGGAATAAGGATTGAAGATCGTTTGAGAGACCTAAATTTCTTTGGATGGAGGTAGATTTAAATATGAAATGGTACGGTATCATACTCTTGGGTTGATCGTCTAGGTATAAGGACGTGTTTATTGCACAAAAAAGAGCGGTAAGAGTACTAGCTAATTTGAAAAATAAAGACAGCTGCTTAGTAGCCTTTAAGAATTACTAATAAGGTTGTCCTCTTTGTTCGTGTACGTTTGTACGAACAAAGTGTAGTTGCTTTTTTTTCGATAAAGAGACCCATCTCTTTACCGAATTTATAGCGGAGCACGAGTGTAAAACTAGAAAAGGGGATACGTTTATGTACCCATCAGTGCACCTCACTTCCTTCTAACAGGCAGGAGCCAAATACTCATGTAGAAGATATTTAACAACCTCCCGGCTGAGCTGTGGGAGGTTAGGTCAATTGGAGTGAAGCTCAGGGATTATCTGGTAGAGAGCGCTCTCTAAGATATAAGGGACTTTGTTTGAGATTTTTAACTCTTCTGTAGAAGTTTATGGATCCTACTGAATTATGCATGATAATCATGTAAATGTGAATTTTGATTTGTGTTTAACAGTTTTTCAACTTATTCATTTCAACTATTCATACTTATTCATCAGTAGCGCAGCAAGAACGGGAACAAATTTGGTCGTAACTGTAGCCCTGCGTATAGCAGGTAGAGAAATAGATTTGAAGATTCATTCTATTACCGGTCTTTCTGTGTACTAAATATAGAAAAGTAGTATAACTCAGATGTGATTTTTATTCAATTTGTAATAAACCCGTTGCATATGACGTTTTACCACGATAAAACTCTTTGATTTACCTAACAAAATTGATAATAATGTTAGCAAAAAGAGTTATATAGCTCGTACAATATGAGAAGTACATGTACGAGGATGTATTGATATCTAGTTAGCCTAGACCAGTTCCATGCATAAACAAAATATTGCGTTACCATAGCAACGAACAATAACTTATTAGAAGTGTCAGTGTAAAGTTTGACGTCAAAAAAGTAAACCAGAGTTAAGCAATAAATTAAAAGAAAAAAGATGTCTACCGAAATTGTGAAAATCGAAAAATTGGAGTATCGAGCCATCATCAAGTACCTGTATTTAAAAGGGTTAAGAGGTAAGCAGATTTACGAAGATATGGTTAATACCCTTGGTGATCAATGTCCTTCGTATGCGACCGTGAAAAATTGGACTGCAAGCTTCAAAAGAGGTAAATTTTCAATTGAAGATGATGACCGATCGGGAAGGCCAGTTTCTGTGTCAGTCCCCGAAAATATCGATGCAGTTCATGACATGATTTTATCAGACCGTCGAATTGGGCAAAAACGGATATCTGAAGCACTGAATATTTCATACGAACGCGTTCATCATATAGTTTACGTCAATTTGGACATGAGAAAAATTTCTGCAAAATAGATCCCCGAATGTTTGAATGTTGACCAAAAGCGTGCAAGGGTAGAAGCATCGCGTTCGATCTGTGCTCGATTTGAAAACGATGTAGACTTTTTAAACCGAATTGTTACTATGGATGAGACTTGGGTACATTTCTACGATCCAGAAACAAAGCAACAATCGATGGAATGGCGACACTCTGGTTCTCCAAGACCTAAGAAGTTTTGTGTCCAAAAATCTGCTGGAAAAGTTCTTGCTTCAGTTTTTTGGGATTGCCATGAATCATGCTTGATTTTTTGGATAAGGGTAGCACAATAACTAAAGATTACTATTCGACATTAGTGACCACTCTACGGGAAAAAATTAAAGAGAAAAGACGCGGAAAGCTATCCAAAAGTGTTTTGTTTTTCAGGACACACAAATCTCATGTTGCCATGCAAAAAATTCGTGATTTAGGGTTTGAATTACTAGAACACCCCCCTTATTCTCCAGATTTGGCTCCGTCCGACTATCATCTCTTTCCTCAACTGGAAAAAAGTTTAAAAGGTTGTAAATTTTCTTCCAACGAGGAGGTAATAAAAGCTGTGGAGGTCTAATTTGCAGAGCAAGAAGAAACTTTTTTTTGAAATGTCTAGAGACGTTGCAGGTTCGCTGTAATAAATGTATCCAATTAAGAGGAGAATATGTTGAGTAATAAAATATTTTGACATTTAAATTTTGTTTGGTTCTATAGTAGGCTAAGAATTTTTCAATATATCCCCGTACGTCATCCTGCGCAGTAGACAAAAACTGGTAATAGACGAGTCCAATTGATGTTTTAGGGGAGTTTTGATTCATGAGCGCACCGAGTGATTAACCATTAACCTAACTATTTGTCAACTGTCACGTTATTTCTCCGTTTTTCTTTTATTAATTCAGTCCTAATAAAAACTGTTATTTTCAGAACAAAGTTAGCATTTTTAATAAACATTTAAAGGTAAGTAATTAAGTTTGAAAGTAAAGTTCATAATTATAATAGTCAGCACCCAGATATAAAATTTTATTCTACGCCACTGCCTATTTTAATCCGCGCGGTTTAGTGATGACGTACATGTACTTCTCATATTGTACGAGCTATACCACATTGTAGAACCATCAATCAATTCGATAGAGCAGCAGAGTGATAGTTTATTGAAGAAACAAAGAAAACAAAAAACGTAAAATTGTGAGTTTGTTACAATCCTTTTTTCCAACTGAAGAAAAAGTATCAGAAGAAAAGGGATTCTTATTGCGATCACATCAGTACTAATATAGCTTTTGATTTATTTGAGAGAAAAATAGGTTTTGATCCTGGCAGTCTCATAGGAATGGTAACCCAATCCTAAATCACATTAGAAATTTGGTCAACAAGAATTACTTGTATGGATATGACTAAGTAATCATTAATTATATATTATAGAGAGCGTAACGTTTTCTCCAAAGCACGTCAGCTACGCGATTAAAGTTACGTCAACCATCTATAACACTAATCCGAAGAACCGGCGCTGCTTTTCACTTACCAATACATTAGCCAAGTAAAGTAGCCAAAAGTCCTCTAGCTAAAATATTTAACAACAACTAAAACTAAAAAAGCTGTAGTTAATCAGTTAATCACGAATTAAAAATTAACGTTCCCTAATAGTATACTTGAGTAACGAACTTCTTAGTAAAATGAGAAAAGCTAAAAAGGGTTGTGATGCATGATTATAGTAATAAAGGTAACGTAAGTGTTAAGTAAAGAAAAGCGATGCAATAATTCAACTCTCGTAAAATTACGTAAACACGTAGAGAATTTTTATCATTTCATGAACATTATCAGTAACTGACTTGACAACAACGTATTTCATTCTAGTCATACGCAAACAGACCCATTCCCATTTAATAAATTTACATATCTATATTTTGTTAAGTTCGCTCAAATAATTTTTTGACAGAGACTTGTGAGCGTTTTTTAAATTTTCAATTTGTAGATACTAAAATTGATTTATGGATGTATTTTTCCTCGCACGGTATTATGTATTTTGAAGTTAATCGTTTAACTTAGTCGACCTCTCTGACCACTAAGTAAAGATGTTAAACGAGCTTGCCGATAAGTTTGCAAACAACGGAAATGTTAAGAACGGAAGGGCACGGTGTGTAACAATGTTAGAGAAATGCGGGAATTGGTGGGATGCGGGAAATACAATTTGTGTGCGGTTTCTTCCGGTTAGCACGACTGTAGAAATATGGGCTCTTGCACCTATCAATACATAGTAAAGTGAAATTGAGAAGGGTGGCCGTTTACTAACAGTATACTATGTTAGAATCCACTAGAAAGCTCCGATCGATGTAGTGCTAACATTTTTTTTACTCCAACTCCCAACTAAGTACCTACTATCTAGCTATACCTGCAAAAAATTTTAACAAATATATTTGATCAAAGTATTAAACGAAATCCGTTTAATCTACCGGATAAGAAAAAGAGGACTTTCGAAAATTGTTAAATATGATAGAATTACGAGACTGGATTTTTCTTTTCGAAGAAAATTAGAGTTATTGATCTTTAATTGTGTTTATTTCGGTTAGTGTTAACTAATACGTGCTTACTGAAAAACCTAATCGAATAAAAAAAAAGCAAATTTATCCTCTGCTTCAATTTGCCATTTCTGCTCCTGCCTTAGCAATTACTAATGAGAAGAATGATTTCTTGCAGTTTAAAAGAAATTACTGATTTAGTGGCCGATATAAAGGTTACATTAATTGAAAACTTTGCCGCAAATACGTTTTTCCTCAAAATATCTAGGTTTATATTTAAGTGGAAACTCGAGAAGGCACACACTTTAAGTTCTAAATACCAAGATATTTTTAAATAGTTTATTATACCACGATAATGATAAGTGATTTAGAAGAGGCAATTAAACATTATTTTAGTCTTTTTAAGCATTAGTCGCCTGATTTCGCCTATAAAACACACACTGTTGGTTGAAATAGCTTTTAAAGAGTCGCTTGTGGTTTATCTTCACTCCAAATGCAACAGTTTCGTTTATTGACACACCCATTGAGCCAAAATGAGCACCATCATTAAACAAAATTTTACGATGTGTGTGATAAGTTGCATGGGGCAAGTTGATTTTCAGCTCATTTGCCGAATAGACGCCGAAAACGATGGTCTCGCGGCTTCAATTCTTATGCGAGCTGGATAAGGCCTTTGGTTGCTTTGATGTCAATCTTTCCATGATGAAATGACGAATACTTTTTAAAAATAACCACTCAACTTCAACACATGATAACTGATATCAAAGCTGCCTTAATAAAAAGTTCTAAATAACCTCTAAAAAACACGCGATATTTATAGTAGAAAACTTGTAATCCTAAAACCATTAAATTCTGAGATAAATTTTTTTTGAGAATTTTGATGCAAAGTATTGGTATTCATTCGAGTGAGAGTTCTCCTTAAACTTGATATTTTAAAATCAAAATAGACATTTTACTGGTTTTGGTGTAATTATTATTGTATTGTATAATTAAATAAATATACATATAGCCAATGATTATGCGAACCCCGTGGTACGACAAAATGCTTTCCCCGCACCCTGCACCATCTACTCTAATTGCATAATATCGATATTAACATCAAACAAAAAACCCCACTCCTGTTCAACATCTATTCGGAGGCAATTTTAAAGGAAGCTTTAGCGGAGGACTTGGGAGTTATCAAAATAAATGGAGTATGTATCTCCAATATCAGATACGCAGACGACACCGTAGTTCTTTCCGATAGCATGTCAGACCTACAAAATATGATGACATTGGATTGGACATGAATGTATCAAAGACCAAACTGCTAGTCTTCTCCAAGAGACCCACTGCTGGAACAATTTTGATTAACGGCAACCAGATTGAGCGGGTCTCGTGTTTTAAATATCTTGGTACTATAGTAAACGCGTGGTGCGATCCGAAGCGCGAGATCCGTTCCAGAATCGAACAAGCCAGGAAAACATTCATAAACATGAAACGATTTTTTAATAGCCCTGATCTGAGTCTGGAGCTCAGGGTTCGCATGATTAGATGTTATGTCTTCAGTGTGTTGCTGTACGGATGTGAATGCTGGACCCTGGACCCTGCAACCGAAAAGAAAATTGAGGCGTTTGAAATGTACTTATATCGCCGTATGCCTCGCATCTCATGGGTCCAACGAATTACGAACGAAGAAGTGCTTAGACGAATGAAGAAGCGGAAAGAACTAATGGCCCTCATCAAAGAAAGAAAAACTACATACATAGTACAGAGGCCAAATTATGAGAGCAAACAAGTATGAGCTGCTGAGACTAATAATTGAAGGAAAGATTCAAGGGAAAAGATCTATTGGTAGACGTCAGAACTCCTGGTTGAAGGACCTCAGAAGATGGGTTGGGTGCACCTCTATTGAAATCTTTCGGGCTGTTGTTTCCAGAACAATGTTAGCTATGTGGATCGCCGACCTTCGAAAGGAGAGGGAGTCATAAGAAGAAGAAAAACCTTAAGAAAAACTCTCAATCGATCATGCTCATGCATAAATTAATTACAAACACTGCAAGGAAAATAATTAAATCAGTTGACATTTTGGTAACGATTCGTGAATCATCGGAAGTTTAAAACTCTCGATTATTTTTGTGCTTAATTCATGAAAGTAGATAAAACGTCGTACCTCATCCGCCTAATTTATAGGAGACAGTTTTGAAGTTTGCAATTCATATTTTTCTTTAGCATCTAAAGAGTCGTCTTTTAACTTTTTAACAGTAAGGTAGGTACGATAATAATTGGTAGGGTAATTACGTTACATTAACCATATGAGTGTAGGTGATACGATAGATACGTTACCTACTTAGTGAATTAGAACTCCGCAACCGTATCGAACGGGGATTAACGTCTTGCGAATTTCAGCCGCATTTAGCATCGTAAAGTCAATTTTTTAGACACGTTCTTTACTTATATTGATAAGTAAAATGGCGGAAAATAACATAGAAAAACATTGAAACAGGTGTATTGGGCGTATCCCGGATATCATGTATTGGCTGTGTCACGTGCATGACTGCCTGTCGGCCAATACTCCAGCAAATATAAATACACGTGACCTAGTCACTATGATTTTAAGTGCACGCTATGTGCAGTAGTTGGATTTTCAAGACGATCGTGTCTTGGAGGTTTGACTAAAACTAACCAATAGTTACATTAACCCTTCAATATGTTTTCTTTTTTTTATTTTCTTTCATTCAGTTTGTGTAATGCTAGAAACTATACTATATTTTATTGGTAAAATTTATTCGTGATATTTATAATCTAATTGCCTGGAACACCCACTTTATCTGTAAGTTGAATTGATTTTCGTTTTAATTTGTGGAAACTCTTTTTTCGCTTTTTATATTCGGCGAGCACTTTTCTATCTATATTTTATTCGCAGTCTTTATTTAACATCTACCAAATTCATTATACAATTTAATTCTGTGCACGTATGTGCTTAACTGCTTCAACTATACTTCTATGCCGTTATCCACTCTACCGGAATCAAGAGTAAGGAGTGAGGTAATCCGTTAATAATACGTGAACACGATTTTAACAGTGTAAAAATAATAGGTTTTACGGCTCAAAAATAAAAAAACGAATACTACTCTCTACTAAGCGTTTAGAGAAGCCCTAAAGAAGAGATTTTAATGCTTCTTGAAACATACGTTTAGCAGGTATAGGATGAGGCCCTATAATTAAAATTTGAGTAATTTTACTGTGCTAATGTAACACGTAAGGTTTTAGATTCCATGTCGCTTCATCTACCTTTAAAGCTTTCCTGATTTCTTAGAATGTGGCTGATGGCCCTTTAGCTATTAAATAGTAATTAAAGGCTCACATTTTATAAAGTTAAAAATATCGCGATTTAGTTATATAGTCAAAACCAGGAGAGGTGTCCTATGACTCACCGCTAAAATGACTTAAAAATGACGTATTTAAATATTTTGTCGCATTCCCATAAAAAAAAAACTTATAAACAACGCTAGCGTGTGATTCAAGTTACGTAGTTTTTTGGAATGAGTCATAGGACACCGCTCCTGGTTTTGACTATAGGTAAACACACCACTTGGCACTTGACACAGTGGTCCTTAAGACCAAAATAACTGAAAGATTAATATACCTGCCCACTTTGTGTTTCTAGACCGGTCCTTTGGATCGACAACAACATTTTAATATTAATCATACAGGGTGTCCGATTTTTAATGTTTATGATTTTAACGAGTGATAGAATATGTAATTTCAAGACAAAATTTTCTTATAAATATGTAGCGCTAAATTGTTCATAAGAGAGCTATTACAGAGCCCTTTGAAGATGAGCGAACGAATTTAGTTTTTCAGTTAAATCTAGAACATGCATTTTTATGCATAATTTTATGGTCAAAACGAACTTTAGGAATCTTGTTCAAAGGCGTATCTTTTAGGGTTATCAAGGGTTTTTCTCAATAACTTTTTTGTTCGCAATTTTTCCTAAATTCTAATTTACATTTCTGAATTATTAGAGTTTTTTACTGTAACAGTTTTCTCGAGAAAATTTTATTGGAAATATTGAGTGCACGTCCACGATTGTTTAATCACTATTACGTTTGTACCTAATATAGAGTGTTTGAAAAACTTTAAGAACAAGCACTACTAAAAAATAAGACAAAAAGTTCCAATAAACTCGTAGCTTAAAATCTGTCTTAAGAGAGCAAGAGCCCTTTGAAGCGTACTTATTTAACGCTCCTCTTCAAAGGCCTGTTGTAGCTCTCTTATAGGAAAGATTTTTCACTACGTGTTTATAGGAAAATTTTGTTATAAAGTTCACTCGCTTAAATATTAAACATTAAAGCTGGGACACTCTGTATATTAGCGCCAAATTGATAGGTTATATGTTAGTGTGTTACACAACAGATATAATTTTCGTATACAAATGCATATTATTTCCACTTCTGAGAACCACCATGATGGATAACATAAACCACCTGATTAGAAATTAATTAATGATTAGTGTAGTTTCCAATAATTGCAAAAGCCAGAATTCCATGATAAAAACTATCCCACAGGACCCACGGCCCCAGCGCCCCAGCCTACTAGAGACTAAACGGATTGTGAATGGAGTATTAAATAAGCAAATCAAGCTCTTATACGTAAGGGCACACTGCCCTAAATTGCTTTCCCGTATCCCGTATGAAGTAGAGAAAGCTGTTTGACCAAAATAAAAATTTATTTACCTACAGAAATAGAATATCTGTTCAAAACTTTTCAAACCCAAAAATCAATTTGGAGAAAAACATGATGGTATTTCTGTGATTATTTGTGTCCCTGTTTGCATTGCAAATTTTACATAAATATGAAACATTTTGTTTGGTGTAAGCAAATAATAGGTACTATTACTAATCTAGATCAATGTGTAATAAACAAATATTGACACAGTGAGAAAATTTTGATCCACCAGATTTGATGTGGAATCAGAATTAGGCCGCGTTTTCACATGCAAGAACACTTGCGCAAGAAATTTCAAATAGACTCTCAGATAAAGCTGGACTGTAAGCACGAGCAAATTTGAGAAAGTCTTACAGAACTCAATCATTTGAAATACTGTTTACACTATTGCTTACAGTAAAACGAGGCCCGAAGGCCTCGTCTTCGCATGTGAGAAAACTTCTGCAAGAATCTGCGAGCAGTTGCAACGAGTAGTTGTGAGAAGTTGCAGCGAGAAACTGCGAGCAATTGGAGCTAGAAGTTGCAAAGAGAAGCTGCAGTGATAAGCTACGAGAAGTTGCAGCAAGAAGCTGCGAAAAGTTGCAGCAAGAAGCTGCGAAAAGTTGCAGAAAAAAGCTGCAGCGAGAAGTTGCAGTAAGAAGCTACAGTGAAAAGCTGCGAGAAAGTGGCAGACAGACTGTCACATAGTAACTAGCTTGGTAAAATACGGGCAAACTTTTAGGAAGTCGCAATACTGCGAATGTGCATTAAAATCGACTCCTACAAGACTTCCTAGAGTTTTCTCGCACTTGCAGTCCACTTTACATTGAACTAATTGAGCGAGAAGCTACGAGCAGTGCCAGCAAAAAACTGTAATAAGTTGCAGCAAGAAGCTGCGAAAAGTTGCAGTGAAAAGCTGCAGCGAGAAGCTACAGTGAAAAGCTGCGAGAAAGTGGCAGGCAGACTGTTAGATAGAAACTAGCTTGGTAAATGCGAGAAAACTTTCAGCAAGTCTTGCAGAAGTTGTTTCCAATGCGTATTTACAGTATTGCAAGCGACTTCAGCAAGACTTCCTAGAGTGTTCTCGCGCTTACAGTCCAGTTTACATTAAACTAATTTCTAACTGGCGTCGTATAGGTATGAACTAATGAACTTCAAGAGTCGTATGAATTTAAGGTTTTGTAAAATAGGCATTTCTCAAAATATGGCATTTGGGACCTTTCAGGTAACACCTAGGCGCCTGCGATGAGTGATGACATGCATACACCGAACAAGTAACGACATTAAACTTTTGAAATCAAACTGTGAAGTGCTTCCACATTTTTTGTTACCATTTATAATTGGTGGAGACGCAAGCGATAATCTCTATGGACTGTGTTATTTACATGGTTGTTTATGACGGAGGCCTAATGATAAATCCAAGTTGTCGACCTCGGCAGACCTTCGGATCTTTGTCAAAAATTCAAGAAGCCGCGAAAGGTTTACCTTTTTTTAATTTCTGTCCATTTTGACTTCGAAAAAATAATTTTTTTGATTTTTGCCTAATATTTAAAGGTCCATCAAGACCAAAGCTTTGGAATAATCATTATATTACCTTCATCATATAAGACATACCAAAAAATCTTAGCCCCATTTGATGTAAAGCAAATAATCCGGATTTTTTTCAAAAATCCAAACCTAACATAGGTAGGTATATGATGAATTTGCAAACTTTGTACACATGTATCTCGAATAGCATTCTACATTCTACTGAGACCATTCTAGTCTCAAATTGTAGAAAATTTAGTCTAATTTCAAAAAGTACGAAACTAACAGCTTTTGCCAAAAAAATTAGTCCTCCGGTGTCAAAATTTACAGAAACTTAAAAGGGATTTCACACTTTCTTGGATTTTTGAAAAAGATCCAAAATTCTACCGAGATCGAAAACTTGGATCTATCATTAAGCCTTCATTATACATATGTACCTACTTATATAATGTGTTAGATAAAAATCAGAAATACCCCATTCGATGCTGGGTATAACCCCTTTTTAGGTGACAAAATTACTGAACTACTTATGACGCGCAAAAATGACTAGAAATGAACATGATGAACTTTATAAATAAGGCTATTTTGAGTAACACATCAGTTACTCGTAAAACTAGGTAGCAATCGGACGCTCTGTATATATAAAATACCTGCCACTATCAACGACGCGTTATTACACAAATATTTGGAATGCATGCGTACCTCCTTCCCAATTCCTATATTGATTTCATGTGTAATCACGTATAAATATGTGCACAAAATCAGCAATCAATGAATTATTTGTAGCATACCGTTTAGGTGTTTATATTAAAATTGCAATTGTAAATTGTAAATTACCGCTCGGATAAATAAAAATACAATTTTTACGACTCGAACCGTATCGAACCCGGTTTCGCTCTTGCAAGAAAGGTATACGCGAGAGTTATTCGATTTGACGTTAGATGTAACTTTCAGCGCTGAAACTGGAAGTGTTAAACGATCATCAATTATTTAAATCCTATTAACTTGTGGGTAGATATCATAATGAAGAAGTTAATATTTAATTTGAGTTATGGCGTAATGTCCATTTTCACCGTGCTCGTCATCACAAAATTGTATTTTACTTCTGTACCTACTGTAAAGTAGGCTTGTTTAACTGATATAATTTTGGTAAAATTAGGCAAAATAATTACGCGAGTTTAATTGCAATCGTATAACTAACTTTTGGCGTGGAAAAATAATTTTCGACTTATCTCGAGTTATCCGTTTTGATCATTTTGATCTATTATTTGCAATACGATCAAGTTTAGCAGTTTAATTTATTATTTCAATATTTTTATAAAAATGCTAGCAGAAAACATACAGATGGAATTCATAAATCATCGTATTTATCAAATTATCCGACTAAAACCGCCTGCTGTAGTTATCCATCCGATTGAGCACAGATTTTTGAACAACCATCGACTAGTTTTTTTCGAAAATTAATTTTATTTGTAAGTTTTCTATACAAGATATCATATTTATTTGAAATACAATAAATAAAAAGAAATATTAACACTTATAAATTGAAGTTTGCCAATTTATAAAGCTTCCCATCGCCCAGCTCCAGATACTCACCCCAATTTAATCGTCACATTTAATTCTTTTTCTTAAACTCGGAAAATTGGAATGGCATATTATATTAAATTTGAGAAAAATAAGTAAAACCCGAGTACACGTGCTTCTTTTCAATTTGTGAAAATATGTTCTAAGGTAGTGGCTTTTACGTTAAGTTAACACATCAGCTTACATCATGATGTATGAGGGTAGGTCATAAAAGAAAAATTGAACACAAAACATTTAAATTAAGATATATATGGGAAGACTCTCGAAAGGTAAACTAAAGACACCACAACCAGTTTAATTATATAAATATAATAGGTAAGTAGGTAGCTATATAATTATAAGGGAGGGAATATTTAATTAGTTATGAGCTTAATATGTGAGCGTACATAAAAGGAAAGAATTGCCAGCGTCGTTTCACTTAGTTAAAACTTTTTTATTAAGTGGCAATAATCTTCAACAACTTGCTCACTTTTGACCATATACTAAATTAAAAGCAATTACTATATATAAGCAGAATAACATAATAATTGGATAGGCGTGTATCGTAGACGGTCTCGTATTCTGAAATAACTCTCTACTACGATCGGTATATTCCATTCTTGTTTTTCACATTTTTATCAAATGGCTTAAAAAGGACGTGTATAGGTAAACGTACATTTGTATTGTGATTTCTCTGTAGTAACGTTTGGGTGGATTGCATTACTTATCAAGAGCAGATGGCGTATAAATCGCAGTTGGCCACTAGATGCCACCGACAGAACTTACCCAACCCTACGTAGCCACCGCAATGCAAGTATTTTTATACTTTTAATAGGTAATTATATAGTTGACCTGTTATGATAGAATACTTCTTATCTTTTACATTGTTGCTAAACGATTTTCTACCGTATTGTTATTTTATTAAATATCTTTAGATTTGTATGACAGATATAAACGAATCGTTTAATATAGCTATTTTGTTAGAAAAGTAATATAAAAACAAGTGGGGAAAGGGAAAAATAGAGTTTCGCACCTGAAAAAATGATAATTTCAATTATACTATGTTAAGAGTAAAGACTTTTTAAACTGGGGGTGAAAAATCGTACTTAAGACCTCAAAAAAAGCATCAAAAGAATTTTTCTTTAAATTCTACTTTTTTTAAATTGGACCCCCCCCCTTGGTCATCCCTATATAAATTTTTTATTAACGAAAAGAACTGGACCGATATACTCTTTCATTTTAGAGGATTATTTAGAAAGAAACAAGAAGAGCATCAGTAGACGTCTGTGAAGTTGGCCCAACCCAATCAGAAAATTCGTTATCTCTCTATCAGAATCGTTTGTTTATCGTTTGTTTACGTTTGTTTAGCTATTTTCAGCGTTTGTTTACACCCCCGTATACGATAACTAGCACCCCCATTTGGGTTGGGCTAACTTCACGGTAGCCAAACCCAAAGGTTTGTTTTGAATTTTTTTTTGTGGCAATCGTTTGTTTATCGTTTGTTTACGTTTGTTTAGCTATTTTCAGCGTTTGTTTACACCCCCGTATACGATAACTAGCACCCCCATTTGGGTTGGGCTAACTTCACGGTAGCCAAACCCAAAGGTTTGTTTTGAATTTTTTTTTGTGGCAATCGTTTGTTTATCGTTTGTTTACGTTTGTTTAGCTATTTTCAGCGTTTGTTTACACCCCCGTATACGATAACTAGCACCCCCATTTGGGTTGGGCTAACTTCACGGTAGCCAAACCCAAAGGTTTGTTTTGAATTTTTTTTTGTGGCAATCGTTTGTTTATCGTTTGTTTACGTTTGTTTAGCTATTTTCAGCGTTTGTTTACACCCCCGTATACGATAACTAGCACCCCCATTTGGGTTGGGCTAACTTCACGGTAGCCAAACCCAAAGGTTTGTTTTGAATTTTTTCTTGTGGCAATCGTTTGTTTACCGTTTGTTTACGTTTGTTTAGCTATTTTCAGCGTTTGTTTACACCCCCGTATACGATAACTAGCACCTCCAGTTGGGTTGGGCTAACTTCACGGTAGCCAAACCCAAAGGTTTGTTTTGAATTTTTTCTTATGGCAATCGTTTGTTTATGGGTTATTTACGTTTGTTTAGCTATTTTCAGCGTTTGTTTACACCTCCGTATACGATAACTAGCACTCCTATTTGGAACATAACCGATACATAAGAGATAAAATTATGCAAAATAATTAATAATTAGAAATGATAAAGGTATTACATTTTATTTACTTTTAGTGAAAGAGTGTAAAACTGCTAAAAAGTTGCTGAAATTGTCAACTTAATTGTTGCTACAGTATAACAAATGAACAACAATTTTCATTTAGTTCATTGTTTTAGATTATTCATTATAAAATGATAGGTAAATATAATTAATTCATAATAACTTATTCGATGAAGAATAATCGACTAATCTTTTCTTTGGTGTACTAATACTTACTTATATAGCAAAGTGTAGGTATACACTACAATGCGACAATACAGTAAGGGCAGTACTGTCAAAAATAGACCTTTGCGGAGAGACCCATTACTGACGACTGACCTACGTCAGAGACATTAAGGAATTTTTGAAAATTGCTAATGGGTTTATAATGGTTAAGATGTAGCCCTAAGCAGTGTTTCAAAATTTCTAGAATTCTAAAAAAAAAATTTTATTTTATAAAAAATTAATCTTACTTTTACTATAAATTAACGTTTTCTTTTAGAGGGTAGCAAAAAGCCAAAGTAATAAAAGCTGATAAGTTTTGGTTTATTTGTCCATAGGCTAATACGCCTCTGGATAAAACTGCGCTAAGTTTGCACAATCTTCCTAAAACTTTTGGTTGTACCGTCCATACGCAACCTTTTGTTTGCACGGTTGCAAAACTTCGAATTTTTGGAGAAAAAGATGTCTAAATACTATGGTTATTTGGTTATAGACCCTTTATCTATAGGTTATTAGTTATTAATAAGGCTATAGGTATTTTAAAGTTAGAAGAGGCCAGCAGTAAATATTCGTAGAAAGCACGTCATGTACAATCAGCGTCATTAAAGGTGAATATCGCTTGGGGTTGTCATGTTCATGAGCGTACCGGATTTTGCGTGTATCAACTGTTCATTCGTTTGTGTAGATTGTGATTCGAGCTAAAATATTCTTTAAATTTTTCTAGCCAATTCAAATAATATTTTATTGTTTTTTTTCTAAATCTTAATTTAAAATGTTAACTTTATTAAAACTAATACAGAAGAAAAGGTAGATTATGGTTTTTAGGACCCTTCATTTATTTTCAACTTGTCAATATATTTAATTAGTTTGCATGTAATAATTGATTTAATATTAAGAATTTTGTTGTACATCGATGAAATGAATTATGTTTGGAAATTGCTGTAAATACGCCAAAAGGCACGTTTAAATAAAACAAGGAATTTTAATTTTTTCTTCTTCGTGTTTGAATTTTTACTTTTTTTATAAATCAACCAAAAGTGCTAACTTGAAAATTTTACTTCTGTGACATGCTATAATTTTTGTTTGAAATTCGAAATGGGTCATTTTGGACCCTGTTTTGTACGCTTAAGTTACGCCACTGGTGGAAAACAATGCGCAGCCTAAGCTCCTCTCCTGGCCTCTTCTAACTTTAAAAGTACTATAGAATTATATGCAAATGCATATTTTTACCTATTGATATGAGAACGTCGATGTTTGGTTATGTTTGCGAATCACATAAATTAGAGTAATTTGCGCCAATTTATGCATACTTTGCATATTTTTCGCTTATGGTTCATATTTTTGTCAAGTTACCATATTTGTTTTTTAAATTAATAATTTACGGAGACCAACATGTGGTGTCTTCTGGACATTTGTACTAGACGTCGGCGACTTTATTGCGGGTCCTAAATATTTAGGATTACCTATAGTTAGAATTTCTAATTTTTAGCAATAAACCTTTGTCAGTACGTGCTTTCTTGGACCGTTGTTAGAAGATACCTCCTTGATTCTCACAACCACCCTTACTTCTTAAAAAATGGTGGTCTTCGCAAATTGTAAAATTACGTGATAACTGATAACGTCAGTAGATATTGTGATATTCAAACATATTTGACGTTTCGAAATACTCGTATTTGTATTTTAACTTGCATATTTTTATGAAAATTCGTTCATATAAATATATGCGCTTATTTTCAAATTTTTTATGCATATAAATCCCAGCCCTAGTTATTATTTACTCGCCGCTCATCAAACCCATGCCGGTACCTACTACAATGCTACTACACATTTTAGACAATTACAAAAAGGACCGTCTTCACCGTAGGCACAATCATAGTTCTCCTTAAATTTCTTTTTTAAATGACAATAATTTATTTTTAAATCAATAGAGTTTTGATTTTGGGGCCCTTTCCAATCCGGGGCTTTTGGCACTTGCCCTATTTGCCCTTAAAATAATTCGCGACTGTTTTTTTTTGCTATTTATTAACTATAGACGTCAACCCACAATTATGATTCTTTGTTTTAATCGTTGTATTGCATTGATTTGTACTGGCCTTGTAAGCAAATTTAGCTCTATAAACATCACTGTTTAACTAAATGAAAAAATGAATTCATAAGTAAGTGCCTTTATATCCTACAACACCGTAATCAGTAATTAATGTCATTCATAATTTTACACATCATGCTTTTTCTTTTTCTTATTACATTGATAATAAATGGTCTATTTTTGACAATACTGCCCTTGCTGTATTGTCGCATTGTAGTGTATACCTACACTTTGCTATATAAGTAAGTATTAGTACACCAAAGAAAAGATTAGTCGATTATTCTTCATCGAATAAGTTATTATTAATTAATTATATTTACCTATCATTTTATAATGAATGATCTAAAACAATGTACTAAATGAAAATTCTTGTTCATTTGTTGTACTGTAGCAACAATTAAGTTGACAATTTCAGCAACTTTTTAGCAGTTTTACACTCTTTCACTAAAAGTAAATAAAATGTAATACCTTTATCATTTCTAATTATTAATTATTTTGCATAATTTTATCTCTTTAATTTTGCTCAAAAAGAATAAGGGACTTAGGAAATTATAAAAATGTGATTTAACGGGTTATTTTCCTATGTACGGGTAAATAATTCTACAGAGGTAGATTGGTTACGAAAATCTGTAGAGTAGATAATTTAATAACTTTTTAACTGAGTATCGGTGCTACCGTTGCAAATAGGAGTGCTAGTTATCGTATACGTAGGTGTAAACAAACGCTGAAAACAGCTAAACAAACGTAAACAACCCATAAACAAACGATTGCCATAAGAAAAAATTCAAAACAAACCTTTGGGTTTGGCTACCGCGAAGTTAGCCCAACCCAACTGGGGGTGCTAGTTATCGTATACGGGGGTGTAAACAAACGCTGAAAATAGCTAAACAAACGTAAACAAACGGTAAACAAACGATTGCCACAAGAAAAAATTCAAAACAAACCTTTGGGTTTGGCTACCGTGAAGTTAGCCCAACCCAAATGGGGGTGCTAGTTATCGTATACGGGGGTGTAAACAAACGCTGAAAATAGCTAAACAAACGTAAACAAACGATAAACAAACGATTGCCACAAAAAAAAATTCAAAACAAACCTTTGGGTTTGGCTACCGTGAAGTTAGCCCAACCCAAATGGGGGTGCTAGTTATCGTATACGGGAGTGTAAACAAACGCTGAAAATAGCTAAACAAACGTAAACAAACGATAAACAAACGATTGCCACAAGAAAAAATTCAAAACAAACCTTTGGGTTTGGCTACCGTGAAGTTAGCCCAACCCAAATGGGGGTGCTAGTTATCGTATACGGGGGTGTAAACAAACGCTGAAAATAGCTAAACAAACGTAAACAAACGATAAACAAACGATTGCCACAAGAAAAAATTCAAAACAAACCTTTGGGTTTGGCTACCGTGAAGTTAGCCCAACCCAAATGGGGGTGCTAGTTATCGTATACGGGAGTGTAAACAAACGCTGAAAATAGCTAAACAAACGTAAACAAACGATAAACAAACGATTGCCACAAGAAAAAATTCAAAACAAACCTTTGGGTTTGGCTACCGTGAAGTTAGCCCAACCCAAATGGGGGTGCTAGTTATCGTATACGGGGGTGTAAACAAACGCTGAAAATAGCTAAACAAACGTAAACAAACGATAAACAAACGATTGCCACAAGAAAAAATTCAAAACAAACCTTTGGGTTTGGCTACCGTGAAGTTAGCCCAACCCAAATGGGGGTGCTAGTTATCGTATACGGGGGTGTAAACAAACGCTGAAAATAGCTAAACAAACGTAAACAAACGATAAACAAACGATTCTGATAGCGAGATAACGAATTTTCTGATTGGGTTGGGCCAACTTCACAGACATCATCAGTAGTATACCTTACCAGTGTGCTGTTTGTGTAACGAAGCGTTAGCCGAGTTTCGATAAGTAAATTATGGTATGTTCTGGTAAGAAGCCACTTATCGTATTTTTAGGACCATCCATATATTATTTCAGTAGGTACCAAGGTTTTCAAAAATACGCAAAATTATAAATGAAGACAGGAAATTTGATTTCATCAAAAATTTCCAGTATGGAAGCAAGTAATTAAAAATAGTTTTGTATATAATTGAGGAAGGCTAAGAAATGTAGTAGGGTAAATCCGGGTTTCCGGGTAACAATGAACTTGATGAAAAAGCATGAGATTAATAAGGGAGGAAATTTCTATGCTCTATAACTATAGCTTCGAAATTTATAGTTTAGTAATCAATAGTTATTAACGACACATCACATGCCATTTAGCTTGACCTATAAGCTCTGTTACAACGGTTCAACAGTTACAAGTTAATTTTTTTTACACTTAAATTTCTTAGGCCATCATGCTGAATTTATCATATTTGCTCCAAATAGTTACGCAACTCTTTTCTTTCTGCATAAAAAACAACATTTGTTAAATTGACACTTTGAACTACCACACTTAATTTTCCTCTGCAAATCCTAACAAGGTACTACCGCAAGAAACTTTTGAAGTTGGTTCGATTTTGTCTAATAATTGAAGCATGAGAAGGTCAAGTAAATCGACTGGAACTGGAATTTTCAAGTGGAGACTACAAAAACTTTAACTTTAGTTTTAACAAAAGCAAATTCTAGTCGATTTTGTTAAAGTGCCCGAAATGAGTAAATGTTATGGGCTAGCGATTAAAAGTTAGCACCCGCGCAACTATTCAACTATAAAAAATATCGTCGTTTCACCTCTACAGAGTACTAAATGATCTAATGCCACACGTTTGATTTCTCCACTTTTTAATATTTGGATTATTTGACTTATAGCGAGTTCCACTTAGCACGAAACTGCCCTCGGTGCAACCTGAGAGCGGTTTTGTGCATTCCAGTTGCTTTTTCAGTCCGCACTGGTTTGGTGCTGACAAGTTCCAGTTGCAAATGCAATTGCACCAAGTGCGACCTAGTGCACCCTAGTTTCACGTACAACCAGTATTTACCAAGATGATTTCATTCCTTAAATTCCAGATGCCGGTCACCTCTTGCGGAATTCGAGGGGGGGAAGGAGTATCCGAGTACCTACCATTGACTGAAGTATATAATAGGTAATAGCTTTCTAAAAGAACCACATCCCGAATTGTACTTTGTGGCTGTTTTGTAGAGGAATCAACGCGTTGTGAGCTTTTTGGCAATAGCCACTACACGAATTTTTAAACTGTTGCCAGAAAGCGTTGTGACGGTCTAATATCGATTAGTGGTCGTTTTCGGTTTTGGAGCTTAACATACACATTAATAATGTTTAGCAAAAGCTAAAATTGAGAAATATGGGAAGACTTTTTAAACGCAAAAGTAAATTTCTGTATGTCTGTCCGTTTTTATAAAATCTAAAACTTACTACTGATGGTTTGAGAAAATTCGATTAGTACAAATCGAAGTGGGGTGAAGGGATGAAGGAGCTGTTGTATATCAATACTTTGAGTGCCTAATCCCTAATCGTTAATACTTTCGGCGTAAGAAATTTTTAACACTAGTACCCTTATCAAACTTTGTACAAAACTAAGATTTTTACTGCCCCATACTTTGTCTAGAATTTAGACTTTTAAAACAATTGAAAATTGGCAAACAGAAAGAGAAGTTGCGACCACAAAAAATTGAAATTTCGAAATGGGGTGGAAGTTTTAACTGCAATATAAAAAAAAATTACATTTGTATTCAGACTTACGTACATTCTTTCATTCGTTCATCTTTAGAAGGTTTTGTCAGGCAGTGCCTTAACGGTAAGACACAGGAAGACCCCGTTTCGTACGAAATATAACTCACAAACCGTTTGTCCATTTCGGCAATTCGCATCTAAACAATGAAGGGTCATTATGTCATTATTCTGTTAAACAAACGACTTAATCCTACAGCTTCTCTCGGCTCTCAGCACCGCAAGACGTTGGGAATAGCGAAATATCGCATTGCTAATATGTCGAGATCTTATTGACTGTGACGCGCAAACTGCATCTATTCAACATTATATAAAATTTATGTCACTACCCTTATAAGTTGGTGTTTCACTACATTCTAATAAAAGTAAAACTGTCTAAGCCACAGTGCTCTAAACTAACGTTGACGTTAATACTTAAGACGATGATAGGTCGGACTATAAAAGAAGTCATGACATTTTAAAAGTAATTTCAAACATTTTCTGTAAAATAGTCATCTTGAGATTTCATGCTATTACTTTCACTCTTCAGTTTCAAAGCGGTTTAAGCAAACACGTAGTATAGGTATTACAGTATGGCATTCCAAAAAGAAAAGCGACCTAGCAAATGACTTCAAAAATAGAAAAGTTAAATTTCACAAGTTGATGAGCGAGATTTCCGAAAGGTGTTTTAATAGTTTCACAAATTAGTTCGTGTAACTAACAATTTAATATTTTTTGTACTTTTCTGATTGGTTGGCCAGTTGTTGCAATCGATACATAAAAAACTAAATTACAATTAACAGAAGAAAGGATCCCACGACTAAATCTTAATTTAAAAGTAACGAAAAGCCCTACATGAGAAAATCTTAAAGAAAATTCTAATTTTTACACAATTTTAAACGTGTCGGATATTAAAAAGAACATAAAGCACACACGAGTTCGTAAAGTACGCGAAAATGAGAATTGCATCGCGAAAGGTTTAATTCTAGTGACTTTAGCTCTTTTACAGTTTAATCCTCTGTGCATCGAGTTTTGCAATATTACTGCTCTTATACTATACGATATGCCATAACAATGAAAGAGCTGATTCCATACACTTGTTCGCTCAACCTTATTTAATACCAACTCCTTATACTGGATTTTGCAAACTTGTTAAATTCGTACGCTGACTGTTAATACGCATTCAAAAGTTCAACGATTTTAATTAATAATAGAGCGGAATCAAATATACAGGGAAAGTTTAAGGTTGTTTCTGATTTGTAATTAAATAGTTTTTCGCTTTTATTTTGTCGTCGCTCCCAAGTCTTCTCGATACATACTTATTTCTATAGCCTTTGTAGAGCTCTTATAGCAAGTTTTTTACTAATGTAACTATGTAAAGAACCTACAGTGGAGACTTACGAAATACGTAATTTAATATAAGTTAGCAACAAGCAACTTTCCCATATTTATACTAAATGACCTAATGGGTAGCGTATATGGAAGCTATTGTAAAATCGATACATCGATGCGTGTTTTAAGTTTTAACAAATTCACTTGACGGTCATACCTTTCCAAATTAGCGTAGGCAGTATTTTCAGCCTCCGATAAGATAGATATTATTGTGTAATGTACGTCATCCGTTATATTACACGTAAATGTGATGCAGGAACTGACAAACTAATTTACAATTGTATTATGAAATATTTATTACCATAACGCCATAATGGAATGACAACTTAATTAATGAAAACATTTCTACATTAAAAAGCCGAAACCATAGTCTGGGCTTAATTTGAAAAAAAATATTAATTTTACATTACGAAAAATGTAAAAATGTTTATGCAAATTTGAGTACATACACCTGTCAAGTAAAGTGTACATGTATGATCAATAAAGGACAATTTGGATGAAAAAAATGCTAAAAATTACGACTAAAATAGAAAATTTACAAAAACAGAACGTGTTGGTCGTTGCTCTATATTTGATACCACGGGGTTTTCATTACAGTACGATGGGAATTTTTAATTTTGCAGCTCGAATAAAGCTAGCGATGAGATGTTTTATCGTGGCGATAGAGAACAATGGCATTGTGATTTGTATGTCTCTCCCTTTATGAAACCAGAATGAGTTGAAAAAGCCAAGATTGCTCTAATGTTTTGTAGTAATTTTAACTTACCTCGACCAAGCCTGACAATTAAAAAACTACAGTCTACTACTTTTTGTGAAATAATCGTAGCTTTGTCGTTACAAAAGAGTTCTGATAGAAATGTGAAATCATGTAGAAATTAAATATTTTCAAGTCGTTTGAGAGCGTTCATTAATTTAAAAAGTGTACGTGGTAAATGATAAATTAAATTTTACTTGGGAACATGTGCATATCATCAATTTCGTTTTTAAATGTTATTACGTAGGTTCAAGATAAATAAATAAAATATACACATAAATAATATAATAAAATAAATAAAAACTTATACTACATAAAAATTCTATTAATTACTAAGTAAGAAGTATTCGTAACGAAGAGACATGCTACATTTTTAGACTCTATATTAGAACCAATGGCGCACAGTTTCCTTTTGATAAAATTCTTTAACTTCCCACTTAGCGTGTCCTGAAAATTCTTTCTATAAAAGCATTCCTTGAACGTACTCAAACTAAAACACAGGTGATTATTTAGTAGCTTTTTCGAGATAACTTTTTAATCTTGGCTGTGAAAAAGCTCCAGTGTAGCTTATTTAAGTAGGCCATAATCATAAAAAAAAGAGTAGGTACATAGTAATATACAGGGTGCCCAGGATAAGGTTCCGTTGCCTAAAGTGGGCGATTGCTGAGCTCAAAATAGAACGATTAAACCAAATTTACCTTAGCCCAATGTTGCTTCCCTAAAAAGTTACAGTGCTTTAAAGTTCTTAAAATTAAATCGAAAAACAAGCGCAGCTTTCGATCAAAAAGTGATAGAATAACTAAATTGAGATGATATGCTTATTTTGATGCAAGGAAAAACTTGGTAGTCTGTAGAAAACGATATGATTATTCTGAGGGAGTTAGTTACCACTTTTTTGATGTTGATACACCCATAACTCTTTGTTAGGTAATGAGATCGGAAAAAATTGGCAATTACAAAAAGTACATTAATAACTAACAGAATTCAATTTTTTGTAAAATTGTCATTAGGCGAACGGTTCTTGAGAAAAGATTATTTCTAGTACCTGATGTATTGCTGAAAGTGAAGATGATAAACAAGTAATGTATCGGAAATTCTCGATTAAATACGTATTTTGTTTGATGTGATTAATTATAATCATCTTCACTTAACACTTTCTATTACCCCACATCTTTAAAAATAAATAAATACGTACTTTGAAAGATTCAGTATTCTTAAGTTTATGAGTGTCAAATTACTGAGTAGTAAAGTGCGTTAAAATAAAATTCACTTGCACTATTTGATAATAATGGAGTACACCTTTACTGATGAATATGTGGATATGCATTTGATTTATGATGAAACACTGAAAAATGCACGACGATATCATACCAGGAAAAAGAAGCTAGGTAGTAACAATGACATTTTCTCGAAAACCGTGTACCTAATAACAATTTTACAAGAGATTGAGTTCTCTTAATTATTAATATACTAACGTATTAATGTAACCCAAGAGTTACGGGTGTTTCAACGTCGAGGAAGTGGTAACTAACTCCCTCAGAATAATTATATCGTTTTCTACAGATTACCAGGTTTTTCCTCGCATGAAAATACGCATATCACATCAATTTTGTGGTTCTATCACTCTTTGATCGAAAGCTGCGCTTGTTTTTCGATTAATTTTTAAGAACTTCAAAGCATTATAACTTTTTAGGGAAGCAACATCGGATTAAGGTGAATTTGGTTTAATCGTTCTATTTTGAGCTCAGCAATCGCCCACTTCAAGGATCGGAACCTTATCCTGGGCACCCTGTATAACTCATAAACTAAGAAGAACACAGTACAATATTTGGATAGGTAGTAATACCACTGTATGAAACTATTTAAAGGTTTATTTCGTCGGTTCTAGTGACACAACTAACCTACCAAACTGATCGAACTACAATAACAGCTTGTTGATGACTTCCCTAATATCCTTAATACAGTAATCTTGTTATTATTTGGTATAAAACAATACACCCATTCACTCATAAGCAGTGGCGGCTTTTCAGAGGAGGCTAGGGAGGCTCAGCCTTCCTGACCAATAACAGAAGAATAAAGCAAAACCGGAAATTCACATTTACAGTGTTGTTTGAAATTAAAAACCAACTCGACTATTTTCCTAAAAATTAATTAGGCCACGCCCCTTTTCCCTGTAAAGCGCTCTCTGTGCCTCGCTCCGCTCGGCAGGTTTTCTTTAGCTTCCTTAGTTTTGAAATTGATGGGTCGCCACTGCTCATAAGATCAACGACAAATAGGGTCTATTGGGGGAAGAGGCACTTAAGATCCTCAACTTGGAAACTCAATATATTTATATATTCAGACAAAAATAAAGGAGGAAGTAAAAACAGAAATTAGGACGAGTAGAAAACATTCAATGATAAAATTCGTGCTGTAGCTCTGATTGAGAATGGGATCAGTATTCGGCAAGTCGCAAGGAATGTTAGCGTCAGCTCGTCTGTCATTCACCGTTTAGGGAATGGCTATAGAAATACAAAAAACGCATCGAGCAAGGTCGTAAGACTGTAATTCAGGAAAAAATTTTAGTTTTTTTTCTTTGCGTAATCGCATCTCAACAGAAAAGGATCACTAAATTGCTCTTTGAATGACTCACTTAATGTTTTAGACCAAATTGTTAGAAACCGATTAAGAGAGAAACGAACTTGCAACCTAAAAGACCTGCGCGAAAACTCAATTTGACACCGTTTGAATTTTTGTCGTACCTAAACAGGAAAATTGGCAACTTTGGCAATGGATACCAGTACTTCTTACTGGCGAGTCAAGATTCCATCTTACACGTAGTGATGGTCGAGAAAATGTGTGCAGACATCCAGGCGAACGTTATTCTGTTGTCGCAATACGAGAAGCTCAAAGATTTTGTGACTGCTCTATGATGGGGTGGAGTGGATTTAGTCTTGAAGAACGAGCTGACCTTTCAAGGTTATATCGATATTGTCCTAGAAGACCATATTATTGTACCCTGCTGTTTACGGTATGAGCCCTAATTTCATCTTTAAGCAAGATAATTCGAGACCACATACTGCAAGTATTACCGTAAATTATCTACATGAACGAAGTGTTCGAAAACCATTGATTGGCCTGTGTTGATTCCTGACTTTAACCCCCAATCAGTGCGTTTTATTTTATTGATTAGACAGGCGTATTCGAAGGCATCCAAATGCACCGTAGACGCTCCAGCAGCTAGAAGAGGCTTTAGTCGAAGAATGGGATAATATACCACAAGAAGATCCTCGAAGAAGGAGGAGAACACACGCAATATTGAACTGTATGCACACTCTATGGCTCAATGCTGAGGTTATAAAACGCTAGTTTAATTAAATTGCTAATACTTTACAAATACTTTACTATGTTGGAACTTGCTGCTACTAGCTGCCATGAAACCTCAAGTCATAATCCTCCTCAAAACATAATTATAACTACAAACATAAAACTGTAGAGGGTGTCTAGATTCTTGCGAATATGGGCAGTAACACGTTAATCTACAAGAAAAACTGAATCAAAAGTTCCTCTTGCAGGTATCTTGATTTTAAATTATAGGAACTTATAAGTAGGTAGGTAAGTTTAAAGTCAAGATACCTGGAAAAGCGCTTCTCAAAACAAAAAATTGCAAAGGAACTTTTTACTTCGTTTTTCTTGAAGATTAACGGCTACTGTTCGTAACCGCGAATATCGAAACCCCTTGCACACCCTAATGTCCCTAATGGCCACAGTACAATAGTTTGTATACCCCCTCCTCTAATATATTATGTAAATAAATAATAAGTTAGTTAGCAATAATGCTGTTTTCTTTGCAAATGATTCCTTGCCTTCTGGGATACCAAAATCCGACGGTCGTCAAAAAGTCGTGTTGTATTACGGGGTGGCTCAAAACTCCAAGAAACTTTACTTTTTTCGGTTTTTGACAATTTTGACTCAAATGGTCAATTTTTCGGTAAAGACAGTTTTATACTTTTTGAAAGAAGACTAAATTTCCTACAATTTGAGACCAGAATAGTCTCTGTAGACCTAATGGTGTCCGAGATACATGTGTAGAATATACAACATTTTCTCTTTTTGAAAATCGCGATTTTCGTTTACTTTTGCCCTGTGCTGTTTTCGTTTTAAACTTTTTCAAGACTTATCAACAACTCGTTAAATGAAGTACGCAACCAAATTGTTGCCAAACTAGGGTTTTTTACTGTCGCAAATTTTTTATTTGAAAATCATACGCGCGTTAGTCTCTTTTTAAATTAATTTTTTATTGCTACTAGAAGGTAGACAAAAATATTACTTGATTTACAAGCAACATGAAATTTTATTTTCTCGTTCAGTAGTAAACTATTGGACTGTAGTATTTCAGAGAGCTGTAACAGAATGTGAATTCAGGGAACTTTAAGTACTCTGTCATCAGTTAGGAAATTGCTTTGGGGTTGCTGTAATGTGTAAATAAATAAATATTTGCTATAAAAAATTTTATAGACGTTACACATAAAATAAATTAGAAGGTTCACGAAAAAATTTTCTCTACCTCGAACAAAAACGCCCGCCAGTCACACTCACAAATGCATTTTGATTACCACATTTCTTCGAGTGTCTTCTGCAACGGTTAAATTAAATTTGTCTAATTATATCTTGTACTTCATTTTCTGTTAGGCAGTTTTAGTTTAAACTTCTCTACATTTGACTTGATTTATGTTGAAGTGTTGCTCAATAGTTTAACCACTTATTTGAAATGTTGCAGTTCGGTGAACATAACTCAAGTTTGTAACAATATACTTAAGAAGTTAGATAAGTTGAAATTATTGTATCGAAATTGTATTTTAATATTTCGACCTTATAATTATCGTTATCACTATCTAGTCGGAAATATTTGTGTTGTAATTAATTGCGTAAGATCAGACAGTATAAAGCCGGGAAGCTTAACAGGGAGATAACTCCTATGGAATTACGACAAAAATTCCTGAAAGGGTGATCCCGTTCTAGTGGTTCATAGATGTATATCGGTGGGGATGGAATGTTGATGACGTAACTTTGGCCAGCGCGGATTATCGGAGATTCCTTTTGCATTCCTCGGTTGTTATGTTGTTCGTAGATACTAGATGATACATGTATATTATGCACAGCTTTCCGCAATAGAATCCCAAAATATTAAGTTTACCAATTAATTGATTTAACGTTTTCCTAAATAATTCCCAACTTACAATAGACTTCGTATAACAATGCCCAAATTTATCGCGCGTTTTTCCCAACTTCGTCGCAGTAATTGTATCGCAGTACCACGAGACGAAGTTAATTGACATTCGTTATAAATTTTCTAGTTTGTTACACGTTTTAAAAAAGAGGGTTACGTATGTCCGAATACACGGTGATGTGGGGTAAAATGAGGGTGGTGGAGAGTATATTTAAAGTTCACAGGGAGTAGACGGCAATACGCACGTGCTGCTGTCGTCTGATTATGTGTGCACACGCACCGCGTGCTCGGATGTAATGTTTCCGTGTTTATCTCACCTATAATAATGGAATCATTTGTTACAAACATAAATAATTTTATTATTAAGAGAAGTTATGTTTATTTCGTAGCTACTTACAGTTACAAAACTCACAATAACCGTAAGTGAATTATTCAATTCAATCTGGAAAAGAACGACCACCTTCGCCCATTATCTTCCCGTTAAATTAAAAAAAAAAGTGTATTATAGTAGACCGTGGTATAATAGTTAAATGTGTTCAAAGTTTGAGCTTGTACCATTATATAAGTTCTTAATAGTCAAACTCACCCTTACAAGTCCATAGTGCGTTATTGTGCTTTTATTACCGTCACCTTAAGTAAATTAACCCCCCTTTGCGCAACCTAATTACTCAAGAATAAGGTTAAGCTAAACAAATCTTGACACTTGATTACACTCGGTCAAAATACATATTGCTTTTACTCCAGACCAAAATACCAACGTACCGAACTAGTTTTAATTAAAATTGTTGCAATACCTTTAGACGAATTGTAAACAGAGGATGATATTATGAAGTTGAAATTGAAATATATAGTTTGTTGCATTATCAGATATTGGATTGATATTTTATTTGTTTTCGAGTTAAAGGTATAACAAATTATATAAATTAATCATTATTAATAGAAGAGGCAAGATGAAAGATTTCCTTTTGTACTACCTGAGAAATGTACCAAAAGGGAAATAACTGATGGCACAATAAGAGAATATTGCACTTACAGTACGTGGCAGAATTTTTAAGTTCACTTTACTAACTTGTTGAACGTAATGTAATAAGGGATGTTGTAGCAGTTTGAACAAACCTCTATTACCTTTGTTAAACTTCGATAGTGACGGTTAATGTTAAATGTAAATTATAATTGTAATTGCGAGAATCCCTCTCTCTTCGACTACTATTCAGAAAAAAAAATTTCAAAAAACTCCTTCAGTTAAATAATGTAGATTTTCATCATTGGCAGAACGTGTTTAAGGTCTTTGTCCGATGTAATAACTAAGCTACTCTAAAGTGCACATGAGATTCGATACACAGGGTGTACTAAAATTCCGCAAACTTCTAAAAAGAACCTAACAAACAAGTTTCGCCTCCTAAAATTATTTTATTTATTTATTTCTGCTATTTGATTCGACTTTTCGAGACGCTTCGAATTGACACATAATATACGAGACATATCGTACGCACGAGTTCAAATAAAATCAATTAAACTGCCGCTAAAATCGGGTAAATAAAAATTTTACTTTTACTCAAAAATGAATTTGAGCTCTTTGCCACGATCGTGATGCTTTAGCGTAAATTTTCTCTTTCAGTTTTAAACTTGTCCTCTAATGAATTTAGAAGGGATAAAAATAATGAAATTCAAATATTTGGGGATAACTTGAAAGCCTTTTAATTTATCTTTTTTAATCGTTTGGTTGGGAAACTCTTATTTGAACGTAACTACTTAGTTAATTTGACATAATAGTTAAGCCATGAGATGGTGCAATAGTGAATAGAGGCCTCTATTACGCCCATTGTCATAAGTCATAATCAACTTTAACTAAAGTCGTCATTTACTTTAGCTCTTTAGCATATCCATGGTTACCTAGAGCAACTTTAGTACTTTTAAGGCTACTTTAAGGTAAAGTGAGCAACCTCGGTCAGGTGCTTTAAAGAAAGTACTAATGTACTTAGCTCTAGGAAACCACGGATATGCCGACTTTAAGTTAAAGTTGATTATAAAAATTAACGTTAGAGAAGTCAAGGAAGTAGGTATAGGTTGTTTTTAGATATTCCGAATTGACTTATTGACTCTACTCAGTTTTGAAAAGAGCCATAAATTTGCCATTTCTGTTTTTTATAATTCTTTCAGGTAAAATTATAAAAAAAAATTATAAAGGAAAGGATTTTGCACTCAGATTTATTTTTATTATAGAAAAGAGGTAAAATTGAGAACAAATGTATAAGGTGGCTTTGTAAGTTTAATTCATAGTTGTTTTCAAACGAATTACAATAGTATTTAGAGTCAAGAAGTCAATTCGAAATATCTAGAAACTGCTTATATTTGTTGAAATCTGGTTATACCTGCATAGATACTTTGTATCTAAATTTAAAATGTGGTTATATTTGAAAAGACAACATCGGGGCTGTCATAAACTAGGTAGGTAAATATTTTCTGTGAGCCATCTCATTGGCCCTTTGGCCCTGTGGCCGCTGGTTATGTTGGTATTTATGTAATACCCAAAGCATAACCTATATCAAGTATGTAAACCTGTAAAATGGCATCAAAAATAAATTATTTGAAAAGTTTATCTATTACTCTATTAGTACGTTGGGTACACCAAAAAACGCTGCACTTTTTGATTGAGATTTGCTACTTTCTGTGGTCGTAGTTGATGCCAAAAGGTAACTTTCTAAATAAGGAGCCACTTAACATCATAACAGCATCATAACGGCTATTAAAGAGAGCCCTCATTAGTCGAATAAATTTTGTATCTCAACTATTAATAGTCTGATTTCAATTTTTTTGTTTGAAAGCTCTTGAAAAGGGGAAACTTTTTTGTCCCTCACTACTTATCTCTTCGCTTTAAGAGTTCTGCACACTTTTCAAAAATCTGAAAATTTCACTTTTCTCAAGAATTTCATTGTCCCTTATTAATTAAAACTTGAAACTGCGTGATCTCGAGCGTCAAATCTTATCAAACGACTACGAAGACTTCGCCAAGATTAAGTTCTATTATTTTTCTCAAAATTGGCCTTAACCCAACCTTGAGCCAACCTTTTGTTGTCGGGTAAAAGGAGATTGAGCACAATTAATAAGGGACTTATCAATGAAATTCTTGAGAAAAGTAAAATTTTCAGATTCTAGAAAATTGTGCAGAACTCTTTAGGTGTAGAGATAAATGTATAGGGACAAAAAAGTTTCCCCTTCATAAGACCTTTCAAATAAAAAAAAACGAATTCGAACCATTATTGCTGAAATATAAAAAATTTATTCGACTAATTCGACTACACAGATTTTGAAGTGGCTTCCTATCTGGAAAGCTATCTTTTGGCATCAACGATGACCACTAAAAGTGGCACCTCCTAATGAAAAAGTACCACGTACAGCTTCAGGTGAAACTATATTTCAATTTGCCTTGTTGATTTGGATGATTAACCCGAGGCGGTTTGCGGACTAGCCATGTAAGGTCCACCAATAATAATCGCTCTAGGCTTCAGCATGCGTTGTAGTTTTCTCCTGCTACAGGTATACACATGATACGAGGACAGTGTACTGTACACCCATACACACGGCACAAGCACCCACACCCACACTCTCACCGACATACTTTTTCTAAGATATCCATTTGTTACATTTTTGGATTCAAGGGGACCAGAAACGCCGAGAATTAAAATAAAAGAACTCTTTTTTTTAGCATTCTATTATTTTTCCAAGGTAGACAAAGTCAACGAAAAAGTAAAATTGAAATTTCGAATCGATTTTTAATTACCTCCCTATTTCTTTGCATCTACAACGACTACAGAGGAGTAAAAAAGTGGTGAAACTTTGGAACGAGGGATCGTTTCAATTTTTATCTGCTCTGTATAAATAATTTGTCACAACACATCATCTTTATACAATATCTAAATTTGTTATTATATAATTGAAAAAAATGGGGATAAACTCGAAAATTAAATTCTGAAAAGCGAGCGGTTTCGATACGAGTAGCTTCTACATAAATATGGTTATTGACGCCTTGAATAGGCTAGTGAAATTGACCTACTTGCATAATTATAAACAACACCCTGTATATTTGAACAGCATTATAAATTACCATTACCAACAGGCTCGTATAAAAGTTTTCTAGTTACGCGGGGTGTTAAAATCTGATAGAAGATCGGTGTTATGAAAATAAACTAATAAAAGTGTAACCATGAGTGTCAAGAAGCGTTTAAACACGAAGCTTTTACTTAGAAACGTCGAGTTAAAATTTCAAAACTGAATAATGGCCAAAATATCAAATTTTGCGACATTTTCTAAAAATTCAAGAAAATACATAGAATTAAATTGTGTACCTACCAAGTACCTACCTATCACTATTCGAAACCAAATTAACAAAAATCTTTCCAAAGCCATTTTCGAAAATATGTGCTTACAAACAAAGCAAAGATAACCAGGTATGTAGTACTAATAAGAAGTTGTAAAATTACCTTTAAGAAAACAAATTTTCTGGACTCATCACTTCATTAGGGTTCACGATATTTTTTAACACGTAGTTGAAAGTTTATAGAGTGTTTTAAACCCTCCAAATACGACGATTTTAACAACACTCCACTCGCGTCATTACCGTACACCGAATTAAATTCCAAAGAATCGAACTAAAATGTGTCGAGGTACAAGTTCAAACTATGATAAGTGACGCGCTTATCACTTAACACCTGATGCGCCTTATGTGTATTCAAAGTTGTCGTTTATAAAAGTTTTAATTTTACAAAAATAATGAAATAAGTTGATTATTCAATGCGTTGCATTCTTAATTCCTTAAATGAATGCACGTAAAATGTGTACATAGAATGTAATTCCCTTATATTAAAAGAGAAAATTGAGATTTTGAGCAGATAAGACTTTCCGTATTGAAAAGTGTAAAAAATTGAAACTAAAAGAAACAATTACAAATTTTTAAATATTTAGGGCCTCGGGAGGCCTCCCGAGGCCTCCCGAGGCCCTTAGCGGAAAACAAATTTTCTCGTTTAAAGTTTTTTCACTTATGTGTGTATGTTGGGGTTCATTTACAACGTATTAGATCTATCTAACTAATTAACCCTAAATATTTAAAAATTTGTAATTTATTCACGTAAGATTGTTGTATGCATACTAATTTGATTTAAATATATTTCGCTTTCTCGACGCATTTAAAACAATGCCGGATCGCAAAGAAAATTATGTAATCTGCTGGCGTATTAGGTATAGGCGTGCTACCGGAAATAACAAAGTCTTGGGTTCGATTCCCGAAGCGCTTAGCGGAAAACAAATTTTCTCGTTTAAAGTTTTTTCACTTATGTGTGTATGTTGGGGTTCATTTACAACGTATTAGATCTAAAAGAAACAATTATTTTGGATTTTCTTTACTTCAAACTCTTTTTGAAAACTCAAGCTTGATACCCTAAAATGTGCCCTTATCAAACCTAGGAACAGATTTTTTTTTATTATTGCCCTCAACTACAGCACTTTTAATAGTGAAATGTAAAAATTTAAACTATTCAAAAACTATTCTCAAATATATCCAGTATACCCTTAAACCTAGAACTGAAATTAGTTCTTCTTAAATAATGTTGTCTCTACTATCTACAGCATTTTCAAATTTAAAACGGCTGATGTGGCCATAACAGGACTTTTTCATACGTGTTGCTTTAATCTGCAGATTTTCAATTAATTAGCATCAAAATCTACAAAATTAAGAGCCTCAGAAATAACATCGATGAAGATCTAATCCATAAGTCGAAACAACGTGAACACTTTAAACTACAAATTGTTTGCTTTCAAATCTTTTTGTATAATTAACTATACATAGGTAGTGTTAAATAATAGAAAACTATAGTGTTAAAAATAAAGGTTAAATGAAAACGTTTTTTTATTTTAAAAAGTAGAAAAAGTTACTTGAAGGTTAAAATTAACTTACCTAGTACATAAAAAATGAGCTAAAAGGATAATATTTTAGAAACTATTAAATATTTAGGATAACCCTTTAAATTTTTAAGGTCTTAAAAAACGCTCTAATGATAGTTATAAATTATTTTGGTGGGTAGTAGGTAACTATTTTCGGTAATCTTTGTATCCACATCCAAAATACTAGTTTTGTAGAAATACACAAACTTGCCATCAATTTCTTGTTCTTCAATTTCAAAAAACGACCGATGTGGCTATAACAGGACTTTTTCGTACGTGTTAAAAATGTTTTAAAAAATATCTGAAATGGTGTCAAAAAGCTCTCCCTGATACAAAAACTAAAATCTACTTTAAATAGGAAGCTAATCTCATTTCCGGTGGAACCGGAAGTCAAAATAGTAAATATTTGGTGTTAATAGATAGCTAATTTTACAATCTTCTAAACCACTTAAAATATACAGGGTGTTGTTTTTAAAATAGAAAAGCTAAACCCACTTCCGATTAAACCTAAAGTTAAAATTTAATGATTTTTGCATCATTGGACAGCTAATCTTAAGATTTATAAATTTATAGAAGAAAATAATAAGTATACCAACTAGCAATTACAAATTTGAATTACAAAATAAATAATCAATTTTTGAAATTTTGACTTTCAAAAAATTATATCCGGATCTGCTCATAGCAATTTACTGAATTTACCAAACAACGGTGTTTAATTAAGAATTTCGATATCTACAACACAAACATCTACAAGAGTTTTGAATTTTGAACATACTAAAAGTCCTGGTGAGTAGGGCGCGAGAGGGGGGGAGGGATGTTTAAAGTTAACTTTTAAAGTGATCGAACGTTGATGAAGGTTAGTATGAAAGTTATAGAAAACATTATTAGCTACGAGATTGGTAATATGCATTATTTCTATAAACTTGACCCTTTTCAAGATATAGCGCGGTTAATACAGTGATTTACAGTAAATTCATTCGGGTCACGTGATTATTTGTCATTAAAACCTAAATATCCTTTAGATATACGAGATACATCTGAGTTGTTCTAGCTTTAAGGTACACCCCGCCCCATCTTCTTGATTACTCCCCTTCTAGAAGAACTTAAAAAGATGTTTGCAGGTTTTCGATTTTTTAACGTACCTACTCTTTATGGCCCCTAATTGATTATTTTGCAATAGCAAATCTTTTTTACTCAGGTTTTTCATCATAATTTGAAAAGTCGGCGTCTAATGTGCATATAGGTAGATATCACAAGAAAAAAATTCCAAATGGTCTTAATCTCATTTTCTTCGCTCTAAAATATGAACAATTTCTACGCTAAACGTTTCGAAGAGAGTCTAAATATAATGGAGTAAATTTCATAAAGAGCTGCCACAAAAATTTCATTATTCCATTACAAAATGTTTTTCAATACCCACAAAACTTCCTTTAATTTTGTATTAGTTTATCTCATGCTTTGATTTCATTGTGACATTTATTGTGCGAGAATTTCGTTATACTATGCACCCCCAAGCTGCAGATATTGTTTTCATTATGTGGGTTGTGTCGTGCTGCGTTTATACCGCGAGGGTAATAAATATCATAATTTATATCACATTAATATAAAACAGTGTTATTAATGTGAACATAATAGAATACTTTTTTAGACAAACTCTTGCTTGTTTTATCGCGTTAATTAAAATTAGTAAGTTTACATTTTCTCCATTGTACAAAACTTTTTCAACTATACCAACTACTCATTTTTACCTGTTCCACTTTTAATGATATTTTTATAATAATTCTCACAAAAACGTATTAAACATAATAAAACATTTTTACAGTGACATTACAGATTATCTACGTACAAAACACCTGACACCGAAATTTACTTTGGGTCTTTTAAATTAAATGTTTATTCGCTCGTATCTGCTATGTCCACCTTCATGATTAACTGTTAAACATACAAAGTTCGTCGAATACTATTACAGGTTGTAATTTTTTAATGTGTATTAATTTTAAAATTGTTATCAATTGTAGGACACGAGCCGCGTGACAAAAAGTTTTACTTTTAATACAACTAATTGTGGCCGAATAAAAATGTATTTACAAAACAAACTAAAGAATATCAAAAGAAAGTAAAATTTGAATTAATAAAAATTGATGCTTATTGAAACTGGTAATAATAGGTAAAAGTAACGGTTTAATTATTACCAATTATTGAGGCTTATTATCCAGGGGCGGCTTCTCTGGTGAGGCAGGTGAGGCAGTGCCTCACCACAAAAAAAGAAAGAGAAAGACCTGAATTTTAAAATTAAACGAATAAATAAAATTAAATTTAGGAATTAAATTTATTAAAAGTAATCCATATTTTTAAATTCAAAATAAATAATAATTAATTATTATCCATTAGAAAATCCAAAATTCCTAAGTAGGGGCATCATAATCTTCACTTAGACGAATAAAATCAGATTTATTTGTCACCGGTCTCTCGTTTGCTTTGCTTTTATTGTTGGGTGAGGCACCGACTGGAGCTGCCTCTGAAACATACCTTATATGCAACCGACAAATGCACTCAGCGGCGCTTGGCCTCGGACTCTGTTAAGTTATACATCATGCGCAGTTAGAGGCATCGCTCGCTGAATTAATACGCCAATTTCTTTTTTTTTCGGTAATCGTTACCAAATTTTTAATGTTTTAAATTATTTTTGGATTATTTATTAGTTGTTTAAAACAAAATCCAAATCATGAAACATTTCCGTATGCCCGTTTGTACCGTTTGAAGCTTAAGTAATTCTCTAATACCCTTGCGTTGTTCATGCCAGGAGAGGCACATCGTCATCTTGCCTCTGGCGTGCTTACTAGCTATCCAGCGATACTGACGTCACCGTAAAGATTACTGTGATGAGTGATGAGGATGAGGAATATAATGTTTCTGTTTGGGTTTTTGATTTTTTAAAGAATGTGCCGAGATTTTAGTTTGTGTTTCAATTAAATTTTTAAACAGTTCTTTTTATTTAGTTTAGCTAAAACTACTTTTGGAAAGTTACATATTTTATTCCGCGGTTTCCTTTTTTGTGTATCTACCATTTTATTTTGATCATTTTATAAGTAAATTTTGGAATTGAAATGGCTAACCAAGGCGATATTAAATAGCGAAGAGGTTGTAAATTTTATTATTGAAATTCGTTTTGCTTCGTTAAAATGTGAAGATAAAATTTAGGAAGAGCTCGCCCTTATTAAATCTCTCTGATTAGGAAAACCAAATAGAGCATTTGCTAATTTGTGGTACCAGAACTGCCAGTGCGCCAGTGGTTGTGCGGTAGTACGATCAAAAATAAATTGTTTTGTTGGCCCTGTGTTGCCCTGTCAGTGCTAAAGCAGAGTGGTATAAAACGGGATATTTAGACTTAGAAATTCATAACATAAGTAGGTACAAGCGCTAGGTACATTTGAAAGATGGGTGTTTTAATTAATTCTATGATTAAGCTATATCTTCCAAAAAAAGCTGCCTCACCAAATTGTTCACTCACGAGCCGCCACTGTTATTATCTCATTTGTGATTTTATTGTTTGTTATTTAATGTAGGTACTCTTATTATAATTGAATCATCCCATCAATAATGCTCGAATTAATAACGCAATCCTATCATACTTTAGTTTTCCAGGGCTATTTGCACATATTAATTAATTTATTTTTATACAGGGCGAATTTAGATTCGAGGGCTATTAGAATTATATCGAGTTCTAGGAAAATTCAAAAATTTTCTTAGTAAAACCTTCGTGCTGTTAAGTTATCGTAGTAGCGGCTACTTTTTATTGCCTTCTGGTATTAAATTCACTTCAGGCTTAGAGATTTTAGAGTTTCGGAGAAACGCACAAAGTATTTTCAACACAAAAATGTCGCGTGGCTCCGATGGCATATGAATAAGAATTTTCTGCCTCTACTACTCTCCTGTATCCAGCCCTTATTTATGATTTTCGCTGTAAAAGTTTAAAATATTAAAGATTTGGTATTTATTAATTAACTATAACGTAAATTGATACCTCAACCCTCCACCAACAGTTTGAAATTGTTTAAATTGTGATTTTGTATTTCGCTTAGTAGATACGATACACTGCGCCAATAAATTAGCGGAACACTAAGAAAAGTATTTTATGAATTTTCTTTTAGTTTGAGGAAAGAGCATCTAAATAAAGTAGGATCGTCACCTCATTGTGATTTATTGCAACATAAGTCGATTTAAATATTTTTTTAAATCTTATCATCCAAAAAAGCAAAAAAAGATTATGCACCACTTGAGCTTAAAAGGCATACTTTTAAGTTTCAATACAGCAGCTGTAGAATCATGATTATTAGAAACAATTGTGTCATTACTTGTCATTGAGTGTTGCCTACTAAAATAATAATAATACTTGAATTTATTCTGCAGAATAACGAATACAAAGGAAAACAACCACATTATACAACAGCAACCTGCAAAAAGGGTCAGCAGTTAATTCTGCAGCAAAAAATTGCTTGTAGGACAGGTCTTCTACTACCCACATATTTATGATTACTTAGAAAAATACAGTAAAGCGCTCACAGCCCTTAACAACTACAACACAAACCCAAAATACTGAATTCAATTTCAACAACTAAACAACTAGAGCTATCCCGCAAGTATCTTATCATTATCAAATTTTAATGACAAATGGAAAGCCACTTTGCAAGTACAATCTGACTTTCGTCGCACAGCCCAGTGAATTACTCAATAAAAAATTCATAATCTGCAGAGCAACAAATAAATAGGATCCCTGGAACAGGGCAACTGAGCGAAGTTCAATTTGCAATAGCAGTAACATAAATGAAGAAGGCCACATCTACCGTTATGTAGCAAGACAACTTATTGTGAGTGCTTGTGTTATTTCTAGAGTTTTAAATCGACACTTAGAGACGAACAGTTATGGTAGAAGAGCTCGTCAGCGTCGAAAACGTTCGGTAGCCGCTCAGCAAGACAGATTTTTGCGTAATTATGCGCTAAGACCTTGCACATCAACTGCTAGAGAACTGCAAAGTGACCTCAGAAGAGCTACTGGAGTTCAAGTTTGTACAGACACCGTAAGAAAGAGGTTGTGGAAAAGCAATTTTAAATCACACACAAACAGACTGCAATTTGCGCAAGAACATGTAAATTGGGATATCGAGCACTGATGGTCGTTGGTGATCTTTAGTGGCGAGTCCAGATTTCGATCTAGAACTCGCCTGATGATCGTCATCGAGTTTAGGCACGCATAGATGAACGCCATCGTAAAGGATTGGTTCGGGAGGTATTAGACAAGTTAGGAAAATGATCTGGCATGATTTGGGCACTTGGACAGGTATCTCATTCCATATTCGTACAGACCTCGTTGCTGTACCTGAACGAATGAATGCTGCTCGATACATCGATGACATATTACTCACAAACCATGTGATAGCTGCTGGAGCCCTCGCAGATTCTGTATTTTAGTTCCAGCGTGATAATGCAAGATCACATGTAGCAGGTCATTCCACACAATTGTTAGAGCAACATTAAATTCCAGTTATGGACAGGCCAGGTGTAAACACAGATCTTAATAAAATCGAGCACTTATGGGACGAGCTTCATCGGAAAATCAGAAGCATAACCTGTGGTTTTAGACACACTCTTCAACATATTTTGATAGGTCTTAGAGAACATTAATTTAGATTAATTGAAAGTATGCCACAAAGGTGTGTGCAACTGCAAAAAAATTACAGCTACTTTTCCTAGTGATCGCCTAATTTACTGGCGCAGTGTGTTAGTGAAACACTTTCTTTAGAGACTTTACGACATTTTGACGCTAACAATCGTTACTAAAATTTTTGAACTAAACCTAGGGCTAGACTAGAACCCCTCAAAGGTGATCCGAACCTGCCTGTAGTATCATTTCTGCTCTTCCCTGGAAAGTTTGCTCATGTCCGTAATGTACACTCCGTTAACAATCTTTTACATTCAAAAACAAGAAACAGTCAAGTTCTTGGTTTCGGAAACAAGATTCTGAAATTCAAAAATTTGTCATAGTAATTAAAATTATTTAAAAACTCCCAATTTTATTATTACGTCGTCGCATTCTAAAATACAAAGTATTCTGCTGGTTAGATGAAATTGAACATCCTGTACATTTCTTCACACATCATTATATGATTTTACACGAATCAAAGTATTACGTACATCTGAGAAATTCGTCCCTGTGAATCACCAGTAATTCTACCGGCTTTCTTGTGCTAGTCTGAAAGATGTTTACTGTGCGCTAAAACTTTTCCTCCACCACTTCTTCGTGTCAAATCATTTATGCCGTAATTAATTGACGGCAGTGTACAAAAAATGCGTACCAATCTTATACGGGTAAGGTAAGAAGACTGTTTAAAGAATTTATTTAACGGTTAATTTTAAAACTTCGCACACTATAACATAAATCACCAAAATGTTACTGTAAATAATTTAGTTACGCAAAGAAATAAAACCTTAGAAAAAATAATGTGAATAGACGTATCCAACAAGTACAATATAAATCATGCTACGCACTACCCTCTTTAGAGTACGCTTATTGCGAACTCTCTGTCTCAATCCATTAACGTACAGGACGCGTTTCAGGATACTTTCGTAATTTCAGGTCTCACAGTCTAGAAAATTAGAGAAGTCGGGGATGACAAACTAAGATACTTCTAATGCGTTGTTTCCGAAAGCGAAAACTATCGATGGCCTAAAAATTCAATTTTACCAAGTTTCGCAGTTTTACTGATGTGTGAAGAAGCCTCGTTATTATTATCGCGAAATTTTATAACCGACAATTAACGAAAAAATCTTTATTTCTCGCGCCTTTGATTGGCTGTCGATATAATATTAGTAGGTAGTCGTGTAGAAAACAAATTATTATTTTACGCGAAATATCGACCCTTCGCATTTTTACCACAGATATTATGTAGTTATAAAATGGCAAGAGTCGAGGAAAATTGAAATTTCAAACCAAACTTGTCTTTATCCAAAGCTTTCCCTACTTTTAGTTTCAAAGTAATTCACCAGAGAGTGTTCTTGACAAGATATAATTTTTTATTTTTCGAGCTCTTATTTATTATTGTTTTTTGTCGTTATTATAACGTAACGTTTTAATTTTACTATTTTAAAATAAAACAACTTTTCGAAATTGTTGCCTTACCGAATTTTAAAGGTATTTTCTATTTTGTAATAAATGCGAAACTATGCTAACTTTGCACCATGTGCATTATTACTCGAAGCTTTTGTTATTAAGCTCTCTAACAGCAACAGCATACCATCATAGATTTTACTTGTTTAAAATAAGGTATAACTTAATAAGCGAAATATTTTACTTTTTTAAATCTTATTTTTCAGTCAAAACATTTTGTTATTTACTGTAAACTGTATTTTAGTCTAGGCATACTTTTGGAAAGAGCTGCAAAGTAACTACTAATCGGTGTTACCAAAAAGTTCTGTTTTAATATTTCATGTCGGCCCTTCGAGCATCAGAGAGTTTATGGAGATTTTATTTTTCATTCAATAAGAAATGGCAACAATCGTACAATTTAAAAGAAAAATTTAGAAACTTCATTTCCAACAATAATTTAATTTCAAAAACCAACTCGTTGGGATTCAGAAAAAATTCCCTATCACTATCGGAGTAAATTAAAAAATAATATAGTACAATTCTTAAGATTTTTATGACTTGCAAAACTCCCCCCAAAATTTGGTGTTTTAAGGAGACTATTCTAAACTATTAATTTGCTTTGAAAAAAATTTTTGTAATCGAATTTATTCATTTTTTAAGAACATTCGGAGGGAAGATGAAATCGCCGTAATGGTAATTTACGCTATAGATGCATAAAGCACTTCGGAGAGTAAAATGTATTATTCAATTGATTTTAGGGGTTGCTTAAATAAACTTTTCGTCATTTATATCCGTGTATTTTTTGTGCTTGGAATTATTAATAAATCTCTTTTTTTTTAGTCTCGGGATTTAAACTTGTAAACGAATTTTCACGAAAAGTGTTAAAACTGTTTTTCTATTTTCACTTAAAGTGACGCAATTTCTTGATTTATGCATTATTTACAGTTGAATACAACATATAAATTGTAAAAACTCAACATTATTCGAAGGTTGATGACATACCGATATGCCCTCCATAATAGCAATACTCTGCAACAGTATTTACCCCTCTAACTTTTCTTGGTGGGGGTGTATGATATGATTATGATCCCGGGTTGCTAAGCAACCCTCAGTTTCCATCCCCACCAGAGGTATAAAAGCGGAGGGTGGTTTGGTACACCACATTTCGCGGATGTTCGGATCCGTGTGTGTGATGTCTAGTTTAGTAGGATTTTCTCTTCTCCAAAGTGATACAAGGGTGTTTTTATTTTAAATTATTAATATTTTTCTAAATACGTTCCGATTTATTTAATAACGGACTTTACGGACTGTACAAAATTTTTTTTATTTGCGAAAACCGAAGAAAATCTCGCCAGAACTTCACTTTGATTACTTCCCACTTTAATGGTAAGTCTCGATGGATTCGTTATTTTTCCCATTCTGAATTTTTAGGAATCGATTTTACAAAATAATCTTTTAGGAAAAAATAATATTTATCTCATTTGCATATTTAATATAACTTAACCACATTGTCGTTCATATTGCACGTTGGTTGGTACCTACGTGTTTGTACTCCTCAATTTGCTTGTTGCTTCTTTAACGCAGAAGATTTTGTTTTAATATTCAAAACAAACCCCAACTTGACATTTAAAATAAATTTTTTTCTTCCAATTTTAATAAAAGTGAAAATGAAAACGTTTTTACGCAAAACCGATTAAAATTTCGATAATCAAAATTGAACAATTCGAATTATCCTTAATAAGAGCTTTTTAAATTTTATCCCTTAAATTGTTTTTTAAGTGGTTTAACTTTTTTTTATTTACACGATCTGATTGTTAAGTGTCGAGATTCGATTATTCTTTATAAATTTTTAATGAAGTAAAAATTAATTCAAGTTGCGAGACCTGCTGCTCCTTAAGTGGCAAGTTTCTACTCTTAAAAGTATTAGTCGAGATACCTCTGCACGATGATTTTGTAATTTCCACTTAAACGTTTCATTCGATTAAATAGAAGTGAAAATGATCTCGCAAGTTTTTATAGTTAATTTATAAAATCAATTTTTTTCTATAGGTAAATAAATTATAATTAAAGTGAGGGCGAGGTGAGCGTTTAAAAAAACGTCGTTTTTGCGTTTTATTTTACTTATTATTGCGAATGTGGAACATAAAAAAATCTCGAGAGCACATTTTTCCTTTCGCCCAACTATTCGTGCAGGACGTAAAATCACCCCCTTAAATACAGCATATAAGAACAGCGTTTTATAGGTGAAATCGTCTCTTTATAATGTTATCCGAAGCTTTTTTATGCAGTTAAAATCACATTCGTCAGTATTTTGTGTTAAATCGGTCGTTCTAAGCTAAGCTGTATCTTTTTCCCTTTTTTTGCCTTCACTTTGTTTTTTCGAATAATAGAAGTGAAAGGTCTAATTTTAGATAAAGTTAATAATTTTTTTAAACGGTACGTTCTTTTAATGCCAAGTTATTTAAGTGTTGAAATGTTGGAAAATGTATAATTTGCAATTTCGTCAACTGTACGACTCGTAAGTTCTAAACCTCACTCTGTATACAATACTGAAGTCGTTCAACTTCTCTGTGTCACTTCGTAGACATGCTTAAAGTGTTATCCTTAATACCTTATGTTTATACATATTGATTGCAACTATTATATGCAGAGAAGTTTAAGCTTTTAAAATTTTTTGATTAATTAAAAAAAAATTTATCATAAATAATAAAGGTAATGTCCAAAATCAAAAATTTGTTAAGAAAATCTCTGACTATATCGGGTGGATTTGTTACAATACAAATCAGAACACTTTCCATATAATTATTCCATAACATAGATAAACACAAATTTCAGATTTTGCATGCAATAAATTTCTCTATGCCCCGCTTTGAGACGAAACATGCGGTATTTATTTGAGGATTATTTTTAATATGTCGGCTGTAGGGTATAACTTTTAGTGAAAACTTAGGGTGTGGCTGGATAAGTAATCGCGTAATCACTTTTCTGGTTAAACCATGGGGTGAGTCGAAATTTAAAAAAATTCCGTTTGATATGTCTAGAGTAAAAACTGTCAAGAAGTACTTGAATTGTATTCGAAAGTCAGAGAAGTAGCATCAAATACACAATAGGCAAATGCACATTAAATAAATATAAGCGTGTAGCGCGTCAAGATGGAGGCCCCTAAAGAGTAAGGGTCCTTGAGGCCTCAGGGGATCATCTGCAATGGGAGATGATCTAACAATTATGTAGAAGACAAAAATATTAATGTTTTTAGCTGACTTATACAGTGCGTCCAAGAACGGAGAGACCACTAAATCGATTTTGACATCTATATACTACATCTATGATTATGGCAGTTGATAATGCATAATTATTCTGATTTTAAAAATTGCAAACTCTTTCAATAGTAGGTACTCTGTATCAGCATTTGGAACAAGAGTTTTTCAGGGTCTACCGTTCCTAAACTGCACCCAAATGACCGCGAGGTGAAGCAATTATGTAGATCCATTTTCAAGAATATTTTGAGTGCTCAAACTTAGGACCCATGAGCGGTTAATTTAATAAAAAAAATCAGATTTCTTGAAATCAGACTTCTTCAGAATTAATCGTGTTTCATTTTTGTAGCAGACGCAATTGATGCACCTCATATAGAAGACAGAGGCACCATTTTGATTTTTTCAAGTTTTTTGTAAATATTAAATATTTTTATTTGAAATAAAAATATCTCTGTGAACGCCGAAAACTTTAAAGCAATTTTCAAAAATATTTTCAATTTTCAACGCTTGCCAGTTTCCGTTTGATTTAAAATTATTCTATGGGCATCCCGAATTATAGACCCCGCGGGCGTAAATTCAGATTTTGTTCATTTATAAAACGTAACAATTTTTATTAACAAAATTGCCACAAAAATGGAATCGATGTTTAAAATCGATATCTAATTCTTCACAAAATTCACAATGTTCAAACGGATTAGTTTGCTACCTCACAAGCTCTGCAAGTGCCTCGGCATATTTTCAATCAGTAAAATACAATTGAAATACCTAAGGCTTGCCAATTCGTTGTTTAAAATTCTTTACGCTATTTAGCTTATTTTAGTAGATTAAGAAGCTTCAAACGTGAGAAGGTGGATGCTTGAAACTGTGTATCTCGTTGAACGCTACAACGCTATACAGTAAAGAGAGAACTCGTGCTCTCAAAACTCAAAATATTCAGGCCAGTACGAGCACGTAAGTGGTGTCTCCAAACATTCAACTTGCTTGATTAAATATTCAAAATTTAATAGACGCCTCAATCTTTTTCACTATTTCCATGTACCATCTAACTTTAATCTTTTTATATTTAGTACTCTTAAAAGGATAAATTAAAAATGTGCTTGATTTTTGTGTGCGATGAAATTCAATGTTATATCTATTTTCGCACAAATTGCTTTTTCGATAAAAACAATTAATTTTTCCATTAAGGGAAGTTGTCAAAACAAACCAACCAATACTTAATTACGGCACAGTGAAGTGAAGATTACATTACTGACATTTTACATTAATTACCCAGTATGATCGAATATTTCGTTTTTTTTCAATCTTCAATTTTATTAATTACGAATTGATTCTATTTTATCCGAATAATATTCAAATCAGTTTTCGTTTATTAGTAATTTATATAAAATTAAATTATTCAATAGCGAGATTAAATCAAAAGGAAAATCAATATACCTAGAGATTTTACCTCAAACCGCCCAAACTATATTTTCCTAAAACTCTCTCTATGAAACTTTAGGGACAAGAAAGCGATTAAGCCGAGTTACAATTTAACACTTCATCATTAATGACTTAGGCTTACCAAAATAAATTTAATCCAGATTAATGCACAAAATTTTTTGCTTTCAAGGAACCTTTTGAATATTACCCACAAATTGATAATTTAAAATAGTATAGGTAAATTGCTCTCTAAAGTGCTTTCTTTAGTTAGTTAATAAACCAACAGTTATAGTGAATTAACTGAAGAGTTTATCAGCTTTTGAAAATGTTAAAAATCCAACACGCTACCACTGCAAATGAGTTTTCTTTTAACTTTTTTTCTTAAGTTTCTTACTAGAAGTTTTTCCCCAGCACAACACATTTTATCAGTTTTAATTTAATTTTGTTACGAAATTCCGTTTTAACATTAAAAATTTATTTGTTAAATAACGTAGCAAGTACGTACCTTACTACTAGCGTATACGTACAACACTTTAGGTATAAATTATGCCTACTTTATATTGTATTTTATTAAACACGCAAAACGTAACCCATAGCTTACTTAAATTATTTAAATAAAACACTCGAGTATCGACTTCTTAAACGACCCCATCAATTTTATTAATTCGCTTTTAGTGGCCACCTTAATCCAAATTTGTAAATAAATTTATAAGTTTTCCAATTCCCAATTCTCTCTCGATCTTTAAAAAGTCGTAACTTCAAAAAAATATTCTCAAACTCCCATTTACATTAAGCGAAATAAATAATATTTCTTTTTCGTATAATTCACGATGTTGCATAGGGTGTAATAAAAAAGCGACCCATTAGAAGTTAGTGTAGGGTTTCTATAATATCCTTGTGCAGGGTTTAAACAAGTTGTAGAGTGACTTTCGTATAGCAAATAAGAAAATCGCGATCGGGGATCGAAATCTCTCGAGTCGCGCCAAGTGCTCTACCCGCTAAGTTTACTCGGTCCTGACAAGTCTCTTTTATTAAATGCGTGCACACACATCGCTACAAGCATATACCGTAAAGAAACATAAAATATACGTCAAGTGAGCTTCAGATAACAAATGCTTTGTCAATTTATCGTTTATTTACTCTTAGACTGAAGAAATTGCTTTAAGAAGTTTTTCTTTGTCTCGGCGACGTAAACTTTAGAAAAATGCGATTATCGCGAAAACTGCATAGTTTCAGTAGAGAATGAACACGAATTATTGCATATAAAAATTATATTTTAAAAGTCAGGCAGGGGCGTCTAATAACTTCGGTTTAGGAAAAATCTCTTCCGTTATCTATTACAAAAGTCTCGTCCTACTTCTTAGCTTCATTAGTACACCCTGTAGGTATAACACATAACACGAAAAGTGAATAAGTATAATAAAATCTAGACTTCGTTGGAAGATTATCATGATTTAAAGAAAAATTTTCGTTGCACGAAAATATTACGAAAAGCAAAGTCTACACATAAATCTAGTGGTACGTCACTGATTTGAGTTCGTAGCTATTGATTTATTTGCTCCATTACCTCTTACAAGAACGAGTTTTTAGTGAATTTGCATAATAAAAGATTATTCTTATAAGCATTTTGAATTTTTTTGACTGAAGAATAAATCTCAAATTTGCCTAAACGATAATATTTAGCGTTACCTACTCAAAAAATTACGCGAAATTCTAATTTTGAGTTTATAGTAGTCGCTTGTACGGAAAAAAACTTACAAAGGCTGTTGTTGATGTTTTATTTCGATACAGGTTTATGAAATTCTCTTCCACCCTGACGCTACTAAATATTCAAGGAGCGAGTGACACAACTCCGCTGGGTTCGAGGGGGGATAGAATAGTTATTAGGAAAAATACGGTGTAACCCCATTTTAATTGATTTTCCTTATATTCTTGTTTCTGAAATATGGATTTATTGAAAAATGGGGATGCTCTATCACAAAACTTTCCCTTACATAACCTTTATTATTATTGTTGGTGAGCCAACGAACTCTAAAAAAAATGAAAAGTTATAAAAAGTTCAACAGTATCTAATAAATTTTAATTACCCCATTGTGTGTCAAAATTAATGAAATTTAATGAAGAAAAAAATATCGCGAGCAGCTCACCGGGTTTCAGTATCCCAAATTTAGCGCTCGAGCGCTATCTGGTGATATCCGTAGTTACCCAAACAGACAGGCAGACTTTATTTAAAAAAACTGAATCTAGATCTCCTAATAAAGATTTAAAATCCTTTTACCACCTTTAGAATTTATCTTTGGACTGTGGAAGTTTTTCAGGGTTCTTTTTTAAATCCGATTGCTTTTAACAATATACTACGTCTAGTATTTATACGTGGATGGTCATTTATGTAACGAAACGCTCAAAAAGCACATAGTAGATTAAAATCCATTAAAAAAATAATTAAGCGTAAAATTTTTTTAAGCATGTTTTTCGTATAAAAGGTCATTCCCAATTCGCATTACAAAATAAGCATTAAAACGACGTTAAATGCCATTTAAAATTTTTTAAAAGCCAAATTATAAAATACGACCCCAATAATATGAGTGCAGCTTGGGTTCGCGTATCGTACATTTTAAATCACTTGGAACTTAAAGTGATATTAATCTCTCCAACATTTCCTGTATGAACCGTAAAAATGAGATATTGCCTTATATGTGAACCACAGTGGAATCGCGCTGCACAAAATGGAATCACAACTAAAATAGCGCAGATGTAGATAGATTCGCGTTTTAAATCTAAAAAGTTTTGCCCAAACAAATTTGATTACTTTATTCCAAAATACATATCATAAAGTGTGCTCTTTTAATCTTTTCTTTTGCAACTTAAAAGAATTTTGAAAGGTAAAGTGTAAGCTCAAGTTGTATATTACAGTAGGTATATTATTCAAAATTGAGTTGCAAATTACCAAGTTGGTAAGTTGGTTAAAGATATAGTTGAGCAATTAAAAGCTTATCGGGACTGGGACTCTCGTAGACAAAACTTGAGGTTCCCGAGTTTACATAACGTAAATGCCGAAGGCAACGATGTTTAGTTTGTCAATTTTCTTAAACGTCGATTTGAAAATGCCATTTTCTGGAAACTGATAAGATTGTTAACGAAGAAAATATTTTATATTGACATGCAACGTAGGGGAGAGTTCCCTCTTAGAATGGGGCATTTTTCTGTTTTGATAATCTTAATCCAGGCAAAAATGTAAAAAAACTTATCATCAATATCGATAGTACCTTTGTTAGCAATTAAAATCATATAAAACTACATAAATAAGTAAGGCCTTTTGTCATTATTTTTTTTTTAAAGTGTCCACCTCATGGGCAGACTTGCCTTGAAATGGACAGGTGTGCTTATGAAGTGGACAGCCATATAAAAAGTAATTTAAAAACATATTTTCCAAAAAAATTGATTGATAGTGTCTCCACAGAAGGTGTTTCGCACAAAAATTAAAGGACATTAAAAAAAATTCCAAATTTTAGGGCAATTTTCAACAAAAAATAACTCAAACAAATTTTTACAGCAAAAGTTTTTTTTTCGATTTTGTCCAAAGAGTCATATTTTGAAGCAAAAACTATGAATTGTCGCCAAAAAAACCATATTGAAGTCGAAAAATTGAATAAAAGTCGAAAAATCGCTTGTTTCGGTGATTTTTGGTCGATATGATAAAATTAAACCTTCGGGGCTCTAAGAAAAAAAATCGCCGAGCTTTGCAACTTTCAAAGTTTTTAGGGACACTTTGAGGTTAAACAATTACCGACAAAATCCTTTGTTCATCCACTATATCCAAAGTTATTCCAAATTTTCCAAATATCCTTAAATTCGCAAATTTTCAACTTTTTTTCAGCCATCAATCGCTCCAAAAAATTTTTTTTATCAATTGCCACCCATTGTGTCTCATAGAGAATGTTTGCAGTTTCCAAAACCCTACCTTCATTTTCTGTACGATCATTAGTTCCCGAGTAATCGATTGTCAAAGTTAAAATGACCTTTTTTGCTTTGATGGACGATTACTTCGCAGCGAAAAATCTTACGCAGCTCATTAAGAGGTCAAATTAAAGCTGAGTAAATTGTCTTAACAAGTTTTATGGTCGCATGATAAAAAATTTTTTTTGAAGTCCACAGACCATTTCAAAGACAAGAAAAAATTTGGAAAAAAAGTTGGTTTTTGGACGATTACGTGAAAATCGCCCACGCCCAATTTCACAGTCCAGATCTGAAAACTAGACACTTGAGGCTACAATTTCCTCTTTTTTTAATTTTCTGTAGGACCATTTTTCTCCGAGTTGTCCTTTGTTGAAAATCGCCCTAAAATTTGGAATTTTTTTAATATCCTTCAATTTTTGTGACCAGTGTTTGTAGTAAGATTAACTATTATTTGGCGGATTTATAAATTAAAGCGCAGTATGAAACAATTGACAGCACTAAGACTTGACAATTGATTGTATCAGCGTTAACAAAACTGTTTTAAAACTGTATTTTTTACAAAAAAAGTAAGGCCGCTTAAAACAGTTTTGGTAACGCTGATACAATCAACTGTCAAGTCCTAGTGCTGTCAATTGTTTCATTCAGCCAAATAATTGTTATTTATACTATACTCTACTATACAGGGTGAATTGTATTTCATTTTCCCTATGAGGATCTCGCTTATTGTAAGAGTTGGGGCATCGGTTAAAATGGAGAAAGTAGTGCAGTTTTGAAAGAATAGTTCATTATGCTTTGAAACTTTTGGTGCGAAAACTAAAAAATGAGAAATTCTTCAAAGATTCTTCAATGTCAATAAAGTTATCAAAATACATTACAAGACAACTTTTAACTTTAAATGTATTTGATGCATTTTCCGCAGTTTCTTATTTTCTATTTCTCGTTTTTGTACTACAAAAGCAAGCACGTACACATCTAACTTTTATTCAAAATCCTCTTTGTCGCACATTAAAGCCTTTAAAGTGTAAGTAACAAAGTTTACAGACAGAAGAAGTTTTCTCAAAGTCAAAGTGGTTTTTTATGACGTTATTTTCCAATTTTTCACTTGAGCAGCTTCAATAATTAAAAAATTATTTTTCTTATATGAAATCTAATATAGAACGGAGTATCTATCCCACTTTATTAAATTACGGTATAATTTCTGAAATTAACTAGCTCGACACGGTAATTTTGTAATAATATAACCGGATAGCGCGATCTACATCAGTCATTTGAATTATGGAAACTTAATACCCCGATTGTCTTTTTTTTTTTAATTTTCATCCCCGTGTTAACTAACTAAACACGAAAACCAGGTTAATTTCCCTGTAAATTTACATTAGTGAAAGTAAATGCAATAAGAGTTACTCGCTCTAAATTACGTCATAATTAATTTGCACTCCTCGTTTATAAATTAATTTCAATTTCCGAGATGATTTAAATTTATGTTGACGTCACTTTGGACTTGACTGAGGCGGAAGGCCTCTATAACCACTTTACTATTAATTATTATCATAACTAAATTAATTAATTTTTATACAAAACGACGAAAAATAAATTAGTTTTTGGCCGGTGCGTAAATTTTTGCGTTGGAAAGTCTACTCGAGGACCAACTACGAATGGAAGTTTAGAACGACAAATTAGAAAATATACGACGTGACAGACACAATTTGCTAAATATGGGGTGAATACATGAATGATAGAGTTTGGTAATGTAAGAAACTGGAGAAGTTGGATTAGGGGATATATCGCGAAAATCCGCAGATTGTCTATAATGGAAATCCTCGTGTTTGGTTTTATCTGTGCCCGTTTCCATTCGCTTTGTGTCCGAACAAATATAATTTTAAATCAATAACTACTCTCCCTTAAATTGGTATTATAATAAAAGAAGTGTCCTTTGGGGAAAAAAATCTGAATTTTAAATCGCATCTAATGGGAAAATTATTTGGAATTTGTTTGGATTTGTATAAAATAATTTAACCATAAAATTATATTTTAAACGCGTTACGAATGTCAGAAGAAGAAAAGAAAGCGTGTGATAATGGAGGAAAACGAGAAAAATTTGAATAATATTCTTTACCCTCCGTCATAACAGTTTTTACTTTTTGATCCTACACCTAACAGTTTTTGGCAAACACAATAAATCACGAAACTCCGAAACGTACTGTAGTTTTTTTTTCAGAGACGAGGGCTAATATTTAATTAAAGAGAACTTTAAAAAGGCATATACTTTTCAACATTAATAATCGTTTTGATAAAACCAATATATCATTCATAAATTTTGACAGTTCGAAATTAAGCAAATATTAGTAGCCATTTTGATGACATACGTTTTGTTTATTTACGATTTCGATTAAAATTCGTTTCTATTTCAAAATTTCCTACTACCATAATATTAGATCGAACCCAAACATAAAATTTGACAAAAAACGACTTAATTAAACCTGCAAAGAAGTATTTGCTTAAATATATCTATGAATCTCATTTAAAAATTCCAATTTCTTTGTATTTGACAAAGTCTAATGACATTTTCAAAAAGTTTGGCTCAAATTTTTAAATTAGGTCGTAAAAGTTTAATCTGGTTCTCTCTTTTCCTATCACCTAAGCACAATGATTTCCAATTATCCGACTCAACTTAATGAAAGCTGCCTTCATCTTGAAGAAAATCACACTTTCTACTACCAGTTTTCTCAGTTTTAGCGACAAATTTTTTTACTCGAGTTTAAATGAGATTTTTGGATAATCCTAATTGTGAGCTCTTTTTATTTTTGATTGTTAATGCGCAGTTGAAATTTTATGAAATTTGTTAGATAAGATGATTGAAGTATTATAATTGGGTTAATTATCATATTTACGATATCAACTATACTGGGTGGTCCTGAGATCAACGTTTCGACTAAAGATTTTCTAATTTAAATACGTTATAAACGATGGGCCAAAAAGAGTTTCACCATGTAATAGAAAATAAAAAATTAATGAGTTGGAATGATTTCGATTTCATTATTGAATCATGCCGATGATCGATAACGATTATATGTGGAAGACAATATCGTCCATTGTCCAAATGTTCACCTCAGCTTCGGTGGCACACATCATTCCGTACGTTAAAATTTTGGATGACATCCTGGCATAATTTCTCCCCTATTCCACCAATATGCTTTATTATCTCGTTTCTCGTCCTTTAGCTCTAGAATTGTTTTTGACTTATTGGCATAGGCTTTAATTTTGAGATAACTCCAAAGAAAGAAGTTCAAGTGCGTCAAATTGCACGATCTCGATGACCAATTGACATCGGTGTTTCGCGAGATACTGCGTCCCGGGAACTTCTCGTGCAATAAAGTCATTGTTGCATTGGTTGTATGGCATGTGGCACCATCTTGTTAAAACCGCATCATATCGTCCACATTCATATCATCCAATTCGGGCCATAAAAATTTGATATCTCGCTCATGAACGGTTCGTTTGGAGTGGGATGGCTTATTTTTGAAATAATATTTTTACGGTTAATCTGACAAGAAATTAACAAGATACATTTTCGGATTCAATTGCTTTAAGGACTTGAATCCGTCAATTCAAAATAAAAACTGTTCAACTGTAAAAATATTATTTAAAAAATAAGCTATCGCTGTCCCAAACGATCTACCCATAAGCGAGATAACGCTCTTAATGTACAATAATTAACGTTTTTTCTTAATAGTTGCGAAAAACCTCATTTCACCCCTAAATTTGCAAAGAGAATTACGAGGTAACGAAGGGTCGTCGGCGACCCCCATTTCATGTAGCAAAAATTGATTCAATTGACTTAATATCATCCCTAAAATTTTCTAACGTTGATTCAAACTCACTCTGTATTTGTTTGAGCTATAAATAGTCCGTAGTTGTATACTAATCTCCTAGTGTTGTACAGGGTGTCTATTTTGTTATTTAAGTTAAATTAGAAAAGTAGTGGCATTTCGCATTTCTTCGACCCAACGCAGTTCCGTTTTGAAAGTGAAAACTGCATGGCTTATACTTACTACGCTTATAAGCGAAAAAACAACCCTAAATTATGGTTTATTACTTTTTTGCAATTATTCTTTAGACGAAATTTATTATATTATTTTATTTGATAGTCAAAATGCCTATTCATAAAACATAATTCTTGAAAGGGTCGACATTTGGCTACTTTATGAAATGAACACTTTTCACCGAATCGGTCAAAAGTTGAAAACATCTCGCAATAAATTTTAGTATTTAAAAGGCCTTAGTACTATGGTTAATAATGTCAAAATTTTACAAAAGCGTGTCTTTTAATTAATTTGGCACCCATCAGTTTTTCAATAAAAACGACATTTGCATAAGCAGGAACGCGTTCTAAATTCCCAAACTGGGTTGCTAGTACGATTAGACTCGAACGATTATCTCCCTTCTGTTCTCTTCAGTTTTAGAAGATAATAACGCTAGCGACATTCAAAATGTCCTTTGTTTAATGCTTTAACGTTCGCTGATATTAATACAATGTGACATTTAATTTATGACAACATAAAATCATAAAGAGAGGCGTTTAGGTGTCAGACGGCTGCCAATTTATGGAAATGTATAACAACGTCATTTAACTCGTCTGTTTTAATCTACCGGATTGATATGGACGGCAATTTTCATGATGAATTCAATTTTGTATACGAGTTAATCTCGTTTAAATATAAAATTTAAGGAATCGGCAGCGGGGCGAATTGTGTCGTACTTTATAAAGATAAACATGGGGGGGCAGCCCCTTTCCTTCCTTTTAGATTAATTTGAGTAATCAATTTTACCCTCTATTAACATAGTCTATTAACAGAAACAAATAGCACAAAGATAGCGTTTTCTTTGAGCCATTGATTAATTAAGTACCGCAGATGATAAATGCACTCCACTATACGTGCCGTAGAAGATGCTATTTGTTACAAATTTCAGAAGCAATAGTAATACAAAGTACATACATCAATTCGTTTACAAACAACTGGTTGTAAAAATCCAAAACGGTGGTTTCGTAAATATACAGAGGGGAAAAAAGTCAGAAAAGGGACACAGGACCTAGGGGGTCAACTCAAAAATTTGTGAAGGGTAAACCCCTCGAGTTGTTGGTTAAAGAGCTTAAAAAATAAAAGTTTTAATAAAAAATGAATCTCGCCGAACGGAGAGGCTTAAAAATGACGTCTTGACGTTGAAACTTGAAATAGTAATTAATATCTGAACTTCAGAACAAGCGACATAGATGTCGAATCGATTTAGCAAAAATTACTTTGCATGCTGCCCAGCATATTGAAACCTGAAAGCTGGTTGTTCGGCGAGTTCTGGTTTTCACGTAACAATTGATGGTTTCCCAGACAGTTTTCCACTCTGTATTATTTAAAAAAATGTGAAGTGATTTAGAGATTAGAGTACTACTACGTTCAAAGTTCATAAAAATTAATTTACATGCAAAACTCGAATTACTTACATAAAACAATAATCTAAAAGAATTTTAGAAAACATATAATACCTCCATTTTGATAATGCAAGTTTTAATATTTAATCTCGAGTGGAGTTTTCATAGCTTGGAGCCTTTTTAATTCGAGAGATGAAATAGTAAAAAAATTCCACTTTTTCAAATAATAAGTTTTACGTTTCTTCAGAATTATATATGGAAGAAAGAACCATTGTTTATTCCTACATAAATTTAATAAATCGTTTTACTTAGTAAAAAAATAAAATATTACCTTTTTATAAGATTAAAAATTCAAAGTTCATCCAAATCCATAAGAATCAATTCACATCACAGATAGTTAGTCTGAAGGCACCCTTAGAGTTGAGAGAAATCTCAGAGTTTTTAGCGCTTCGCGTTTATCGTTTACTCAATTTGAACAATTATTATTTAATTGAATAACTTCACCGATCGATTTTGCAAAAACGTTTAAACTAAATTTAATAAAATGTCGCAACTGACTGTGCTTCACAAACTTTTGATTTGTTGGAGGTCGACGAAAACTTTTACCCATATGGTCAATCGGATGTTGACGCGATCGAGTTGAAGCGTGCACCTGCACCTGCACGATGTCTTATCGGAAATAAATTTGTTTTCAAAATTTTTCGATTTTAATGAAAAGGTTGTCCACTATTTTTTCGTTCTACAGGGCGTTTAATTTTTGCTATCGTATTAGAATTAAAATTAAGATCGTATACCTTTTGATAAAAAAAAGGAAATTGAATGGGTTAAATTGGTTAAAATTTTCTTGTAATAACATGCCTTCAAATACACTGTGGCCAAACAAAATTAGTTTGCATTTGTTAAAAAGAATTTCACATTCTCATCCTTAAAATGTGCTCTTCACTGTTTGCCCTTATTCCTACAGTCTCTGACAGCAAGTGCAGGGACGAGCTTAATTATATCCACTCTGTCACTTAAACCGAACATTGAGTAATCATCAGCTTTCGGAATGATATATTTAAGGGAGAGTGGTCTACGATAAGACAAGCTTTTAACAATTGTTTTCTCTAACTTATTTTAATTTGGGATGTGCAGCCTTAACTCGACCTCGTTTATTTTTCAGTTTTCCATTTACCGACAAATTAAACTAAAAACGACTTGATATATTATGTTTTTATAATTTTTCTAACCAAATCTGTACATCTCTTTGCTGTTGATCTGCCATCAATTGGCCATTTGATTTAAGATTCTGCTTGTTCAATTATTTATTCAATATTTTCTCCTCTTTGTGTCTTGAGA